>JAWQEG010000266.1:0-1496556 GCA_033782935.1 Petrolisthes cinctipes | reverse complement strand
ATGATAATGATGATAATTATATATATATATATACATATATATATATATATATATATATATATATATATATATATATATAGAGAGAGAGAGAGAGAGAGAGAGAGAGAGAGAGAGAGAGAGAGAGAGAGAGAGAGAGAGAGAGAGAGAGAGAGAGAGAGAGAGAGAGAGAGAGACAGAGAGAGAGAGAGAGAGAGAAGAGAGAGAGAGAGAGAGAGAGAGAGAGAGAGAGAGAGAGAGAGAGAGAGAGAGAGAGAGAGAGAGAGAATAATTTCAAAATACATGACAGAACAAGCTGAAAATCGATATTTTAGGTGCCCAAGTCAATATGTGCATGCATCTTCTGTACCCATTTACATCCCAAATACAGGCTCAAAACCCCCGAAAATTTGATATATTTGGGTCCCAGAAGCGATCTGTACATGCCTACTCAGTGTTAGAATATTTTACAAAATACAGACCCAAAACATGCTGAAAAATTGATATTATAGTTGCACAAAGTCAATATGTGTATGCATATTCTGTACCTGTTTACATCCTAAATTCAGGCTGAAAACACCCGAAAATTCCATATTTTTGGGTCCCACAAGCGATATGTACATGCTTACTCAGTGCTAGAATATTTTCAAAATATAAGCCCAAAACATGCTGAAAATCGATATTTTAGGTTTCCAAAGTCGATATGTGCATGAATCTTCAGTACCCGTTTATATCTCAAATTCAGGCTCAAAACACCCGAAAATTCGATATTTTTGGGTCCCAGAAGCGATCTGTACATGCCTACTCAGAGCTAGAATATTTTAAAAATATAGGGCAAATACATACTATAAATCGATATTCTTGGTGCCCAAAGTCAATATGTGCTTGCATCTTCTGTACCCGTTTATATCCCATATTAAGGCTAAAAAAAAAAAAAAACGAAAATTCGATATTTTTGGGTCCCAGAAGCGATCTGTACATGCCTATTCAGTGTTAGAGCATTTTCAAAATACAGGCCCAAAACATGCTGAAAATCGATATTTTATGTGTCCAAAGTCGATATGAGCATGCATCTTCTGTACCCGTTTATATCTCAAATTCATTCTCAAAACACCCGAAAATTCGATATTTTTGGGTGCAAGAAGCGATCTGTACATGCCTACTTAGTGCTAGAATGTTTTCAAAATATAGGCTCAAAACATGGTAAAAATCGATATTGTAGGTGTACAAAGTCGATATGTGCATGCATATTCTGTACCCGTTTATATCCCAAATTCAGGCTTAAAACACCCGAAAAATCGATATTTTTGCCTCCCAGAAGCGATCTGTACATACCTACTTCTTGCAAGAATGTTTTCAAGATACAGACCCAAATCATGCTCAAAATCGATATTTTATGTGCAAATAGTCGATACGTGTATGCACGTTTATATCTCAAATTCAGGCTCAAAACACCCGAAAATGCGATATTTTTGGCTGCCAGAAGCGATCTGTACATGCCTACTTAATGCTAGAATGTTTTCAAAATATAGGCTCAAAACATGCTAAAAATCGATATTTTAGGTGTCCAAAGTCGATATGTGCACGCATCTTCTGTCCCCGTTTATATCCCAAATTCAGGCTCAAAAAACCCGAAAAATTGACATTTTTGGGTCCCATTAGCGATCTGTCCATGCCTACTCAATGCTAGAATATTTACAAAATACAGGCCGAATACATGCTGAAAATTGATATTTTAGGTGCCCAAAGTCGATATGTTCATGCATCTTCAGAACCCGTTTATATCTCAAATTCAGGCTCAAAAAAGATGAAAATTCGATATTTTTGCGTCCCAAAAGCAATCTGTACATGCCTACTCAGTAATAGAATGTTTTCAAAATACAGGCCCAAAACATGTTAAAAATCGATATTTTAGGTGCCCAAAGTCAATATGTGCATGTATCTTCTGTACCCGTTTACATCTCAAATTCAGGATCAAAACACCTGAAAATTCGATATTTATGGGTCCCAGAAGCGATCTGTACATGCCTACTCAATGTTAGAATATTTTTAAAGTACAGGCAAAAAAACAACTTGAAAATCGATATTTTAGGTGCCCAAAATCGATATGTGCATGCATCTTCAGTACCCGTTTATATCTCAAATTCAGGCTCAAAACACCCGAAAATTCCATATTTTTGGGTCCCAAAAGCGATCTGTAAATGCTTAGTCAGTGTCAGAGTATTTTATAAAATACAGGCCCAAAACATGCTGAAAATCGATATTTTAGGTTCCCAATGTCAATATGTGCATGCATCTTCTGTACCCGTTTATATCTCAAATTCAGGCCCATAACATTCGAAAATTCTATATTTTTGGGTCCCAGAAGCGATCTGTATATACCTACTTCTTGCTTGAATGTTTTCAAGATACAGACCCAAAACATGCTCAAAATCGATATTTTAGGTGCAAAAAGTCGATAAGTGCATGCATCTTCAGTACCCGTTTGTATCTCAAATTCAGGCTCAAAACACCTGAAAATTCGTTATTTTTGGGTCCCAGAAGCGATATGTACATGCCTACTCAGTGCTAGAATATTTTCAAAATATATGTCCAAAACATGCTACAATTCGATATTTTGGGTGCCCAAAGTCGATATGTGCGTGCATCTTCTGTACCCGTTTATATCTCAAATTCAGGCTCAAAACACTCGAATATTCAATATTTTTGGGTCCCAGAAGCGATCTGTAGATGCCTACTCAGGGCTAAAATATTTTCAAAATATAGGCCCAAAACATGCTAAAAATCGATATTTTGGGTGCCAAAAGTCAATATGTGCATGCATCTTCTGTACCCGTTTTTATCCCAAATTCAGGCTCAAAACACCCGAAAATTCGATATTTTTGGGTCCTAGAAACGATCTGTACATACCTACTCCTTGTTAGAATGTTTTCAAGATACAGACCCAAAACATGCTCAAAATCGATATTTTAGGTGCAAAAAGTCGATATGTGCATGCATCTTCAGTACCCGTTTATATCTCAAATTCATGCTCAAAACACCCGAAAATTCGATATTTTTGGGTGCCAGAAGCGATCTGTACATGCCTACTCAGTGCTAGAATATTTTCAAAATATAGGCTTAAAACATGCTGAAAATCGATATTTTAAGTGCCCAAAGTCAATATGTGCATGCATCTTCTGTACCCATTTCTATCCCAAATTCAGGCTCAGAACACCCGAAAATTCGATATTTTGGGGTCCCAGAAGCGATTTGTACATGTCTACTCAGTGCTAGAATATTTTCAAAATAAAGGCCCAAAACATGCTGAAAATCGATATTTTATGTGTCCAAAGTCAATATAAGCATGCATCTTCAGTACCTGTTTATATCTCAAATTCATGCTCAAAACACCCGAAAATTCGATATATTTGAGTCCCAGAAACGATCTGTACATACCTACTCCTTGCTAGAAATTTTTCAAGATAAAACCCAAAACATGAACAAAATCGATATTTTAGGTGCAAAAAGTCGATATGTAGATGCATTTTTTTTTTTTTTTTTTTTTTTTTTTTTTTTTTTTTTTTTTTAATACCTCAACCTCGGGGCTATAGGCTATCAGTAGCCCGTGACTTTTGCGAGGCCCCGAGATTATTGGGTGTCGCACTTGATGAGACAGTGGAGCTCCGTGGTGATGGTACCGTAGCTTCTCTTCTGTCCCACTAGATGACGACACCTTATTTATCCACGTCACTATATATACCCGTTTATATATGAAATTCAGGCTCAAAACATCCGAAAATTCGATATTTTTTGGTCTCAGAACTAATCTGTACACACCTAGTCAGTGCTAGAATGTTTTCAAAATATAGGCTCAAAACATGGTAAAAATCGATATTGTAGGTGTACAAAGTCGATATGTGCATGCATATTCTGTACCCGTTTATATCCCAAATTCAGGCTCAAAAAACCCGAAAATTTGATATTTTTGGGTCCCAGGAGCGATCTGTCCATGCCTACTCAATGCTAGAATATTTTCAAAATATAGGCCAAATACATGCTGAAAATTGATATTTTAGGTGCCCAAAGTCGATATGTGCATGTATCTTCTGTACCCGTTTACATCTCAAATTCAGGATCAAAACACCTGAAAATTCGATATTTATGGGTCCCAGAAGCGATCTGTACATACCTACTTCTTGCTAGAATGTTTTCAAGATACAGACCCAAAACATGCTCAAAATCGATATTTTAGGTGCAAAAAGTCGATAAGTGCATGCATCTTCAGTACCCGTTTGTATCTCAAATTCAGGCTCAGAACACCTGAAAATTCGTTATTTTTGGGTCCCAGAAGCGATATGTACATGCCTACTCAATGCTAGAATATTTTCAAAATATATGTCCAAAACATGCTACAATTCGATATTTTGGGTGCCCAAAGTCAATACGAGTATGCATCTTCTGTTTCAGTTTATATCCCAAATTCTGGCTCAAAACTCCCGAATATTCGATTTTATTTTGGCCCAGAACCGATCTGTACATGCTTACTCCTTGCTAGAATTTTTTCAAGATACAGACCCAAAACATGCTCAAAATCGATATTTTAGGTGCAAAAAGTCAATATGTGCATGCATCTTCTGCACTCGTTTATATCCCAAATTCAACCTCAAACACCCTAAAATTCGATATTTTTGGGTCCCAGAAGCGATCTGTACATGCCTAATCAGTGCTAGAATGTTTTCAAAATATAGGCTCAAAAAATGCTAAAAATCTATATTTTAAGTGTCGAAAGTCGATATGTGCATGCATCTTCTGTACCCGTTTATACCTCAAATTCAGGCTCAAAAAACCCGAAAATTCGATATTTTTGGGTCCCTGAAGCGATCTGTACATGCCTACTCAGTGCTAGAATATTTTCAAAATATAGGCCCAAAACATGCTAAAAATCGATATTTTAGGTGTCCAAAGTCGATATCTCAAATCCAGGCACAAAACACCCGAAAATTCGATATTTTGGGGTCCCAGAAGCGATCTATACATACCTACTCCGTGTTAGAGTATTTTAAAAATACAGGCCCAAAACATACTGAAAATCGATCTTTTAGGTGCCCAAAAGTCGATATGTGCATGCATCTTCTGTACCCGCTTATATCCCAAATTTAACCTTAAAACACCCGAAAATTCGATATTTTTGGGTCCCAGAAGCGATCTGTACATGCCTACTCAGTGATAGAATGTTTTCAAAATACAGGCCCAAAACATGCTAAAAACCGATATTTTAAGTGTCCTAAGTCGATATGTGCATGAATCTTCTGTACCCATTTTTATCTCAAATTCAGGCTCCAAACACCCGAATATTCGATATTTTGGGGTCCAGAAGCGACCTGTACATACCTACCTAGATACAGGCCCAAAACATGCTGAAAATCGATATTTTAGGTGCCTAAAGTCAATATGTGTATGCATCTTCTGCACCCGTTTATATCCCAAATTCAACCTCATACACCCAAAAATTCGATATTTTTGGGTCACAGAAGCGATCTGTACATGCCTAATCAGTGCTAGAATGTTTTCAAAATATAGGCTCAAAACATGCTAAAAATCTATATTTTAAGTGTCCAAAGTCGATATGTGCATGCATCTTCTGTACCCGTTTATACCTTAAATTAAGGCTCCAAACACCCGAAAATTCGATATTTTTGGGTCCCTGAAGCGATCTGTACATGCCTACTCAGTGCTAGAATATTTTCAAAATATAGGCTCAAAACATGCTAAAATTCGATATTTTAGGTGCCCAAAGTCGATATCTCAAATTCAGGCACAAAACACCCGAAAATTCGATATTTGGGGGTCTCAGAAGCGATCTGTACATGCCTACTCAGATATAGGCCCAAAACATGCTGAAAATCGATATTATTGGTGCCCAAAGTCAATATGTGTATGCATCTTCTGTACCCGTTTATATCTCAAATTCAATCTCCAAACACCCGAAAATTCGATATTTTGGGGTACCAGAAGCGATCTGTACATGCCTACTCAGTACTAGATTGTTTTTAAAATATAGGCTCAAAACATGCTAAAAATCGATATTTTAAGTGTCCAAAGTCGATATGTGCATGCATCTTATGTACCCGTTTATATCTCAAATTCAGGCTCAAAACACTCGAAAATTCGATGTTTTGGGGTCCCAGAATCGATCTGTACATGCCTACTCATTGCTAGAATGTTTTCAAAATACAGGCCCAAAACATGCTAAAAATCGATATTTTAAGTGTCCTAAGTCGATATGTGCATGCATCTTCTGTACCAATTTTTATCTCAAATTCAGGCTCCAAACACCCGAATATTCGATATTTTGGGATCTCAGAAGCGATCTGTACATACCTACCTAGATACAGGCCCAAAACATGCTGAAAATCGATATTTTAGGTGCCTAAAGTCAATATGTGTATGCATCTTCTGCACCCGTTTATATCCCAAATTCAAACTCAAACACCCGAAAATTCGATATTTTTGGGTCACAGAAGCGATCTGTACTTGCCTAATCAGTGCTAGAATGTTTTCAAAATATAGGCTCAAAACATGCTAAAAATCTATATTTTAAGTGTCCAAAGTCGATATGTGCATGCATCTTCTGTACCCGTTTATACCTCAAATTCAGGCTCCAAACACCCGAAAATTCGATATTTTGGGGTCCTTGAAGCGATCTGTACATGCCTACTCAGTGCTAGAATATTTTCAAAATATAGGCCCAAAACATGCTAAAAATCGATATTTTAAGTGTCCTAAGTCGATATGTGCATGCATCTTCTGTACCCATTTTTATCTCAAATTCAGGCTCCAAACACTCGAATATTCGATATTTTGGGGTCCCAGAAGCGATCTGTACATACCTACCTAGATACAGGCCCAAAACATGCTGAAAATCGATATTTTAGGTGCCTAAAGTCAATATGTGTATGCATCTTCTGCACCCGTTTATATCCCAAATTCAACCTCAAACACCCGAAAATTCGATATTTTTGGGTCACAGAAGCGATCTGTACATGCCTAATCAGTGCTAGAATGTTTTCAAAATATAGGCTCAAAACATGCTAAAAATCTATATTTTAAGTGTCCAAAGTCGATATGTGCATGCATTTTCTGTACCCGTTTATACCTCAAATTCATGCTCCAAACACCCGAAAATTCGATATTTTGGGGTCCCTGAAGCGATCTGTACATGCCTACTCAGTGCTAGAATATTTTCAAAATATAGGCTCAAAACATGCTAAAATTCGATATTTTAGGTGCCCAAAGTCGATATCTCAAATTCAGGCACAAAACACCCGAAAATTCGATATTTGGGGGTCCCAGAAGCGATCTGTACATGCCTACTCAGATACAGGCCCAAAACATGCTGAAAATCGATATTATTGGTGCCCAAAGTCAATATGTGTATGCATCTTCTGTACCCGTTTATATCTCAAATTCAATCTCCAAACACCCGAAAATTCGATATTTTGGGGTCCCAGAAGCGATCTGTACATGCCTACTCAGTACTAGATTGTTTTCAAAATATAGGCTCAAAACATGCTAAAAATCTATATTTTAAGTGTCCAAAGTCGATATGTGAATGCATCTTATGTACCCGTTTATATCTCAAATTCAGGCTCAAAACACTCGAAAATTCGATGTTTTGGGGTCCCAGAAGCGATCTGTACATGCCTACTCAGTGCTAGAATGTTTTCAAAATACAGGCCCAAAACATGCTAAAAACCGATATTTTAAGTGTCCTAAGTCGATATGTGCATGAATCTTCTGTACCCATTTTTATCTCAAATTCAGGCTCCAAACACCCGAATATTCGATATTTTGGGGTCCAGAAGCGACCTGTACATACCTACCTAGATACAGGCCCAAAACATGCTGAAAATCGATATTTTAGGTGCCTAAAGTCAATATGTGTATGCATCTTCTGCACCCGTTTATATCCCAAATTCAACCTCATACACCCAAAAATTCGATATTTTTGGGTCACAGAAGCGATCTGTACATGCCTAATCAGTGCTAGAATGTTTTCAAAATATAGGCTCAAAACATGCTAAAAATCTATATTTTAAGTGTCCAAAGTAGATATGTGCATGCATCTTCTGTACCCGTTTATACCTTAAATTAAGGCTCCAAACACCCGAAAATTCGATATTTTTGGGTCCCTGAAGCGATCTGTACATGCCTACTCAGTGCTAGAATATTTTCAAAATATAGGCTCAAAACATGCTAAAATTCGATATTTTAGGTGCCCAAAGTCGATATCTCAAATTCAGGAACAAAACACCCAAAAATTCGATATTTGGGGGTCTCAGAAGCGATCTGTACATGCCTACTCAGATACAGGCCCAAAACATGCTGAAAATCGATATTATTGGTGCCCAAAGTCAATATGTGTATGCATCTTCTGTACCCGTTTATATCTCAAATTCAATCTCCAAACACCCGAAAATTCGATATTTTGGGGTCCCAGAAGAGATCTGTACATGCCTACTCAGTACTAGATTGTTTTCAAAATATAAGCTCAAAACATGCTAAAAATCGATATTTTAAGTGTCCAAAGTCGATATGTGAATGCATCTTATGTACCCGTTTATATCTCAAATTCAGGCTCAAAACACTCGAAAATTCGATGTTTTGGGGTCCCAGAAGCGATCTGTACATGCCTACTCAGTGTTAGAATATTTTCAAAATATAGGCCCAAAACATGCTAAAAATCGATATTTTAAGTGTCCTAAGTCGATATGTGCATGCATCTTCTGTACCCATTTTTATCTCAAATTCAGGCTCCAAACACCCGAATATTCGATATTTTGGGGTCCCAGGAGCGATCTGTACATAACTACCTAGATACAGGCCCAAAACATGCTGAAAATCGATATTTTAGGTGCCTAAAGTCAATATGTGTATGCATCTTCTGCACCCGTTTATATCCCAAATTCAACCTCAAACACCCGAAAATTCGATATTTTTGGGTCACAGAAGCGATCTGTACATGCCTAATCAGTGCTAGAATATTTTCAAAATATAGGCTCAAATCATGCTAAAAATCTATATTTTAAGTGTCCAAAGTCGATATGTGCATTCATTTTCTGTACCCGTTTATACCTCAAATTCAGGCTCCAAACACCCGAAAATTCGATATTTGGGGGTCCCTGAAGCGATCTGTACATGCCTACTCAGTGCTAGAATATTTTCAAAATATAGGCTCAAATCATGCTAAAAATCTATATTTTAAGTGTCCAAAGTCGATATGTCCATGCATCTTCTGTACCCGTTTATATCTCAAATTCAGGCTCAAATCACCCGAAAATTCGATTTTTTTGGGTCCTAGAAGCGATCTGTACATGCCTACTCCTAGTAAGAATGTTTTCAAGATACTGACCCAAAACATGCTCAAAATTGATATTTTAGGTGCCCAAAAGTCGATATGTGTATGCATCTTTTGCACCCGTTTATATCTCAAATTCAGGCTCCAAACACCTGAAAACTCGATATTTTGGGGTACCGGAAGCGATATGTACATGCCTACTCCGTGTTAGAGTATTTTCAAAATACAGTCCCAAAACATACTGAAAATCGATCTTTTAGGTGCCCAAAAGTCGATATGTGCATGAATCTTCTCTACCCGTTAATATCTCAAATTCAGGCTCCAAACACACGAAAATTCGATATTTTGGGGTCACAGAGGCGATCTGTACATGCCTACTCAGATACAAGCCCAAAGCATGCTGAAAATCGATGTTTTAGGTGCCCAAAGTCAATATGTGTATGCATCTCATACACCCATTTATATCATAAATTCAACCTCAAAACACCAGAAAATTCGATATTTTTTGGTCTCAGACGCGATCTGTAGATGCCTACTCAGTGCTAGAATGTTTTTTCAAAATATAGGCTTAAAACATGCTAAAAATCTGTATTTTAAGTGTCCAAAGTCGATATGTGCATGCATCTTCTGTACCCGTTTATATCTCAAATTCAGGCTAAAAAAAAAATCGAAAATTCGATATTTTGGGGTCCCAGAAGGGATCTGTACATGCCTACTCCGTGTTATAGTATTTTCAAAATTCAGGCCCGAAACATACTGAAAATCGATCTTTTAGGTGCCCAAAAGTCGATATGTGCATGCAGCTTCTGTACCCGTTTATATCTCAAATTCAGGCTCCAACCCCCCGAAAATTCGATATTTTGGGGTCCAAGAAGCGATCTGTACATGCCTACTCCGTGTTATAGTATTTTCAAAATCCAGGCCCGAAACATACTGAAAATCGATCTTTTTGGTGCCCAAAGTCGATATCTCAAATTCAGCCACAAAACACCCGAAAATTCGATATTTTGGGGTCCGAGAAGCGATCTGTACACGCCTACTCAAATACAGGCCCAAAACATGCTGAAAATCGATATTTTTGGTGCCCAAAGTCTATATGTGTATGCTTCTTCTGTACCCGTTTATATCTCAAATTCAGGCTCCAAACCCCCGAAAATTCGATATTTTTGCGTCCCAGAAGCGATCTGTACATGCCTACTCAGTGTTAGAGTATTTTCAAAATACAGGCCCAAAACATGCTGAAAATCGATATTGTAGGTGCTTAAAGTCAATATGTGCATGCATCTTCTGTAAACATTTATATCACAAATTCAGGCTCAAAACACCCGAAAATTTGATATTTTGGGTCCCAGAAGCGATCTGTACATGCCTATTCAGTGCTAGAATATTTTCAAAATATATGCCCAAAACATGCTAAAAATCGATATTTTAGGTGCCCAAAGTCGAGATCTCAATATCAGGCACAAAACACCCGAAAATTAGATATTTTGGGGTCCCAGAAGCGATCTGTACACGCCTACTCAGATACAGGCCAAAAACATGCTGAAAATCGATATTTTAGGTTACCAAAGTCAATATGTGTATGCATCTTCTGCACCTGTTTATTTCCCATATTCAACGTCAAAACCCGCCAAAATTCGATATTTTGGGTCACAGAGGCGATCTGTACATGCCTACTCAGATACAGGCCCTAAACATGCTGAAAATCGATATTTTAGGTTACCAAAGTCAATATGTGTATGCATCCTCTGCACCCGTTTATATCCCAAATTCAACCTCAAAACACCCAAAAATTCGATATTTTCAAGTCCCAGAAGCGATCAATACATGCCTACTCAGTGCTAGAATGTTTTCAAAATATAGGCTTAAAACATGCTAAAAATCGATATTTTAAGTGTCCTAAGTCGATATGTGCATGCATCTTCTGTACACGTTTATATCTCAAATTCAATTTCCAAACACCCGAAAATTCGATATTTTGGGGTCCCAGAAGCGATCTGTACATGCCTACTCAGTACTATATTGTTTTCAAAATATAGGCTCAAAACATGTGAAAAATCAATATTTTAAGTGTCCAAAGTCGATATGTGCATGCATCTTCTGTACCCGTTTATATCTCAAATTCAGGCTAAAAAAAAAACCGAAAATTCGATATTTTGGGGTCCCAGAAGCGATCTGTACATGCCTACTCCGTGTTATAGTATTTTCAAAATTCAGGCCCGAAACATACTGAAAATCGATCTTTTAGGTGCCCAAAAGTCGATATATGCATGCATCTTCTGTACCCGTTTATATCTCAAATTCAGGCTCCAAACACCCGAAAATTCGATATTTTGGGGTCACAGTGGCGATCTGTACATGCCTACTCAGATACAGGCCCTAAACATGCTGAAAATCGATATTTTAGGTTACCAAAGTCAATATGTGTATGCATCCTCTGCACCCGTTTATATCCCAAATTCAACCTCAAAACACCCAAAAATTCGATATTTTCAAGTCCCAGAAGCGATCAATACATGCCTACTCAGTGCTAGAATGTTTTCAAAATATAGGCTTAAAACATGCTAAAAATCGATATTTTAAGTGTCCTAAGTCGATATGTGTATGCATCTTCTATACACGTTTATATCTCAAATTCAATCTCCAAACACCCGAAAATTCGATATTTAGGGGTCCCAGAAGCGATCTGTACATGCCTACTCAGTACTATATTGTTTTCAAAATATAGGCTCAAAACATGCTAAAAATCGATATTTTAAGTGTCCAAAGTCGATATGTGCATGCATCTTCTGTACCCGTTTATATCTCAAATTCAGGCTAAAAAAAAAACTAAAATTCGATATTTTGGGGTCCCAGAAGCGATCTGTACATGCCTACTCCGTGTTATAGTATTTTCAAAATTCAGGCCCGAAACATACTGAAAATCGATCTTTTAGGTGCCCAAAAGTCGATATGTGCATGCATCTTCTGTACCCGTTTATATCTCAAATTCAGGCTCCAAACACCCGAAAATTCGATATTTTGGGGTCACAGAGGCGATCTGTACATGCCTACTCAGATACAGGCCCAAAACATTTCTGAAAATAGATATTTTAGGTGCCCAAAGTCAATATGTGTATGCATCTCCTGCACCAGTTTATATCATAAATTCAAACTCAAAACACCCGAAAATTCGATATTTTTTGGTCTTAGACGCGATCTGTAGATGCCTACTCAGTGCTAGAATGTTTTCAAAATATATTCTTAAAACATGCTAAAAATAGATATTTTAAGTGTCCAAAGTCGATATGTGCATCCATCTTCTGTACCCGTTTATATCTCAAATTCAGGATCAAAACACCCGAAAATTCGATATTTTTGGGTCCTAGAAGCGATATGTACATGCCTACTCCTAGTTAGAATGTTTTCAAGACACTGACCCAAAACTTGCTTAAAATCGATATTTTAGGTGCCCAAAAGTCTATATGTGTATGCATCTTCTGTACCCGTTTATATCTAAAATTCAGGCTCAAAACACCCAAAAATTCGATATTTTGGGGTCCAAGAAGCGATCTGTACATGCCTACTCCGTGTTAGAGTATTTTCAAAATACAGGCCAAAAACATGCTGAAAATCGATATTTTATGTGCCCCAAGTCAATGTGTGTATGCATCTTCTGTACCCGTTTATATCTTAAATTCAGGCACAAAACTCCTGAAAATTCGATATTTTGGGGTACCAGAAGCGATCTGTACATGCCTACTCAGTACTAGATTGTTTTCTAAATATAGGCTCAAAACATGCCAATAATCGAAATTTTAAGTGTCCAAAGTCGATATGTGCATGCATCTTCTGTACCCGTTTATATCTCAAATTCAGTCTGAAAACAACCAAAAATTCGATATTTTGGGGTCCCAGAAGCAATCTTTACATGCCTACTCTGTGTTAGAGTATTTTCAAAATACAGGCCCAAATCATACTGAAAATCGATCTTTTAGGTGCCCAAAAGTCGATATGTGTATGCATCTTATGTACCTGTTTATATCTCAAATTCAGGCTCAAAACACCCAAAAATTCGATATATTGGGGTCCAAGAAGCGATCTGTACATGCCTACTCCGTGTTAGAGTATTTTCAAAATACAGGCCCAAAACATACTGAAAAACGATCTTTTATGTGCCCAAAAGTCGATTTGTGCATGCATCTTATGTACCCGTTTATATCTCAAATTCTGGCTCCGAACACCAGAAAATTCGATATTTTGGGGTTCCATAAGCGATCTGTACATGCCTACTCAGTACTAGATTGTTTTCAAAATATAGGCTCAAAACATGCTAAAAATCGATATTTTAAGTGTCCAAAGTCGATATGTGCATGCATCTTCTGTACCCGTTTATATTTCAAATTCAGTCACAAAACACACGAAAATTCGATATTTTGGGGTCACAGAGGCGATCTGTACATGCCTACTCAGATACATGCCCAAAACATGCTGAAAATCGATATTTTAGTTGCCCAAAGTCAATATGTGTATGCATCTCCTGCACCCGTTTATATCATAAATTCATCCTCAAAACACCCGAAAATTCGATATTTTTTGGTCTCAGACGCGATCTGTAGATGCCTACTCAGTGCTAGAATGTTTTCAAAATACAGGCCAAAAACATGCTGAAAATCGATATTTTATGTGCCCAAAGTCAATATGTGCATGCATCTTCTGTACCAGTTTATATCTCAAATTAAGGCTCAAAATACCCGAAAATTCGATAATTTGGGGTCCCAGAAGCGTTTTGTACATGCCTACTCCGTGTTAGAGTATTCTCAAAATACAGGCCCAAAACATGCTGAAAATCGATATTTTAGGTGCCCAAAGTTAATATGTGTATGTATCTTCTGCACCCGTTTATATCCCAAATTCAACCTCAAAACATTCGAAAATTCGATATTTTGGGATCCTAGAAGCGACCTGTACATGCCTACTCAATGCTAGAATGTTTTCAAAATATAGGCTCAAAACATGCTTAAAATCGATATTTTAAGTGTCCTAAGTCGATATGTACATGCATCTTCAGTACCCATTTATATCTCAAATTCAGGCTCAAAACACACGAAAATTCGATATTTTGAGGTCCCAAAAGCGATCTGTACATGCCTACTCAGTGCTAGAATATTTTCATAATATAGGCCCAAAACATGCAAAAAAATCGATATTTTAGGTGCCCAAAGTCGATATCTCAAATTCAGGCACAAAACACCCGAAAATTCGTTATTTTGGGGTCCCAGAATCGATCTGTACATGCATACTCCGTGTTAGAGTATTTTCAAAATACAGGCCCAAAACATACTGAAAATCGATCTTTTAGGTGCCCAAAGTCAATATGTGCATACATCTTCTGTACCCGTTTATATCTCAAATTCAGGCTCAAAACACCAGAAAACTCGATATTTTGGGGTCCCAGAAGCGATCTGTACATGCCTACTCATTGCTAGAATATTTTCAAAATATTGGCCCAAAACATGCTAAAAATCGATATTTTAGGTGCCCAAAGTCGATATCTCAAATTCAGGCACAAAACACCCGAAAATGCGATATTTTGGGGTCCCAGAAGCGATCTGTACACGCCTACTTAAATACACGCCGAAAACGTGCTGAAAATCGATATTTTTGGTGCCCAAAGTCAATATGTGTATTCTTCTTCTGTACCCGTTTATATCCCAAATTCAATCTCCAAACACCCGAAAATTCGATATTTTGGGGTCCCAGAAGCGATCTGTACATGCCTACTCAGTACTTGATTGTTTTCAAAATATAGGCTCAAAGCATGCTAAAAATCTATATTTTAAGTGTCCAATGTCGATATGAGCATGCATCTTCTGTACCCGTTTATATCTCAAATTCAGGCTCAAAACACCCGAAAATTCGGTATTTTTGGGTCCTAGAAGCGATTTTTACATGCCTACTCCTAGTTAGAATGATTTCAAGAAACAGACCAAAAACATGCTCAAAATCGATATTTTAGGTGCCCAAATGTCGATATGTGCATGCATCTTCAGTACCCGTTTATATCTCAAATTCAGGCTCAAAACCCACGAAAATTCGATATTTTGGGGTCCCAGAAGCGATCAGTACATGCCTACTTCGTGTTAGAGTATTTTCATAATACAGGCCCAAAACATGCTGAAAATCGATCTTTTAGGTGCCCAAAGTCAATATGTGCATGCATCTTCTGTACTCGTTTATATCTCAAATTCAGGCTAAAAAACCCCGAAAATTCGATATTTTGGGATCCCAGAAGCGATCTGTACATGCCTACTCAGTGCTAGAATATTTTCAAAATATAGGCCCAAAACATGCTAAAAATCGATATTTTAGATGCCCAAAGTCGATATCTCAAATTTAGGCACAAAACACACGAAAATTCGATATTTTGGGGTCCCTGAAGCGATCTGTACACGCCTACACAAATACAGGCCGAAAACATGCTAAAAATCGATATTTTTGGTGCCCAAAGTCAATATGTGTATTCTTCTTCTGTACCCGTTTATATCTCAAATTCAATCTCCAAACACCCGAATATTCGATATTTTAGGGTCTCAGAAGCGATCTGTACATGCCTACTCAGTACAAGATTGTTTTCAAAATATAGGCTCAAAACATGCTAAAAATCGATATTTTAAGTGACCAAAGTCGATATGTGCATGCATCTTCTGTACCCGTTTATATCTCAAATTCAGGCTCAAAACATCTGAAAATTCGGTATTTTTGGGTCCTAGAAGCGATCTATACATGCCTACTCCTAGTTAGAATGAATTCAAGATACAGACCAAAAATATGCTCAAAATCGATATTTTAGGTGCCCAAATGTCGATATGTGCATGCATCTTCAGTACCCGTTTATATCTCAAATTCAGGCTCAAAACACCCGAAAATTCGATATTTTGGGGTCCCAGAAGCGATTTGTACATGCCTACTCCGTGTTAGAGTATTTTCATAATACAGGCCCAAAACATGCTGAAAATCGATCTTTTAGGTGCCCAAAGTAAATATGTGAATGCATCTTCTGTACCCGTTTATATCTAAAATTCAGGCTCATAAAACCCGAAAATTCGATATTTTGGGGTCCCAGAAGCGATCTGTACATGCCTACTCAGTGCTAGAATATTTTCAAAATACAGGCCCAAAACATGCTAAAAATCGATATTTTAGGTGCCCAAAGTCGTTATCTCAAATTCAGGCCCAGAACACCCGAAAATTCGATATTTTGGAGTCCCAGAAGCGATCTGTACATGCCTACTCCGTGTTTGAGTATTTTAAAAATAAGGCCCAAAACATACTGAAAATCGATCTTTTAGGTACCCAAAAGTCGATATGTGCATGCATCTTCTGTACCCGTTTATATCTCAAATTCAGGCTCCAAATACCCGAAAATATCGAATTTTTGGGTCCCAGAAACGATCTGTACATGCCTACTCAGTGCTAGAATGTTTTCAAAATATAGGCTCAAAACATGCAAAAAATCGATATTTTAGTTGCCCAAAGTCAATATGTGCATGCATCTTCTGTACCAGTTTATATCTCAAATTCAGGCTCAAAACACACGAAAATTCGATATTTTGGGGTCCCAAAAGAGATCTGTACATGCCTACTCAGTGGTAGAATATTTTCATAATATAGGCCCAAAACATGCTAAAAATCAATATTTTAGGTGCCCAAAGTCGATATCTCAAATTCAGGCCCAAAACACCAGAAAATTCGATATTTTGGGGTCCCAGAAGCGATCTGTACATGCCTACTCCGTGTTAGAGTATTTTAAAAATAAAGGCCCAAAACATACTGAAAATCGATCTTTTAGGTGCCCAAATGTCGATATATGCATGAATCTTCTGTACCAGTTTATATCTCAAATTCAGGCTCAAAACACCCGAAAATTCGATATTTTGGGGTCCCACAAGCGATCTGTACATGCCTACTCCGTGTTAGAGTATTTTCAAAATACAGGCCAAAAACATGCTGAAAATAACTATTTTAGGTACCCAAAAGTCGATATGTGCATGCATCTTCTGTACCCGTTTATATCTCAAATTCAGGCTCCAAACACCCGAAAATTCGATATTTTGGGGTCCAAGAAACGATCTGTACATGCCTACTCCATGTTAGAGTATTTTCAAAATACAGGCCCAAAACATGCTGAAAATCGATATTCTAGGTTCCCAAAGTCAATATGTGTATGCATCTTCTGTACCCGTTTATATCTCAAATTCAGACTCAAAACACCCGAAAATTCGATATTTTGGGGTCCCATAAGCGATCTGTACATGCCTACTCAGTGCTAGAATATTTTCAAAAAATAGGCCGAAAACATGCTAATAATCGATATTTTAGGTGCCCAAAGTCGATATCTCAAATTCAGGCCCAAAACACTCGAAAATTCGATATTTTGGGGTCCCAGAAGCGATCTGTACATGCTTACTCTGTGTTAGAGTATTTTCAAAATACAGGCCCAAAACATACTGAAAATCGATCTTTTATGTGCCCAAAAGTCGATATGTGAATGCATCTTCTGTACCCGTTTATATCTTAAATTCAGGCTCCAAACACCTAAAAATTCGATATTTTGGGGTCCCAGAAACGATCTGTACATGCCTACTCAGATACTGGCCCAAAACATGCTGAAAATCGATATTTTAGGTGCCCAAAGTTAATATGTGTATGTATCTTCTGCACCCGTTTATATTCCAAATTCAACCTCAAAACACCCGAAAATTCGATATTTTTGGGTCCTACAAGCGATCTGTAAATGCCTACTCAGTGCTAGAATGTTTTCAAAATATAGGCTCAAAACATGCTAAAAATCGATATATTAAGTGTCCAAAGTCGATATGTGCATGCATCTTCAGTTCCCGTTTGTATTTGAAATTCAACCTCAAAACACCCGAAATTCGATATTTTTGGGTCCCAGAAGCGATCTATACATGCCTACTCAGTGCTAGAATGTTTTCAAAATATAGGCTCAAAACATGCTAAAAATCGATATTTTAAGGGTCCAAAGTCGATATGTGCATGCATCTTCAGTACCCGTTTATATCTCATATTCACGCTCAAAACACCTGAAAATTCGATATTTTGGGGTCCAAGAAGCGATCTGTACATGCTTACTCAGTACTAGAATATTCTTAAAATATAGGCCCAAAACATGCAAAAAAATCGATATTTTAGGTGCCCAAAGTCGATATCTCAAATTCAGGCTCAAAATACACGAAAATTTGATATTTTGGGGTCCCAAAAGCGATCTGTACATGCCTTCTCAGTGCTAAAATATTTTCAAAATATAGGCCCAAAACATGCAAAAAAATCGATATTTTAGGTGCCCAAAGTCGATATAAAAAATTCAGGCCCAAAACACCCGAAAATCCGATATTTTGGGGTCCCCGAATCGATTGGTACATGCATACTCCGTGTTAGAGTATTTTCAAAATACAGGCCGAAAACATACTGAAAATCGATCTTTTAGGTGCCCAAAAGTCGATATGTGCATGCAACTTCTGTACCCGTTTATATCTCAAATTCAGGCTCCAAACACCCAAAAATTTGATATTTTGGGGTCCCTGAAGCGAACTGTACATGCCTACTCAGATACGGGCCCAAAACATGCTGAAAATCGATATTTTAAGTTCTTAAAAGTCGATATGTGCATGCATCTTCAGTACCCGTTTATATCTCAAAATCAGGCTCCAAACACCCAAAAATTAGATTTTGGGGGGTCCCTGAAGCGATCTGTACATGCCTACTCAGATACAGGCCAAAAACATGCTGAAAATCGATATTTTAGGTGCCCAAAGTCAATATGTGTATGCATCTTCTGCACCTGTTTATATCCCAAATTCAACCTCAAAATACCCGAAAATTCGATATTTTTGGGTCCCAGAAGCGATCTGTAAATGCCTACTCCGTGCTAGAACGTTTTCAAAATATAGGCTCAAAACATGCTAAAAATCTATATTTTAAGTGTCCAAAGTCGATATGTGCATGCATCTTCTGTACCCGTTTATATCTCAAATTCAGGCTCAAAACACCCGAAAATTCGGTATTTTTGGGTCCTAGAAGCGATCTATACATGCCTACTCCTAGTTAGAATGTTTTCAAAATACAGACCAAAAACATGCGTAATATCGATATTTTAGGTGCCCAAATGTCGATATGTGCATGCATCTTCAGTACCCGTTTATATCTCAAATTCAGGCTCAAAACACCCTAAAATTCGATATTTTGGGGTCCGAGAAGCGATCAGTACATGCCTACTCCGTGTTAGAGTATTTTCATAATACAGGCCTAAAACATGCTGAAAATCGATCTTTTAGGTGCCCAAAGTCAATATGTGCATGCATCTTCTGTACCCGTTTATATCTCAAATTCAGGCTCAAAACACCCGAAAATTCGATATTTTGGGGTCCCAGAAGCGATCTGTACATGCCTACTCATTGCTAGAATATTTTCAAAATATTGGCCCAAAATATGCTAAAAATCGATATTTTAGGTGCCCAAAGTCGATATCTCAAATTCAGGCACAAAACACCCGAAAATGCGATATTTTGGGGTCCCAGAAGGAATCTGTACACGCCTACTCAAATACAGGCCGAAAACATGCTGAAAATCGATATTTTTGGTGCCCAAAGTCAATATGTGTATGCTTCTTCTGTACCCGTTTATATCCCAAATTCAATCTCCAAACACCCGAAAATTCGATATTTGGGGGTCCCAGAAGCGATCTGTACATGCCTACTCAGTACTAGATTGTTTTCAAAATATAGGCTCAAAACATGCTAAAAATCGATATTTTAAGTGTCCAATGTCGATATGTGCATGCATCTTCTGTACCCGTTTATATCTCAAATTCAGGCTCAAAACACCCGAAAATTCGGTATTTTTGGGTCCTAGAAGCGATCTATACATGCCTACTCCTAGTTAGAATGTTTTCAAGATACAGACCAAAAACATCCTCAAAATCGATATTTTAGGTGCCCAAATGTCGATATGTGCATGCATCTTCAGTACCCGTTTATATCTCAAATTCAGTCTGAAAACACCCGAAAATTCGATATTTTTGGGGTCCCAGAAGCGATCAGTACATGCCTACTCCGTGTTAGAGTATTTTCATAATACAGGCCCAAAACATGCTAAAAATCGATATTTTAGGTGCCCAAAGTCGATATCTCCAATTTAGGCACAAAACACCCGAAAATTCGATATTTTGGTGTCCCAGAAGCGATCTGTACACGCCTACTCAAATACAGGCCGAAAACATGCTGAAAATCGATATTTTTGGTGCCCAAAGTTAATATGTGTATGCTTCTTCTGTACCCGTTTATATCTCAAATTCAATCTCCAAACACCCGAAAATTCGATATTTTGGGGTCCCAGAAGCGATCTGTACATGCCTACTCAGTACTAGATTGTTTTCAAAATATAGGCTCAAAACATGCTAAAAATCGATATTTTAAGTGTCCAAAGTCGATATGTGCATGCATCTTCTGTACCCGTTTATATCTCAAATTCAGGCTCAAAACACCCGAAAATTCGGTATTTTTGGGTCCTAGAAGCGATCTATACATGCCTACTCCTAGTTAGAATGTATTCAAGATACAGACCAAAAACATGCTCAAAATCGATATTTTAGGTGCCCAATTGTCGATATGTGCATGTATCTTCAGTACCCGTTTATATCTCAAATTCAGGCTCAAAACACCCGAAAATTCGATATTTTGGGGTCCCAGAAGCGATTAGTACATGCCTACTCCGTGTTAGAGTATTTTCAAAATACAGGCCCAAAACATACTGAAAATCGATCTTTTAGGTGCCCAAATGTCGATATGTGCATGAATCTTCTGTACCCGTTTATATCTCAAATTCAGGCTCAAAACACCCGAAAATTCGATATTTTGGGGTCCCACAAGCGATCTGTACATGCCTACTCCGTGTTAGAGTATTTTCAAAATACAGGCCCAAAACATGCTGAAAATAAATATTTTAGGTACCCAAAAGTCGATATGTGCATGCATCTTCTGTACCCGTTTATATCTCAAATTCAGGCTCCAAACACCCGAAAATTCGATATTTTGGGGTCCAAGAAACGATCTGTACATGCCTACTCCATGTTAGAGTATTTTCAAAATACAGGCCCAAAACATGCTAAAAATCGATATTTTAGGTGCCCAAAGTCGATATCTCCAATTTAGGCACAAAACACCCGAAAATTCGATATTTTGGTGTCCCAGAAGCGATCTGTACACGCCTACTCAAATACAGGCCGAAAACATGCTGAAAATCGATATTTTTGGTGCCCAAAGTTAATATGTGTATGCTTCTTCTGTACCCGTTTATATCTCAAATTCAATCTCCAAACACCCGAAAATTCGATATTTTGGGGTCCCAGAAGCGATCTGTACATGCCTACTCAGTACTAGATTGTTTTCAAAATATAGGCTCAAAACATGCTAAAAATCGATATTTTAAGTGTCCAAAGTCGATATGTGCATGCATCTTCTGTACCCGTTTATATCTCAAATTCAGGCTCAAAACACCCGAAAATTCGGTATTTTTGGGTCCTAGAAGCGATCTATACATGCCTACTCCTAGTTAGAATGTATTCAAGATACAGACCAAAAACATGCTCAAAATCGATATTTTAGGTGCCCAATTGTCGATATGTGCATGTATCTTCAGTACCCGTTTATATCTCAAATTCAGGCTCAAAACACCCGAAAATTCGATATTTTGGGGTCCCAGAAGCGATTAGTACATGCCTACTCCGTGTTAGAGTATTTTCAAAATACAGGCCCAAAACATACTGAAAATCGATCTTTTAGGTGCCCAAATGTCGATATGTGCATGAATCTTCTGTACCCGTTTATATCTCAAATTCAGGCTCAAAACACCCGAAAATTCGATATTTTGGGGTCCCACAAGCGATCTGTACATGCCGACTCCGTGTTAGAGTATTTTCAAAATACAGGCCCAAAACATGCTGAAAATAAATATTTTAGGTACCCAAAAGTCGATATGTGCATGCATCTTCTGTACCCGTTTATATCTCAAATTCAGGCTCCAAACACCCGAAAATTCGATATTTTGGGGTCCAAGAAACGATCTGTACATGCCTACTCCATGTTAGAGTATTTTCAAAATACAGGCCCAAAACATGCTGAAAATCGATATTCTAGGTTCCCAAAGTCAATATGTGCATGCATCTTCTGTACCCGTTTATATCTCAAATTCAGGCTCAAAACACCCGAAAATTCGATATTTTGGGGTCCCATAAGCGATCTGTACATGCCTACTCAGTGCTAGAATATTTTCAAAAAATAGGCCCAAAACATGCTAAAAATCGATATTTTAGGTGCCCAAAGTCGATATCTCAAATTCAGGCCCAAAACACCCGAAAATTCGATATTTTGGGGTCCCAGAAGCGATCTGTACATGCCTACTCTGTGTTAGAGTATTTTCAAAATACAGGCCCAAAACATACTGAAAATCGATCTTTTAGGTGCCCAAAAGTCGATATGTGAATGCATATTCTGTACCCGTTTATATCTTAAATTCAGGCTCAAAACACCCGAAATTCGATATTTTTGGGTCCCAGAAGCGATCTATACATGCCTACTCAGTGCTAGAATGTTTTCAAAATATAGGCTCAAAACATGCTAAAAATCGATATTTTAAGGGTCCAAAGTCGATATGTGCATGCATCTTCAGTACCCGTTTATATCTCATATTCACGCTCAAAACACCTGAAAATTCGATATTTTGGGGTCCAAGAAGCGATCTGTACATGCCTACTCAGTACTAGAATATTCTTAAAATATAGGCCCAAAACATGCAAAAAAAATCGATATTTTAGGAGCCCAAAGTCGATATCTCAAATTCAGGCTCAAAACACACGAAAATTTGATATTTTGGGGTCCCAAAAGCGATCTGTACATGCCTTCTCAGTGCTAGAATATTTTCAAAATATAGGCCCAAAACATGCAAAAAAATCGATATTTTAGGTGCCCAAAGTCGATATCTCAAATTCAGGCCCAAAACACCCGAAAATCCGATATTTTGGGGTCCCCGAATCGATCGGTACATGCATACTCCGTGTTAGAGTATTTTTTAAAAATACAGGCCGAAAACATACTGAAAATCGATCTTTTAGGTGCCCAAAAGTCGATATGTGCATGCAACTTCTGTACCCGTTTATATCTCAAATTCAGGCTCCAAACACCCAAAAATTTGATATTTTGGGGTCCCTGAAGCGAACTGTACATGCCTACTCAGATACAGGCCCAAAACATGCTGAAAATCGATATTTTAAGTTCTTAAAAGTCGATATGTGCATGCATCATCAGTACCCGTTTATATCTCAAAATCAGGCTCCAAACACCCAAAAATTAGATTTTGGGGGGTCCCAGAAGCGATCTGTACATGCCTACTCAGATACAGGCCAAAAACATGCTGAAAATCGGTATTTTAGGTGCCCAAAGTCAATATGTGTATGCATCTTCTGCACCTGTTTATATCCCAAATTCAACCTCAAAATACCCGAAAATTCGATATTTTGGGGTCCCAGAAGCGATCTGTAAATGCCTACTCCGTGCTAGAACGTTTTCAAAATATAGGCTTTAAACATGCTAAAAATCTATATTTTAAGTGTCCAAAGTCGATATGTGCATGCATCTTCTGTACCCGTTTATATCTCAAATTCAGGCTCAAAACACCCGAAAATTCGGTATTTTTGGGTCCTAGAAGCGATCTATACATGCCTACTCCTAGTTAGAATGTATTCAAGATACAGACCAAAAACATGCTTAATATCGATATTTTAGGTGCCCAAATGTCGATATGTGCATGCATCTTCAGTACCCGTTTATATCTCAAATTCAGGCTCAAAACACCCGAAAATTCGATATTTTGGGGTCCGAGAAGCGATCAGTACATGCCTACTCCGTGTTAGAGTATTTTCATAATATAGGCCCAAAACATGCTGAAAATCGATCTTTTAGGTGCCCAAAGTCAATATGTGCATGCATCTTCTGTACCCGTTTATATCTCAAATTCAGGCTCAAAACACCCGAAAATTCGATATTTTGGGGTCCCAGAAGCGATCTGTACATGCCTACTCATTGCTAGAATATTTTCAAAATATTGGCCCAAAACATGCTAAAAATCGATATTTTAGGTGCCCAAAGTCGATATCTCAAATTCAGGCACAAAACACCCGAAAATGCGATATTTTGGGGTCCCAGAAGCAATCTGTACACGCCTACTCAAATACAGGCCGAAAACATGCTAAAAATCGATATTTTTGGTGCCCAAAGTCAATATGTGTATGCTTCTTCTGTACCCGTTTATATCCCAAATTCAATCTCCAAACACCCGAAAATTCGATATTTGGGGGTCCCAGAAGCGATCTGTACATGCCTACTCAGTACTAGATTGTTTTCAAAATATAGGCTCAAAACATGCTAAAAATCGATATTTTAAGTGTACAATGTTGATATGTGCATGCATCTTCTGTACCCGTTTATATCTCAAATTCAGGCTCAAAACACCCGAAAATTCGGTATTTTTGGGTCCTAGAAGCGATCTATACATGCCTACTCTTAGTTAGAATATATTCAAGATACAGACCAAAAACATGCTCAAAATCGATATTTTAGGTGCCCAAATGTCGATATGTGCATGCATCTTCAGTACCCGTTTATATCTCAAATTCAGGCTCAAAACACCCGAAAAATCGATATTTTCGGGTCCCAGAAGCGATTAGTACATGCCTACTCAGTGTTAGAGTATTTTCATAATACAGGCCCAAAACATGCTGAAAATCGATCTTTTAGGTGCCCAAAGTCAATATGTGCATGCATCTTCTGTACCCGTTTGTATCTCAAATTCAGGCTCAAAAAACCTGAAAATTCAATATCTTGGGGTCCCAGAAGCGATCTGTACATGCCTACTCAGTGCTAAAATATTTTCAAAATATAGGCCCAAAACATGCTAAAAATCGATATTTTAGGTGCCCAAAGTCGTTATCTCAAATTCAGGCCCAGAACACCCGAAAATTCGATATTTTGGGGTCCCAGAAGCGATCTGTACATGCGTACTCCGTGTTAGAGTATTTAAAAAAAAAAAGCCCAAAACATACTGAAAATCGATCTTTTAGGTGCCCAAAAGTCGATATGTTCATGCATCTTCTGTACCCATTTATATTTCAAATTCAGGCTCCAAATACCCGAAAATATCGAATTTTTGGGTCCCAGATACGATCTGTACATGCCTACTCCTAATTAGAATGTTTTCAAGATACAGACCCAAAACATGCTCAAAATCGATATTTTAGGTGCCCAAAAGCCGATATGTGCATGCATCTTCATTACCCGTTTATATCTCAAATTCAGGCTCAAAACACCCGAAAATTCGATATTTTGGGGTCCCAGAAGCGATCTGTAAATGCCTACTCCGTGTTAGAATATTTTCAAAATACAGGCCCAAATCATGCAGAAAATCGATATTTTAGTTGCAAAAGTCAATATGTGCATGCATCTTCTGTACCAGTTTATATCTCAAATTCAGGCTCAAAACACACGAAAATTCGATATTTTGGGGTCCCAGAAGAGATCTGTACATGCCTACTCAGTGGTAGAATATTTTCATAATATAGGCCCAAAACATGCTAAAAATCGATATTTTAGGTGCCCAAAGTCGAAATCTCTAATTCAGGCCCAAAACACCCGGAAATTCGATATTTTGGGGTCCCAGAAGCGATCTGTACATGCCTACTCCGTGTTAGAGTATTTTAAAAATACAGGCCCAAAACATACTGAAAATAGATCTTTTAGGTGCCCAAAAGTCGATATGTGCATGAATCTTCTGTACCCGTTTATATCTCAAATTCAGGCTCCAAACACCCGAAAATTCGATATTTTGCGGTCCCAGAAGCGATCTGTACATGCCTACTCCGTGTTAGAGTATTTTCAAAATACAGGCCCAAAACATGCTGAAAATCAATATTTTAGGTGCCCAAAGTTAATATGTGTATGCATCTTCTGCACCCGTTTATATCCCAAATTCAACCTCAAAATATCCGAAAATTCGAGAATTTGGGGTCCCAGAAGCGATTTGTACATGCCTACTCTGTGTTTGAGTATTTTCAGAATACAGGCCCAAAACATACTGAAAATCGATCTTTTAGGTGCCCAAAAGTTGATATGTGCATGCATCTTCTGTACCCGTTTATATCTCAAATTCAGGCTCCAAACACCCGAAAATTCGATATTTTGGGGTCCAAGAAACGATATGTAGATGCCTACTCCAAGTTAGAATATTTTCAAAATACAGGCCCAAAACATGCTGAAAATCGATATTCTAGGTTCCGAAAGTCAATATGTGCATGCATCTTCTGTACCCGTTTATATCTCAAATTCAGGCTCAAAACACCCGAAAATTCGATATTTTGGGGTCCCATAAGCGATCTGTTCATGCTTACTCAGTGCTAGAATATTTTCAAAAAATAGGCCTAAAACATGCTAAAAATCGATATTTTAGGTGCCCAAAGTCGATATCTCAAATTTAGGCCCAAAACACCCGAAAACTCTATATTTTGGGGTCCCAGAAGCGATCTGTACATGCCTACTCTGTGTTTGAGTATTTTCAAAATACAGGCCGAAAACATACTAAAAATCAAACTTTTAGATGCCCAAAAGTCGATATGTGAATGCATATTCTGTACCCGTTGATATCTGAAATTCAGGCTCCAAACACCCGAAAATTCGATATTTTGGGGTCCCAGAAACGATCTGTACATGCCTACTCAGATACAGGCCCAAAACATGCTGAAAATCGATATTTTAGGTGCCCAAAGTCAATATGTGAATGCATCTTCTGCACCCGTTTATATTCCAAATTCAACCTCAAAACACCCGAAAATTCGATATTTTTAGGTCCTACAAGCGATCTGTAAATGCCTACTCAGTGCTAGAATTTTCTCAAAATATAGGCTCAAAACATGCTAAAAATCGATATTTTAAGTGTCGAAAGTCGATTTTTGCATGCATCTTCTGTACCCGTTTATATCTAAAATTCAGGCTCAAAACACCCGAAAATTCGGTATTTTTGGGTCCTACAAGCGATCTGTACATGCCTACTCCTAGTTAGAATGTTTTCAAGATACAGACCCAAAACATGCTGAAAATCGATATATTAGGTGCCCAAAAGTCGATATGTGCATGCATTTTCCGAACCCGTTTATATCTCAAATTCAACCTCAAAACACCGGAAAATTCGTTATTTTTGGGTCCGAGAAGCGATCTGTACATGCCTACTCCGTGATAGAGTATTTTCAAAATAGAGGCCCAAAACATACTAAAAATCGATCTTTTAGGTGCACAAAAGTCAATATGTGTATGCATCTTCTGTACCCGTTTATATCCCAAATTCAACCTCAAAACACCCGAAAACTCGATATTTTGGGGTCCCACAAGCGATCTGTACATGCCTACTCCGTGTTAGAGTATTTTCAAAATACAGGCCCAAAACATACTGAAAATCGATCTTTTAGGTGCCCAAAAGTCGATATGTGAATGCATATTCTGTACCCGTTTATATCTTAAATTCAGGCTCCAAACACCCGAAAATTCGATATTTTGGGGTCCCAGAAACGATCTGTACATGCCTACTCAGATACAGGCCCAAAACATGCTGAAAATCGATATTTTAGGTGCCCAAAGTCAATATGGGTATGCATCTTCTGCACCCGTTTATATTCCAAATTCAACCTCAAAACACCCGAAAATTCGATATTTTTGGGTCCCACAAGCGATCTGTACATGCCTAGTCAGTGCTAGAATTTTTTCAAAATATAGGCTCAAAACATGATAAAAATCGATATTTTAAGTGTTCAAAGTCGATATGTGCATGCATCTTCTGTACCCGTTTATATCTCAAATTCAGGCTCAAAACACCAGATAATTCGGTATTTTTGGGTCCTACAAGCGATCTGTACATGCCTACTCCTAGTTAGAATGTTTTCAAGATACAGACCCAAAACATGCTCAAAATCGATATATTAGGTGCCCAAAAGTCGATATGTGCATGCATCTTCTGTACCCGTTTATATCTCAAATTCAGGCTCAAAAAACCCTAAATTCGATATTTTGGGGTCCCAGAAGCGATCTGTACATGCCTACTCAGTGCTAGATTATTTTCAAAATATTGGGCCAAAACATGCTAAAAATCGATATTTTACTGTAGGTGCCCAAAATCGATATCTCAAATTCAGGCCCAGAACACCGAAAAATTCGATATTTTGGGTGTCAGAAGCGACCTGTACATGCCTACTCCGTGTTAGAGTATTTTCAAAATACAGGCCCAAAACATACTGAAAATCGATCTTTTTGGTGCCCAAAAGTCGATATGTGCATGAGTCTTCTGTACCCGTTTATATCTCAAATTCAGGCTCCAAATACCCGAAAATTCGATAATTTGGGGTCCCAGAAGCGATCTGTACATGCCTACTCAGATGCAGGCCCAAAACATGCTGAAAATTGATATTTTAGGTGCCCAAAGTCAATACGTGTATGCATCTTCTGCACCCGTTTATATCCCAAATTCAACCTCAAAACACCCAAAAATTCGATATTTTTGGGTCATAGAAACGATCTGTACATGCCTACTCAGTGCTAGAATGTTTTCAAAATATAGGCTCAAAACATGCAAAAAATCGATATTTTAAGTGTCCAAAGTCGATATGTGCATGCATCTTCTGTACCCGTTTATATCTCAAATTCAGGCTCAAAACACCCGAAAATTCGGTATTTTTGGGACCTAGAAGCAATCTGTACATGCCTATTCCTAGTTAGAATGTTTTCAAGATACAGACCCAAAACATGCTCAAAATCGATATTTTAGGTGCCCGAAAGTCGATATGTGCATGCATCTTCAATACCCGTTTATATCTCAAATTCAGGCTCAAAACACCCGAAAATTCGATATTTTGGGGTCCCAGGAACGATCTGTAAATGCCTACTCCGTGTTAGAGTATTTTCAAAATGCAGGCCGAAAACATGCTGAAAATCGATATTTTAGGTGCCCATATTCAATATGTGCATGCATCTTCTGTACCAGTTTATATCTCAAATTCAGGATCAAAACACACGAAAATTCGATATTTTGGGGTCCCAGAAGCGATCTGTACATGCCTACTCAGTGCTAGAATATTTTAATAATATAGGCTCAAAACATGCTAAAAATCGATATTTTAGGTGCCCAAAGTCGATATCTCAAATTCAGGCCCAAAACACCCGAAAATTCGATATTTTGGGATCCCAGAAGCGATCTGTACATGCCTACACCGTGTTAGAGTATTTTCAAAATACAGGCCCAATACATACTGAAAATCGATCTTTTAGGTGCCCAAAAGTCGATATGTGCATACATCTTCTGTACCCGTAGATATCTCAAATTCAGGCTCCAAACCCCCGAAAATTCGATATTTTGGGGTCCAAGAAACGATCCGTACATGCCTATTCCTAGTTAGAATGTTTTCAAGATACAGACCCAAAACATGCTCAAAATCGATATTTTAGGTGCCCAAATGTCGATATGTGCATGCATCTTCATTACCCGTTTATATCTCAAATTCAGGCTCAAAACACCCGAAAATTCGATATTTTGTGGTCCCAGAAGCGATCAGTACATGCCTACTCCGTGTTACAGTATTTTCATAATACAGGCCCAAAACATGCCGAAAATCGATCTTTTAGGTGCCCAAAGTCAATATGTGCATACATCTTCTGTACCCGTTTATATCTCAAATTCAGGCTCAAAACACCAGAAAATTCGATATTTTGGGGTCCCAGAAGCGATCTATACATGCCTACTCATTGCTAGAATATTTTCAAAATATTGGCCCAAAACATGCTAAAAATCGATATTTTAGGTGCCCAAAGTCGATATCTCAAATTCAGGCACAAAACATCCGAAAATTCGATATTTTGGGGTCCCAGAATCGATCTGTACACGCCTACTCAAATACAGGCCGAAAACATGCTGAAAATCGATATTTTTGGTGCCCAAAGTCAATATGTGTATGCTTCTTTTGTACCCGTTTATATCTCAAATTCAATCACCAAACACCCGAAAATTCGATATTTTTGGGTCCCACAAGCGATCTGTACATGCCTACTCAGTACTAGATTGTTTTCAAAATATAGGCTCAAAACATGCTAAAAATCGATATTCTAAGTGTCCAAAGTCGATATGTGCATGCATCTTCTGTACCCGTTTATATCTCAAATTCAGGCTCAAAACACCCAAAAATTCGGTATTTTTGGGTCCTAGAAGCGATCTATACATGCCTACTCCTAGTTAGAATGTTTTCAAGATACAGACCAAAAACATGCTCAAAATCGATATTTTAGGTGCCCAAATGTCGATATGTGCATGCATCTTCAGTAACCGTTTATATCTCAAATTCAGGCTTAAAACACCCGAAAATTCGATATTTTGGGGTCCCAGAAACGATCAGAACATGCCTACTCCGTGTTAGAGTATTTTCATAATACAGGCCCAAAACATGCTGAAAATCGATCTTTTAGGTGCATAAAGTCAATATGTGCATGCATCTTCTATACCCGTTTATATCTCAAATTCAGGCTCAAAAAACCCGAAAATTCGATATTTTGGGGTCCCAGAAGCGATCTGTACATGCCTACTCAGTGCTAAAATATTTTCAAAATATAGGCCCAAAACATGCTAAAAATCGATATTTTAGGTGCCCAAAGTCGTTATTTCAAATTCAGGCCCAGAACACCCGTAAATTCGATATTTTGGGGTCCCAGAAGCGATCTGTACATGCCTACTCCGTGTTAGAGTATTTTCAAAATACAGGCCCAAAACATACTGAAAATCGATCTTTTAGGATCCCAAAACTCGATATGTGCATGGATCTTCTGTACCCGTTTATATCTCAAATTCAAACTCATAACACCCGAAAATTCGATGTTTTGGGGTCCCACAAGCGATCTGTACATGCCTACTCAGATACAGGCCCAAAACATGCTAAAAATCGATATTTTAGGTGCCCAAAGTCAATATGTGCATGCATCTTCTGTACCCGTTTATATCTCAAATTCAGGCTCAAAATACCCGAAAATTCGGTGTTTTGGGGTCCTACAAGCGATCTGTACATGCCTACTCCTAGTTAGAATGTTTTCAAGATACAGACCCAAAACATGCTCAAAATCGATATATTAGGTGCCCAAAAGTCGATATGTGCATGCATCTTCGGAACCCGTTTATATCTCAAATTCAACCTCAAAACACCTGAGAATTCGTTTTTTTTTGGTCCGAGAAGCGATCTGCACATGCCTACTCCGTGTTAGAGTATTTTCAAAATAGAGGCCCAAAACATGCTAAAAATCGATATTTTGGGTGCTCAAAGTCGATATGTGCTTGCATCTTCTGTACCCGTTTATATCACAAATTCAACCTCAAAACAACCGAAAATTCTATATTTTTGGGTCCCAGAAGCGATCTGTACATGCCTACTCAGTGCTAGAATGTTTTCAAAATATAGGCTCAAAACATGCTAAAAATCGATATTTTAAGTGTCCAAAGTCGATATGTGCATGCATCTTCTGTACCCGTTTATATCTCAAATTCAGGCTCAAAACACCCGAAAATTCGATATTTTCGGGTCCCAGAAGCGATCTGTACATGCCTACTCATTGCTAGAATATTTTCAAAATATTGGCCCAAAACATGTTAAAAAACGATATTTTAGGTGCCCAAAGTTGATATCTCAAATTCAGGCACAAAACACCCGAAAATTCGATATTTTGGGGTCCCAGAAGCGATCTGTACACGCTTACTCAAATACAGAACGAAAACATGCTGAAAATCGATATTTTTGGTGCCCAAAGTCAATATGTGTATGCTTCTTCTGTACCCGTTTATATCTCAAATTCAATCTCCAAACACCCGAAAATTCGAAATTTTTGGGTCCCAGAAGCGATCTGTACATGCCTACTCAGTACTAGATTGTTTTCAAAATATAGGCTCGAAACATGCTAAAAATCAATATTTTAAGTGTCCAAAGTCGATATGTGTATGCATCTTCTGTACCCGTTTATATCTCAAATTCAGGCTCAAAACACCCGATAATTCGGTATTTTTGGGTCCTAGAAGCGATCTATACATGCCTACTCCTAGTTATAATGTTTTCAAGATACAGACCAAAAACATGCTCAAAATCGATATTTTAGGTGCCCAGAAGTCGATATGTGCATGCATCTTCAGTACCCGTTTATATCTCAAATTCAGGCTCAAAACACCCGAAAATTCGATATTTTGGTGTCCCAGAAGCGATCTGTACATGACTACTCCATGTTAGAGTATTTTCAAAATACAGGCCCAAAACATGCTGAAAATCGATATTCTAGGTTCCCAAAGTCAATATGTGCATGCATCTTCTGTATCCGTTTATATCTCAAATTCAGGCTCAAAACACCCGAAAATTCGATATTTTGGGGTCCCATAAGCGATCTGTACATGCCAACTCAGTGCTAGATTATTTTCAAAAAATAGGCCCAAAACATGCTAAAAATCGATATTTTAAGTGCCCAAAGTCGATATCTCAAATTCAGGCCCAAAACACCCGAAAATTCGATATTTTGGGGTCCCAGAAGCGATCTGTACATGCCTAGTCTGTGTTAGAGTATTTTTAAAATACAGGCCCAAAATATCTTGAAAATCGATCTTTTAGGTGCCCAAAAGTCGATATGTGAATGCCTATTCTGTACCCGTTTATATCTCAAATTCAGGCTCCAAACACCCGAAAATTCGATATTTTGGGGTCCCAGAAACGATCTGTACATACCTACTCAGATATAAGCCCAAAGCATGCTGAAAATCGATATTTTAGGTGCCCAAAGTCAATATGTGTATGCATCTTCTGCACCCGTTTATATTCCAAATTCAAGCTCAAAACACCCGAAAATTTGATATTTTTGAGTCCCACAAGCGATCTGTACATGCCTACTCAGTGCTAGAAATTTTTCAAAATATAGGCTCAAAACATGCAAAAAATCGATATTTTAAATGTCCAAAGTCGATATGTGCATGCATCTTCTGTACCCGTTTATATCTCAAATTCAGGCTCAAAACACCCGAAAATTCGGTATTTTTGGGTCCTAGAAGCGATCTGTACATGCCTAATCTTAGTTAGAATGTTTTCAAGATACAGACCCAAAACATGCTCAAAATCGATATTTTAGGTGCCAAAAAGTCGATATGTGCATGCATCTTCAGTACGCGCTTATATCTCAAATTCAGGCTCAAAACACCCGAAAATTCGAAACTTTGGGGTCCCAGAAGCGATCTGTACATGCCTACTCCGTGTTAGAGAATTTTCAATTTACAGGCCCAAAACATGCTGAAAATCGATATTTTATGTGCCCAAAGTCAATATGTGCATGCATCTTCTGTACTAGTTTATATTTCAAATTCAACCTCAAAACACCCGAAAATTCAATAATTTGGGGTCCCAGAAGCGTTTTGTACATCCCTACTCCGTGTTAGAGTGTTTTCAAAATAAAGGCCCAAAACATGCTGAAAATCGATATTTTAGGTTCCCAAAGTCAATATGTGTATGCATCTTCTGCACCTGTTTATATCCCAAATTCAACCTCAAAATACCCGAAAATTCGATATTTTTGGGTCCCAGAAGCGATCTGTAAATGCCTACTCCGTGCTAGAACGTTTTCAAAATATAGGCTCAAAACATGCTAAAAATAGATATTTTAAGTGTCCAAAGTCGATATGTGCATGCATCTTCTGTACCCGTTTATATCTCAAATTCAGGCTAAAAACACCCGAAAATTCGGTATTTTTCGGTCCTAGAAGCGATCTATACATGCCTACTCCTAGTTAGAATGTTTTCAAGATACAGACCAAAAACATGCTCAAAATCGATATTTTAAGTGACCAAATGTCGATATGTGCATGCATCTTCAGTACCCGTTTATATCTCAAATTCAGGCTCAAAACACCCGAAAATTCGATATTTTGGGGTCCCAGTAGCGATCAGTACAAGCCTACTCCGTTGTAGAGTATTTATATAATACAGGCCCAAAACATGCTGAAAATCGATCTTTTAGGTGCCCAAAGTCAATATGTGCATGCATCTTCTGTACCCGTTTATATCTCAAATTCAGGCTCCAAACACCCGAAAATTCGATATTTTGGGGTCGTAGCAGCGATCTGTACATGCCTACTCATTGATAGAATATTTTCAAAATATTGGCCCAAAAAATGCTAAAAATCGATATTTTAGGTGCCCAAAGTCGATATCTCAAATTCAGGCCCAAAACACCCGAATATTCGATATTTTGGGGTCCCAGAAGCGATCTGTACACGCCTACTCAAATACAGGCCGAAAACATGCTGAAAATCGATATTTTAGGTGCCCAAAGTCAATATGTGTATGCTTCTTCTGTACCCGTTTACATCTCAAATTCAATCTCAAAACACCCGAAAATTCGAAATTTTTGGGTCCCAGAAGCGATCTGTACATGCCTACTCAGTACTAGATTGTTTTCAAAATATAGGCTCAAAACATGCTAAAAATCGGTATTTTAAGTGTCCAAAGTCGATATGTGCATGCATCTTCTGTACCCGTTTATATCTCAAATTCAGGCTCAAAACACCCGAAAATTCGGTATTTTTGGGTCCTAGAAGCGATCTATACATGCCTACTCCTAGTTAGAATGTTTTCAAGATACAGACCAAAAACATGCTCAAAATCGATATTTTAGATGCCCAAATGTCGATATGTGCATGCATCTTCAGTACCCGTTTATATCTCAAATTCAGGCTCAAAACACCCGAAAATTCGATATTTGTGGGTCCCAGAAGCGATCAGTACATGCCTACTCGGTGTTAGAGTATTTTCATAATACAGGCCTAAAACATGCTGAAAATCGATCTTTTAGGTGCCCAAAGTCGATATGTGCATGGATCTTCTGTACCCGTTTATATCTCAAATTCAGGCTCAAAAAACCCGAAAATTCGATATTTTGGGGTCCCAGAAGCGATCTGTACATGCCTACTCAGTGCTAGAATATTTTCAAATTATAGGCCCAAAACATGCTAAAAATCGATATTTTAGGTGCCCAAAGACGATATCTCAAATTCAGGCACAAAACACCCGAAAATTCGATATTTTGGGGTCCCAGAAGCGATCTGTACACGCCTACTCAAATACAGGCCGAAAACATGCTGAAAATCGATATTTTTGGTGCCCATAGTCAATATGTGTATGCTTCTTCTGTACCCGTTTATATCTCAAATTCAATCTCCAAACACCCGAAAATTCGATATTTTGGGGTCCCAGAAGCGATCTGTACATGCCTACTCAGTACTAGATTGTTTTTTTTTAAATATAGGCTCAAAACATGCTAAAAAGCGATATTTTAAGTGTCTAAAGTCGATATGTGCATGCATCTTCTGTACCCGTTTATATCTCAAATTCAGGCTCAAAACACCCGAAAATTCGATATTTTGGCGTCCCAGAAGCGATCAGTACTTGCCTACTCCGTGTTAGAGTATTTTCAAAATACAGGCCCAAAACATGCTAAAAATCGATATTTTAGGTGCCCAAAGTTAATATGTGTATGCATCTTCTGCACCCGTTTATATCCCAAATTCAACCTCAAAACATCGGAAAATTCGATATTTTAGGATCCCAGAAGCGATCTGTACATGCCTACTCTGTGTTAGAGTATTTTCAGAATACAGGCCAAAAACATACTGAAAATCGATCTTTTAGGTGCACAAAAGTCGATATGTGCATGCATCTTATGTACACGTTTTTTTCTCAAATTCAGGCTCCAAACACCCGAGAATTCGATATTTTGGGGTCCAAGAAACGATCTGTACATGCCTACTCCATGTTAGAGTATTTTCAAAATACAGGCCCAAAACATTCTGAAAATCTATATTCTAGGTTCCCAAAGTCAATATGTGCATGCATCTTCAGTACCCGTTTATATCTCAAATTCAGGCACAAAAAACCCGAAAATTCGATATTTTGGGGTCCCAGAAGCGATCTGTACAAGCCTACTCAGTGCTAAAATATTTTCAAAATATAGGCCCAAAACATGCTAAAAATCAATTTTTTAGGTGCCCAAAGTCGTTATCTCAAATTCAGGCCCAGAACACCCGAATATTCGATATTTTGGGGTCCCAGAAGCGATCTGTACATGCCTACTCCGTATTAGAGTATTTTCAAAATACATTCCCAAAACATACTGAAAATCGATCTTTTAGGTGCCCAAAACTCGATATGTGCATGCATCTTCTGTACTCGTTTATATCTCAAATTCAGGCTCCAAATATCCGAAAATTCGATATTTTGGGGTCCCACAAGCGATCTGTACATGCCTACTCCGTGTTAGAGTATTTTCAAAATACAGGCCGAAAACATACTGAAAATCGATCTTTTCGGTGCCCAAATGTCGATATGAGAATGCATATTCTGTACCCGTTTATATCTTAAATTCAGGCTCCAAACACCAAAAAATTCAATATTTTGGGGTCCCAGAAACGATCTGTACATGCCTACTCAGATACAGGCCCAAAACATGCTAAAAATCGATATTTTAGGTGCCCAAAGTCAATATGTGTATGCATCTTCTGCACCCGTTTATATTCCAAATTCAACCTCAAAACACCCGAAAATTCGATATTTTTGGGTCCCTCAAGCGATCTGTACATGCCTACACAGTGCTAGAATTTTTTCAAAATATAGGCTCAAAACATGCTAAAAATCGATATTTTAAGTGTCCAAAGTCGATATGTGCATGCATCTTCTGTACCCGTTTATATCTCAAATTCAGGCTCAAAACACCCGAAAATGCGGTATTTTTGGGTCCTAGAAGCAATCTGTACATGCCTACTCCTAGTTAGAATGTTTTCAAGATACAGATCCAAAACATGCTCAAAATCGATATTTTAGGTGCCCGAAAGTCGATATGTGCATGCATCTTCAGTACCCGTTTATATCTCAAATTCAGGCTCAAAACACCCTAACACTCGATATTTTGGGGTCCCAGAAACAATCTGTAAATGCCTACTCCGTGTTAGAGTATTTTCATAATACAGGCCCAAAACATGCTGAAAATCGATCTTTTAAGTGCCCAAAGTCAATATGTGTATGCATCTTCTGTACCCGTTTATATCTCAAATTCAGGCTCAAAAAACCCGAAAATTCGATATTTTGGGGTCCCAGAATCGATCTGTACATGCCTAATCAGTGATAAAATATTTTCAAAATATAGGCCCAAAACATGCTAAAAATCGATATTTTAGGTGCCCAAAGTCGTTATCTCAAATTCAGTCCCAGAACACCCGAAAATTCAAGATTTTGGGGTCCCAGAAGCGATCGGTACATGCCTACTCCGTGTTAGAGTATTTTCAAAATACAGGCCCAAAACATACTGAAAATCGATCTTTTAGGTGCCCAAAAGTCGATATGTGCATGCATCTTCGGAACCCGTTTATATCTCAAATTCAACCTCAAAATACCCGAGAATTCGTTATTTTTGGGTCCCAGAAGCGATCTGTACATGCCTACTCCGTGTTAGAGTATTTTCAAATTAGAGGCCCAAAACATACTAAAAATCGATCTTTTAGGTGCACAAAAGTCAATATGTGTATGCATCTTCTGCACCCGTTTATATCCCAAATTCAACCACAAAACAACCGAAAATTCTATATTTTTGGGTCCCAGACGCGATCTGTACATGCCTACTCAGTGCTAAAATGTTTTCAAAATATAGGCTCAAAACATGCTAAAAATCGATATTTTAAGTGTCCAAAGTCGATATGTGCATGCATCTTCTGTACCCGTTTATATTTTAAATTCATGCTCAAAACACCCGAAAATTCGGTATATTTGGGTCCTAGAAGCGATCCTTACATGCCTACTCCTAGTTAGAATATTTTCAAGATACAGACCAAAAACATGCTCAAAATCGATATTTTAGGTGCCCAAATGTCGATATGTGCATGCATCTTCTGTACCCGTTTATATATCAAATTCAGGCTCAAAAAACCCGAAAATTCGATATTTTGGGGTCCCAGAAGCGATCTGTACATGCCTACTCCGTGTTAGAGTATTTTCAAAATACAGGCCCAAAACATACTGAAAATCGATCTTTTTGGTGCCCAAAAGTCGATATGTGCATGAGTCTTCTGTACCCGTTTATATCTCAAATTCAGGCTCCAAATACTCGAAAATTCGATATTTTGGGGTCCCAGAAGCGATCTGTACATGCCTACTCAGATGTACGCCCAAAACATGCTGAAAATTGATATTTTAGGTGCCCAAAGTCAATACGTGTATGGATCTTCTGCACCCGTTTTTATCCCAAATTCAACCTCAAAACATCCAAAAATTAGATATTTTTGGGTCATAGAAACGATCTGTAAATGCCTACTCAGTGCTAGAATGTTTTCAAAATATAGGCTCAAAACATGCAAAAAATCGATATTTTAAGTGTCCAAAGTCGATATGTGCATGCATCTTCTGTACCTGTTTACATCTCAAATTCAGGCTCAAAACACCCGAAAATTGGGTATTTTTGGGTCTTAGAAGCAATCTGTACATGCCTACTCCTAGTTAGAATGTTTTCAAGATACAGACCCAAAACATGCTCAAAATCGATATTTTAGGTGCCCGAAAGTCGATATGTGCATGCATCTTCAGTACCCGTTTATATCTCAAATTCAGGCTCAAAACACCCGAACATTCGATATTTTGGGGTCCCAGAAACAATCTGTAAATGCCTACTCCGTGTTAAAGTATTTTCAAAATACAGGCCCAAAACATGCTGAAAATCGATATTTAGGTGCCCAAAGTCAATATGTGCATGCATCTTCTGTATCAGTTTATATCTCAAATTCAGGCTCAAAACACCCGAAAATTCGATATTTTGGGGTCGCAGAAGCGATCTGTACATGCCTACTCAGTGGTAGAATATTTTCATAATATAGGCCCAAAACATGCTAAAAATCGATATTTTAGGTGCCCAATGTCGATATCTCAAATTAAGGCCCAAAACACCCGTAAATTCGATATTTTGGGATCCCAGAAGCGATCTGTACATGCCTACACAGTGTTAGAGTATTTTCAAAATACAGGCCCAAAACATACTGGAAATCGATCTTTTAGGTGCCCAAAAGTCGATATTTGCATGCATCTTCTGTACCCGTAGATATCTCAAATTCAGGCTCCAAACACCCGAAAATTCGATATTTTGGGGTCCAAGAAACGATCCGTACATGCTTAATCCTAGTTAGAATGTTTTCAAGATACAGACCAAAAACATGCTCAAAATCGATATTTTAGGTGCCCAAAAGTCGATATGTGCATGCATCTTCAGTACCCGTTTATATCTCAAATTCAGGCTCAAAACACCCGAAAATTCGATATTTTGGGGTCCCAGAAGCGATCTGTACATGCCTACTCCATGTTAGAGTATTTTCAAAATACAGGCCCAAAACATGCTGAAAATCGATATTCTAGGTTCCCAAAGTCAATATGTGCATGCATCTTCTGTACCCGTTTATATCTCAAATTCAGGCTCAAAACACTCGAAAATTCGATATTTTGGGGTCCCATAAGCGATCTGTACATGCCTACTCAGTGCTAGAATATTTTCAAAAAATAGGCCCAAAAAATGCTAAAAATCGATATTTTAGGTGTCCAAAGTCGATATCTCAAATTCAGTCCCAAAACACCCGAAAATTCGATATTTTGGGGTCCCAGAAGCGATCTGTACATGCCTACTCTGTGTTAGAGTATTTTCAAAATACAGGCCCAAAACATACTGAAAATCGATCTTTTAGGTGCCCAAAAGTCGATATGTGAATGCCTATTCTGTACCCGGTTATATCTCAAATTCAGGCTCCAAACACCCGAAAATTCGATATTTTCGGGTCCCAGAAACGATCTGTACATGCCTACTCAGATACAAGCCCAAAACATGCTGAAAATCGATATTTTAGGTGCCCAAAGTCAATATGTGTAAGCATCCTCTGCACCCGTTTATATTCCAAATTCAAGCTCAAAACACCCGAAAATTCGATATTTTTGGGTCCCACAAGCGATCTGTACATGCCTACTCCTAGTTAGAATGTTTTTAAGATACAGACCCAAAACATGCTCAAAATCGATATTTTTGGTGCCAAAAAGTCGATATGTGCATATATCTTCAGTACGCGTTTATATCTCAAATTCAGGCTCAAAACACCCGAAAATTCGATATTTTGGGGTTCCAGAAGCGATCTGTACATGCCTACTCCGTGTTGGAGAATTTTTTATTTACAGGCCCAAAACATGCTGAAAATCGATATTTTATGTGCCCAAAGTCAATATGTGCATGCATTTTCTGTACTAGTATATATTTCAAATTAAGGCTCAAAACACCCGAAAATTCGATAATTTGGGGTCCCAGAAGCGTTTTGTACATGCCTACTCCGTGTTAGAGTATTTTCAAAATACAGGCCCAAAACATGCTGAAAATCGATATTTTAGGTGCCCAAAGTCAATATGTGTATGCATCTTCTGCACCTGTTTATATCCCAAATTCAACCTCAAAATACCCGAAAATTCGATATTTTTGGGTCCCAGAAGCGATCTGTAAATGCCTAATCTGTGCTAGAACGTTTTCAAAATATAGGCTCAAAACATGCTAAAAATCGATATTTTAAGTGTCCAAAGTCGATATGTGCATGCATCTTCTGTACCCGTTTATATCTCAAATTCAGGCTCAAAACACCCGAAAATTCAGTATTTTTGGGTCCTAGAAGCGATCTATACATGCCTACTCCTAGTTAGAATGTTTTCAAGATACAGACCAAAAACATGCTCAAAATCGATATTTTAGGTGCCCAAATGTCGATATGTGCATGCATCTTCAGTACCCGTTTATATCTCAAATTCAGGCTCAAAACACCCGAAAATTCGATATTTTGGGGTCCCAGAAGCGATCAGTACATGCCTACTCTGTGTTAGAGTATTTCCATAATACAGGCCTAAAACATGCTGAAAATCGATCTTTTAGGTCCCCAAAATCAATATGTGCATGCATCTTCTGTACCCGTTTATATCTAAAATTTAGGCTCAAAAAACACGGAAATTCGATATTTTGGGGTCCCAGAAGCGATCTGTACATGCCTACTCAGTGCTAGAATATTTTCAAATTATAGGCCCAAAACATGCTAAAAATCGATATTTTAGGTGCCCAAAGTCGATATCTCAAATTCAGGCACAAAACACCCGAAAATTCGATATTTTGGGGCCCCAGAAGCGATCTGTACACGCCTACTCAAATACAGGCCGAAAACATGCTGAAAATCGATATTTTTGGTGCCCTAAGTCAATATGTGTATGCTTCTTCTGTACCCGTTGATATCTCAAATTCAATCTCCAAACCCCCGAAAATTCGATATTTTGGGGTCCCAGAAGCGATCTGTACATGCCTACTCAGTACTAGATTGTTTTCAAAATATAGGCTTAAAACATGCTAAAAATCGATATTTTAAGTGTCCAAAGTCGATATGTGCATGCATCTTCTGTACCCGTTTATATCTCAAATTCAGGCTCAAAACACCCGACAATTCGGTATTTTTGGGTCCTAGAAGCGATCTATACATGCCTACTCCTAATTAGAATGTTTTCAAGATACAGACCAAAAACATGCTCAAAATCGATATTTTAGGTGCTCAAATGTCGATATGTGCATGCATCTTCAGTACCCGTTTATATCTCAAATTCAGGCTCAACACACCCGAAAATTCGATAATTTGGGGTCCATGAAGCGATCCGTACATGCCTACTCCCTGTTAGAGTATTTTCATAATTCAGGCCCAAAACATGCTGAAAATCGATCTTTTAGGTGCCCAAAGTCAATATGTGCATGAATCTTCTGTAACCGTTTATATCTCAAATTCAGGCTCAAAAAACCCGAAAATTCGATATTTTGGGGTCCCAGAAGCGATCTGTACATGCCTACTCAGTGCTAAAATATTTTCAAAATATAGGCCCAAAACATGCTAAAAATCGATATTTTAGGTGCCCAAAGTCGTTATCTCAAATTCAGGCCCAGAACACCCGAAAATTCGATATTTTGGGGTCCCAGAAGCGATCTGTACATGCCTACTCCGTGTTAGAGTATTTTCAAAATACAGGCCCAAAACATACTCAAAATCGATATTTTTGGTGCCCAAAGTTAATATGTGTATGCAACTTCTGCACCCATTTATATTCCAAATTCAACCTCAAAACACCCGAAAATTCGATATTTTGGGGTCCCACAAGCGATCTGTACATGCCTACTCAGTGCTAGAATTTTTTGAAAATATAGGCTCAAAACATGCTAAAAATCGATATTTTAAGTGTCCAAAGTCGATATGTGCATGCATCTTCTGTACCCGTTTATATCTCAAATTTAGGCTCAAAACACCCGAAAATTCGGTATTTTTGGGTCCTACAAGCGATCTGTACATGCCTACTCCTAGTTAGAATGTTTTCAAGATACAGACCCAAAACATGCTCAAAATCGATATATTAGGTGCCCAAAAGTCGATATGTGCATGCATCTACGGAACCCGTTTATATCTGAAATTCAGGCTCAAAAAATCCGAAAATTCGATATTTTGGGGTCCCAGAAGCGATGTTTACATGCCTACTCAGGGCTAGAATATTTTCAAAATATAGGCCCACAACATGCTAAAAATCGATATTTTACTGTAGGTGCCCAAAATCGTTATCTCAAATTCAGGCCCAGAACACCCAAAAATTCGATATTTTGGGGTCCCAGAAGCGATCTGTACATGCCTACTCCGTGTTAGAGTATTTTCAAAATACAGGCCCAAAACATACTGAAAGTCGATCTTTTTGGTGCCCAAAAGTCGATATGTGCATGAGTCTTCTGTACCCGTTTATATCTCAAATTCAGGCTCCAAATACCCAAAAATTCGATATTTTGGGGTCCCAGAAGCGATCTGTACATGCCTTCTCAGATGCAGGCCCAAAACATGCTGAAAATTGATATTTTAAGTGCCCAAAGTCAATACGTGAATGCATCTTCTGCACCCGTTTATATCCCAAATTCAACCTCAAAACACCCAAAAATTCGATATTTTTGGGTCATAGAAACAATCTGTACATGCCTACTCAGTGCTAGAATGTTTTCAAAATATAGGCTCAAAACATGCAAAAAATCGATATTTTAAGTGTCCAAAGTCGATATGTGCATGCATCTTCTGCACCTGTTTATATCTCAAATTCAGGCTCAAAACACCCGAAAATTGGGTATTTTTGGGTCCTAGAAGCAATCTGTACATGCCTACTCCTAGTTAGAATGTTTTCAAGATACAGACCCAAAACATGCTCAAAATCGATATTTTAGGTGCCCGAAAGTCGATATGTGCATCCATATTCAGTACCCGTTTATATCTCAAATTCAGGCTCAAAACACCCGAACATTCGATATTTTGGGGTCCCAGAAACAATCTGTAAATGCCTACTCCGTGTTAAAGTATTTTCAAAATACAGGCCCAAAACATGCTGAAAATCGATATTTAGGTGCCCAAAGTCAATATGTGCATGCATCTTCTGTACCAGTTTATATCTCAAATTCAGGCTCAAAACACCCGAAAATTCGATATTTTGGGGTCCCAGAAGCGATCTGTACATGCCTACTCAGTGGTAGAATATTTTCATAATATAGGCCCAAAACATGCTAAAAATCGATATTTTAGGTGCCCAATGTCGATATCTCAAATTCAGGCCCAAAACACCCGAAAATTCGATATTTTGGGATCCCAGAAGCGATCTGTACATGCCTACACAGTGTTAGAGTATTTTCAAAATACAGGCCCAAAACATACTGGAAATCGATCTTTTAGGTGCCCAAAAGTCGATATTTGCATGCATCTTCTGTACTCGTAGATATCTCAAATTCAGGCTCCAAACACCCGAAAATTCGATATTTTGGGGTCCAAGAAACGATCCGTACATGCTTAATCCTAGTTAGAATGTTTTCAAGATACAGACCAAAAACATGCTCAAAATCGATATTTTAGGTGCCCAAAAGTCGATATGTGCATGCATCTTCAGTACCCGTTTATATCTCAAATTCAGGCTCAAAACACCCGAAAATTCGATATTTTGGGGTCCCAGAAGCGATCTGTACATGCCTACTCCATGTTAGAGTATTTTCAAAATACAGGCCCAAAACATGCTGAAAATCGATATTCTAGGTTCCCAAAGTCAATATGTGCATGCATCTTCTGTACCCGTTTATATCTCAAATTCAGGCTTAAAACACTCGAAAATTCGATATTTTGGGGTCCCATAAGCGATCTGTACATGCCTACTCAGTGCTAGAATATTTTCAAAAAATAGGCCCAAAAAATGCTAAAAATCGATATTTTAGGTGCCCAAAGTCGATATCTCAAATTCAGTCCCAAAACACCCGAAAATTCGATATTTTGGGGTCCCAGAAGCGATCTGTACATGCCTACTCTGTGTTAGAGTATTTTCAAAATACAGGCCCAAAACATACTGAAAATCGATCTTTTAGGTGCCCAAAAGTCGATATGTGAATGCCTATTCTGTACCCGTTTATATCTCAAATTCAGGCTCCAAACACCCGAAAATTCGATATTTCGGGTCCCAGAAATGATCTGTACATGCCTACTCAGATACAAGTCCAAAACATGCTGAAAATCGATATTTTAGGAGCCCAAAGTCAATATGTGTAAGCATCCTCTGAACCCGTTTATATTCCAAATTCAGGCTCAAAACACCCGAAAATTCGATATTTTGGGGTCCCAGAAGCGATCTGTACATGCCTACTCCGTGTTGGAGAATTTTTTATTTACAGGCCCAAAACATGCTGAAAATCGATATTTTATGTGCCCAAAGTCAATATGTGCATGCATTTTCTGTACTAGTATATATTTCAAATTAAGGCTCAGAACACCCGAAAATTCGATAATTTGGGGTCCCAGAAGCGTTTTGTACATGCCTACTCCGTGTTAGAGTATTTTCAAAATACAGGCCCAAAACATGCTGAAAATCGATATTTTAGGTGCCCAAAGTCAATATGTGTATGCATCTTCTGTACCTGTTTATATCCCAAATTCAACCTCAAAATACCCGAAAATTCGATATTTTTGGGTCCCAGAAGCGATCTGTAAATGCCTAATCCGTGCTAGAACGTTTTCAAAATATAGGCTCAAAACATGCTAAAAATCGATATTTTAAGTGTCCAAAGTCAATATGTGCATGCATCTTCTGTACCAGTTTATATCTCAAATTCAGGCCCAAACACACGATAATTCGATATTTTGGGATCCCAGAAGCGATCTGTACATGCCTACACCGTGTTAGAGTATTTTCAAAATACAGGCCCAAAACATACTGAAAATCGATCTTTTAGGTGCCCAAAAGTCGATATTTGCATGCATCTTCTGTACCCGTAGATATCTCAAATTCAGGCTCCAAACACCCGAAAATTCGATATTTTGGGGTCCAAGAAACGATCCGTACATGCCTAATCCTAGTTAGAATGTTTTCAAGATACAGACCAAAAACATGCTCAAAATCGATATTTTAGGTGCCCAAAAGTCAATATGTGCATGCATCTTCAGTACCCGTTTATATCTCAAATTCAGGCTCAAAACACCCGAAAATTCGATATTTTGGGGTCCCAGAAGCGATCTGTACATGCCTACTCCATGTTAGAGTATTTTCAAAATACAGGCCCAAAACATGCTGAAAATCGATATTCTAGGTTCCCAAAGTCAATATGTGCATGCATCTTCTGTACCCGTTTATATCTCAAATTCAGGCTCAAAACACTCGAAAATTCGATATTTTGGGGTCCCATAAGCGATCTGTACATGCCTACTCAGTGCTAGAATATTTTCAAAAAATAGGCCCAAAACATGCTAAAAATCGATATTTTAGGTGCCCAAAGTCGATATCTCAAATTCAGGCCCAAAACACCCAAAAATTCTATATTTTGGGGTCCCAGAAGCGATCTGTACATGCCTACTCTGTGTTAGAGTATTTTCAAAATACAGGCCCAAAACATACTGAAAATCGATCTTTTAGGTGCCCAAAAGTCGATATGTGAATGCCTATTCTGTACCCGTTTTTATCTCAAATTCAGGCTCCAAACACCCGAAAATTCGATATTTTGGGGTCCCAGAAACGATCTGTACATGCCTACTCAGATACAAGCCGAAAACATGCTGAAAATCGATATTTTAGGTGCCGAAAGTCAATATGTGTAAGCATCTTCTGCACCCGTTTATATTCCAAATTCAGGCTCAAAACACCTGAAAATTCGATATTTTTGGGTCCCACAAGCAATCTGTACATGCCTACTCCTAGTTAGAATGTTTTTAAGATACAGACCCAAAATATGCTCAAAATCGATATATTAGGTGCCCAAATGTCGATATGTGCATGCATCTTCGGAACCCGTTTATATCTCAAATTCAACCTCAAAACACCCGAAAATTTGTTATTTTTGGGTCCGAGAAGCGATCTGTACATGCCTACTCCATGTTAGAGTATTTTCAAAATAAAGGCCCAAAACATACTAAAAATCGATCTTTTAGGTTCTCAAAAGTCAATATGTGTATGCATCTTCTGCACCCGTTTATATCCCAAATTCTACCTCAAAACAACCGAAAATTGTATATTTATGGGTCCCAGAAGCGATCTGTACATGCCTACTCAATGCTAGAATGTTTTCAAAATATAGGCTCAAAACATGCTAAAAATCGATATTTTAAGTGTCCAAAGTCGATATGTGCATGCATCTTCTGTACCCGTTTATATCTCAAATTCAGGCTCAAAACACCCGAAAATTCGGTATTTTTGGGTCATAGAAGCGATCTGTACATGTCTAATCCTAGTTAGAATGTTTTCAAGATACAGAACCAAAACATGCTCAAAATCGATATTTTAGGTGCCAAAAAGTCGATATGTGCATACATCTTCTGTACTAGTTTATATTTCAAATTAAGGCTCAAAACACCCGAAAATTCGATAATTTGGGGTCCCAGAAGCGTTTTGTACATGCCTACTCCTTGTTAGAGTATTTTCAAAATACAGGCCCAAAACATGATGAAAATCGATATTTTAGGTGCCCAAAGTCAATATGTGTATGCATCTTCTGCACCTGTTTATATCCCAAATTCAACCTCAAAATGCCCGAAAATTCGATATTTTTGGGTCCCAGAAGCGATCTGTAAATGCCTACTCCGTGCTAGAACGTTTTCAAAATATAGGCTCAAAACATGCTAAAAATCGATATTTTAAGTGTCCAAAGTCGATATGTGCATGCATTTTCTGTACCCGTTTATATCTCAAATTCAGGCTCAAAAAACCCGAAAATTCGATATTTTGGGGTCCCAGAAGCGATCTGTACATGCCTACTCAGTGCTAAAATATTTTCAAAATATAGGCTCAAAACATGCAAAAAATCGATATTTTAAGTGTCCAAAGTCGATATGTGCATGCATCTTCTGTACCTGTTTATATCTCAAATTCAGGCTCCAAACACCCGAAAATTTGATATTTTGGGGTCCAAGAAACGATCCGTACATGCCTAATCCTAGTTAGAATGTTTTCAAGATACAGACCAAAAACATGCTCAAAATCGATATTTTAGGTGCCCAAAAGTCGGTATGTGCATGCATCTTCAGTACCCGTTGATATCTCAAATTCAGGCTCCAAACACCCGAAAATTCGATATTTTGGGGTCCCAGAAGCGATCTGTACATGCCTACTCCATGTTAGAGTATTTTCAAAATACAGGCCCAAAACATGCTGAAAATCGATATTCTAGGTTCCCAAAGTCAATATGTGCATGCATCTTCTGTACCCGTTTATATCTCAAATTCAGGCTCAAAACACTCGAAAATTCTATATTTTGGGGTCCCATAAGCGATCTGTACATGCCTACTCAGTGCTAGAATATTTTCAAAAAATAGGCCTAAAACATGCTAAAAATCGATATTTTAGGTGCCCAGAGTCGATATCTCAAATTCAGGCCCAAAACACCCGAAAATTCGATATTTTGGGGTCCCAGAAGCGATCTGTTCATGCCTACTCTGTGTTAGAGTATTTTCAAGATACAGGCCCAAAACATACTGAAAATCGATCTTTTTGGTGCCCAAAAGTCGATATGTGAATGCCTATTCTGTACCCGTTTATATCTCAAATTCAGGCTCCAAACACCCGAAAATTCGATATTTTGGGGTCCCAGAAACGATCTGTACATGCCTACTCAGATACAAGCCCAAAACATGCTGACAATCGATATTTTAGGTGCCCAAAGTCAATATCTGTAAGCATCTTCTGCACCCGTTTATATTCCAAATTCAGGCTCAAAACACCCGAAAATTCGATATTTTGGGGTCCTAGAAGCAATCTGTACATGCCTACTTCTAGTTAGAATGTTTTCAAGATACAGACCAAAAACATGCTCAAAATCGATATTTTAGGTGCCCGAAAGTCGATATGTGCATGCATCTTCAGTACCCGTTTATATCTCAAATTCAGGCTCAAAACACCCGAACATTCGATATTTTGGGGTCCCAGAAACAATCTGTAAATGACTACTCCGTGTTAGAGTATTTTCAAAATACAGGCCCAAAACATGCTGAAAATCGATATTTAGGTGCCCAAAGTCAATATGTGCATGCATCTTCTGTACCAGTTTATATCTCAAATTCAGGCTCAAAACACCCGAAAATTCGATATTTTGGGGTCCCAGAAGCGATTTGTACATGCCTACTCAGTGCTAGAATATTTTAATAATATAGGCCCAAAAAATCTTAAAAATCGATATTTTAGGTGCCCAAAGTCGATATATCAAATTCAGGCCCAAAACACCCGAAAATTCGATATTTTGGGATCCCAGAAGCGATCTGTACATGCCTACACCGTGTTAGAGTATTTTCAAAATACAGGCCCAAAACATACTGAAAATCGATCTTTTAGGTGCCCAAAAGTCGATATTTGCATGCATCTTCTGTACCCGTAGATATCTCAAATTCAGGCTCCAAACACCCGAAAATTCGATATTTGGGGGTCCAAGAAACGATCCGTACATGCCTAATCCTAGTTAGAATGTTTTCAAGATACAGACCAAAAACATGCTCAAAATCGATATTTTAAGTGCCCAAAAGTCGATATGTGCATGCATCTTCAGTACCCGTTTATATCTCAAATTCAGGCTCAAAACACCCGAAAATTCGATATTTTGGGGTCCCAGAAGCGATCTGTACATGCCTAGTCCATGTTAGAGTATTTTCAAAATACAGGCCCAAAACATGCTGAAAATCGATATTCTAGGTTGCCAAAGTCATTATGTGCATGCATCTTCTGTACCCGTTTATATCTCAAATTCAGGCTCAAAACACTCGAAAATTTGATATTTTGGGGTCCCATAAGCGATCTGTACATGCCTACTCAGTGCTAGAATATTTTCAAAAAATAGTCCCAAAACATGCTAAAAATCAATATTTTAGGTGCCCAAAGTCGATTTCTCAAATTCAGGCCCAAAACACCCGAAAATTCGATATTTTTGGGGCCCAGAAGCGATCTGTACATGCCTACTCTGTGTTAGAGTATTTTCAAAATACAGGCCCAAAACATACTGAAAATCGATCTTTTAGGTGCCCAAAAGTCGATATGTGAATGCCTATTCTGTACCAGTTTATATCTCAAATTCAGGCTCCAAACACCCGAAAATTCGATGTTTTGGGGTCCCAGAAACGATCTGTACATGCCTACTCAGATACAAGCCGAAAACATGCTGAAAATCGATATTTTAGGTGCCCAAAGTCAATATGTGTAAGCATCTTCTGCACCCGTTTATATTCCAAATTCAGGCTCAAAACACCCGAGAATTCGATATTTTTGGGTCCCACAAGCGATCTGTACATGCCTACTCCTAGTTAAAATGTTTTTAAGATACAGACCCAAAATATGCTCAAAATCGATATATTAGGTGCCCAAAAGTCGATATGTGCATGCATCTTCGGAACCCGTTTATATCTCAAATTCAACCTCAAAACACCCTAAAATTCGTTATTTTTGGGTCCGAGAAGCGATCTGTACATGCCTACTCCATGTTAGAGTATTTTCAAAATAAAGGCCCAAAACATACTAAAAATCGATCTTTTAGGTGTACAAAAGTCAATATGTGTATGCATCTTCTGCACCCGTTTATATCCCAAATTCTACCTCAAAACAACCGAAAATTGTATATTTTTGGGTCCCAGAAGCGATCTGTACATGCCTACTCAATGCTAGAATGTTTTCAAAATATAGGCTCAAAACATGCTAAAAATCAATATTTTAAGTTTTCAAAGTCGATATGTGCATGCATCTTCTGTACCCGTTTATATCTCAGATTCAGGCTCAAAACACCCTAAAATTCGGTATTTTTGGGTCATAGAAGCGATCTGTACATGCCTAATCCTAGTTAGAATGTTTTCAATATACAGAACCAAAACATGCTCAAAATCGATATTTTAGGTGCCCAAATGTCGATATGTGCATGCATCTTCAGTACCCGTTTATATCTCAAATTCAGGCTCAAAACACCCGAAAATTCGATATTTTGGGGTCCCAGAAGCGATCAGTACATGCCTACACCGTGTTAGAGTATTTTCATAATACAGGCCTAAAACATGCTGAAAATCGATCTTTTAGGTCCCCAAAGTCAATATGTGCATGCATCTTCTGTACCCGTTTATATCTCAAATTCAGGCTCCAAACACCCGAAAATTCGATATTTTGGGGTCCCAGAAGCGATCTGTAGACGCCTACTCAAATACAAGCCGAAAACATGCTGAAAATCGTTATTTTTGGTGCCCAAAGTCAATATGTGTTTTTTTTTCTGTACCCGTTTATATCTCAAATTCAATCTCCAAACACCCGAAAATTCGATATTTTGGGGTCCCAGAAGCGATCTGTACATGCCTACTCAGTACTAGATTGTTTTCAAAATATAGGCTCAAAACATGCTAAAAATCGATATTTTAAGTGTCCAAAGTCGATATGTGCATGCATCTTCTGTACCCGTTTATATCTCAAATTCAGGCTCAAAACACCCGAAAATTCGATATTTTGGGGTCCCAGAAGCGATCAGTACATGCCTACTCCGTGTTAGAGTATTTTCATAATTCAGGCCCAAAACATGCTGAAAATCGATCTTTTAGGTGCCCAAAGTCAATATGTGCATGCATCTTCTGTACCCGTTTATATCTCAAATTCAGGCTCAAAAAACCGAAAATTCGATATTTTGGGGTCCCAGAAGCGATCTGTACATGCCTACTCAGTGCTAAAATATTTTCAAAAATATAGGCGTAAAACATGCTAAAAATCGATATTTTAGGTGCCCAAAGTCGTTATCTCAAATTCAGGCCCAGAACACCCGAAAATTCGATATTTTGGGGTCCCAGAAGCGATCGGTACATGCCTACTCCGTGTTAGAGTATTTTCAAAATACAGGCCCAAAACATACTGAAAATCGATATTTTAGGTGCCCAAAGTCAATATGTGTATGCATCTTCTGCACCCGTTTATATTCCAAATTCAACTTCAAAACACCCGAAAATTCGATATTTTGGGGTCCCACAAGCGATCTGTACATGCCTACTCAGTGCTAGAATTTTTTCAAAATACAGGCTCAAAACATGCTAAAAATCGATATTTTAAGTGTCCAAAAACGATATGTGCATGCATCTTCTGTACCCGTTTATATCTCAAATTTAGGCTCAAAACACCCGAAAATTCGGTATTTTTGGGTCCTACAAGCGATCTGTACATGCCTACTCCTAGTTAGAATGTTTTCAAGATACAGACCCAAAACATGCTTAAAATCGATATTTTAGGTGCCCAAAAGTCGATATGTGCATGCATCTTCAGAACCCGTTTATATCTCAAATTCAGGCTCAAAAAACCCGAAAATTCGATATTTTGGGGTCCCAGAAGCGATCTGTACATGCCTACTCCGTGTTAGAGTATTTTCAAAATACAGGCCCAAAACATGCTGAAAATCGATATTTTAGGTGCCCAAAGTCAATATGTGTATGCATCTTCTGCACCTGTTTATATCCCAAATTCAACCTCAAAATACCCGAAAATTCGATATTTTTGGGTCCCAGAAGCTATCTGTAAATACCTACTCCGTGCTAGAACGTTTTCAAAATATAGGCTCAAAACATGCTAAAAATCGATATTTTAAGTGTCCAAAGTCGATATGTGCATGCATCTTCTGTGCCCGTTTATATCTCAAATTCAGGCTAAAAACACCCGAAAATTCGGTATTTTTGGGTCCTAGAAGCGATCTATACATGCCTACTCCTAGTTAGAATGTTTTCAAGATACAGACCAAAAACATGCTCAAAATCGATATTTTAGGTGCCCAAATGTCGATATGTGCATGCATCTTCAGTACCCGTTTATATCTCAAATTCAGGCTCAAAACACCCGAAAATTCGATATTTTGGGGTCCCAGAAGCGATCAGTACATGCCTACACCGTGTTAGAGTATTTTCATAATAAAGGCCTAAAACATGCTGAAAATCGATCTTTTAGGTCCCCAAAGTCAATATGTGCATGCATCTTCTGTACCCGTTTATATCTCAAATTCAGGCTCCAAACACCCGAAAATTCGATATTTTGGGGTCCCAGAAGCGATCTGTAGACGCCTACTCAAATACAGGCCGAAAACATGCTGAAAATCGATATTTTTGGTGCCCAAAGTCAATATGTGTATTCTTTTTCTGTACCCGTTTATATCTCAAATTCAATCTCCAAACACCCGAAAATTCGATATTTTGGGGTCCCAGAAGCGATCTGTACATGCCTACTCAGTACTAGATTGTTTTCAAAATATAGGCTCAAAACATGCTAAAAATCGATATTTTAAGTGTCCAAAGTCGATATGTGCATGCATCTTCTGTACCCGTTTATATCTCAAATTCAGGCTCAAAACACCCGAAAATTCGATATTTTGGGGTCCCAGAAGCGATCAGTACATGCCTACTCCGTGTTAGAGTATTTTCATAATTCAGGCCCAAAACATGCTGAAAATCGATATTTTAGGTGCCCAAAGTCAATATGTGTAAGCATCTTCTGCACCCGTTTATATTCCAAATTCAGGCTCAAAACACCCGAAAATTCGATATTTTGGGGTCCTAGAAGCAATCTGTACATGCCTACTTCTAGTTAGAATGTTTTCAAGATACAGACCAAAAACATGCTCAAAATCGATATTTTAGGTGCCCGAAAGTCGATATGTGCATGCATCTTCAGTACCCGTTTATATCTCAAATTCAGGCTCAAAACACCCGAACATTCGATATTTTGGGGTCCCAGAAACAATCTGTAAATGACTACTCCGTGTTAGAGTATTTTCAAAATACAGGCCCAAAACATGCTGAAAATCGATATTTAGGTGCCCAAAGTCAATATGTGCATGCATCTTCTGTACCAGTTTATATCTCAAATTCAGGCTCAAAACACCCGAAAATTCGATATTTTGGGGTCCCAGAAGCGATTTGTACATGCCTACTCAGTGCTAGAATATTTTAATAATATAGGCCCAAAAAATCTTAAAAATCGATATTTTAGGTGCCCAAAGTCGATATATCAAATTCAGGCCCAAAACACCCGAAAATTCGATATTTTGGGATCCCAGAAGCGATCTGTACATGCCTACACCGTGTTAGAGTATTTTCAAAATACAGGCCCAAAACATACTGAAAATCGATCTTTTAGGTGCCCAAAAGTCGATATTTGCATGCATCTTCTGTACCCGTAGATATCTCAAATTCAGGCTCCAAACACCCGAAAATTCGATATTTGGGGGTCCAAGAAACGATCCGTACATGCCTAATCCTAGTTAGAATGTTTTCAAGATACAGACCAAAAACATGCTCAAAATCGATATTTTAAGTGCCCAAAAGTCGATATGTGCATGCATCTTCAGTACCCGTTTATATCTCAAATTCAGGCTCAAAACACCCGAAAATTCGATATTTTGGGGTCCCAGAAGCGATCTGTACATGCCTAGTCCATGTTAGAGTATTTTCAAAATACAGGCCCAAAACATGCTGAAAATCGATATTCTAGGTTGCCAAAGTCATTATGTGCATGCATCTTCTGTACCCGTTTATATCTCAAATTCAGGCTCAAAACACTCGAAAATTTGATATTTTGGGGTCCCATAAGCGATCTGTACATGCCTACTCAGTGCTAGAATATTTTCAAAAAATAGTCCCAAAACATGCTAAAAATCAATATTTTAGGTGCCCAAAGTCGATTTCTCAAATTCAGGCCCAAAACACCCGAAAATTCGATATTTTTGGGGCCCAGAAGCGATCTGTACATGCCTACTCTGTGTTAGAGTATTTTCAAAATACAGGCCCAAAACATACTGAAAATCGATCTTTTAGGTGCCCAAAAGTCGATATGTGAATGCCTATTCTGTACCAGTTTATATCTCAAATTCAGGCTCCAAACACCCGAAAATTCGATGTTTTGGGGTCCCAGAAACGATCTGTACATGCCTACTCAGATACAAGCCGAAAACATGCTGAAAATCGATATTTTAGGTGCCCAAAGTCAATATGTGTAAGCATCTTCTGCACCCGTTTATATTCCAAATTCAGGCTCAAAACACCCGAGAATTCGATATTTTTGGGTCCCACAAGCGATCTGTACATGCCTACTCCTAGTTAAAATGTTTTTAAGATACAGACCCAAAATATGCTCAAAATCGATATATTAGGTGCCCAAAAGTCGATATGTGCATGCATCTTCGGAACCCGTTTATATCTCAAATTCAACCTCAAAACACCCTAAAATTCGTTATTTTTGGGTCCGAGAAGCGATCTGTACATGCCTACTCCATGTTAGAGTATTTTCAAAATAAAGGCCCAAAACATACTAAAAATCGATCTTTTAGGTGTACAAAAGTCAATATGTGTATGCATCTTCTGCACCCGTTTATATCCCAAATTCTACCTCAAAACAACCGAAAATTGTATATTTTTGGGTCCCAGAAGCGATCTGTACATGCCTACTCAATGCTAGAATGTTTTCAAAATATAGGCTCAAAACATGCTAAAAATCAATATTTTAAGTTTTCAAAGTCGATATGTGCATGCATCTTCTGTACCCGTTTATATCTCAGATTCAGGCTCAAAACACCCTAAAATTCGGTATTTTTGGGTCATAGAAGCGATCTGTACATGCCTAATCCTAGTTAGAATGTTTTCAATATACAGAACCAAAACATGCTCAAAATCGATATTTTAGGTGCCCAAATGTCGATATGTGCATGCATCTTCAGTACCCGTTTATATCTCAAATTCAGGCTCAAAACACCCGAAAATTCGATATTTTGGGGTCCCAGAAGCGATCAGTACATGCCTACACCGTGTTAGAGTATTTTCATAATACAGGCCTAAAACATGCTGAAAATCGATCTTTTAGGTCCCCAAAGTCAATATGTGCATGCATCTTCTGTACCCGTTTATATCTCAAATTCAGGCTCCAAACACCCGAAAATTCGATATTTTGGGGTCCCAGAAGCGATCTGTAGACGCCTACTCAAATACAAGCCGAAAACATGCTGAAAATCGTTATTTTTGGTGCCCAAAGTCAATATGTGTTTTTTTTTCTGTACCCGTTTATATCTCAAATTCAATCTCCAAACACCCGAAAATTCGATATTTTGGGGTCCCAGAAGCGATCTGTACATGCCTACTCAGTACTAGATTGTTTTCAAAATATAGGCTCAAAACATGCTAAAAATCGATATTTTAAGTGTCCAAAGTCGATATGTGCATGCATCTTCTGTACCCGTTTATATCTCAAATTCAGGCTCAAAACACCCGAAAATTCGATATTTTGGGGTCCCAGAAGCGATCAGTACATGCCTACTCCGTGTTAGAGTATTTTCATAATTCAGGCCCAAAACATGCTGAAAATCGATCTTTTAGGTGCCCAAAGTCAATATGTGCATGCATCTTCTGTACCCGTTTATATCTCAAATTCAGGCTCAAAAAACCGAAAATTCGATATTTTGGGGTCCCAGAAGCGATCTGTACATGCCTACTCAGTGCTAAAATATTTTCAAAAATATAGGCGTAAAACATGCTAAAAATCGATATTTTAGGTGCCCAAAGTCGTTATCTCAAATTCAGGCCCAGAACACCCGAAAATTCGATATTTTGGGGTCCCAGAAGCGATCGGTACATGCCTACTCCGTGTTAGAGTATTTTCAAAATACAGGCCCAAAACATACTGAAAATCGATATTTTAGGTGCCCAAAGTCAATATGTGTATGCATCTTCTGCACCCGTTTATATTCCAAATTCAACTTCAAAACACCCGAAAATTCGATATTTTGGGGTCCCACAAGCGATCTGTACATGCCTACTCAGTGCTAGAATTTTTTCAAAATACAGGCTCAAAACATGCTAAAAATCGATATTTTAAGTGTCCAAAAACGATATGTGCATGCATCTTCTGTACCCGTTTATATCTCAAATTTAGGCTCAAAACACCCGAAAATTCGGTATTTTTGGGTCCTACAAGCGATCTGTACATGCCTACTCCTAGTTAGAATGTTTTCAAGATACAGACCCAAAACATGCTTAAAATCGATATTTTAGGTGCCCAAAAGTCGATATGTGCATGCATCTTCAGAACCCGTTTATATCTCAAATTCAGGCTCAAAAAACCCGAAAATTCGATATTTTGGGGTCCCAGAAGCGATCTGTACATGCCTACTCCGTGTTAGAGTATTTTCAAAATACAGGCCCAAAACATGCTGAAAATCGATATTTTAGGTGCCCAAAGTCAATATGTGTATGCATCTTCTGCACCTGTTTATATCCCAAATTCAACCTCAAAATACCCGAAAATTCGATATTTTTGGGTCCCAGAAGCTATCTGTAAATACCTACTCCGTGCTAGAACGTTTTCAAAATATAGGCTCAAAACATGCTAAAAATCGATATTTTAAGTGTCCAAAGTCGATATGTGCATGCATCTTCTGTGCCCGTTTATATCTCAAATTCAGGCTAAAAACACCCGAAAATTCGGTATTTTTGGGTCCTAGAAGCGATCTATACATGCCTACTCCTAGTTAGAATGTTTTCAAGATACAGACCAAAAACATGCTCAAAATCGATATTTTAGGTGCCCAAATGTCGATATGTGCATGCATCTTCAGTACCCGTTTATATCTCAAATTCAGGCTCAAAACACCCGAAAATTCGATATTTTGGGGTCCCAGAAGCGATCAGTACATGCCTACACCGTGTTAGAGTATTTTCATAATAAAGGCCTAAAACATGCTGAAAATCGATCTTTTAGGTCCCCAAAGTCAATATGTGCATGCATCTTCTGTACCCGTTTATATCTCAAATTCAGGCTCCAAACACCCGAAAATTCGATATTTTGGGGTCCCAGAAGCGATCTGTAGACGCCTACTCAAATACAGGCCGAAAACATGCTGAAAATCGATATTTTTGGTGCCCAAAGTCAATATGTGTATTCTTTTTCTGTACCCGTTTATATCTCAAATTCAATCTCCAAACACCCGAAAATTCGATATTTTGGGGTCCCAGAAGCGATCTGTACATGCCTACTCAGTACTAGATTGTTTTCAAAATATAGGCTCAAAACATGCTAAAAATCGATATTTTAAGTGTCCAAAGTCGATATGTGCATGCATCTTCTGTACCCGTTTATATCTCAAATTCAGGCTCAAAACACCCGAAAATTCGATATTTTGGGGTCCCAGAAGCGATCAGTACATGCCTACTCCGTGTTAGAGTATTTTCATAATTCAGGCCCAAAACATGCTGAAAATCGATCTTTTAGGTGCCCAAAGTCAATATGTGCATGCATCTTCTGTACCCGTTTATATCTCAAATTCAGGCTCAAAAAACCGAAAATTCGATATTTTGGGGTCCCAGAAGCGATCTGTACATGCCTACTCAGTGCTAAAATATTTTCAAAAATATAGGCGTAAAACATGCTAAAAATCGATATTTTAGGTGCCCAAAGTCGTTATCTCAAATTCAGGCCCAGAACACCCGAAAATTCGATATTTTGGGGTCCCAGAAGCGATCGGTACATGCCTACTCCGTGTTAGAGTATTTTCAAAATACAGGCCCAAAACATACTGAAAATCGATATTTTAGGTGCCCAAAGTCAATATGTGTATGCATCTTCTGCACCCGTTTATATTCCAAATTCAACTTCAAAACACCCGAAAATTCGATATTTTGGGGTCCCACAAGCGATCTGTACATGCCTACTCAGTGCTAGAATTTTTTCAAAATACAGGCTCAAAACATGCTAAAAATCGATATTTTAAGTGTCCAAAGTCGATATGTGCATGCATCTTCTGTACCCGTTTATATCTGAAATTTAGGCTCAAAACACCCGAAAATTCGGTATTTTTGGGTCCTACAAGCGATCTGTACATGCCTACTCCTAGTTAGAATGTTTTCAAGATACAGACCCAAAACATGCTTAAAATCGATATTTTAGGTGCCCAAAAGTCGATATGTGCATGCATCTTCAGAACCCGTTTATATCTCAAATTCAGGCTCAAAAAACCAGAAAATTCGATATTTTGGGGTCCCAGAAGCGATCTGTACATGCCTTCTCAGTGCTAGAATATTTTCAAAATATAGGCCCAAAACATGCTAAAAATCGATATTTTACTGTAGGTGCCCAAAATCGATATCTTAAATTCAGGCCCAGAACACCCAAAAATTCGATATTTTGGGGTCACAGAAGCGATCTGTACATGCCTACCACGTGTTAGAGTATTTTCAAAATACAGGCCCAAAACATACTGAAAATCGATCTTTTTGGTGCCCAAAAGTCGATATGTGCATGAGTCTTCTGTACCCGTTTATATCTCAAATTCAGGCTCCAAATACCCGAAAATTCGATATTTTGGGGTCCCAGAAGCGATCTGTACATGCCTACTCAGATGCAGTCCCAAAACATGCTGAAAATTGATATTTTAGGTGCCCAAAGTCAATACGTGTATGCATCTTCTGCACATGTTTATATCCCAAATTCAACCTCAAAACACCCAAAAATTCGATATTTTTGGGTAATAGAAACGATCTGTACATGCCTACTCAGTGCTAGAATGTTTTCAAAATATAGGCTCAAAACATGCAAAAAATCGATATTTTAAGTGTCCAAAGTAGATATGTGCATGCATCTTCTGTACCTGTTTATATCTCAAATTCAGGCTCAAAACACCCGAATATTGGGTATTTTTGGGTCCTAGAAGCAATCTGTACATGCCTACTCCTAGTTAGAATGTTTTCAAGATACAGACCCAAAACATGCTCAAAATCGATATTTTAGGTGCCCGAAAGTCGAAATGTGCATGCATCTTCAGTACCCGTTTATATCTCAAATTCAGGCTCAAAACACCCGAACAATCGATATTTTGGGGTCCCAGAAACAATCTGTAAATGCCTACTCCGTGTTAGAGTATTTTCAAAATACAGGCCCAAAACATGCTGAAAATCGATATATAGGTGCCCAAAGTCAATATGTGCATGCATCATCTGTACCAGTTTATATCTCAAATTCAGGCTCAAAACACCCGAAAATTCGATATTTTGGGGTCCCAGAAGCGATCTGTACATGCCTACTCAGTGCTAGAATATTTTAATAATATTGGCCCAAAAAATGCTAAAAATCGATATTTTAGGTGCCCAAAGTCGATATCTCAAATTCAGGCTCCAAACACCCGAAAATTCGATATTTAGGGGTCCAAGAAACGATCCGTACATGCCTAATCCTAGTTAGAATGTTTTCAAGATACAGACCAAAAACATGCTCAAAATCGATATTTTAAGTGCCCAAAAGTCGATATGTGCATGCATCTTCAGTACCCGTTTATATCTCAAATTCAGGCTCAAAACACCCGAAAATTCGATATTTTGGGGTCCCAGAAGCGATCTGTACATGCCTACTCCATGTTAGAGTATTTTCAAAATACAGGCCCAAAACATGCTGAAAATCGATATTCTAGGTTCCCAAAGTCAATATGTGCATGCATCTTCTGTACCCGTTTATATCTCAAATTCAGGCTCAAAACACTCGAAAATTCGATATTTTGGGGTCCCATAAGCGATCTGTACATGCCTACTCAGTGCTAGAATATTTTCAAGAAATAGTCCCAAAACATGCTAAAAATCAATATTTTAGGTACCCAAAGTCGATATCTCAAATTCCGGCCCAAAACACCCGAAAATTCGATATTTTTGGGTCCCACAAGCGATCTGCACATGCCTACTCCTAGTTAAAATGTTTTTAAGATACAGACCCAAAACATGCTCAAAATCAATATATTAGGTGCCCAAAAGTCGATATGTGCATGCATCTTCGGAACCCGTTTATATCCCAAATTCAATCTCAAAACACTCGAAAATTCGATATTTTGGGGTCCCATAAGCGATCTGTACATGCCTACTCAGTGCTAGAATATTTTCAAAAAATAGGCCCAAAACATGCTAAAAATCGATATTTTAGGTGCCCAAAGACGATATCTCAAATTCAGGCCCAAAACACCCGAAAATTCGATATTTTGGGGTCCCAGAAGCGATCTGTACATGCCTACTCTGTGTTAGAGTATTTTCAAATTACAGGCCCAAAACATACTGAAAATCGATCTTTTAGGTGCCCAAAAGTCGATATGTGAATGCCTATTCTGTACCCGTTTATATCTCAAATTCAGGCTCCAAACACCCAAAAATTCGATATTTTGGGGTCTCAGAAACGATCTGTACATGCCTACTCAGATACAAGCCCAATACATGCTGAAAATCGATATTTTAGGTGCCCAAAGTCAATATGTGTAAGCATCTTCTGCACCCGTTTATATTCCAAATTCAGGCTCAAAACACCCGAAAATTCGATATTTTTGGGTCCCACAAGCGATCTGTACACGCCTACTCAAATACAGGCCGAAAACATGCTGAAAATCGATATTTTTGGTGCCCAAAGTCAATATGTGTATGCTTCTTCTGTACCCGTTTATATCTCAAATTCAATCTCCAAACACCCGAAAATTCGATATTTTGGGGTCCCAGAAGCGATCTGTACATGCCTACTCAGTACTAGATTGTTTTCAAAATATAGCCTCAAAACATGCTAAAAATCGATATTTTAAGTGTCCAAAGTCGATATGTGCATGCATCTTCTGTTACCGTTTATATCTCAAATTCAGGCTCAAAACACCTGAAAATTCGGTATTTTTGGGTCCTAGAAACGATCTATACATGCCTACTCCTAGTTAGAATGTTTTCATGATATAGACCAAAAACATGCTCAAAATCGATATTGTAGGTGCTCAAATGTCGATATGTGCATGCATCTTCAGTACCCGTTTATATCTCAAATTCAGGCTCAAAAAACCCGAAAATTCGGTATTTTGGGGTCCCAGAAGCGATCAGTACATGCCTACTCCGTGTTAGAGTATTTTCATAATTCAGGCCAAAAACATACTGAAAATCGATATTTTGGGTACCCAAAGTCAATATGTTTATGCATCTTCTGCACCCGTTTATATTCCAAATTCAACCTCAAAACACCCGAAAATTCGATATTTTGGGGTCCCACAAGCGATCTGTACATGCCTACTCACTGCTAGAATTTTTTCAAAATATAGGCTCAAAACATGCTAAAAATCGATATTTTAAGTGTCCAAAGTCGATATGTGCATGCATCTTCTGTACCCGTTTATATCGCAAATTTAGGCTCAAAACACCCGAAAATTCGGTATTTTTGGGTCCTACAAGCGATCTGTACATGCCTACTCCTAGTTAGAATGTTTTCAAGATACAGACCCAAAACATGCTCAAAATCGATATATTAGGTGCCCAAAAGTCGATATGTGCATGCATCTTCGGAACCCGTTTATATCTCAAATTCAGGCTCAAAAATCCCGAAAATTTGATATTTTTGGGTCCCACAAGCGATCTGTACATGCCTACTCAGTGCTAGAATATTTTCAAAAAATAGGCCCAAAACATGCTAAAAATCGATATTTTAGGTGCCCAAAGTCGATATCTCAAATTCAGGCCCAAAACACCCGAAAATTCGATATTTTGGGGTCTCAGAAGCGATATGTACATGCCTACTCTGTGTTAGAGTATTTTCAAATTACAGGCCCAAAACATACTGAAAATCGATCTTTTAGGTGCCCAAAAGTCGATATGTGAATGCCTATTCTGTACCCGTTTATATCTCAAATTCAGGCTCCAAACACCCGAAAATTCGATATTTTGGGGTCCCAGAAACGATCTGTACATGCCTACTCAGATACAAGCCCAAAACATGCTGAAAATCGATATTTTAGGTGCCCAAAGTCAATATGTGTAAGCATCTTCTGCACCCGTTTATATTCCAAATTTAGGCTCAAAACATCCGAAAATTCGATAATTTGGTGTCCCAGAAGCGTTTTGTACATGCCTACTCCGTGTTAGAGTATTTTCAAAATACAGGCCCAAAACATGCTGAAAATCGATATTTTAGGTGCCCAAAGTCAATATGTGTATGCATCTTCTGCATCTGTTTATATCCCAAATTCAACCTCAAAATACCCGAAAATTCGATATTTTTGGGTCCCAGAAGCGATCTGTAAATGCCTACTCCGTGCTAGAACGTTTTCAAAATATAGCCTCAAAACATGCTAAAAATCGATATTTTAAGTGTCCAAAGTCGATATGTGCATGCATCTTCTGTACCCGTTTATATCTCAAATTCAGGCTCAAAAAACCCGAAAATTCGATATTTTTGGGTCCTAGAAGCGATCTATACATTCCTACTCCTAGTTAGAATGTTTTCAAGATACAGACCAAAAACATGCTCAAAATCGATATTTTAGATGCCCAAATGTCGATATGTGCATGCATCTTTAGTACCCGTTTATTTTTCAAATTCAGGCTCAAAACACCCGAAAATTCGATATTTTGGGGTCCCAGAAGCGATCAGTACATGCCTACACCGTGTTAGAGTATTTTCATAATACAGGCCTAAAACATGCTGAAAATCGATCTTTTAGGCCCCCAAAGTCAATATGTGCATGCATCTTCTGTACCCGTTTATATCTTAAATTCAGGCTCAAAAAACCCGAAAATTCGATATTTTGGGGTCCCAAAAACGATCTGTACATGCCTACTCAGTGCTAGAATATTTTCAAATTATAGGCCCAAAACATGCTAAAAATCGATATTTTAGGTGCCCAAAGTCGATATCTCAAATTCAGGCACAAAACACCCGAAAATTCGATATTTTGGGGTCCCAGAAGCGATCTGTACACGCCTACTCAAATACAGGCCGAAAACATGCCTAAAATCGATATTTTTGGTGCCCAAAGTCAATATGTGTATGCTTCTTCTGTACCCGTTTATATCTCAAATTCAATCTCCAAACACCCGAAAATTCGATATTTTGGGGTCCCAGAAGCGATCTGTACATGCCTACTCAGTACTAGATTGTTTTCAAAATATAGGCTCAAAACATGCTAAAAATCGATATTTTAAATGTCCAAAGTCGATATGTGCATGCATCTTCTGTTACCGTTTATATCTCAAATTCTGGCTCAAAACACCCAAAAATTCGGTATTTTTGGGTCCTAGAAACGATCTATACATGTCTACTCCTAGTTAGAATGTTTCAAGATATAGACCAAAAACATGCTCAAAATCGATATTGTAGGTGCTCAAATGTCGATATGTGCATGCATCTTCAGTACCCGTTTATATCTCAAATTCAGGCTCAAAACACCCAAAAATTCGATATTTTGGGGTCCCAGAAGCGATCAGTACATGCCTACTCCGTGTTAGAGTATTTTCATAATTCAGGCCCAAAACATGCTGAAAATCGATCTTTTAGGTGCCCAAAGTCAATATGTGCATGCATCTTCTGTACCCGTTTATATCTCAAATTCAGGCTCAAAAAACCCGAAAATTCGATATTTTGGGGCCTCAGAAGCGATCTGTACATGCCTACTCAGTGCTAAAATATTTTCAAAATATAGGCCCAAAACATGCTAAAAATCAATCTTTTAGGTGCCCAAAGTCGTTATCTCAAATTCAGGCCCAGAACACCCGAAAATTCGATATTTTGGGGTACCAGAAACGATCGGTACATGCCTACTCCGTGTTAGAGTATTTTCAAAATACAGGCCCAAAACATACTGAAAATCGATATTTTGGGTACCCAAAGTCAATATGTGTATGCATCTTCTGCACCCGTTTATATTCCAAATTCAACCTCAAAACACCCGAAAATTCGATATTTTGGGGTCCCACAAGCGATCTGTACATGCCTACTCAGTGCTAGAATTTTTTCAAAATATAGGGTCAAAACATGCTAAAAATCGATATTTAAAGTGTCCAAAGTCGATATATGCATGCATCTTCTGTACCCGTTTATATCTCAAATTTAGGCTCAAAACACCCGAAAATTCGGTATTTTTGGGTCCCACAAGCGATCTGTACATGCCTACTCCTAGTTAGAATGTTTTCAAGATACAGACCCAAAACATGCTCAAAATCGATATATTAGGTGCCCAAAAGTCAATATGTGCATGCATCTTCGGAACCCGTTTATATCTCAAATTCAGGCTCCAAATACCCGAAAATTCAATATTTTGGGGTCCCAGAAGCGATCTGTACATGCCTACTCATATGCAGGCCCAAAACATGCTGAAAATTGATATTTTAGGTGCCCAAAGTCAATACGTGTATGCATCTTCTGCACCCGTTTATATCCCAAATTCAACCTCAAAACACCCAAAAATTTGATATTTTTGGGTCATAGAAACGATCTGTACATGCCTACTCAGTGCTAGAATGTTTTCAAAATATAGGCTCAAAACATGCAAAAAATCGATATTTTAAGTGTCCAAAGTCGATATGTGCATGCATCTTCTGTACCTGTTTATATCTCAAATTCAGGCTCAAAACACCCGAAAATTGGGTATTTTTGGGTCCTAGAAGTAATCTGTACATGCCTACTCCTAGTTAGAATGTTTTCAAGATACAGACCCAAAACATGCTCAAAATCGATATTTTAGGTGCCCGAAAGTCGATATGTGCATGCATCTTCAGTACCCGATTATATCTCAAATTCAGGCTCAAAACACCCGAACATTCGATATTTTGGGATCCCAGAAGCGATCTGTACATGCCTACACCGTGTTAGAGTATTTTCAAAATACAGGCCCAAAACATACTGAAAATCGATCTTTTAGGTGCCCTAAAGTCGATATTTGCATGCATCTTCTGTACCCGTAGATATCTCAAATTCAGGCTCCAAACACCCGAAAATTCGATATTTTGGGGTCCCAGAAGCGATCTGTACATGCCTAATCCTAGTTAGAATGTTTTCAAGATACAGACCAAAAACATGCTCAAAATCGATATTTTAAGTGCCCAAAAGTCGATATGTGCATGCATCTTCAGTACCCGTTTATATCTCAAATTCAGGCTCAAAACACCCGAAAATTCGATATTTTGGGGTCCCAGAAGCGATCTGTACATGCCTACTCAATGCTAGAATGTTTTCAAAATATGTGCTCAAAACATGCTAAAAATCGATATTTTAAGTGTCCAAAGTCGATATGTGCATGCATCTTCTGTACCCGTTTATATCTCAAATTCAGGCTCAAAACACCCGAAAATTCGGTATTTTTGGGTCCTAGAAGCGATCTATACATGCCTACTCCTAGTTAGAATGTTTTCAAGATACAAACCAAAAACATGCTCAAAATCGATATTTTAGGTGCCCAAATGTCGATATGTGCATGCATCTTCAGTACCCGTTTATATCTCAAATTCAGGCTCAAAACACCCGAACATTCGATATTTTGGGGTCCCAGAAGCGATCAGTACATGCCTACACCGTGTTAGAGTATTTTCATAATACAGGCCTAAAACATGCTGAAAATCGATCTTTTAGGTCCCCAAAGTCAATATGTGCATGCATCTTCTGTACCCGTTTATATCTGAAATTCAGGCTCAAAAAACCCGAAAACTCGATATTTTGGGGTCCCAGAAGCGATCTGTACATGCCTACTCAGTGCTAGAATATTTTCAAATTATAGGCCCAAAACATGCTAAAAATCGATATTTTATGTGCCAAAAGTCGAAATCTCAAATTCAGGCACAAAACACCCGAAAATTCGATATTTTGGGGTCCCAGAAGCGATCTGTACACGCCTACTCAAATATTGGCCGAAAACATGCTGAAAATCGATATTTTTGGTGCCCAAAGTCAATATGTGTATGCTTCTTCTGTACCCGTTTATATCTCAAATTCAATCTCCAAACACACGAAAATTCGATATTTTGGGGTCCCAGAAGCGATCTGTACTTGCCTACTCAGTACTAGATTGTTTTCATAATACAGGCCTAAAACATGCTGAAAATCGATCTTTTAGGTGCCCAAAAGTCGATATGTGCATGCATCTTCTGTACCCGTTTATATCTGAAATTCAGGCTCAAAAAACCCGAAAATTCGATATTTTGGGGTCCTAGAAGCGATCTGTACATGCCTACTCAGTGCTAGAATATTTTCAAATTATAGGCCCAAAACATGCTAAAAATCGATATTTTATGTGCCAAAAGTCGAAATCTCAAATTCAGGCACAAAACACCCGAAAATTCGATATTTTGGGGTCCCAGAAGCGATCTGTACACGCCTACTCAAATATTGGCCGAAAACATGCTGAAAATCGATATTTTTGGTGCCCAAAGTCAATATGTGTATGCTTCTTCTGTACCCGTTTATATCTCAAATTCAATCTCCAAACACCCGAAAATTCGATATTTTGGGGTCCCAGAAGCGATCTGTACTTGCCTACTCAGTACTAGATTGTTTTCAAAATATAGGCTCAAAACATGCTAAAAAATCGATATATTAGGTGCCCAAAAGTCGATATGTGCATGCATCTTCGGAACCCGTTTATATCTCAAATTCAGGCTCAAAAAACCCGAAAATTCGATATTTTGGGGTCCTAGAAGCGAATTGTACATGCCTACTCAGTGCTAGAATGTTTTCAAAATCGATATTTTAAGTGTCCAAAGTCGATATGGGCATGCATCTTCTGTACCCGTTTATATCTCAAATTCAGGCTCAAAACACCCGAATATTCGGTATATTTGGGTCCTAGAAGCGATCTATACATGCCTCCTCCTAGTTAGAATATTTTCAAGATACAGAACAAAAACATGCTCAAAATTGATATTTTAGGTGCCCAAAGTCGATATGTTAATGCCTATTCTGTACCCGTTTATATCTCAAATTCAGGCTCCAAACACCCGAAAATTCGATATTTTGGGGTCCCAGAAGCGATCTGTACATGCCTACTCAGTGCTAGAATATTTTCATAATATAGGCCCAAAACATGCTAAAAATCGATATTTTAGGTGCCCAAAGTCGATATCTGAAATTCAGGCCCAAAACACCCGAAAATTCGATATTTTGGGGTCCCAGAAGCGATCTGTACATGCCTACTCCATGTTAGAGTATTTTCAAAATACCGGCCCAAAACATACTGAAAATCGATCTTTTAGGTACCCAAAAGTCGATATGTGCATGCATCTTCTGTACCCGTAGATATCTCAAATTCAGGCTTCAAACACCCGAAAATTCGATATTTTGGGGTCCAAGAAACGATCCGAACATGCCTACTCCAAGTTTGAATGTTTTCAAGATACAGACCAAAAACAAGCTCAAAATCGATATTTTAGGTGCCCAAAAGTCGATATGTGCATGCATCTTCAGTACCCGTTTATATCTCAAATTCAGGCTCAAAACACCCGAAAATTCGATATTTTGGGGTCCCAGAAGCGATCTGTACATGCCTACTCCATGTTAGATTATTTTCAAAATACAGGCCCAAAACATGCTGAAAATCGATATTCTAGGTTCCCAAAGTCGATATGTTAATGCCTATTCTGTACCCGTTTATATCTCAAATTCAGGCTCCAAACACCCGAAAATTCGATATTTTGGGGTCCAAGAAACGATCTGTACATGCCTACTCAGATACAAGCCCAAAACATGCTGAAAATCGATATTTTAGGTGCCCAAAGTCAATATGTGCATGCATCTTCGGAACCCGTTTATATTCCAAATTCAGGCTCAAAACACCCGAAAATTCGATATTTTTGGGTCCCACAAGCGATCTGTACATGTCTACTCAGTGCTAGAAATTTTTCAAAATATAGGCTCAAAACATGCTAAAAATCGATATTTTAAGTGTCCAAAGTCGATATGTGCATGCATCTTCTGTACGCGTTTATATCTCAAATTCAATCTCAAAACTCCCGAAAATTCGGTAATTTTGGGTCCTAGAAGCGATCTGTACATGCCTAATCCTAGTTAGAATGTTTTCAAGATACAGACTCAAAACATGCTCAAAATCGATATTTTAGGTGCCCAAAAGTCGATATGTGCATGCATCTTCTGTACCCGTAGATATCTCAAATTCAGGCTTCAAACACCCGAAAATTCGATATTTTGGGGTCCAAGAAACGATCCGAACATGCCTACTCCAAGTTTGAATGTTTTCAAGATACAGACCAAAAACAAGCTCAAAATCGATATTTTAGGTGCCCAAAAGTCGATATGTGCATGCATCTTCAGTACCCGTTTATATCTCAAATTCAGGCTCAAAACACCCGAAAATTCGATATTTTGGGGTCCCAGAAGCGATCTGTAAATGCCTACTCCATGTTAGATTATTTTCAAAATACAGGCCCAAAACATGCTGAAAATCGATTTTCTAGGTTCCCAAAATCGATATGTTAATGCCTATTCTGTACCCGTTTATATCTCAAATTCAGGCTCCAAACACCCGAAAATTCGATATTTTGGGGTCCAAGAAACGATCTGTACATGCCTACTCAGATACAAGCCAAAAACATGCTGAAAATCGATATTTAAGGTGCCCAAAGTCAATATGTGTATGCATCTTCGGAACCCGTTTATATTCCAAATTCAGTCTCAAAACACCCGAAAATTCGATATTTTTGGGTCCCACAAGCGATCTGTACATGTCTACTCAGTGCTAGAAATTTTTCAAAATATAGGCTCAAAACATGCTAAAAATCGATATTTTAAGTGTCCAAATTCGATATGTGCATGCATCTTCTGTACCCGTTTATATCTCAAATTCAATCTCAAAACTCCCGAAAATTCGGTATTTTTGGGTCCTAGAAGCGATCTGTACATGCCTAATCCTAGTTAGAATGTTTTCAAGATACAGACCCAAAACATGCTCAAAATCGATATTTTAGGTGCCCAAAAGTCGATATGTGCATGCATCTTCAGTTCGCGTTTATATATCAAATTCAGGCTCAAAACACCCGAAAATTCGATATTTTGGGGTCCCAGAAGCGATCAGTACATGCCTACTCCGTGTTAGAGAATTTTCAATTTACAGGCCCGAAACATGCTGAAAATCGATATTTTATGTGCCCAAAGTCAATATGTGCATGCATCTTCTGTACTAGTTTATATTTCAAATTAAGGCTCAAAACACCCTAAAATTCGATAATTTGGGGTCCCAGAAGCGTTTTGAACATGCCTACTCCGTGTTAGAGTATTTTCAAAATTCAGGCCCAAAACATGCTGAAAATCGATATTTTAGGTGCCCAAAGTCAATATGTGTATGCATCTTCTGCACCTGTTTATATCCCAAATTCTACTCAAAATACCCGAAAATTCGATATTTTTGGGTCCCAGAAGCGATTTGTAAATGCCTACTCCGTGCTAGAACGTTTTCAAAATATAGGCTCAAAACATGCTAAAAATCGATATTTTAAGTGTCCAAAGTCGATATATGCATGCATCTTCTGTACCCGTTTATATCTCAAATTCAGGCTCAAAACATCCTAAAATTCGGTATTTTTGGGTACTAGAAGCGATCTATACATGCCTACTCCTAGTTAGAATGTTTTCAAGACACAGACCAAAAACATGCTCAAAATAGATATTTTAGGTGCCCAAATGTCGATATGTGCATGCATCTTCAGTACCCGTTTATATCTCAAATTCAGGCTCAAAACACCCGAAAATTCGATATTTTGGGGTCCCAGAAGCAATCAGTACATGCCTACTCCGTGTTAGAGTATTTTCATAATACAGGCCCAAAACATGCTGAAAATCAATCTTTTAGGTGCCCAAAGTCAATATGTGCATGCATCTTCTGTACCCGTTTATATCTCAAATTCAGGCTCAAAAAACCCGAAAATTCGATATTTCCGGGTCCTAGAAAACGATCTGTACATGCCTACTCAGTGCTAGAATATTTTCAAAATATAGGCCCAAAACAAGCTAAAAATCGATATTTTAGGTGCCCAAAGTTGTTATCTCAAATTCAGGCCCAGAACACCCGAAAATTTGATATTTTGGGGTCCCAAAAGCGATCTGTACATGCCTACTCCGTGTTAGAGTATTTTCAAAATACAGGCCCAAAACATACTGAAAATCGATCTTTTAGGTGCCCAAAAGTCGATATGTGCGTGCATCTTTTGTACCCGTTTATATCTCTAATTCAGGCTCAAAAAACCCTAAAATTCGATATTTTGGGGTCCCAGAAGCGATCTGTACATGCCTACTCAGTGTTAGAATATTTTCAAAATATAGGCCCAAAACATGCTAAAAATCGATATTTTAGGTGCCCAAAGTCGATATCTCAAATTCAGGCACAAAACACCCGAAAATTCGATATTTTGGGGTCCCAGAAGCGATCTGTACACGCCTACTCAAATACAGGCCGAAAACATGCTGAAAATCGATATTTTTGGTGCCCAAAGTCAATATGTGTATGCTTCTTCTGTACCCGTTTATATCTCAAATTCAATCTCCAAACACCCGAAAATTCGATATTTTGGGGTCCCAGAAGCGATCTGTACATGCCTACTCAGTACTAGATTGTTTTCAAAATATAGGCTCAAAACATGCTAAAAATCGATATTTTAAGTGTCTAAAGTCAATATGTGCATGCATCTTCTGTACCCGTTTATATCTCAAATTCAGGCTCAAAACCCGAAAATTCGGTATTTTTGGGTCCTAGAAGCGATCTATACATGCCTAGTCCTAGTTAGAATGTTTTCAAGATACAGACCAAAAACATGCTCAAAAACGATATATTAGGTGCCCAAATGTCGATATGTGCATGCATCTTCAGTACCCGTTTATATCTCAAATTCAGGCTCAAAACACCCGAAAATTCGATATTTTGGGGTCCCAGAAGCGATCAGTACATGCCTACTCCGTGTTAGAGTATTATCATAATACAGGCCCAAAACATGCTGAAAATCAATCTTTTAGGTGCCCAAAGTCAATATGTGCATGCATCTTCTGTACCCGGTTATATCTCAAATTCAGGCTCAAAAAACCCGAAAATTCGATATTTCGAGGTCCCAGAAAACGATCTGTACATGCCTACTCAGTTCTAGAATATTTTCAAAATATAGGCCCAAAACATGCTAAAAATCGATATTTTAGGTGCGAAAAGTCGTTATCTCAAATTCATGCCCAGAACACCCGAAAATTCGATATTTTGGGGTCCCAAAAGCGATCTGTACATGCCTACTCAGATGCAGGCCCAAAATATGCTGAAAATTAATATTTTAGGTGCCCAAAGTCAATACGTGTATGCATCTTCTGTACCCGTTTATATCTCAAATTCAGGCTCAAAACACCCGAAAATTTGGTATTTTTGGGTCCTACAAGCGATCTGTACATGCCTACTCCTAGTTAGAATGTTTTCAAGATACAGACCCAAAACATGCTCAAAATCGATATATTAGGTGCCCAAATGTCGATATTTGCATGCATATTCGGAACCCGTTTATATCTCAAATTCAACCTCAAAACACCCGAAAATTCGTTATTTTTGGGTCCAAGAAGCGATCTGTACATGCCTACTCCGTGTTAGAGTATTTTCAAAATAGAGGCCCAAAACATACTAAAAATCGATCTTTTAGGTGCACAAAAGTCAATATGTGTATGCATCTTCTGCACCCGTTTATATCCCAAATTCAACATCAAAATAACCGAAAATTCTATATTTTTGGGTCCCAGAAGTGATCTGTACATGCCTACTCAGTGCTAGAATATTTTCAAAATATAGGCTCAAAACATGCTAAAAATCGATATTTTAAGTGTCCAAAGTCGATATGTGCATGCATCTTCTGTACCCGTTTATATTTAAAATTCAGGCTCAAAACACCCGAATATTCGGTATTTTTTGGTCCTAGAAGCGATCTATACATGCCTACTCCTAGTTAGAATGTTTTCAAAATACAGACCAAAAACATGCTCAAAATCGATATTTTAGGTGCGTCGATATGTGCATGCATCTTCAGTACCCGTTTATATCTCAAATTCAGGCTCAAAACACCCGAAAATTCGATATTTTGGGGTCCCAGAAGCGATCAGTACATGCCTACTCCGTGTTAGAGTATTTCCATAATACAGGCCCAAAACATGTTGAAAATCGATCTTTTAGGTGCCCAAAGTCAATATGTGCATACATTTTCTGTACCCGTTTATATCTCAAATTCAGGCTCAAAACACCCCAAAATTCGATATTTTTGTGTCCCAGAAGCGATCTGTACATGCCTACTCATTGTTAGAATATTTTCAAAATATTGGCCCAAAACATGCTAAAAATCGATATTTTAGGTGCCCAAAGTCGATATCTCAAATTCAGGCACAAAACACCCGAAAATTCGATATTTTTGGGTCCCAGAAGCGATCTGTACACGCCTACTCAAATACAGGCCGAAAACATGCTGAAAATCGATATTTTTGGTGCCCAAAGTCAATATGTGTATGCTTCTTCTGTACCCGTTTATATCTCAAATTCAATATCCAAACACCCGAAAATTCGATATTTTGGGGTCCCAGAAGCGATCTGTACATGCCTACTCAGTACTAGATTGTTTTCAAAATATAGGCTCATAACATGCTAAAAATCGATATTTTAAGTGTCCAAAGTCGGTATGTGCATGCATCATCGGTACCCGTTTATATTTCAAATTCAGGCTCAAAACACCCGAAAATTCGGTATTTTTGGGTCCTAGAAGCGATCTATACATGCCTAGTCCTAGTTAGAATGTTTTCAAGATACAGACCAAAAACATGCTCAAAATCGATATTTTAGGTGCCTAAATGTCGATATGTGCATGCATCTTCAGTACCCGTTTATATCTCAAATTCAGGCTCAAAACACCCGAAAATTCGATATTTTGGGCTCCCAGCAGCGATCAGTACATTCCTATTCCGTGTTAGAGTATTTTCATAATACAGGCCTAAAACATGCTGAAAATCGATCTTTTAGGTGCCCAAAGTCAATATGTGCATGCATCTTCTGTACCCGTTTATATCTCAAATTCAGGCTCAAAAAACCCGGAAATTCGATATTTTGGGGTCCCAGAAGCGATCTGTACATGCCTACTCAGTGCTAGAATATTTTTAAAATATAGGCCCAAAACATGCTAAAAATCGATATTTTAGGTGCCCAAAGTCGATATCACAAATTCAGGCACAAAACACCCGAAAATTCGATATTTTGGGGTCCCAGAAGCAATCTGTAGACGCCTACTCAAATACAGGCCGAAAACATGCTGAAAATCAATATTTTTGTTGCCCAAAGTCAATATGTGTATGCTTCTTCTGTACCCGTTTATATCTCAAATTCAATCTCCAAACACCCGAAAATTCGATATTTTAGGGTCCCAGAAGCGATCTGTACATGCCTACTCAGTACTAGATTGTTTTCAAAATATAGGCTCAAAACACGCTAAAAATCGATATTTTAATTGTCCAAAGTCAATATGTGCATGCATCTTCTGTACCCGTTTATATCTCAAATTCAGGCTCAAAACACCCGAAAATTCGGTATTTTTGGGTCCTAGAAGCGATCCATACATGCCTACTCCTAGTTAGAATGTTTTCAAGATACAGATAAAAAACATGCTCAAAATCGATATTTTAGGTGCCCAAATGTCGATATGTGCTTGCATCTTCAGTACCCGTTTATATCTCAAATTCAGGCTCAAAACACCCGAAAATTCGATATTTAGGGGTCCCAGAAGCGATCAGTACATGCCTACTCCGTGTTAGAGTATTTTAATAATACAGGCCTAAAACATGCTAAAAATCGATATTTTAGGTGCCCAAAGTCCTTATCTCAAATTCAGGCCCAGAACACCCGAAAATTCGATATTTTGGGGTCCCAGAAGCGATCTGTACATACCTACTCAGTGCTAGAATGTTTTCAAAATATAGGCGCAAAACATGCAAAAAATCGATATTTTAAGTGTCCAAAGTCGATATGTGCATACATTTTCTGTACCCGTTTATATCTCAAATTCAGGCTCCAAATACCCAAAAATTCGATATTTTGGGGTCCCAGAAGCGATCTGTACATGGCTACTCCTAGTTAGAATTTTTTCAAGATACAGACCAAAAACATGCTCAAAATCGATATTTTAGGTGCCCAAATGTCTATATGTGCATGCATATATCTCAAATTCAGGCTCAAAAAACCCGAAAATTCGATATTTTTGGGTCCCAGAAGCGATCTGTACATGCCTACTCAGTGCTAGAATATTTTCAAAATATAGGCCCAAAACATGCTAAAATCGATATTTTAGGTGCCCAAAGTCGATATCTCAAATTCAGGCACAAAATACCCGAAAATTCGATATTTTGGGGTCCCAGAAGCGATCTGTACACGCCTACTCAAATACAGGCCGAAAACATGCTGAAAATCGATATTTTTGGTGCCCAAAGTCAATATGTGTATGCTTCTTCTGTACCCGTTTATATCTCAAATTAAATCTCCAAACACCCGAAAATTCGATATTTTGGGGTCCCAGAAGCGATCTGTACATGCCTACTCAGTACTAGATTGTTTTCAAAATATAGGCTCAAAACATGCTAAAAATCGATATTTTAAGTGTCCAAAGTCGATATGTGCAAGCATCTTCTGTACCTGTTTATATCTCAAATTCAGGCTCAAAACACCCGAAAATTCGGTATTTTTGGGTCCTAGAAGCGATTTATACATGCTTACTCCTAGTTAGAATGTTTTCAAGATACAGACCAAAAACATGCTCAAAATCGATATTTTAGGTGCCCAAATGTCGATATGTGCATGCATCTTCAGTACCCGTTTATATCTCAAATTCAGGCTCAAAACACCCGAAAATTCGATATTTTGGGGTCCGAGAAGCGATCAGTACATGCCTACTCCGTGTTAGAGTATTTTCATAATACAGGCCCAAAACATGCTGAAAATCGATCTTTTAGGTGCCCAAAGTCAATATGTGCATGCATCTTCTGTACCCGTTTATATCTCAAATTCAGACTCAAAAAACCCAAAAATTCGATATTTTGGGGTCCCAGAAGCGATCTGTACATGCCTACTCAGTGCTAGAATATTTTCAAAATATAGGCCCAAAACATGCTAAAAATCGATATTTTAGGTGCCCAAAGTCGTTATCTCAAATTCAGGCCCAAAACACCCGAAAATTCGATATTTTTGGGGCCCAAAAGCGATCTGTACATGCCTACTCCGTGTTAAAGTATTTTCAAAATACAGGCCCAAAACATACTGAAAATTGATCTTTTAGGTGCCCAAAAGTCGATATGTGCATGCATCTTCTGTACCCGTTTATATCTCAAATTCAGGCTCCAAACACCCGAAAATTCGATATTTTGGGGTCCAAGAAACGATCTGTACATGCCTACTCCATGTTAGAGTATTTTCAAAATACAGGCCCAAAACATGCTGAAAATCGATATTCTAGGTTCCCAAAGTCAATATGTGCATGTATCTTCTGTACCCGTTTATATCTCAAATTCAGGCTCAAAAAAACCAAAAATTCTATATTTTGGGGTCCCAGAAGCGATCTGTACATGCCTACTCAGTGCTAGAATATTTTCAAAATATAGGCCCAAAACATGCTAAACATCGATATTATAGGTGCCCAAAGTCAATATCTCAAATTCAGGCCCAAAACACCCGAAAATTCGATATTTTGGGGTCCCAGAAGCGATCTGTACATGCCTACTCTGTGTTAAAGTATTTTCAAAATACAGGCCCATAACATACTGAAATCCGATCTTTTATGTGCCCAAAAGTCGATATGTGAATGCATATTTTGTACCCGTTTATATCTTAAATTCAGGCTCCAAACACCCGAAAATTCGATATTTTGGGGTTCCAGAAACGATCTGTACATGCCTACTCAGATACAGGCCCAAAACATGCTGAAAATCGATATTTTAGGTGCACAAAGTCAATATGTGTATGCATCTTCTGCACCCGTTTATATTCCAAATTCAACCTCAAAACACCCGAAAATTCGATATTTTTGGGTCCCACAAGCGATCTGTACATGCCTACTGAGTGCTAGAATGTTTTCAAAATATAGGCTCAAAACATGCTAAAAATCGATATTTTAAGTGTCCAAAGTCGATATGTGCATGCATCTTCTGTACCCGTTTATATCTCAAATTCAGGCTCAAAACACCCGAAAATTCGGTCTTTTTGGATCCTACAAGCGATCTGTACATGCCTACTCCTAGTTAGAATGTTTTCAAGATACAGACCCAAAACATGCTCAAAATCGATATTTTAGGTGCCCAAATGTCTATATGTGCATGCATCTTCTGTACCCGTTTATATCTCAAATTCAGGCTAAAAAAACCCGAAAACTCGATATTTTGGGGTCCCAGAAGCGATCTGTACATGGCTACTCATTGCTAGAATAATTTCAAAATATAGGCCCAAAACATGCTAAAAATCGATATTTTGCTGTAGGTGCCCAAAGTCGATATCTCAAATTCAGGTCCAGAACACCCAAAAAATTCGATATTTTGGGGTCCCAGAAGCGATCTGTACATGCCTACTATGTGTTAGAGTTTTTTCAAAATACAGGCCCAAAACATACTGAAAATCGATCTTTTAGGTGCCCAAAAGTCGATATGTGCATAAGTCTTCTGTACCCGTTAATATCTCAAATTCAGGCTCTAAATACCCGAAAATTCGATATTTTGGGGTCCCAAAAGCGATCTGTACACGCCTACTCAGATGCAGGCCCAAAACATGCTGAAAATTGATATTTTAGGTGCCCAAAGTCAATACTTGTATGCATCTTCTGCACCCGTTTATATCCCAAATTCAACCTCAAAACACCCAAAAAATTCGATATTTTGGGGTCCCAGAAACGATCTGTTCATTCCTAATCAGTGCTTGAATGTTTTCAAAATATAGGCTCAAAACATGCAAAAAATCGATATTTTAATTGTCCAAAGTCGATATGTGCATGCATCTTCTGTAGCCGTTTATATCTCAAATTCAGGCTCAAAACACCCGAAAATCTGGTATTTTTGGTTCCTAGAAGCAATCTGTACATGCCTACTCCTAGTTAGAATGTTTTCAAGATACAGACCCAAAACATGCTCAAAATCGATATTTTAGGTGCCCAAAAGTCGATATGTGCATACATCTTCAGTACCCGTTTATATCTCAAATTCATGCTCAAAACACCCGAACATTCGATAATTTGGGGTCCCAGAAACGATCTGTAAATGCCTACTCCGTGTTAGAGTATTTTCAAAATACAGGCCCAAAACATGCTGAAAATCGATATTCTAGGTTCCCAAAGTCAATATGTGCATTCATCTTCTGTACCTGTTTATATCTCAAATTCAGGCTCAAAACACCAGAAAATTCGATATGTTGGGGTCCCATAAGCGATCTGTACACGCCTACTCAGTGCTAGAATATTTTCAAAAAATAGGCCCAAAACATGCTAAAAATCGATATTTTAGTTGCCCAAAGTCGATATCTCAAATTCAGTCCCAAAACACCCGAAAAATTCGATATTTTAGGGTCCCAGAAGCGATCTGTACATGCCTACTCTGTGTTAGAGTATTTTCAAATTACAGGCCCAAAACATACTGAAAATCGATCTTTTAGGTGCCCAAAAGTCGATATGTGAATGCCTATTCTGTACCCGTTTATATATCAAATTCAGGCTCCAAACACCCGAAAATTCGATATTTTTGGGTCCTAGAAACGATCTGTACATGCCTACTCAGATACAAGCCCAAAACATGCTGAAAATCGATATTTTAGGTGCCCAAAGTCAATATGTGTATGCATCTTCGGAACCCGTTTATATTCCAAATTCAACCTCAAAACACCCGAAAGTTCGATATTTTTGGGTCCCACAAGCGATCTCTACATGCCTACTCGGTGTTAGAATTTTTTCAAAATATAGGCTCAAAACATGCTAAAAATCGATATTTTAAGTTTCCAAAGTCGATATGTGCATGCATCTTCTGTACCCGTTTATATCTCAAATTCAGGCTCCAAACCCCTGAAAATTCGATATTTTTGGGTCCCAGAAACGGTCTGTACATGCCTACTCAGATACAAGCCCAAAACATGCTGAAAATCGATATTTTAGGTGCCCAAAGTCAATATGTGTATGCATCTTCTGTACCCGTTTATATCTCAAATTCAGGCTCAAAACACCCGAAAATTCGATATTTTGGGGTCCCAGAAGCGATTAGTACATGCCTACTCCGTGTTAGAGTATTTTCATAATACAGGCCCAAAACATGCTAAAAATCGATCTTTTAGGTGCCCAAAGTCAATATGTGCATATATACTCTCTACCCGTTTATATCTCAAATTCAAGCTCAAAATACCCGAAAATTCAATATTTTTGGGTCCCAGAAGCGATCTGTACATGCCTACTCATTGCTAGAATATTTTCAAAATATAGGCCCAAAACATGCTAAAAATCGATATTTTGCTGTAGGTGCCCAAAGTCGATATCTCAAATTCAGGCCCAGAACACCCAAAAATTCGATATTTTTGGGTCCCAGAAGCGATCTGTACATGCCTACTCCGTGTTAGAGTTTTTTCAAAATACATGCCCAAAACATACTGAAAATCGATCTTTTATGTGCCCAAAAGTCGATATGTGCATAAGTCTTCTGTACCTGTTTATATCTCAAATTCAGGCTCTAAATACCCGAAAATCTAGTATTTTTGGGTCCTAGAAGCAATCTGTACATGCCTACTCCTCGTTAGAATGTTTTCAAGATACAGACCCAAAACATGCTCAAAATCGATATTTTAGGTGCCCAAAAGTCGATATGTGCATAAGTCTTCAGTACCCGTTTATATCTCAAATTCAGGCTCAAAACACCCGAAAATTCGATATTTTGGGTTCCCATAAGCGATCTGTACATGCCAACTCCGTATTAGAGTATTTTCAAAATACAGGAGCAAAACATGGTGAAAATCGATATTTTAGGTGCCCAAAGTTAATGAGTGTATGCATCTTCTACACCCGTTTATATCCAAAATTCAACCTCAAAACATCTGAAAATTCGATATATTGGGGTCCCTGAAGCAATCGGTACATGCCTACTCAGTGCTAGAATGTTTTCAAAATATAGGCTCAAAACATGCTAAAAATCTATATTTTAAGTGTCCAAAGTCGATATGTGCATGAATCTTCTGTACCCGTTTATATCTCAAATTCAGGCTCAAAACACCCGAAAATTCGGTAATTTTGGGTCCTAGAAGCGATCTGTATATGACTACTCTTAGTTAGAATGTTTTCAAGATACAGACCCAAAACATGCTCAAAATCGATATTTTAGGTGCCCAAAAGTCAATATGTGCATGCATCTTCAGTACCCGTTTATATCGCAAATTCAGGCTCAAAACACCCGAAAATTTAATATTTTGGGGTCCCAGAAGCGATCTGTACATGCCTACTCCGTGTTAGAGTATTTTCAAAATACAGGCAAAAAACATGCTGAAAAACGATATTTTTGGTGCCCAAAGTTAATATGTGTATGCATCTTCTGCACCCGTTTATATCCCAAATTCAAACTCAAAATATCCAAAAATTCGATATTTTGGGGTCCCTGAAGCGATATGTACATGCCTACTCAGGTACAGGCCCAAAACATGCTGAAAATCGATATTTTAGGTGCACAATGTCAATATGTGTATGCATCTTCTGTTACCGTTTATATCCCAAATTCAACCTCAAAACACCCGAAAATTCAATATTTTTGGGTCTCAGAAGCGATCTGTACATGCCTACTCAGTGCTAGATGTCTTCAAAATATAGGCTCGAAACATGCTAAAAATCGATATTTTAAGTGTCCAAAGTCGATATGTGAAAGCATCTTCTGTAACCGTTTATATCTCAAATTAAGGCTCAAAAAACCCGAAAATTCGGTATTTTTGGTCCCTAGAAGCGATCTGTACATGTCTACTCCTAGTTAGAATGTTTTCAAGATACAGACCCAAAACATGCTCAAAATCGATATTTTAGGTGCCCAAAGTAGATATGTGAAAGCATCTTCTGTACCCGTTTATATCTCAAATTCAGGCTCAAAACACCCGAAAATTCGATATTTTGGGGTCCCAGAAGCGATCTGTACATGCCTACTCCTTGTTAGAGTATTTTCAAAATTCATGCCCAAAACATGCTGAAAATCGATCTTTTAGGTGCACAAAAGTCAATATGTGCATGCATCTTCTGTACCCGTTTATATCTCCTGTACCCGTTTATATTTCAAATTCAGGCTCAAAACACACGAAAATTCGATATTTTGGGGTCCCTGAAGCGATCTGTACATGCCTACTCAGATACAGGCCCAAAACATGCTGAAAATCGATATTTTAGGTCCCCAAGGTCAATATGTGTATGCATCTTCTGCACCCGTTTATATCCCAAATTCAACTTCAAAACACCCGAAAATTCAATATTTTTGGGTCCCAGAAGCGATCTGTACATGCCTACTCAATGCTAGAATATTTTTTAAAATATAGGCCCAAAACATGCTAAAATTCGATATTTTAGGTGCCCGAAGTCGATATCTCAAATTCAGATCCAAAACACCCGAAAATTCGATATTTTTGGGTCCCAGAACCGATCTGTACATGCCTACTCCGTGTTAGAGTATTTTCAATATACAGGCCCATAACATACTGAAAATCGATCTTTTAGGTGACCAAAAGTCGATATGTGCATGCATCTTCTGTACCCGTTTATATCTCAAATTCAGGCTCCAAACACCCGAAAATTCGATATTTTGGGGTCCCAGAAGCGATCTGTACATGCCTACTCAGATACAGGCCCAAAACATGCTGAAAATCGATATTTTTGGTGCCTAAAGTCAATATGTCTATGCATCTTCTGCACTCGTTTATATCTCAAATTCAACCTCAAAACTCTCGAAAATTCGATATTTTTGGGTCCCAGAAGCGATCTGTACATGCCTACTGAGTGCTAGAATGTTTTCAAAATATAGGCTCAAAACATGCTAAAAATTGATATTTTAAGTGTCCAAAGTCGGTATGTGCATGAATCTTCTGTACCCGTTTTTCTCTCAAATTCAGGCTCAAAACACCCGAAAATTCGGTATTTTTGGGTCCTAGAAGCGATCTTTACATGCCTACTCCTAGTTAGAATGTTTTCAAGATACAGGCCCAAAACATGCTGAAAATCGATATTTTAGGTGCCCAAGGTCAATATGTGTATGCATCTTCTGCACCCGTTTATATCCCAAATTCAACCTCAAAACACCCGAAAATTCAATATTTTTTGGTTTGGTTTAGAAGCGATCTGTACATGCCTACTCAGTGCTAGAATGTTTTCAAAATATAGGCTCAAAACATGCTAAAAATCGATGTTTTAAGTGTCCAAAGACGATATGTGCATGCATCTTCTGTACCCGTTTATATCTCAAATTCAGGCTCAAAAAACCCGAAAATTCGGTATTTTTGGTCCCTAGATGCGATCTGTACATGTCTACTCCTAGTTAGAATATTTTCAAGATACAGACCCAAAACTTGCTCAAAATCGATATTTTAGGTGCCCAAAGTCGATATGTGAATGCATCTTCTGTACCCGTTTATATCTCAAATTCAGGCTCAAAACACCCGAAAATTCGATATTTTGGGGTCCCAGAAGCGATCTGTACATGCCTACTCAGTGCTAGAATATTTTTTAAAATATAGAACCAAAACATGCTAAAAATCGATATTTTAGGTGCCCAAAGTAGATATCTCAAATTGAGGCCCAAATCACCGGAAAATTCGATATTTTGGGGTCCCAGAAGCGATCTGTACATGCCTACTCCGTGTTAGAGTATTTTCAATATACAGGCCCAAAACATACTGAAAATCGATCTTTTAGGTGCCCAAAAGTCGATATGTGCATGCATCTTCTGTACCCGTTTATATCTCAAATTCAGGCTTGAAACACCCGAAAATTCGATATTTTGAGGTCCCAGAAGCGATCTGTACATGCTTACTCAGATACAGGCCCAAAACATGCTGATAATCGATATTTTTGGTGCCTAAAGTCAATATGTGTATGCATCTTATGCACTCGTTTATATCTCAAATTCAACCTCAAAACACCCGAAAATTCGATATTTTTGGGTCCCAGAAGCGATCTGTACATGCCTACTCAGTGCTAGAATGTTTTCAAAATAAAGGCTCAAAACATGCTAAAAATCGATATTTTAAGTGTCCAAAGTCGATATGTGCATGCATCTTCTGTACCCGTTTATATCTCAAATTCAGGCTCAAAAAACCCGAAAATTCGATATTTTGGGGTCCCAGAAGTGATCTGTACATGCCTACTTAGCGCTAAAATATTTTCAAAATATAGGCCCAGAACAAGCTAAAAATCGATATTTTAGGTGCCCAAAGTCGATATTTCAAGTTCAGGCCCATTACACCCGAAAATACGTTATTTTTGGGTCCGAGAAGCAATCTGTACATGCCTACTCCGTGTTAGAGTATTTTCATAATAGAGGCCTAAAACATACTAAAAATCGATCTTTTAGGTGCACAAAAGTCAATATGTGTATGCATCTTCTGCACCCGTTTATATCCCAAATTCAACATCAAAACACCCGAAAATTCGATATTTTTGGGTCCAAGAAGCGATCTGTACATGCCTACTCAGTGCTAGAAAATTTTCAAAATATAGGCTCAAAACATGCTAAAAATCGATATTTTAGGTGACCAAAGACAATATGTGTATGCATCTTCTGCACCCGTTTATATCCCAAATTTAACCTCAAAACACCCGAAAATCCGATATTTTTGAGTCCCAGAAGCGATCTGTACAGGCCTACTCAGTGCTATTATGTTTTTAAAATATTGGACCAAAACATGCTAAAAATCGATATTTTAGGTGCCCAAAGTCGATATTTCAAATTGAGGCCCAAAACAACCGAAAAATCGATATTTTGGGGTCCCAGAAGCGATCTGTACATGCCTACTCCGTGTTAGAGTATTTTCAATATACAGGCCCAAAACATACTGAAAATCGATCTTTTAGGTGCCCAAAAGTCGATATGTGCATGAATCTTCTGTACCCGTTTGTATCTCAAATTCTGGCTCCAAACACCCGAAAATCCGATATTTTTGAGTCCCAGAAGCGATCTGTACATGCCTACTCAGTGCTATTATCTTTTCTAAATATTGGACCAAAACATGCTAAAAATCGATATTTTAGGTGCCCAAAGTCGATATCTGAAATTGAGGCCCAAAACACCCGAAAAATCGATATTTTGGGGTCCCAGAAGCGATCTGTACATGCCTACTCCGTGTTAGAGTATTTTCAATATACAGGCCCAAAACATACTGAAAATCGATCTTTTAGGTGCCCAAAAGTCGATATGTGCATGCATCTTCTGTACCCGTTTGTATCTCAAATTCAGGCTCCAAACACCCGAAAATTCGATATTTTGAGGTCCCAGAAGCGATCTTTACATGCCTACTCAGATACAGGCCCAAAACATGCTGATAATCGATATTTTTGGTGCCTAAAGTCAATATGTGTATGCATCTTCTGCACTCGTTTATATCTCAAATTCAACCTCAAAACACTCGAAAGTTCGATATATTTTGGGTCCCAGAAGCGATCTGTACATGCCTACTCAGTGCTAGAATGTTTTCAAAATATAGGCTCAAAACATGCTAAAAATCAATATTTTAAGTGACCAAAGTCAATATGTGTATGCATCTTCTGCACCCGTTTATATCCCAAATTCAACATCAAAACACCCGAAAATTCGATATTTTGGGGTCCCAGAAACGATCTGTACAAGCCTACTCAGTGCTAGAATATTTTTAAAATATAGGCCCAAAACATGCTAAAAATCGATATTTTAGGTGCCCGAAGTCGATATCTCAAATTCAGATCCAAAACACCCGAAAATTCGATATTTTGGGGTCCCAGAAGCGATCTGTACATGCCTACTCAGTGCTAGAATGCTTTCAAAATATAGGCTCAAAACATGCTAAAAATCGATATTTTAAGTGACCAAAGTCAATATGTGTATGCATCTTCTGCACCCGTTTATATCCCAAATTCAACCTCAAAACACTCGAAAGTTCGATATATTTTGGGTCCCAGAAGCGATCTGTACATGCCTACTGAGTGCTAGAATGTTTTCAAAATATAGGCTCAAAACATGCTAAAAATCGATATTTTAATTGTCCAAAGTCGATATGTGCATGAATCTTCTGTACCCGTTTATATCTCAAATTCAGGCTCAAAACATCCTAAAATTCGGTATTTTTGGGTCCTAGAAGCGATCTTTACATGCCTACTCCTATTTAGAATGTTTTCAAGATACAGGCCCAAAACATGCTGAAAATCGATATTTTAGGTGCCCAAGGTCAATATGTGTATGCATCTTCTGCACACGTTTATATACCAAATTCAACCTCAAAACACCCGAAAATTCAATATTTTTTGGTTTCAGAAGCGATCTGTACATGCCTACTCAGTGCTAGAATGTTTTAAAAATATAGGCTCAAAACATGCTAAAAATCGATATTTTAAGTGTCCAAAGTTGATATGTGCATGAATCTTCTGTACCCGTTTATATCTCAAATTCAGGCTCAAAACACCCGAAAATTCGGTATTTATGGGTCCTAGAAGCGATCTTTACATGCCTACTCCTAGTTAGAATGTTTTCAAGATACAGACCCAAAACATGCTCAAAATCGATATTTTAGGTGCCCAAAGTCGATATGTGAATGCATCTTCTGTACCCGTTTATATCTCAAATTCAGGCTCAAAACACCCGAAAATTCGATATTTTGGGGTCCCAGAAGCGATCTGTACATGCTTACTCAGATACAGGCCCAAAACATGCTGATAATCGATATTTTTGGTGCCTAAAGTCAATATGTGTATGCATCTTATGCACTCGTTTATATCTCAAATTCAACCTCAAAACACCCGAAAGTTCGATATATTTTGGGTCCCAGAAGCGATCTGTACATGCCTACTCAGTGCTAGAATGTTTTCAAAATATAGGCTCAAAACATGCTAAAATCCGATATTTTAAGTGACCAAAGTCAATATGTGTATGCATCTTCTGCACCCGTTTATATCCCAAATTCAACATCAAAACACCCGAAAATTCGATATTTTGGGGTCCCAGAAACGATCTGTACAAGCCTACTCAGTGCTAGAATATTTTTAAAATATAGGCCCAAAACATGCTAAAATTCGATATTTTAGGTGCCCGAAGTCGATATCTCTAATTCAGATCCAAAACACCCGAAAATTCGATATTTTGGGGTCCCATAAGCAATCTGTACATGCCTACTCGGTGCTAGAATGTTTTCAAAATATAGGCTCAAAACATGCTAAAAATCGATATTTTAAGTGACCAAAGTCAATATGTGTATGCATCTTCTGCACCCGTTTATATCCCAAATTCATCCTCAAAACACTCGAAAGTTCGATATATTTTGGGTCCCAGAAGCGATCTGTACATGACTACTGAGTGCTAGAAAGTTTTCAAAATATAGGCTCAAAACATGCTAAAAATCGATATTTTAATTGTCCAAAGTCGATATGTGCATGAATCTTCTGTACCCGTTTATATCTCAAATTCAGGCTCAAAACACCCCAAAATTCGGTATTTTTGGGTCCTAGAAGCGATCTTTACATGCCTACTCCTAGTTAGAATGTTTTCAAGATACAGGCCCAAAACATGCTGAAAATCGATATTTTAGGTGCCCAAGGTCAATATGTGTATGCATCTTCTGCACACGTTTATATACCAAATTCAACCTCAAAACACCCGAAAATTCAATATTTTTTGGTTTCAGAAGCGATCTGTACATGCCTACTCAGTGCTAGAATGTTTTAAAAATATAGGCTCAAAACATGCTAAAAATCGATATTTTAAGTGTCCAAAGTCGATATGTGCATGAATCTTCTGTACCCGTTTATATCTCAAATTCAGGCTCAAAACACCCAAAAATTAGGTATTTTTGGGTCCTAGAAGCGATCTTTACATGCCTACTCCTAGTTAGAATGTTTTCAAGATTATGGCCCAAAACATGCTAAAAATCGATATTTTAGGTGCCCAAGGTCAATATGTGTATGCATCTTCTGCTCCCGTTTATATCCCAAATTCAACCTCAAAACACCCAAAAATTCAATATTTTTTGGTCTCAGAAGCGATCTGTACATGCCTACTCAGTGCTAGAATGTTTTAAAAATACAGGATCAAAACATGCTAAAAATCGATATTTTAAGTGTCCAAAGTCGATATGTGCATACATCTTCTGTACCCGTTTATATCTGAAATTCAGGCTCAAAAAACCCGAAAATTCGGTATTTTTGGTCCCTAGATGCGATCTGTACATGTCTACTCCTAGTTAGAATATTTTCAAGATACAGACCCAAAACATGCTCAAAATCGATATTTTAGGTGCCCAAAGTAGATATCTCAAATTGAGGCCCAAATCACCGGAAAATTCGATATTTTGGGGTCCCAGAAGCGATCTGTACATGCCTACTCCGTGTTAGAGTATTTTCAATATACAGGCCCAAAACATACTGAAAATCGATCTTTTAGGTGCCCAAAAGTCGATATGTGCATGCATCTTCTGTACCCGTTTATATCTCAAATTCAGGCTCCAAACACCCGAAAATTCGATATTTTGAGGTCCCAGAAGCGATCTGTACATGCTTACTCAGATACAGGCCCAAAACATGCTGATAATCGATATTTTTGGTGCCTAAAGTCAATATGTGTATGCATCTTATGCACTCGTTTATATCTCAAATTCAACCTCAAAACACCCGAAAATTCGATATTTTTGGGTCCCAGAAGCGATCTGTACATGCCTACTCAGTGCTAGAATGTTTTCAAAATAAAGGCTCAAAACATGCTAAAAATCGATATTTTAAGTGTCCAAAGTCGATATGTGCATGCATCTTCTGTACCCGTTTATATCTCAAATTCAGGCTCAAAAAACCCGAAAATTCGATATTTTGGGGTCCCAGAAGTGATCTGTACATGCCTACTTAGCGCTAAAATATTTTTAAAATATAGGCCCAGAACAAGCTTAAAATCGATATTTTAGGTGCCCAAAGTCGATATTTCAAGTTCAGGCCCATTACACCCGAAAATACGTTATTTTTGGGTCCCAGAAGCAATCTGTACATGCCTACTCCGTGTTAGAGTATTTTCATAATAGAGGCCTAAAACATACTAAAAATCGATCTTTTAGGTGCACAAAAGTCAATATGTGTATGCATCTTCTGCACCCGTTTATATCCAAAATTCAACATCAAAACACCCGAAAATTCGATATTTTTGGGTCCAAGAAGCGATCTGTACATGCCTACTGAGTGCTAGAATATTTTCAAAATATAGGCTCAAAACATGCTAAAAATCGATATTTTAGGTGACCAAAGACAATATGTGTATGCATCTTCTGCACCCGTTTATATCCCAAATTTAACCTCAAAACACCCGAAAATCCGATATTTTTGAGTCCCAGAAGCGATCTGTACAGGCCTACTCAGTGCTATTATGTTTTCAAAATATTGGACCAAAACATGCTAAAAATCGATATTTTAGGTGCCCAAAGTCGATATTTCAAATTGAGGCCCAAAACAACCGAAAAATCGATATTTTGGGGTCCCAGAAGCGATCTGTACATGCCTACTCCGTGTTAGAGTATTTTCAATATACAGGCCCAAAACATACTGAAAATCGATCTTTTAGGTGCCCAAAAGTCGATATGTGCATGCATCTTCTGTACTCGTTTGTATCTCAAATTCTGGCTCCAAACACCCGAAAATCCGATATTTTTGAGTCCCAGAAGCGATATGTACATGCCTACTCAGTGCTATTATGTTTTCAAAATATTGGACCAAAACATGCTAAAAATCGATATTTTAGGTGCCCAAAGTCGATATCTCAAATTGAGGCCCAAAACACCCGAAAAATCGATATTTTGGGGTCCCAGAAGCGATCTGTAAATGCCTACTCCGTGTTAGAGTATTTTCAATATACAGGCCCAAAACATACTGAAAATCGATCTTTTAGGTGCCCAAAAGTCGATATGTGCATGCATCTTCTGTACCCGTTTGTATCTCAAATTCAGGCTCCAAACACCCGAAAATTCGATATTTTGAGGTCCCAGAAGCAATCTTTACATGCCTACTCAGATACAGGCCCAAAACATGCTGATAATCGATATTTTTGGTGCCTAAAGTCAATATGTGTATGCATCTTCTGCACTCGTTTTTATCTCAAATTCAACCTGAAAACACTCGAAAGTTCGATATATTTTGGGTCCCAGAAGCGATCTGTACATGCCTACTCAGTGCTAGAATGTTTTCAAAATATAGGCTCAAAACATGCTAAAAATCGATATTTTAAGTGACCAAAGTCAATATGTGTATGCATCTTCTGCACCCGTTTATATCCCAAATTCAACATCAAAACACCCGAAAATTCGATATTTTGGGGTCCCAGAAGCGATCTGTAGAAGCCTACTCAGTGCTAGAATATTTTTAAAATATAGGCCCAAAACATGCTAAAATTCGATATTTTAGGTGCCCGAAGTCGATATCTCAAATTCAGATCCAAAACACCCGAAAATTCGATATTTTGGGGTCCCAGAAGCGACCTGTACATGCCTACTCAGTGCTAGAATGTTTTCAAAATATAGGCTCAAAACATGCTAAAAATCGATATTTTAAGTGACCAAAGTCAATATGTTTATGCATCTTCTGCACCCGTTTATATCCCAAATTCAACCTCAAAACACTCGAAAGTTCGATATATTTTGGGTCCCAGAAGCGATCTGTACATGCCTACTGAGTGCTAGAATGTTTTCAAAATATAGGCTCAAAACATGCTAAAAATCGTTATTTTAATTGTCCAAAGTCGATATGTGCATGAATCTTCTGTACCCGTTTATATCTCAAATTCAGGCTCAAAACACCCGAAAATTCGGTATTTTGGGGTCCTAGAAGCGATCTTTACATGCCTACTCCTAGTTAGAATATTTTCAAGATACAGGCCCAAAACATGCTGAAAATCGATATTTTAGGTGCCCAAGGTCAATACGTGTATGCATCTTCTGCACCCGTTTATATCCCAAATTCAACCTCAAAACACCCGAAAATTCAATATTTTTTGGTTTCCGAAGCGATCTGTACATGCCTACTCAGTGCTAGAATGTTTTAAAAATATAGGCTCAAAACATGCTAAAAATCGATATTTTAAGTGTCCAAAGTCCATATGTGCATGCATCTTCTGTACCCGTTTATATCTCAAATTCAGGCTCAAAAAACCCGAAAATTCGGTATTTTTGGTCCCTAGAAGCGATCTGTACATGTCTACTCCTAGTTAGAATATTTTCAAGTTACAGACCCAAAACATGCTCAAAATCGATATTTTAGGTGCCCAAAGTCGATATGTGAATGCATCTTCTGTACCCGTTTATATCTCAAATTCAGGCTCAAAACACCCGAAAATTCGATATTTTGGGGTCCCAGAAGCTATCTGTACATGCCTACTCAGTGCTAGAATATTTTTAAAATATAGAACCAAAACATGCTCAAAATCGATATTTTAGGTGCCCAAATTCGATATTTCAAATTGAGGCCCAAAACACCCGAAAATTCGATATTTTGGGGTCCCAGAAGCGATCTGTACATGCCTACTCCGTGTTAGAGTATTTTCAATATACAGGCCCAAAACATACTGAAAATCGATCTTTTAGTTGCCAAAAAGTCGATATGTGCATGCATCTTCTGTACCCGTTTATATCTCAAATTCAGGCTCCAAACACCCGAAAATTCGATATTTTGAGGTCCCAGAAGCGATCTGTACATGCTTACTCAGATACAGGCCCAAAACATGCTGATAATCGATATTTTTGGTGCCTAAAGTCAATATGTGTATGCATCTTCTGCACTCGTTTATATCTCAAATTCAACCTCAAAACACTCGAAAGTCCGATATTTTTGGGTCCCAGAAGCGATCTGTACATGCCTACTTAGCACTAGAATATTTTCAAAATATAGGCCCAAAACATGCTAAAAATCGATATTTTAGGTGCCCAAATTCGATATTTCAAATTCAGGCCCATAGCACCCGAAAATTCGATATTTTGGGGTCCCAGAAGCGATGTGTACATGCCTACTCCGTGTTAGAATATTTTAAAAATACAGGCCCAAAACATACTGAAAATCGATCTTTTAGGTGCCAAAAAGTCGATATGTGCATGCATCTTCTGTACCCGTTTATATCTCAAATTCAGGCTCCAAACACCCAAAAACTCGATATTTTGGGGTCCCAGAAGCGATCTGTACATGCCTACTCAGATACAGGCCTAAGACATGCTGAAAATCGATATTTTATGTGCCCAAAGTCAATATGTGTATGCATCTTATGTACTCGTTTATATCTCAAATTCAACCTCAAAACACCCGAAAATTCGATATTTTTGGGTCCCAGAAGCGATCTGTACATGCCTACTCAGTGCTAGAATGTTTTCAAAATATAGGCGCAAATCATGCTAAAAATCGATATCTTAAGTGTCCAAAGTCGATATGTGCATGCATCTTCTGTACCCGTTTATATTTCAAATTCAGGCTCCAAAAACCCGAAAATTCGATATTTTTGGGTCCCAGAAGCGATCTGTACATGCCTACATAGCGCTAAAATATTTTCATAATATAGGCCCAAAACAAGCTAAAAATCGATATTTTAGGTGCCCAAATTCGATATTTCAAGTTCAGGCCCATTACACCCGAAAATTCGTTATTTTTGGGTCCGTTAAGCGATCTGTACATGCCTACTCCGTGTTAGAGTATTTTCATAATAGAGGCCTAAAACATACTAAAAATCGATCTTTTAGGTGCACAGAAGTCAATATGTGTATACATCTTCTGCACCCGTTTATATCCCAAATTCATCATCAAAACACCCGAAAATTCGATATTTTTGGGTCCCAGAAGCGATCTGTACATGCCTACTCAGTGCTAGAATATTTTCAAAATATAGGCTCAAAACATGCTAAAAATCGATATTTTAGGTGACCAAAGTCAATATGTGTATGCATCTTCTGCACCCGTTTATATCCCAAATTTAACCTCAAAACACCCGAAAATCCGATATTTTTGGGTCCCAGAATTGATCTGTACATGCCTACTCAGTGCTAGTATGTTTTCAAAATATAGGACCAAAACATGCTAAAAATCGATATTTTAGGTGCCCAAAGTCGATATCTCAAATTGAGGCCCAAAACACCCGAAAATTCGATATTTTGGGGTCCCAGAAGCGATCTGTACATGCCTACTCCGTGTTAGAGTATTTTCAATATACAGGCCCAAAACATACTGAAAATCGATCTTTTAGGTGCCCAAAAGTCGATATGTGCATGTATCTTCTGTACCCGTTTATATCTCAAATTCAGGCTCCAAACACCCGAAAATTCGATATTTTGAGGTCCCAGAAGCGATCTGTACATGCCTACTCAGATACTGGCCCAAAACATGCTGATAATCGATATTTTTGGTGCCTAAAGTCAATATGTGTATGCATCTTCTGAACTCGTTTATATCTCAAATTCAGGCTCAAAACACCCGAAAATTCGATATTTTGGGGTCCCAGAAGTGATCTGTACATGCCTACTTAGCGCTAGAATATTTCCAAAATATAGGCCCAAAACATGCTAAAAATCGATATTTTAGGTGCCCAAATTCGATATTTCAAATTCAGACCCATAACACCGGAAAAATTCGATATTTTGGGGTCCCAGAAGCGATGTGTACATGCCTACTCCGTGTTAGAATATTTTAAAAATACAGGCCCAAATCATACTGAAAATCGATCTTTTAGGTGCCAAAAAGTCGATATGTGCATGCATCTTCTGTACCCGTTTATATCTCAAATTCAAGCTCTAAACACCCGAAAATTCGATATTTTGGGGTCCCAGAAGAGATCTGTACATGCCTACTCAGATACAGGCCCAAAACATGCTGAAAATCGATATTTTATGTGCCCAAAGTCAATATGTGTATGCATCTTATGCACTCGTTTATATCTCAAATTCAACCTCAAAACACCCGAAAGTTCGATATATTTTGGGTCCCAGAAGCGATCTGTACATGCCTACTGAGTGCTAGAATGTTTTAAAAATATAGGCTCAAAACATGCTAAAAATCGATATTTTAAGTGTCCAAAGTCCATATGTGCATGCATCTTCTGTACCCGTTTATATCTCAAATTCAGGCTCAAAAAACCCGAAAATTCGGTATTTTTGGTCCCTAGAAGCGATCTGTACATGTCTACTCCTAGTTAGAATATTTTCAAGTTACAGACCCAAAACATGCTCAAAATCGATATTTTAGGTGCCCAAAGTCGATATGTGAATGCATCTTCTGTACCCGTTTATATCTCAAATTCAGGCTCAAAACACCCGAAAATTCGATATTTTGGGGTCCCAGAAGCTATCTGTACATGCCTACTCAGTGCTAGAATATTTTTAAAATATAGAACCAAAACATGCTCAAAATCGATATTTTAGGTGCCCAAATTCGATATTTCAAATTGAGGCCCAAAACACCCGAAAATTCGATATTTTGGGGTCCCAGAAGCGATCTGTACATGCCTACTCCGTGTTAGAGTATTTTCAATATACAGGCCCAAAACATACTGAAAATCGATCTTTTAGTTGCCAAAAAGTCGATATGTGCATGCATCTTCTGTACCCGTTTATATCTCAAATTCAGGCTCCAAACACCCGAAAATTCGATATTTTGAGGTCCCAGAAGCGATCTGTACATGCTTACTCAGATACAGGCCCAAAACATGCTGATAATCGATATTTTTGGTGCCTAAAGTCAATATGTGTATGCATCTTCTGCACTCGTTTATATCTCAAATTCAACCTCAAAACACTCGAAAGTCCGATATTTTTGGGTCCCAGAAGCGATCTGTACATGCCTACTTAGCACTAGAATATTTTCAAAATATAGGCCCAAAACATGCTAAAAATCGATATTTTAGGTGCCCAAATTCGATATTTCAAATTCAGGCCCATAGCACCCGAAAATTCGATATTTTGGGGTCCCAGAAGCGATGTGTACATGCCTACTCCGTGTTAGAATATTTTAAAAATACAGGCCCAAAACATACTGAAAATCGATCTTTTAGGTGCCAAAAAGTCGATATGTGCATGCATCTTCTGTACCCGTTTATATCTCAAATTCAGGCTCCAAACACCCAAAAACTCGATATTTTGGGGTCCCAGAAGCGATCTGTACATGCCTACTCAGATACAGGCCTAAGACATGCTGAAAATCGATATTTTATGTGCCCAAAGTCAATATGTGTATGCATCTTATGTACTCGTTTATATCTCAAATTCAACCTCAAAACACCCGAAAATTCGATATTTTTGGGTCCCAGAAGCGATCTGTACATGCCTACTCAGTGCTAGAATGTTTTCAAAATATAGGCGCAAATCATGCTAAAAATCGATATCTTAAGTGTCCAAAGTCGATATGTGCATGCATCTTCTGTACCCGTTTATATTTCAAATTCAGGCTCCAAAAACCCGAAAATTCGATATTTTTGGGTCCCAGAAGCGATCTGTACATGCCTACATAGCGCTAAAATATTTTCATAATATAGGCCCAAAACAAGCTAAAAATCGATATTTTAGGTGCCCAAATTCGATATTTCAAGTTCAGGCCCATTACACCCGAAAATTCGTTATTTTTGGGTCCGTTAAGCGATCTGTACATGCCTACTCCGTGTTAGAGTATTTTCATAATAGAGGCCTAAAACATACTAAAAATCGATCTTTTAGGTGCACAGAAGTCAATATGTGTATACATCTTCTGCACCCGTTTATATCCCAAATTCATCATCAAAACACCCGAAAATTCGATATTTTTGGGTCCCAGAAGCGATCTGTACATGCCTACTCAGTGCTAGAATATTTTCAAAATATAGGCTCAAAACATGCTAAAAATCGATATTTTAGGTGACCAAAGTCAATATGTGTATGCATCTTCTGCACCCGTTTATATCCCAAATTTAACCTCAAAACACCCGAAAATCCGATATTTTTGGGTCCCAGAATTGATCTGTACATGCCTACTCAGTGCTAGTATGTTTTCAAAATATAGGACCAAAACATGCTAAAAATCGATATTTTAGGTGCCCAAAGTCGATATCTCAAATTGAGGCCCAAAACACCCGAAAATTCGATATTTTGGGGTCCCAGAAGCGATCTGTACATGCCTACTCCGTGTTAGAGTATTTTCAATATACAGGCCCAAAACATACTGAAAATCGATCTTTTAGGTGCCCAAAAGTCGATATGTGCATGTATCTTCTGTACCCGTTTATATCTCAAATTCAGGCTCCAAACACCCGAAAATTCGATATTTTGAGGTCCCAGAAGCGATCTGTACATGCCTACTCAGATACTGGCCCAAAACATGCTGATAATCGATATTTTTGGTGCCTAAAGTCAATATGTGTATGCATCTTCTGCACTCGTTTATATCTCAAATTCAGGCTCAAAACACCCGAAAATTCGATATTTTGGGGTCCCAGAAGTGATCTGTACATGCCTACTTAGCGCTAGAATATTTCCAAAATATAGGCCCAAAACATGCTAAAAATCGATATTTTAGGTGCCCAAATTCGATATTTCAAATTCAGACCCATAACACCGGAAAAATTCGATATTTTGGGGTCCCAGAAGCGATGTGTACATGCCTACTCCGTGTTAGAATATTTTAAAAATACAGGCCCAAATCATACTGAAAATCGATCTTTTAGGTGCCAAAAAGTCGATATGTGCATGCATCTTCTGTACCCGTTTATATCTCAAATTCAAGCTCTAAACACCCGAAAATTCGATATTTTGGGGTCCCAGAAGAGATCTGTACATGCCTACTCAGATACAGGCCCAAAACATGCTGAAAATCGATATTTTATGTGCCCAAAGTCAATATGTGTATGCATCTTATGCACTCGTTTATATCTCAAATTCAACCTCAAAACACCCGAAAATTCGATATTTTTGGGTCCCAGAAGCGATCTGTACATGCCTACTCAGTGCTAGAATGTTTTCAAAATATAGGCGCAAAACATGCTAAAAATCGATATCTTAAGGGTCCAAAGTCGATATGTGAATGCATCTTCTGTACCCGTTTATATCTCAAATTCAGGCTCCAAAAACCCGAAAATTCGATATTTTTGGGTCCCAGAAGCGACCTGTACATGCCTACTTAGATACAGGACCAAAACATGCTGAAAATCGATATTTTACGTGCCCAAAGTCAATATGTGTATTCATCTTATGCACTCGTTTATATCTCAAAGTCAACCTCAAAACACCCCAAAATTCGATATTTTTGGGTCCCAGAAGCGATCTGAACATGCCTACTCAGTGCTAGAATGTTTTCAAAAAAAAGGCTCAAAACATGCTAAAAATCGATATTTTAAGTGTCCAAAGTCGATATATGCATGCATCTTCTGTACCCGTTTATATCTCAAATTCAGGCTCAAAACACGCGAAAGTTCGATATTTTGGGGTCCCAGAAGTGATCTGTACATGCCTACTTAGCGCTAAAATATTTTCAAAATATAGTCCCAAAACAAGCTAAAAATCGATATTTTAGGTGCCCAAAGTCGATATTTCAAGTTCAGGCCCATTACACCCGAAAATTCGTTATTTTTGGGTAAGAAAAGCGATCTCTACATGCCTACTCCGTGTTAGAGTATTTTCATAATAGAGGCCTAAAACATACTAAAAATCGATCTTTTAGGTGCACAAAAGTCAATATGTGTATACATCTTCTGCACCCGTTTATATCCCATATTCAACATCAAAACACCCGAAAATTCGATATTTTTGGGTCCCAGAAGCGATCTGTACATGCCTACTCAGTGCTAGAATATTTTCAAAATATAGGCTCAAAACATGCTAAAAATCGATATGTTAGGTTACCAAAGACAGTATGTGTATGCATCTTCTGAACCCGTTTATATCCCAAATTTAACCTCAAAACACCCGAAAATCCGATATTTTTGGGTCCCAGAAGCGATCTGTACATGCCTACTCAGTGCTAGTATTTTTTCAAAATATTGGACCAAAACATGCTAAAAATCGATATTTTAGGTGCCCAAAGTCGATATCTCAAATTGAGGCCCAAAACACCCGAAAAATCGATATTTTGGGGTCCCAGAAGCGATCTGTACATGCCTACTCCGTGTTAGAGTATTTTCAATATACAGGCCCAAAACATACTGAAAATCGATCTTTTAGGTGCCCAAAAGTCCATATGTGCATGCATCTTCTGTACCCGTTTGTATCTCAAATTCAGGCTTGAAACACCCGAAAATTCGATATTTTGAGGTCCCAGAAGCGATCTTTACATGCCTACTCAGATACAGGCCCAAAACATGCTGATAATCGATATTTTTGGTGCCTAAAGTCAATATGTGTATGCATCTTCTGCACTCGTTTATAACTCAAATTCAACCTCGAAACACTCGAAAGTTCGATATATTTTGGGTCCCAGAAGCGATCTGTACATGCCTACTGAGTGCTAGAACGTTTTCAAAATATAGGCTCAAAACATGCTAAAAATCGATATTTTAAGTGTCGAAAATCGATATGTGCATGCATCTTCTGTACCCGTTTATATCTCAAATTCAGGTTCAAAACACCCGAAAATTCGATATTTTGGAGTCCCAGAAGCGATGTGTACATGCCTACTCCGTGTTAGAATATTTTAAAAATACAGGCCCAAAACATACTTAAAATCAATCTTTTAGGTGCCAAAAACTCGATATGTGCATGCATCTTCAGCACCCGTTTATATCTCAAATTCAGGCTCAAAACACCCGAAAATTCGATCTTTTGGGTTCCCATAAGCAATCTGTACATGCCAACTCCGTATTAGAGTATTTTCAAAATACAGGAGCAAAACATGGTGAAAATCGATATTTTAGGTGCCCAAAGTTAATGAGTGTATGCATCTTCTACACCCGTTTATATCCAAAATTCAACCTCAAACATCTGAAAATTCGATATTTTGGGGTCCCTGAAGCAATCGGTACATGCCTACTCAGTGCTAGAATGTTTTCAAAATATAGGTTCAAAACATGCTAAAAATCTATATTTTAAGTGTCCAAAGTCGATATGTGCATGAATCTTCTGTACCCGTTTATATCTCAAATTCAGGCTCAAAACACCCGAAAATTCGGTAATTTTGGGTCCTAGAAGCGATCTGTATATGCCTACTCTTAGTTAGAATGTTTTCAAGATACAGACCCAAAACATGCTCAAAATCGATATTTTAGGTGCCCAAAGTTAATGTGTGTATGCATCTTCTGCACCCGTTTATATCCCAAATTCAAACTCAAAACATCCGAAAATTCGATATTTTGGAATCCCTGAAGCGATATGTACATGCCTACTCAGATACAGGCCCAAAACATGCTGAAAATCGATATTTTAGGTGCACAAGGTCAATATGTGTATGCATCTTCTGTACCCGTTTATATCCCAAATTCAACCTCAAAACACCCGAAAATTCAATATTTTTGGGTCTCAGAAGCGATCTGTACATGCCTACTCAGTGCTAGAATGTTTTCAAAATATAGGCTCGAAACATGCTAAAAATCGATATTTTAAGTGTCCAAAGTCGATATGTGAAAGCATCTTCTGTACCCGTTTATATCTCAAATTAAGGCTCAAAAAACCCAAAAATTCGGTATTTTTGGTCCCTAGAAGCGATCTGTACATGTCTACTCCTAGTTAGAATGTTTTCAAGATTCAGACCCAAAACATGCTCAAAATCGATATTTTAGGTGCCCAAAGTAGATATGTGAAAGCATCTTCTGTACCCGTTTATATCTCAAATTCAGGCTCAAAACACCCGAAAATTCGATATTTTTGGGTCCCAGAAGCGATCTGTACATGCCTACTCCTTGTTAGAGTATTTTCAAAATTAAGACCCAAAACATGCTGAAAATCGATCTTTTAGGTACACAAAAGTCAATATGTGCATGCATCTTCTGTACCCGTTTATATCTCCTGTACCCGTTTATATCTCAAATTCAGGCTCAAAACACACGAAAATTCGATATTTTGGGGTCCCTGAAGCGATCTGTACATGCCTACTCAGATACAGGCCCAAAACATGCTGAAAATCGATATTTTAGGTCCCCAAGGTCAATATGTGTACGCATCTTCTGCACCCGTTTATATCCCAAATTCAACCTCAAAACACCCGAAAATTCAATATTTTTGGGTCTCAGATGCGATCTGTACATGCCTACTCATTGCTAGAATGTTTTCAAAATATAGGCTCAAAACATGCTAAAAATCGATATTTTAAGTGTCCAAAGTCGATAAGTGCATTCATCTTCTGTACCCGTTTATATCTCAAATTAAGGCTCAAAAAAAACGAAAATTCGGTATTTTTGGTCCCTATAAGCGATCTGTACATGCCTACTCCTAGTTAGAATGTTTTCAATATACAGACCCAAAACATGCTCAAAATCGATATTTTAGGTGCCCAAAGTCGATATGTGAATGCATCTTCTGTACCCGTCTATATCTTAAATTCATTCTCAAAACACCCGAAAATTCGATATTTTTGGGTCCCAGAAGCGATCTGTACATGCCTACTCCGTGTTAGAGTATTTCCAATATACAGGCCCAAAACATATTGAAAATCGATCTTTTAGGTGCCCAAAAGTCGATATGTGCATGCATCTTCTGTACCCGTTTATATCTCAAATTCAGGCTCAAAACACCCGAAAATTCGATATTTTGGGGTCCCAGAAGCGATCTGTACATGCCTACTCAGATACAGGCCCAAAACATGCTGATAATCGATATTTTTGGTGCCTAAAGTCAATATGTGTATGTATCTTCTGCACTCGTTTATATCTCAAATTCAACCTCAAAATACTCGAAAATTCGATATTTTTGGGTCCCAGAAGCGATCTGTACATGCCTACTGAGTGCTAGAATGTTTTCAAAATATAGGCTTAAAACATGCTAAAAATCGATATTTTAAGTGATCAAAGTCGATATGTGAAAGCATCTTCTGTACCCGTTTACATCTCAAATTAAGGCTCAAAAAACCCTAAAATTCGGTATTTTTTGTCCCTAGAAGCGATCTGTACATGTCTACTCCTAATTAGAATATTTTCAAGATACAGACCCAAAACATGCTCAAAATCGATATTTTATGTGCCCATAGTCGATATGTGAAAGCATCTTCTGTACCCGTTTATATCTCGAATTCAGGCTCAAAACACCCGAAAATTCGAAATTTTGGGGTCCCAGAAGCGATCTGTACATGCCTACTCAGTGCTAGAATATTTTTAAAATATAGGCCCAAAACATGCTAAAATTCGATATTTTAGGTGCCCTAAGTCGATATCTCAAATTCAGATCCAAAACACCCGAAAATTCGATACTTTTGGGTCCCAGTAGCGATCTGTACATGCCTATTCCGTGTTAGAGTATTTCCAATATACAGGCCCAAAACATACTGAAAATCGATCTTTTAGGTGCCCAAAAGTCGATATGTGCATGCATCTTCTGTACCCGTTTATATCTCAAATTCAGGCTCCAAACACCCGAAAATTCGAAATTTTGGGGTCCCAGAAGCGATCTGTACATGCCTACTCAGATACAGGCCCAAAACATGCTGATAATCGATATTTTTTGTGCCTAAAGTCAATATGTGCATGCATCTTCTGCACCCGTTTATATCCCAAATTCAACATCAAAACACCCGAAAATTCGATATTTTTGGGTCCCATAAGCGATCTGTACATGCCTACTTAGCGCTAGAATGTTTTCAAAATATAGGCTCAAAACATGCTAAAAATCGATATTTTAGGTGACCAAAGTCAATATGTGTATGTATCTTCTGCACTCGTTTATATCTCAAATTCAACCTCAAAATACTCGAAAATTCGATATTTTTGGGTCCCAGAAGCGATCTGTACATGCCTACTGAGTGCTAGAATGTTTTCAAAATATAGGCTCAAAACATGCTAAAAATCGATATTTTAAGTGTCCAAAGTCGATATGTGCATGAATCTTCTGTACCCGTTTATATCTCAAATTCAGGCTCAAAACACCTGAAAATTCGGTATTTTTGGGTCCTAGAAGCGACCTTTACATGCCTACTCCTAGTTAGAATGTTTTCAAGATACAGGCCCAAAACATGCTGAATATCGATATTTTAGGTGCCCAAGGTCAATATGTGTATGCATCTTCTGCACCCGTTTATATCCCAAATTCAACCTCAAAACACCCGAAAATTCAATATTTTTTGGTTTGGTTTAAAGCGATCTGTACATGCCTACTCAGTGCTAGAATGTTTTCAAAATATAGGCTCAAAACATGCTAAAAATCGATATTTTAAGTGTCCAAAGTCGATATGTGCATGCATCTTCTGTACTCGTTTATATCTCAAATTCAGGCTCAAAACACCCGAAAATTCGATATTTTGGGGTCCCAGAAGTGATCTGTACATGCCTACTTAGCGCTAAAAAAATTTCAAAATATAGGCCCAAAACATGCTAAAAATCGATATTTTAGGTGCCCAAATTCGATATTTTAAATTCAGGCCCATAACACCCGAAAATTCGATATTTTGGGGTCCCAGAAGCGATGTGTACATGCCTACTCCGTGTTAGAATATTTTAAAAATACAGGTCCAAATCATACTGAAAATCGATCTTTTAGGTGCCAAAAAGTCGATATGTGCATGCATCTTCTGTACCCGGTTATATCTCAAATTCAGGCTCCAAACACCCACAAATTCGATATTTTGGGGTCCCAGAAGCGATCTGTACATGCCTACTCAGATACAGGCCCAAAACATGCTGAAAATCGATATTTTATTTGCCCAAAGTCAATATGTGTATGCATCTTATGCACTCGTTTATATCTCAAATTCAACCTCAAAACACCCGAAAATTCGATATTTTTGGGTCCCACAAGCGATCTGTACATGCCTACTCAGTGTTAGAATGTTTTCAAAATATAGGCGCATAACATGCTAAAAATCGATATCTTAAGTGTCCAAAGTCGATATGTGAATGCATCTTCTGTACCCGTTTATATCTCAAATTCAGGCTCCAAAAACCCGAAAATTCGATATTTTTGGGTCCCAGAAGCGATCTGTACATGCCTACTCAGATACAGGCCCAAAACATGCTGAAAATCGATATTTTTGGTGCCTAAAGTCTATATGTCTATGCATCTTCTGCACTCGTTTATATCTCAAATTCAACCTCAAAACTCTCGAAAATTCGATATTTTTGGGTCCCAGAAGCGATCTGTACATGCCTACTGAGTGCTAGAATGTTTTCAAAATATAGGCTAAAAACATACTAAAAATCGATATTTTAAGTGTCCAAAGTCGATATGTGCATGAATCTTCTGTACCCGTTTATATCTCAAATTCAGGCTCAAAACACCCGAAAAATCGGTATTTTTGGGTCATAGAAGCGATCTTTACATGCCTACTCCTATTTAGAATGTTTTCAAGATACAGGCCCAAAACATGCTGAAAATCGATATTTTAGGTGCCCAAGGTCAATATGTGTATGCATCTTCTGCACCCGTTTATATCCCAAATTCAACCTCAAAACACCCGAAAATTCAATATTTTTTGGTTTGGTTTAGAAGCGATCTGTACATGCCTACTTAGTGCTAGAATGTTTTCAAAATATAGGCTCAAAACATGCTAAAAATCGATATTTTAAGTGTCCAAAGTCGATATGTGCATGCATCTTCTGTACTCGTTTATATCTCAAATTCAGGCTCAAAACACCCGAAAATTCGATATTTTGGGGTCCCAGAAGTGATCTGTACATGCCTACTTAGCGCTAAAATATTTTCAAAATATAGACCCAAAACATGCTAAAAATCGATATTTTAGGTGCCCAAATTCGATATTTTAAATTCAGGCCCATAACACCCGAAAATTCGATATTTTGGGGTCCCAGAAGCGATGTGTACATGCCTACTCCGTGTTAGAATATTTTAAAAATACAGGTCCAAATCATACTGAAAATCGATCTTTTAGGTGCCAAAAAGTCGATATGTGCATGCATCTTCTGTACCCGGTTATATCTCAAATTCAGGCTCCAAACACCCACAAATTCGATATTTTGGGGTCCCAGAAGCGATCTGTACATGCCTACTCAGATGCAGGCCCAAAACATGCTGAAAATCGATATTTTATTTGCCCAAAGTCAATATGTGTATGCATCTTATGCACTCGTTTATATCTCAAATTCAACCTCAAAACACCCGAAAATTCGATATTTTTGGGTCCCACAAGCGATCTGTAGATGCCTACTCAGTGTTAGAATGTTTTCAAAATATAGGCGCAAAACATGCTAAAAATCGATATCTTAAGTGTCCAAAGTCGATATGTGAATGCATCTTCTGTACCCGTTTATATCTCAAATTCAGGCTCCAAAAACCCGAAAATTCGATATTTTGGGGTCCCAGAAGCGATCTGTACATGCCTACTCAGATACAGGACCAAAACATGCTGAAAATCGATATTTTACGTGCCCAAAGTCAATATGTGTATGCATCTTATGCACTCGTTTATATCTCAAATTCAACCTCAAAACACCCGAAAAATTCTATATTTTTGGGTCCCAGAAGCGATCTGTACATGCCTACTCAGTGCTAGAATGTTTTCAAAATATAGGCTCAAAACATGCTAAAAATCGATATTTTAAGTGTCCAAAGTCGATATGTGCATGTATCTTCTGTACCCGTTTATATTTCAAATTCAGGCTCAAAACACCCGAAAATTCGATATTTTGGGGTCCCAGAAGTGATCTGTACATGCCTACTTAGCGCTAAAATATTTTCAAAATATAGGCCCAAATCAAGCTAAAAATCGATATTTTAGGTGCCCAAAGTCGATATTTCAAGTTCAGGCCCATTACACCCGAAAATACGTTATTTTTGGGTCCGAGGAGCGATCTGTACATGCCTACTCCGTGTTAGAGTATTTTCATAATAGAGGCCTAAAACATACTAAAAATCGATCTTTTAGGTGCACAAAAGTCAATATGTGTATGCATCTTCTGCACTCGTTTATATCCCATATTCAACATCAAAACACCCGAAAATTCGATATTTTTGGGTCCCAGAAGCGATCTGTACATGCCTACTCAGTGCTAGAATATTTTCAAAATATAGGCTCAAAACATGCTAAAAATCGATATTTTAGGTGACCAAAGACAATATGTGTATGCATCTTCTGCACCCGTTTATATCCCAAATTTAACCTCAAAACACCCGAAAATCCGATATTTTTGGGTCCCAGAAGCGATCTGTACATGCCTACTCAGTGCTATTATGTTTTCAAAATATTGAACCAAAACATGCTAAAAATCGATATTTTAGGTGCCCAAAGTCGATATCTCAAATTGAGGCCCAAAACACCCGAAAATTCGATATTTTGGGGTCCCAGAAGCGATCTGTACATGCCTACTCCGTGTTAGAGTATTTTCAATATACAGGCCCAAAACATACTGAAAATCGATCTTTTAGGTGCCCAAAAGTCGATATGTGCATGCATCTTCTGTACCCGTTTGTATCTCAAATTCAGGCTCCAAACACCCGAAAATTCGATATTTTGAGGTCCCAGAAGCGATCTTTACATACCTACTCAGATACAGGCCCAAAACATGCTGATAATCGATATTTTTGGTGCCTAAAATCAATATGTGTATGCATCTTCTGCACTCGTTTATATCTCAAATTCAACCTCAAAACACTCGAAAATTCGATATATTTTGGGTCCCAGAAGCGATCTGTACATGCCTACTCAGTGCTAGAATGTTTTCAAAATATAGGCTCAAAACATGCTAAAAATCGATATTTTAGGTGACCAAAGTCAATATGTGTATGCATCTTTTGCACCCGTTTATATCCCAAATTCAACATCAAAACACCCAAAAATTCGATATTTTGGGGTCCCAGAAGCGATCTGTACAAGCCTACTCAGTGCTAGAATATTTTTAAAATATAGGCCCAAAACATGCTAAAATTCGATATTTTAGGTGCCCGAAGTCGATATCTCAAATTTAGATCCAAAGCACCCTAAAATTCGATATTTTTGGGTCCCAGAACCGATCTGTACATGCCTACTCCGTGTTAGAGTATTTTCAATATACAGGCCCAAAACATACTGAAAATCGATCTTTTAGGTGCCCAAAAGTCGATATGTGCATGCATCTTCTGTACCCGTTTATATCTCAAATTCAGGCTCCAAACACCCGAAAATTCGATATTTTGAGGTCCCAGAAGCGATCTGTACATGCCTACTCAGATACAGGCCCAAAACATGCTGATAATCGATATTTTTGGTGCCTAAAGTCAATATGTGTATGCATCTTCTGCACTCGTTTATATCTCAAATTCAGGCTCAAAACACCCGAAAATTCGATATTTTGGGGTCCCAGAAGTGATCTGTACATGCCTACTTAGCGCTAGAATATTTCCAAAATATAGGCCCAAAACATGCTAAAAATCGATAATTTAGGTGCCCAAATTCGATATTTCAAATTGAGGCCCAAAACACCCGAAAATTCGATATTTTGGGGTCCCAGAAGCGATCTGTACATGCCTACTCCGTGTTAGAGTATTTTCAATATACAGGCCCAAAGCATACTGAAAATCGATCTTTTAGGTGCCCAAAAGTCGATATGTGCATGCATCTTCTGTACCCGTTTATATCTCAAATTCAGGCTCCAAACACCCGAAAATTCGATATTTTGAGGTCCCAGAAGCGATCTGTACATGCTTACTAAGATACAGGCCCAAAACATGCTGATAATCGATATTTTTGGTGCCTAAAGTCAATATGTGTATGCATCTTCTGCACTCGTTTATATCTCAAATTCAACCTCAAAACACTCGATAGTTCGATATTTTTGGGTCCCAGAAGCGATCTGTATATGCCTACTGAGTGCTAGAATGTTTTCAAAATATAGGCTCAAAACATGCTAAAAATCGATATTTTAAGTGTCCAAAGTCGATATGTGCATGCATCTTCTGTACTCGTTTATATCTCAAATTCAGGCTCAAAACACCCGAAAATACGATATTTTGGGGTCCCAGAAGTGATCTGTACATGCCTACTTAGCGCTAAAATATTTTCAAAATATAGGCCCAAAACATGCTAAAAATCGATATTTTAGGTGCCCAAATTCGATATTTTAAATTCAGGCCCATAACACCCGAAAATTCGATATTTTGGGGTCCCAGAAGCGATGTGTACATGCCTACTCCGTGTTAGAATATTTTAAAAATACAGGTCCAAATCATACTGAAAATCGATCTTTTAGGTGCCAAAAAGTCGATATGTGCATGCATCTTCTGTACCCGGTTATATCTCAAATTCAGGCTCCAAACACCCACAAATTCGATATTTTGGGGTCCCAGAAGCGATCTGTACATGCCTACTCAGATACAGGCCCAAAACATGCTGAAAATCGATATTTTATTTGCCCAAAGTCAATATGTGTATGCATCTTATGCACTCGTTTATATCTCAAATTCAACCTCAAAACACCCGAAAATTCGATATTTTTGGGTCCCACAAGCGATCTGTAGATGCCTACTCAGTGTTAGAATGTTTTCAAAATATAGGCGCAAAACATGCTAAAAATCGATATCTTAAGTGTCCAAAGTCGATATGTGAATGCATCTTCTGTACCCGTTTATATCTCAAATTCAGGCTCCAAAAACCCGAAAATTCGATATTTTGGGGTCCCAGAAGCGATCTGTACATGCCTACTCAGATACAGGACCAAAACATGCTGAAAATCGATATTTTACGTGCCCAAAGTCAATATGTGTATGCATCTTATGCACTCGTTTATATCTCAAATTCAACCTCAAAACACCCGAAAAATTCTATATTTTTGGGTCCCAGAAGCGATCTGTACATGCCTACTCAGTGCTAGAATGTTTTCAAAATATACGCTCAAAACATGCTAAAAATCGATATTTTAAGTGTCCAAAGTCGATATGTGCATTTATCTTCTGTACCCGTTTATATTTCAAATTCAGGCTGAAAACACCCGAAAATTCGATATTTTGGGGTCCCAGAAGTGATCTGTACATGCCTACTTAGCGCTAAAATATTTTCAAAATATAGGCCCAAAACAAGCTAAAAATCGATATTTTAGGTGTCCAAAGTCGATATTTCAAGTTCAGGCCCATTACACCCGAAAATACGTTATTTTTGGGTCCGAGAAGCGATCTGTACATGCCTACTCCGTGTTAGAGTATTTTCATAATAGAGGCCTAAAACATACTAAAAATCGATCTTTTAGGTGCACAAAAGTCAATATGTGTATGCATCTTCTGCACCCGTTTATATCCCATATTCAACATCAAAACACCCGAAAATTCGATATTTTTGGGTCCCAGAAGCGATCTGTACATGCCTACTCAGTGCTAGAATATTTTCAAAATATAGGCTCAAAACATGCTAAAAATCGATATTTTAGGTGACCAAAGACAATATGTGTATGCATCTTCTGCACCCGTTTATATCCCAAATTTAACCTCAAAACACCCGAAAATCCGATATTTTTGGGTCCCAGAAGCGATCTGTACATGCCTACTCAGTGCTATTATGTTTTCAAAATATTGAACCAAAACATGCTAAAAATCGATATTTTAGGTGCCCAAAGTCGATATCTCAAATTGAGGCCCAAAACACCCGAAAATTCGATATTTTGGGGTCCCAGAAGCGATCTGTACATGCCTACTCCGTGTTAGAGTATTTTCAATATACAGGCCCAAAACATACTGAAAATCGATCTTTTAGGTGCCCAAAAGTCGATATGTGCATGCATCTTCTGTACCCGTTTGTATCTCAAATTCAGGCTCCAAACACCCGAAAATTCGATATTTTGAGGTCCCAGAAGCGATCTTTACATACCTACTCAGATACAGGCCCAAAACATGCTGATAATCGATATTTTTGGTGCCTAAAATCAATATGTGTATGCATCTTCTGCACTCGTTTATATCTCAAATTCAACCTCAAAACACTCGAAAATTCGATATATTTTGGGTCCCAGAAGCGATCTGTACATGCCTACTCAGTGCTAGAATGTTTTCAAAATATAGGCTCAAAACATGCTAAAAATCGATATTTTAGGTGACCAAAGTCAATATGTGTATGCATCTTTTGCACCCGTTTATATCCCAAATTCAACATCAAAACACCCAAAAATTCGATATTTTGGGGTCCCAGAAGCGATCTGTACAAGCCTACTCAGTGCTAGAATATTTTTAAAATATAGGCCCAAAACATGCTAAAATTCGATATTTTAGGTGCCCGAAGTCGATATCTCAAATTTAGATCCAAAGCACCCTAAAATTCGATATTTTTGGGTCCCAGAACCGATCTGTACATGCCTACTCCGTGTTAGAGTATTTTCAATATACAGGCCCAAAACATACTGAAAATCGATCTTTTAGGTGCCCAAAAGTCGATATGTGCATGCATCTTCTGTACCCGTTTATATCTCAAATTCAGGCTCCAAACACCCGAAAATTCGATATTTTGAGGTCCCAGAAGCGATCTGTACATGCCTACTCAGATACAGGCCCAAAACATGCTGATAATCGATATTTTTGGTGCCTAAAGTCAATATGTGTATGCATCTTCTGCACTCGTTTATATCTCAAATTCAGGCTCAAAACACCCGAAAATTCGATATTTTGGGGTCCCAGAAGTGATCTGTACATGCCTACTTAGCGCTAGAATATTTCCAAAATATAGGCCCAAAACATGCTAAAAATCGATAATTTAGGTGCCCAAATTCGATATTTCAAATTGAGGCCCAAAACACCCGAAAATTCGATATTTTGGGGTCCCAGAAGCGATCTGTACATGCCTACTCCGTGTTAGAGTATTTTCAATATACAGGCCCAAAGCATACTGAAAATCGATCTTTTAGGTGCCCAAAAGTCGATATGTGCATGCATCTTCTGTACCCGTTTATATCTCAAATTCAGGCTCCAAACACCCGAAAATTCGATATTTTGAGGTCCCAGAAGCGATCTGTACATGCTTACTAAGATACAGGCCCAAAACATGCTGATAATCGATATTTTTGGTGCCTAAAGTCAATATGTGTATGCATCTTCTGCACTCGTTTATATCTCAAATTCAACCTCAAAACACTCGATAGTTCGATATTTTTGGGTCCCAGAAGCGATCTGTATATGCCTACTGAGTGCTAGAATGTTTTCAAAATATAGGCTCAAAACATGCTAAAAATCGATATTTTAAGTGTCCAAAGTCGATATGTGCATGCATCTTCTGTACTCGTTTATATCTCAAATTCAGGCTCAAAACACCCGAAAATTCGATATTTTGGGGTCCCAGAAGTGATCTGTACATGCCTACTTAGCGCTAAAATATTTTCAAAATATAGGCCCAAAACATGCTAAAAATCGATATTTTAGGTGCCCAAATTCGATATTTTAAATTCAGGCCCATAACACCCGAAAATTCGATATTTTGGGGTCCCAGAAGCGATGTGTACATGCCTACTCCGTGTTAGAATATTTTAAAAATACAGGTCCAAATCATACTGAAAATCGATCTTTTAGGTGCCAAAAAGTCGATATGTGCATGCATCTTCTGTACCCGGTTATATCTCAAATTCAGGCTCCAAACACCCACAAATTCGATATTTTGGGGTCCCAGAAGCGATCTGTACATGCCTACTCAGATACAGGCCCAAAACATGCTGAAAATCGATATTTTATTTGCCCAAAGTCAATATGTGTATGCATCTTATGCACTCGTTTATATCTCAAATTCAACCTCAAAACACCCGAAAATTCGATATTTTTGGGTCCCACAAGCGATCTGTAGATGCCTACTCAGTGTTAGAATGTTTTAAAAATATAGGCTCAAAACATGCTAAAAATCGATATCTTAAGTGTCCAAAGTCGATATGTGAATGCATCTTCTGTACCCGTTTATATCTCAAATTCAGGCTCCAAAAACCCGAAAATTCGATATTTTGGGGTCCCAGAAGCGATCTGTACATGCCTACTCAGATACAGGACCAAAACATGCTGAAAATCGATATTTTACGTGCCCAAAGTCAATATGTGTATGCATCTTATGCACTCGTTTATATCTCAAATTCAACCTCAAAACACCCGAAAAATTCTATATTTTTGGGTCCCAGAAGCGATCTGTACATGCCTACTCAGTGCTAGAATGTTTTCAAAATATACGCTCAAAACATGCTAAAAATCGATATTTTAAGTGTCCAAAGTCGATATGTGCATTTATCTTCTGTACCCGTTTATATTTCAAATTCAGGCTGAAAACACCCGAAAATTCGATATTTTGGGGTCCCAGAAGTGATCTGTACATGCCTACTTAGCGCTAAAATATTTTCAAAATATAGGCCCAAAACAAGCTAAAAATCGATATTTTAGGTGCCCAAAGTCGATATTTCAAGTTCAGGCCCATTACACCCGAAAATACGTTATTTTTGGGTCCGAGAAGCGATCTGTACATGCCTACTCCGTGTTAGAGTATTTTCATAATAGAGGCCTAAAACATACTAAAAATCGATCTTTTAGGTGCACAAAAGTCAATATGTGTATGCATCTTCTGCACCCGTTTATATCCCATATTCAACATCAAAACACCCGAAAATTCGATATTTTTGGGTCCCAGAAGCGATCTGTACATGCCTACTCAGTGCTAGAATTTTTTCAAAATATAGGCTCAAAACATGCTAAAAATCGATATTTTAGGTGACCAAAGACAATATGTGTATGCATCTTCTGCACCCGTTTATATCCCAAATTTAACCTCAAAACACCCGAAAATCCGATATTTTTGGGTCCCAGAAGCGATCTGTACATGCCTACTCAGTGCTATTATGTTTTCAAAATATTGAACCAAAACATGCTAAAAATCGATATTTTAGGTGCCCAAAGTCGATATCTCAAATTGAGGCCCAAAACACCCGAAAATTCGATAATTTGTGGTCCCAGAAGCGATCTGTACATGCCTACTCCGTGTTAGAGTATTTTCAATATACAGGCCCAAAACATACTGAAAATCGATCTTTTAGGTGCCCAAAAGTCGATATGTGCATGCATCTTCTGTACCCGTTTGTATCTCAAATTCAGGCTCCAAACACCCGAAAATTCGATATTTTGAGGTCCCAGAAGCGATCTTTAAATACCTACTCAGATACAGGCCCAAAACATGCTGATAATAGATATTTTTGGTGCCTAAAGTCAATATGTGTATGCATCTTCTGCACTCGTTTATATCTCAAATTCAACCTCAAAACACTCGAAAATTCGATATATTTTGGGTCCCAGAAGAGATCTGTACATGCCTACTCAGTGCTAGAATGTTTTCAAAATATAGGCTCAAAACATGCTAAAAATCGATATTTTAGATGACCAAAGTCAATATGTGTATGCATCTTCTGCACCCGTTTATATCCCAAATTCAACATCAAAACACCCAAAAATTCGATATTTTGGGGTCCCAGAAGCGATCTGTACAAGCCTACTCAGTGCTAGAATATTTTTAAAATATAGGCCCAAAACATGCTAAAATTCGATATTTTAGGTGCCTGAAGTCGATATCTCAAATTTAGATCCAAAGCACCCTAAAATTCGATATTTTTGGGTCCCAGAACCGATCTGTACATGCCTACTCCGTGTTAGAGTATTTTCAATATACAGGCCCAAAACATACTGAAAATCGATCTTTTAGGTGCCCAAAAGTCGATATGTGCATGCATCTTCTGTACCCGTTTATATCTCAAATTCAGGCTCCAAACACCCGAAAATTCGATATTTTGAGGTCCCAGAAGCGATCTGTACATGCCTACTCAGATACAGGCCCAATACATGCTGATAATCGATATTTTTGGTGCCTAAAGTCAATATGTGTATGCATCTTCTGCACTCGTTTATATTTCAAATTCAGGCTCAAAACACCCGAAAATTCGATTTTTTGGGGTCCCAGAAGTGATCTGTACATGCCTACTTAGCGCTAGAATATTTCCAAAATATAGGACCAAAACATAGTAAAAATCGATAATTTAGGTGCCCAAATTCGATATTTCAAATTCAGGCCCATAACCCCGGAAAAATTCGATATTTTGGGGTCCCTGAAGCGATGTGTACATGCCTACCCCGTGTTAGAATATTTTAAAAATACAGGCTCAAATCATACTGAAAATCGATCTTTTAGGTGCCCAAAAGTCGATATGTGCATGCATCTTCTGTACCCGTTTATTTCTCAAATTCAGGCTCCAAACACCCGAAAATTCGATATTTTGGGGTCCCAGAAGCGATCTGTACATGCCTACTCAGATACAGGCCCAAAACATGCTGAAAATCGATATTTTATGTGCCCAAAGTCAATATGTTTATGCATCTTCTGCACTCGTTTATATCTCAAATTCAGGCACAAAACACCCGAAAATTCGATATTTTGGGGTCCCAAAAGTGATCTGTACATGCCTACTTAGCGCTAGAATATTTCCAAAATATAGGCCCAAAACATGATAAAAAACCGATATTTTAGGTGCCCAAATTCGATATTTCAAATTCAGGCCCATAACACCCGAAAATTCGATATTTTGGGGTCCCAGAAGCGATGTGTACATGCCTACTCCGTGTTAGAATATTTTAAAAATACAGGCCCAAATCATACTGAAAATCGATCTTTTAGGTGCCCAAAAGTCGATATGTGCATGCATCTTCTGTACCCGTTTGTATCTCAAATTCAGGCTCCAAACACCCGAAAATTCGATATTTTGAGGTCCCAGAAGCGATCTTTAAATACCTACTCAGATACAGGCCCAAAACATGCTGATAATCGATATTTTTGGTGCGTAAAGTCAATATGTGTATGCATCTTCTGCACTCGTTTATATCTCAAATTCAACCTCAAAACACTCGAAAATTCGATATATTTTGGGTCCCAGAAGCGATCTGTACATGCCTACTCAGTGCTAGAATGTTTTCAAAATATAGGCTCAAAACATGCTAAAAATCGATATTTTAGGTGACCAAAGTCAATATGTGTATGCATCTTCTGCACCCGTTTATATCCCAAATTCAACATCAAAACACCCAAAAATTCGATATTTTGGGGTCCCAGAAGCGATCTGTACAAGCCTACTCAGTGCTAGAATATTTTTAAAATATAGGCCCAAAACATGCTAAAATTCGATATTTTAGGTGCCCGAAGTCGATATCTCAAATTTAGATCCAAAGCACCCTAAAATTCGATATTTTTGGGTCCCAGAACCGATCTGTACATGCCTACTCCGTGTTAGAGTATTTTCAATATACAGGCCCAAAACATACTGAAAATCGATCTTTTAGGTGCCCAAAAGTCGATATGTGCATGCATCTTCTGTACCCGTTTATATCTCAAATTCAGGCTCCAAACACCCGAAAATTCGATATTTTGAGGTCCCAGAAGCGATCTGTACATGCCTACTCAGATACAGGCCCAAAACATGCTGATAATCGATATTTTTGGTGCCTAAAGTCAATATGTGTATGCATCTTCTGCACTCGTTTATATCTCAAATTCAGGCTCAAAACACCCGAAAATTCGATATTTTGGGGTCCCAGAAGTGATCTGTACATGCCTACTTAGCGCTAGAATATTTCCAAAATATAGGCCCAAAACATGCTAAAAATCGATAATTTAGGTGCCCAAATTCGATATTTCAAATTCAGGCCCATAACACCGGAAAAATTCGACATTTTGGGGTCCCAGAAGCGATGTGTACATGCCTACTCCGTGTTAGAATATTTAAAAAATACAGGCCCAAATCATACTGAAAATCGATCTTTTAGGTGCCCAAAAGTCGATATGTGCATGCATCTTCTGTACCCGTTTATTTCTCAAATTCAGGCTCCAAACACCCGAAAATTCGATATTTTGGGGTCCCAGAAGCGATCTGTACATGCCTACTCAGATACAGGCCCAAAACATGCTGAAAATCGATATTTTATGTGCCCAAAGTCAATATGTTTATGCATCTTCTGCACTCGTTTATATCTCAAATTCAGGCACAAAACACCCGAAAATTCGATATTTTGGGGTCCCAGAAGTGATCTGTACATGCCTACTTAGCGCTAGAATATTTCCAAAATATAAGCCCAAAACATGCTAAAAAACCGATATTTTAGGTGCCCAAATTCGATATTTCAAATTCAGGCCCATAACACCCGAAAATTCGATATTTTGGGGTCCCAGAAGCGATGTGTACATGCCTACTCCGTGTTAGAATATTTTAAAAATACAGGCCCAAATCATACTGAAAATCGATCTTTTAGGTGCCAAAAAGTCGATATGTGCATGCATCTTCTGTACCCGTTTATATCTCAAATTCAGGCTCCAAACACCCGAAAATTCGATATTTTGGGGTCCCAGAAGCGATCTGTACATGCCTACTCAGATACAGGCCCAAAACATGCTGAAAATCGATATTTTATGTGCCCAAAGTCAATATGTGTATGCATCTTATGCACTCGTTTATATCTCATATTCAACCTCAAAACACCCGAAAATTCGATATTTTTGGGTCCCAGAAGCGATCTGTACATGCCTACTCAGTGCTAGAATGTTTTCAAAATATAGGCGCAAAACATGCTAAAAATCGATATCTTAAGTGTCCAAAGTCGATATGTGAATGCATCTTCTGTACCCGTTTATATCTCAAATTCAGGCTCCAAAAACCCGAAAATTCGATATTTTTGGGTCCCAGAAGCGATCTGTACATGCCTACTTAGATACAGGACCAAAACATGCTGAAAATCGATATTTTACGTGCCCAAAGTCATTATGTGTATGCATCTTATGCACTCGTTTATATCTCAAATTCAACCTCAAAACACCCGAAAATTCGATATTTTTGGGTCCCAGAAGCGATCTGTACATGCCTACTCAGTGCTAGAATGTTTAATAAAAAAAGGCTCAAAACATGCTAAAAATCGATATTTTAAGTGTCCAAAGTCGATATGTGCATGCATCTTCTGTACCCGTTTATATCTCAAATTCAGGCTGAAAACACGCGAAAATTCGATATTTTGGGGTCCCAGAAGTGATCTGTACATGCCTACTTAGCGCTAAAATATTTTCAAAATAAAGGCCCAAAACAAGCTAAAAATCGATATTTTAGGTGCCCAAAGTCGATATTTTAAGTTCAGGCCCATTACACCCGAAAATTCGTTATTTTTGGGTCCGAGAAGCGATCTGTACATGCCTACTCCGTGTTAGAGTATTTTCATAATAGAGGCCTAAAACATACTAAAAATCGATCTTTTAGGTGCACAAAAGTCAATATGTGTATGCATCTTCTGCACCCGTTTATATCCCAAATTCAACATCAAAACTCCCGAAAATTCGATATTTTTGGGTCCCAGAAGCGATCTGTACATGCCTACTCAGTGCTAGAATATTTTCAAAATATAGGCTCAAAACATGCTAAAAATCGATATTTTAGGTGACCAAAGACAATATGTGTATGCATCTTCTGCACCCGTTTATATCCCAAATTTAACCTCAAAACACCCGAAAATCCGATATTTTTGGGTCCCAGAAGCGATCTGTACATGCCTACTCAGTGCTAGTATGTTTTCAAAATATTGGACCAAAACATGCTAAAAATCGATATTTTAGGTGCTTAAAGTCGATATCTCAAATTGAGGCCTAAAACACCCGAAAATTCGATATTTTGGGGTCCCAGAAGTGATCTGTGCATGCCTACTACGTGTTAGAGTATTTTCAATATACAGGCCCAAAACATACTGAAAATCGATCTTTTAGGTGCCCAAAAGTCGATATGTGCATGCATCTTCTGTACCCGTTTGTATCTCAAATTCAGGCTCCAAACACCCGAAAATTCGATATTTTGAGGTCCCAGAAGCGATCTGTACATGCCTACTCAGATACAGGCCCAAAACATGCTGATAATCGATATTTTTGGTGCCTAAAGTCAATATGTGTATGCATCTTCTGCACTCGTTTATATCTCAAATTCAACCTCAAAACACTCGAAAGTTCGATATTTTTTTGGTCCCAGAAGCGATCTGTACATGCCTACTGAGTGCTAGAATGTTTTCAAAATATAGGCTCAAAACATGCTAAAAATCGATATTTTAAGTGTCCAAAGTCGATATGTACATGCATCTTCTGTACCCGTTTATATCTCAAATTGAGGTTCAAAACACCCGAAAATTCGATATTTTGGGGTCCCAGAAGCGATGTGTACATGCCTACTCCGTGTTAGAATATTTTAAAAATACAGGCCCAAAACATACTGAAAATCGATCTTTTAGGTGCCAAAAAGTCGATATGTGCATGCATCTTCTGTACCCGTTTATATCTCAAATTCAGGCTCCAAACACCCACAAATTCGATATTTTGGGGTCCCAGAAGCGATCTGTACATGCCTACTCAGATACAGGCCCAAAACATGATGAAAATCGATATTTTATGTGCCCAAAGTCAATATGTGTATGCATCTTATGCACTCGTTTATATCTCAAATTCAACCTCAAAACACCCGAAAAATCGATATTTTTGGGTCCCAGAAGCGATCTGTACATGCCTAGTCAGTGCTAGAATGTTTTCAAAATATAGGCGCAAAACATGCTAAAAATCAATATCTTAAGTGTCCAAAGTCGATATGTGCATGCATCTTCTGTACCAGTATATATCTCAAATTCAGGCTCCAAAAACCCGAAAATTCGATATTTTTAGGTCCCAGATGTGATCTGTACATGCCAACTAAGTGCTAGAATGTTTTCAAAATATAGGCTCAAAACATGCTAAAAATCGATATTTTAAGTGTCCAAAGTCGATATGTGCATGCATCTTCTGTACCCGTTTATATCTCAAATTCAGGCTCCAAAAACCCGAAAATTCGATATTTTTAGGTCCCAGATGTGATCTGTACATGCCAACTAAGTGCTAGAATGTTTTCAAAATATAGGCCCAAAATAAGCTAAAAATCGATATTTTAGGTGCCCAAAGTCGATATTTCAAGTTCAGGCCCATCACACCCGAGAATTCGTTATTTTTGGGTCCGAGAAGCGATCTGTACATGCCTACTCCGTGTTAGAGTATTTTCATAATAGAGGCCTAAAACATACTAAAAATCGATCTTTTAGGTGCACAAAAGTCAATATGTGTATGCATCTTCTGCACCCGTTAATATCCCAAATTTAACTTAAAAACACCCGAAAATCCGATATTTTTCGGTCCCAGAAGCGATCTGTACATGCCTACTCAGTGCTAGTATTTTTTCAAATTTTTGGACCAAAACATGCTAAAAATCGATATTTTAGGTGCTTAAAGTCGATATCTCAAATTGAGGCCTAAAACACCCGAAAATTCGATATTTTGGGGTCCCAGAAGTGATCTGTGCATGCCTACTACGTGTTAGAGTATTTTCAATATACAGGCCCAAAACATACTGAAAATCGATCTTTTAGGTGCCCAAAAGTCGATATGTGCATGCATCTTCTGTACCCGTTTGTATCTCAAATTCAGGCTCCAAACACCCGAAAATTCGATATTTTGAGGTCCCAGAAGCGATCTGTACATGCCTACTCAGATACAGGCCCAAAACATGCTGATTATCGATATTTTTGGTGCCTAAAGTCAATATGTGTATGCATCTTCTGCACTCGTTTATATCTCAAATTCAACCTCAAAACACTCGAAAGTTCGATATTTTTTTGGTCCCAGAAGCGATCTGTACATGCCTACTGAGTGCTAGAATGTTTTCAAAATATAGGCTCAAAACATGCTAAAAATCGATATTTTAAGTGTCCAAAGTCGATATGTACATGCATCTTCTGTACCCGTTTATATCTCAAATTGAGGTTCAAAACACCCGAAAATTCGATATTTTGGGGTCCCAGAAGCGATGTGTACATGCCTACTCCGTGTTAGAATATTTTAAAAATACAGGCCCAAAACATACTGAAAATCGATCTTTTAGGTGCCAAAAAGTCGATATGTGCATGCATCTTCTGTACCCGTTTATATCTCAAATTCAGGCTCCAAACACCCACAAATTCGATATTTTGGGGTCCCAGAAGCGATCTGTATATGCCTACTCGGATACAGGCCCAAAACATGATGAAAATCGATATTTTATGTGCCCAAAGTCAATATGTGTATGCATCTTATGCACTCGTTTATATCTCAAATTCAACCTCAAAACACCCGAAAAATCGATATTTTTGGGTCCCAGAAGCGATCTGTACATGCCTAGTCAGTGCTAGAATGTTTTCAAAATATAGGCGCAAAACATGCTAAAAATCAATATCTTAAGTGTCCAAAGTCGATATGTGCATGCATCTTCTGTACCAGTTTATATCTCAAATTCAGGCTCCAAAAACCCGAAAATTCGATATTTTTAGGTCCCAGATGTGATCTGTACATGCCAACTCAGTGCTAGAATGTTTTCAAAATATAGGCTCAAAACATGCTAAAAATCGATATTTTAAGTGTCCAAAGTCGATATGTGCATGCATCTTCTGTACCCGTTTATATCTCAAATTCAGGCTCAAAACACCCGAAAATTCGATATTTTGGGGTCCCAGAAGTGATCTGTACATGCCTACTCAGCGCTAAAATGTTTTCAAAATATAGGCCCAAAATAAGCTAAAAATCGATATTTTAGGTGCCCAAAGTCGATATTTCAAGTTCAGGCCCATCACACCCGAGAATTCGTTATTTTTGGGTCCGAGAAGCGATCTGTACATGCCTACTCCGTGTTAGAGTATTTTCATAATAGAGGCCTAAAACATACTAAAAATCGATCTTTTAGGTGCTACAAAGTCAATATGTGTATGCATCTTCTGCACCCGTTTATATCCCAAATTTAACTTAAAAACACCCGAAAATCCGATATTTTTCGGTCCCAGAAGCGATCTGTACATGCCTACTCAGTGCTAGTATTTTTTCAAATTTTTGGACCAAAACATGCTAAAAATCGATATTTTAGGTGCCCAAAGTCGATATCTCAAATTGAGGCCCTAAACACCCGAAAATTCGATATTTTGGGGTCCCAGAAGCGATCTGTACATGCCTACTCCGTGTTAGAGTATTTTCAATATACAGGCCCAAAACATACTGAAAATCGATCTTTTAGGTGCCCAAAAGTCGATTTATGCATGCATCTTCTGTACCCGTTTGTATCTCAAATTCAGGCTCCAAACACACGAAAATTCGATATTTTGAGGTCCCAGAAGCGATCTTTACATGCCTACTCAGATACAAGCCCAAAACATGCTGATAATCGATATTTTTGGTGCCTAAAGTCAATATGTGTATGCATCGCATCTTCTGCACTGGTTTATATCTCAAATTCAACCTCAAAACACTCGAAAGTTCGATATATTTTGGGTCCCAGAAGCGATCTGTACATGCCTACTGAGTGCTAGAACGTTTTCAAAATATAGGCTCAAAACATGCTAAAAATCGATATTTTAAGTGTCCAAAGTCGATATGTGCATGCATCTTCTGTACCCGTTTATATCTCAAATTCAGGTTCAAAACACCCGAAAATTCGATATTTTGGGGTCCCAGAAGCGATATGTATATGCCTACTCCGTGTTAGAATATTTTAAAAATACAGGCCCAAAACATACTGAAAATCGATCTTTTAGGTGCCCAAAAGTCGATATGTGCATGCATCTTTTGTACCCGTTTATATTTCAAATTCAGGCTCCAAACACCCGAAAATTCGATATTTTTAGGTCCCAGAAGCGATCTGTACATGCTTACTCAGATACAGGCCCAAAACATGCTGATAATCGATAATTTTGGTGCCTAAAGTCAATATGTGTATGCATCTTCTGCACTCGTTTATATCTCAAATTCAACCTCAAAACACTCGAAAGTTCGATATTTTTGGGTCCCAGAAGCGATCTGTAAATGCCTACTGAGTGCTAGAATGTTTTCAAAATATAGGCTGAAAACATGCTAAAAATCGATATTTTAAGTGTCCAAAGTCGATATGTGCATGTATCTTCTGTACCCGTTTATATCTCAAATTCAGGCTCAAAACACCCGAAAATTCGATATTTTGTGGTCCCAGAAGTGATCTGTACATGCCTACTTAGCGCTAGAATATTTTCAAAATATAGGCCCAAAACATGCTAAAAATCGATATTTTAGGTGCCCAAATTCGATATTTCAAATTCAGGCCCATAACACCCGAAAATTCGATATTTTGGGGTCCCAGAAGCGATGTGTACATGCCTACTCCGTGTTAGAATATTTTAAAAGTACAGGCCCAAAACATACTGAAAATGGATCTTTTAGGTGCCAAAAAGTCGATATGTGCATGCATCTTCTGTAACCGTTTATATCTCAAATTCAGGCTCCAAACACCCACAAATTCGATATTTTGGGGTCCCAGAAGCGATCTGTACATGCCTACTCAGATACAGGCCCAAAACATGCTGAAAATCGATATTTTATGTGCCCAAAGTCAATATGTGTATGCATCATATGCACTCGTTTATATCTCAAATTCAGGCTCAAAACACCCGAAAATTCGATATTTTGGGGTCCCAGAAGCGATCTGTACATGCCTACTCAGTGCTAGAATGTTTTCAAAATATAGGCGCAAAATATGCTAAAAATCGATATCTTAAGTGTCCAAAGTCGATATGTGCATGCATCTTCTGTACCCGTTTATATCTCAAATTCAGGCTCCAAAAACCCAAAAATTCGATATTTTGGGGTCCCAGAAGCGATCTGTACATGCCTACTCAGATACAGGCCCAAAACATGCTGAAAATCGATATTTTATGTGCCGAAAGTCAATATGTGTATGCATCTTATGCACTCGTTTATATCTCAAATTCAACCTCAAAACACCCGAAAATTCGATATTTTTGGGTCCCAGAAGCGATCTGTACATGCCTACTCAGTGCTAGAATATTTTCAATATATAGGCTCAAAACATGCTAAAAATCGATATTTTAGGTGACCAAAGTCAATATGTGTATGCATCTTCTGCACCCGTTTATATATATCCCAAATTTAACCTCAAAACACCCGAAAATCCGATATTTTTGGGTCCCAGAAGCGATCTGTACATGCCTACTCAGTGCTAGTATATTTTCAAAATATAGGACCAAAACATGCTAAAAATCGATATTTTAGGTGCCCAAAGTCGATATCTCAAATTGAGGCCCAAAACACCCGAAAATTCGATATTTTGGGGTCCCAGAAGCGATCTGTACATGCCTACTCCGTGTTAGAGTATTTTCAATATACAGGCCCAAAACATACTGAAAATCGATCTTTTAGGTGCCAAAAAGTCGATATGTGAATGCATCTTCTGTACCCGTTTACATCTCAAATTCAGGCTCCAAACACCCGAAAATTCGATATTATGGGGTCCCAGAAGCTATCTGTACATGCCTACTTAGATACAGGCCTTAAACATGCTGAAAATCGATATTTTATGTGCCCAAAGTCAATATGTGTATGCATCTTATGCACTCGTTTATATCTCAAATTCAACCTCAAAACACCCGAAAATTCGATATTTTTGGGTCCCAGAAGCGATCTGTACATGCCTACTCAGTGCTAGAATGTTATCAAAATATAGGCGCAAAACATGCTAAAAATCGATATCTTAAGTGTCCAAAGTCGATATGTGCATGCATCTTCTGTACCCGTTTATATCTCAAATTCAGGCTCTAAAAACCCGAAAATTCGATATTTTGGGGTCCCAGAAGCGATCTGTACATCCCTACTCAGATACAGGCCCAAAACATGCTGAAAATCGATATTTTACGTGCCCAAAGTCAATATGTGTATGCATCTTATGCACTCGTTTATATATCAAATTCAACCTCAAAACACCCGAAAATTCGATATTTTTGGGTCCCAGAATCGATCTGTACATGCCTAGATCTGTACAGTGCTAGAATGTTTTCAAAATATAGGCTCAAAACATGCTAAAAATCGATATTTTAAGTGTCCAAAGTCGATATGTGCATGCATCTTCTGTACTAGTTTATATTTCAAATTAAGGCTCAAAACACCCGAAAATTCGATATTTTGGGGTCCCAGAAGTGATCTGTACATGCCTACATAGCTTTAAAATATTTTCAAAATATAGGCCCAAAACAAGCTAAAAATCGATATTTTAGGTGCCCAAAGTCGATATTTCAAGTTCAGGCCCATCACACCCGAGAATTCGTTATTTTTGGGTCCGAGAAGCGATCTGTACATGCCTACTCCGTGTTAGAGTATTTTCATAATAGAGGCCTAAAACATACTAAAAATCGATCTTTTAGGTGCTACAAAGTCAATATGTGTATGCATCTTCTGCACCCGTTTATATCCCAAATTTAACTTAAAAACACCCGAAAATCCGATATTTTTCGGTCCCAGAAGCGATCTGTACATGCCTACTCAGTGCTAGTATTTTTTCAAATTTTTGGACCAAAACATGCTAAAAATCGATATTTTAGGTGCCCAAAGTCGATATCTCAAATTGAGGCCCTAAACACCCGAAAATTCGATATTTTGGGGTCCCAGAAGCGATCTGTACATGCCTACTCCGTGTTAGAGTATTTTCAATATACAGGCCCAAAACATACTGAAAATCGATCTTTTAGGTGCCCAAAAGTCGATTTATGCATGCATCTTCTGTACCCGTTTGTATCTCAAATTCAGGCTTCAAACACACGAAAATTCGATATTTTGAGGTCCCAGAAGCGATCTTTACATGCCTACTCAGATACAAGCCCAAAACATGCTGATAATCGATATTTTTGGTGCCTAAAGTCAATATGTGTATGCATCGCATCTTCTGCACTGGTTTATATCTCAAATTCAACCTCAAAACACTCGAAAGTTCGATATATTTTGGGTCCCAGAAGCGATCTGTACATGCCTACTGAGTGCTAGAACGTTTTCAAAATATAGGCTCAAAACATGCTAAAAATCGATATTTTAAGTGTCCAAAGTCGATATGTGCATGCATCTTCTGTACCCGTTTATATCTCAAATTCAGGTTCAAAACACCCGAAAATTCGATATTTTGGGGTCCCAGAAGCGATATGTATATGCCTACTCCGTGTTAGAATATTTTAAAAATACAGGCCCAAAACATACTGAAAATCGATCTTTTAGGTGCCCAAAAGTCGATATGTGCATGCATCTTTTGTACCCGTTTATATTTCAAATTCAGGCTCCAAACACCCGAAAATTCGATATTTTTAGGTCCCAGAAGCGATCTGTACATGCTTACTCAGATACAGGCCCAAAACATGCTGATAATCGATAATTTTGGTGCCTAAAGTCAATATGTGTATGCATCTTCTGCACTCGTTTATATCTCAAATTCAACCTCAAAACACTCGAAAGTTCGATATTTTTGGGTCCCAGAAGCGATCTGTAAATGCCTACTGAGTGCTAGAATGTTTTCAAAATATAGGCTGAAAACATGCTAAAAATCGATATTTTAAGTGTCCAAAGTCGATATGTGCATGTATCTTCTGTACCCGTTTATATCTCAAATTCAGGCTCAAAACACCCGAAAATTCGATATTTTGGGGTCCCAGAAGTGATCTGTACATGCCTACTTAGCGCTAGAATATTTTCAAAATATAGGCCCAAAACATGCTAAAAATCGATATTTTAGGTGCCCAAATTCGATATTTCAAATTCAGGCCCATAACACCCGAAAATTCGATATTTTGGGGTCCCAGAAGCGATGTGTACATGCCTACTCCGTGTTAGAATATTTTAAAAGTACAGGCCCAAAACATACTGAAAATGGATCTTTTAGGTGCCAAAAAGTCGATATGTGCATGCATCTTCTGTAACCGTTTATATCTCAAATTCAGGCTCCAAACACCCACAAATTCGATATTTTGGGGTCCCAGAAGCGATCTGTACATGCCTACTCAGATACAGGCCCAAAACATGCTGAAAATCGATATTTTATGTGCCCAAAGTCAATATGTGTATGCATCATATGCACTCGTTTATATCTCAAATTCAGGCTCAAAACACCCGAAAATTCGATATTTTGGGGTCCCAGAAGCGATCTGTACATGCCTACTCAGTGCTAGAATGTTTTCAAAATATAGGCGCAAAATATGCTAAAAATCGATATCTTAAGTGTCCAAAGTCGATATGTGCATGCATCTTCTGTACCCGTTTATATCTCAAATTCAGGCTCCAAAAACCCAAAAATTCGATATTTTGGGGTCCCAGAAGCGATCTGTACATGCCTACTCAGATACAGGCCCAAAACATGCTGAAAATCGATATTTTATGTGCCGAAAGTCAATATGTGTATGCATCTTATGCACTCGTTTATATCTCAAATTCAACCTCAAAACACCCGAAAATTCGATATTTTTGGGTCCCAGAAGCGATCTGTACATGCCTACTCAGTGCTAGAATATTTTCAATATATAGGCTCAAAACATGCTAAAAATCGATATTTTAGGTGACCAAAGTCAATATGTGTATGCATCTTCTGCACCCGTTTATATATATCCCAAATTTAACCTCAAAACACCCGAAAATCCGATATTTTTGGGTCCCAGAAGCGATCTGTACATGCCTACTCAGTGCTAGTATATTTTCAAAATATAGGACCAAAACATGCTAAAAATCGATATTTTAGGTGCCCAAAGTCGATATCTCAAATTGAGGCCCAAAACACCCGAAAATTCGATATTTTGGGGTCCCAGAAGCGATCTGTACATGCCTACTCCGTGTTAGAGTATTTTCAATATACAGGCCCAAAACATACTGAAAATCGATCTTTTAGGTGCCAAAAAGTCGATATGTGAATGCATCTTCTGTACCCGTTTACATCTCAAATTCAGGCTCCAAACACCCGAAAATTCGATATTATGGGGTCCCAGAAGCTATCTGTACATGCCTACTTAGATACAGGCCTTAAACATGCTGAAAATCGATATTTTATGTGCCCAAAGTCAATATGTGTATGCATCTTATGCACTCGTTTATATCTCAAATTCAACCTCAAAACACCCGAAAATTCGATATTTTTGGGTCCCAGAAGCGATCTGTACATGCCTACTCAGTGCTAGAATGTTATCAAAATATAGGCGCAAAACATGCTAAAAATCGATATCTTAAGTGTCCAAAGTCGATATGTGCATGCATCTTCTGTACCCGTTTATATCTCAAATTCAGGCTCTAAAAACCCGAAAATTCGATATTTTGGGGTCCCAGAAGCGATCTGTACATCCCTACTCAGATACAGGCCCAAAACATGCTGAAAATCGATATTTTACGTGCCCAAAGTCAATATGTGTATGCATCTTATGCACTCGTTTATATATCAAATTCAACCTCAAAACACCCGAAAATTCGATATTTTTGGGTCCCAGAAGCGATCTGTACATGCCTACTCAGTGCTAGAATGTTTTCAAAATATAGGCTCAAAACATGCTAAAAATCGATATTTTAAGTGTCCAAAGTCGATATGTGCATGCATCTTCTGTACTAGTTTATATTTCAAATTAAGGCTCAAAACACCCGAAAATTCGATATTTTGGGGTACCAGAAGTGATCTGTACATGCCTACATAGCTTTAAAATATTTTCAAAATAAAGGCCCAAAACAAGCTAAAAATCGATATTTTAGGTGCCCAAAGTCGATATTTCAAGTTCAGGCCCATTACACCTGAAAATTCGTTATTTTTGGGTCCGAGAAGCGATCTGTACATGCCTACTCCGTGTTAGAGTATTTTCATAATAGAGGCCTAAAACATACTAAAAATCGATCTTTTAGGTGACCAAAGACAATATGTGTATGCATCTTCTGCACCCGTTTATATCCCAAATTCAACATCAAAACACCCGAAAATTCGATATTTTGGGGTCCCAGAAGCGATGTGTACATGCCTACTCCGTGTTAGAATATTTTAAAAATACAGGCCCAAAACATACTGAAAATCGATCTTTTAGGTGCCAAAAAGTCGATATGTGCATGCATCTTCTGTACCCGTTTTTATCTCAAGTTCAGGCCCATTACACCCGAAAATTCGTTATTTTTGGGTCCGAGAAGCGATCTGTACATGCCTACTCCGTGTTAGAGTATTTTCATAATAGAGGCCTAAAACATACTAAAAATCGATCTTTTAGGTGACCAAAGACAATATGTGTATGCATCTTCTGCACCCGTTTATATCCCAAATTCAACATCAAAACACCCGAAAATTCGATATTTTTGGGTCCCAGAAGCGATCTGTACATGCCTACTCAGTGCTAGAATATTTTCAAAATATAGGCTCAAAACATGCTAAAAATCGATATTTTAGGTGACCAAAGACAATATGTGTATGCATCTTCTGCACCCGTTTATATCCCAAATTTAACCTCAAAACACCCGAAAATCCGATATTTTTGGGTCCCAGAAGCGATCTGTACATGCCTACTCAGTGCTAGTATGTTTTCAAAATATTGGACCAAAACATGCTAAAAATCGATATTTTAGGTGCTTAAAGTCGATATCTCAAATTGAGGCCTAAAACACCCGAAAATTCGATATTTTGGGGTCCCAGAAGTGATCTGTGCATGCCTACTACGTGTTAGAGTATTTTCAATATACAGGCCCAAAACATACTGAAAATCGATCTTTTAGGTGCCCAAAAGTCGATATGTGCATGCATCTTCTGTACCCGTTTTTATCTCAAATTCAGGCTCCAAACACCCGAAAATTCGATATTTTGAGGTCCCAGAAGCGATCTGTACATGCCTACTCAGATACAGGCCCAAAACATGCTGATAATCGATATTTTTGGTGCCTAAAGTCAATATGTGTATGCATCTTCTGCACTCGTTTATATCTCAAATTCAACCTCAAAACACTCGAAAGTTCGATATTTTTTTGGTCCCAGAAGCGATCTGTACATGCCTACTGAGTGCTAGAATGTTTTCAAAATATAGGCTCAAAACATGCTAAAAATCGATATTTTAAGTGTCCAAAGTCGATATGTACATGCATCTTCTGTACCCGTTTATATCTCAAATTCAGGTTCAAAACACCCGAAAATTCGATATTTTGGGGTCCCAGAAGCGATGTGTACATGCCTACTCCGTGTTAGAATATTTTAAAAATACAGGCCCAAAACATACTGAAAATCGATCTTTTAGGTGCCAAAAAGTCGATATGTGCATGCATCTTCTGTACCCGTTTATATCTCAAATTCAGGCTCCAAACACCCACAAATTCGATATTTTGGGGTTCCAGAAGCGATCTGTACATGCCTACTCAGATACAGGCCCAAAACATGATGAAAATCGATATTTTATGTGCCCAAAGTCAATATGTGTATGCATCTTATGCACTCGTTTATATCTCAAATTCAACCTCAAAACACCCAAAAAATCGATATTTTTGGGTCCCAGAAGCGATCTGTACATGCCTAGTCAGTGCTAGAATGTTTTCAAAATATAGGCGCAAAACATGCTAAAAATCAATATCTTAAGTGTCCAAAGTCGATATGTGCATGCATCTTCTGTACCCGTTTATATCTCAAATTCAGGCTCCAAAAACCCGAAAATTCGATATTTTGGGGTCCCAGAAGTGATCTGTACATGCCTACTTAGCGCTAAAATATTTTCAAAATATAGGCCCAAAATAAGCTAAAAATCGATATTTTAGGTGCCCAAAGTCGATATTTCAAGTTCAGGCCCATCACACCCGAGAATTCGTTATTTTTGGGTCCGAGAAGCGATCTGTACATGCCTACTCCGTGTTAGAGTATTTTCATAATAGAGGCCTAAAACATACTAAAAATCGATCTTTTAGGTGCACAAAAGTCAATATGTGTATGCATCTTCTGCACCCGTTTATATCCCAAATTTAACTTAAAAACACCCGAAAATCCGATATTTTTCGGTCCCAGAAGCGATCTGTACATGCCTACTCAGTGCTAGTATTTTTTCAAAATTTTGGACCAAAACATCCTAAAAATCGATATTTTAGGTGCCCAAAGTCGATATCTCAAATTGAGGCCCAAAACACCCGAAAATTCGATATTTTGGGGTCCCAGAAGCGATCTGTACATGCCTACTCCGTGTTAGAGTATTTTCAATATACAGGCCCAAAACATACTGAAAATCGATCTTTTAGGTGCCCAAAAGTCGATTTATGCATGCATCTTCTGTACCCGTTTGTATCTCAAATTCAGGCTCCAAACACCCGAAAATTCGATATTTTGAAGTCCCAGAAGCGATCTTTACATGCCTACTCAGATACAGGCCCAAAACATGCTGATAATCGATATTTTTGGTGCCTAAAGTCAATATGTGTATGCATCTCCTGCACTCGTTTATATCTCAAATTCAACCTCAAAACACTCGAAAGTTCGATATTTTTTTGGTCCCAGAAGCGATCTGTACATGCCTACTGAGTGCTAGAATGTTTTCAAAATATAGGCTCAAAACATGCTAAAAATCGATATTTTAATTGTCCAAAGTCGATATGTACATGCGTCTTCTGTACCCGTTTATATCTCAAATTCAGGTTCAAAACACCCGAAAATTCGATATTTTGGGGTCCCAGAAGCGATGTGTACATGCCTACTCCGTGTTAGAATATTTTAAAAATACAGGCCCAAAACATACTGAAAATCGATCTTTTAGGTGCCAAAAAGTCGATATGTGCATGCATCTTCTGTACCCGTTTATATCTCAAATTCAGGCTCCAAACACCCAAAAATTCGATATTTTGGGGTCCCAGAAGCGATCTGTACATACCTACTCAGATACAGGCCCAAAACATGATGAAAATCGATATTTTATGTGCCCAAAGTCAATATGTGTATGCATCTTATGCACTCGTTTATGTCTCAAATTCAACCTCAAAACTCCCGAAAAATCGATATTTTTGGGTCCCAGAAGCGATCTGTACATGCCTACTCAGTGCTAGAATGTTTTCAAAATATAGGCGCAAAACATGCTAAAAATCGATATCTTAAGTGTCTAAAGTCGATATGTGCATGCATCTTCTGTACCCGTTTATATCTCAAATTCAGGCTCCAAAAACCCGAAAATTCGATATTTTTGGGTCCCAGATGCGATCTGTACATGCCTACTCAGTGCTAGAATGTTTTCAAAATATAGGCTCAAAACATGCTAAAAATCGATATATTAAGTGTCTAAAGTCGATATGTGCATGTATCTTCTGTACCCGTTTATATCTCAAATTCAGGCTCAAAACACCCGAAAATTCGATATTTTGGGGTCCCAGAAGTGATCTGTACATGCCTACTAAGCGCTAAAATATTTTCAAAATATAGGCCCAAAACAAGCTAAAAATCGATATTTTAGGTGCCCAAAGTCGATATTTCAAGTTCAGGCCCATTACACCCGAGAATTCGATATTTTTGGGTCCGAGAAGCGATCTGTACATGCCTACTTCGTGTTAGAGTATTTTCATAATAGAGGCCTAAAACATACTAAAAATCGATCTTTTAGGTGCACAAAAGTCAATATGTGTATGCATGTTCTGCACCCGTTTATATCCCAAATTTAACCTCAAAACACCCGAAAATCCGATATTTTTGGGTCCCAGAAGCGATCTGTACATGCCTACTCAGTGCTAGTATTTTTTCAAAATTTTGGACCAAAACATGCTAAAAATCGATATTTTAGGTGCCCAAAGTCGATATCTCAAATTGAGGCCCAAAACACCCGAAAATTCGATATTTTGGGGTCCCAGAAGCGATCTGTACATGCCTACTCCGTGTTAGAGTATTTTCAATATACAGGCCCAAAACATACAGAAAATCGATATTTTAGGTGCCCAAAAGTCGATATGTGCATGCATCTTCTGTACCCGTTTACATCTCAAATTCAGGCTCCAAACACTCAAAAATTCGATATTTCGAGGTCCCAGAAGCGATCTATACGTGCCTACTCAGATACAGGCCCAAAACATGCTGAAAATCGATATTTTAGGTGCCCAAAGTCAATATGTGTATGCATCTTCTGCACCCGTTTATATCCCAAATTCAACCTCAAAACACCCGAAAATTAAATATTTCTGGGTCCCAGAAGCGATCTGTACATGCCTAGTCAGTGCTAGAGTATTTTCAAAATACAGGCCCAAAACATACAGAAAATCGATATTTTAGGTGCCCCAAACTCGATATGTGCATGCATCTTCTGTACCCGTTTATATCTCAAATTAAGGCTCCAAACACCTGGAAATTCGATATTTTGGGGTCCCAGAAGCGATCTGTACCTGTCTACTCCGTGTTAGAGTATTTTCAATATACAGGCCCAAAACATACAGAAAACCGATATTTTAGGTGCCCAAAAGTCGATATGTGCATGCATCTTATGTACCCGTTTATATCTTAAATTCAGGCTCAAAACACCCGAAAATTCGGTATTTTTGGGTCCTAAAAGCGATCTGTACATGCCTACTCCTAGTTAGAATGTTTTCAAGATACAGACCAAAAACATGCTGAAAATCGATATTTTAGGTTCCCCAATTCAATATGTGTATGCATCTTCTGAACCCGTTTATATCCCAAATTCAACCTCAAAACACCCGAAAATTCGATATTTTTGGGTCCCAGAAGCGATCTGTACATGCCTACTCCGTGTTAGAGTATTTTCAATATACAGGTCCAAAACATACTGAAAATCGATCTTTTAGGTGCCCAAAAGTCGATATGTGGATGCATCTTCTGTACCCGTTTATATCTCAAATTCAGGCTCCAAACACCCGAAAATTCGATATTTTGTGGTCCCAGAAGCAATCTGTACTTGCCTACTCCGAGTTAGTGTATTTTCAAAATACAGGCCCAAAACATGCTGAAAATCGATATTTTAGGTGACCAAAGTCAATATGTGTATGCATCTTCTGCACACGTTTATATCCCAAATTCAACCTCAAATCACCCGAAAATTCGATATTTTTTGGTCCCAGAAGCAATCTGTACATGCCTACTCATTGCTAGAATGTTTTCAAAATATAGGCTCAGAAACATGCTGAAAATCGATATTTTAAGTGTCCAAAGTCGATATGTGCATGCATCTTCTGTACCCGTTTATATCTCAAATTCAGGCTCAAAACACCCGAAAATTCGGTATTTTTGGGTCCTAGAAACATTCTGTACATGCCTACTCCTAGCTAGAATGTTTTCAAGATACAGACCTTAAACATGTTAAAAATCGATATTTTGGTGCCCAAAATTCGATATGTGCATGCATCTTCTATACCCGTTTATATCTCAAATTCAGGCTCCAAACAACCGAAAATTCGATGTTTTAGGGTCCCAGAAGCGATCTGTACTTGCCTACTCCGTGTTGGAGTATTTTCAAAATACAGGCCCAAAACATGCTGAAAATCGATATTTTAGGTGACCAAAGTCAATATGTGTATGCATCTTCTTCACCCGTTTATATCCCATATTCAACCTCAAATCATCCGAAAATTCGATATTTTTGGGTCCCAGAAGCGATCTGTACATGCCTACTCCGTGTTAGAGTATTTTCAATATACAGGCCCAAAACATACTGAAAATCGATCTTTTAGGTGACCAAAACTCGATATGTGGATGCATCTTCTGTACCCGTTTATATCTCAAATTCAGGCTCCAAACACCCGAAAATTCGATATTTTGGGGTCCCATCAACGATCTGTACTTGCCTACTCCGTATTATAGTATTTTCAAAATACAGGCCCAAAACATGCTGAAAATCGATATTTTAGGTGACTAAAGTCAATATGAGTATGCATCTTAAGCACCCGTTTATATCCCAAATTCAGCCTCAAAACACCCGAAAATTCGATATTTTTGGGTCCCACAAGCGATCTGTACATGCCTACTTAGTGCTAGAATATTTTCAAAATATAGGCCCAAAACATGCTAAAAATCGATATTTTAGGTGCCCAAAGTCGATATCTCAAATTCAGGCCCAAAACACCCGAAAATTCGATATTTTGAGGTTCCAGAAGCGAACTGTACAAGCCTACTCCTTGTTAGAGTATTTTCAAAATGCAGGCCCAAAACATACTGAAAATTGATCTTTTAGGTGCACACAAGTCGATATGTTCATGTATCTTCTGTACCCGTTTATATCTCAAATTCAGGCTCCAACACCCGAAAATTCGATATTTTGGGGTCCCAGAAGCGAATTGTACATGCCTCCTCAGATACAGGCCCAAAACATGCAGAAAATCGATATTTTAGGTGCCCAAAGTCAATATGTGTATGCATCTTCTGCACACGTTTATATCTCAAATTCGACCTCAAATCACCCGAAAATTCGATATTTTTGGGTCCCAGAAGCGATCTGTACATGCCTACTCAGTGCTAGAATGTTTTCAAATTATAGGCTCAAAACATGCTAAAAATCGATATTTTAAGTGTCCAAAGTCGATATGTGCATGCATTTTCTGTACCCTTTTAAATCTTAAATTCAGGCTCAAAACACCCGAAAATTCGGTATTTTTGGGTCCTAGATGCGATCTGTACATGCCTACTCCTAGTTAGAATGTTTTCAAGATACAGACCAAAAACATGCTCAAAATCGATATTTTAAGTGCCCAAAAGTCGATATGTGCATGCATCTGCAGTACCTGTTTATATCTCATTTTCAGGCTCAAAACACCCGAAAATTCGATATTTTTGGGTCCCAGAAGCGATCTGTACATGCCTACTCAGTGCTAGAATGTTTTCAAAATATAGGCTCAAAACATGCTAAAAATCGATATTTTAGGTGCCTAAAGTCGATATCTCAAATTCAGGCCCAAAACACCGGAAAATTCGATATTTTGGGGTCCCAGAAGCGATCTGTACTTGCCTACTCCGTGTTAGAGTATTTTCAAAATACAGGCCCAAAACATGCTGAAAATCGATATTTTAGGTGCACAACGTCAATATGTGCATGCATCTTCTGTACACGTTTATATCTCAAATTCATGCTCAAAATACCCGAATATTCGATATTTTGGGGTCCCAGAATCGATCCGTACATGCCTACTCAGTGCTAGAGTATTTTCAAAATATAGGCCCAAAACATGCTAAAAATCGATATTTTAGGTGCCCAAAGTCGATATCTCAAATTCAGGCCCAAAACACCCGAAAATTCGATATTTTGGGGTCCCAGAAGCGATCTGTACATGCCTACCCCGTGTTAGAGTATTTTCAAAATACAGGCCCAAAACATACAGAAAATCTATATTTTAGGTGCCCAAAATTCGATATGTGCATGCATCTTCTGTACCCGTTTATATCTCAAATTCAGGCTCCAAACACCCGAAAATTCGATATTTTGTGGTCCCAGAAGCGATCTGTACATGCCTACTCAGATACATGCCCAAAACATGCTGAAAATCGATATTTTAGGTGCCCAAAGTCAATATGTGTATGCATCTTCTGCACCCGTTTATATCCCAAATGTAGGCTCAAAACACCCGAAAATTCGGTATTTTTGGGTCCTAGAAGTGATCTGTACATGCCTACTCCTAGTTAGAATGTTTTCAAGATACAGACCCAAAACATGCTCAAAATCTATATTTTAGGTGCCCAAAAGTCGATATGTGCATGCATTTGAGATATCGACTTTGGGCACCTAAAATATCGATTTTTAGCATGTTTTGGGCCTGTATTTTGAAAATACTCTAAAACGGAGTAGGCATGTACAGATCGCTTCTGGGATCCCAAAATATCGAATTTTCGGGTGTTTGGAGCCTGAATTTGAGATATAAACGGGTACTGAAGATGCATGCACATATCGACTTTTGGGCTCTTAAAATATCGATTTTGAGCTTGTTTTGGGTCTGTATCTTGAAAACATTCTAACTAGGAATAGGCATGTACAGTTCGCTTCTAGGACCCAAAAATACCGAATTTTAAGGTGTTTTGAGCCTGAATTTGAGATATAAACGGGTATAGAAGATGCATGCACATATCGACTTTTGGGCACCTAAAGGATCGATTTTCAGTATGTTTTGGGCCTGCATTTTGAAAATACTCTAACACGGAATAGGCATGTACAGATCGCTTCTGGGACCCCAAAATATCGAATTTTCGGGTGTTTTGGGCGTGAATTTGAGATATCGACTTTGGGCACCTAAAATATCGATTTTTAGCATGTTTTGGGCCTATATTTTGAAAATATTCTAGCACTGAGTAGGCATGTACAGATCGTTTCTGGGACCAAAAATATCGAATTTTCAAGTGTTTTGAGGTTGAATTTGGGATATAAACGGGTGCAGAAGATGCAAACACATATTGACTTTGATCACCAAAATATGGATTTTCAGCATGTTTTGGGCCTGTATTTTGAAAATACTCTAAAACGGAGTAGGCATGTACAGATCGCATCTGGGACCCCAAAATATCGAATTTTCGGGTGTTTGGAGGTTGAATTTGAGATATAAACGGGTACAGAAGATACATGCACATATCGGCTTTTGGGCACCTAAAAGATCGATTTTCAGTATGTTTTGGGACTGTAGGCATGTACAGATCGCTTCTTAGACCCCAAAATATCGAATTTTCGGGTGTTTTGGGCCTGAATTTGAGATATCGACTTTAAGTCACCTAAAATATCGATTTTTAGCATGTTTTGGGCCTATATTTTGAAAATATTCTAGCACTGAGTAGGCATGTACAGATCGCTTCTGGGACCCAAAAATATCGAATTTTTGGGTGTATTGAGGTTGAATTTGAGATATAAATGGGTGCAGAAGATGCATACACATATTGACTTTGGTCACCTAAAATATCAATTTACAGCATGTTTTGGGCCTGTACCTGAGTAACCATGTACAGATCGCTTCTGGTACCCCAAAATATCGAATTTTCGGGTGTTTGGAGCCTGAATTTGAGATATAAACGGGTACAGAAGATGCATGCACATATCGACATTTGGGCACCTACAAGATTGATTTTAAGTATGTTTTGGGCCTGTATTTTGAAAATACTCTAACACGGAGTAGGCATGTACAGATCGCTTCTGGGACCCCAAAATTTCGATTTTTCGGGTGTTTGGAGCCTGAATTTGAGATATAAACAGATACAGAAGATGCATGAATATATCGACTTTTGGGCACCTAAAAGATTGATTTTCAGTATGTTTTGGGCCTGCATTTTGAAAATACTCTTGCACGGAGTAGGCATGTAGAGATCGCTTCTGGGACCCCAAAATATCGAATTTTCGGGTGTTTCGAGCCTGAATTTGAGATATCGACTTTGGGCACCTATAATATCGATTTTTAGCATGTGTTGGGTCTATATTTTGAAAATATTCTAGCACTGAGTAGGTATGTACAGATCGTTTCTGGGACCCCAAAATTACCGAATTTTCGGGTCTTTTGAGCCTGAATTTGAGATATAAACGGGTACAGAAGATGAATGCACATATCGACTTTGGACACTTAAAATATCGATTTTTAGCATGTTTTTAACCTGTATTTTGAAAACATTCTAGCACTGAGTAGGCATGTACAGATTGCTTCTGGGACCGTAAATTTTTGAATTTTCGGGTTTTTTGAGGTTGAATTTTGGATATAAACGGGTGCGGAAGATACATACACATATTGACTTAGGCACCTAAAATATCGATTTTCAGCATGTTTTTGGTCTGTATCTGAGTAAGCATGTACAAATCGCTTCTTGGACCCCAAAATATCGAATTTTCGGGTGTTTGGAGCCTGAATTTGAGATATAAACGGGTACAGAAGATGCCTGCACATATTGACTTTGGGCATCTAAAATATCGATTTTCAGCATGTTTTGGGCCTGTATCTGAGTAGGCATGTACAGATCGCTTCTGGGACCCCAAAATATCGAATTTTCTGGTGTTTGGAGCCTGAATTTGAGATATAAACGTGTACAGAAGATGCATGCACATATCGACTTTGGACACTTAAAATATCGATTTTTAGCATGTTTTGAGCCTATATTTTGAAAATATTCTAGCACTGAGTAGGCATGTACAGATCGCTTATGGGACCCAAAAATATCGAATTTTCAAGAGTTTTGGGGTTGAATTTGGGATATTAACGGGTGCAGAAGATGCAAACACATATTGACTTTGATCACCTAAACTATGGATTTTCAGCATGTTTTGGGCTTGTATTTTGAAAATACTCTTTAACGGTGTAGGCATGTACAGATCGCTTCTGGGACCCCAAAATATCGAATTTTCGGGTGTTTGGAGCTGAATTTGAGATATAAACGGGTACTGAAGATGCATGCACATATCGACTTTTGGGCACATAAAATATCGATTTTTAGCATGTTTTGGGTCTGTATCTTGAAAAAATTCTAACTAGGAGTAGACATGTACAGATTGCTTTTGGGACCCCAAAATATCGATTTTTTGGGTGTTTGGAGCCTGAATTTGAGGTATAAACGGATACAGAAGATGCATCCACATATCGACTTTTGGGCACCTAAAAGATCGATTTTCAGTATGTTTTGGGCCTGCATTTTGAAAATACTCTAACACAGAATAGGCATGTACAGATCGCTTCTGGGACCCCAAAATATCGAATTTTCGGGTGTTTTGGGCGTGAATTTGAGATATCGACTTTGGGCACCTAAAATATCGATTTTTAGCATGTTTTGGGCCTATATTTTGAAAATATTCTAGCACTGAGTAGGCATGTACAGATCGTTTCTAGGACCAAAAAATATAGAATTTTCAAGTGTTTTGAGGTTGAATTTGGGATATAAACGGGTACAGAAGATGCATACACATATTGTCTTTGGGCACCTAAAATATCGATTTTCAGCATGTTTTGGGCCTGTATTTTGAAAATACTCTAACACGGAGTAGGCATGCACAGATCGCTTCTTGGACCCCATAATATCGATTTTTCTGGTGTTTGGAGCCAGAATTTGAGATATAAACAGGTACAGAAGATGCATGAATATATCGACTTTTGGGCACCTAAAAGATTGATTTTCAGTTTGTTATAGGCCTGAATTTTGAAAATACTCTAACACGGAGTAGGCATGTACAGATCGCTTCTGGGACCCCAAAATATCAAATTTACGTGTTTTCTGGGCCAGAATTTGAGATATCGACTTTGGGCACCTAAAATATCGATTTTTAGCATGTTTTGGGCCTATATTTTGAAAATATACTAGCATTGAGAAGGAATGTACAGATCGCTTCTGGGACCGCAAAATATCGATTTTTCGGGTGTTTGGAGCCTGAATTTGAAATATAAACGGGTACAGAAGATGCATGTACATATCGACTTTTGGGCACCTACAAGATTGATTTTAAGTATGTTTTGGGCCTGTATTTTGAAAATACTCTAACACGGAGTAGGCATGTACAGATCGCTTCTGGAACCCCAAAATATCGAATTTTCCGGTGTTTTGGGCATGAATTTGAGATATTGACTTGTGGTACCTAAAATATCGATTTTTAGCATGTTTTGATCCTGTGTTTTGAAAATATTCTAGCACTGAGTAGGCATGTACAGATCGCTACTGGGACCCCAAAATATTGAATATTCGGGTGTTTTGAGCCTGAATTTGAGATATAAACGGGTACAGAAGATACATGCACATATTAACTTTGGGTACCTAAAATATCGATTTTTAGCATATTTTGGGCCTGTATCTGAGTAGGCATGTACAGATCGCTTCTGGGACCCCAAAATATCGAGTTTTCGGGTGTTTGGATCCTGCATTTGAGATATAAACGGGATCAGAAGATGCATGCACATATCGACTTTTGGGCACTTAAAAGATCGATTTTCAGTATGTTTTGGGCCTGTATTTTGAAAATACTCTAACACGGAGTAGGCATGTACAGATCGTTTTTGGGACCCCAAAATATCGAATTTTCGGGTGTTTTGGCGCTGAATTTGAGATATCTTCTCTGGGCACCTAAAATATCGATTTTTAGCATGTTTTGGGCCTATATTTTGAAAATATTCTAGCACTAAGTAGGCATGTACAGATCGCTTTTGGGATCCCAAAATATCGAATTTTCGGGTGTTTTGAGCCTAAATTTGAGATATAAACGGGTACAGAAGATGCATGCACATATTGACTTTGGGCACCTAAAATATCGATTTTTAGCATGTTTTGTGCCTGTATTTTGAAAATACTCTAACAAGGAGTAGGCATGTACAGATCGCTTCTGGGACCCCAAAATATCGGATTTTCTGGTGATTTGAGCCTGAATTTGAGATATAAACGTGTTCTGAAGATGCAAGCATATATCTACTTTTGGGCACCTAAAATATCGATTTTGAGCATATTTTGGGTCTTTATCTTGATAACATTCTAACTAGGAGTAGGCATGTACAGACCGCTTCGAGGACCCAAAAATATCGAATTTTCGGGTGTTTTGAGCATGAATTTGAGATATAAACGGGTAAAGAAGATGCATGCACATATCAACTTTGAACACTTAAAATATCGATTTTTAACATGTTTTGAGCCTATATTTTGAAAACATTCTAGCACTGAGTAAGCATGTACAGATCGCTTCTGGGACCCAAAAATATCGAATTTTCGGGTGTTTGGAGCCTGAATTTGAGATATAAACGGGTACAGAAGATGCATACACATATTGACATTGGGCACCTACAAGATCGATTTTCAGTATGTTTTGGGCCTGTATTTTGAAAATACTCTAACACGGAGTAGGCATGTACAGATCGCTTCTAAGACCCCAAAGTATCGAATTTTAGGGTGTTTTGGGCCTGAATTTGAGATACCGACTTTGGGCACTTAAAAATATCGATTTCTAGCATGTTTTGGGCCTATATTTTGAAAATATTCTATCACTGAGTAGGCATGTACAGATCGCTTCTGGGACCCCAAAATATCGAATTATCGGGTGTTTTGAGCCTGAATTTGAGATATAAACGGGTACAGAAGATTCATGCACATATTGACTCTGGGCACCTAAAATATCGATTTTCAGCATGTTTTGGGCCTGTATCTGAGTAGGCTTGTACAGATCGCTTCTTGGACCCTAAAATATCGAATTTTCGGGTTTTTGGAGCCTGAATTTGAGATATAAACTGGTACAGAAGATGCATGCACATATCCACTTTTGGGCACCTAAAAGATCAATTTTCAGTATGTTTTGGGCCTGTATTTTGAAAATACTCTAACACGGAGTAGGCATGTACAGATCGTTTCTGGGACCCCAAAATATCGAATTTTCGGGTGTTTTGGGCCTGAATTTGAGATATCGACTCTGGGCACCTAAAATATCGATTTTTAGCATGTTTTGGGCCTGTATCTGAGTAGGCATGTACAGATCGCTTTTGGGACCCCATAATATCGAGTTTTCGGGTGTTTTGGTCCTGAATTTGAGATATCGACTTTGGGCTCTTAAAATATCGATTTTTAGCATGTTTTAGGTCTGTATCTTGGAAGCATTATAACTAGGAGTAGGCATGTACAGATCGCTTCTAGGACCCAAAAATACCGAATATTCGGGTGTTTTGAGCTTGAATTTGAGATATAAACGGGTACAGAAGGTGCATGCACATATCGACTTTGGACACTTAAAATATCGATTTTTAGCATGTTTTGAGCCTATATTTTGAAAACATTCTAGCACTGAGTAGGCATGTACAGATCGCTTCTGGGTCCCAAAAATATCGAATTTTCGGGTGTTTTGAGGTTGAATTTAGGATATAAACGGGTGCAGAAGATGCATACACATATTGACTTTAGGCACCTAAAATATCGATTTTTAGCATGTTTTGAGCCTATATTTTGAAAACATTCTAGCACTGAGTAGGCATGTACAGATTGCTTCTGGGACCCCAGAATATCGAATTTTCGGGTGTTTGGAGCCTAAATTTGAGATATAAACGGGTACAGAAGATGCATGCACATATTGACTTTGGGCACCTAAAATATCGATTTTTAGCATGTTTTGGGCCTGTATTTTGAAAATACTCTAACAAGGAGTAGGCATGTACAGATCGCTTCTGGGACCCCAAAATATCGAATTTTCTGGTGATTTGAGCCTGAATTTGAGATATAAACGTGTTCTGAAGATGCATGCACATATCGACTTTTGGGCACCTAAAATATCGATTTTGAGCATATTTTGGGTCTGTATCTTGAAAACATTCTAACTAGGAGTAGGCATGTACAGATCGCTTCGAGGACCCAAAAATATCGAATTTTCGGGTGTTTTGAGCATGAATTTGAGATATAAACGGGTACTGAAGATGCATGCACATATCAACTTTGGACACTTAAAATATCGATTTTTAACATGTTTTGAGCCTATATTTTGAAAACATTCTAGCACTGAGTAAGCATGTACAGATCGCTTCTGGGACCCAAAAATATCGAATTTTCGGGTGTTTGGAGCCTGAATTTGAGATATAAACGGGTACAGAAGATGCATACACATATTGACTTTGGGCACCTACAAGATCGATTTTCAGTATGTTTTGGGCCTGTATTTTGAAAATACTCTAACACGGAGTACGCATGTACAGTTCGCTTCTAGGACCCCAAAGTATCGAATTTTCGGGTGTTTTGGGTCTGAATTTGAGATACCGACTTTGGGCACTTAAAAATATCGATTTCTAGCATGTTTTGGGCCTATATTTTGAAAATATTCTATCACTGAGTAGGCATGTACAGATCGCTTCTGGGACCCCAAAATATCGAATTATCGGGTGTTTTGAGCGTGAATTTGAGATATAAACGGGTACAGAAGATGCATGCACATATTGACTTTGGGCACCTAAAATATCGATTTTCATCATGTTTTGGGCCTGTATCTGAGTAGGCATGTACAGATCGCTTCTGGGACCCTAAAATATCGAATTTTCAGGTGTTTGGAGCCTGAATTTGAGATATAAACGGGTACAGAAGATGCATGCACATATCGACTTTTGGGCACCTAAAAGATCAATTTTCAGTATGTTTTGGGCCTGTATTTTGAAAATACTCTAACACGGAGTAGGCAAGTACAGATCGTTTCTGGGACCCCAAAATATCGAATTTTCGGGTGTTTTGGGCCTGAATTTGAGATATCGACTCTGGGCACCTAAAATATCGATTTTTAGCATGTTTTGGGCCTGTATCTGAGTAGGCATGTACAGATCGCTTTTGGGACCCCAAAATATCGAGTTTTCGGGTGTTTTGGTCCTGAATTTGAGATATCGACTTTGGGTTCTTAAAATATCGATTTTTAGCATGTTTTAGGTCTGTATCTTGGAAGCATTATAACTAGGAGTAGGCATGTACAGATCGCTTCTAGGACCCATAAATACCGAATATTCGGGTGTTTTGAGCTTGAATTTGAGATATAAACGGGTACAGAAGGTGCATGCACATATCGACTTTGGACACTTAAAATATCGATTTTTAGCATGTTTTGAGCCTATATTTTGAAAACATTCTAGCACTGTGTAGGCATGTACAGATCGCTTCTGGGACCCAAAAATATCGAATTTTCGGGTGTTTTGAGGTTGAATTTAGGATATAAACGGGTGCAGAAGATGCATACACATATTGACTTTAGACACCTAAAATATCGATTTTTAGCATGTTTTGAGCCTATATTTTTAAAACATTCAAACACTGAGTAGGCATGTACAGATTGCTTCTGGGACCCCAGAATATCGAATTTTCGGGTGTTTGGAGCCTAAATTTGAGATAGAAACGGGTACAGAAGATGCATGCACATATTGACTTTGGGCACCTAAAATATAGATTTTCAGCATGTTTTGGGCCAGTATTTTGAAAATACTCTAACACGGAGTAGGCATGTACAGATCGCTTCTGGGACCCCAAAAAATCGAATTTTCGGGTGTTTTGAGCCTGAATTTGAGATATAAACGGATTCTGAAGATGCATGCACATATCGACTTTTGGGCACCTAAAATATCGATTTTGAGCATGTTTTAGGTCTGTATCTAGAAAGCATTCTAACTAGGAGTAGGCATGTACAGATCGCTTCTAGGACCCATAAATACCGAATTTTCGGGTGTTTTGATCCTGAATTTGAGATATAAACGGGTATAGAAGATGCATGCACATATCGACTTTGGACACTTAAAATATCGATTTTCAGTATGTTTTGGGCCAGTATTTTAAAAATACTCTAACACTGAATAGGCATGTACAGATCGCTTCTGGGACCCAAATATATCAAATTTTGGGGTGTTTTGAGGTTGAATTTGGGATATAAATGGGTTCAGAAGATGTATACACATATTGACTTTGGGAACCTAAAAAATCGATTTTTAGCAGGTTTTTGGCCTGTATCTGAGTAGGCATGTGCAGATCGCTTCTACGACCCAAAAATACCAAATTTTCGGGTATTTGGAGCCTGAATTTGAGATATAAACAGGTACAGTAGATGCATGCACATATTGACTTTTGGCACCTAAAATATCTATTTTCAGCATGTTTTGGGCCTGTATTTTGAAAATACTCTAACACGGAGAAGTCATGCATAAATCGCTTCTGGGATATCAAAATATCGAATTTTCGGGTGTTTTGAGCCTGAATTTGAGATATTAACGTGTACAGAAGATGCATGCACATATCGACTTTTGGCACCTAAAATATTGATTTTCAGGATGTTTTGGGCCTGTATTTTAAAAATACTCTAACACGGAGTAGGCATCTACAGATCGTTTCTGGGAACCCAAAATATCGAATTTTCGGGTGTTTTGGCCCTGAATTTGAGATATCTTCTTAGGTCACCTAAAATATCGATTTTTAGCATGTTTTGGGCCTATATTTTGAAAATATTCTAGCACTGAGTAGGCATGTTCAGATCGCTTCTGGGATCCCAAAATATCGAATTTTCGGGTATTTTGAGCCTAAATTTGAGATATAAACGGGTACAGAAGATGCATGCACATATTGACTTTGGGCACCTAAAATATCGATTTTTAGCATGTTTTGGGCCTGTATTTTGAAAACATTCTAACTAGGAGTAGGCATGTACAGATCGCTTCAAGGACCCAAAAATAACGAATTTTCGGGTGTTTTGAGCCTGAATTTGAGATATAAACGGGTACAGAAGATGCATGCACATATTAACTTTGGACACTTAAAATATCGATTTTTAACATGTTTTGAGCCTATATTTTGAAAACATTCTAACACTGAGTAGGCATGTACAGATCGCTTCTGAGACCCGAAAATATCGAATTTTCGGGTGTTATGTAGTTGAATTTGGGATATAAACGGGTGCAGAAGATGCATACACATATTGACTTTGGGCACCTAAAATATCGATTTTCAGCATGTTTGGGCCTGTATCTTAATAGGTATATACAGATCGCTTCTGGGACCCCAAAATATCGAATTTTCGGGTGTTTGGAGCCTGAATTTGAGATATAAACGGGTACAGAAGATGCATGCACATATCGACTTTTGGGCACCTACAAGATCGATTTTCAATATGTTTTGGGCCTGTATTTTGAAAATACTCTAAAACGGAGTAGGCATGTACATATCGCTTCAGGGACCCCAAAATATCGAATTTTCGGGTGTTTTGAGCCTGAATTTAAGATACCGACTTTGGGCACTTAAAATATCGATTTCTAGCATGTTTTGATCCTGTGTTTTGAAAATATTCTAGCACTGAGTAGGCATGTACAGATCGCTTCTGGGACCCCAAAATATTGAATACTCGGGTGTTTTGAGCCTGAATTTGAGATATAAACGGGTACAGAAGATACATGCACATATTGACTTTGGGCAACTAAAATATCGATTTTTAGCATGTTTTGGGCCTGTATCTGAGTAGGCATGTACAGATCGCTTCTGGGACCCCAAAATATCGAGTTTTCGGGTGTTTGGAGCCTGCATTTGAGATATAAACGGGTTCAGAAGATGCATGCACATATCGACTTTTGGGCACTTAAAAGATCGATTTTCAGTATGTTTTGGGCCTGTATTTTGAAAATACTCTAACACGAAGTAGGCATGTACAGATCGTTTCTGGGAACCCAAAATTTTGAATTTTCAGGTGTTTTGGCCCTGAATTTGAGATATCTTCTTTGGGCACCTAAAATATCGATTTTAGCATGTTTTGGGCCTATATTTTAAAAATATTCTAGCACTGAGTAGGCATGTACAGATCGCTTCTGGGATCCCAAAATATCGAATTTTCGGGTGTTTTGAGCCTAAATTTGAGATGTAAACGGGTACAGAAGATGCATGCACATATTGACTTTGGACACCTAAAATATCGATTTTTAGCATGTTTTGGGCCTGTATTTTGAAAATACTCTAACAAGGAGTAGGCATGTACAGATCGCTTCTGGGACCCCAAAATATCGAATTTTCTGGTGATTTCAGCCTGAATTTGAGATATAAACGGGTACAGAAGATGCATGCACATATCAACTTTGGACACTTAAAATATCGATTTTTAACATGTTTTGAGCCTATATTTTGAAAACTTTCTAGCACTGAGTAGGCATGTACAGATCGCATCTGGGACACAAAAATATCGAATTTTCGGGAGTTTTGAAGTTGAATTTGGGAAATAAACGGGTGATGAAGATGCATACACATATTGACTTTGGGCACCTAAAATATCGATTTTCAGCATGTTTGGGCCTGTATCTGAGTAGGTATGTACAGATCGCTTCTGGGACCCCAAAATATCGAATTTTTGGGTGTTTGGAGCCTGAATTTGAGATATAAACGGGTACAGAAGATGCATGCACATATCGACTTTTGGGCACCTACAAGATCGATTTTCAGTATGTTTTGGGCCTGTATTTTGAAAATACTCTAATACGGAGTAGGCATATGCAGATCGCTTCAGGGACCCCAAAGTATCGAATTTTCGGGTGTTTTGGGCCTGAATTTGAGATACCGACTTTGGGCACTTAAAAATATCGATTTCTAGCATGTTTTGGGCCTATATTTTGAAAATATTCTATCACTGAGTAGGCATATACAGATCGCTTCTGGGAACCCAAAATATCGAATTTTTGGGTGTTTTGAGCCTGAATTTGAAATATAAACGGGTACAGAAGATGCATTCACATATTGACTTTGGGCACCTAAAATATCGATTTTCAGCATGTTTTGGGCCTGTATCTGAGTAGGCATGTACAGATCGCTTCTGGGACCCTAAAATATCGAATTTTAGGGTGTTTGGAGCCTGAATTTGAGATATAAACGGGTACAGAAGATGCATGCACATATCTACTTTTGGGCACTTAAAAGATCGATTTTCATTATGTTTTGGGCCTGTAATTTGAAAATACTCTAACACGGAGTAGGCATGTACAGATTGTTTCTGGGACCCCAAAATATCGAATTTTCGTGTGTTTTGTATCTGAATTTGATATATCGACTTTGGGCACCTAAAATATCGATTTTTAGCATGTTTTGGTCATATATTTTGAAAATATTCTAGCACTGAGTAGGCATGTACAGATCGCTTCTGGGACCCCAAAATATCGAATTTTCCGGTGTTTTGGGCCTGAATTTGAGATATCGACTTTGAGCACCTAAAATATCGATTTTTAGCATGCTTTGGGTATATATTTTGAAAATATTGTAGCACTGAGTAGTCATGTACAGATCGCTTCTGGGACCCCAAAATATCGATTTTTTGTTTTTTTTTAGCCTGAATTTGAGAAATTAACGTGTACTGAAGATGCATGCACATATCGACTTTTGGACACCTAAAATATCGATTTTGAGCATATTTTAGGTCTGTATCTTAAAAGCATTCTAACTAGCAGTAGGCATGTACAGATCGCTTCTAGGACCCAAAAATACCGAATTTTCGGGTGTTTTGAACCTGAATTTGAGATATAAACGGGTACAGAAGGTGCATGCACATATCGACTTTGGACACGTAAAATATCAATTTTTAGCATGTTTTGAGCGTATATATTGAAAACATTCTAGCACGGAGTAGGCATGTACAGATCGCTTCTGGGACCCAAAAAAATCGAATTTTCGGGTGTTTTGAGGTTGAATTTGGGATATAAACGGGTGCAGAAGATGCATGCACATATCGACTTTTGGGCACTTAAAAGATCAATTTTCAGTATGCTTTGGGCCTGTATTTTGAAAATACTCTAACACGGAGTAGGCATGTACAGATCGTTTCTGGGACCCCAAAATATCGAAATTTCGGGTATTTTGGGCCTAAATTTGAGATATCGACTCTGGGCACCTAAAATATCGATTTTTAGCATGTTTTGGGCCTGTATCTGAGTAGGCATGTACAGATCGCTTCTGGGACCCCAAAATATCGAGTTTTTGGGTGTTTTGGGCCTGAATTTGAGATATCGACTTTGTGCTCTTAAAATATCGATTTTTAGCATGTTTTAGGTCTGTATCTTGGAAGCATTATAACTAGGAGTAGGCATGTACAGATCGCTTCTAGGACCCAAAAATACCGAATTTTTGGGTGTTTTGAGCCTGAATTTGAGATATAAACTGTTACAGAAGATGCATGCACATATAGACTTTGGACACTTAAAATATAGAATTTTAGCATGTTTTGAGCCTATATTTTGAAAACATTCTAGCACTGAGTAGGCATCTACAGATCGCTTCTGGGACCCAAATAATCGAATTTTCGGGTGTTTTGAGGTTGAATTTGGGATTATAAACGGGTGGAGAAGATGCATACACATATTGACTTTGGGCACCTAAAATATCGATTTTCAGCATGTTTTGGGCCTCTATTTTGAAAATACTCTAACACGGAGTAGGCATGTACAGATCGCTTGTGGGACCCCAAATTATCGAATTTTCGTGTGTTTGGAGTCTAAATTTGAGATAGAAACGGGTACAGAAGATGCAAGCACATATTGACTTTGGGCACCTAAAATATCGATTTTCAGCATGTTTTTGGCCAGTAATTTGAAAATACTCTAACACGGAGTAGGCATGTACAGATCGCTTCTGGGACCCCAAAAAATCGAATTTTCGGGTGTTTTGAGCCTGAATTTGAGATATAAACGGATACTGAAGATGCATGCACATATCGACTTTTGGGCACCTAAAATATCGATTTTGAGCATGTTTTAGGTCTGTATCATGAAAGCATTCTAACTAGGAGTAGGCATGTACAGATCGCTTCTAGGACCCACAAATACCGAATTTTCGGGTGTTTTGATCCTGAATTTGAGATATAAACGGGTACAGAAGATGCATGCACATATCGACTTTGGACACTTAAAATATCGATTTTTAGCATGTTTTGAGCCTATATTTTGAAAAAATTCAAGCACTGAGTAGGCATGTACAGATCGCTTCTGGGACCCAAAAAAATCGAATTTTAGGGTGTTTTTAGGTTGAATTTGGGATTATAAACGCGTGCAGAAGATGCATACACATATTGACTTTGTGCACATAAAAATCGATTTTTAACATGTTTTGGGCCTGTATTTTGAAAATACTCTAACACGGAGTAGGCATGTACAGATCGCTTTGTGGACCCCAAAATTTCGAATTTTCGTGTGTTTTTAGCCTGAATTTGAGATATAAACGGGTACTGAAGATGCATGCACATATCGACTTTTGGGCACCTAAAATATCGATTTTGAGCATGTTTTGGGTTTATATCTTGAAAACATTCTAACTAGGAGTAGGCATGTACAGATCGCTTCTAAGATCCAAAAATACCGAATTTTCGGGTGTTTTAGGCCTGAATTTGAGATATAAACGGGAACAGAAGATGCATGCACATATCGACGTTGGACACTTAAAATATCGATTTTTAGCATGTTTTGAGCCTATATTTTGAAAACATTCTAGCACTGAGTAGCCATGTACAGATCGCTTCTGGGACCCAAAAACATTGAATTTTCGGGTGTTTTGAGGTTGAATTTAGGATATAAACGGGTGCAGAAGATGCATACACATATTGACTTTGGGCACCTAAAATATCGATTTTTAGCATGTTTTGGGCCAGTATTTTGAAAATACTCTAACACGGAGTAGGCATGTACAGATCGCTTCTGGGACCTCAAAAAATCGAATTTTCGGGTGTTTTGAGCCTGAATTTGAGATATAAACGGATACTGAAGATGCATGCACATATCGACTTTTGGGCACCTAAAATATCGATTTTGAGCATGTTTTAGGTCTGTATCTAGAAAGCATTCCAACTAGGAGTAGGCATGTACAGATCGCTTCTAGGACCCATAAATACCGAATTTTCGGGTGTTTTGATCCTGAATTTGAGATATAAACGGATACAGAAGATGCATGCACTTATCGACTTTGGACACTTAAAATATTGATTTTCAGTATGTTTTGGGCCCGTATTTTAAAAATACTCCAACACTGAATAGGCATGTACAGATCGCTTCTGGGACCGAAAAATATCGAATTTTCAAGTGTTTTGAGAATGAATTTGAGATATAAACCTGTACAGATGATGCATGCACATATCGACTTTGACACTTAAAATATCGATTTTTAGCCTTATTTGACCCTATATTTTGAAATCATTCTAGCACTGTGTAGGCATGTACAGATCGCTTTTGGGACCAAAATATATCAAATTTTGGGGTGTTTTGAGGTTGAATTTGGGATATAAATGGTTGCAGAAGATGCATACACATATTGACTTTGGGCACCTAAAATATTGATTTTTAGCATGTTTTGGGCCTGTATCTGAGTAGGCATGTGCAGATCGCTTCTACAACCCAAAAATACCAAATTTTTGGGTGTTTGGAGCCTGAATTTGAGATATAAACGGGTTCAGAAGATTCATGAATATATCGACTTTTGGGCACCTAAAAGATTGATTTTTAGTATGTTTTGGGCCTGAATTTTGAAAATACTCTAACACGGAGTAGGCATGTACAGATCGCTTCTGGGACCCCAAAATATCGAATTTACAGGTGTTTTGGGTCTGAATTTGAGATATCGACTTTAGGCAGCTAAAATATCGATATTCAGCATGTTTTGGGTCTGTATTTTGAAAATACTCTAACACGGAGTATGCATGTACAGATCGCTTCATGGACCCCAAAATATCGAATTTTCGGGTGTTTTGAGCCTGAATTTGAGATATAAAGGGGTACAGAAGATGCATGAACATATTGACTTTGGGCACCTAAAATATCGATTTTGAGCATGTTTTAGGTCTGTATCTTGAAAACATTATAACTAGGAGAAGGCATGTACAGATAGATTCTAGGACACAAAAATATCGAATTTTCGGGTGTTTTGAGCATGAATTTGAGATACAAACGGTTATAGAAGATGCATTCACATATCGACTTTGGACACTTAAAATATAGATTTTTAGCATGTTTTGAGCCTATATTTTGAAAACATTCTAGCACTGTGTAGGCATGTACAGATAGTTTCTGGGACCCAAAAAATCGAATTTTCGGGTGTTTTGAGGTTGAATTTGGGATTATAAACGGGTGCAGAAGATGCATACACACTTTGACTTTGGGCACCTAAAATATCGATTTTGAGCATGTTTTAGGTCTGTATCTTGAAAGCATTCTAACTAGGAGTAGGCATGTACAGATCGCTTCTAGGACCCATAAATACCGAATTTTCGGGTGTTTTGATCCTGAATTTGAGATATAAACGGGTACAGAAGATGCATGCACATATCGACTTTAGACACTTAAAATATCGATTTTCAGTATGTTTTGGGCCAGTATTTTAAAAATACTCTAACACTGAATAGGCATGTACATATCGCTTCTGGGACCCAAAAATATCGAATTTTCGGGTGTTTTGAGCCTGAATTTGAGATATAAACCTGTACAGATGATGCATGCACATATCGACTTTGGACACTTATAATATCGATTTTTAGCATGTTTTGACCCTATATTTTAAATCATTCTAGCACTGTGTAGGCATGTACAGATCGCTTTTGGGACCCACAAATATCAAATTTTCGGGTGTTTTGAGGTTGAATTTGGAATATAAATGGGTGCAGAAGATGCATACACATATTGACTTTGGGCACCTAAAATATCGATTTTTAGCATGTTTTAGGCCTGTATCTGAGTAGGCATGTGCAGATCGCTTCTACAACCCAAAAATACCAAATTTTTGGGTGTTTGGAGCCTGAATTTGAGATGTAAACAGCTACAGAAGATGCATGCACATATTGACTTTTAGCACCTAAAATATAGATTTTCAGCATGCTTGGGGCCTGTATTTTGAAAATACTCTAACACCGAGAAGGCATGCACATATCGCTTCTGGGATCTCAAAATATCGAATTTTCGGGTGTTTTGAGCCTGAATTTGAGATATAAACGGGTACAGAAGATGCATGCACATATTGAATTTGGGCACCTAAAATATCGATTTTCAGCATGTTTTGGGCCTGTATCTGAGTAGGCATGTACAGATCGCTTCTGGGACCCCAAAATATCGAATTTTCGGGTGTTTGGAGCCTGAATTTGAGATATAAACGGGTACAGAAGATGCATGCACATATTGACTTTGGGCATCTAAAATATCGATTTTCAGCATGTTTTGGGCCTGTATCTGAGTAGGCATGTACAGATCGCTTCTGGGAGCCCAAAATATCGAATTTTCGGGTGTTTTGAGCCTGAATTTGAGATATAAACGGGTTCAGAAGATTCATGAATATATCGACTTTTGGGCAACTAAAAGATTGATTTTTAGTATGTTTTGGGCCTGAATTTTGAAAATACTCTAACACGGAGTAGGAATGTCCAGATCGCTTCTGGGACCCCAAAATATCGAATTTATAGGTGTTTTGGGCCTGAATTTGAGATATCGACTTTGGGCAGCTAAAATATCGATATTCAGCATGTTTTGGGCCTGTATTTTGAAAATACTCTAACACGGAGTAGGCATGTACAGATCGCTTCTGGGACACAAAAAATCGAATTTTCTTGTGTTTTGAGGTTGAATTTGGGATTATAAACGGGTGCAGAAGATGCATACACATATTGACTTTGGGCACCTAAAATATCGATTTTCAGCATGTTTTGGGCCTGTATTTTGAAAATACTTTAACACGGAGTAGGCATGTACAGATCGCTTCTAGGACCCCAAAATATCGAATTTTCGGGTGTTTGGAGCCTGAATTTGAGATATAAACAGGTACAGAAGATGCATGCACATATTGACTTTGGGCATCTAAAATATCGATTTTCAGCATGTTTTGGGCCTGTATCTGAATAGGCATGTACAGATCGCTTCTACGACCCAAAAATACCAAACTTTCGGGTGTTTAGAGCCTGAATTTGAGATATAAACAGGTACAGAAGATGCATGCACATATTGACTTTGGGCATCTAAAATATCGATTTTCATCATGTTTTGGGCCTGTATCTGAGTAGGCATGTACAGATCGCTTCTGGGACCCCAAAGTAGCGAATTTTCGGGTGTTTGGAGCCTGAATTTGAGATATAAACGGGTACAGAAGATGCATGCACATATTGACTTTGGGCATCTAAAATATCGATTTTCAGCATGTTTTGGGCCTGTATCTGAGTAGGCATGTACAGATCGCTTCTGGGACCCCAAAAAATCGAATTTTCGGGTGGTTTGAGGTTGAATTTGGGATTATAAACGGGTGCAGAAGATGCATACACATATTGACTATGGGCACCTAAAATATCGATTTTCAGCATGTTTTGGGTCTGTATCTTGAAAATATTATAACTAGGAGTATGCATGTACAGATAGATTCTAGGACCCAAAAATACCGAATTTTCGGGTGTTTTGAGCATTAATTTGAGATATAAACTGTTACAGAAGATGCATGCACATATAGACTTTGGACACTTAAAATATAGATTTTTAGCATGTTTTGAGCCTATATTTTGAAAACATTCTAGCACTGAGTAGGCATGTACAGATTGCTTCTGGGACCCAAAAATACGAGTTTTCGGGTGTTTTGAGGTTGAATTTGGGATTATAAACGGGTGCAGAAGATACATACACATATTGACTTTGGGCACCTAAAATATCGATTTTCAGCATGTTTTGGGCCTCTATTTTGAAAATACTCTAACACGGAGTAGGCATGTACAGATCGCTTCTGGGACCCCAAAATATCGAATTTTCGTGTGTTTGGAGTCTAAATTTGAGATAGAAACGGGTACAGAAGATGCAAGCACATATTGACTTTGGGCACCTAAAATATCGATTTTCAGCATGTTTTTGGCCAGTAATTTGAAAATACTCTAACACGGAGTAGACATGTACAGATCGCTTCTGGGACCCCAAAAAATCGAATTTTCGGGTGTTTTGAGCCTGAATTTGAGATATAAACGGATACTGAAGATGCATGCACATATCGACTTTTGGGCACCTAAAATATCGATTTTGAGCATGTTTTAGGTCTGTATCATGAAAGCATTCTAACTAGGAGTAGGCATGTACAGATCGCTTCTAGGACCCACAAATACCGAATTTTCGGGTGTTTTGATCCTGAATTTGAGATATAAACGGGTACAGAAGATTCATACACATATTGACTTTGGGCACCTAAAATATCGATTTTCAGCATGTTTGGGCCTGTATCTTAATAGGTATATACAGATCGCTTCTGGGACCCCAAAATATCGAATTTTCGGGTGTTTGGAGCCTGAATTTGAGATATAAACGGGTACAGAAGATGCATGCACATATCGACTTTTGGGCACCTACAAGATCGATTTTCAATATGTTTTGGGCCTGTATTTTGAAAATACTCTAAAACGGAGTAGGCATGTACATATCGCTTCAGGGACCCCAAAATATCGAATTTTCGGGTGTTTTGAGCCTGAATTTAAGATACCGACTTTGGGCACTTAAAATATCTATTTCTAGCATGTTTTGATCCTGTGTTTTGAAAATATTCTAGCACTGAGTAGGCATGTACAGATCGCTTCTGGGACCCCAAAATATTGAATACTCGGGTGTTTTGAGCCTGAATTTGAGATATAAACGGGTACAGAAGATACATGCACATATTGACTTTGGGCAACTAAAATATCGATTTTTAGCATGTTTTGGGCCTGTATCTGAGTAGGCATGTACAGATCGCTTCTGGGACCCCAAAATATCGAGTTTTCGGGTGTTTGGAGCCTGCATTTGAGATATAAACGGGTTCAGAAGATGCATGCACATATCGACTTTTGGGCACTTAAAAGATCGATTTTCAGTATGTTTTGGGCCTGTATTTTGAAAATACTCTAACACGAAGTAGGCATGTACAGATCGTTTCTGGGAACCCAAAATTTTGAATTTTCAGGTGTTTTGGCCCTGAATTTGAGATATCTTCTTTGGGCACCTAAAATATCGATTTTAGCATGTTTTGGGCCTATATTTTAAAAATATTCTAGCACTGAGTAGGCATGTACAGATCGCTTCTGGGATCCCAAAATATCGAATTTTCGGGTGTTTTGAGCCTAAATTTGAGATATAAACGGGTACAGAAGATGCATGCACATATTGACTTTGGACACCTAAAATATCGATTTTTAGCATGTTTTGGGCCTGTATTTTGAAAATACTCTAACAAGGAGTAGGCATGTACAGATCGCTTCTGGGACCCCAAAATATCGAATTTTCTGGTGATTTCAGCCTGAATTTGAGATATAAACGGGTACAGAAGATGCATGCACATATCAACTTTGGACACTTAAAATATCGATTTTTAACATGTTTTGAGCCTATATTTTGAAAACTTTCTAGCACTGAGTAGGCATGTACAGATCGCATCTGGGACACAAAAATATCGAATTTTCGGGAGTTTTGAAGTTGAATTTGGGAAATAAACGGGTGATGAAGATGCATACACATATTGACTTTGGGCACCTAAAATATCGATTTTCAGCATGTTTGGGCCTGTATCTGAGTAGGTATGTACAGATCGCTTCTGGGACCCCAAAATATCGAATTTTTGGGTGTTTGGAGCCTGAATTTGAGATATAAACGGGTACAGAAGATGCATGCACATATCGACTTTTGGGCACCTACAAGATCGATTTTCAGTATGTTTTGGGCCTGTATTTTGAAAATACTCTAATACGGAGTAGGCATATGCAGATCGCTTCAGGGACCCCAAAGTATCGAATTTTCGGGTGTTTTGGGCCTGAATTTGAGATACCGACTTTGGGCACTTAAAAATATCGATTTCTAGCATGTTTTGGGCCTATATTTTGAAAATATTCTATCACTGAGTAGGCATATACAGATCGCTTCTGGGAACCCAAAATATCGAATTTTCGGGTGTTTTGAGCCTGAATTTGAAATATAAACGGGTACAGAAGATGCATTCACATATTGACTTTGGGCACCTAAAATATCGATTTTCAGCATGTTTTGGGCCTGTATCTGAGTAGGCATGTACAGATCGCTTCTGGGACCCTAAAATATCGAATTTTAGGGTGTTTGGAGCCTGAATTTGAGATATAAACGGGTACAGAAGATGCATGCACATATCTACTTTTGGGCACTTAAAAGATCGATTTTCATTATGTTTTGGGCCTGTAATTTGAAAATACTCTAACACGGAGTAGGCATGTACAGATTGTTTCTGGGACCCCAAAATATCGAATTTTCGTGTGTTTTGTATCTGAATTTGATATATCGACTTTGGGCACCTAAAATATCGATTTTTAGCATGTTTTGGTCATATATTTTGAAAATATTCTAGCACTGAGTAGGCATGTACAGATCGCTTCTGGGACCCCAAAATATCGAATTTTCCGGTGTTTTGGGCCTGAATTTGAGATATCGACTTTGAGCACCTAAAATATCGATTTTTAGCATGCTTTGGGTATATATTTTGAAAATATTGTAGCACTGAGTAGTCATGTACAGATCGCTTCTGGGACCCCAAAATATCGATTTTTTGTTTTTTTTTAGCCTGAATTTGAGAAATTAACGTGTACTGAAGATGCATGCACATATCGACTTTTGGACACCTAAAATATCGATTTTGAGCATATTTTAGGTCTGTATCTTAAAAGCATTCTAACTAGCAGTAGGCATGTACAGATCGCTTCTAGGACCCAAAAATACCGAATTTTCGGGTGTTTTGAACCTGAATTTGAGATATAAACGGGTACAGAAGGTGCATGCACATATCGACTTTGGACACGTAAAATATCAATTTTTAGCATGTTTTGAGCGTATATATTGAAAACATTCTAGCACGGAGTAGGCATGTACAGATCGCTTCTGGGACCCAAAAAAATCGAATTTTCGGGTGTTTTGAGGTTGAATTTGGGATATAAACGGGTGCAGAAGATGCATGCACATATCGACTTTTGGGCACTTAAAAGATCAATTTTCAGTATGCTTTGGGCCTGTATTTTGAAAATACTCTAACACGGAGTAGGCATGTACAGATCGTTTCTGGGACCCCAAAATATCGAAATTTCGGGTATTTTGGGCCTAAATTTGAGATATCGACTCTGGGCACCTAAAATATCGATTTTTAGCATGTTTTGGGCCTGTATCTGAGTAGGCATGTACAGATCGCTTCTGGGACCCCAAAATATCGAGTTTTTGGGTGTTTTGGGCCTGAATTTGAGATATCGACTTTGTGCTCTTAAAATATCGATTTTTAGCATGTTTTAGGTCTGTATCTTGGAAGCATTATAACTAGGAGTAGGCATGTACAGATCGCTTCTAGGACCCAAAAATACCGAATTTTCGGGTGTTTTGAGCTTGAATTTGATATATAAAAGGGTACAGAAGATGCATGCACATATCGACTTTGGACACTTAAAATATCGATTTTTAGCATGTTTTGAGCCTATATTTTGAAAACATTCTAGCACTGAGTAGGCATGTACAGATCGCTTCTGGGACCCAAAAAATCGAATTTTCGGGTGTTTTGAGGTTGAATTTGGGATTATAAACGGGTGCAGAATATGCATACACATATTGACTTTGGGCACCTAAAATATCGATTTTCAGCATGTTTTGGGTCTGTATCATGAAAATATTATAACTAGGAGTAGGCATGTACAGATAGATTCTAGGACCCAAAAATACCGAATTTTTGGGTGTTTTGAGCCTGAATTTGAGATATAAACTGTTACAGAAGATGCATGCACATATAGACTTTGGACACTTAAAATATAGAATTTTAGCATGTTTTGAGCCTATATTTTGAAAACATTCTAGCACTGAGTAGGCATCTACAGATCGCTTCTGGGACCCAAAAATTCGAATTTTCGGGTGTTTTGAGGTTGAATTTGGGATTATAAACGGGTGGAGAAGATGCATACACATATTGACTTTGGGCACCTAAAATATCGATTTTCAGCATGTTTTGGGCCTCTATTTTGAAAATACTCTAACACGGAGTAGGCATGTACAGATCGCTTCTGGGACCCCAAATTATCGAATTTTCGTGTGTTTGGAGTCTAAATTTGAGATAGAAACGGGTACAGAAGATGCAAGCACATATTGACTTTGGGCACCTAAAATATCGATTTTCAGCATGTTTTTGGCCAGTAATTTGAAAATACTCTAACACGGAGTAGGCATGTACAGATCGCTTCTGGGACCCCAAAAAATCGAATTTTCGGGTGTTTTGAGCCTGAATTTGAGATATAAACGGGTACAGAAGATGCATGCACATATCGACTTTGGACACTTAAAATATCGATTTTTAGCATGTTTTGAGCCTATATTTTGAAAAAATTCAAGCACTGAGTAGGCATGTACAGATCGCTTCTGGGACCCAAAAAAATCGAATTTTAGGGTGTTTTTAGGTTGAATTTGGGATTATAAACGCGTGCAGAAGATGCATACACATATTGACTTTGTGCACATAAAAATCGATTTTTAACATGTTTTGGGCCTGTATTTTGAAAATACTCTAACACGGAGTAGGCATGTACAGATCGCTTTGTGGACCCCAAAATTTCGAATTTTCGTGTGTTTTTAGCCTGAATTTGAGATATAAACGGGTACTGAAGATGCATGCACATATCGACTTTTGGGCACCTAAAATATCGATTTTGAGCATGTTTTGGGTTTATATCTTGAAAACATTCTAACTAGGAGTAGGCATGTACAGATCGCTTCTAGGATCCAAAAATACCGAATTTTCGGGTGTTTTAGGCCTGAATTTGAGATATAAACGGGAACAGAAGATGCATGCACATATCGACGTTGGACACTTAAAATATCGATTTTTAGCATGTTTTGAGCCTATATTTTGAAAACATTCTAGCACTGAGTAGCCATGTACAGATCGCTTCTGGGACCCAAAAACATTGAATTTTCGGGTGTTTTGAGGTTGAATTTAGGATATAAACGGGTGCAGAAGATGCATACACATATTGACTTTGGGCACCTAAAATATCGATTTTTAGCATGTTTTGGGCCAGTATTTTGAAAATACTCTAACACGGAGTAGGCATGTACAGATCGCTTCTGGGACCTCAAAAAATCGAATTTTCGGGTGTTTTGATCCTGAATTTGAGATATAAACGGATACAGAAGATGCATGCACATATCGACTTTGGACACTTAAAATATTGATTTTCAGTATGTTTTGGGCCCGTATTTTAAAAATACTCCAACACTGAATAGGCATGTACAGATCGCTTCTGGGACCGAAAAATATCGAATTTTCAAGTGTTTTGAGAATGAATTTGAGATATAAACCTTTACAGATGATGCATGCACATATCGACTTTGACACTTAAAATATCGATTTTTAGCCTTATTTGACCCTATATTTTGAAATCATTCTAGCACTGTGTAGGCATGTACAGATCGCTTTTGGGACCAAAATATATCAAATTTTAGGGTGTTTTTAGGTTGAATTTGGGATTATAAACGCGTGCAGAAGATGCATACACATATTGACTTTGTGCACATAAAAATCGATTTTTAACATGTTTTGGGCCTGTATTTTGAAAATACTCTAACACGGAGTAGGCATGTACAGATCGCTTTGTGGACCCCAAAATTTCGAATTTTCGTGTGTTTTTAGCCTGAATTTGAGATATAAACGGGTACTGAAGATGCATGCACATATCGACTTTTGGGCACCTAAAATATCGATTTTGAGCATGTTTTGGGTTTATATCTTGAAAACATTCTAACTAGGAGTAGGCATGTACAGATCGCTTCTAGGATCCAAAAATACCGAATTTTCGGGTGTTTTAGGCCTGAATTTGAGATATAAACGGGAACAGAAGATGCATGCACATATCGACGTTGGACACTTAAAATATCGATTTTTAGCATGTTTTGAGCCTATATTTTGAAAACATTCTAGCACTGAGTAGCCATGTACAGATCGCTTCTGGGACCCAAAAACATTGAATTTTCGGGTGTTTTGAGGTTGAATTTAGGATATAAACGGGTGCAGAAGATGCATACACATATTGACTTTGGGCACCTAAAATATCGATTTTTAGCATGTTTTGGGCCAGTATTTTGAAAATACTCTAACACGGAGTAGGCATGTACAGATCGCTTCTGGGACCTCAAAAAATCGAATTTTCGGGTGTTTTGATCCTGAATTTGAGATATAAACGGATACAGAAGATGCATGCACATATCGACTTTGGACACTTAAAATATTGATTTTCAGTATGTTTTGGGCACGTATTTTAAAAATACTCCAACACTGAATAGGCATGTACAGATCGCTTCTGGGACCGAAAAATATCGAATTTTCAAGTGTTTTGAGAATGAATTTGAGATATAAACCTTTACAGATGATGCATGCACATATCGACTTTGACACTTAAAATATCGATTTTTAGCCTTATTTGACCCTATATTTTGAAATCATTCTAGCACTGTGTAGGCATGTACAGATCGCTTTTGGGACCAAAATATATCAAATTTTGGGGTGTTTTGAGGTTGAATTTGGGATATAAATGGTTGTAGAAGATGCATACACATATTGACTTTGGGCACCTAAAATATTGATTTTTAGCATGTTTTGGGCCTGTATCTGAGTAGGCATGTGCAGATCGCTTCTACGACCCAAAAATACCAAATTTTTGGGTGTTTGGAGCCTGAATTTGAGATATAAACGGGTTCAGAAGATTCATGAATATATCGACTTTTGGGCACCTAAAAGATTGATTTTTAGTATGTTTTGGGCCTGAATTTTGAAAATACTCTAACACGGAGTAGGCATGTACAGATCGCTTCTGGGACCCCAAAATATCGAATTTACAGGTGTTTTGGGTCTGAATTTGAGATATCGACTTTAGGCAGCTAAAATATCGATATTCAGCATGTTTTGGGCCTGTATTTTGAAAATACTCTAACACGGAGTATGCATGTACAGATCGCTTCATGGACCCCAAAATATCGAATTTTCGGGTGTTTTGAGCCTGAATTTGAGATATAAAGGGGTACAGAAGATGCATGAACATATTGACTTTGGGCACCAAAAATATCGATTTTGAGCATGTTTTAGGTCTGTATCTTGAAAACATTATAACTAGGAGAAGGCATGTACAGATAGATTCTAGGACACAACAATATCGAATTTTCGGGTGTTTTGAGCATGAATTTGAGATACAAACGGTTATAGAAGATGCATTCACATATCGACTTTGGACACTTAAAATATAGATTTTTAGCATGTTTTGAGCCTATATTTTGAAAACATTCTAGCACTGTGTAGGCATGTACAGATCGTTTCTGGGACCCAAAAAATTGAATTTTCGGGTGTTTTGAGGTTGAATTTGGGATTATAAACGGGTGCAGAAGATGCATACACACTTTGACTTTGGGCACCTAAAATATCGATTTTGAGCATGTTTTAGGTCTGTATCTTGAAAGCATTCTAACTAGGAGTAGGCATGTACAGATCGCTTCTAGGACCCATAAATACCGAATTTTCGGGTGTTTTGATCCTGAATTTGAGATATAAACGGGTACAGAAGATGCATGCACATATCGACTTTAGACACTTAAAATATCGATTTTCAGTATGTTTTGGGCCAGTATTTTAAAAATACTCTAACACTGAATAGGCATGTACATATCGCTTCTGGGACCCAAAAATATCGAATTTTCGGGTGTTTTGAGCCTGAATTTGAGATATAAACCTGTACAGATGATGCATGCACATATCGACTTTGGACACTTATAATATCGATTTTTAGCATGTTTTGACCCTATATTTTAAATCATTCTAGCACTGTGTAGGCATGTACAGATCGCTTTTGGGACCCACAAATATCAAATTTTCGGGTGTTTTGAGGTTGAATTTGGAATATAAATGGGTGCAGAAGATGCATACACATATTGACTTTGGGCACCTAAAATATCGATTTTTAGCATGTTTTAGGCCTGTATCTGAGTAGGCATGTGCAGATCGCTTCTACAACCCAAAAATACCAAATTTTTGGGTGTTTGGAGCCTGAATTTGAGATGTAAACAGCTACAGAAGATGCATGCACATATTGACTTTTAGAACCTAAAATATAGATTTTCAGCATGCTTGGGGCCTGTATTTTGAAAATACTCTAACACCGAGAAGGCATGCACATATCGCTTCTGGGATCTCAAAATATCGAATTTTCGGGTGTTTTGAGCCTGAATTTGAGATATAAACGGGTACAGAAGATGCATGCACATATTGAATTTGGGCACCTAAAATATCGATTTTCAGCATGTTTTGGGCCTGTATCTGAGTAGGCATGTACAGATCGCTTCTGGGACCCCAAAATATCGAATTTTCGGGTGTTTGGAGCCTGAATTTGAGATATAAACGGGTACAGAAGATGCATGCACATATTGACTTTGGGCATCTAAAATATCGATTTTCAGCATGTTTTGGGCCTGTATCTGAGTAGGCATGTACAGATCGCTTCTGGGAGCCCAAAATATCGAATTTTCGGGTGTTTTGAGCCTGAATTTGAGATATAAACGGGTTCAGAAGATTCATGAATATATCGACTTTTGGGCAACTAAAAGATTGATTTTTAGTATGTTTTGGGCCTGAATTTTGAAAATACTCTAACACGGAGTAGGAATGTCCAGATCGCTTCTGGGACCCCAAAATATCGAATTTATAGGTGTTTTGGGCCTGAATTTGAGATATCGACTTTGTGCAGCTAAAATATCGATATTCAGCATGTTTTGGGCCTGTATCTGAGTAGGCATGTACAGATCGCTTCTGGGACCCCAAAAAATCGAATTTTCTTGTGTTTTGAGGTTGAATTTGGGATTATAAACGGGTGCAGAAGATGCATACACATATTGGCTTTGGGCACCTAAAATATCGATTTTCAGCATGTTTTGGGCCTGTATTTTGAAAATACTTTAACACGGAGTAGGCATGTACAGATCGCTTCTAGGACCCCAAAATATCGAATTTTCGGGTGTTTGGAGCCTGAATTTGAGATATAAACAGGTACAGAAGATGCATGCACATATTGACTTTGGGCATCTAAAATATCGATTTTCAGCATGTTTTGGGCCTGTATCTGAATAGGCATGTACAGATCGCTTCTACGACCCAAAAATACCAAACTTTCGGGTGTTTAGAGCCTGAATTTGAGATATAAACAGGTACAGAAGATGCATGCACATATTGACTTTGGGCATCTAAAATATCGATTTTCATCATGTTTTGGGCCTGTATCTGAGTAGGCATGTACAGATCGCTTCTGGGACCCCAAAGTAGCGAATTTTCGGGTGTTTGGAGCCTGAATTTGAGATATAAACGGGTACAGAAGATGCATGCACATATTGACATTGGGCATCTAAAATATCGATTTTCAGCATGTTTTGGGCCTGTATCTGAGTAGGCATGTACAGATCGCTTCTGGGACCCCAAAAAATCGAATTTTCGGGTGGTTTGAGGTTGAATTTGGGATTATAAACGGGTGCAGAAGATGCATACACATATTGACTATGGGCACCTATAATATCGATTTTCAGCATGTTTTGGGTCTGTATCTTGAAAATATTATAACTAGGAGTATGCATGTACAGATAGATTCTAGGACCCAAAAATACCGAATTTTCGGGTGTTTTGAGCATGAATTTGAGATATAAACTGTTACAGAAGATGCATGCACATATAGACTTTGGACACTTAAAATATAGATTTTTAGCATGTTTTGAGCCTATATTTTGAAAACATTCTAGCACTGAGTAGGCATGTACAGATTGCTTCTGGGACCCAAAAATACGAATTTTCGGGTGTTTTGAGGTTGAATTTGGGATTATAAACGGGTGCAGAAGATACATACACATATTGACTTTGGGCACCTAAAATATCGATTTTCAGCATGTTTTGGGCCTCTATTTTGAAAATACTCTAACACGGAGTAGGCATGTACAGATCGCTTCTGGGACCCCAAAATATCGAATTTTCGTGTGTTTGGAGTCTAAATTTGAGATAGAAACGGGTACAGAAGATGCAAGCACATATTGACTTTGGGCACCTAAAATATCGATTTTCAGCATGTTTTTGGCCAGTAATTTGAAAATACTCTAACACGGAGTAGACATGTACAGATCGCTTCTGGGACCCCAAAAAATCGAATTTTCGGGTGTTTTGAGCCTGAATTTGAGATATAAACGGATACTGAAGATGCATGCACATATCGACTTTTGGGCACCTAAAATATCGATTTTGAGCATGTTTTAGGTCTGTATCATGAAAGCATTCTAACTAGGAGTAGGCATGTACAGATCGCTTCTAGGACCCACAAATACCGAATTTTCGGGTGTTTTGATCCTGAATTTGAGATATAAACGGGTACAGAAGATGCATGCACATATCGACTTTGGACACTTAAAATATCGATTTTTAGCATGTTTTGAGCCTATATTTTGAAAAAATTCAAGCACTGAGTAGGCATGTACAGATCGCTTCTGGGACCCAAAAAAATCGAATTTTAGGGTGTTTTTAGGTTGAATTTGGGATTATAAACGCGTGCAGAAGATGCATACACATATTGACTTTGTGCACATAAAAATCGATTTTTAACATGTTTTGGGCCTGTATTTTGAAAATACTCTAGCACGGAGTAGGCATGTACAGATCGCTTTGTGGACCCCAAAATTTCGAATTTTCGTGTGTTTTTAGCCTGAATTTGAGATATAAACGGGTACTGAAGATGCATGCACATATCGACTTTTGGGCACCTAAAATATCGATTTTTAGCATGTTTTGGGTTTATATCTTGAAAACATTCTAACTAGGAGTAGGCATGTACAGATCGCTTCTAGGATCCAAAAATACCGAATTTTTGGGTGTTTTAGGCCTGAATTTGAGATATAAACGGGAACAGAAGATGCATGCACATATCGACGTTGGACACTTAAAATATCGATTTTTAGCATGTTTTGAGCCTATATTTTGAAAACATTCTAGCAATGAGTAGCCATGTACAGATCGCTTCTGGGACCCAAAAACATTGAATTTTCGGGTGTTTTGAGGTTGAATTTAGGATATAAACGGGTTCAGAAGATGCATACACATATTGACTTTGGGCACCTAAAATATCGATTTTTAGCATGTTTTGGGCCAGTATTTTGAAAATACTCTAACACGGAGTAGGCATGTACAGATCGCTTCTGGGACCTCAAAAAATCGAATTTTCGGGTGTTTTGAGCCTGAATTTGAGATATAAACGGATACTGAAGATGCATGCACATATCGACTTTTGGGCACCTAAAATATCGATTTTGAGCATGTTTTAGGTCTGTATCTAGAAAGCATTCCATCTAGGAGTAGGCATGTACAGATCGCTTCTAGGACCCATAAATACCGAATTTTCGGGTGTTTTGATCCTGAATTTGAGATATAAACGGATACAGAAGATGCATGCACATATCGACTTTGGACACTTAAAATATTGATTTTCAGTATGTTTTGGGCCCGTATTTTAAAAATACTCCAACACTGAATAGACATGTACAGATCGCTTCTGGGACCGAAAAATATCGAATTTTCAAGTGTTTTGAGAATGAATTTGAGATATAAACCTGTACAGATGATGCATGCACATATCGAGTTTGACACTTAAAATATCGATTTTTAGCCTTATTTGACCCTATATTTTGAAATCATTCTAGCACTGTGTAGGCATGTACAGATCGCTTTTGGGACCAAAATATATCAAATTTTGGGGTGTTTTGAGGTTGAATTTGGGATATAAATGGTTGCAGAAGATGCATACACATATTGACTTTGGGCACCTAAAATATTGATTTTTAGCATGTTTTGGGCCTGTATCTGAGTAGGCATGTGCAGGTCGCTTCTACGACCCAAAAATACCAAATTTTTGGGTGTTTGGAGCCTGAATTTGAGATATAAACGGGTTCAGAAGATTCATGAATATATCGACTTTTGGGCACCTAAAAGATTGATTTTTAGTATGTTTTGGGCCTGAATTTTGAAAATACTCTAACACGGAGTAGGCATGTACAGATCGCTTCTGGGACCCCAAAATATCGAATTTACAGGTGTTTTGGGTCTGAATTTGAGATATCGACTTTAGGCAGCTAAAATATCGATATTCAGCATGTTTTGGGCCTGTATTTTGAAAATACTCTAACACGGAGTATGCATGTACAGATCGCTTCATGGACCCCAAAATATCGAATTTTCGGGTGTTTTGAGCCTGAATTTGAGATATAAAGGGGTACAGAAGATGCATGAACATATTGACTTTGGGCACCTAAAATATCGATTTTGAGCATGTTTTAGGTCTGTATCTTGAAAACATTATAACTAGGAGAAGGCATGTACAGATAGATTCTAGGACACAAAAATATCGAATTTTCGGGTGTTTTGAGCATGAATTTGAGATACAAACGGTTATAGAAGATGCATTCACATATCGACTTTGGACACTTAAAATATAGATTTTTAGCATGTTTTGAGCCTATATTTTGAAAACATTCTAGCACTGTGTAGGCATGTACAGATCGTTTCTGGGACCCAAAAAATCGAATTTTCGGGTGTTTTGAGGTTGAATTTGGGATTATAAACGGGTGCAGAAGATGCATACACACTTTGACTTTGGGCACCTAAAATATCGATTTTGAGCATGTTTTAGGTCTGTATCTTGAAAGCATTCTAACTAGGAGTAGGCATGTACAGATCGCTTCTAGGACCCATAAATACCGAATTTTCGGGTGTTTTGATCCTGAATTTGAGATATAAACGGGTACAGAAGATGCATGCACATATCGACTTTAGACACTTAAAATATCGATTTTCAGTATGTTTTGGGCCAGTATTTTAAAAATACTCTAACACTGAATAGGCATGTACATATCGCTTCTGGGACCCAAAAATATCGAATTTTCGGGTGTTTTGAGCCTGAATTTGAGATATAAACCTGTACAGATGATGCATGCACATATCGACTTTGGACACTTATAATATCGATTTTTAGCATGTTTTGACCCTATATTTTAAATCATTCTAGCACTGTGTAGGCATGTACAGATCGCTTTTGGGACCCACAAATATCAAATTTTCGGGTGTTTTGAGGTTGAATTTGGGATATAAATGGGTGCAGAAGATGCATACACATATTGACTTTGGGCACCTAAAATATCGATTTTTAGCATGTTTTAGGCCTGTATCTGAGTAGGCATGTGCAGATCGCTTCTACAACCCAAAAATACCAAATTTTTGGGTGTTTGGAGCCTGAATTTGAGATGTAAACAGCTACAGAAGATGCATGCACATATTGACTTTTAGCACCTAAAATATAGATTTTCAGCATGTTTGGGGCCTGTATTTTGAAAATACTCTAACACGGAGAAGGCATGCACAGATCGCTTCTGGGATCTCAAAATATCGAATTTTCGGGTGTTTTGAGCCTGAATTTGAGATATAAACGGGTACAGAAGATGCATGCACATATTGAATTTGGGCACCTAAAATATCGATTTTCAGCATGTTTTGGGCCTGTATCTGAGTAGGCATGTACAGATCGCTTCTGGGACCCCAAAATATCGAATTTTCGGGTGTTTGGAGCCTGAATTTGAGATATAAACGGGTACAGAAGATGCATGCACATATTGACTTTGGGCATCTAAAATATCGATTTTCAGCATGTTTTGGGCCTGTATCTGAGTAGGCATGTACAGATCGCTTCTGGGAGCCCAAAATATCGAATTTTTGGGTGTTTTGAGCTTGAGTTTGAGATATAAACGGGTTCAGAAGATTCATGAATATATCGACTTTTGGGCAACTAAAAGATTGATTTTTAGTATGTTTTGGGCCTGAATTTTGAAAATACTCTAACACGGAGTAGGAATGTCCAGATCGATTCTGGGACCCCAAAATATCGAATTTTTAGGTGTTTTGGGGCTGAATTTGAGATATCGACTTTGGGCAGCTAAAATATCGATATTCAGCATGTTTTGGGCCTGTATTTTGAAAATACTCTAACACGGAGTAGGCATGTACAGATCGCTTCTGGGACACAAAAAATCGAATTTTCGGGTGTTTTGAGGTTGAATTTGGGATTATAAACGGGTGCAGAAGATGCATACACATATTGACTTTGGGCACCTAAAATATCGATTTTCAGCATGTTTTGGGCCTGTATTTTGAAAATACTTTAACACGGAGTAGGCATGTACAGATCGCTTCTAGGACCCCAAAATATCGAATTTTCGGGTGTTTGGAGCCTGAATTTGAGATATAAACAGGTACAGAAATTGCATGCACATATTGACTTTGGGCATCTAAAATATCGATTTTCAGCATGTTTTGGGCCTGTATCTGAATAGGCATGTACAGATCGCTTCTACGACCCAAAAATACCAAACTTTCGGGTGTTTAGAGCCTGAATTTGAGATATAAACAGGTACAGAAGATGCATGCACATATTGACTTTGGGCATCTAAAATATCGATTTTCATCATGTTTTGGGCCTGTATCTGAGTAGGCATGTACAGATCGCTTCTGGGACCCCAAAGTAGCGAATTTTCGGGTGTTTGGAGCCTGAATTTGAGATATAAACGGGTACAGAAGATGCATGCACATATTGACTTTGGGCATCTAAAATATCGATTTTCAGCATGTTTTGGGCCTGTATCTGAGTAGGCATGTACAGATCGCTTCTGGGACCCCAAAAAATCGAATTTTCGGGTGGTTTGAGGTTGAATTTGGGATTATAAACGGGTGCAGAAGATGCATACACATATTGACTATGGGCACCTAAAATATCGATTTTCAGCATGTTTTGGGTCTGTATCTTGAAAATATTATAACTAGGAGTATGCATGTACAGATAGATTCTAGGACCCAAAAATACCGAATTTTCGGGTGTTTTGAGCATGAATTTGAGATATAAACTGATACAGAAGATGCATGCACATATAGACTTTGGACACTTAAAATATAGATTTTTAGCATGTTTTGAGCCTATATTTTGAAAACATTCTAGCACTGAGTAGGCATGTACAGATTGCTTCTGGGACCCAAAAATTCGAATTTTCGGGTGTTTTGAGGTTGAATTTGGGATTATAAACGGGTGCAGAAGATGCATACACATATTGACTTTGGGCACCTAAAATATCGATTTTCAGCATGTTTTGGGCCTCTATTATGAAAATACTCTAACACGGAGTAGGCATGTACAGATCGCTTCTGGGACCCCAAAATATCGAATTTTCGTGTGTTTGGAGTCTAAATTTGAGATAGAAACGGGTACAGAAGATGCAAGCACATATTGACTTTGGGCACCTAAAATATCGATTTTCAGCATGTTTTTGGCCAGTAATTTGAAAATACTCTAACACGGAGTAGGCATGTACAGATCGCTTCTGGGACCCCAAAAAATCGAATTTTCGGGTGTTTTGAGCCTGAATTTGAGATATAAACGGATACTGAAGATGCATGCACATATCGACTTTTGGGCACCTAAAATATCGATTTTGAGCATGTTTTAGGTTTGTATCATGAAAGCATTCTAACTAGGAGTAGGCATGTACAGATCGCTTCTAGGACCCACAAATACCGAATTTTCGGGTTTTTTTATCCTGAATTTGAGATATAAACGGGTACATAAGGTTGCATGCACATATTGGCTTTGGACACTTAAAATATCGATTTTTAGCATGTTTTGAGCCTATATTTTGAAAACATTCAAGCACTGAGTAGGCATGTACATATTCCTTCTGGGACCGCAAAATTTCGAATTTTCGGGTGTTTTGAGCCTGCATTTGAGATATAAACGGGTACTGAAGATACATGCACATATCGACTTTTTGCACCTAAAATATCGATTTTGAGCATGTTTTGGGTCTATATCTTGAAAACATTCTAGCAAGGAGTAGGCATGTACAGATCGCTTCTGGGACACAAAAATATCTAATTTTCGAGTGTTTTGAGTCTGAATTTGAGATATAAACGGGTACAAAAGATGTATGCACATATCGACTTTGGACACCAAAAATATCGATTGTTAGCATATTTTAAGTCTATATTTTGAAAACATTCTAGCACTGAGTAGACATGTACAGATCGCTTCTGGGACCCAAAAATATTGAATTTTCCGTTGTTTTGAACGTGAATTTGAGATTTATATGGGTACTGAAGATGCATGCAGATATCGACTTAATGCACGTAAAATATCGATTTTCAGCATGTTTTGGGTCTGTATCTTGAAAACATTATAACTAGGAGTAGGCATTGACAGATAGATTCTAGGACCAAAAAAAACCGAATTTTCGGGTGTTTTGAGCCTGAATTTGAGATATAAACGGTTACAGAAGATGCATGCACATATCGACTTTGGACACTTAAAATATAGAGTTTTAGTATGTTTTGAGCCTATATTTTGAAAACATTCTAGCACTGAGTAGGCATGTACAGATCGCTTCTGGGACCCAAAAATCGAATTTTCGGGTGTTTTGAGGTTGAATTTGGGATTATAAACGAGTGCAGAAGATGCATACACATATTGACTTTGGGCACCTAAAATATCGATTTTCAGCGTGTTTTGGGCCTCTATTTTGAAAATACTCTAACACAGAGTAGGCATGTACAGATCGCTTCTAGGACCCGAAAATATCGAATTTTCGGGTGTTTTGAGCCTTGATTTGAGATATAAAGGGGTACAGAAGATGCATGCACATATTGACTTTGGGCACCTAAAATATCGATTTGGAGCATGTTTTGGGTCTGAATCTTGAAAACATTATAACTAGGAGTAGGCATGTACAGATAGCTTCTAGGACCCAAAAATACCGAATTTTCGGGTGTTTTGAGCCTGAATTTGAGATATAAACGGTTACAGAAGATGCATGCACATATCGACTTTGGACACTTAAAATATCGATTTTTAGCATGTTTTGAACCTATATTTTAAGAACATCCTAGCACTGAGTAGGCATGTACAGATCGCTTCTGGGACCCCAAAAAATCGAATTTTCAGGTGTTTTGAGGTTGAATTTGGGATTATAAACGGGTGCAGAAGATGCATACACATATTGACTTTGGGCACCTAAAATATCGATTTTCAGCATGTTTTGGGCCAGTATTTTGAAAATACTCTAACACGGAGTAGGCATGTACAGATCGCTTCAGGGACCCCAAAAATCGAATTTTCGGGTGTTTTGAGCCTGAATTTGAGATATAAACGGATACTGAAGATGCATGCACATATCGACTTTTTGGCTCCTAATATATCGATTTTGAGCTTGTTTTGGGTCTGTATCTTGAAAACATTCTAACTAGGAGTAGGCATGTACAGTTCGCTTCTAGGACCCATAAATACCGAATTTTTGGGTGTTTTGAGCCTGAATTTAAGATATAAACGGGTACAGGAGATGCATGCACATATCGACTTTGGACACTTAAAACATCGATTTTTAGAATGTTTTCAGCCTATTTTTTGAAAACATTCTAGGACTGAGTTGGCATGTACAGATCGCTTCTGCGACCTAAAAATATCGAATTTTTGGGTGTTTTAAGGTTGAATTTGGGATATAAACGGGTGCAGAAGATAAATACACATATTGACTTTGGGCACCTAAAATATCGATTTTCAGCATGTTTTGGGCCTGCATCTGAGTAGGCATGTACAGATCGCTTCTGGGATCCAAAAATATCGAATTTTCGGGTGTTTTGAGCCTGAATTTGATATATAAACGGGTACAGAATATGCATGCATATAATGACTTTGGGCACGTAAAATATCGATTTTCAGCATGTTTTGGGCCAGCATTTTTAAAATACTCTAACATGGAGTAGGCATGTACATATCGCTTCTGGGACCTGAAAATATCGAATATTCGGGTGTTTTGAACCTGAATTTGAGATATAAACGGGTACTGAAGATTCATGCACATATCAACTTTTGGGCACCTAAAATATCGATTTTGAGCATGTTTTGGGTCTGTATCTTGAAAACATTCTAACTACGAGTAGGCATGTACAGATAGCTTCTAGGACCCAATAATACCGAATTTTCGGGTGTTTTGAGCCTGAATTTGAGATATAAACAGGTGCAGAAGATACATACACATATTGACTTTGGGCACCTAAAATATCGATTTTCAGCATGTTTTAGTCATGTATCTGAGTAGGCATGTAAAGATCGCTTCTTGGACCCCAAAATATCGAATTTTCGGGTGTTTTGAGGCTGAATTTGAGATATAAACGGGTACAGAAAATGCATGCACATATCGACTTTTGGGCACCTAAATGATCGATTTTTAATATGTTTTGGGCCTGATTTTTGAAAATACTCTAACACGGACTAGGCATGTACAGATCGCTTTTGGGACCCAAAAATATCGAATTTTCGGGTGTTTTGTGCCTGAATTTGAGATATCGACTTTGGGTACCTAAAATATCGATTTTCAGCATGTTTTGGGCCTGTATTTTGAAAATACTCTAACACGGAGTAGGCATGTACAGATCGCTTTGTGGACCCCAAAATATCGAATTTTCGTGTGTTTTTAGCCTGAATTTGAGATATAAACGGGTACAGAATATACATGCATATTATGACTTTAAGCACGTAAAATATCGATTTTCAGCATGTTTTGGGCCTGTATTTTGAAAATACTCTAACACGGAGTAGGCATGTACAGATAGCTTCTGGGACCCCAAAATATTAAATTTTCGTGTGTTTGGAGACTAAATTTGAGATAGAAACGGGTACAGAAGATGCATGCACATATTGACTTTGGGAACCTAAAATATCGATTTTCAGCATGTTTTGGGCCAGTAATTTGAAAATACTCTAATACGGAGTAGGCATGTACAGATCGCTTCTGGGACCCCCCAAAATCGAATTTTCGGGTGTTTTGAGCCTGAATTTGAGATATAAACGGATACTGAAGATGCATTCACATATCGACTTTTGGGCACCTAAAATATCGATTTTGAGCATGTTTTAGGTCTGTATCTTGAAAGCATTCTAACTAGGAGTAGGCATGTACAGATTGCTTCCAGGACCCATAAATACCGAATTTTCGGGTGTTTTGATCCTGAATTTGAGATATAAACGGGTACAGAAGATGCATACACATATCGACTTTGGACACTTAAAATATCGATTTTTAGCATGTTTTGAGCCTATATTTTGAAAACATTCTAGGACTGAGTAGGCATGTACAGATCGCTTCGGGGACCCAAAAAAAACGAGTTTTCGGGTGTTTTTAGGTTGAATTTGGGATTATAAACGCGTGCAGAAGATGCATACACATATTGACTTTGTGCACCTAAAATATCGATTTTCAACATGTTTTGGGCCTGTATTTTTAAAAAAATACTCTAATACAGAGTAGGCATGTACAGATCGCTTCTGGGACCCAAAAATATCGAATTTTCGGGTGTTTTGTGCCTGAATATGAGATATCGACTTTGGGTACCTAAAATATCGATTTTCAGCATGTTTTGGGCCTGTATTTTGAAAATACTCTAACACGGAGTAGGCATGTACAGATCGCTTTGTGGACCCCAAAATATCGAATTTTCGTGTGTTTTTAGCCCGAATTTGAGATATAAACGGGTACTGAAGAGGCATGCACATATCGACTTTGTGCACCTAAAAGATCGATTTTCAGTATGTTTTGGGTTTATATCTTGAAAACATTCTAACTAGGAATAGGCATGTACAGATCGCTTCTAGGATCCAAAAATACCGAATTTTCGGGTGTTTTAGGCCTGAATTTGAGATATAAACGGGAACAGAAGATGCATGCACATATCGACGTTGGACACTTAAAATATCGATTTTTAGTATGTTTTGAGCCTATATTTTGAAAACATTCTAGCACTGAGTAGGCATGTCCAGATCGCTTCTGGGACCCAAAAATATCGAATTTTCGGGTGTTTTGAGATTGAATTTGGGATATAAACGGGTGCAGTAGATGCATACACATATCGACTTTGGGCACCTAAAATATCGGTTTTCAGCATGTTTTGGGCCTGTATCTGAGTAGGCATGCACAGATCGCTTCTGGGACCCCAAAATATCGAATTTTCGGGTGTTTTGAGCCTGAATTTGATATATAAACGTGTACAGAATATGCATGCACATATCGACTTTGTGCACCTAAAAGATCGATTTTCAGTATGTTTTGGGCCTGTATTTTGAAAATACTCTAACATGGAGTAGGCATGTCCAGATAGCTTCTGGTACCCCAAAATATCGATTTTTCGGGTATTTTGTGCTTGAATTTGATATATCGACTTTGGGCACCTAAAATATCGATTTTTAGCATGTTTTGGGCCTATATTATGAAAATATTCTAGTACTGAGTAGGCATGTGCATATTCCTTCTGGGACCCCAAAATTTCGAATTTTCGGGTGTTTTGAGCCTGCATTTGAGATATAAACGGGTACTGAAGATACATGCACATATCGACTTTTTGCACCTAAAATATCGATTTTGAGCATGTATTGGGTCTGTATCTTGAAAACATTCTAAGAAGGAGTAGGCATGTACAGATCGCTTCTGGGACACAAAAATATCTAATTTTCGGGTGTTTCGAGTCTGAATTTGAGATATAAACGGGTACAGAAGATTCAAGCACATATCGACTTTGGGCACCCAAAATATCAATTTTTAGTATGTTTTGGGCCTATATTTTGAAAATACTCTAATACGGAGAAGGCATGTACAGATCGCTTCTGGGACACAAAAATATCGAATTTTCGGGTGTTTTGAGCCTGAATTTGAGATATAAACGGGTACAGAAGATGAATGCACATATCGACTTTTTGCACCTAAAATATCGATTTTGATCATGTTTTGGGTCTGTATCTTGAAAACATTCTAGTAAGGAGTAGGCATGTACAGATCGCTTCTGGGACCCAAAAATACCGAATTTTTGGGTGTTTTGAGCCTGAATTTGAGATATAAACGGGTACAGAAGATGCATGCACATATCGACTTTGGGCACACAAAATAACGATTTTCAGCATGTTTTGGGCCCGTATTGTGAAAATACTCTAACACGGAGTAGGCATGTACAGATTGCTTCTGGGACACAAAAATATCGAATTTTTGGGTGTTTTGAGCCTTGATTTGAGATATAAAGGGGTACAGAAGATGCATGCACACATTGACTTTGGGCACCTAAAATATCGATTTGGAGCATATTTTGGGTCTGAATCTTGAAAACATTATAACTAGGAGTAGGCATGTACAGATAGCTTCTAATACCCAAAAATACCGAATTTTCGGGTGTTTTGAGCCTGAATTTGAGATATAAACGGGTACAGAAGATGCATGAATATATCAACTTTTGGGCACCTAAAAGATTTTTTTTTAGTATGTTTTGGGCCTGAATTTTGAAAATACTCTAACACGGTTAGTAGGTATCTACAGATCGCTTCTGGGACCCCAAAATACCGAATTTACGAGTGTTTTGGGCCTTAATTTGAGATATCGACTTTGGGCACCTAAAATATCGATATTCAGCATGTTTTGGGCCTGTATTCTGAAATTACTCTAACACGGAGTAGGCATGTACAGATCGCTTCTTGGACCCCAAAATATCGAATTTTCGGGTGTTTTGAGCCTGAATTTGAGATATAAAGAAAGGGGTACAGAAGATACTTGCACATATTGACTTTGGGCACCTAAATTATCGATTTTGAGCATGTTTTGGGTCTGTATCTTGAAAACATTATAACTAGGAATAGGCATGTACAGATCGCTTCTAGGATCCAAAAATACCGAATTTTCGGGTGTTTTAGGCCTGAATTTGAGATATAAACGGGAACAGAAGATGCATGCACATATCGACTTTGGACACTTAAAATATCGATTTTTAGCATGTTTTGAACCTATATTTTAAAAACATCCTAGCACTGAGTAGGCATGTACAGATCGCTTCTGGGACCCCAAAAAATCGAATTTTCAGGTGTTTTGAGGTTGAATTTGGGATTATAAACGGGTGCAGAAGATGCATACACATATAGACTTTGGGCACCTAAAATATCGATTTTCAGCATGTTTTGGGCCAGTATTTTGAAAATACTCTAATACGGAGTAGGCATGTACAGATCGCTTCTGGGACACAAAAATATCGAATTTTCAGGTGTTTTGAGCCTGAATTTAAGATATAAACGGGTACAGGAGATGCATGCACATATCGACTTTGGACACTTAAAACATCGATTTTTAGAATGTTTTCAGCCAATTTTTTGAAAACATTCTAGGACTGAGTAGGCATGTACAGATCGCTTCTGCGACCTAAATATATCGAATTTTTGGGTGTTTTAAGGTTGAATTTGGGATATAAACGGGTGCAGAAGATGAATACACATATTGACTTTGGGCACCTAAAATATCGATTTTCAGCATGTTTTGGGCCTGTATCTGAGTAGGCATGTACAGATCGCTTCTGGGATCCAAAAATATCGAATTTTCGGGTGTTTTGAGCCTGAATTTGATATATAAACGGGTACAGAATATGCATGCATATAATGACTTTGGGCACGTAAAATATCGATTTTCAGCATATTTTGGGCCAGCATTTTTAAAATACTCTAACATGGAGTAGGCATGTACATATCGCTTCTGGGACCTGAAAATATCGAATATTCGGGTGTTTTGAACCTGAATTTGAGATATAAACGGGTACTGAAGATTCATGCACATATCAACTTTTGGGCACCTAAAATATCGATTTTGAGCATGTTTTGGGTCTGTATCTTGAAAACATTCTAACTACGAGTAGGCATGTACAGATAGCTTCTAGGACCCAATAATACCGAATTTTCGGGTGTTTTGAGCCTGAATTTGAGATATAAACGGGTGCAGAAGATACATACACATATTGACTTTAGGCACCTAAAATATCGATTTTCAGCATGTTTTAGTCATGTATCTGAGTAGGCATGTAAAGATCGCTTCTTGGACCCCAAAATATCGAATTTTCGGGTGTTTTGAGGCTGAATTTGAGATATAAACGGGTACAGAAAATGAATGCACATATCGACTTTTGGGCACCTAAATGATCGATTTTTAATATGTTTTGGGCCTGATTTTTGAAAATACTCTAACACGGACTAGGCATGTACAGATCGCTTTTGGGACCCAAAAATATCGAATTTTCGGGTGTTTTGTGCCTGAATTTGAGATATCGACTTTGGGTACCTAAAATATCGATTTTCAGCATATTTTGGGCCTGTAATTTGAAAATACTCTAACACGGAGTAGGCATGTACAGATCGCTTTGTGGACCCCAAAATATCGAATTTTCGTGTGTTTTTAGCCTGAATTTGAGATATAAACGGGTACAGAATATACATGCATATTATGACTTTAAGCACGTAAAATATCGATTTTCAGCATGTTTTGGGCCTGTATTTTGAAAATACTCTAACACGGAGTAGGCATGTACAGATAGCTTCTGGGACCCCAAAATATTAAATTTTCGTGTGTTTGGAGACTAAATTTGAGAAAGAAACGGGTACAGAAGATGCATGCACATATTGACTTTCGGAACCTAAAATATCGATTTTCAGCATGTTTTGGGCCAGTAATTTGAAAATACTCTAATACTGAGTAGGCATGTACAGATCGCTTCTGGGACCCCCCAAAATCGAATTTTCGGGTGTTTTGAGCCTGAATTTGAGATATAAACGGATACTGAAGATGCATTCACATATCGACTTTTGGGCACCTAAAATATCGATATTCAGCATGTTTTGGGCCTGTATTTTGAAAATACTCTAACACGGAGTAGGCATGTACAGATCGCTTCTGGGACACAAAAAATCGAATTTTCGGGTGTTTTGAGGTTGAATTTGGGATTATAAACGGGTGCAGAAGATGCATACACATATTGACTTTGGGCACCTAAAATATCGATTTTCAGCATGTTTTGGGCCTGTATTTTGAAAATACTTTAACACGGAGTAGGCATGTACAGATCGCTTCTAGGACCCCAAAATATCGAATTTTCGGGTGTTTGGAGCCTGAATTTGAGATATAAACAGGTACAGAAGATGCATGCACATATTGACTTTGGGCATCTAAAATATCGATTTTCAGCATGTTTTGGGCCTGTATCTGAATAGGCATGTACAGATCGCTTCTACGACCCAAAAATACCAAACTTTCGGGTGTTTAGAGCCTGAATTTGAGATATAAACAGGTACAGAAGATGCATGCACATATTGACTTTGGGCATCTAAAATATCGATTTTCATCATGTTTTGGGCCTGTATCTGAGTAGGCATGTACAGATCGCTTATGGGACCCCAAAGTAGCGAATTTTCGGGTGTTTGGAGCCTGAATTTGAGATATAAACGGGTACAGAAGATGCATGCACATATTGACTTTGGGCATCTAAAATATCGATTTTCAGCATGTTTTGGGCCTGTATCTGAGTAGGCATGTACAGATCGCTTCTGGGACCCCAAAAAATCGAATTTTCGGGTGGTTTGAGGTTGAATTTGGGATTATAAACGGGTGCAGAAGATGCATACACATATTGACTATGGGCACCTAAAATATCGATTTTCAGCATGTTTTGGGTCTGTATCTTGAAAATATTATAACTAGGAGTATGCATGTACAGATAGATTCTAGGACCCAAAAATACCGAATTTTCGGGTGTTTTGAGCATGAATTTGAGATATAAACTGTTACAGAAGATGCATGCACATATAGACTTTGGACACTTAAAATATAGATTTTTAGCATGTTTTGAGCCTATATTTTGAAAACATTCTAGCACTGAGTAGGCATGTAGAGATTGCTTCTGGGACCCAAAAATTCGAATTTTCGGGTGTTTTGAGGTTGAATTTGGGATTATAAACGGGTGCAGAAGATGCATACACATATTGACTTTGGGCACCTAAAATATCGATTTTCAGCATGTTTTGGGCCTCTATTTTGAAAATACTCTAACACGGAGTAGGCATGTACAGATCGCTTCTGGGACCCCAAAATATCGAATTTTCGTGTGTTTGGAGTCTAAATTTGAGATAGAAACGGGTACAGAAGATGCAAGCACATATTGACTTTGGGCACCTAAAATATCGGTTTTCAGCATGTTTTGGGCCAGTAATTTGAAAATACTCTAACACGGTGTAGGCATGTACAGATCGCTTCTGGGACCCCAAAAAATCGAATTTTCGGGTGTTTTGAGCCTGAATTTGAGATATAAACGGATACTGAAGATGCATGCACATATCGACTTTTGGGCACCTAAAATATCGATTTTGAGCATGTTTTAGGTTTGTATCATGAAAGCATTCTAACTAGGAGTAGGCATGTACAGATCGCTTCTAGGACCCACAAATACCGAATTTTCGGGTTTTTTTATCCTGAATTTGAGATATAAACGGGTACAGAAGGTTGCATGCACATATTGGCTTTGGACACTTAAAATATCGATTTTTAGCATGTTTTGAGCCTATATTTTGAAAACATTCAAGCACTGAGTAGGCATGTACATATTCCTTCTGGGACCGCAAAATTTCGAATTTTCGGGTGTTTTGAGCCTGCATTTGAGATATAAACGGGTACTGAAGATACATGCACATATCGACTTTTTGCACCTAAAATATCGATTTTGAGCATGTTTTGGGTCTATATCTTGAAAACATTCTAGCAAGGAGTAGGCATGTACAGATCGCTTCTGGGACACAAAAATATCTAATTTTCGAGTGTTTTGAGTCTGAATTTGAGATATAAACGGGTACAAAAGATGTATGCACATATCGACTTTGGACACCAAAAATTTCGATTGTTAGCATATTTTAAGTCTATATTTTGAAAACATTCTAGCACTGAGTAGACATGTACAGATCGCTTCTGGGACCCAAAAATATTGAATTTTCCGTTGTTTTGAACGTGAATTTGAGATTTATATGGGTACTGAAGATGCATGCAGATATCGACTTAATGCACGTAAAATATCGATTTTCAGCATGTTTTGGGTCTGTATCTTGAAAACATTATAACTAGGAGTAGGCATTGACAGATAGATTCTAGGACCAAAAAAAACCGAATTTTCGGGTGTTTTGAGCCTGAATTTGAGATATAAACGGTTACAGAAGATGCATGCACATATCGACTTTGGACACTTAAAATATAGAGTTTTAGTATGTTTTGAGCCTATATTTTGAAAACATTCTAGCTCTGAGTAGGCATGTACAGATCGCTTCTGGGACCCAAAAATCGAATTTTCGGGTGTTTTGAGGTTGAATTTGGGATTATAAACGAGTGCAGAAGATGCATACACATATTGACTTTGGGCACCTAAAATATCGATTTTCAGCATGTTTTGGGTCAGTATTTTGAAAATACTCTAACACGGAGTAGGCATGTACAGATCGCTTCAGGGACCCCAAAAATCGAATTTTCGGGTGTTTTGAGCCTGAATTTGAGATATAAACGGATACTGAAGATGCATGCACATATCGACTTTTTGGCTCCTAATATATCGATTTTGAGCTTGTTTTGGGTCTGTATCTTGAAAACATTCTAACTAGGAGTAGGCATGTACAGTTCGCTTCTAGGACCCATAAATACCGAATTTTTGGGTGTTTTGAGCCTGAATTTAAGATATAAACGGGTACAGGAGATGCATGCACATATCGACTTTGGACACTTAAAACAGCGATTTTTAGAATGTTTTCAGCCTATTTTTTGAAAACATTCTAGGACTGAGTTGGCATGTACAGATCGCTTCTGCGACCTAAAAATATCGAATTTTTGGGTGTTTTAAGGTTGAATTTGGGATATAAACGGGTGCAGAAGATGAATACACATATTGACTTTGGGCACCTAAAATATCGATTTTCAGCATGTTTTGGGCCTGCATCTGAGTAGGCATGTACAGATCGCTTCTGGGATCCAAAAATATCGAATTTTCGGGTGTTTTGAGCCTGAATTTGATATATAAACGGGTACAGAATATGCATGCATATAATGACTTTGGGCACGTAAAATATCGATTTTCAGCATGTTTTGGGCCAGCATTTTTAAAATACTCTAACATGGAGTAGGCATGTACATATCGCTTCTGGGACCTGAAAATATCGAATTTGAGATATAAACGGGTACTGAAGATTCATGCACATATCAACTTTTGGGCACCTAAAATATCGATTTTGAGCATGTTTTGGGTCTGTATCTTGAAAACATTCTAACTACGAGTAGGCATGTACAGATAGCTTCTAGGACCCAATAATACCGAATTTTCGGGTGTTTTGAGCCTGAATTTGAGATATAAACAGGTGCAGAAGATACATACACATATTGACTTTGGGCACCTAAAATATCGATTTTCAGCATGTTTTAGTCATGTATCTGAGTAGGCATGTAAAGATCGCTTCTTGGACCCCAAAATATCGAATTTTCGGGTGTTTTGAGGCTGAATTTGAGATATAAACGGGTACAGAAAATGCATGCAGATATCGACTTTTGGGCACCTAAATGATCGATTTTTAATATGTTTTGGGCCTGATTTTTGAAAATACTCTAACACGGACTAGGCATGTACAGATCGCTTTTGGGACCCAAAAATATCGAATTTTCGGGTGTTTTGTGCCTGAATTTGAGATATCGACTTTGGGTACCTAAAATATCGATTTTCAGCATGTTTTGGGCCTGTATTTTGAAAATACTCTAACACGGAGTAGGCATGTACAGATCGCTTTGTGGACCCCAAAATATCGAATTTTCGTGTGTTTTTAGCCTGAATTTGAGATATAAACGGGTACAGAATATACATGCATATTATGACTTTAAGCACGTAAAATATCGATTTTCAGCATGTTTTGGGCCTGTATTTTGAAAATACTCTAACACGGAGTAGGCATGTACAGATAGCTTCTGGGACCCCAAAATATTAAATTTTCGTGTGTTTGGAGACTAAATTTGAGATGGAAACGGGTACAGAAGATGCATGCACATATTGACTTTGGGAACCTAAAATATCAATTTTCAGCATGTTTTGGGCCAGTAATTTGAAAATACTCTAATACGGAGTAGGCATGTACAGATCGCTTCTGGGACCCCCCAAAATCGAATTTTCGGGTGTTTTGAGCCTGAATTTGAGATATAAACGGATACTGAAGATGCATTCACATATCGACTTTTGGGCACCTAAAATATCGATTTTGAGCATGTTTTAGGTCTGTATCTTGAAAGCATTCTAACTAGGAGTAGGCATGTACAGATTGCTTCCAGGACCCATAAATACCGAATTTTCGGGTGTTTTGATCCTGAATTTGAGATATAAACGGGTACAGAAGATGCATGCACATATCGACTTTGGACACTTAAAATATCGATTTATAGCATGTTTTGAGCCTATATTTTGAAAACATTCTAGGACTGAGTAGGCATGTACAGATCGCTTCGGGGACCCAAAAAAAACGAATTTTCGGGTGTTTTTAGGTTGAATTTGGGATTATAAACGCGGGCAGAAGATGCATACACATATTGACTTTGTGCACCTAAAATATCGATTTTCAACATGTTTTGGGCCTGTATTTTTAAAAAAATACTCTAATACAGAGTAGGCATGTACAGATCGCTTCTGGGACCCAAAAATATCGAATTTTCGGGTGTTTTGTGCCTGAATATGAGATATCGACTTTGGGTACCTAAAATATCGATTTTCAGCATGTTTTGGGCCTGTATTTTGAAAATACTCTAACACGGAGTAGGCATGTACAGATCGCTTTGTGGACCCCAAAATATCGAATTTTCGTGTGTTTTTAGCCCGAATTTGAGATATAAACGGGTACTGAAGAGGCATGCACATATCGACTTTGTGCACCTAAAAGATCGATTTTCAGTATGTTTTGGGTTTATATCTTGAAAACATTCTAACTAGGAATAAGCATGTACAGATCGCTTCTAGGATCCAAAAATACCGAATTTTCGGGTGTTTTAGGCCTGAATTTGAGATATAAACGGGAACAGAAGATGCATGCACATATCGACGTTGGACACTTAAAATATCGATTTTTAGTATGTTTTGAGCCTATATTTTGAAAACATTATAGCACTGAGTAGGCATGTCCAGATCGCTTCTGGGACCCAAAAATATCGAATTTTCGGGTGTTTTGAGATTGAATTTGGGATATAAACGGGTGCAGTAGATGCATACACATATCGACTTTGGGCACCTAAAATATCGGTTTTCAGCATGTTTTGGGCCTGTATCTGAGTAGGCATGCACAGATCGCTTCTGGGACCCCAAAATATCGAATTTTCGGGTGTTTTGAGCCTGAATTTGATATATAAACGTGTACAGAATATGCATGCACATATCGACTTTGTGCACCTAAAAGATCGATTTTCAGTATGTTTTGGGCCTGTATTTTGAAAATACTCTAACATGGAGTAGGCATGTCCAGATAGCTTCTGGTACCCCAAAATATCGATTTTTCGGGTATTTTGTGCTTGAATTTGATATATCGACTTTGGGCACCTAAAATATCGATTTTTAGCATGTTTTGGGCCTATATTATGAAAATATTCTAGTACTGAGTAGGCATGTGCATATTCCTTCTGGGACCCCAAAATTTCGAATTTTCGGGTGTTTTGAGCCTGCATTTGAGATATAAACGGGTACTGAAGATGAATGCACATATCGACTTTTTGCACCTAAAATATCGATTTTGAGCATGTATTGGGTCTGTATCTTGAAAACATTCTAAGAAGGAGTAGGCATGTACAGATCACTTCTGGGACACAAAAATATCTAATTTTCGGGTGTTTCGAGTCTGAATTTGAGATATAAACGGGTACAGAAGATTCAAGCACATATCGACTTTGGGCACCCAAAATATCGATTTTTAGCATGTTTTGGGCCTATATTTTGAAAATACTCTAATACGGAGAAGGCATGTACAGATCGCTTCTGGGACACAAAAATATCGAATTTTCGGGTGTTTTGAGCCTGAATTTGAGATATAAACGGGTACAGAAGATGAATGCACATATCGACTTTTTGCACCTAAAATATCGATTTTGAGCATGTTTTGGATCTGTATCTTGAAAACATTCTAGTAAGGAGTAGGCATGTACAGATCGCTTCTGGGACCCAAAAATACCGAATTTTTGGGTGTTTTGAGCCTGAATTTGAGATATAAACGGGTACAGAAGATGCATGCACATATCGACTTTGGGCACACAAAATAACGATTTTCAGCATGTTTTGGGCCCGTATTGTGAAAATACTCTAACACGGAGTAGGCATGTACATATTGCTTCTGGGACACAAAAATATCGAATTTTTGGGTGTTTTGAGCCTTGATTTGAGATATAAAGGGGTACAGAAGATGCATGCACACATTGACTTTGGGCACCTAAAATATCGATTTGGAGCATATTTTGGGTCTGAATCTTGAAAACATTATAACTAGGAGTAGGCATGTACAGATAGCTTCTAATACCCAAAAATACCGAATTTTCGGGTGTTTTGAGCCTGAATTTGAGATATAAACGGGTACAGAAGATGCATGAATATATCAACTTTTGGGCACCTAAAAGATTTTTTTTTAGTATGTTTTGGGCCTGAATTTTGAAAATACTCTAACACGGTTAGTAGGTATCTACAGATCGCTTCTGGGACCCCAAAATACCGAATTTACGGGTGTTTTGGGCCTTAATTTGAGATATCGACTTTGGGCCCCTAAAATATCGATATTCAGCATGTTTTGGGCCTGTATTCTGAAATTACTCTAACACGGAGTAGGCATGTACAGATCGCTTCTTGGACCCCAAAATATCGAATTTTCGGGTGTTTTGAGCCTGAATTTGAGATATAAAGAAAAGGGTACAGAAGATACTTGCACATATTGACTTTGGGCACCTAAATTATCGATTTTGAGCATGTTTTGGGTCTGTATCTTGAAAACATTATAACTAGGAGTAGGCATATACAGATAACTTCTAGGACCCAAAAATATCGAATTTTCGGGTGTTTTGAGCCTGAATTTGAGATATAAACGGTTACAGAAGATGCATGCACATATCGACTTTGGACACTTAAAATATCGATTTTTAGCATGTTTTGAACCTATATTTTAAAAACATCCTAGCACTGAGTAGGCATGTACAGATCGCTTCTGGGACCCCAAAAAATCGAATTTTCAGGTGTTTTGAGGTTGAATTTGGGATTATAAACGGGTGCAGAAGATGCATACACATATAGACTTTGGGCACCTAAAATATTGATTTTCAGCATGTTTTGGGCCAGTATTTTGAAAATACTCTAATACGGAGTAGGCATGTACAGATCGCTTCTGGGACACAAAAATATCGAATTTTCAGGTGTTTTGAGCCTGAATTTAAGATATAAACGGGTACAGGAGATGCATGCACATATCGACTTTGGACACTTAAAACATCGATTTTTAGAATGTTTTCAGCCAATTTTTTGAAAACATTCTAGGACTGAGTAGGCATGTACAGATCGCTTCTGCGACCTAAATATATCGAATTTTTGGGTGTTTTAAGGTTGAATTTGGGATATAAACGGGTGCAGAAGATGAATACACATATTGACTTTGGGCACCTAAAATATCGATTTTCAGCATGTTTTGGGCCTGTATCTGAGTAGGCATGTACAGATTGCTTCTGGGATCCAAAAATATCGAATTTTCGGGTGTTTTGAGCCTGAATTTGATATATAAACGGGTACAGAATATGCATGCATATAATGACTTTGGGCACGTAAAATATCGATTTTCAGCATGTTTTGGGCCAGCATTTTTAAAATACTCTAACATGGAGTAGGCATGTACATATCGCTTCTGGGACCTGAAAATATCGAATATTCGGGTGTTTTGAACCTGAATTTGAGATATAAACGGGTACTGAAGATTCATGCACATATCAACTTTTGGGCACCTAAAATATCGATTTTGAGCATGTTTTGGGTCTGTATCTTGAAAACATTCTAACTACGAGTAGGCATGTACAGATAGCTTCTAGGACCCAATAATACCGAATTTTCGGGTGTTTTGAGCCTGAATTTGAGATATAAACGGGTGCAGAAGATACATACACATATTGACTTTGGGCACCTAAAATATCGATTTTCAGCATGTTTTAGTCATGTATCTGAGTAGGCATGTAAAGATCGCTTCTTGGACCCCAAAATATCGAATTTTCGAGTGTTTTGAGGCTGAATTTGAGATATAAACGGGTACAGAAAAGGAATGCACATATCGACTTTTGGGCACCTAAATGATCGATTTTTAATATGTTTTGGGCCTGATTTTTGAAAATACTCTAACACGGACTAGGCATGTACAGATCGCTTTTGGGACCCAAAAATATCGAATTTTCGGGTGTTTTGTGCCTGAATTTGAGATATCGACTTTGGGTACCTAAAATATCGATTTTCAGCATGTTTTGGGCCTGTATTTTGAAAATACTCTAACACGGAGTAGGCATGTACAGATCGCTTTGTGGACCCCAAAATATCGAATTTTCGTGTGTTTTTAGCCTGAATTTGAGATATAAACGGGTACAGAATATACATGCATATTATGACTTTAAGCACGTAAAATATCGATTTTCAGCATGTTTTGGGCCTGTATTTTGAAAATAATCTAACACGGAGTAGGCATGTACAGATAGCTTCTGGGACCCCAAAATATTAAATTTTCGTGTGTTTGGAGACTAAATTTGAGAAAGAAACGGGTACAGAAGATGCATGCACATATTGACTTTCGGAACCTAAAATATCGATTTTCAGCATGTTTTGGGCCAGTAATTTGAAAATACTCTAATACTGAGTAGGCATGTACAGATCGCTTCTGGGACCCCCCAAAATCGAATTTTCGGGTGTTTTGAGCCTGAATTTGAGATATAAACGGATACTGAAGATGCATTCACATATCGACTTTTGGGCACCTAAAATATCGATTTTGAGCATGTTTTAGGTCTGTATCTTGAAAGCATTCTAACTAGGAGTAGGCATGTACAGATTGCTTCCAGGACCCAAAATTATCGAATTTTCGGGTGTTTTGAGGTTGAATTTGAGATATAAACTGGTACAGAAGATGCATGCACATATCGACTTTTGGGCACCTAAAGGATCGATTTTCAGTATGTTTTGGGCCTGGATTTTGAAAAACTTCTAGCACTGAGTAGGCATGTACAGATCGCTTATGGGACCCCAAAATATCGAATTTTCGGGTGTTTTGGGCCTGAATTAGAGATATCGACTTTGGGCACCTAAAATATCGATTTTTAGCATGATTTGGGCCTATATTTTGAAAATACTCTAGCACTAAGTAGGCATGTACAGATCACTTCTGGGACCCCAAAATATCGAATTTTCGGGTGTTTTGAGCCTGAATTTGAGATATAAACGGGTACAGATGATTCACGCACATATCGACTTTGGACACTTAAAATATCGATTTTTAGCATGTTTTGAGCCTATATATTTTGAAAAAATTCTAGCCCTGAGTAGGCATGTACAGATCGCTTCTGGGACCCAAAAATATCGAATTTTCGGGTGTTTTGAGGTTGAAATTGGGATATAAACGGGTACAGAAGATGCATGCACATATTGACTTTTGGGCACCTAAAAGATCGATTTTCAGGATGTTTTGGGCCTGTATTTTGAAAATACTCTAACACGGAGTAGGCATGTACAGTTCGCTTCTGGGACCCCAAAATATCGAATTTTCGGGTGTTTTGGGCCTGAATTTGAGAAATCGACTTTGGGCACCTAAAATATCAATTTTTAGCATGTTTTGGGCCTATATTTTGAAAATATTCTAGGTCTAAGTAGGCATGTACAGATCACTTCTGGGACCCCAAAATATCGAATTTTTGGGTGTTTTGAGCCTGAATTTGAGATATAAACGGTTACAGATGATGCATGCACATATCGACTTTGGACACTTAAAATATCGATTTTTAGCATGTTTTGAGCCTATATTTTGAAAAAATTCTAGCACTGAGTAGGCATGTACAGATCGCTTCTGGGACCCCAAAATATCGAATTTTCGGGTGTTTTAAGCCTGAATTTGAGATATAAACGGGTACAGAAGATGCATCCACATATCGACTTTTGGGCACCTAAAAAATCGATTTTCAGTTTGTTTTGGGCCTGAATATTGAAAATACTCTAACACGGAGTAGGCATGTACAGATCGCTTCTGGGACCCAAAAATATCGATTTTTTGGGTGTATTGAGCCTAAATTTGAGATATAAACGGGTACAGAAGATGCATGCACATATCGACTTTGGACACTTAAAATATCGATTTTTAGCAAGTTTTGAGCCTATATTTAGAAAATATTCTAGCTCTAAGTAGGCAAGTACAGATTGCTTCTGGGACACCAAAATATCGAATTTTCGGGTGTTTTGAGCCTGAATTTGATATATAAACGGGTACAGAAGATGCATGCACATATCGACTTTGGACACTTAAAATATCGATTTTTAGCATGTTTTGAGCCTATATTTTGAAAAAATTCTAGCACTGACTAGACATGTACAGATCGCTTCTAGGACCCAAAATTATCGAGTTTTCGGGTGTTTTGAGGTTGAATTTGAGATATAAACTGGTACAGAAGATGCATGCACATATCGACTTTTGGGCACCTAAAAGATCGATTTTCAGTATGTTTTGGGCCTGTATTTTGAAAAAATTCTAGCACTGAGTAGGCATGTACAGATCGCTTCTGGGCCCCCAAAATATCGAATTTTCGGGTGTTTTGAGCCTGAATTAGAGATATCGACTTTGGGCACCAAAAATATCGATTTTTAGCATGATTTGGGCCTATATTTTGAAAATATTCTAGCACGAAGTAGACATGTACAGATCACTTCTGGGACCCCAAAATATCGAATTTTCGGGTGTTTTGAGCCTGAATTTGAGATGTAAACGGGTACAGAAGATGCATGCACATATCGACTTTTGGGCACCTAAAAGATCGATTTTCAGTATATTTTGGGCCTGTATTTTGAAAATACTCTAACACGGTGTAGGCATGTACAGTTCGCTTCTGGGACCCCAAAATATCGAATTTTCGGGTGATTTGGGCCTGAATTTGAGAAATCGACTTTGGGCACCTAAAATATCGATTTTTAGCATGTTTTGGGCCTATATTTTGAAAATATTCTAGCTCTAAGTAGGCATGTACAGATCACTTCTGGGACCCCAAAATATCGAATTTTCGGGTGTTTTGAGCCTGAATTAGAGATATAAACGGGTACAGATGATCCATGCACATATCGACTTTGGACACTTAAAATATCGATTTTTAGCATGTTTTGAGCTTATATTTTGAAAACATTCTAGCACTGAGTAGGCATGTACAGATCGCTTCTGGGACCCAAAAATATCGACTTTTCGGGTATTTTGAGGTTGAATTTGGGATATAAACGGGTGCAGAAGATGCATACACATATTGACTTTGGTCACCTAAAATATCGATTTTCCGCTTGGTTTGGGCCTGTATTTTGAAATTACTATAACACGGAGTAGGCAAGTACAATTCGCTTCTGGGACCCAAAAATATCGCATTTTCGGGTGTTTTGAGCATAAATTTCAGATATAAACGGGTACAGAAGATGCATCCACATATCGACTTTTGGGCACCTAAAAGATCGATTTTCAGCTTGTTTTGGGCCTGTAATTTGAAAATACTCTTACACAGAGCAGGCAAGTACAGATTGCTTCTGGGACCCCAAAATATCGAATTTTCGGGTGTTTTGAGCCTGAATTTGAGATATAAACTGGTACAGAAGATGCATGCACATATCGACTTTTTGGCACCTAAAAGATCGATTTTCAGTATGTTTTGGGCCTGGATTTTGAAAAAATTCTAGCACTGAGTAGGCATGTACAGATCGCTTATGGAACCCCAAAATATCGAATTTTCGGGTGTTTTGGGCCTGAATTAGAGATATCGACTTTGGGCACCTAAAATATCGGTTTTTAGCATGATTTGGGCCTATATTTTGAAAATATTCTAGCACTAAGTAGGCATGTACAGATCACTTCTGGGACCCCAAAATATCGAATTTTTGGGTGTTTTGAGCCTGAATTTGAGATATAAACGGGTACAGATGATTCACGCACATATCGACTTTGGACACTTAAAATATCGATTTTCAGCATGTTTTGAGCCTATATATTTTGAAAAAATTCTAGCACTGAGTAGGCATGTACAGATCGCTTCTGTTACCCAAAAATATCGAATTTTCGGGTGTTTTGAGGTTGAATTTGGGATATAAACGGGTACAGAAGATGCATGCACATATCGACTTTTGGGCACCTAAAAGATCAATTTTAAGGATGTTTTGGGCCTGTATTTTGAAAATATTCTAACACTGAGTAGGCATGTACAGTTCGCTTCTGGGACCTCAAAATATCGAATTTTCGGGTGTTTTGGGCCTGAATTTGAGAAATCGGCTTTGGGCACCTAAAATATCAATTTTTAGCATGTTTTGGGCCTATATTTTGAAAATATTCTAGCTCTAAGTAGGCATGTACAGATCACTTCTGGGACCCCAAAATATCGAATTTTTGGGTGTTTTGAGTCGGAATTTGAGATATAAACGGATACAGATGATGCATGCACATATCGATTTTGGACACTTAAAATATCGATTTTTAGCATGTTTTGAGCCTATATTTTGAAAACATTCTAGCACTGAGTAGGCATGTACAGATCGCTTCTGGGACCCCAAAATATCGAATTTTCGGGTGTTTTGAGCCTGAATTTGAGATATAAACGGGTACAGAAGATGCATCCACATATCGACTTTTGGGCACCTAAAAAATCGATTTTCAGTTTGTTTTGGGCCCGAATATTGAAAATACTCTAACACGGAGTAGGCATGTACAGTGCGCTTCTGGGACCCAAAAATATCGATTTTTTGGGTGTTTTGGGCCTGAATTTGTGATATCGACTTTAGGCACCTAAATTATCGATTTTTAGCATGTTTTGGGCCTATATTTTGAAAATATTCTAGAACAGAGTAGGCATGTACAGATTGCTTCTGGGACCCCAAAATATCGAATTTTCGGGTGTTTTGAGCCTGAATTTGAGATATAAACTGGTACAGAAGATGCATGCACATATCGACTTTTTGGCACCTAAAAGATCGATTTTCAGTATGTTTTGGGCCTGGATTTTGAAAAAATTCTAGCACTGAGTAGTCATGTACAGATCGCTTATGGGACCCCAAAATATCGAATTTTCGGGTGTTTTGGGCCTGAATTAGAGATATCGACTTTGGGCACCTAAAATATCGATTTTTAGCATGATTTGGGCCTATATTTTGAAAATATTCTAGCACTAAGTAGGCATGTACAGATCACTTCTGGGACCCCAAAATATCGAATTTTTGGGTGTTTTGAGCCTGAATTTGAGATATAAACGGGTACAGATGATTCACGCACATATCGACTTTGGACACTTAAAATATCGATTTTCAGCATGTTTTGAGCCTATATATTTTGAAAAAATTCTAGCACTGAGTAGGCATGTACAGATCGCTTCTGGGACCCAAAAATATCGAATTTTCGGGTGTTTTGAGGGTGAATTTGGGATATAAACGGGTACAGAAGATGCATGCACATATCGACTTTTGGGCACCTAAAAGATCAATTTTAAGGATGTTTTGGGCCTGTATTTTGAAAATATTCTAACACTGAGTAGGCATGTACAGTTCGCTTCTGGGACCTCAAAATATCGAATTTTCGGGTGTTTTGGGCCTGAATTTGAGAAATCGGCTTTGGGCACCTAAAATATCAATTTTTAGCATGTTTTGGGCCTATATTTTGAAAATATTCTAGCTCTAAGTAGGTATGTACAGATCACTTCTGGGACCCCAAAATATCGAATTTTTGGGTGTTTTGAGTCTGAATTTGAGATATAAACGGATACAGATGATGCATGCACATATCGACTTTGGACACTTAAAATATCGATTTTTAGCATGTTTTGAGCCTATATTTTGAAAACATTCTAGCACTGAGTAGGCATGTACAGATCGCTTCTGGGACCCCAAAATATCGAATTTTCGGGTGTTTTGAGCCTGAATTTGAGATATAAACGGGTACAGAAGATGCATCCACATATCGACTTTTGGGCACCTAAAAAATCGATTTTCAGTTTGTTTTGGGCCCGAATATTGAAAATACTCTAACACGGAGTAGGCATGTACAGTGCGCTTCTGGGACCCAAAAATATCGATTTTTTGGGTGTTTTGGGCCTGAATTTGTGATATCGACTTTGGGCACCTAAATTATCGATTTTTAGCATGTTTTGGGCCTATATTTTGAAAATATTCTAGAACAGAGTAGGCATGTACAGATCGCTTCTGGGACCCCAAAATATCGAATTTTCGAGTGTTTTGAGCCTGAATTTGAGATATAAACGGGTACAGAAGATGCATGCACATATCGACTTTTGGGCACCTAAAAGATCGATTTTCAGTATGTTTTGGGCCTGGATTTTGAAAAAATTCTAGCACTGAGTAGGCATGTACAGATCGCTTCTAGGACCCCAAAATATCGAATTTTCGGGTGTTTTGGGCCGGAATTAGAGATATCGACTTAGGGCACCTAAAATATCGATTTTTAGCATGATTTGGGCCTATATTTTGAAAATATTCTAGCACTAAGTAGGCATGTACAGATCACTTCTGGGACCCCAAAATATCGAATTTTCGGGTGTTTTGAGCCTGAATTTGAGATATAAACGGGTACAGATGATTCACGCACATATCGACTTTGGACACTTAAAATATCGATTTTTAGCATGTTTTGAGCCTATATATTTTGAAAAAATTCTAGCACTGAGTAGGCATGTACAGATCGCTTCTGGGACACAAAAATATTGAATTTTCTGATGTTTTGAGGTTGAATTTGGGATATAAACGGGTACAGAAGATGCATGCACATATCGACTTTTGGGCACCTAAAAGATCGATTTTCAGGATGTTTTGGGCCTGTATTTTTAAAATACTCTAACACGGAGTAGGCATGTACAGTTCGCTTCTGGGACCTCAAAATATCGAATTTTCGGGTGTTTTGGGCCTGAATTTGAGAAATAGACTTTGGGCACCTAAAATATCAATTTTTAGCATGTTTTGGGCCTATGTTTTGAAAATATTCTAGCTCTAAGTAGGCATGTACAGATCACTTCTGGGACCCCAAAATATCGAATTTTTGGGTGTTTTGAGCCTGAATTTAAGATATAATAGGGTACAGAAGATGTATGCACTTATCGACTTTTGGGCACCTAAAATATCGATTTTGAGCATGTTTTGGGCCTGGATTTTGAAAAAATTCTAGCACTGAGTAGGCATGTACAGATCGCTTCTGGGACCCCAAAATATCGAATTTTCGGGTGTTTTGGGCCGGAATTAGAGATATCGACTTTGGGCACCTAAAATATCGATTTTTAGCATGATTTGGGCCTATATTTTGAAAATATTCTAGCACTAAGTAGGCATGTACAGATCACTTCTGGGACCCCAAAATATCGAATTTTCGGGTGTTTTAAGCCTGAATTTGAGATATAAACGGGTACAGATGATTCACGCACATATCGACTTTGGACACTTAAAATATCGTTTTTAGCATGTTTTGACCCTATATATTTTGAAAAAATTCTAGCACTGAGTAGGCATGTACAGATCGCTTCTGGGACCCAAAAATATCGAATTTTCGGGTGTTTTGAGGTTGAATTTGGGATATAAACGGGTACAGCAGATGCATGCACATATCGACTTTTGGGCACCTAAAAGATCGATTTTCAGGATGTTTTTGGCCTGTATTATGAAAATACTCTAACACGGAGTAGGCATGTACAGTTCGCTTCTGGGAAATCAAAATATCGAATTTTCGGGTGTTTTGGGCCTGAATTTGAGAAATCGACTTTGGGCACCTAAAATATCAATTTTTAGCATGTTTTGGGCCTATATTTTGAAAATATTCTAGCTCTATGTAGGCATGTACAGATCACTTCTGGGACCCCAAAATATCGAATTTTTGGGTGTTTTGAGCCTGAATTTGAGATATAAACGGGTACAGATGATGCATGCACATATCGACTTTGGACACTTAAAATATCGATTTTTAGCATGTTTTGAGCCTATATTTTGAAAACATTCTAGCACTGAGCAGGCATGTACAGATCGCTTCTGGGACCACAAAATATCGACATTTCGGGTGTTTTCAGCCTGAATTTGAGATATAAACGGGTACAGAAGATGCATCAACATATCGACTTTTGGGCACCTAAAAAATCGATTTTTAGTTTGTTATGGGCCTGAATATTGAAAATGCTCTAACACGGAGTAGGCATGTACAGATCGCTTCTGGGACCCAAAAATATCGATTTTTTGGGTGTTTTGGGCCTGAATTTGTGATATCGACTTTGGGCACCTAAAATATCGATTTTTAGCATGTTTAGGACCTATATTTTGAAAATATTCTAGCACTGAGTAGGCATATACAGATCGCTTCTGGGACCCCAAAATATCGAATTTTCCGGTGTTTTGAGCCTGAATTTGAGATATAAACGGGTACAGAAGATGTATGCACATATCTACTTTTGGGCACCTAAAATATCGATTTTGAGCATGTTTTGGGTCTGTATCTTGAAAACATTGAAACTAGAAGTAGGGATGTACAGATCGCTTCTAGGACCAAAAATACCGAATTTTCGGGTGTTTTGAGCCTGAATTTGAGATATAAACGGGTACAGAAGATGCATGCACATATCGACTTTGGACACTTAAAATAACGATTTTTAGCATGTTTTGAGCCTATATTTTGAAAACATTCTAGCACTGACTAGACATGTACAGATCGCTTTTGGGACCCAAAATTATCGAATTTTCGGGTGTTTTGAGGTTGAATTTGAGATATAAACTGGTACAGAAGATGCATGCACATATCGACTTTTGGGCACCTAAAAGATCGATTTTCAGTATATTTTGGGCCTGTATTTTGAAAAAATTCTAGCACTGAGTAGGCATGTACAGATCGCTTCTGGCACCCCAAAATATCGAATTTTCGGGTGTTTTGGGCCTGAATTAGAGATATCGACTTTGGGCACCTAAAATATCGATTTTTAGCATGAATTGTTCTATATTTTGAAAATATTCTAGCACTAAGTAGGCATGTACAGATTACTTCTGGGACACAAAAATATCGAATTTTCTGGTGTTTTGAGGTTGAATTTGGGATATAAACGGGTACAGAAGATGCATGCACATATCGACTTTTGGGCACCTAAAAGATCGATTTTCAGGATGTTTTGGGCCTGTATTTTTAAAATACTCTAACACGGAGTAGGCATGTACAGTTCGCTTCTGGGACCTCAAAATATCGAATTTTTGGGTGTTTTGGGCCTGAATTTGAGAAATAGACTTTGGGCACCTAAAATATCAATTTTTAGCATGTTTTGGGCCTATATTTTGAAAATATTCTAGCTCTAAGTAGGCATGTACAGATCACTTCTGGGACCCCAAAATATCGAATTTTTGGGTGTTTTGAGCCTGAATTTAAGATATAATAGGGTACAGAAGATGTATGCACTTATCGATTTTTGGGCACCTAAAATATCGATTTTGAGCATGTTTTGGGCCTGGATTTTGAAAAAATTCTAGCACTGAGTAGGCATGTACAGATCGCTTCTGGGACCCCAAAATATCGAATTTTCGGGTGTTTTGGGCCGGAATTAGAGATATCGACTTTGGGTACCTAAAATATCGATTTTTAGCATGATTTGGGCCTATATTTTGAAAATATTCTAGCACTAAGTAGGCATGTACAGATCACTTCTGGGACCCCAAAATATCGAATTTTCGGGTGTTTTGAGCCTGAATTTGAGATATAAACGGGTACAGATGATTCACGCACATATCGACTTTGGACACTTAAAATATCGATTTTTAGCATGTTTTGACCCTATATATTTTGAAAAAAATCTAGCACTGAGTAGGCATGTACAGATCGCTTCTGGGACCCAAAAATATCGAATTTTCTGGTGTTTTGAGGTTGAATTTGGGATATAAACGGGTACAGAAGATGCATGCACATATCGACTTTTGGGCACCTAAAAGATCGATTTTCAGGATGTTTTTGGCCTGTATTTTGAAAATACTCTAACACGGAGTAGGCATGTACAGTTCGCGTCTGGGAAATCAAAATATCGAATTTTCGGGTGTTTTGGGCCTGAATTTGAGAAATCGACTTTGGGCACCTAAAATATCAATTTTTAGCATGTTTTGGGCCTATATTTTGAAAATATTCTAGCTCTATGTAGGCATGTACAGATCACTTCTGGGACCCCAAAATATCGAATTTTTGGGTGTTTTGAGCCTGAATTTGAGATATAAACGGGTACAGATGATGCATGCACATATCGACTTTGGACACTTAAAATATCGATTTTTAGCATGTTTTGAGCCTATATTTTGAAAACATTCTAGCACTGAGCAGGCATGTACAGATCGCTTCTGGGACCACAAAATATCGACATTTCGGGTGTTTTCAGCCTGAATTTGAGATATAAACGGGTACAGAAGATGCATCAACATATCGACTTTTGGGCACCTAAAAAATCGATTTTTAGTTTGTTATGGGCCTGAATATTGAAAATGCTCTAATACGGAGTAGGCATGTACAGATCGCTTCTGGGACCCAAAAATATCGATTTTTTGGGTGTTTTGGGCCTGAATTTGTGATATAGACTTTGGGCACCTAAAATATCGATTTTTAGCATGTTTAGGACCTATATTTTGAAAATATTCTAGCACTGAGTAGGCATATACAGATCGCTTCTGGGACTCCAAAATATCGAATTTTCGGGTGTTTTGAGCCTGAATTTGAGATATAAACGGGTACAGAAGATGTATGCACATATCTACTTTTGGGCACCTAAAATATCGATTTTGAGCATGTTTTGGGTCTGTATCTTGAAAACATTGAAACTAGAAGTAGGGATGTACAGATCGCTTCTAGGACCAAAAATACCGAATTTTCGGGTGTTTTGAGCCTGAATTTGAGATATAAACGGGTACAGAAGATGCATGCACATATCGACTTTGGACACTTAAAATAACGATTTTTAGCATGTTTTGAGCCTATATTTTGAAAACATTCTAGCACTGACTAGACATGTACAGATAGCTTTTGGGACGCAAAATTATCGAATTTTCGGGTGTTTTGAGGTTGAATTTGAGATATAAACTGGTACAGAAGATGCATGCACATATCGACTTTTGGGCACCTAAAAGATCGATTTTCAGTATATTTTGGGCCTGTATTTTGAAAAAATTCTAGCACTGAGTAGGCATGTACAGATCGCTTCTGGCACCCCAAAATATCGAATTTTCGGGTGTTTTGGGCCTGAATTAGAGATATCGACTTTGGGCACCTAAAATATCGATTTTTAGCATGAATTGGTCTATATTTTGAAAATATTCTAGCACTAAGTAGGCATGTACAGATTACTTCTGGGACCACAAAATATCGAATTTTCGGGTGTTTTGAGCCTGAATTTGAGATATAAACGGGTACAGATGATTCATGCACATATCGACTTTGGACACTTAAAATATCGATTTTTAGCATGGTTTAAGCCTATATTTTGAAAACATTCTAGCACTGAGTAGGCATCTACAGATCGCTTCTGGGACCCAAAAATATCGAATTTTCGGGTGTTTTGAGGTTGAATTTGGGATATAAACGGGTACAGAAGATTCATGCACATATCGACTTTTGGGCACCTAAAAGATCGATTTTTAGCATGTTTTGGTCCTATATTTTGAAAATATTCTAGCTCTAAGTAAGCATGTACAGATCGCTTCTGGGACCCAAAATTATCGAATTTTAGGGAGTTTTGAGGTTGAATTTGGGATATAAACGGGGGCAGAAGATGCATACACATAATGACTTTGGTCACCTAAAATATCGATTTTGAGCATGTTTTGGGTCTGTATCTTGAAAGCATTGAAACTAGAAGTAGGGATGTACAGATCGCTTCTAGGACCCAAAAATACCGAATTTTCGGGTGTTTTGAGCCTGAATTTGAGATATAAACGGGTGCAGAAGTTGCATGCACATATTGACTTTGGGCACCTAAAATATCGATTTTCAGCATGTTTTGGGCCTGTATTTTGAAAATACTCTAACGAGGAGTAAGCATGTACAGATCGCTTCTGGGACCCCAAAATATCGAATTTTCGGGTGTTTTGAGGTTGAATTTGAGATATAAACTGGTACAGAAGATGCATGCACATATTGACTTTTGGGCACCTAAAAGATCGATTTTCAGTATGTTTTGGGCCTGTATTTTGAAAAAATTCTAGCACTCAGTAGGCATGTACAGATCGCTTCTGGGACCCCAAAATATCGAATTTTCGGGTGTTCTGGGCCTGAATTAGAGATATCGACTTTGGGCACCTAAAATATCGATTTTTAGCATGAATTGGTCCTATATTTTGAAAATATTCTAGCACTAGGTAGGCATGTACAGATTACTTCTGGGAACCCAAAATATCGAATTTTCGGGTGTTTTGAGCCTGAATTTGAGATATAAACGGGTACAGATGATTCATGCACATATCGACTTTGGACACTTAAAATATCGATTTTTAGCATGGTTTGAGCCTATATTTTGAAAACATTCTAGCACTGAGTAGGCATGTACAGATCGCTTCTGGGACCCAATAATATCGAATTTTCGGGTGTTTTGAGGTTGAATTTGAGATATTAACGGGTACAGAAGATGCATGCACATATCGACTTTTGGGCACCTAAAAGATCGATTTTTAGCATGTTTTGGGCCTATATTTTGAAAATTTTCTAGCTCTAAGTAGGCATGTACAGATCGCTTCTGGGACCCAAAAATATCGAATTTTCGGGTGTTTTGAGGTTGAATTTGAGATATAAACGGGTACAGAAGATGCATGCACATATCGACTTTTGGGCACCTAAAAGATCGATTTTTAGCATGTTTTGGGCCTATATTTTGAAAATTTTCTAGCTCTAAGTAAGCATGTACAGATCGCTTCTGGGACCCAAAATTATCGAATTTTCGGGAGTTTTGAGGTTGAATTTGGGATATAAACGGGGGCAGAAGATGCATACACATAATGACTTTGGTCACCTAAAATATCGATTTTCAGCTTGTTTTGGGCTTGTATTTTGAAAATACTCTAACACGGAGTAGGCAAGTACAAATCGCTTCTGGGACCCCAAAATCTCGAATTATCGGGTGTTTTGAGCCTGAATTTGAGATATAAACGGGTATAGAAGATGCTTCCACATATCGACTTTTGGGCACCTAAAAGATCGATTTTCAGTATGTTTTGGGCCTGTATATTGAAAATACTCTAACACGGAGTAGGCATGTACAGATCGCTTCTGGGACCCCAAAATATCGAATTTTTGGGTGTTTTGGGCCTGAATTTGAGATATCGACTTTGGGCACCTAAAATATCGATTTTTAGCATGTATTGGGCCTATATTTTGAAAATATTCTAGCACTGAGTAGGCATGTACAGATCGCTTCTGGGACCCCAAAATATCGAAATTTCGGGTGTTTGGAGCCTTAAATTTGAGATATAATCGGGTACAGAAAATGCATGCATATATCGACTTTTGAGCACCTAAAATATCGATTTTGAGCATGTTTTGGGTCTGTATCTTGAAAACATTCTAACTAGAAGTAGGGATGTACAGATCGCTTCTAGGACCCAAAAATACCGAATTTTCGGGTGTTTTGAGCCTGAATTTGAGATATAAACGAGTACAGAAAATGCATGCACATAAGACTTTGGACACTTAAAATATCGATTTTTAGCATGTTTTGAGCCTATATTTTGAAAAAATTCTAGCACTGAGTAGGCATGTACAGATCGCTTCTGGGACCCAAAATTATCGAATTTTCGGGTGTTTGAGGTTGAATTTGGGATATAAACGGGTACAGAAGATTCATGCACATATTGACTTTTGGGCACCTAAAAGATCGATTTTCAGTATGTTTTGGGCCTGTATATTGAAAATACTCTAACACGGAGTAGGCATGTACAGATCGCTTCTGGGACCCCAAAATATCGAATTTTTGGGTGTTTTAGGCCTGAATTTGAGATATTGACTTTGGGCACCTAAAATATCGATTTTTAGCATGTTTTGGGCCTATATTTTGAAAATATTCTAGCACTAAGTAGGCATGTACAGATCACTTCTGGGACCCCAAAATATCAAATTTTTGGGTGTTTGGAGCCTGAATTTGAGATATCGACTTTGGGCACCTAAAATATCGATTTTTAGCATGTTTTGGGCCTATATTTTGAAAATATTCTAGCACTGAGTAGGCATGTACAGATCGCTTCTGGGATCCCAAATTATCGAATTTTCGGGTGTTTTGAGGTTGAATTTGAGATATAAACGAGTGCAGAAGATGCATACACATGTTGACTTTGGGCACCTAAAAGATCGATTTTCAGTATGTTTTGGGCCTGTATATTGAAAATACTCTAACACGGAGTAGGCATGTACAGATCGCTTCTGGGACCCCAAAATATCGAATTTTTGGGTGTTTTGGGCCTGAATTTGAGATATCGACTTTGGGCACCTAAAATATCGATTTTTAGCATGTTTTGGGCCTATATTTTGAAAATATTCTAGCACTGAGTAGGCATGTACAGATCGCTTCTGGGATCCCAAAATATCAAATTTTCGGGTGTTTGGAACTTGAATTTGAGATATAAACGGGTACAGAAGATGCATGCATCTTTTTGGGCACCTAAAATATCGATTTCGAGCATGTTTTGGGTCTGTATTTTGAAAACATTCTAACTAGGAGTAGGGATGTACAGATCGCTTCTAGGACCCAAAAATATCGAATTTTCGGGTGTTTTGAGCCTGAATTTGAGATATAAACGGGTACAGAAGATGCATGCACATATTGACTTTGGGCACCTAAAATATCGATTTTCAGCATGTTTTGGGCCTGTATTTTGAAAATACTCTAAATAGGAGTAGGCATGTACAGATCGCTTCTGGAACCCCAAAATATCGAATTTTCGGGTGTTTTGAGCCTGAATTTGAGATATAAACGGTTACAGAAGATGAATGCACATATCGACTTTGGACACTTAAAATATCGATTTTTAGCATGTTTTGAGCCTATATTTGAAAACATTCTAGCACTGACTAGACATGTACTGATCGCTTTTGGGACCCAAAATTATCGAATTTTCGGGTGTTTTGAGTTTGAATTTGAGATATAAACGAGTGAAGAAGATGCATACACATGTTGACTTTGGGCACCTAAAATATCGATTTTCAGCATGTTTTGGGCCTGCATCTGGGTAGGCATGTACAGATCGCTTCTGGTACCCCAAAATATCGAATTTTCGGGTGTTTGGAGCCTGAATTTGAGATATTAACTGGTACATAAGATGCATGCACATATCGACTTTTGGGCACCTAAAAGATCGATTTTCAGTATGTTTTGGGCCTGTATTTAAAAAATACTCTAACACGGAGTAGGCATGTACAGTTCGCTTCTGGGACCCCAAAATATCGAATTTTTGGGTGTTTTGAGCCTGAATTTGAGATATAAACGAGTACAGAAAATGCATGCACATAAGACTTTGGACACTTAAAATATCGATTTTTAGCATGTTTTGAGCCTATATTTTGAAAAAATTCTAGCACTGAGTAGGCATGTACAGATCGCTTCTGGGACCCAAAATTATCGAATTTTCGGGTGTTTGAGGTTTAATTTGGGATATAAACGGGTACAGAAGATTCATGCACATATTGACTTTTGGGCACCTAAAAGATCGATTTTCAGTATGTTTTGGGCCTGTATATTGAAAATACTCTAACACGGAGTAGGCATGTACAGATCGCTTCTGGGACCCCAAAATATCGAATTTTTGGGTGTTTTGGGCCTGAATTTGAGATATTGACTTTGGGCACCTAAAATATCGATTATTAGCATGTTTTGGGCCTATATTTTGAAAATATTCTAGCACTAAGTAGGCATGTACAGATCACTTCTGGGACCCCAAAATATCAAATTTTTGGGTGTTTGGAGCCTGAATTTGAGATATCGACTTTGGGCACCTAAAACATCGATTTTTAGCATGTTTTGGGCCTATATTTTGAAAATATTCTAGCACTGAGTAGGCATGTACAGATCGCTTCTGGGATCCCAAATTATCGAATTTTCGGGTGTTTTGAGGTTGAATTTGAGATATAAACGAGTGCAGAAGATGCATACACATGTTGACTTTGGGCACCTAAAAGATCGATTTTCAGTATGTTTTGGGCCTGTATATTGAAAATACTCTAACACGGAGTAGGCATGTACAGATCGCTTCTGGGACCCCAAAATATCGAATTTTTGGGTGTTTTGGGCCTGAATTTGAGATATCGACTTTGGGCACCTAAAATATCGATTTTTAGCATGTTTTGGGCCTATATTTTGAAAATATTCTAGCACTGAGTAGGCATGTACAGATCGCTTCTGGGATCCCAAAATATCAAATTTTAGGGTGTTTGGAACCTGAATTTGAGATATAAACGGGTACAGAAGATGCATGCATATATCGACTTTTGGGCACCTAAAATATCGATTTCGAGCATGTTTTGGGTCTGTATTTTGAAAACATTCTAACTAGGAGTAGGGATGTACAGATCGCTTCTAGGACCCAAAAATATCGAATTTTCGGGTGTTTTGAGCCTGAATTTGAGATATAAACGGGTACAGAAGATGCATGCACATATTGACTTTGGGCACCTAAAATATCGATTTTCAGCATGTTTTGGGCCTGTATTTTGAAAATACTCTAAATAGGAGTAGGCATGTACAGATCGCTTCTGGAACCCCAAAATATCGAATTTTCGGGTGTTTTGAGCCTGAATTTGAGATATAAACGGTTACAGAAGATGAATGCACATATCGACTTTGGACACTTAAAATATCGATTTTTAGCATGTTTTGAGCCTATATTTGAAAACATTCTAGCACTGACTAGACATGTACAGATCGCTTTTGGGACCCAAAATTATCGAATTTTCGGGTGTTTTGAGGTTGAATTTGAGATATAAACGAGTGAAGAAGATGCATACACATGTTGACTTTGGGCACCTAAAATATCGATTTTCAGCATGTTTTGGGCCTGCATCTGGGTAGGCATGTACAGATCGCTTCTGGTACCCCAAAATATCGAATTTTCGGGTGTTTGGAGCCAGAATTTGAGATATTAACTGGTACATAAGATGCATGCACATATCGACTTTTGGGCACCTAAAAGATCGATTTTCAGTATGTTTTGGGCCTGTATTTAAAAAATACTCTAACACGGAGTAGGCATGTACAGTTCGCTTCTGGGACCCCAAAATATCGAATTTTCGGGTGTTTTGGGCCTGAATTTGAGATATCGACTTTGGGCACCTAAAATATCGATTTTTAGCATGTTTTGGGCCTATATTTTGAAAATATTCTAGCACTGAGTAGGCATGTACAGATCGCTTCTAGGACCCCAAAATATCGAATTTTCGGGTGTTTTGAGCCTGAATTTGAGATATAAACGGGTACAGAAAATGTATGCACATATTGACTTTGGGCTCCTAAAATATCGATTTTCAGCATGTTTTGGGCTTGTATTTTGAAAATACTCTAACACGGAGTAGGCATGTACAGATCGCTTCTAGGACCCAAAAATACCGAATTTTCGGGTGTTTTGAGCCTGAATTTGAGACATAGACGGGTACAGAAGATGCATGCACATAATGACTTTGGGCACCTAAAATATCGATTTTCAGCATGTTTTGGGCCTGTATTTTGAAAATACTCTAAATAGGAGTAGGCATGTACAGATCGCTTCTGGAACCCCAAAATATCGAATTTTCGGGTGTTTTGAGCCTGAATTTGAGATATAAACGGTTACAGAAGATGAATGCACATATCGACTTTGGACACTTAAAATATCGATTTTTAGCATGTTTTGAGCCTATATTTGAAAACATTCTAGCACTGACTAGACATGTACTGATCGCTTTTGGGACCCAAAATTATCGAATTTTCGGGTGTTTTGAGGTTGAATTTGAGATATAAACGAGTGAAGAAGATGCATACACATGTTGACTTTGGGCACCTAAAATATCGATTTTCAGCATGTTTTGGGCCTGCATCTGGGTAGGCATGTACAGATCGCTTCTGGTACCCCAAAATATCGAATTTTCGGGTGTTTGGAGCCTGAATTTGAGATATAAACAGGTACATAAGATGCATGCACATATCGACTTTTGGGCACCTAAAAGATCGATTTTCAGTATGTTTTGGGCCTGTATTTTAAAATACTCTAACACGGAGTAGGCATGTACAGTTCGCTTCTGGGACCCCAAAATATCGAATTTTCGGGTGTTTTGGGCCTGAATTTGAGATATCGACTTTGGGCACCTAAAATATCGATTTTTAGCATGTTTTGGGCCTATATTTTGAAAATATTCTAGCACAGAGTAGGCATGTACAGATCGCTTCAAGGACCCCAAAATATCGAATTTTCGGGTGTTTTGAGCCTGAATTTGAGATATAAACGGGTACAGAAAATGTATCCACATATTGACTTTGGGCTCCTAAAATATCGATTTTCAGCATGTTTTGGGCTTGTATTTTGAAAATACTCTAACACGGAGTAGGCATGTACAGATCGCTTCTATCACCCATAAATACCGAATTTTCGGGTGTTTTGAGCCTGAATTTGAGACATAGACGGGTACAGAAGATGCATGCACATAATGACTTTGGGCACCTAAAATATCGATTTTCAGCATGTTTTGGGCCTGTATTTTGAAAATACTCTAACACGGAGTAGGCATGTACAGATCGCTTCTGGGACCCAAAAATATCGAATTTTCGGGTGTTTTGAGCCTGAATTTGAGATATAAACGGGTACAGAAGATGCATGCACATATCGACTTTGGACACTTAATATATCGATTTTTAGCATGTTTTGAGCCTATATTTGAAAAAATTCTAGCACTGAGTAGGCATGTACAGATCGCTTCTGGGACCCAAAATTATCGAATTTTCGGGTGTTTGAGGTTGAATTTGGGATATAAACGGGTACAGAAGATTCATGCACTTATTGACTTTTGGGCACCTAAAATATCGATTTTCAGCATGTTTTGGGCCTGTATTTTGAAAATACTCTAAATAGGAGTAGGCATGTACAGATCGCTTCTGGAACCCCAAAATATCGAATTTTCGGGTGTTTTGAGCCTGAATTTGAGATATAAACGGTTACAGAAGATGAATGCACATATCGACTTTGGACACTTAAAATATCGATTTTTAGCATGTTTTGAGCCTATATTTGAAAACATTCTAGCACTGACTAGACATGTACAGATCGCTTTTGGGACCCAAAATTATCGAATTTTCGGGTGTTTTGAGGTTGAATTTGAGATATAAACGAGTGAAGAAGATGCATACACATGTTGACTTTGGGCACCTAAAATATCGATTTTCAGCATGTTTTGGGCCTGCATCTGGGTAGGCATGTACAGATCGCTTCTGGTACCCCAAAATATCGAATTTTCGGGTGTTTGGAGCCTGAATTTGATATATAAACAGGTACATAAGATGCATGCACATATCGACTTTTGGGCACCTAAAAGATCGATTTTCAGTATGTTTTGGGCCTGTATTTTAAAATACTCTAACACGGAGTAGGCATGTACAGTTCGCTTCTGGGACCCCAAAATATCGAATTTTCGGGTGTTTTGGGCCTGAATTTGAGATATCGACTTTGGGCACCTAAAATATCGATTTTTAGCATGTTTTGGGCCTATATTTTGAAAATATTCTAGCACAGAGTAGGCATGTACAGATCGCTTCAAGGACCCCAAAATATCGAATTTTCGGGTGTTTTGAGCCTGAATTTGAGATATAAACGGGTACAGAAAATGTATCCACATATTGACTTTGGGCTCCTAAAATATCGATTTTCAGCATGTTTTGGGCTTGTATTTTGAAAATACTCTAACACGGAGTAGGCATGTACAGATCGCTTCTATCACCCATAAATACCGAATTTTCGGGTGTTTTGAGCCTGAATTTGAGACATAGACGGGTACAGAAGATGCATGCACATAATGACTTTGGGCACCTAAAATATCGATTTTCAGCATGTTTTGGGCCTGTATTTTGAAAATACTCTAACACGGAGTAGGCATGTACAGATCGCTTCTGGGACCCAAAAATATCGAATTTTCGGGTGTTTTGAGCCTGAATTTGAGATATAAACGGGTACAGAAGATGCATGCACATATCGACTTTGGACACTTAATATATCGATTTTTAGAATGTTTTGAGCCTATATTTGAAAAAATTCTAGCACTGAGTAGGCATGTACAGATCGCTTCTGGGACCCAAAATTATCGAATTTTCGGGTGTTTGAGGTTGAATTTGGGATATAAACGGGTACAGAAGATTCATGCACATATTGACTTTTGGGCACCTAAAATATCGATTTTCAGCATGTTTTGGGCCTGTATTTTGAAAATACTCTAAATAGGAGTAGGCATGTACAGATCGCTTCTGGAACCCCAAAATATCGAATTTTCGGGTGTTTTGAGCCTGAATTTGAGATATAAACGGTTACAGAAGATGAATGCACATATCGACTTTGGACACTTAAAATATCGATTTTTAGCATGTTTTGAGCCTATATTTGAAAACATTCTAGCACTGACTAGACATGTACAGATCGCTTTTGGGACCCAAAATTATCGAATTTTCGGGTGTTTTGAGGTTGAATTTGAGATATAAACGAGTGAAGAAGATGCATACACATGTTGACTTTGGGCACCTAAAATATCGATTTTCAGCATGTTTTGGGCCTGCATCTGGGTAGGCATGTACAGATCGCTTCTGGTACCCCAAAATATCGAATTTTCGGGTGTTTGGAGCCTGAATTTGAGATATAAACAGGTACATAAGATGCATGCACATATCGACTTTTGGGCACCTAAAAGATCGATTTTCAGTATGTTTTGGGCCTGTATTTTAAAATACTCTAACACGGAGTAGGCATGTACAGTTCGCTTCTGGGACCCCAAAATATCGAATTTTCGGGTGTTTTGGGCCTGAATTTGAGATATCGACTTTGGGCACCTAAAATATCGATTTTTAGCATGTTTTGGGCCTATATTTTGAAAATATTCTAGCACAGAGTAGGCATGTACAGATCGCTTCAAGGACCCCAAAATATCGAATTTTCGGGTGTTTTGAGCCTGAATTTGAGATATAAACGGGTACAGAAAATGTATCCACATATTGACTTTGGGCTCCTAAAATATCGATTTTCAGCATGTTTTGGGCTTGTATTTTGAAAATACTCTAACACGGAGTAGGCATGTACAAATCGCTTCTATCACCCATAAATACCGAATTTTCGGGTGTTTTGAGCCTGAATTTGAGACATAGACGGGTACAGAAGATGCATGCACATAATGACTTTGGGCACCTAAAATATCGATTTTCAGCATGTTTTGGGCCTGTATTTTGAAAATACTCTAACACGGAGTAGGCATGTACAGATCGCTTCTGGGACCCAAAAATATCGAATTTTCGGGTGTTTTGAGCCTGAATTTGAGATATAAACGGGTACAGAAGATGCATGCACATATCGACTTTGGACACTTAATATATCGATTTTTAGCATGTTTTGAGCCTATATTTGAAAAAATTCTAGCACTGAGTAGGCATGTACAGATCGCTTCTGGGACCCAAAATTATCGAATTTTCGGGTGTTTGAGGTTGAATTTGGGATATAAACGGGTACAGAAGATTCATGCACATATTGACTTTTGGGCACCTAAAAGATCGATTTTCAGTATGTTTTGGGCCTGTATATTGAAAATACTCTAACACGGAGTAGGCATGTACAGATCGCTTCTGGGACCCCAAAATATCGAATTTTTAGGTGTTTTGGGCCTAAATTTGAGATATTGACTTTGGGCACCTAAAATATCGATTTTAAGCATGTTTTGGGCCTATATTTTGAAAATATTCTAGCACTAAGTAGGCATGTACAGATCACTTCTGGGACCCCAAAATATCAAATTTTTGGGTGTTTGGAGCCTGAATTTGAGATATAAAGGGGTACAGAAGATGCATTCTTATATCGACTTTTGGGCACCTAAAATATCGATTGTGAGCATGTTTTGGGTCTGTATTTTGAAAACATTCTAACTAGGAGTAGGGATGTACAGATCGCTTCTAGGACCCAAAAATATCGAATTTTCGGGTGTTTTCAGCCTGAATTTGAGATATAAACGGGTACAGAAGATGCATGCACATAAGACTTTGGACACTTATAATATCGATTTTTAGCATGTTTTGAACCTATATTTTTAAAACATTCTAGCACTGACTAGACATGTACAGATCGCTTCTCGGACCCAAAATTATTGAATTTTTGGGTGTTTTGAGGTTAAATTTAAGATATAAACGAGTGCAGAAGATGCATACACATGTTGACTTTGGGCAGATAAAATATCGATTTTTAGCATGTTTTGGGCCTGCATCTGAGTAGGCATGTACAGATCGCTTCTGGGACACCAAAATATCGAATTTTCGGGTGTTTGGAGCATGAATTTGAGATATAAACGGGTACAGAAGATGCATGCACATATCGACTTTTGGGCACCTAAAAGATCGATTTTTAGCATGTTTTGGGCCTATATTTTGAAAATATTCTAGCACTAAGTAGGCATGTACAGATCACTTCTGGGACCCCAAAATATCGAATTTTCGGGTGTTTTGAGCCTGAATTTGAGATATAAACGGGTACAGATGATGCATGCACATATCGACTTTGGACACTTAATATATCGATTTTTAGCATGTTTCGAGCCTATATTTTGAAAAAATTCTAGCACTTAGTAGGCATGTACAGATCGCTTCTGGGACCCAAAAATATCGAATTTTCGGGTGTTTTGAGGTTGAATTTATGATATAAACGGGTACAGAAGATTCATGCACATATTGACTTTTGGGCACCTTAAAGATCGATTTTCAGTATGTTTTGGGCCTGTATTTTAAAAATACTCTAACACGGAGTAGGCATGTACAGTTCGCTTCTGGGACACCAAAATATCGACTTTTCGGGTGTTTTGGGCCTGAATTTGAGATATTGACTTTGGGCACCTAAAATATCGATTTTTAGCATGTTTTGGCCCTATATTTTGAAAATATTCTAGCACTAAGTAGGCATGTACAGATCACTTCTGGGACCCCAAAAAATCGAATTTTCGGGTGTTTTGAGGTTGAATTTCTGATATAAACGGGTGCAGAAGATGCATACACATATTGACTTTGGTCACCTAAAATATTGATTTTCAGCTTGTTTTGGGCCTGTATTTTGAAAATACTCTAATACTGAGTAGGCAAGTACAGATCGCTTCTATGACCCCAAAATATCGAATTTTCGGGTGTTTTGAGCCTGAATTATTTGAGATATAATCGGGTACAGAAGATGCATGCACATATTGACTTTGGGCACCTAAAATATCGATTTTCAGCATGTTTTGGGCCTGTATTTTGAAAATACTCTAACTAGGAGTAGGCATGTACAGATCGCTTCTGGAACCCCAAAATATCGAATTTTCGGGTGTTTTGAGCCTGAATTTGAGATATAAACGGTTACAGAAGATGAATGCACATATCGACTTTGGACACTTAAAATATCGATTTTTAGCATGTTTTGAGCCTATATTTTGAAAAAATTCTAGCACTGAGTAGGCATGTACAGATCGCTTCTGGGACCCAAAATTATCGAATTTTCGGGTGTTTGAGGTTGAATTTGGGATATAAACGGGTACAGAAGATTCATGCACATATTGACTTTTGGGCACCTAAAAGATCGATTTTCAGTATGTTTTGGGCCTGTATATTGAAAATACTCTAACACGGAGTAGGCATGTACAGATCGCTTCTGGGACCCCAAAATATCGAATTTTTGGGTGTTTTGGGCCTGATTTTGAGATATTGACTTTGGGCACCTAAAATATCGATTTTTAGCTTGTTTTGGGCCTATATTTTGAAAATATTCTAGCACTAAGTAGGCATGTACAGATCACTTCTGGGACCCCAAAATATCAAATTTTTGGGTGTTTGGAGCCTGAATTTGAGATATAAACGGGTACAGAAGATGCATGCATATATCGACTTTTGGGCACCTAAAATATCGATTTTGAGCATGTTTTCGGTCTGTATCTTGAAAACATTCTAACTAGGAGTAGGGATGTACAGATCGCTTCTAGGACCCAAAAATACCGAATTTTCGGGTGTTTTGAGCCTGAATTTGAGATATAAACGAGTACAGAAGATGCATTCACATATTGACTTTGGGCACCTAAAATATCGATTTTCAGCATGTTTTGGGCCTGTATTTTAAAAATACTCTAAATAGGAGTAGGCATGTACAGATCGCTTCTGGGACCCCAAAATATCGAATTTTCGGGTGTTTTGAGCCTAATTTTGAGATATAAACGGGTACAGAAGATGAATGCACATATCGACTTTGGACTCTTAAAATATCGATTTTTAGCATGTTTTGAGCCAATATTTGAAAACATTCTAGCACTGACTAGACATGTACAGATCTCTTCTGGGACCGAAAATTTTCGAATTTTCGGGTGTTTTGAGGTTGAATTTGAGATATAAACGAGTGCAGAAGATGCATACACATGTTGACTTTGGTCACCTAAAATATCGATTTTCAGCATGTTTTGTGCCTGCATCTGAGTAGGCATGTACAGATCGCTTCTGGTACCCCAAAATATCGAATTTTCGGGTGTTTGGAGCCTGAATTTGAGATATAAACGGGTACATAAGATGCATGCACATATCGACTTTTGGGCACCTAAAAGATCGATTTTCAGTATGTTTTGGGCCTGTATTTTGAAAATACTCTAACACGGAGTAGGCATGTACAGTTCGCTTCTGGGACCCCAAAATATCGAATTTTCGGGTGTTTTGGGCCTGAATTTGAGATATCGACTTTGGGCACCTAAAATATCGATTTTTAGCAAATTTTGGGCCTATATTTTGAAAATATTCTAGCACTGAGTAGGCATGTACAGATCGCTTCTAGGACCCCAAAATATCGAATTTTCGGGTGTTTTGAGCCTGAATTTGAGATATAAACGGGTACAGATGATGCATGCACATATCGACTTTGGACACTTAATATATCGATTTTTAGCATGTTTCGAGCCTATATTTTGAAAAAATTCTAGCACTTAGTAGGCATGTACAGATCGCTTCTGGGACCCAAAAATATCGAATTTTCGGGTGTTTTGAGGTTGAATTTATGATATAAACGGGTACAGAAGATTCATGCACATATTGACTTTTGGGCACCTTAAAGATCGATTTTCAGTATGTTTTGGGCCTGTATTTTAAAAATACTCTAACACGGAGTAGGCATGTACAGTTCGCTTCTGGGACACCAAAATATCGACTTTTCGGGTGTTTTGGGCCTGAATTTGAGATATTGACTTTGGGCACCTAAAATATCGATTTTTAGCATGTTTTGGCCCTATATTTTGAAAATATTCTAGCACTAAGTAGGCATGTACAGATCACTTCTGGGACCCCAAAAAATCGAATTTTCGGGTGTTTTGAGGTTGAATTTCTGATATAAACGGGTGCAGAAGATGCATACACATATTGACTTTGGTCACCTAAAATATTGATTTTCAGCTTGTTTTGGGCCTGTATTTTGAAAATACTCTAATACTGAGTAGGCAAGTACAGATCGCTTCTATGACCCCAAAATATCGAATTTTCGGGTGTTTTGAGCCTGAATTATTTGAGATATAATCGGGTACAGAAGATGCATGCACATATTGACTTTGGGCACCTAAAATATCGATTTTCAGCATGTTTTGGGCCTGTATTTTGAAAATACTCTAACTAGGAGTAGGCATGTACAGATCGCTTCTGGAACCCCAAAATATCGAATTTTCGGGTGTTTTGAGCCTGAATTTGAGATATAAACGGTTACAGAAGATGAATGCACATATCGACTTTGGACACTTAAAATATCGATTTTTAGCATGTTTTGAGCCTATATTTTGAAAAAATTCTAGCACTGAGTAGGCATGTACAGATCGCTTCTGGGACCCAAAATTATCGAATTTTCGGGTGTTTGAGGTTGAATTTGGGATATAAACGGGTACAGAAGATTCATGCACATATTGACTTTTGGGCACCTAAAAGATCGATTTTCAGTATGTTTTGGGCCTGTATATTGAAAATACTCTAACACGGAGTAGGCATGTACAGATCGCTTCTGGGACCCCAAAATATCGAATTTTTGGGTGTTTTGGGCCTGAATTTGAGATATTGACTTTGGGCACCTAAAATATCGATTTTTAGCTTGTTTTGGGCCTATATTTTGAAAATATTCTAGCACTAAGTAGGCATGTACAGATCACTTCTGGGACCCCAAAATATCAAATTTTTGGGTGTTTGGAGCCTGAATTTGAGATATAAACGGGTACAGAAGATGCATGCATATATCGACTTTTGGGCACCTAAAATATCGATTTTGAGCATGTTTTCGGTCTGTATCTTGAAAACATTCTAACTAGGAGTAGGGATGTACAGATCGCTTCTAGGACCCAAAAATACCGAATTTTCGGGTGTTTTGAGCCTGAATTTGAGATATAAACGAGTACAGAAGATGCATTCACATATTGACTTTGGGCACCTAAAATATCGATTTTCAGCATGTTTTGGGCCTGTATTTTAAAAATACTCTAAATAGGAGTAGGCATGTACAGATCGCTTCTGGGACCCCAAAATATCGAATTTTCGGGTGTTTTGAGCCTAATTTTGAGATATAAACGGGTACAGAAGATGAATGCACATATCGACTTTGGACTCTTAAAATATCGATTTTTAGCATGTTTTGAGCCAATATTTGAAAACATTCTAGCACTGACTAGACATGTACAGATCTCTTCTGGGACCGAAAATTTTCGAATTTTCGGGTGTTTTGAGGTTGAATTTGAGATATAAACGAGTGCAGAAGATGCATACACATGTTGACTTTGGTCACCTAAAATATCGATTTTCAGCATGTTTTGTGCCTGCATCTGAGTAGGCATGTACAGATCGCTTCTGGTACCCCAAAATATCGAATTTTCGGGTGTTTGGAGCCTGAATTTGAGATATAAACGGGTACATAAGATGCATGCACATATCGACTTTTGGGCACCTAAAAGATCGATTTTCAGTTTGTTTTGGGCCTGTATTTTGAAAATACTCTAACACGGAGTAGGCATGTACAGTTCGCTTCTGGGACCCCAAAATATCGAATTTTCGAGTGTTTTGGGCCTGAATTTGAGATATCGACTTTGGGCACCTAAAATATCGATTTTTAGCAAATTTTGGGCCTATATTTTGAAAATATTCTAGCACTGAGTAGGCATGTACAGATCGCTTCTAGGACCCCAAAATATCGAATTTTCGGGTGTTTTGAGCCTGAATTTGAGATATAAACGGGTACAGATGATGCATGCACATATCGACTTTGGACACTTAATATATCGATTTTTAGCATGTTTCGAGCCTATATTTTGAAAAAATTCTAGCACTTAGTAGGCATGTACAGATCGCTTCTGGGACCCAAAAATATCGAATTTTCGGGTGTTTTGAGGTTGAATTTATGATATAAACGGGTACAGAAGATTCATGCACATATTGACTTTTGGGCACCTTAAAGATCGATTTTCAGTATGTTTTGGGCCTGTATTTTAAAAATACTCTAACACGGAGTAGGCATGTACAGTTCGCTTCTGGGACACCAAAATATCGACTTTTCGGGTGTTTTGGGCCTGAATTTGAGATATTGACTTTGGGCACCTAAAATATCGATTTTTAGCATGTTTTGGCCCTATATTTTGAAAATATTCTAGCACTAAGTAGGCATGTACAGATCACTTCTGGGACCCCAAAAAATCGAATTTTCGGGTGTTTTGAGGTTGAATTTCTGATATAAACGGGTGCAGAAGATGCATACACATATTGACTTTGGTCACCTAAAATATTGATTTTCAGCTTGTTTTGGGCCTGTATTTTGAAAATACTCTAATACTGAGTAGGCAAGTACAGATCGCTTCTATGACCCCAAAATATCGAATTTTCGGGTGTTTTGAGCCTGAATTTGAGATATAATCGGGTACAGAAGATGCATGCACATATTGACTTTGGGCACCTAAAATATCGATTTTCAGCATGTTTTGGGCCTGTATTTTGAAAATACTCTAACTAGGAGTAGGCATGTACAGATCGCTTCTGGAACCCCAAAATATCGAATTTTCGGGTGTTTTGAGCCTGAATTTGAGATATAAACGGTTACAGAAGATGAATGCACATATCGACTTTGGACACTTAAAATATCGATTTTTAGCATGTTTTGAGCCTATATTTTGAAAAAATTCTAGCACTGAGTAGGCATGTACAGATCGCTTCTGGGACCCAAAATTATCGAATTTTCGGGTGTTTGAGGTTGAATTTGGGATATAAACGGGTACAGAAGATTCATGCACATATTGACTTTTGGGCACCTAAAAGATCGATTTTCAGTATGTTTTGGGCCTGTATATTGAAAATACTCTAACACGGAGTAGGCATGTACAGATCGCTTCTGGGACCCCAAAATATCGAATTTTTGGGTGTTTTGGGCCTGAATTTGAGATATTGACTTTGGGCACCTAAAATATCGATTTTTAGCTTGTTTTGGGCCTATATTTTGAAAATATTCTAGCACTAAGTAGGCATGTACAGATCACTTCTGGGACCCCAAAATATCAAATTTTTGGGTGTTTGGAGCCTGAATTTGAGATATAAACGGGTACAGAAGATGCATGCATATATCGACTTTTGGGCACCTAAAATATCGATTTTGAGCATGTTTTCGGTCTGTATCTTGAAAACATTCTAACTAGGAGTAGGGATGTACAGATCGCTTCTAGGACCCAAAAATACCGAATTTTCGGGTGTTTTGAGCCTGAATTTGAGATATAAACGAGTACAGAAGATGCATTCACATATTGACTTTGGGCACCTAAAATATCGATTTTCAGCATGTTTTGGGCCTGTATTTTAAAAATACTCTAAATAGGAGTAGGCATGTACAGATCGCTTCTGGGACCCCAAAATATCGAATTTTCGGGTGTTTTGAGCCTAATTTTGAGATATAAACGGGTACAGAAGATGAATGCACATATCGACTTTGGACTCTTAAAATATCGATTTTTAGCATGTTTTGAGCCAATATTTGAAAACATTCTAGCACTGACTAGACATGTACAGATCTCTTCTGGGACCGAAAATTTTCGAATTTTCGGGTGTTTTGAGGTTGAATTTGAGATATAAACGAGTGCAGAAGATGCATACACATGTTGACTTTGGTCACCTAAAATATCGATTTTCAGCATGTTTTGTGCCTGCATCTGAGTAGGCATGTACAGATCGCTTCTGGTACCCCAAAATATCGAATTTTCGGGTGTTTGGAGCCTGAATTTGAGATATAAACGGGTACATAAGATGCATGCACATATCGACTTTTGGGCACCTAAAAGATCGATTTTCAGTTTGTTTTGGGCCTGTATTTTGAAAATACTCTAACACTGAGTAGGCATGTACAGTTCGCTTCTGGGACCCCAAAATATCGAATTTTCGGGTGTTTTGGGCCTGAATTTGAGATATCGACTTTGGGCACCTAAAATATCGATTTTTAGCAAATTTTGGGCCTATATTTTGAAAATATTCTAGCACTGAGTAGGCATGTACAGATCGCTTCTAGGACCCCAAAATATCGAATTTTCGGGTGTTTTGAGCCTGAATTTGAGATATAAACGGGTACAGAAAATATATGAACATATTGACTTTGGGCCCCTAAAATATCGATTTTAGCATGTTTTGGGCCTGTATTTTGAAAATACTCTGACACGGAGTAGGCATGTACATATCGCTTCTAGGACCCAAAAATACCGAATTTTCGGGTGTTTTGAGCCTGAATTTGAGACATAAACGGGTTCAGAAGATACATGCACATAATGACTTTAGGCAACTAAAATATCGATTTTCAGCATGTTTTGGGCCTGTATTTTGAAAATACTCTAACACGGAGTAGGCATGTACAGATCGCATCTGGGACCCAAAAATATCGAATTTTCGGGTGTTTTGAGCTTGAATTTGAGACATAAAAGGGTTCAGAAGATGCATGCACATATCGACTTTGGACACTTAATATATCGATTTTTAGCATGTTTTGAGCCTATATCTTGAAAAAATTCTAGCACTGAGTAGGCATGTACAGATCGCTTCTGGGACCCAAAATTATCGAATTTTCGGGTGTTTGAGGTTGAATTTGGGATATAAACGGGTACAGAAGATTCATGCACATATTGACTTTTGGGCACCTAAAAGATCGATTTTCAGTATGTTTTGGGCCTGTATATTGAAAATACTCTAACACGGAGTAGGCATGTACAGATCGCTTCTGGGACCCCAAAATATCGAATTTTTAGGTGTTTTGGGCCTGAATTTGAGATATTGACTTTGTGCACCTAAAATATCGATTTTAAGCATGTTTTGGGCCTATATTTTGAAAATATTCTAGCACTAAGTAGGCATGTACAGATCACTTCTGGGACCCCAAAATATCAAATTTTTGGGTGTTTGGAGCCTGAATTTGAGATATAAAGGGGTACAGAAGATGCATTTATATATCGACTTTTGGGCACCTAAAATATCGATTGTGAGCATGTTTTGGGTCTGTATTTTGAAAACATTCTAACTAGGAGTAGGGATGTAAAGATCGCTTCTAGGACCCAAAAATATCGAATTTTCGGGTGTTTTGAGCCTGAATTTAAGATATAAACGGGTACAGAAGATGCATGCACATAAGACTTTGGACACTTATAATATCGATTTATAGCATGTTTTGAACCAATATTTTTAAAACATTCTAGCACTGACTAGACATGTACAGATTGCTTCTGGGACCCAAAATTATTGAATTTTTGGGTGTTTTGAGGTTAAATTTAAGATATAAACGAGTGCAGAAGATGCATACACATGTTGACTTTGGGCACCTAAAATATCGATTTTTAGCATGTTTTGGGCCTGCATCTGAGTAGGCATGTACAGATCGCTTCTCGGACACCAAAATATCGAATTTTCGGGTGTTTGGAGCATGAATTTGAGATATAAACGGGTACAGAAGATGCATGCACATATCGACTTTTGGACACCTAAAAGATCGATTTTTAGCATGTTTTGGGCCTATATTTTGAAAATATTCTAGCACTAAGTAGGCATGTACAGATCACTTCTGGGACCCCAAAATATCGAATTTTCGGGTGTTTTGAGCCTGAATTTGAGATATAAACGGGTACAGATGATGCATGCACATATCGACTTTGGACACTTAATATATCGATTTTTAGCATGTTTCGAGCCTATATTTTGAGAAAATTCTAGCACTTAGTAGGCATGTACAGATCGCTTCTGGGACCCAAAAATATCGAATTTTCGGGTGTTTTGAGGTTGAATTTATGATATAAACGGGTACAGAAGATTCATGCACATATTGACTTTTGGGCACCTTAAAGATCGATTTTCAGTATGTTTTGGGCCTGTATTTTAAAAATACTCTAACACGGAGTAGGCATGTACAGTTCGCTTCTGGGACACCAAAATATCGACTTTTAGGGTGTTTTGGGCCTGAATTTGAGATATTGACTTTGGGCACCTAAAATATCGATTTTTAGCATGTTTTGGGCCTATATTTTGAAAATATTCTAGCACTAAGTAGGCATGTACAGATCACTTCTGGGACCCCAAAAAATCGAATTTTCGGGTGTTTTGAGGTTGAATTTCTGATATAAACGGGTGCAGAAGATGCATACACATATTGACTTTGGTCACCTAAAATATTGATTTTCAGCTTGTTTTGGGCCTGTATTTTGAAAATACTCTAATACTGAGTAGGCAAGTACAGATCGCTTCTATGACCCCAAAATATCGAATTTTCGGGTGTTTTGAGCCTGAATTTGAGATATAAACGGGTACAGAAGATACATGTACATATTGACTTTGGGCACCTAAAATATCGATTTTCAGCATGTTTTGGGCCTGTATTTTGAAAATACTCTAACTAGGAGTAGGCATGTACAAATCGCTTCTGGGACCCAAAAATATCGAATTTTCGGGTGTTTTGAGCCTGAATTTGAAATATAAACGAGTGCAGAAGATGCATACACATGTTGACTTTGGGCACCTAAAATATCGATTTTCAGCATGTTTTGGGCCTGCATCTGAGTAGGCATGTACAGATCGCTTCTGGGACCCAAAAATATCGAATTTTCGGGTGTTTGGAGCCTGAATTTGAGATATAAACAGGTACAGAAGATGCATGCACATATCGACTTTTGGTCACCTAAAATATCGATTTTTAGCATGTTTTGGGCCTATATTTTGAAAATCTTCTAGAACTAAGTAGGCATGTACAGATCACTTCTGGGACCCCAAAATATCGAATTTTCGGGTGTTTTGAGCCTGAATTTGAGATATAAACGGGTACAGATGATGCATGCACATATCGACTTGGGACACTTAAAATATCGATTTTTAGCATGTTTTGAGCCTATATTTTGAAAACATTCTAGCACTGAGTAGGCAGGTACAGATCGCTTCTGGGACCAAAAAATATCGAAATTTCTGGTATTTTGAGGTTGAATTTGGGATATAAACGGGTACAGAAGATGCATACACATGTTGACTTTTGGCACCTAAAATATCGATTTTCAGCATGTTTTGGGCCTGCATATGAGTAGGCATGTACAGATCGCTTCTGGGACCCCAAAATATCGACTTTTCGGGTGTTTGGAGCCTGAATTTGAGATATAAACGGGTACAGATGATGCATGCACATATCGACTTTGGACACTTAAAACATCGATTTTTAGCATGTTCTAAACCTATATTTTGAAAACATTCTAGCACTGAGTAGGCATATACAGATCATTTCTGGGATCCAAAAATATCGAATTTTCGGGTGTTTTCAGGTTGAATTTGGGATATAAAAGGTGCAGAAGATGCATGCACATATTGACTTTAGGCAACTAAAATATCGATTTTCAACATGTTTTGGGCCTGTATTTTGAAAATACTCTAACTAAGAGTAGGCATGTACAGATCGCTTCTAGGACCCCAAAATATCGAATTTTCGGTGGTTGGAGCCTGAATTTGAGATATAAACGGGTACAGAAGATGCATGCACATATTGACTTTTGGGCACCTAAAAGACCGATTTTCAGTATGTTTTGGGCCTGTAATTTGAAAATACTCTTACACGGAGTAGGCATGTACAGTTCGCTTCTGGGACCCCAAAATATCGAATTTTCGGGTGTTTTGGGCCTGAATTTGAGATATCGACTTTGGGCACCTAAAATATCGATTTTTATCATGTTTTGGGCCTATATCTTGAAAACATTCTAGCACTAAGTAGGCATGTACAGATCACTTCTGGGACTCCAAAATATCGAATTTTCGAATGTTTTGAGGTTGAATTTCTGATATAAACGGGTACAGAAGATGCATGCACATATTGACTTTGGGCACCTAAAATATCGATTTTCAGCATGTTTTGGGCCTGTATTTTGAAAATACTCTAAATAGGAGTAGGCATGTACAGATCGCTTCTGGAACCCCAAAATATCGAATTTTCGGGTGTTTTGAGCCTGAATTTGAGATATAAACGGTTACAGAAGATGAATGCACATATCGACTTTGGACACTTAAAATATCGATTTTTAGCATGTTTTGGGCCTATATTTTGAAAATATTCTAGCACTAAGTAGGCATGTACAGATCACTTTTGGGACCCCAAAATATCAAATTTTTGGGTGTTTGGAGCCTGAATTTGAGATATAAACGGGTACAGAAGATGCATGCATATATCGACTTTTGGGCACCTAAAATATCGATTTTGAGCATGTTTTCGGTCTGTATCTTGAAAACATTCTAACTAGGAGTAGGGATGTACAGATCGCTTCTAGGACCCAAAAATACCAAATTTTCGGGTGTTTTGAGCCTGAATTTGAGATATAAACGGGTACAGAAGATGCATGCACATATTGACTTTAGGCACCTAAAATATCGATTTTCAGCATGTTTTGGGCCTGTATTTTGAAAATACTCTAAATAGGAGTAGGCATGTACAGATCGCTTCTGGGACCCAAAAATATCGAATTTTCGGGTGTTTTGAGCCTGAATTTGAGATATAAACGGTTACAGAAGATGAATGCACATATCGACTTTGGACACTTAAAATATCGATTTTTAGCATGTTTTGAGCCTATATTTGAAAACATTCTAGCACTGACTAGACATGTACAGATCGCTTCTGGGACCCAAAATTATCGAATTTTCGGGTGTTTTGAGGTTGAATTTGAGATATAAACGAGTGCAGAAGATGCATACACATGTTGACTTTGGGCACCTAAAATATCGATTTTCAGCATGTTTTGGGCCTGCATCTGAGTAGGCATGTACAGATCGCTTCTGGTACCCCAAAATATCGAATTTTCGGGTGTTTGGAGCCTGAATTTGAGATATAAACGGGTACATAAGATGCATGCACATATCGACTTTTGGGCACCTAAAAGATCGATTTTCAGTATGTTTTGGGCCTGTATTTTGAAAGTACTCTAACACGGAGTAGGCATGTACAAATCGCTTCTGGGACCCAAAAATACCGAATTATCGGGTGTTTTGAGCCTGCATTTGAGAGATAAACGGGTACAGAAGATGCATGCACATATTGACTTTGGGCACCTAAAATATCGATTTTCAGCATGTTTTGGTCCTGTATTTTGAAAATACTCTAACACGGAGTAGACATGTACAGATCGCTTCTGGGACCCAAAAATATTGAATTTTCGGGTGTTTTGAGCCTGAATTTGAGATATAAACGGGTACAGAAGATGCATGCACATATCGACTTTGGACACTTAATATATCGATTTTAGGCATGTTTTGAGCCTATATTTTGAAAAAATTCTAGCACTGAGTAGGCATGTACAGATCGCTTCTGGGACCAAAAATATTGAATTTTCGGGTGTTTTGAGCCTGAATTTGAGATATAAACGGGTACAGAAGATGCATGCACATATCGACTTTGGACACTTAATATATCGATTTTTAGCATGTTTTGAACCTATATTTTGAAAAAATTCTAGCACTGAGTATGCATGTACAGATCGCTTCTGGGACCAAAAATTATCGAATTTTCGGGTATTTGAGGTTGAATTTGGGATATAAACGGTTACAGAAGATTCATGCACATATTGACTTTTGGGCACCTAAAAGATCGATTTTCAATATGTTTTGGGCCTGTATATTGAAAATACTCTAACACGGAGTAGGCATGTACAGATCGCTTCTGGGACCCCAAAATATCGAATTTTTGGGTGTTATGGGCCTGAATTTGAGATATTGACTTTGGGCACCTAAAATATCGATTTTTAGCATGTTTTGGGCCTATATTTTGAAAATATTCTAGCACTAAGTAGGCATGTACAGATCACTTCTGGGACCCCAAAATATCAAATTTTTGGGTGTTTGGAGCCTGAATTTGAGATATCGACTTTGGGCACCTAAAATATCGATTTTTAACATGTTTTGGGCCTATATTTTGAAAATATTCTAGCACTGAGTAGGCAAGTACAGATCGCTTCTGGAATCCCAAAATATCGAATTTTCGGGTGTTTGGAGCCTGAATTTGAGATATAAACGGGTACAGAAGATGCATGCACTTATCGACTTTTGGGCACCTAAAATATCGATTTTGAGCATGTTTTCGGTCTGTATCTTGAAAACATTCTAACTAGGAGTAGGGATGTACAGATCGCTTCTAGGACCCAAAAATACCGAATTTTCGGGTGTTTTGAGCCTGAATTTGAGATATAAACGAGTACAGAAGATGCATTCACATATTGACTTTGGGCACCTAAAATATCGATTTTCAGCATGTTTTGGGCCTGTATTTTAAAAATACTCTAAATAGGAGTAGGCATGTACAGATCGCTTCTGGGACCCCAAAATATCGAATTTTCGGGTGTTTTGAGCCTGATTTTGAGATATAAACGGGTACAGAAGATGAATGCACATATCGACTTTGGACTCTTAAAATATCGATTTTTAGCATGTTTTGAGCCTATATTTGAAAACATTCTAGCACTGACTAGACATGTACAGATCTCTTCTGGGACCGAAAATTTTCGAATTTTCGGGTGTTTTGAGGTTGAATTTGAGATATAAACGAGTGCAGAAGATGCATACACATGTTGACTTTGGTCACCTAAAATATCGATTTTCAGCATGTTTTGTGCCTGCATCTGAGTAGGCATGTACAGATCGCTTCTGGTACCCCAAAATATCGAATTTTCGGGTGTTTGGAGCCTGAATTTGAGATATAAACGGGTACATAAGATGCATGCACATATCGACTTTTGGGCACCTAAAAGATCGATTTTCAGTTTGTTTTGGGCCTGTATTTTGAAAATACTCTAACACGGAGTAGGCATGTACAGTTCGCTTCTGGGACCCCAAAATATCGAATTTTCGGTTGTTTTGGGCCTGAATTTGAGATATCGACTTTGGGCACCTAAAATATCGATTTTTAGCAAATTTTGGGCCTATATTTTGAAAATATTCTAGCACTGAGTAGGCATGTACAGATCGCTTCTTGGACCCCAAAATATCGAATTTTCGGGTGTTTTGAGCCTGAATTTGAGATATAAACGGGTACAGAAAATGTATGCACATATTGACTTTGGGCCCCTAAAATATCGATTTTAGCATGTTTTGGGCCTGTATTTTGAAAATACTCTGACACGGAGTAGGCATGTACAGATCGCTTCTAGGACCCAAAAATACCGAATTTTCGGGTGTTTTGAGCCTGAATTTGAGACATAAACGGGTACAGAAGATACATGCACATAATGACTTTAGGCAACTAAAATATCGTTTTTTAGCATGTTTTGGGCCTGTATTTTGAAAATACTCTAACACGGAGTAGGCATGTACAGATCGCTTCTGGGACCCAAAAATATCGAATTTTCGGGTGTTTTGAGCTTGAATTTGAGACATAAACGGGTTCAGAAGATGCATGCACATATCGACTTTGGACACTTAATATATCGATTTTTAGCATGTTTTGAGCCTATATTTTGAAAAAATTCTAGCACTGAGTAGGCATGTACAGATCGCTTCTGGGACCCAAAATTATCGAATTTTCGGGTGTTTGAGGTTGAATTTGGGATATAAACGGGTACAGAAGATTCATGCACATATTGACTTTTGGGCACCTAAAAGATCGATTTTCAGTATGTTTTGGGCCTGTATATTGAAAATACTCTAACACGGAGTAGGCATGTACAGATCGCTTCTGGGACCCCAAAATATCGAATTTTTAGGTGTTTTGGGCCTGAATTTGAGATATTGACTTTGGGCACCTAAAATATCGATTTTAAGCATGTTTTGGGCCTATATTTTGAAAATATTCTAGCACTAAGTAGGCATGTACAGATCACTTCTGGGACCCCAAAATATCAACTTTTTGGGTGTTTGGAGCCTGAATTTGAGATATAAAGGGGTACAGAAGATACATTCATATATCGACTTTTGGGCACCTAAAATATCGATTGTGAGCATGTTTTGGGTCTGTATTTTGAAAACATTCTAACTAGGAGTAGGGATGTACAGATCGCTTCTAGGACCCAAAAATATCGAATTTTCGGGTGTTTTGAGCCTGAATTTGAGATATAAACGGGTACAGAAGATGCATGCACATATTGACTTTGGGCACCTAAAATATCGATTTTCAGCATGTTTTGGGCCTGTATTTTGAAAATACTCTAACTAGGAGTAGGCATGTACAAATCGCTTCTGGGACCCAAAAATATCGAATTTTCGGGTGTTTTGAGCCTGAATTTGAAATATAAACGAGTGCAGAAGATGCATACACATGTTGACTTTGGGCACCTAAAATATCGATTTTCAGCATGTTTTGGGCCTGCATCTGAGTAGGCATGTACAGATCGCTTCTGGGACCCAAAAATATCGAATTTTCGGGTGTTTGGAGCCTGAATTTGAGATATAAACAGGTACAGAAGATGCATGCACATATCGACTTTTGGTCACCTAAAATATCGATTTTTAGCATGTTTTGGGCCTATATTTTGAAAATCTTCTAGAACTAAGTAGGCATGTACAGATCACTTCTGGGACCCCAAAATATCGAATTTTCGGGTGTTTTGAGCCTGAATTTGAGATATAAACGGGTACAGATGATGCATGCACATATCGACTTGGGACACTTAAAATATCGATTTTTAGCATGTTTTGAGCCTATATTTTGAAAAAATTCTAGCACTGAGTAGGCAGGTACAGATCGCTTCTGGGACCAAAAAATATCGAATTTACTGGTATTTTGAGGTTGAATTTGGGATATAAACGGGTACAGAAGATGCATACACATGTTGACTTTTGGCTCCTAAAATATCGATTTTCAGCATGTTTTGGGCCTGCATATGAGTAGGCATGTACAGATCGCTTCTGGGACCCCAAAATATCGACTTTTCGGGTGTTTGGAGCCTGAATTTGAGATATAAACGGGTACAGATGACGCATGCACATATCGACTTTGGACACTTAAAACATCGATTTTTAGCATGTTCTAAACCTATATTTTGAAAACATTCTAGCACTGAGTAGGCATATACAGATCGTTTCTGGGATCCAAAAATATCGAATTTTCGGGTGTTTTGAGGTTGAATTTGGGATATAAAAGGTGCAGAAGATGCATGCACATATTGACTTTAGGCAACTAAAATATCGATTTTCAACATGTTTTGGGCCTGTATTTTGAAAATACTCTAACTAAGAGTAGGCATGTACAGATCGCTTCTAGGACCCCAAAATATCGAATTTTTGGGTGTTTTGGGCCTGAATTTGAGATATTGACTTTGGGCACCTAAAATATCGATTTTTAGCATGTTTTGGGCCTATATTTTGAAAATATTCTAGCACTAAGTAGGCATGTACAGATCACTTCTTGGACCCCAAAATATCGAATTTTCGGGTGTTTTGAGGTTGAATTTCTGATATAAACGGGTGCAGAAGATGCATACACATATTGACTTTGGTCACCTAAAATATCGATTTTCAGCTTGTTTTGGGCCTGTATTTTGAAAATACTCTAATACTGAGTAGGCAAGTACAGATCGCTTCTATGACCCCAAAATATCGAATTTTCGGGTGTTTTGAGCCTGAATTTGAGATATAAACGGGTACAGAAGATGCATGCACATATTGACTTTGGGCACCTAAAATATCGATTTTCAGCATGTGTTGGGCCTGTATTTTGAAAATACTCTAACTAGGACTAGGCATGTACAAATCGCTTCTGGGACCCAAAAATATCGAATTTTCGGGTGTTTTGAGCCTGAATTTGAAATATAAACGGGTACAGAAGATGCATGCACATATCGACTTTGGACACTTAAGATATCGATTTTTAGCATGTTTTGAGCCTATATTTTGAAAACATTCTAGCACTGACTAGACATGTACAGATCGCTTCTGGGACCCAAAACTATCGAATTTTCGGGTGTTTTGAGGTTAAATTTGAGATATAAACGAGTGCAGAAGATGCACACATGTTGACTTTGGGCACCTAAAATATCGATTTTCAGCATGTTTTGGGCCTGAATCTGAGTAGGCATGTACAGATCGCTTCTGGGACCCAAAAATATCGAATTTTCGGGTGTTTGGAGCCTGAATTTGAGATATAAACACGTACAGAAGATGCATGCACATATCGACTTTTGGTCACCTAAAATATCGATTTTTATCATGTTTTGGGCCTATATTTTGAAAATCTTCTAGAACTAAGTAGGCATGTACAGATCACTTCTGGGACCCAAAAATATCGAATTATCGTGTGTTTTGAGCCTGAATTTGAGATATAAACGGGTACAGATGATGCATGCACATATCGACTTGGGACACTTAAAATATCGATTTTTAGCATGTTTTGAGCCTATATTTTGAAAAAATTCTAGCACTGAGTAGGCAGGTACAGATCGCTTCTGTGACCAAAAAATATCGAATTTTCTGGTATTTTGAGGTTGAATTTGGGATATAAACGGGCACAGAAGATGCATACACATGTTGACTTTTGGCACCTAAAATATCGATTTTCAGCATGTTTTGGGCCTGCATCTGAGTAGGCATGTACAGATCGCTTCTGGGACTCCAAAATATTTACTTTTCGGGTGTTTGGAGCCTGAATTTAAGATATAAACGGGTACAGATGATGCATGCACATATCGACTTTGGACACTTAAAACATCGATTTTTAGCATGTTCTAAACCTATATTTTGAAAACATTCTATCACTGAGTAGGCATATACAGATCGTTTCTGGGATCCAAAAATATCGAATTTTCGGGTGTTTTGAGGTTGAATTTGGGATATAAACGGGTGCAGAAGATGCATGCACATATTGACTTTAGGCAACTAAAATATCGATTTTCAACATGTTTTGGGCCTGTATTTTGAAAATACTCTAACTAAGAGTAGGCATGTACAGATCGCTTCTAGGACCCCAAAATATCGAATTTTCGGTGGTTGGAGCCTGAATTTGAGATATAAACGGGTACAGAAGATGCATGCACATATTGACTTTTGGGCACCTAAAAGATCTATTTTCAGTATGTTTTGGGCCTGTATTTTGAAAATACTCTTACACGGAGTAGACATGTACAGTTCGCTTCTGGGACCCCAAAATATCGAATTTTCGGGTGTTTTGGGCCTGAATTTGAGATATCGACTTTGTGCACCTAAAATATCGATTTTTATCATGTTTTGGGCCTATATCTTGAAAACATTCTAGCACTAAGTAGGCATGTACAGATCACTTCTGGGACTCCAAAATATCGAATTTTCGGGTGTTTTGAGGTTGAATTTCTGATATAAACGGGTGCAGAAGATGCATGCACATATCGACTTCGGACACTTAAAATATCCAATTTTTGCATGTTTTGAGCCTATATTTGAAAACATTCTAGCACTGACTAGACATGTACAAATCGCTTCTGGGACCGAAAATTATCGAATTTTCGGGTGTTTTGAGGTTGAATTTGAGATATAAACGAGTGCAGAAGATGCATACACATGTTGACTTTGGTCACCTAAAATATCGATTTTCAGCATGTTTTGGGCCTGCATCTGAGTAGGCATGTACAGATCGCTTCTGGTACCCCAAAATATCGAATTTTCGGGTGTTTGGAGCCTGAATTTGAGATATAAACGGGTACATAAGATGCATGCACATATCGACTTTTGGGCACCTAAAAGATCGATTTTCAGTTTGTTTTGGGCCTGTATTTTGAAAATACTCTAACACGGAGTAGGCATGTACAGTTCGCTTCTGGGACCCCAAAATATCGAATTTTCGGGTGTTTTGGGCCTGAATTTGAGATATAAACGGGTACAGAAAATGTATGCACTTATTGACTTTGGGCCCCTAAAATATCGATTTTCAACATGTTTTGGGCCTGTATTTTGAAAATACTCTAACACGGAGTAGGCATGTACAGATCGCTTCTAGGACCCAAAAATACCGAATTTTCGGGTGTTTTGAGCCTGAATTTGAGACATAAACGGGTACAGAAGATACATGCACATAATGACTTTAGGCACCTAAAATATCGATTTTCAGCATGTTTTGGGCCTGTATTTTGAAAATACTCTAACACGGAGTAGGCATGTACAGATCGCTTCTGGGACCCAAAAATATCGAATTTTCGGGTGTTTTGAGCTTGAATTTGAGACATAAACGGGTTCAGAAGATGCATGCACATATCGACTTTGGACACTTAATATATCGATTTTTAGCATGTTTTGAGCCTATATTCTGAAAAAATTCTAGCACTGAGTAGGCATGTACAGATCGCTTCTGGGACCCAAAATTATCGAATTTTCGGGTGTTTGAGGTTGAATTTGGGATATAAACGGGTACAGAAGATTCATGCACATATTGACTTTTGGGCACCTAAAAGATCGATTTTCAGTATGTTTTGGGCCTGTATATTGAAAATACTCTAACACGGAGTAGGCATGTACAGATCGCTTCTGGGACCCCAAAATATCGAATTTTTGAGTGTTTTGGGCCTGAATTTGAGATATTGACTTTGTGCACCTAAAATATCGATTTTAAGCATGTTTTGGGCCTATATTTTGAAAATATTCTAGCACTAAGTAGGCATGTACAGATCACTTCTGGGACCCCAAAATATCAAATTTTTGGGTGTTTGGAGCCTGAATTTGAGATATAAAGGGGTACAGAAGATGCATTCATATATCGACTTTTGGGCACCTAAAATATCGATTGTGAGCATGTTTTGGGTCTGTATTTTGAAAACATTCTAACTAGGAGTAGGGATGTACAGATCGCTTCTAGGACCCCAAAATATCGAATTTTCGGGTGTTTTGAGCCTGAATTTGAGATATAAACGGGTACAGAAGACGCATGCACATAAGACTTTGGACACTTATAATATCGATTTTTAGCATGTTTTGAACCTATATTTTTAAAACATTCTAGCACTGACTAGACATGTACAGATCGCTTCTCGGACCCAAAATTATTGAATTTTTGGGTGTTTTGAGGTTAAATTTAAGATATAAACGAGTGCAGAAGATGCATACACATGTTGACTTTGGGCACCTAAAATATCGATTTTTAGCATGTTTTGGGCCTGCATCTGAGTAGGCATGTACAGATCGCTTCTGGGACACCAAAATATCGAATTTTCGGGTGTTTGGAGCATGAATTTGAGATATAAACGGGTACAGAAGATGCATGCACATATCGACTTTTGGGCACCTAAAAGATCGATTTTCAGTATGTTTTGGGCCTGTATTTTGAAAATACTCTAACACGGAATAGGCATGTACAGTTCGCTTCTGGGACCCCAAAATATCGAATTTTCGGGTGTTTTGGGGCTGAATTTGAGATATCGACTTTGGGCACCTAAAGTATCGATTTTTAGCATGTTTTGGGCCTATATTTTGAAAATATTCTAGCACTAAGTAGGCATGTACAGATCACTTCTGGGACCCCAAAATATCGAATTTTCGGGTGTTTTGAGCCTGAATTTGAGATATAAACGGGTACAGATGATGCATGCACATATCGACTTTGGACACTTAATATATCGATTTTTAGCATGTTTCGAGCCTATATTTTGAAAAAATTCTAGCACTTAGTAGGCATGTACAGGTCGCTTCTGGGACCCAAAAATATTGAATTTTCGGGTGTTTTGAGGTTGAATTTATGATATAAACGGGTACAGAAGATCCATGCACATATAGACTTTTGGGCACCTAAAAGATCGATTTTCAGTATGTTTTGGGCCTGTATTTTAAAAATACTCTAACACGGAGTAGGCATGTACAGTTCGCTTCTGGGACACCAAAATATCGAATTTTCGGGTGTTTTGGGTCTGAATTTGAGATATTGACTTTGGGCACCTAAAATATCGATTTTTAGCATGTTTTGGGCCTATATTTTGAAAATATTCTAGCACTAAGTAGGCATGTACAGATCACTTCTGGGACCCCAAAAAATCGAATTTTCGGGTGTTTTGAGGTTGAATTTCTGATATAAACGGGTGCAGAAGATTCATACACATATTGACTTTGGTCACCTAAAATATCGATTTTCAGCTTGTTTTGGGCCTGTATTTTGAAAATACTCTAATACTGAGTAGGCAAGTACAGATCGCTTATATGACCCCAAAATATCGAATTTTCGGGTGTTTTGAGCCTGAATTTGAGATATAAACGGGTACAGAAGATGCATGCACATATTGACTTTGGGCACCTAAAATATCGATTTTCAGCATGTTTTGGGCCTGTATTTTGAAAATACTCTAACTAGGAGTAGGCATGTACAAATCGCTTCTGGGACCCAAAAACATCGAATTTTCGGGTGTTTTGAGTCTGAATTTGAGATATAAACGGGTACAGAAGATGCATGCACATATCGACTTTGGACACTTAAAATATCGATTTTTTGCATGTTTTGAGCCTATATTTTGAAAACATTCTAGCACTGACTAGACATGTACAGATCGCTTCTGGGACCCAAAACTATCGAATTTTCGGGTGTTTTGAGGTTAAATTTGAGATATAAACGAGTGCAGAAGATGCATACACATGTTAACTTTGGGCACCTAAAATATCGATTTTCAGCATGTTTTGGGCCTGCATCTGAGTAGGCATGTACAGATCGCTTCTGGGACCCAAAAATATCGAATTTTCGGGTGTTTTGAGGTTGAATTTGGGATATAAACGGGTGCAGAAGATGCATACACATATTGACTTTGGTCACCTAAAATATCGATTTTCAGCTTGTTTTGGGCCTGTATTTTGAAAATACTCTAACACGGAGTAGGCATGTACAGATCGCTTCTGGTATCCCAAAATATCGAATTTTTGGGTGTTTTGGGCCTGAATTTGAGATATCGACTTTGGGCACCTAAAATATCGATTTTTAGCATGTTTTGGGCCTATAATTTGAAAATATTCTAGCACTGAGTAGGCATGTACAGATCGCTTCTGGGACCCCAAAATATAAAATTTTCGGGTGTTTGGAGCCTGAATTTGAGATGTAAACGGGTACAGAAGATGCGTGCACATATCGACTTTTGTGCACCTAAAAGATCGATTTTCAGTATGTTTTGGGCCTGTATATTGAAAATACTCTAACACGGAGTAGGCATGTACAGATCGATTCTGGGATCCCAAAATATCGAATTTTTTGGTGTTTTGGGCCTGAATTTGAGATATCGACTTTGGGCACCTAAAATATCGATTTTTAGCATGTTTTGGGCCTATATTTTGAAAATATTCTAGCACTGAGTAGGCATGTACAGATTGTTTCTGGGACCCAAAAATATCGAATTTTCGGGTGTTTTGAGGTTGAATTTGGGATATAAACAGGTGCAGAATATGCATACACATATTGACTTTGGTCACCTAAAATATCGATTTTCAGCTTGTTTTGGGCCTGTATTTTGAAAATACTCTAACACGAAGTAGGCAAGTACAGATCGCTTCTGGTACCCCAAAATATCGAATTTTCGGGTGTTTTGAGCCTGAATTTGAGATATAAACGGGTACAGAAGATGAATGCACATATCGACTTTGGACACTTAAAATATCGATTTTTAGCATGTTTTGAGCCTATATTTTGAAAACATTCTAGCACTGACTAAACATGAACAGATAGCTTCTGGGACCCAAAATTATCGAATTTTCGGGTGTTTTGAGGTTGAATTTGAGATATAAACGGGTACAGAAGATGCATGCACTTATCGACTTTTGGGCACCTAAAATATCGATTTTCAGTATGTTTTGGGCCTATATTTTGAAAATACTCTAACACGGAGTATGCATGTACAGTTCGCTTCTGGGACCCCAAAATATCGAATTTTCGGATGTTTTGGGCCTGAATTTGAGATATCGACTTTGGGCACCTAAAATATCGATTTTTAGCATGTTTTGGGACTATATTTTGAAAATATTCTAGCACTAAGTAGGCATGTACAGATCACTTCTGGGACCCCAAAATATCGAATTTTCGGGCGTTTTAAGCCTGAATTTGAGATATAAACGGGTAGAGATGATGCATGCACATATCGACTTTGGACACTTAAAATATTGATTTTTAGCATCTTTTGAGCCTATATTTTGAATACATTCTAGCACTGAGTAGGCATGTACAGATCGCATCTGGGACCCAAAAATATCGAATTTTCGGGTGTTTTGAGGTTGAATTTGGGATATAAACGGGTGCAGAAGATGCATACACATATTGACTTTGGTCACCTAAAATATAGATTTTCAGCTTGTTTTGGGCCTGTATTTTGAAAATACTCTAACACGGAGTAGGCAAGTACAGATCGCTTGTGGGACCCCAAAATATCGAATTTTCAGGTGTTTTGAGCCTGAATTTGAGATATAAACGGGTACAGAAGATGCATCCACATATCGACTTTTGGCTCCTAAAAGATCGATTTTCAGTATGTTTTTGGCCTGTATATTGAAAATACTCTAACACGGAGTAGGAATGTACTGATCGCTTCTGGGCCCCCTAAATTTCGAATTTTTGGGTGTTTTGGGCCTGAATTTGAGATATCGACTTTGGGCACCTAAAATATCGCTTTTTAGTATGTTTTGGGCCTATATTTTGAAAATATTCCAGCACTGAGTAGGCATGCACAGATCACTTCTGGGACCCAAAAATATCGAATTTTCGGGTGTTTTGAAGTTGAATTTGGGATATAAACGGGTACAGAAGATGCATGCACATATCGACTTTTGGGCACCTAAAAGATCGATTTTCAGTATGTTTTGGGCCTGTATTTTGAAAATACTCTAACACGGAGTAGGCATGCACAGTTCGCTTCTGGGACCCCAAAATATCGAATTTTCGGGTGTTTTGGGGCTGAATTATTTATATCGACTTTGGGCACCTAAAATATCGCTTTTTAGTATGTTTTGGGCCTATATTTTGAAAATATTCCAGCACTGAGTAGGCATGCACAGATCACTTCTGGGACCCCAAAATATCGAATTTTCGGGTGTTTTGAGCATGAATTTGAGATATAAACGGGTACAGAAGATGCATGCACATATCGACTTTTGGGCACCTAAAATATCGATTTTGAGCATGTTTTAAGTCTGTATCTTGAAAACATTCTAACTAGGAGTAGGGATGTACAGATCGCTTCTAGGACCTAAAAATACCGAATTTTCGGGTGTTTTGAGCCTGAATTTGAGATATAAACGGGTACAGAAGATGCATGCACATATTGACTTTGGGCACCTAAAATATCGATTTTCAGCATGTTTTGGGCCTGTATTTTGAAAATACTCTAACTAGGAGTAGGCATGTACAGATCGCTTCTGGGACCCAAAAATATCGAATTTTCGGGTGTTTTGAGGTTGAATTTGGGAAATAAACGGGTACAGAAGATGCATGCATATATCGACTTTTGGGCACCTAAAAGATCGATTTTCAGTATGTTTTGGGCCTGTATTTTGAAAATACTCTAACACGGAGTAGGCATACACAGTTCGCTTCTGGGACCCCAAAATATCGAATTTTCGGGTGTTTTGGAGCTGAATTTTTGATATCGACTTTGGGCACCTAAAATATCGATTTTTAGCATGATTTGGGCAAATATTTTGAAAATATTCTAGCACTAAGTAGGCATGTACAGATCACTTCTGAGACCCCAAAATATCGAATTTTCGAGTGTTTTGAGCCTGAATTTGAGATATAAACGGGTACAGATGATGCATGCACATATCGACTTTTGGGCACCTAAAATATCGATTTTGAGCATGTTTTGGGTCTGTATCTTGAAAACATTCTAACTAGGAGTAGGGATGTACAGATCGCTTCTAGGACCCAAAAATACCGAATTTTCGGGTGTTTTGAGCCTGAATTTGAGATATAAACGGGTACAGAAGATGCATGCACATATTGACTTTGCGCACCTAAAATATCGATTTTCAGCATGTTTTGGGCCTGTATTTTGAAAATACTCTAACTAGGAGTAGGCATGTACAGATCGCTTCTGGGACCCAAAAATATCGAATTTTCGGGTGTTTTGAGGTTGAATTTGGGATATAAACGGGTACAGAAGATGCATGCACATATCGACTTTTGGGCACCTAAAAGATCGATTTTCAGTATGTTTTGGGCCTGTATTTTGAAAATACTCTAACACGGAGTAGGCATGCACAGTTCGCTTCTGGGATCCCAAAATATCGAATTTTCGTGTTTTTTGGGGCTGAATTTTTGATATCGACTTTGGGCACCTAAAATATCGATTTTTAGCATGATTTGGGCAAATATTTTTGAAAATATTCTAGCACAAAGTAGGCATGTACAGATCACTTCTGAGACCCCAAAATATCGAATTTTCGAGTGTTTTGAGCCTGAATTTGAGATATAAACGGGTACAGATGATGCATTCACATATCGACTTTGGACACTTAAAATATCGATTTTTAGCATGTTTTGAGCCTATATTTTAAAAACATTCTAGCACTGAGTAGGCATGTACAGATCGCTTCTGGGACCCAAAAATATCAAATTTTCGGGTGTTTTGAGGTTGAATTTGGGATACAAACGGGTACAGAAGATGCATGCACATATCGACTTTTGGGCACCTAAAAGATCGATTTTCAGTATGTTTTGGGCCTGTATTTTGAAAATACTCTAACACAGAGTAGGCATGTACAGTTCGCTTCTGGGACCCCCAAATATCGAATTTTCGGGTGTTTTGGGGCTTAATTTTTGATATCGACTTTGGGCACCTAAAATATCGATTTTGAGCATGTTTTGGGCCAATATTTTGAAAATATTCTAGCACTAAGTAGGCATGTACAGATCACTTCTGGGACCCTAAAATATCGAATTTTAGGGTGTTTGGAGCCTGAATTTGAGATAAAAACGGGTACAGATGATGCATTCACATATCGACTTTGGACTCTTAAAATATTGATTTTTAGCATGTTTTGAGCCTATATTTTGAAAATATTCTAGCACTGAGTAGGCATGTACAGATCGCTTCTGGGACCCAAAAATATCAAATTTTCGGGTGTTTAGAGGTTGAATTTGGGATATAAACGTGTACAGAAGATGCATCCACATATCGACTTTTGGGCACCTTAAAGATCGATTTTCAGTATGTTTTGGGCCTGTATATTGAAAATACTCTAACACGGAGTAGGCATGTACAGATCGCTTCTGGGACCCCAAAATATCGAATTTTTGGATGTTTTGGGCCTGAATTTGAGATATCGACTTTGGGCACCTAAAATATCGATTTTCAGCATGTTTTGGGCCCATATTTTGAAAATATTCTAGCACTGAGTAGGCATGTACAGATCACTTCTGGGACCCCAAAATATCGAATTTTTGGGTGTTTTGAGCCTGAATTTGAGATATAAACGGGTACAGATGATGCATGCACATATCGACTTTGGACACTTAAAATAGCGATTTTTAGCATGTTTTGAGCCTATATTTTGAAAACATTCTAGCACTGAGTAGGCATGTACAGATCGCTTCTGGGACCCAAAAAAATTATATTTTCGGGTGTTTTGAGGTTGAATTTGGGATATAAAAGGGTACAGAGGATGCATGCACATATCGACTTTTGGGCACCTAAAAGATCGATTTTCAGTATGTTTTGGGCCTGTATTTTGAAAATACTCTAACACGGAGTAGGCATGTACAGTTCGCTTCTGGGACCCCAAAATATCGAATTTTCGGGTGTTTTGGGTCTGAATTTGAGATATCAACTTTGGGCACCTAAAATATCGATTTTAAGCATGTTTTGGGCCTATATTTTGAAAATATTCTAGCACTAAGTAGGCATGTACAGATCACTTCTGGGACCCCAAAATATCGAATTTTCGGGTGTTTTGAGCCTGAATTTGAGATATAAACGGGTACAGATGATGCATGCACATATCGACTTTGGACACTTAAAATATCGATTTTTAGCATGTTTTGAGCCTATATTTTGAAAACATTCTAGCACTGAGTAGGCATGTACAGATCGTTTCTGGGACCCAAAAATATCGAATTTTCGGTTGTTTTGAGGTTGAATTTGGGATATAAACGGGTGCAGAAGATGCATACACATATTGACTTTGGTCACCTAAAATATCGATTTTCAGCTTGTTTTGGGCCTGTATTTTGAAAATACTCTAACACGGAGTAGGCAAGTACAGATCGCTTGTGGGACCCCAAAATATCGAATTTTCAGGTGTTTTGAGCCTGAATTTGAGATATAAACGGGTACAGAAGATGCATCCACATATCGACTTTTGGCTCCTAAAAGATCGATTTTCAGTATGTTTTTGGCCTGTATATTGAAAATACTCTAACACGGAGTAGGAATGTACTGATCGCTTCTGGGCCCCCTAAATTTCGAATTTTTGGGTGTTTTGGGCCTGAATTTGAGATATCGACTTTGGGCACCTAAAATATCGCTTTTTAGTATGTTTTGGGCCTATATTTTGAAAATATTCCAGCACTGAGTAGGCATGCACAGATCACTTCTGGGACCCAAAAATATCGAATTTTCGGGTGTTTTGAAGTTGAATTTGGGATATAAACGGGTACAGAAGATGCATGCACATATCGACTTTTGGGCACCTAAAAGATCGATTTTCAGTATGTTTTGGGCCTGTATTTTGAAAATACTCTAACACGGAGTAGGCATGCACAGTTCGCTTCTGGGACCCCAAAATATCGAATTTTCGGGTGTTTTGGGGCTGAATTATTTATATCGACTTTGGGCACCTAAAATATCGCTTTTTAGTATGTTTTGGGCCTATATTTTGAAAATATTCCAGCACTGAGTAGGCATGCACAGATCACTTCTGGGACCCCAAAATATCGAATTTTCGGGTGTTTTGAGCATGAATTTGAGATATAAACGGGTACAGAAGATGCATGCACATATCGACTTTTGGGCACCTAAAATATCGATTTTGAGCATGTTTTAAGTCTGTATCTTGAAAACATTCTAACTAGGAGTAGGGATGTACAGATCGCTTCTAGGACCTAAAAATACCGAATTTTCGGGTGTTTTGAGCCTGAATTTGAGATATAAACGGGTACAGAAGATGCATGCACATATTGACTTTGGGCACCTAAAATATCGATTTTCAGCATGTTTTGGGCCTGTATTTTGAAAATACTCTAACTAGGAGTAGGCATGTACAGATCGCTTCTGGGACCCAAAAATATCGAATTTTCGGGTGTTTTGAGGTTGAATTTGGGAAATAAACGGGTACAGAAGATGCATGCATATATCGACTTTTGGGCACCTAAAAGATCGATTTTCAGTATGTTTTGGGCCTGTATTTTGAAAATACTCTAACACGGAGTAGGCATACACAGTTCGCTTCTGGGACCCCAAAATATCGAATTTTCGGGTGTTTTGGAGCTGAATTTTTGATATCGACTTTGGGCACCTAAAATATCGATTTTTAGCATGATTTGGGCAAATATTTTGAAAATATTCTAGCACTAAGTAGGCATGTACAGATCACTTCTGAGACCCCAAAATATCGAATTTTCGAGTGTTTTGAGCCTGAATTTGAGATATAAACGGGTACAGATGATGCATGCACATATCGACTTTTGGGCACCTAAAATATCGATTTTGAGCATGTTTTGGGTCTGTATCTTGAAAACATTCTAACTAGGAGTAGGGATGTACAGATCGCTTCTAGGACCCAAAAATACCGAATTTTCGGGTGTTTTGAGCCTGAATTTGAGATATAAACGGGTACAGAAGATGCATGCACATATTGACTTTGCGCACCTAAAATATCGATTTTCAGCATGTTTTGGGCCTGTATTTTGAAAATACTCTAACTAGGAGTAGGCATGTACAGATCGCTTCTGGGACCCAAAAATATCGAATTTTCGGGTGTTTTGAGGTTGAATTTGGGATATAAACGGGTACAGAAGATGCATGCACATATCGACTTTTGGGCACCTAAAAGATCGATTTTCAGTATGTTTTGGGCCTGTATTTTGAAAATACTCTAACACGGAGTAGGCATGCACAGTTCGCTTCTGGGATCCCAAAATATCGAATTTTCGTGTTTTTTGGGGCTGAATTTTTGATATCGACTTTGGGCACCTAAAATATCGATTTTTAGCATGATTTGGGCAAATATTTTTGAAAATATTCTAGCACAAAGTAGGCATGTACAGATCACTTCTGAGACCCCAAAATATCGAATTTTCGAGTGTTTTGAGCCTGAATTTGAGATATAAACGGGTACAGATGATGCATTCACATATCGACTTTGGACACTTAAAATATCGATTTTTAGCATGTTTTGAGCCTATATTTTAAAAACATTCTAGCACTGAGTAGGCATGTACAGATCGCTTCTGGGACCCAAAAATATCAAATTTTCGGGTGTTTTGAGGTTGAATTTGGGATACAAACGGGTACAGAAGATGCATGCACATATCGACTTTTGGGCACCTAAAAGATCGATTTTCAGTATGTTTTGGGCCTGTATTTTGAAAATACTCTAACACAGAGTAGGCATGTACAGTTCGCTTCTGGGACCCCCAAATATCGAATTTTCGGGTGTTTTGGGGCTTAATTTTTGATATCGACTTTGGGCACCTAAAATATCGATTTTGAGCATGTTTTGGGCCAATATTTTGAAAATATTCTAGCACTAAGTAGGCATGTACAGATCACTTCTGGGACCCTAAAATATCGAATTTTAGGGTGTTTGGAGCCTGAATTTGAGATAAAAACGGGTACAGATGATGCATTCACATATCGACTTTGGACTCTTAAAATATTGATTTTTAGCATGTTTTGAGCCTATATTTTGAAAATATTCTAGCACTGAGTAGGCATGTACAGATCGCTTCTGGGACCCAAAAATATCAAATTTTCGGGTGTTTAGAGGTTGAATTTGGGATATAAACGTGTACAGAAGATGCATCCACATATCGACTTTTGGGCACCTTAAAGATCGATTTTCAGTATGTTTTGGGCCTGTATATTGAAAATACTCTAACACGGAGTAGGCATGTACAGATCGCTTCTGGGACCCCAAAATATCGAATTTTTGGATGTTTTGGGCCTGAATTTGAGATATCGACTTTGGGCACCTAAAATATCGATTTTCAGCATGTTTTGGGCCCATATTTTGAAAATATTCTAGCACTGAGTAGGCATGTACAGATCACTTCTGGGACCCCAAAATATCGAATTTTTGGGTGTTTTGAGCCTGAATTTGAGATATAAACGGGTACAGATGATGCATGCACATATCGACTTTGGACACTTAAAATAGCGATTTTTAGCATGTTTTGAGCCTATATTTTGAAAACATTCTAGCACTGAGTAGGCATGTACAGATCGCTTCTGGGACCCAAAAAAATTATATTTTCGGGTGTTTTGAGGTTGAATTTGGGATATAAAAGGGTACAGAGGATGCATGCACATATCGACTTTTGGGCACCTAAAAGATCGATTTTCAGTATGTTTTGGGCCTGTATTTTGAAAATACTCTAACACGGAGTAGGCATGTACAGTTCGCTTCTGGGACCCCAAAATATCGAATTTTCGGGTGTTTTGGGTCTGAATTTGAGATATCAACTTTGGGCACCTAAAATATCGATTTTAAGCATGTTTTGGGCCTATATTTTGAAAATATTCTAGCACTAAGTAGGCATGTACAGATCACTTCTGGGACCCCAAAATATCGAATTTTCGGGTGTTTTGAGCCTGAATTTGAGATATAAACGGGTACAGATGATGCATGCACATATCGACTTTGGACACTTAAAATATCGATTTTTAGCATGTTTTGAGCCTATATTTTGAAAACATTCTAGCACTGAGTAGGCATGTACAGATCGTTTCTGGGACCCAAAAATATCGAATTTTCGGTTGTTTTGAGGTTGAATTTGGGATATAAACGGGTGCAGAAGATGCATACACATATTGACTTTGGTCACCTAAAATATCGATTTTCAGCTTGTTTTGGGCGTGTATTTTGAAAATATTCTAGCTCTGTGTAGGCATGTACAGATCGCTTCTGGGACCCCAAAATATCGAATTTTCGGGTGTTTTGAGCCTGAATTTGAGATATAAACGGGTACAGAAGATGCATGCACATTTCGACTTTTGGGCACCTAAAATATCAAATTTGAGCATGTTTTGGGTTTGTATCTTGAAAACATTCTAACTAGGAGTAGGGATGTATAGATCGCTTCTAGGACCCAAAAATACCGAATTTTCGGGTGTTTTGAGCCTGAATTTGAGATATAAACGGGTACAGAAGATGCATGCACATATCGACTTTGGACACTTAAAATATCGATTTTTAGCATGTTTTGAAACTATATTTTGAAAAAATTCTAGCACTTAGTAGGCATGTACAGGTCGCTTAGCGGACCCAAAATTATCGAATTTTCGGGTGTTTTGTGGTTGAATTTGTGATATAAACGAGTGCAGAAAATGCATACACATGTTGACTTTGGGCACCTAAAATATCGATTTTTAGCATGTTTTGGGCCTATATTTTGAAAATATTCTAGCACTAAGTAGGCATGTATAGATCACTTCTGGGACCCCAAAATATCGAATTTTCTGGTGTTTTGAGCCTGAATTTGAGATATAAACGGGTACAGATGATGCATGCACATATCGACTTTGGACACTTAAAATATCGATTTTTAGCATGTTTTGAGCCTATATTCAGAAAAAACTCTAGCACTGAGTAGGCATGTACAGATCGCTTCTGGGACCCCAAAATATCGAATTTTCGGGTGTTTGGAGCCAGAATTTGAGATATAAACGGGTACAGAAGATGCTTGCACATATCGACTTTTGGGCACCTAAAAGATCGGTTTTCAGTATGTTTTGGGCCTGTATTTTGAAAATACTCTAACACGGAGTAGGCATGTACAGTTTGCTTCTGGGACCCCAAAATATTAAATTTTCGGGTTTTTTGGGCCTGAATTTGAAATATCGACTTTGGGCACCTAAAAGATCGATTTTCAGTATGTTTTGAGCCTGTATTTTGACAAAATTCTAGCACTAAGTAGGCATGTACAGATCACTTGTGGGACCCCAAAATATCAAATTTTCGGGTGTCTTCAGCCTGAATTTGAGATATAAACGGGTACAGATGATGCATGCACATATTGACTTTGGACACTTAAAATAACGATTTTTAGCATGTTTTGAGCCTATATTTTGAAAACATTCTAGCACTGAGTAGGCATGTACAGATCGTTTCTGGGACCCAAAAATATCGAATTTTCGGTTGTTTTGAGGTTGAATTTGGGATATAAACGGGTGCAAAAGATGCATGCACATATCGACTTTTGGGCAACTAAAAGATCGATTTTCAGTATGTTTTGGGCCTGTATTTTGAAAATACTCTAACACGGAGTAGGCATGTACAGTTTGCTTCTGGGACCCCAAAATATTAAATTTTCGGGTGTTTTGGGCCTGAATTTGAAATATCGACTTTGGGCACCTAAAATATCGATTTTTAGCATGTTTTGGGCCTATATTTGGAAAATATTCTAGCACTAAGTAGGCATGTACAGATCACTTCTGGGACCCCAAAATATCGAATTTTCGGGTGTTTTGAGCCTGAATTTGAGATATAAACGGGTACAGATGATGCATGCACATATCGACTTTGGACACTTAAAATATCGATTTTCAGTATGTTTTGGGCCTGTATTTTAAAAATACTCTAACACGGAGGAGGCATGTACAGTTTGCTACTGGGACCCCAAAATATCGAATTTTCGGGTGTTTTGGAACTGAATTTGAGATATAAACGGGTGCAGAAGATGCATACACATATTGACTTTGGTCACCTAAAATATCGATTTTCAGCTTGTTTTGGGCGTGTATTTTGAAAATCCTCTAACAAGGAGTAGCCAAGTACAGATCGCTTCTGGGACCCCAAAATATCGAATTTTTGGGTGTTTTGGGTCTGAATTTGAGATATCGACTTTGGGCACCTAAAATATCGATTTTTAGCATGTTTTGGGCCTATATTTTGAAAATATTCTAGCACTGAGTAGGCATGTACAGATCGCTTCTGGGACCCCAAAATATCGAATTTTCGGTTGTTTTGAGGTTGAATTTGAGATATAAACGGGTACAGAAGATGCATCCACATATCGACTTTTGGGCACCTAAAAGATCGATTTTCAGTATGTTTTGAGCCTGTATTTTGAAAATATTCTAGCACTAAGTAGGCATGTACAGATTACTTCTGGGACCCCAAAATATCAAATTTTGGGGTGTTTTCAGCCTGAATTTTAAATATAAACGGATACAGATGATGCATGCACATATTGACTTTGGACACTCAAAATATCGATTTTTAGCATGTTTGGAGCCTATATTTTGAAAACATTCTAGCACTGAGTAGGCATGTACAGATCATTTCTGGGACCCAAAAATATCGAATTTTCGGTTGTTTTGAGGTTGAATTTGGGATATAAACGGGTGCAGAAGATGCATACACATATTGACTTTGGTCACCTAAAATATCGATTTTCAGCTTGTTTTGGGCCTGTATTTTGAAAATATTCTAGGACTGAGTAGGCATGTACAGATCGCTTCTGGGACCCCAAAATATGGAATTTTCGGGTGTTTTGAGCCTGAATTTGAGATATAAACGGGTACAGAAGATGCATGCACATTTTGACTTTTGGGCACCTAAAATATCAATTTTGAGCATGTTTTGGGTTTGTATCTTGAAAACATTCTAACTAGGAGTAGGGATGTACAGATCGCTTCTAGGACCCAAAAATACCGAATTTTCGGGTGTTTTGAGCCTGAATTTGAGATATAAACGGGTACAGAAGATGCATGCACATATCGACTTTGGACACTAAAAATATCGATTTTTAGCATGTTTTGAAACTATATTTTGAAAAAATTCTAGCACTGAGTAGGCATGTACAGGTCGCTTCACGGACCCAAAATTATCGAATTTTCGGGTGTTTTGTAGTTGAATTTGTGATATAAACGAGTGCAGAAGATGCATACACATGTTGACTTTGGGCACCTAAAATATCGATTTTCAGCATGTTTTGGGCCTGCATCTGAGTAGGCATGTACAGATCGCTTCTGGGACCCAAAAATATCGAATTTTCGGGTGTTTGGAGCCTGAATTTGAGATATAAACGGGTACAGAAGATGCATGCACATATCGACTTTTGGGCACCTAAAAGATCGATTTTCAGTATGTTTTGGGCCTGTATTTTGAAAAATCCTCTAACACGGAGTAGGCATGTACAGTTTGCTTCTGGGACCCCAAAATATTAAATTTTCGGGTGTTTTGGGCCTGAATTTGAAATATCGACTTTGGGCACCTAAAATATCGATTTTTAGCATGTTTTGGGCCTATATTTGGAAAATATTCTAGCACTAAGTAGGCATGTACAGATCACTTCTGGGACCCCAAAATATCGAATTTTCGGGTGTTTTGAGCCTGAATTTGAGATATAAACGGGTACAGATGATGCATGCACATATCGACTTTGGACACTTAAAATATCGATTTTTAGCATGTTTTGAGCCTATATTCTGAAAAAATTCTAGCACTGAGTAGGCATGTACAGATCGCTTCTGGGACCCCAAAATATAGAATTTTCGGGTGTTTGGATCCTGAATTTGAGATATAAACGGGTACAAAAGATGTTTGCACATATCGACTTTTGGGCACCTAAAACATCGATTTTCAGTATGTTTTGGGCCTATATTTTAAAAATACTCTAACACGGAGGAGGCATGTACAGTTTGCTACTGGGACCCCAAAATATCGAATTTTCGGGAGTTTCGGAACAGAATTTGAGATATCGACTTTGGGCACCTAAAATATCGATTTTTAGCATGTTTTGGGCCTATATTTTGAAAATATTCTTGCACTACGTAGGCATGTACAGATCACTTCTGGGTTCCCAAAATATCGAATTTTTGGGTGTTTTGAGCCTGAATTTGAAATATAAATGGGTACAGATGATGATGCATGCACATATCTACTTTGGACACTTAAAATATCGATTTTTAGCATGTTTTGAAACTATATTTTGATAAAATTCTAGCACTGAGTAAGCATGTACAGATCGCTTCTGGAACCCAAAAATATCGAATTTTCGGGTGTTTTGAAGTTGAATTTGGGATATAAACGGGTGCAGAAGATACATACACATATTGACTTTGGTCACGTAAAATATCGATTTTCAGCTTGTTTTGGGCCTGTATTTTGAAAATACTCTAAGACAAAGTAGGCAAGTACAGATCGCTTCTGGGACCCCAAAATATCGAATTTTCGGGTGTTTTAAGCCTGAATTTGAGATATAAACGGGTACAGAAGATGCATGCACATATCGACTTTTGGGCACCTAAAAGATCGATTTTCAGTATGTTTTGAGCCTGTATTTTGAAAAAATTCTAGCACTAAGTAGGCATGTACAGATCACTTCTGGGACCCCAAAATATCAAATTTTCGGGTGTTTTCAGCCTGAATTTGAGATATAAACGGGTACAGATGATGCATGCACATATTGACTTTGGACACTTAAAATATCGATTTTTAGCATGTTTTGAGCCTATATTTTGAAAACATTCTAGCACTGAGTAGGCATGTACAGATCGTTTCTGGGACCCAAAAATATCGAATTTTCGGTTGTTTTGAGGTTGAAATTGGGATATAAACGGGTGCAGAAGATGCATACACATATTGACTTTGGTCACCTGAAATATCAATTTTCAGTTTGTTTTGGGCCTGTATTTTGAAAATACTCTAACACGGAGTAGCCAAGTACAGATCGCTTCTGGGACCCCAAAATATCGAATTTTTGGGTGTTTTGGGCCTGAATTTGAGATATCGACTTTGGGCACTTAAAATATCGATTTTTAGCATGTTTTGGGCCTATATTTTGAAAACATTCTAGCACTGAGTAGGCATGTACAGATCATTTCTGGGACCCAAAAATATCGAATTTTCGTTTTTTTTTGAGGTTGAATTTGGGATATAAACGGGTGCAGAAGATGCATACACATATTGACTTTGGTCACCTAAAATATCGATTTTCAGCTTGTTTTGGGCCTGTATTTTGAAAATATTCTAGCACTAAGTAGGCATGTACAGATCGCTTCTGGGACCCCAAAATATCGAATTTTCGGGTGTTTTGAGCCTGAATTTGAGATATAAACGGGTACAGAAGATGCATGCACATTTCGACTTTTGGGCACCTAAAATATCAATTTTGAGCATGTTTTGGGTTTGTATCTTGAAAACATTCTAACTAGGAGTAGGGATGTACAGATCGCTTCTAGGACCCAAAAATACCGAATTTACGGGTGTTTTGAGCCTGAATTTGAGATATAAACGGGTACAGAAGATGCATGCACAGATCGACTTTGGACACTTAAAATATCGATTTTTAGCATGTTTTGAAACTATATTTTGAAAAAATTCTGGCACTGAGTAGGCATGTACATGTCGCTTCATGGACCCAAAATTATCGAATTTTCGGGTGTTTTGTGGTTGAATTTGTGATATAAACGAGTGCAGAAGATGCATACACATGTTGACTTTGGGCACCTAAAATATCGATTTTCAGCATGTTTTGGGCCTCCATCTGAGTAGGCATGTACAGATCGCTTCTGGGACCCCAAAATATCGAATTTTCGGGTGTTTGGAGCCTGAATTTGAGATATAAACTGGTACAGAAGATGCATGCACATATCGACTTTTGGGCACCTAAATGATCGATTTTCAGTAGGTTTTGGGCCTGTATTTTGAAAATACTCTAACACGGAGTAGGCATGTACAGTTTGCTTCTGGGACCCCAAAATATTAAATTTTCGGGTGTTTTGGGCCTGAATTTGAAATATCGACTTTGGGCACCTAAAATATCGATTTTTAGCATGTTTTGGGCCTATATTTTGAAAATATTCTAGCACTAGGTAGGCATGTACAGATCACTTCTGGGACCCCAAAATATCGAATTTTCGGGTGTTTTGAGCCTGAATTTGAGATATAAACGGGTACAGAAGATGTTTGCACATATCGACTTTTGGGCACCTAAAAGATCGATTTTCAGTATGTTTTGGGCGTGTATTTTAAAAATACTCTAACACGGAGTAGGCATGTACAGTTTGCTACTGGGACCCCAAAATATCGAATTTTCGGGTGTTTTGGAACTGAATTTGAGATATCGACTTTGGGCACCTAAAATATCGATTTTTAGCATGTTTTGGGCCTATATTTTGAAAATATTCTAGCACTAAGTATGCATGTACAGATCACTTCTGGGACCCCAAAATATCGAATTTTTGGGTGTTTTGAGCCTGAATTTGAAATATAAACGGGTACAGATGATGATGCATGCACATATCTACTTTGGACACTTAAAATAACGATTTTTAGCATGTTTTGAAACTATATTTTGAAAAAATTCTAGCACTGAGTAGGCATGTACAGATCGCTTCTGGAACCCAAAAATATCGAATTTTCGGGTGTTTTGAGGTTGAATTTGGGATATAAACGGGTGCAAAAGATACATACACATATTGACTTTGGTCACCTAAAATATCGATTTTCAGCTTGTTTTGGGCCTGTATTTTGAAAATACTCTAACACAAAGTATTCAAGTACAGTTCGCTTTTGGGACCCCAAAATATCGAATTTTAGGGTGTTTTAAGCCTGAATTTGAGATATAAACGGGTACAGAAGATGCATGCACATATCGACTTTTGGGCACCTAAAAGATCGATTTTCAGTATGTTTTGAGCCTGTATTTTGAAATTTTTTTAGCACTAAGTAGGCATGTACAGATCACTTCTGAGACCCCAAAATATCAAATTTTCGGGTGTTTTCAGCCTGAATTTGAGATATAAACGGGTACAGATGATGCATGCACATATTGACTTTGGACACTTAAAATATCGATTTTTATCATGTTTTGAGCCTATATTTTGAAAACATTCTAGCACTGAGTAAGCATGTACAGATCGTTTCTGGGACCCAAAAATATCGAATTTTCGGGTGTTTTAAGCCTGAATTTGAGATATAAACGGGTACAGATGATGCATGCACATATCGACTTTGGACACTTAAAATATCGATTTTTAGCATGTTTTGAGCCTATATTCTGAAAAAAATCTAGCACTGAGTAGGCATGTACAGATCGCTTCTGGGACCCCAAAATATCGAATTTTCGGGTGTTTCGAACCTGAATTTGAGATATAAACGGGTACAGAAGATGCTTGCACATATCGACTTTTGGGCACCTAAAAGATCGATTTTCAGTATGTTTTGGGCCTGTATTTTGAAAATACTCTAACACGGAGTAGGCATGTACAGTTTGCTTCTGGGACCCCAAAATATTAAATTTTCGGGTGTTTTGGGCCTGAATTTGAAATATCGCCTTTGGGCACCTAAATATCGATTTTTAGCATGTTTTGGGCCTATATTTTGAAAATATTCTAGCACTAAGTAGGCATGTAGAGATCACTTCTGGGACCCCAAAATATCGAATTTTCGGGTGTTTTGAGCCTGAATTTGAGATATAAACGGGTACAGATGATGCATGCACATATCGACTTTGGACACTTAAAATATCGATTTTTAGCATGTTTTGAGCCGATATTCTGAAAAAATTCTAGCACTGAGTAGGCATGTACAGATCGCTTCTGGGACCCCAAAATATCGAATTTTCGGGTGTTTGGAGCCTGAATTTGAGATATAAACGGGTACAGAAGATGTTTGCACATATCGACTTTTGGGCACCTAAAAGATCGATTTTCAGTATGTTTTGAGCCTGTATTTTAAAAATACTTTAACACGGAGTAGGTATGTACAGTTTGCTACTGGGACCCCAAAATATCGAATTTTCGGGTGTTTTGGAACTGAATTTGAGATATCAACTTTGGGCACCTAAAATATCGATTTTTAGCATGTTTTGGGCCTATATTTTGAAAATATTCTAGCACTAAGTAGGCATGTACAGATCACTTCTGGGACCCCAAAATATCGAATTTTTGGGTGTTTTGAGCCTGAATTTGAGATATAAACGGGTACAGATGATGATGCATGCACATATCTACTTTGGACACTTAAAATATCGATTTTTAGCATGTTTTGAAACTATATTTTGAAAAAATTCTAGCACTGAGTAGGCATGTACAGATCGCTTCTGGAACCCAAAAATATCGAATTTTCGGGTGTTTTGAGGTGGAATTTGGGATATAAACGGGTGCAAAAGATACATACACATATTGACTTTGGTCACCTAAAATATCGATTTTCAGCTTGTTTTGGGCCTGTATTTTGAAAATACTCTAACACAAAGTAGGCAAGTACCGTTCGCTTCTGGGACCCAAAAATATCGAATTTTCGGGTGTTTTAAGCCTAAATTTGAGATATAAACGGGTACAGAAGATACATGCACATATCGAGTTTTGGGCACCTAAAAGATCGATTTTCAGTATGTTTAGAGCCTGTATTTTGAAAAAATTCTAGCACTAAGTAGGCATGTACACTTCACTTCTGGGACCCCAAAATATCAAATTTTCGGGTGTTTTCAGCCTGAATTTGAGATACAAACGGGTACAGATGATGCATGCACATATTGACTTTGGACACTTAAAATATCGATTTTTAGCATGTTTTGAGCCTATATTTTGAAAACATTCTAGCACTGAGTAGGCATGTACAGATCGTTTCTGGGACCCAAAAATATCGAATTTTCGGTTGTTTTGAGGTTGAATTTGGGATATAAACGGGTGCAGAAGATGCATACACATATTGACTTTGGTCACCTAAAATATCGATTTTCTGCTTGTTTTGGGCCTGTATTTTGAAAATACTCTAAAACGGAGTAGCCAACTACAGATCGCTTCTGGGATCCCAAAATATCGAATTTTTGGGTGTTTTGGGCCGGAATTTGAGATATCGACTTTGGGCACCTAAAGTATCGATTTTTAGCATGTTTTGGGCCTATATTTTGAAAATATTCTAGCACTAAGTAGGCATGTACAGATCGCATCTGGGACCCCAAAATATCGAATTTTCGGGTGTTTTGAGCCTGAATTTGAGATATAAACGGGTACAGAAGATGCATTCACATTTCGACTTTTGGGCACCTAAAATATCGATTTTGAGCATGTTTTGGGTCTGTATCTTGAAAACATTCTAACTAGGAGTAGGGATGTACAGATCGCTTTTAGGACCCAAAAATACCGAATTTTCGGGTGTTTTGAGCCTGAATATGAGATATAAACGGGTACAGAAGATACATGCACAAATCGACTTTGGACACTTAAAATATCGATTTTTAGCATGTTTTGAAACTATATTTTGAAAAAATTCTAGCACTGAGTAGGCATGTACAGGTCGCTTCTGGGACCCAAAATTATCGAATTTTCGGGTGTTTTGTGGTTGAATTTGAGATATAAACGGGTACAGAAGATGCATGCACATATCGACTTTTGGGCACCTAAAAGATCGATTTTCAGTATGTTTAGGGCCTGTATTTTGAAAATACTCTAACACGGAGTAGGCATGTACAGTTCGCTTCTGGGACCCCAAAATATTAAATTTTCGGGTGTTTTGTGCCTGAATTTGAAATATCGACTTTGGGCACCTAAAATATCGATTTTTAGCATGTTTTGGGCCTATATTTTGAAAATATTCTAGCACTAAGTAGGCATGTACAGATCACTTCTGGGACCCCAAAATATCGAATTTTCGGGTGTTTTGAGCCTGAATTTGAGATATAAACGGGTACAGATGATGCATGCACATATCGACTTTGGACACTTAAAATATCGATTTTTAGCATGTTTTGAGCCTATATTCTGAAAAAATTCTAGCACTGAGTAGGTATGTACAGATCGCTTCTGGGACCCCAAAATATCGAATTTTAGGGTGTTTGGAGCCTGAATTTGAGATATAAACGGGTACAGAAGATGCTTGCACATATCGACTTTTGGGCACCTAAAAGATCGATTTTCAGTATGTTTAGGGCCTGTATTTTGAAAATACTCTAACACGGAGTAGGCATGTACAGTTCGCTTCTGGGACCCCAAAATATCGAATTTTCGGGTGTTTTGGGCCTGAATTTGAGTTATCGAATTTGGGCATCTAAAATATCGATTTTTAGCATGTTTTGGGCCTATGTTTTGAAAATATTCTAACACTAAGTAGGCATGTACAGATCACTTCTGGGGCCCCAAAATATCGAATTTTCGGGTGTTTTGAGCCCGAATTTGAGATATAAACGGGTACAGATGATAAATGCACATATCGACTTTGGACACTTAAAATATCGATTTTTAGCATGTTTTGAGCCTATATTCTGAAAAAATTCTAGCACTGAGTAGGCATGTACAGATCGCTTCTGGGACCCAAAAATATCGAATTTTCGGGTGTTTTGAGGTGGAATTTGGGATATAAACGGGTGCAGAAGATGCATACACATATTGACTTTGGTCTCCTAAAATATCGATTTTCAGCTTGTTTTGAGCCTGTATATTGAAAATACTCTAACACGGAGTAGGCAAGTACAGATCGCTTCTGGTACCCCAAAATATCGAATTTTCGGGTGTTTTGAGCCTGAATTTGAGATATAAACGGGTACAGAAGATGCATGCACATATCGACTTTATGGCACCTAAAAGATCGATTTTCAGTATGTTTTGGGCCTGTATTTTGAAAATACTCTAACACGGAGTAGGCATGTACAGTTTGCTTCTGAGACCCCAAAATATTAAATTTTCGGGTGTTTTGAGCCTGAATTTGAGATATAAACGGGTACAGAAGATGCATGCACATTTCGACTTTTGGGCACCAAAATATCGATTTTAAGAATGTTTTGGGTCTGTATCTTGAAAACATTCTAACTAGGAGTAGGGCTGTACAGATCGCTTCTGGGACCGAAAAATACCGACTTTTCGGGTGTTTTGAACCTGAATTTGAGATATAAACGGGTACAGAAGATGCATGCACATATTGACTTTGGGCACCTTAAAGATCGATTTTCAGTATGTTTTGGGCCTGTATTTAAAAAAAAATACTCTAACACGGAGTAGGTATGTACAGTTCGCTTCTGGGACCCCAAAATATCGAAATTTCGGATGTTTTGGACCTGAATTTGAAATATCGACTTTGTGCACCTAAAATATCGATATTTAGCATGTTTTGGGCCTATATTTTGAAAATATTCTAGCACTAAGTAGGCATTTACAGATCATTTCTGGGACCCCAAAATATCGAATTTTCGTGTATTTTAAGCCTGAATTTGAGATATAAACGGGTACAGATGATGCATGCACATATCGACTTTGGACACTTAAAATATCGATTTTTAGCATGTTTTGAGCCTATATTTTGAAAACATTCTAGCACTGAGTAGGCATGTACAGATCGCTTCTGGGACCCAAAAATATCGAATTTTCGGGTGTTTTGAGGTTGAATTTGGGATATAAACGGGTGCATAAGATACATACACATATTGACTTTGGTCACCTATAATATCGATTTTCAGCTTGTTTTGGGCCTGTATTTTGAAAATACTCTAACACGGAGTAGCCAAGTACAGATCGCTTCTGGGATCCCAAAATATCGAATTTTTGGGTGTTTTGGGCCTGAATTTGAGATATCGACTTTGGGCACCTAAATATCGATTTTTAGCATGTTTTGGGCCTATATTTTGAAAATATTCTAGCACTAAGTAGGCATGTAGAGATCACTTCTGGGACCCCAAAATATCGAATTTTCGGGTGTTTTGAGCCTGAATTTGAGATATAAACGGGTACAGATGATGCATGCACATATCGACTTTGGACACTTAAAATATCGATTTTTAGCATGTTTTGAGCCGATATTCTGAAAAAATACTAGCACTGAGTAGGCATGTACAGATCGCTTCTGGGACCCCAAAATATCGAATTTTCGGGTGTTTGGAGCCTGAATTTGAGATATAAACGGGTACAGAAGATGTTTGCACATATCGACTTTTGGGCACCTAAAAGATCGATTTTCAGTATGTTTTGAGCCTGTATTTTAAAAATACTTTAACACGGAGTAGGTATGTACAGTTTGCTACTGGGATCCCAAAATATCGAATTTTCGGGTGTTTTGGAACTGAATTTGAGATATCGACTTTGGGCACCTAAAATATCGATTTTTAGCATGTTTTGGGCCTATATTTTGAAAATATTCTAGCACTAAGTATGCATGTACAGATCACTTCTGGGACCCCAAAATATCGAATTTTTGGGTGTTTTGAGCCTGAATTTGAGATATAAACGGGTACAGATGATGATGCATGCACATATCTACTTTGGACACTTAAAATATCGATTTTTAGCATGTTTTGAAACTATATTTTGAAAAAATTCTAGCACTGAGTAGGCATGTACAGATCGCTTCTGGAACCCAAAAATATCGAATTTTCGGGTGTTTTGAGGTGGAATTTGGGATATAAACGGGTGCAAAAGATACATACACATATTGACTTTGGTCACCTAAAATATCGATTTTCAGCTTGTTTTGGGCCTGTATTTTGAAAATACTCTAACACAAAGTAGGCAAGTACCGTTCGCTTCTGGGACCCAAAAATATCGAATTTTCGGGTGTTTTAAGCCTAAATTTGAGATATAAACGGGTACAGAAGATACATGCACATATCGACTTTTGGGCACCTAAAAGATCGATTTTCAGTATGTTTAGAGCCTGTATTTTGAAAAAATTCTAGCACTAAGTAGGCATGTACACTTCACTTCTGGGACCCCAAAATATCAAATTTTCGGGTGTTTTCAGCCTGAATTTGAGATACAAACGGGTACAGATGATGCATGCACATATTGACTTTGGACACTTAAAATATCGATTTTTAGCATGTTTTGAGCCTATATTTTGAAAACATTCTAGCACTGAGTAGGCATGTACAGATCGTTTCTGGGACCCAAAAATATCGAATTTTCGGTTGTTTTGAGGTTGAATTTGGGATATAAACGGGTGCAGAAGATGCATACACATATTGACTTTGGTCACCTAAAATATCGATTTTCTGCTTGTTTTGGGCCTGTATTTTGAAAATACTCTAAAACGGAGTAGCCAACTACAGATCGCTTCTGGGATCCCAAAATATCGAATTTTTGGGTGTTTTGGGCCGGAATTTGAGATATCGACTTTGGGCACCTAAAGTATCGATTTTTAGCATGTTTTGGGCCTATATTTTGAAAATATTCTAGCACTGAGTAGGCATGTACAGATCGCATCTGGGACCCCAAAATATCGAATTTTCGGGTGTTTTGAGCCTGAATTTGAGATATAAACGGGTACAGAAGATGCATTCACATTTCGACTTTTGGGCACCTAAAATATCGATTTTGAGCATGTTTTGGGTCTGTATCTTGAAAACATTCTAACTAGGAGTAGGGATGTACAGATCGCTTTTAGGACCCAAAAATACCGAATTTTCGGGTGTTTTGAGCCTGAATATGAGATATAAAAGGGTACAGAAGATACATGCACAAATCGACTTTGGACACTTAAAATATCGATTTTTAGCATGTTTTGAAACTATATTTTGAAAAAATTCTAGCACTGAGTAGGCATGTACAGGTCGCTTCTGGGACCCAAAATTATCGAATTTTCGGGTGTTTTGTGGTTGAATTTGAGATATAAACGGGTACAGAAGATGCATGCACATATCGACTTTTGGGCACCTAAAAGATCGATTTTCAGTATGTTTAGGGCCTGTATTTTGAAAATACTCTAACACGGAGTAGGCATGTACAGTTCGCTTCTGGGACCCCAAAATATTAAATTTTCGGGTGTTTTGTGCCTGAATTTGAAATATCGACTTTGGGCACCTAAAATATCGATTTTTAGCATGTTTTGGGCCTATATTTTGAAAATATTCTAGCACTAAGTAGGCATGTACAGATCACTTCTGGGACCCCAAAATATCGAATTTTCGGGTGTTTTGAGCCTGAATTTGAGATATAAACGGGTACAGATGATGCATGCACATATCGACTTTGGACACTTAAAATATCGATTTTTAGCATGTTTTGAGCCTATATTCTGAAAAAATTCTAGCACTGAGTAGGTATGTACAGATCGCTTCTGGGACCCCAAAATATCGAATTTTAGGGTGTTTGGAGCCTGAATTTGAGATATAAACGGGTACAGAAGATGCTTGCACATATCGACTTTTGGGCACCTAAAAGATCGATTTTCAGTATGTTTAGGGCCTGTATTTTGAAAATACTCTAACACGGAGTAGGCATGTACAGTTCGCTTCTGGGACCCCAAAATATCGAATTTTCGGGTGTTTTGGGCCTGAATTTGAGTTATCGAATTTGGGCATCTAAAATATCGATTTTTAGCATGTTTTGGGCCTATGTTTTGAAAATATTCTAACACTAAGTAGGCATGTACAGATCACTTCTGGGGCCCCAAAATATCGAATTTTCGGGTGTTTTGAGCCCGAATTTGAGATATAAACGGGTACAGATGATAAATGCACATATCGACTTTGGACACTTAAAATATCGATTTTTAGCATGTTTTGAGCCTATATTCTGAAAAAATTCTAGCACTGAGTAGGCATGTACAGATCGCTTCTGGGACCCAAAAATATCGAATTTTCGGGTGTTTTGAGGTGGAATTTGGGATATAAACGGGTGCAGAAGATGCATACACATATTGACTTTGGTCTCCTAAAATATCGATTTTCAGCTTGTTTTGAGCCTGTATATTGAAAATACTCTAACACGGAGTAGGCAAGTACAGATCGCTTCTGGTACCCCAAAATATCGAATTTTCGGGTGTTTTGAGCCTGAATTTGAGATATAAACGGGTACAGAAGATGCATGCACATATCGACTTTATGGCACCTAAAAGATCGATTTTCAGTATGTTTTGGGCCTGTATTTTGAAAATACTCTAACACGGAGTAGGCATGTACAGTTTGCTTCTGAGACCCCAAAATATTAAATTTTCGGGTGTTTTGAGCCTGAATTTGAGATATAAACGGGTACAGAAGATGCATGCACATTTCGACTTTTGGGCACCAAAATATCGATTTTAAGAATGTTTTGGGTCTGTATCTTGAAAACATTCTAACTAGGAGTAGGGCTGTACAGATCGCTTCTGGGACCGAAAAATACCGACTTTTCGGGTGTTTTGAACCTGAATTTGAGATATAAACGGGTACAGAAGATGCATGCACATATTGACTTTGGGCACCTTAAAGATCGATTTTCAGTATGTTTTGGGCCTGTATTTAAAAAAAAATACTCTAACACGGAGTAGGTATGTACAGTTCGCTTCTGGGACCCCAAAATATCGAAATTTCGGATGTTTTGGACCTGAATTTGAAATATCGACTTTGTGCACCTAAAATATCGATATTTAGCATGTTTTGGGCCTATATTTTGAAAATATTCTAGCACTAAGTAGGCATTTACAGATCATTTCTGGGACCCCAAAATATCGAATTTTCGTGTATTTTAAGCCTGAATTTGAGATATAAACGGGTACAGATGATGCATGCACATATCGACTTTGGACACTTAAAATATCGATTTTTAGCATGTTTTGAGCCTATATTTTGAAAACATTCTAGCACTGAGTAGGCATGTACAGATCGCTTCTGGGACCCAAAAATATCGAATTTTCGGGTGTTTTGAGGTTGAATTTGGGATATAAACGGGTGCATAAGATACATACACATATTGACTTTGGTCACCTATAATATCGATTTTCAGCTTGTTTTGGGCCTGTATTTTGAAAATACTCTAACACGGAGTAGCCAAGTACAGATCGCTTCTGGGATCCCAAAATATCGAATTTTTGGGTGTTTTGGGCCTGAATTTGAGATATCGACTTTGGGCACCTAAAGTATCGAATTTTAGCATGTTTTGGGCCTATATTTTGAAAATATTCTAGCACTGAGTAGGCATGTACAGATCGCATCTGGGACCCCAAAATATCGAATTTTCGGGTGTTTTGAGCCTGAATTTGAGATATAAACGGGTACAGAAGATGCATTCACATTTCGACTTTTTGGCACCTAAAATATCGATTTTGAGCATGTTTTGGGTCTGTATCTTGAAAACATTCTAACTAGGAGTAGGGATGTACAGATCGCTTCTAGGACCCAAAAATACCGAATTTTCGGGTGTTTTGAGCCTGAATATGAGATATAAACGGGTACAGAAGATGCATGCACATATCGACTTTTGGGCACCTAAAAGATCGATTTTCAGTATGTTTTGGGCCTGTATTTTAAAAATACTCTAACACGGAGTAGGCATGTACAGTTTGCTACTGGGACCCCAAAATATCGAATTTTCGGGTGTTTTGGAACTGAATTTGAGATATCGACTTTGGGCACCTAAAATATCGATTTTTAGCATGTTTTGGGCCTATATTTTGAAAATATTCTAGCACTAAGTAGGCATGTACAGATCACTTCTGGGACCCCAAAATATCGAATTTTTGGGTGTTTTGAGCCTGAATTTGAGATATAAACGGGTACAGATGATGATGCATGCACATATCTACTTTGGACACTTAAAATATCGATTTTTAGCATGTTTTGAAACTATATTTTGAAAAAATTCTAGCACTGAGTAGGCATGTACAGATCGCTTCTGGAACCCAAAAATATCGAATTTTCGGGTGTTTTGAGGTGGAATTTGGGATATAAACGGGTGCAAAAGATACATACACATATTGACTTTGGTCACCTAAAATATCGATTTTCAGCTTGTTTTGGGCCTGTATTTTGAAAATACTCTAACACAAAGTAGGCAAGTACCGTTCGTTTCTGGGACCCCAAAATATCGATTTTTTGGGTGTTTTGGGCCTGAATTTGATATATCGACTTTGGGCACCTAAAATATCGATTTTCAGCATGTTTTGGGCCTGTATTTTGAAAATATTCTAGCACTGAGTAGGCATGTACAGATCGCTTCTGGGACCCCAAAATATCGAATTTTCGGGTGTTTTGAGCCTGAATTTGAGATATAAACGGGTACAGAAGATGCATGCACATTTCGACTTTTGGGCACCAAAATATCAATTTTAAGAATGTTTTGGGTCTGTATCTTGAAAACATTCTAACTAGGAGTAGGGATGTACAGATCGCTTCTGGGACCGAAAAATACCGAATTTTCGGGTGTTTTGAACCTGAATTTGAGATATAAACGGGTACAGAAGATGCATGCACATATTGACTTTGGGCACCTAAAAGATCGATTTTCAGTATGTTTTGGGCCTGTATTTAAAAAAAAATACTCTAACACGGAGTAGGTATGTACAGTTCGCTTCTGGGACCCCAAAATATCGAAATTTCGGATGTTTTGGACCTGAATTTGAGATATCGACTTTGTGCACCTAAAATATCGATTTTTAGCATGTTTTGGGCCTATATTTTGAAAATATTCTAGCACTAAGTAGGCATGTACAGATCATTTCTGGGACCCCAAAATATCGAATTTTCGGGTATTTTAAGCCTGAATTTGAGATATAAACGGGTACAGATGATGCATGCACATATCAACTTTGGACACTTAAAATATCGATTTTTAGCATGTTTTGAGCCTATATTTTGAAAACATTCTAGCACTGAGTAGGCATGTACAGATCGCTTCTGGGACCCAAAAATATCGAATTTTCGGGTGTTTTGAGGTTGAATTTGGGATATAAACGGGTGCATAAGATACATACACATATTGACTTTGGTCACCTAAAATATCGATTTTCAGCTTGTTTTGGGCCTGTATTTTGAAAATACTCTAACACGGAGTAGGCAAGTACAGATCGCTTCTGGGACCCCAAAATATCGAATTTTCGGGTGTTTTGAGCCTGAATTTGAGATATAAACGGGTACAGAAGATGCATCCCCATATCGACTTTTGGGCACATAAAAGATCGATTTTCAGTATGTTTTGGACCTTTAAATTGAAAATACTCTAACACGGAGTAGGCATGTACAGATCGCTTCTGGGACCCCAAAATATCGAATTTTTGGGTGTTTTGGGCCTGAATTTGAGATATCGACTTTGGGCACCTAAAATATCGATTTTTAGCATGTTTTGGGCCTATATTTTGAAAATATTGTAGCGCTGAGTAGGCATGTACAGATCGCTTCTGGGACCCCCAAAATTGGAATTTTCGGGTGTTTTGAGCCTGAATTTGATATATAAACGGGTACAGAAGATGTGTAGTGTACCATAAAATAGGTCGATTTTCTTTGATTGAGTGTGTAACCATTCTCTAATTATCTACCAGCCCTGTATTGTGATTCATTTACCATTACATTCATTCATGCAGATAGACTATGCAATTTCTTTCAGCATATTCTCTTTGCCATTTTGTGTAATATCATTGTCTGCATACTCTTGCAAAATTTCATGTATACAACATATGTATTATACATTTAATACCATAACCAAATACTCTTAGCTTTGTTAACGTCAAGTACGCAGAGAATTGTATATATTGTTAACTATTTTTTGACATTAAATCATAAGGAACTATTCACCGCATCTCTCTCTTCCTTGAGCACTTCTTAAAGAGAGTTATAGACACTAGCTCCTGAGGCTGAGAAGTGTAGTGGAGAAACCCTGAAAGTGGCCCTTACACAGGAGCCTTCTTTAGGTAGCAGCACAACTTATAGTTGGTGGCTACACCACCCACCAACAAGTGGTGACCCCCGGAGATTGCAGCCGTCACCAACAAGTGGTGACCCCCGGAGATTGCTGCCGTCACCAACAAGTGGTGACCCCCGGAGATTGCAGCCGTCACCAACAAGTGGTGACCCCCGGAGATTGCAGCCGTCACCAACAAGTGGTGACCCCGGAGAGAGCAGCTGCAGCAATCACCAACAAGTGGTGACCCCCGGAGAGTGCAGCTGCCGCGATCGCCAACAAGAGTGGATCAAGCTGCAGTCTACAAGAACGCCTTTGCCCTGCAGTCACTATCAAGTAGTGACTTGGAGTGCTGCCGCTACCCTCCAATAGTCTACAAGAACGCCTTTGCCCTGCAGTCACCATCAAGAGGTGACTTGAGTTGCTACCTCTCCTGTGCAGCTGTTGCTCCCGCCACAGTGCCACTGTCCATCCTATCTACATTATCGCTGCGAACCCTGAGGCATCACCAGTCCACAGCAGCCATCTGTAAGCCTCCAACTATGCCGTTGCTGCCTGCCATCCAACACCTATACACCACTGGTACTCGCGGCAGTCTAGCTACCAGCAACAGTGCTTCACCTTGGATTACAGTGCTTCACCCTGGATTACAGTGCTTCACCTTGGATTACAGTGCTTCACCTTGGATTACAGTGCTTCGCCTTGGATTACAGTGCTTCACCTTGGATTACAGTGCCTCACCCTGGATTACAGTGTTTCACTCTGGACAGTGTATTGTCTTTTATTATTAGTGCCTTGTGTGTGAATTACAGTGCCAGTGTATTCAGCAGCATACTGATATAACCTGACTAACGCAGCTGCCGTGATATCAGGTAACCCTCGTCAGCATTTACACCCTGAGTTCACTGACCAGTATGTCTACTGAGGATCTCTCAAACTCAGGCAACCACACTGCCACTGCAGTAGCCATGAGAGCCCCTGCTTTCTGCAACCAAGAAAATTCCCAAATTGCCCAGCTCGCCAATCTAATTTCCCAGCTTACAATGGAAGTCAGCAACCTGAAGAAACAAATCAACAACCACCCAAGTTCCCGACCCTCGACGCCAAACCGCCAACACCAGCAGTCACGTTCAAGGAGCACTTCAAACTTCTGCTACTACCATCGCAGGTTTAGGGATAAGGCTCTCAAGTGTGAAAAGCCCTGCAGCTACATGGCGTCAAACAACAACGGCGAACATTAACGCAGCATAATGTTTGCCATACTCAGTCTACGCTGCTGCACATCTTTGATCGCCGGTCCCATACCAAGTTCCTGGTAGACACCGGTGCCGACGTAAGTGTCCTCCCTGCTACAGCCAGCCAGCGGTCGCTACATCCTTCTCTGCATCTTTATGCTGCTAATGGTACCAAGATACCTGTATACTCGCGGCAAACAGTGCATCTGGATCTGAACCTTCGCCGCTCTTTTCAATGGACATTCTACGTAGGAGCAGTGTCACAAGCCATCCTTGGTGCTGATTTTCTCCGTCACTTCAACCTGATGGTAGACGTAAGAGGACAAAAATTGGTCGACCCACTCACAGATATCTTTACAAATGCACAGCCAGCACCTGGTGACAGCACACACCTGTCTGCTATCAACCATGACCACAAGTTTGCTGACCTCCTCAAGTCATTCCCTATGCTGACACAACCCTACTCATCCAGCATACCTGCCAAGCATCACGTGACTCATCATATAGAGACTACCGGACCCCCATTGCATGCCAAGGCCCGACGCTTAGCCCCTGAGCGTTATAAGAAAGCCAAAGCCGAGTTCGAATATCTGATGAGTAAAGGCATTATACGGCCCAGCAGCAGCAACTGGTCGTCGGCTCTTCACATTGTTCCTAAGAAGACCGGAGACATACGACCTTTTGGTGACTACCGTGCCCTCAATTCACACACCGTGGAAGATAGATATCCTGTGCCCAACATTCAAGAGTTCACTTCCCAACTTTCGGGTTCCACTATCTTCTCTCGGATCGACCTCGTCAAAGCATTTCATTAGATTCCAGTCCATCCCACTGACATCCCGAAGACGGCCATTATCACACCTTTTGGCATGTTTGAATACGTTCGGATGCCCTTTGGATTGCGGAACGCGGCACAAACGTTTCAACGCTTCATAGATGAGGTCCTTCGAGGTCTACCCTACTGTTTTGCCTACATAGATGACCTTCTCATTGCTAGTCCTGATGAAGCCAGCCACAAACAACACCTCCGCCAAGTCCTCCAGAGACTGCAAGATTATGGCATCCAAATCAACACAGACAAGTCCGAACTCGGTGTGACATCCCTTGAGTTCCTAGGTCACACAGTCTCTCCAGCAGGCATTGCTCCACTTCCCTCAAAGTGTGAGTCCATCCAGCAGTTTCCCAGGCCATCTACCCAGCGCCAGCTCAAGGAGTTCCTTGGGATGGTTAATTACTATAACCGCTTCATTCCACACTGCTCACTCCTGCTACGACCATTGTATGCCATGATTAAACCTTGCAAGAGAGGTCAATCTGTTACCCTCGTCTGGACTGAAGAAGCGGAAGCGGCCTTCCTCTCAACAAAACAGGCCCTCAGCGACGCTGCCACGCTCTCTTTCCCTGCACCAGACGCAGAAACTTCAATTGCTACAGACGCCTCAAACATTGGTGTTGGTGCCGTCCTACAACAGCGTGTCGGTACATACTGGAAGCCAATTGCCTTCTTTTCCAAGAAACTCACCTCGGCGGAGTCGAAGTATAGCGCCTATGACAGGGAGCTACTTGCCATCTTCAAAGCTGTCAAGCGTTTTCGCTACTTCATCGAGGGACGCAGTTTCCACATCTACACTGACCACAAGCCACTCACTACAGCATTCCTCAGAAATAAGGAATCTTACACCCCACGACAAATGCGCCACATGGACTACATTGCCCAGTTTACCACGGATATACGATACGTCAAAGGTGCCGACAATGCCCCAGCTGATGCCCTCTCTCGAAACATCAGTACTGTAAAATCTTCTCCCATCGACTATGCCACCATTGCTGCTGATCAAGTCGGTGACGCTGAGCTACAGCGACTGTTGGATAACCCTGCACTACAGATGAAGAAGATTACACTTCCAGACACCCAGGTCACACTGTACGCTGACACCTCCACCGACACTCTCCGTCCCTACATACCAGAGAAACATCGACACCAGCTCTTCAAGAAGTTACATGACCTCTCACACCCTGGAATCCGTGCCTCGCACCAGATGATGTCTTCCCGCTTCATATGGGAGGGCATAAATAAAGACGTCAGACACTGGGCACGCACATGTATACGCTGTCAAGCTTCCAAGGTCACACGCCATACACACTCTCCTGCAGCCACCTTTACGCCAGTCACCGAGAGATTTGACCATGTCCACATAGACCTCGTTGGCCCACTTCCGTACTCCAATGGCTATCGATATCTACTCACCTGTGTGGACCGCTTCACACGCTGGCCTGAGGCAGTACCTCTCACCGACATCACCACGGATACTGTTGCACGTGCCTTCATCGCTACATGGGTGTCCAGGTTTGGTGTGCCTCTAAGCCTTACTTCTGACCGAGGTGGTCAGTTTGAGTCAGGCATGTGGAATAAGGTCATGATACTCCTTGGCATCCGCCGATACATGATCGCCAGCTATCACCCACAGGCCAACGGAACGGTCGAACGATTCCACCGCCAGCTGAAATCTTCCCTGGCAGCTTCAGCCCAGAGAGAAGATTGGTCAATAGCACTACCTCTTGTCCTCCTTGGCATCAGAACTTCACTCAAAACGGATCTGCACAACTCCTCTGCTGAGCTTGTATATGGCTCTACGCTCAGGCTCCCAGGTGAGCTTCTCTCTGCCACACCAGACCCCGAGCCTTGCAGCATTCAGGACTTTGCAACACACCTGAAAAATACCATGAAGTGCCTCCAGCCAGTGCAGCCTCGTACGTCCAACTCGAAGACCTTCGTTCACCAGGACCTGGAAGCCTGCACACACGTCTTTGTTAGAGTCGATGCAGTCAAAAGGCCCCTTCAGCAGCCATATCAGGGCCCCTTCCAAGTAGTTCGCAGGACGAGGAAGAACTTCACCATCGACAAACATGGTTCTCAAGAAGTTGTGGCCGTAGACCGGGTCAAGCCTGCTTATATCCTGAATCCGGACCAGATGCTGCAAGCAATGCAAGTGACTGTTCCTCCAACACATGCTGGAAACAACAAACTACGACACACAAGAGTATCGTTACTCCTTCCTCGAAACTAGGGGGGGAGTATTGTAGTGTACCATAAAATAGGTCGTTTTCTTTGATTGAGTGTGTAACCATTCTCTAATTATCTACTAGCCCTGTATTGTGATTCATTTACCATTACATTCCTTCATGCAGATAGACTATGCAATTTCTTTCAGCATATTCTCTTTGCCATTTTGTGTAATATCATTGTCTGCATACTCTTGCAAAATTTCATGTATACAACATATGTATTATACATTTAATACCATAACCAAATACTCTTAGCTTTGTTAACGTCAAGTACGCAGAGAATTGTATATACTGTTAACTATTTTTTGACATTAAATCATAAGGAACTATTCACCGCATCTCTCTCTTCCTTAAGCACTTCTTAAAGAGAGTTATAGACACAAACACTTCTTAAAGAGAGTTATAGACACTAGCTCCTGAGGCTGAGAAGTGTAGTGGAGAAACCCTGAAAGTGGCACTTACACAGGAGCCTTCTTTAGGTAGCAGCACAACTTATAGTTGGTGGCTACACCACCCACCAACAGATGCATGCACATTTCGAATTTTGGGCACCTAAAATATCGATTTTGAGCATGTTTTGGGTCTGTATCTTGAAAACATTCTAACTAGGAGTAAGGATGTACAGATCGCTTCTGGGACCCAAAAATACCGAATTTTCGGGTGTTTTGAGACTGAATTTGAGATATAAACGAGTACAGAAGATGCATGCACATATCGACTTAGGACACTTAAAATATCGATTTTTAGCATGTTTTGAGCCTATATTTTGAAAACATTCTAGCACTGACTAGACATGTACAGATCGCTTCTGGGACCCAAAATTATCGAATTTTCGGTTGTGTTTTGAGGTTGAATTTGAGATATAAACGAGTGCAGAAGATGCATACACATGTTGACTTTGGGAACCTAAAATATCGATTTTCAAAATGTTTTAGGCCTGTATATTGAAAATACTCTAACACGGAGTAGGCATGTACAGATCGCTTCTGGGACCCCAAAATATCGAATTTTCGGGTGTTTTGAGCCTGAATTTGAGATATAAACGTGTACAGAAGATGCATCCACATATCGACTTTTGGGCACCTAAAAGATCGATTTTCAGTATGTTTTGGGCCTGTATATTGAAAATACTCTAACACTGAGTAGGCATGTACAGATCGCTTCTGGGACCCCAAAATATCGAATTTTTGGATGTTTTGGGCCTGAATTTGAGATATCGACTTTGGGCACCTAAAATATCGATTTTTAGCATGTTTTGGGCCTACATTTTGAAAATATTCTAGTACTGAGTAGGCATGTACAGATCACTTCTGGGACCCCAAAATATCGAATTTTCGGGTGTTTTGAGCCAGAATTTGAGATATAAATGGGTACAGAAGATGCATGCACATATCGACTTTTGGGCACCTAAAATATCGATTTTGAGCATGTTTTGGGTTTGTATCTTGAAAACATTCAAACTAGAAGTAGGGATGTACAGATCGCTTCTAGGACCCAAAAATACAGAATTTTCGTGTGATTTGAGCCTGAATTTGAGATATAAACGGGTACAGAAGATGCATGCACATATTGACTTTGGGCACCTATAATATCGATTTTCAGCATGTTTTGGGCCTGTATTTTGAAAATACTCTAACTAGGAGTAGGCATGTACAGATCGCTTCTGGGACAAACAAATATCGAATTTTCGGGTGTTTGGAGCCTGAATTTGAGATATAAACAGGTACAGAAGATGCATGCACACATCGACTTTGGACACTTAAAATATCGATTTTTAGCATGTTTTGAGCCTATATTTTGAAAACATTCTAGCACTGACTAGACATGTACAGATCGCTTCTGGGACCCAAAATTATCGAATTTTCGGGTGTTTTGATGTTGAATTTGAGATATAAACGAGTGCAGAAGATACATACACATGTTGACTTTGGGCACCTAAAATATCGATTTTCAGCATGTTTTGGGCCTGCATCTGAGTAGGCATGTACACATCGCTTCTGGGACCCCAAAATATCGAATTTTCGGGTGTTTGGAGCCGGAATTTGAGATATAAACGGGTACAGAAGATGCATGCACACATCGACTTTTAGGCACATAAAAGATCGATTTTCAGTATGTTTTGGGGCTGTATTTTGAAAATACTCTAAAACGGAGTAGGCATGTACAGTTCGCTTCTGGGACCCCAAATTATCGAATTTTCGGGTGTTTTGGGACTGAATTTGAGATATCGACTTTGGGCACCTAAAATATCGATTTTAAGCATGTTTTGGGCCTATATTCAGAAAATATTATAGCACTAAGTAGGCATGTACAGATCACTTCTGGGACCCCAAAATATCGTATTTTCGGGTGTTTTGAGCCTGAATTTGAGATATAAACGGGTACAGATGATGCATGCACATATCGACTTTGGACACTTAAAATATCGATTTTTAGCATGTTTTGAGCCTATATTTTGAAAAAATTCTAGCACTGAGTAGGCATGTACAGATTGCTTCTGGAACCCCAAAAAATTATATTTTCGGGTGTTTTGAGGTTGAATTTGGGATATAAACGGGTACAGAGGATGCATGCACATATCGACTTTTGGGCACCTAAAAGATCGATTTTCAGTATGTTTTGGGTCTGTATTTTAAAAATACTCTAACACGGAGTAGGCATGTACAGTTCGCTTCTGGAACCCCAAAATATCGAATTTTCGGGTGTTTTGGGTCTGAATTTAAGATATCAACTTTGGGCACCTAAAATATCGATTTTTAGCCTGTTTTGGGCCTATATTTTGAAAATATTCTAGCACTAAGTAGGCATGTACAGATCACTTCTGGGACCCCAAAATATCGAATTTTCGGGTGTTTTAAGCCTGAATTTGAGATATAAACAGGTACAGAAGATGCATGCACATATCGAATTTTGGGCACCTAAAAGATCGATTTTCAGTATGTTTTGGGCCTGTATTTTGAAAATATTCTAGCACTAAGTAGGCATGTACAGATCACTTCTGGGACCCCAAAATATCAAATTTTCGGGTGTTTTGAGCCTGAATTTGAGATATAAACGGATACAGATGATGCATGCACATATTGACTTTGGACACTTAAAATATCGATTTTTAGCATGTTTTGAGCCTATATTTTGAAAACATTCTAGCACTGAGTAGGCATGTACAGATCGTTTCTGGGACCCAAAAATATCGAATTTTCGGTTGTTTTGAGGTTGAATTTGGGATATAAACGGGTGCAGAAGATGCATACACATATTGACTTTGGTCACCTAAAAAATCGATTTTCAGCTTGTTTTGGGCCTGTATTTTGAAAATACACTAGCACTGAGTAGGCATGTACAGATCGCTTCCGGGACCCCAAAATATCGAATTTTCGGGTGTTTTGAGCCTGAATTTGAGATATCGACTTTGGGCACCTAAAATATCGATTTTTAGCATGTTTTGGGCCTATATTTTGAAAATATTCTAGCACTGAGTAGGCATATACAGATCGCTTCAGGGACCCCAAAATATCGAATTTTTGGGTGTTTTGAGCCTGAATTTGAGATATAAACGGGTACAGAAGATGCATGCACATATTGAATTTAGGCACCTAAAATATCGATTTTCAGCATGTTTTGGGCCTGTATTTTGAAAATACTCTAACTAGGAGTAGGCATGTACAGATCGCTTCAGGAAACCAAAAATATCGAATTTTCGGGTGTTTTGAGCCTGAATTTGAGATATAAACGAGTACAGAAGATGCATGCACATATCGACTTTGGAAACTTAAAATATCGATTTTTAGCATGTTTTGAGCCTATATTTTGAAAACATTCTAACACTGACTAGACATGTACAGATCGCTTCTGGGACCCAAAATTATCGAATTTTTGGGTGGTTTGAGGTTGATTTTGAGATATAAACGGGTACAGAAGATGCATGCACATATCGAATTTGGAAACTTAAAATATCGATTTTTAGCATGTTTTGAGCCTATATTTTGAAAACATTCTAACACTGACTAGACATGTACAGATCGCTTCTGGGACCCAAAATTATCGAATTTTCGGGTGGTTTGAGGTTGATTTTGAGATATAAACGAGTGCAGAAGATGCATACACATGTTGACTTTGGGCACCTAAAATATCGATTTTTAGCATGTTTTTGGCCTGCATCTGAGTAGGCATGTGCAGATCGCTTCTGGGACCCCGAAATATCGAATTTTCGGGTGTTTGGAGCCTGAATTTGAGATATAAAGGGGTACAGAAGATGCATGCACATATCGACTTTTGGGCACCTAAAAGATCGATTTTCAGTATGTTTTGGGCCTAAATTTTGAAAATATTCTAGCACTAAGTAGGCATGTACAGATCACTTCTGGGGCCCCAAAATATCGAATTTTCGGGTGTTTTGAGCCTGAATTTGAGATATAAACGGGTACAGATGATGCATGCACATATCGACTTTGGACACTTTAAATATCGATTTTTAGCATGTTTTGAGCCAATATTTTGAAAACATTCTAGCACTGACTAGACATGTACAGATCGCTTCTGGAACCCAAAATTATCGAATTTTCGGTTGTATTTTGAGGTTGAATTTGAGATATAAACGAGTGCAGAAGATGCATACACATGTTGACTTTGGGCACCTAAAATAACGATTTTCAGCATGTTTTGGGCCTGCATCTGAGTAGGCATGTACAGATCGCTTCTGGGACCCCAAAATATCGAATTTTCGGGTGTTTGGAGCCTGAATTTGGGATATAACCGGGTACAGAAGATGCATGCACATATCGAATTTTTGGCACCTAAAAGATCGATTTTCAGTATGTTTTGGGCCTGTATTTAGAAAATACTCTAACACGGAGTAGGCATGTACAGTTCGCTTCTGGGACCCCAAAATATCAAATTTTCGGGTGTTTTAGGCCTGAATTTAAGATATCGTCTTTGGGCACCTAAAATATCGATTTTTAGCAAGTTTTGAGCCTATATTTTGAAAATAATTCTAGCACTGAGTAGGCATGTACAGATCGCTTATGGGACCCAAAAATATCGAATTTTCGGGTGTTTTAAGGTTGAATTTGAGATATAAACGGGTACAGAAGATGCATGCACATATCGACTTTGGAAACTTAAAATATCGATTTTTAGCATGTTTTGAGCCTATATTTTGAAAACATTCTAACACTGACTAGACATGTACAGATCGCTTCTGGGACCCAAAATTATCGAATTTTCGGGTGGTTTGAGGTTGATTTTGAGATATAAACGAGTGCAGAAGATGCATACACATGTTGAATTTGGGCACCTAAAATATCAATTTTTAGCATGTTTTTGGCCTGCATCTGAGTAGGCATGTACAGATCGCTTCTGGGACCCCGAAATATCGAATTTTCGGGTGTTTGGAGCCTGAATTTGAGATATAAACGGGTACAGAAGATGCATGCACATATCGACTTTTGGGCACCTATAAGATCGATTTTCAGTATATTTTGGGCCTAAATTTTGAAAATATTCTAGCACTAAGTAGGCATGTACAGATCACTTTTGGGGCCCCAAAATATCGAATTTTCGGGTGTTTTGAGCCTGAATTTGAGATATAAACGGGTACAGATGATGCATGCACATATCGACTTTGGACACTTAAAATATCGATTTTTAGCATGTTTTGAGCCTATATTCAGAAAAAATTCTAGCACTGAGTAGACATGTACAGATCGCTTCTGGGACCCAAAAATATCGAATTTTCGGGTGTTTTGAGGTTGAATTTGGGATATAAACGGGTGCAGAAGATGCATACACATATTGACTTTGGTCACCTAAAATATCGATTTTCGGCTTGTTTTGGGCCTGTATTTTGAAAATACTCTAACACGGAGTAGCCAAGTACAGATCGCTTCTGGGACCCCAAAATATCGAATTTTTGGGTGTTTTGGGCCTGAATTTAGATATCGACTTTGGGCTCCTAAAATATCGATTTTTAACATTTTTGGGCCTATACTTTGAAAATATTCTAGCACTGAGTAGGCATGTACAGATCGCTTCTGGGATCCCAAAATATCGAATTTTCGGGTGTTTGGAGCCTGAATTTTAGATAAAAACGGGTACAGATGATGCATGCACATTTCGACTTTTGGGCACCTAAAATATCGATTTTGAGCATGTTTTGGGTCTGTATCTGGAAAACATTCTAACTAGGAGTAGGGAAGTACAGATCGCTTCTGGGACCCCAAAATATCGAATTTTCGGGTGTTTTAAGGTTGAATTTGAGATATAAACGGGTACAGAAGATGCATACACATGTTGACTTTGGGCACCTAAAATATCGATTTTTAGCATGTTTTTGTCCTGCATCTGAGTAGGCATGTACAGATCGCTTCTGGGACCCCGAAATATCGAATTTTCGGGTGTTTGGAGCCTGAATTTGAGATATAAACGGGTACAGAAGATGCATTCACATATCGACTTTTGGGCACCTAAAAGATCGATTTTCAATATGTTTTGGGCCTAAATTTTGAAAATATTCTAGCACTAAGTAGGCATGTACAGATCACTTCTGGGGCCCCAAAATATCGAATTTTCGGGTGTTTTGAGCATGAATTTGAGATATAAACGGGTACAGATGATGCATGCACATATCGACTTTTGGGCACCTAAAAGATCGATTTTCAGTATGTTTTGGGCCTGTATATTGAAAATACTCTAACACGGAGTAGGCATGTACAGATCGCTTACAGGACCCCAAAATATCGAATTTTGGGGTGTTTTGGGGCTAAATTTGAGATATTGACTTTGGGCTCTAAAATATCGATTTTTAGCATGTTTTGGGCCTATATTTCGAAAATATTCTAGCACTGAGTAGGCATGTACAGATCACTTCTGGGACCCCTAAATATCGAATTTTCTAGTGTTTTGAGCCTGAATTTGAGATATAAACAGGTACAGAAGCTGCATGCACATTTTGACTTTTGGGCACCTAAAATATCGATTTTTAGCATGTTTTGGTTCTGTATCTTGAAAACATTCTAACTAGGTGTAGGGATGTACAGATCGCTTCTAAGACCCGAAAATACCGAATTTTCGGGTGTTTTGAGCCTGAATTTGTGATATAAACGAGTACAGAAGATGCATGCACATATTGACTTTGGGCACCTAATATATCGATTTTCAGCATGTTTTGGGCCTGTATTTTGAAAATACTCTAACACGGAGTAGGCATGTACAGATCGCTTCTGGGACCCAAAATTATCGAATTTTCGGGTGTTTTGAGGTTAAATTTGAGATATAAACGAGTGCAGAAGATGCATACACATGTTGACTTTGGGCACCTAAAATATCGATTTTCAGCATGTTTTGGGCCTGCATCTGAGTAGGCTTGTACAGATCGCTTCTGGGTCCCCAAAATATAGAATTTTCGGGTGTTTGAAGCCTGAATTTGAAATATAAACGGGTACAAAAGATGCATGCACATATCGACTTTTGGGCACCTAAAAGATCGATATTGAGTATGTTTTGGGCCTGTATTTTGAAAATACTCTAACACGGAGTAGGCATGTACAGTTCGCTTCTGGGACCCCAAAATATCTAATTTTAGGGTGTTTTGGGCCTGAATTTAAGATATCGACTTTGGGCACCTAAAATATTGATTTTTAGCATGTTTTGGGCCTATAATTTGAAAATATTCTAGCACTAAGTAGGCATGTACAGATCACTTCTGGGACCCCAAAATATCGAATTTTCGGGTGTTTGGAGCCTGAATTTGAGACATAAACGGGTACAGATAATTCATGCACATATCGACTTTGGACACTTAAAATATCGATTTTTTGCATGTTTTGAGCCTATATTTTGAAAACATTCTAGCACTGAGTAGGCATGTACAGATCGCTTCTGGGACCCCAAAATATCGGATTTTCGGGTGTTTTGAGGTTGAATTTGGGATATAAACGGGTGCAGAAGATGCATACACATATTGACTTTGGTCACCTAAAATATCGATTTTCGGCTTGTTTTGGGCCTGTATTTTGAAAATACTCTAACACGGAGTAGCCAAGTACATATCGCTTCTGGGACCCCAAAATATCGAATTTTTGGGTGTTTTGGGCCTGAATTTAGATATCGACTTTGGGCTCCTAAAATATCGATTTTTAACATTTTTGGGCCTATATTTTGAAAATATTCTAGCACTGAGTAGGCATGTACAGATCGCTTCTGGGATCCCAAAATATCGAATTTTCGGGTGTTTGGAGCCTGAATTTTAGATAAAAACGGGTACAGATGATGCATGCACATTTCGACTTTTGGGCACCTAAAATATCGATTTTGAGCATGTTTTGGGTCTGTATCTTGAAAACATTCTAACTAGGAGTAGGGAAGTACAGATCGCTTCTGGGACCCCAAAATATCGAATTTTCGGGTGTTTTAAGGTTGAATTTGAGATATAAACGGGTACAGAAGATGCATACACATGTTGACTTTGGGCACCTAAAATATCGATTTTTAGCATGTTTTTGGCCTGCATCTGAGTAGGCATGTACAGATCGCTTCTGGGACCCCGAAATATCGAATTTTCGGGTGTTTGGAGCCTGAATTTGAGATATAAACGGGTACAGAAGATGCATTCACATATCGACTTTTGGGCACCTAAAAGATCGATTTTCAATATGTTTTGGGCCTAAATTTTGAAAATATTCTAGCACTAAGTAGGCATGTACAGATCACTTCTGGGGCCCCAAAATATCGAATTTTCGGGTGTTTTGAGCCTGAATTTGAGATATAAACGGGTACAGATGATGCATGCACATATCGACTTTGGACACTTTAAATATCGATTTTTAGCATGTTTTGAGCCTATATTCAGAAAAAATTCTAGCACTGAGTAGACATGTACAGATCGCTTCTGGGACCCAAAAATATCGAATTTTCGGGTGTTTTGAGGTTGAATTTGGGATATAAACGGGTGCAGAAGATGCATACACATATTGACTTTGGTCACCTAAAATATCGATTTTCGGCTTGTTTTGGGCCTGTATTTTGAAAATACTCTAACACGGAGTAGCCAAGTACAGATCGCTTCTGGGACCCCAAAATATCGAATTTTTGGGTGTTTTGGGCCTGAATTTGAGATATCGACTTTGGGCTCCTAAAATATCGATTTTTAACATTTTTGGGCCTATATTTTGAAAATATTCTAGCACTGAGTAGGCATGTACAGATCGCTTCTGGGATCCCAAAATATCGAATTTTCTGGTGTTTTGAGCCTGAATTTTAGATAAAAACGGGTACAGATAATGCATGCACATATCGACTTTTGGGCACCTAAAATATCGATTTTTAGCATGTTTTGGTTCTGTATCTTGAAAACATTCTAACTAGGTGTAGGGATGTACAGATCGCTTCTAAGACCCAAAAATACCGAATTTTCGGGTGTTTTGAGCCTGAATTTGTGATATAAACGAGTACAGAAGATGCATGCACATATTGACTTTGGGCACCTAATATATCGATTTTCAGCATGTTTTGGGCCTGTATTTTGAAAATACTCTAACACGGAGTAGGCATGTACAGATCGCTTCTGGGACCCAAAATTATCGAATTTTCGGGTGTTTTGAGGTTAAATTTGAGATATAAACGAGTGCAGAAGATGCATACACATGTTGACTTTGGGCACCTAAAATATCGATTTTCAGCATGTTTTGGGCCTGCATCTGAGTAGGCTTGTACAGATCGCTTCTGGGACCCCAAAATATAGAATTTTCGGGTGTTTGAAGCCTGAATTTGAGATATAAACGGGTACAGAAGATGCATGCACATATCGACTTTTGGGCACGTAAAAGATCGATATTGAGTATGTTTTGGGCCTGTATTTTGAAAATACTCTAACACGGAGTAGGCATGTACAGTTCGCTTCTGGGACCCCAAAATATATAATTTTAGGGTGTTTTGGGCCTGCATTTAAGATATCGACTTTGGGCACCTAAAATATCGATTTTTAGCATGTTTTGGGCCTATAATTTGAAAATATTCTAGCACTAAGTAGGCATGTACAGATCACTTCTGGGACCCCAAAATATCGAATTTTCGTGTGTTTTGAGCCTGAATTTGAGATATAAACGGGTACAGATGATTCATGCACATATCGACTTTGGACACTTAAAATATCGATTTTTTGCATGTTTTGAGCCTATATTTTGAAAACATTCTAGCACTGAGTAGGCATGTACAGATCGCTTCTGGGACCCCAAAATATCGGATTTTTGGGTGTTTTGGGCCTGAATTTGAGATATCGACTTTGGGCACTTAAAATATCGTTTTTTAGCATGTTTTGGGCCTATATTTTGAAAATATTCTAGCACTGAGTAGGCATGTACAGATCGCTTCTGGGACCCCAAAATATCGAATTTTCGGGTGTTTTGAGGTTGAATTTGAGATATAAACGGGTACAGAAGATACATGCATATATCGACTTTTGGGCACCTAAAATATCGATTTTCAGCATGTTTTGGGCCTGCATCTGAGTAGGCAAGTACAGATCGCTTCTGGGACCCTAAATATCGAATTTTCGGGTGTTTGGAGCCTGAATTTGAGATATAAACGGGTACAGAAGATTCATGCACATATCGACTTTTGGGCACCTAAAAGATCTATTTTCAGTATGTTTTGGGCCTGTATTTTGAAAATACTCTAACACGGAGTAGGCATGTACAGTTCGCTTCTGGGACCATAAAATATCGAGTTTTCGGGTGTTTTGGGCCTGAATTTGAGATATCGACTTTGGGCACCTAAAATATCGATTTTTAGCATGTTTTGGGCCTATATTTTAAAAATATTCCAGCACTAAGTAGGCATGTACAGATCACTTCTGGGGCCCCAAAATATCGAATTTTCAGGTGTTTTGAGCCTGAATTTAAAATATAAACGGGTACAGATGATGCATGCACATATCGACTTCGGACACTTAAAATATCGATTTTTAGCATGTTTTGAGCCTATATGTTGAAAAAATTCTAGCACTGAGTAGGCATATACAGATCGCTTCTGGGACCCAAAAATATCGAATTTTCGGGTGTTTTGAGCCTGAATTTGAGATATAAACGGGTACAGATGATGCATGCACATATCGACTTTGGACACTTAAAATATCGATTTTTAGCATGTTTTGAGCCTATATTTTGAAAACATTCTAGCACTGAGTAGGCATGTACAGATCGCTTCTGGGACCCCAAAATATCGAATTTTTGGGTGTTTTGGGCCTGAATTTGAGATATCGACTTTGGGCACCTAAAATATCGATTTTTAGCATGTTTTGGGCCTTTTTTTTTAAAATATTCTAGCACTAAGTAGGCATGTACAGATCACTTCTGGGACCCCAAAATATCGAATTTTCGGGTGTTTTGAGGCTGAATTTGAGATATAAACTTGTACAGAAGATGCATGCACATATTGAATTTGGTCACCTAAATAATCGATTTTCAGCTTGTTTTGGGCCAGTATTTTGAAAATACTCTAACTAGGAGTAGGCATGTACAGATCGCTTCTGGGACCCAAAAATATCGAATTTTCGGGTGTTTTGAGCCTGAATTTGAGATATAAACGAGTACGGAAGTTGCATGCACATATCGACTTTGGACACTTAAAATATCGATTTTTAGCATGTTTTGAGCCTATATTTTGAAAACATTCTAGCACTGACTAAACATGTACAGATCGCTTCTGGGACCCAAAATTATCGAATTTTCGGGTGTTTTGAGGTTGAATTTGAGATATAAACGAGTGCAGAAGATGCATGCACATATCGACTTTTGGGCACCTAAAGGATCGATTTTCAGTATGTTTTGGGCCTGTATATTGAAAATACTCTAACACGGAGAAGGCATGTACAGATCTCTTCTGGGACCCCAAAATATCGAATTTGCGGGTGTTTTGGGCCTGAATTTGAGATATTGACTTTGGGCACCTAAAATATTGATTTTTAGCATGTTTTGAGCCTATATTTTGAAAAAATTCTAGCACTGAGTAGGCATGTACAGATCGCTTATGGTACCCAAAAATATCGAATTTTCAGGTGTTTTGAGGTTGAATTTGAGATATAAACGAGTGCAGAAGATGCATACACATATTGACTTTGGGCACCTAAAATATCGATTTTCCGTATGTTTTTGGCCTGTATTTTGAAAATACTCTAACACGGAGTAGGCATGTACAGATCGCTTCTGGGACCCCAAAATATCGAATTTTCGGGTGTTTTGAGGTTGAATTTGAGATATAAACGAGTGCAGAAAATGCATACACATATTGACTTTGGGCACCTAAAATATCGATTTTCAGCATGTTTTGGGCCTGTTTCTGAGTAGGCATGTACAGATCGCTTCTGGGACCCAAAAATATCGAATTTTCGGGTGTTTTGGGCTTGAATTTGAGATATCGACTTTAGTCACATAAAATTTCGATTTTTAGCATGTTTTGGGCCTATATTTTGAAAATATTCTAGCACTGAGTAGGCATGTACAGATCGCTTCTGGGACCCAAAAATATCGAATTTTCGGGTGTTTTGAGCCTGAATTTGAGATATAAACGGGTACAGAAGATGCATGCACATATCGACTATGGACACTTAAAATATCGATTTTTAACAATGTTTGGGCCTGTATTTTAAAAATACTCCAACTCGGAGTAGGCATTTACAGATCGCTTCTGGGACCCAAAATTATCGAATTTTCGGGTGTTTTGAGGTTGAATTTGAGATATAAACGAGTGCAGAATGTGCATACACATGTTGACTTTGGGCACCTAAAATATCGATTTTTAGCATGTTTTGGGCCTGCATCTGAGTAGGCTTGTACAGATCGCTTATGTGACCCCAAAATATCGAATTTTCGGGTGTTTGAAGCCTGAATTTGAGATATAAACGGGTACAGAAGATGCATGCACATATCGACTTTTGGGCACCTAAAAGATCGATATTGAGTATGTTTTGGGCCTGTATTTTGAAAATACTCTAACACGGAGTAGGCATGTACAGTTCGCTTCTGGGACCCCAAAATATCGAATTTTCGGGTGTTTTGGGCCTGAATTTAAGATATCGACTTTGGGCACCTAAAATATCGATTTCTAGCATGTTTTGGGCCTATATTTTGAAAATATTCTAGCACTAAGTAGGCATGTACAGATCACTTCTGGGACCCCAAAATATCGAATTTTCGGGTGTTTTGAGCCTGAATTTGAGATATAAACGGGTACAGATGATGCATGCACATATCGACTTTGGACACTTAAAATATCGATTTTTAGCATGTTTTGAGCCTATATTTTGAAAACATTCTAGCACTGAGTAGGCATGTACAGATCTCTTCTGGGACCCCAAAATATCGAATTTTTGGGTGTTTTGGGCCTGAATTTGAGATATCGACTTTGGGCACCTAAAATATCGTTTTTTAGCATGTTTTAGGCCTATATTTTGAAAATATTCTAGCACTGACTAGGCATGTACAGATCACTTCTGGGACCCCAAAATATCGAATTTTCGGGTGTTTTGAGCCAGAATTTGAGATATAAATGGGTACAGAAGATGCATGCACATATCGACTTTTGGGCACCTAAAATATCGATTTTGTGCATGTTTTGGGTCTGTATCTTGAAAACATTCAAACTAGGAGTAGGGATGTACAGATCGCTTCTAGGACCCAAAAATACAGAATTTTCGGGTGATTTGAGCCTGAATTTGAGATATAAACGGGTACAGAAGATGCATGCCCATATTGACTTTGGGCACCTATAATATCGATTTTCAGCATGTTTTGGGCATGTATTTTGAAAATTCTCTAACTAGGAGTAGGCATGTACAGATCGCTTCTGGGACCCAAAAATATCGAATTTTCGGGTGTTTGGAGCCTGAATTTGAGATATAAACGGGTACAGAAGATGCATGCACATATCGACTTTGGACACTTAAAATATCAATTTTTAGCATGTTTTGAGCCTATATTTTGAAAATATTCTAGCACTGACTAGACATGTACAGATCGCTTCTGGGACCCAAAATTATCGAATTTTCGGGTGTCTTGATGTTGAATTTGAGATTTAAACGAGTGCAGAAGATACATACACATGTTGACTTTGGGCACCTAAAATATCGATTTTCAGCATGTTTTGGGCCTGCATCTGAGTAGGCATGTACACATCGCTTCTGGGACCCCAAAATATCTAATTTTCGGGTGTTTGGAGCCGGAATTTGAGATATAAACAGGTACAGAAGATGCATGCACATATCGACTTTTGGGCACCTAAAAGATCGATTTTCAGTATGTTTTGGGGCTGTATTTTGAAAATACTCTAAAACGGAGTAGGCATGTACAGTTCGCTTCTGGGACCCCAAAATATCGAATTTTCGGGTGTTTTGGGACTGAATTTGAGATATCGACTTTGGGCACCTAAAATATCGATTTTAAGCATGTTTTGGGCCTATATTTCGAAAATATTCTAGCACTAAGTAGGCATGTACAGATCACTTCTGGGACCCCAAAATATCGTATTTTCGGGTGTTTTGAGCCTGAATTTGAGATATAAACGGGTACAGATGATGCATGCCCATATCGACTTTGGACACTTAAAATATCGATTTTTAGCATGTTTTGAGCCTATATTTTGAAAAAATTCTAGCACTGAGTAGGCATGTACAGATCGCTTCTGGGACCCCAAAAAATTATATTTTCGGGTGTTTTGAGGTTGAATTTGGGATATAAACGGGTACTGAGGATGCATGCACATATAGACTTTTGGGCACCTAAAAGATCGATTTTCAGTATGTTTTGGGTCTTTATTTTGAAAATACTCTAACTAGGAGTAGGCATGTACAGATCGCTTCTGGGACCCAAAAATATCGAATTTTCGGGTGTTTGGAGCCTGAATTTGAGATATAAACGGGTACAGAAGATGCATGCACATATCGACTTTGGACACTTAAAATATCAATTTTTAGCATGTTTTGAGCCTATATTTTGAAAATATTCTAGCACTGACTAGACATGTACAGATCGCTTCTGGGACCCAAAATTATCGAATTTTCGGGTGTCTTGATGTTGAATTTGAGATTTAAACGAGTGCAGAAGATACATACACATGTTGACTTTGGGCACCTAAAATATCGATTTTCAGCATGTTTTGGGCCTGCATCTGAGTAGGCATGTACAGATCGCTTCTGGGACCCCAAAATAACGAATTTTCGGGTGTTTGGAGCCTGAATTTGGGATATAAACGGGTACAGATGATGCATGCACATATCGACTTTGGACACTTAAAATATAGATTTTTAGCATGTTTTGAGCCTATATTTAGAAAAAATTCTAGCACTGAGTAGACATGTACAGATCGCTTCTTGGACCCAAAAATATCGAATTTTCGGGTGTTTTGAGGTTGAATTTGGGATATAAACGGGTGCAGAAGATGCATACACATATTGACTTTGGTCACCTAAAATATCGATTTTCGGCTTGTTTTGGGCCTGTATTTTGAAAATACTGTAACACGGAGTAGCCAAGTACAGATCGCTTCTGGGACCCCAAAATATCGAATTTTTGGGTGTTTTGGGCCTGAATTTGAGATATCGACTTTGGGCTCCTAAAATATCGATTTTTAACATTTTTGGGCCTATATTTTGAAAATATTCTAGCACTGAGTAGGCATGTACAGATCGCTTCTGGGATCCCAAAATATCGAATTTTCGGGTGTTTGGAGCCTGAATTTTAGATAAAAACGGGTACAGATGATGCATGCACATTTCGACTTTTGGGCACCTAAAATATCGATTTTGAGCATGTTTTGGGTCTGTATCTTGAAAACATTCTAACTAGGAGTAGGGAAGTACAGATCGCTTCTGGGACCAAAAAAAAATCGAATTTTCGGGTGTTTTAAGCCTGAATTTGAGATATAAACGGGTACAGAAGATGCATGCACATATCGAATTTTGGGCACCTAAAAGATCGATTTTCAGTATGTTTTGGGCCTGTATTTTTAAAATATTCTAGCACTCAGTAGGCATGTACAGATCACTTCCGGGACCCCAAAATATCAAATTTTCGGGTGTTTTCAGCCTGAATTTGAGATATAAAAGGGTACAGATGATGCATACACATATTGACTTTGGTCACCTAAAATATCGATTTTCAGCTTGTTTTGGGCCTGTATTTTGAAAATACACTAGCACTGAGTAGGCATGTACAGATCGCTTCCGGGACCCCAAAATATCGAATTTTCGGGTGTTTTGAGCCTGAATTTGAGATATCGACTTTAGGCACCTAAAATATCGATTTTCAGCATGTTTTGGGCCTGTATTTTGAAAATACTCTAACTAGGAGTAGGCATGTACAGATCGCTTCAGGGACCCAAAAATATCGAATTTTCGGGTGTTTTGAGCCTGAATTTGAGATATAAACGAGTACAGAAGATGCATGCACATATCGACTTAGGACACTTAAAATATCGATTTTTAGCATGTTTTGAGCCTATATTTTGAAAACATTCTAGCTCTGACTAGACATGTACAGATAGCTTCTGGGACCCAAAATAATCGAATTTTCGGTTGTGTTTTGAGGTTGAATTTGAGATATAAACGAGTGCAGAAGATGCATACACATGTTGACTTTGGGCACCTAAAATATCGATTTTCAGCATGTTTTGGGCCTGCATCTGAGTAGGCATGTACAGATCGCTTCTGGGACCCCAAAATATCGAATTTTCGGGTGTTTGGAGCCTGAATTTGGGATATAAACGGGTACAGATGATGCATGCACATATCGACTTTGGACAATTAAAATATCGATTTTTAGCATGTTTTGAGCCTATATTTAGAAAAAATTCTAGCACTGAGTAGACATGTACAGATCGCTTCTGGGACCAAAAAATATCGAATTTTCGGGTGTTTTGAGGTTGAATTTGGGATATAAACGGGTGCAGTAGATGCATACACATATTGACTTTGGTCACCTAAAATATCGATTTTCGGCTTGTTTTGGGCCTGTATTTTGAAAATACTGTAACACGGAGTAGCCAAGTACAGATCGCTTCTGGGACCCCAAAATATCGAATTTTTGGGTGTTTTGGGCCTGAATTTGAGATATCGACTTTGGGCTCCTAAAATATCGATTTTTAACATTTTTGGGCCTATATTTTGAAAATATTCTAGCACTGAGTAGGCATGTACAGATCGCTTCTGGGATCCCAAAATATCGAATTTTCGGGTGTTTGGAGCCTGAATTTTAGATAAAAACGGGTACAGATGATGCATGCACATTTCGACTTTTGGGCACCTAAAATGTCGATTTTGAGCATGTTTTGGGTCTGTATCTTGAAAACATTCTAACTAGGAGTAGGGAAGTACAGATCGCTTCTGGGACCAAAAAAAAATCGAATTTTCGGGTGTTTTAAGCCTGAATTTGAGATATAAACGGGTACAGAAGATGCATGCACATATCGAATTTTGGGCACCTAAAAGATCGTTTTTCAGTATGTTTTGGGCCTGTATTTTTAAAATATTCTAGCACTCAGTAGGCATGTACAGATCACTTCCGGGACCCCAAAATATCAAATTTTCGGGTGTTTTCAGCCTGAATTTGAGATATAAAAAGGTACAGATGATGCATACACATATTGACTTTGGTCACCTAAAATATCGATTTTCAGCTTGTTTTGGGCCTGTATTTTGAAAATACACTAGCACTGAGTAGGCATGTACAGATCGCTTCCGGGACCCCAAAATATCGAATTTTCGGGTGTTTTGAGCCTGAATTTGAGATATCGACTTTGGGCACCTAAAATATCGATTTTTAGCATGTTTTGGGCCTATATTTTGAAAATATTCTAGCACTGAGTAGGCATGTACAGATCGCTTCTGGGACCCCAAAATATCGAATTTTCGGGTGTTTTGAGGTTGAACCGGAGATATAAACGGGTACAGAAGATACATGAATATATCGAGTTTTGGGCACCTAAAATATCGATTTTCAGCATGTTTTGGGCCTGCAACTGAGTAGGCAAGTACAGATCGCTTCTGGGACCCTAAATATCGAATTTTAGGGTGTTTGGAGCCTGAATTTGAGATATAAACGGGTACAGAAGATGCATGCACATATCGACTTTGGACACCTAAAAGATAGATTTTCAGTATGTTTTGGGCCTGTATTTTGAAAATACTCTAACACGGAGTAGGCATGTACAGTTCGCTTCTGTGACCATAAAATATCGAATTTTCGGGTGTTTTGGGCCTGAATTTGAGATATCGACTTTGGGCACCTAAAATATCAATTTTTAGCATGTTTTGGGCCTATATTTTAAAAATATTCCAGCACTAAGTAGGCATGTACAGATCACTTCTGGGGCCCCAAAATATCGAATTTTCGGGTGTTTTGACCCTGAATTTAAAATATAAACGGGTACAGATGATGCATGCACATATCGACTTTGGACACTTAAAATATCGATTTTTAGCATGTTTTGAGCCTATATGTTGAAAAAATTCTAGCACTGAGTAGGCATATACAGATCGCTTCTGGGACCCAAAAATATCGAATTTTCGGGTGTTTTGATGTCGAATTTGTTATAGAAACGGGTACAGAAGATGCATGCACATATCGACTTTTGGGCACCTAAAAGATCGATTTTCATTATGTTTTGGGCCTGTATTTTGAAAATACTCTAACACGGAGTAGGCATGTACAGTTCGCTTGTGGGACCCCAAAATATCGATTTTTTGGGTGTTTTGGGCGTGAATTTGAGATATCGACTTTGGGCACCTAAAATATCGATTTTTAGCATGTTTTGGGCCTTTTTTTTGAAAATATTCTAGCACTAAGTAGGCATGTACAGATCACTTTTGGGACCCCGAAATATCGAATTTTCGGGTGTTTTGAGGCTGAATTTTAGATATAAACGTATACAGAAGATTCATGCACATATTGACTTTGGGCACCTAAAATATCGATTTTCAGCATGTTTTGGGCCTGTATTTTGAAACTTCTCTAACTAGGAGGAGGCATGTACAGATCGCTTCTGGGACCCAAAAATATCGAATTTTCGGGTGTTTTGAGCCTGAATTTGAGATATAATCGGGTACAGAAGATGCATGCACATATCGACTTTAGACACTTAAAATATCGATTTTTAGCATGTTTTGAGCCTATATTTTGAAAACATTCTAGCACTGACTAGACATGTACAGATCGCTTCTGGGACCCAAAATTATCGAATTTTCGGGTGTTTTGAGGTTGAATTTGAGATATAAACGAGTGCAGAAGATGCATGCACATATCGACTTTTGGGCACCTAAAGGATCGATTTTCAGTATGTTTTGGGCCTGTATATTGAAAATACTCTAACACGGAGAAGGCATGTACAGATCTTTTCTGGGACCCCAAAATATCGAATTTGCAGGTGTTTTGGGCCTGAATTTGAGATATCGACTTTGGGCACCTAAAATATCGATTTTTAGCATGTTTTGGGCCTATATTTTGAAAAAATTCTAGCACTGAGTAGGCATGTACAGATCGCTTATGGTACCAAAAAATATCGAATTTTTAGGACTTTTGAGGTTGAATTTGAGATATAAACGAGTGCAGAAGATGCATACACATATTGACTTTGGGCACCTAAAATATCGATTTTCAGTATGTTTTGGGCCTGTATTTTGAAAATACTCTAACACGGAGTAGGCATGTACAGATCGCTTCTGCGACCCCAAAATATCGAATTTTCGGGTGTTTTGAGGTTGAATTTGAGATATAAACGAGTGCAGAAAATGCATACACATATTGACTTTGGGCACCTAAAATATCGATTTTCAGCATGTTTTGGGCTTGTTTCTGAGTAGGCATGTACAGATCGCTTCTGGGACCCAAAAATATCGAATTTTCGGGTGTTTTGGGCTTGAATTTGAGATATCGACTTTGGTCACATAAAATTTCGATTTTTAGCATGTTTTGGTCCTATATTTTGAAAATATTCTAGCACTGAGTAGGCATGTACAGATCGCTTCTGGGACCCAAAAATATCGAATTTTCGGGTGTTTTGAGTCTGAATTTGAGATATAAACGGGCACAGAAGATGCATGCACATATCGACTTTTGGGCACCTAAAATATCGATTTTCAGCATGTTTTGGGCCTGTATTTTACAAATACTCTAACTAGGAGTATACATGTAAAGATCGCTTCTAGGACCCAAAAATACCGAATTTTCGGGTGTTTTAAGCCTGAATTTGAGATATAAACGGGTACAGAAGATGCATCCACATATCGACTTTTGGGCACCTAAAATATCGAATTTCAGTATGTTTTGGGGCTGTTTATTGAAAATACTCTAACACGGAGTAGGCATGTACAGATCTCTTCTGGGACCCCAAAATATCGAATTTGCGGGTGTTTTGGGCCTGAATTTGAGATATCGACTTTGGACACCTAAAATATCGATTTTTAGTTTGTATTGAGCCTATAGTTTGAAAACATTCTAGCACTGAGTAGGCATGTACAGATCGCTTATGGTACCCAAAAATATCGAATTTTCAGGTGTTTTGAGGTTGAATTTGAGATATAAACGAGTGCAGAAGATGCATACACATATTGACTTTGGGCACCTAAAATATCGATTTTCAGTATGTTTTGGGCCTGTTTTTTGAAAATACTCTAACACGGAGTAGGCATGTACAAATCGCTTCTAGGTCCAAAAATACCAAATTTTCGGGTGTTTTGAGCCTGAATTTGAGATATAAACGGGTACAGAAGATACATTTACATATCGAGTTTTGGTTACCTAAAAGATCGATTTTCAGTATGTTTTCGGCGTGTATATTAAAAATACTCTACCACGGACTAGACATGTACAGATCGCTTCTGGGACGTCAAAATATCGAATTTTCGGGTGTTTTGAGCCTGAATTTGAGATATAAACGGGTACTGAAGTTGCATGCATATATCGACTTTTGGGCACCTAAAATATCGATTTTGAGCATGTTTTGGGTCTGAATCTTGTAAACATTCTAACTAGGAGTAGGCAAGTACAGATCGCTTCTAGTACCCAAAAATGCCGAATTTTCGGGTGTTTTGAGCCTGAATTTGAGATGTAAACGGGTACAGAAGATGAATGCACATATCGACTTTGGACACTTATAATAAAGATTTTTAGCATGTTTTGAGCCTATATTTTGAGAACATTCTAGCACTGAGTAGGCATGTACAGATCGCTTCTGGGACAAACAAATATCGAATTTTCGGGTGTTTTGAGGTTGAATTTGGGATATAAACGTGTGCAGATGATGCATACACATATTGACTTTGGTCACCTAAAATATCAATTTTCAGCATGTTTTGGGCCTGTATTTCTAAAATACTCTAACACGGAGTAGGCATGTACAGATCGCTTCTGGGACCCAAAAATATCGAATTTTCGGGTGTTTTGCACCTGAATTTGAGATATCAACTTTGGGCACCTAAAATATCGATTTATAGCATGTTTTGGGCCTATATTTTGAAAATATTCTAGCACTGAGTAGGCATGTACAGATCGCTTCTGGGACCCCAAAATATCGAATTTTCGGGTATTTTGAGCCTGAATTTGAGATATAAACGGGTACAGAAGATCCATGCACATATCGACTTTGGTCACCCAAAAGATCGATTTTCAATATGTTTTGGGCCTGTATATTGAAAATACTCTAACACGGAGTAGGCATGTACTGATCGCTTCTGGGACCCCAAAATATCGAATTTTCGGGTGTTTTGGGCCTGAATTTGAGATATCGACTTTGGGCACCTAAAATATCGATTTTTAGCATGTTTTGGTCCTATATTTTAAAAATATTCTAGCACTAAGAAGGCATGTACATATCGCTTCTAGGACCCAAAAATACCGATTTTTCGGGTGTTTTGAGCTTGAATTTGAGATATAAACGGGTACAGAAGATGCATGCACTTATCGACTTTGGACACATAAAATATCGATTTTTAACATGTTTTGAGCCTATATTTTGGAAACTTTCTAGCACTGAGTAGGCATGTACAGATCGCTTCTAGGACCCAAAAATATCGAATTTTCGGGTGTTTTGAGGTTGAATTTGGGATATAAACGGGTGCAGAAGATGCATACACATATTGACTTTGGTCACCTAAAATATCGATTTTCAGCATGTTTTGGGCCTGTATTTTGAAAACACTCTAACACGGAGTAGGCAAGTACAGATCGCTTATGGGACACCAAAATATCGAATTTTCGGGTGTTTTGAGCTTGAATTTGAGATATAAACGGGTACAGAAGATGCATGCACATATCGACTTTGGACACATAAAATATCGATTTTTAACATGTTTTGAGCCTATATTTTGAAAACTTTCTAGCACTGAGTAGGCATGTACAGATCGCTTCTGTGACCCAAAAATATCGAATTTTCGGGTGTTTTGAGGTTGAATTTGGGATATAAACGGGTGCAGAAGATGCATACACATATTGACTTTGGGTACCTAAAATATCGATTTTCAGCATGTTTTGGGACTGTATCTGAGTAGGCATGTACAGATCGCTTCTGGGACCCCAAAATATCAAATTTTCGGGTGTTTGGAGCCTGAATTTGAGATATATGCGGGTACAGAAGATGCATGCACATATCGACTTTTGGGCACCTAAAAGATCGATTTTAAGTATGTTTTGGGCCTGTATTTTGAGAATACTCTAACACGGAGTAGGCATGTACATATCGCTTCTGGGACCCAAAAATATCGAATTTTCGGGTGTTTTGGGCCTGAATTTGGGATATTAACGTGTGCAGAAGATGAATACACATATTAACTTTGGTCACCTAAAATATCGATTTTCAGCATGTTTTGGGCCTGTATTTTGAAAATACTCTAACACGGAGTAGGCAAGTACAGATCGCTTCTGGGACCCCAAAATATCGAATTTTCGGGTGTTTGGAGCCAAAATTTGAGATATGAACGGGTACAGAAGATGCATCCACATATCGACTTTTGGTCACCTAAAGGATCGATTTTCAGTATGTTTTGGGCCTGTATATTGAAAATACTCTATCACGGAGTAGGCATGTGCAGATCGCTTATGGGACCCCAAAATATCGAATTTTTGGGTGTTTTGGGCCTGAATTTGAGATATCGACTTTGGGCACCTAAAATATCGATTTTTAGCATGTTATGGGCCTATATTTTGAAAATATTCCTTCACTAAAAAGTCGTGTACAGATCACTTCTGGGACCTCAAAATATCAATTTTTCGGGTGTTTTGAACCTGAATTTGAGATATAAACGGGTACAGAAGATGCATGCACATTTCGACTTTGGGCACCTAAATGATCGATTTTCAGTATGTTTTGGGCCTGTATATTGAAAATACTCTAACACGGAGTAGGCATGTACAGATCGCTTCTGGGACCCCAAAAATATTGAATTTTCGGGTGTTTTGAGCTTGAATTTGAGATATAAACGGGTACAGAAGATGCATGCACATTTCGACTTTGGGCACCTAAAATATCGATTTTCAGCATGTTTTGGGCCTGTATATGAGTAGGCATGAAAAGATCGCTTCTGAGACCCCAAAATATCGAATTTTCGGGTGTTTTGAGCCTGAATTTGAGATATAAACGGGTACAGAAGATGCATGCAGATATCGACTTTGGACACTTAAAATCTCGATTTTTAGAATGTTTTCTGCCTATATTTTGAAAACATTCTAGCACTAAGTAGGCAAGTACAGATCGCTTCTGGGACACCAAAATATCGAATTTTCGGGTGTTTTGAGCCTGAATTTGAGATATAAACGAGTGCAGAAGATGCATACACATATTGACTTTGGGCACCTAAAATATCGATTTTCAGCATGTTTTGGGACTGTATCTGAGTAGGCATGTACAGATCGCTTCTGAGACCCCAAAATATCGAATTTTCGGGTGTTTGGAGCCTGAATTTGATATATAAACGGATACAGATGGTGCATGCACATATCGACTTTTGGGAACCTAAAAGATCGATTTTCAGTATGTTTTGGGCCTGTATTTTGAAAATACTCTAACACGGAGTAGGCATGTACAGATCGCTTCTGGGACCCAAAAATATCGAATTTTCGGGTGTTTTGGGCCTGAATTTGGGATATAAACGGGTGCAGAAGATGAATACACATATTAACTTTGGTCACCTAAAATATCGATTTTCAGCATGTTTTGGGCCTGTATTTTGAAAATACTCTAACACGAAGTAGGCAAGTGCAGATCGCTTCTGGGACCTCAAAATATCGAATTTTCGGGTGTTTGGAGCCTGAATTTGAGATATAAACGGGTACAGAAGATGCATCCACATATCGACTTTGGGGCACCTAAAGGATCGATTTTCAGTATGTTTTGGGCCTGTACTTTGAAAATACTCTGACACGGAGTAGGCATGTGCAGATCACTTCTGGGACCCAAAAATATCAATTTTTCTTGTGTTTTGAACCTGAATTTGAGATATAAACGGGTACAGAAGATGCATCCACATATCGACTTTGGACACATAAAATATCGATTTTTAGCATGTTTTGAGGCTATATTTTGAAAACATTCTAACACTGAGTAGGCATGTACAGATCGCTTCTGGGACCCAAAAATATCGAATTTTCGGGTGTTTTGAGGTTGAATTTGGGATATAAACGGGTGCTGAAGATGCATACACATATTGACTTTGGTCACCTAAAATATCGATTTTCAGCATGTTTTTGGCCTGTATTTTGAAAACACTCTAACACGGAGTAGGCAAGTACAGATCGCTTCTGGGACACCAAAATATGGAATTTTCGGGTGTTTTGAACCTGAATTTGAGATATAAACGGGTACAGAAGATGCATCCACATATCGACTTTGGACACTTAAAATATCGATTTTTAGCATGTTTTGAGGCTATATTTTGAAAACATTCTAACACTAAGTAGGCATGTACAGATCGCTTCTGGGACACAAAAATATCGAATTTTCGGGTGTTTTGAGGTTGAATTTGGGATATAAACGGGTGCTGAAGATGCATACACATATTGACTTTGGTCACCTAAAATTTCGATTTTCAGCTTGTTTTGGGCCTGTATTTTGAAAACACTCTAAAACGGAGTAGGCAAGTACAGATCGCTTCTGCGACACCAAAATATGGAATTTTCGGGTGTTTTGAACCTGACTTTGAGATATAAACGGGTACAGAAGATGCATCCACATATCGACTTTGGACACTTAAAATATCGATTTTTAGCATGTTTTGAGGCTATATTTTGAAAACATTCTAGCACTGAGTCGGCATGTACAGATCGTTTCTGGGACCCTAAAAAATCGAATTTTCGGGTGTTTTGAGGTTGAATTTGGAATATAAACGGGTGCAGAGGATTCATACACATGTTGACTTTGGTCACTTAAAATATCGATTTTCAGCATGTTTTGGGCCTGTATTTTGAAAATACTCTAACACGGAGTAGGCATGTAAAGATCGATTCTGGGACCCCAAAATTTCGGATTTTCGGGTGTTTTGCACCTGAATTTGAGATATCAACTTTGGGCACCTAAAATATCGATTTTTAGCATGTTTTGGGCCTATATTTCGGAAATATTCTAGCACTGAGTAGGCATGTACAGATCGCTTCTGGGACCCCAAAATATCGAATTTTCGGGTGTTTTGATCCTGAATTTGAGATATAAACGGGTACAGAAGATGCATGCACATATCGAATTTTGGGCACCTAAAAGATCGATTTTCAGTATGTTTTGGGCCTGTATTTTTAAAATATTCTAGCACTCAGTAGGCATGTACAGATCACTTCCGGGACCCCAAAATATCAATTTTTCGGGTGTTTTCAGCCTGAATTTGAGATATAAAAGGGTACAGATGATGCATACACATATTGACTTTGGTCACCTAAAATATCGATTTTCAGCTTGTTTTGGGCCTGTATTTTGAAAATACACTAGCACTGAGTAGGCATGTACAGATCGCTTCCGGGACCCCAAAATATCGAATTTTCGGGTGTTTTGAGCCTGAATTTGAGATATCGACTTTGGGCACCTAAAATATCGATTTTTAGCATGTTTTGGGCCTATATTTTGAAAATATTCTAGCACTGAGTAGGCATGTACAGATCGCTTCAGGGACCCCAAAATATCGAATTTTCGGGTGTTTTGATGCTGAATTTGAGATATAAACGGGTACAGAAGATGCATGCACATATTGACTTTAGGCACCTAAAATATCGATTTTCAGCATGTTTTGGGCCTGTATTTTGAAAATACTCTAACTAGGAGTAGGCATGTACAGATCGCTTCAGGGACCCAAAAATATCGAATTTTCGGGTGTTTTGAGCCTGAATTTGAGATATAAACGAGTACAGAAGATGCATGCACATATCAACTTAGGACACTTAAAATATCGATTTTTAGCATGTTTTGAGCCTATATTTTGAAAAAATTCTAGCACTCACTAGACATGTACAGATAGCTTCTGGGACCCAAAATAATCGAATTTTCGGTTGTGTTTTGAGGTTGAATTTGAGATATAAACGAGTGCAGAAGATGCATACACATGTTGACTTTGGGCACCTAAAATATCGATTTTCAGCATGTTTTGGGCCTGCATCTGAGTAGGCATGTACAGATCGCTTCTGGGACCCCAAAATATCGAATTTTCGGGTGTTTGGAGCCTGAATTTGGGATATAAACGGGTACAGATGATGCATGCACATATCGACTTTGGACAATTAAAATATCGATTTTTAGCATGTTTTGAGCCTATATTTAGAAAAAATTCTAGCACTGAGTAGACATGTACAGATCGCTTCTGGGACCCAAAAATATCGAATTTTCGGGTGTTTTGAGGTTGAATTTGGGATATAAACGGGTGCAGTAGATGCATACACATATTGACTTTGGTCACCTAAAATATCGATTTTCGGCTTGTTTTGGGCCTGTATTTTGAAAATACTGTAACACGGAGTAGCCAAGTACAGATCGCTTCTGGGACCCCAAAATATCGAATTTTTGGGTGTTTTGGGCCTGAATTTGAGATATCGACTTTGGGCTCCTAAAATATCGATTTTTAACATTTTTGGGCCTATATTTTGAAAATATTCTAGCACTGAGTAAGCATGTACAGATCGCTTCTGGGATCCCAAAATATCGAATTTTCGGGTGTTTGGAGCCTGAATTTTAGATAAAAACGGGTACTGATGATGCATGCACATTTCGACTTTTGGGCACCTAAAATGTCGATTTTGAGCATGTTTTGGGTCTGTATCTTGAAAACATTCTAACTAGGAGTAGGGAAGTACAGATCGCTTCTCGGACCAAAAAAAAATCGAATTTTCGGGTGTTTTAAGCCTGAATTTGAGATATAAACGGGTACAGAAGATGCATGCACATATCGAATTTTGGGCACCTAAAAGATCGTTTTTCAGTATATTTTGGGCCTGTATTTTTAAAATATTCTAGCACTCAGTAGGCATGTACAGATCACTTCCGGGACCCCAAAATATCAAATTTTCGGGTGTTTTCAGCCTGAATTTGAGATATAAAAAGGTACAGATGATGCATACACATATTGACTTTGGTCACCTAAAATATCGATTTTCAGCTTGTTTTGGGCCTGTATTTTGAAAATACACTAGCACTGAGTAGGCATGTACAGATCGCTTCCGGGACCCCAAAATATCGAATTTTCGGGTGTTTTGAGCCTGAATTTGAGATATCGACTTTGGGCACCTAAAATATCGATTTTTAGCATGTTTTGGGCCTATATTTTGAAAATATTCTAGCACTGAGTAGGCATGTACAGATCGCTTCTGGGACCCCAAAATATCGAATTTTCGGGTGTTTGGAGCCTGAATTTGAGATATAAACGGGTACAGAAGATGCATGCACATATCGACTTTGGACACCTAAAAGATAGATTTTCAGTATGTTTTGGGCCTGTATTTTGAAAATACTCTAACACGGAGTAGGCATGTACAGTTCGCTTCTGTGACCATAAAATATCGAATTTTCGGGTGTTTTGGGCCTGAATTTGAGATATCGACTTTGGGCACCTAAAATATCAATTTTTAGCATGTTTTGGGCCTATATTTTAAAAATATTCCAGCACTAAGTAGGCATGTACAGATCACTTCTGGGGCCCCAAAATATCGAATTTTCGGGTGTTTTGACCCTGAATTTAAAATATAAACGGGTACAGATGATGCATGCACATATCGACTTTGGACACTTAAAATATCGATTTTTAGCATGTTTTGAGCCTATATGTTGAAAAAATTCTAGCACTGAGTAGGCATATACAGATCGCTTCTGGGACCCAAAAATATCGAATTTTCGGGTGTTTTGATGTCGAATTTGTTATAGAAACGGGTACAGAAGATGCATGCACATATCGACTTTTGGGCACCTAAAAGATCGATTTTCAGTATGTTTTGGGCCTGTATTTTGAAAATACTCTAACACGGAGTAGGCATGTACAGTTCGCTTGTGGGACCCCAAAATATCGATTTTTTGGGTGTTTTGGGCCTGAATTTGAGATATCGACTTTGGGCACCTAAAATATCGATTTTTAGCATGTTTTGGGCCTTTTTTTTGAAAATATTCTAGCATTAAGTAGGCATGTACAGATCACTTTTGGGTCCCCAAAATATCGAATTTTCGGGTGTTTTGAGGCTGAATTTTAGATATAAACGTATACAGAAGATTCATGCACATATTGACTTTGGGCACCTAAAATATCGATTTTCAGCATGTTTTGGGCCTGTATTTTGAAACTTCTCTAACTAGGAGGAGGCATGTACAGATCGCTTCTGGGACCCAAAAATATCGAATTTTCGGGTGTTTTGAGCCTGAATTTGAGATATAATCGGGTACAGAAGATGCATGCACATATCGACTTTAGACACTTAAAATATCGATTTTTAGCATGTTTTGAGCCTATATTTTGAAAACATTCTAGCACTGACTAGACATGTACAGATCGCTTCTGGGACCCAAAATTATCGAATTTTCGGGTGTTTTGAGGTTGAATTTGAGATATAAACGAGTGCAGAAGATGCATGCACATATCGACTTTTGGGCACCTAAAGGATCGATTTTCAGTATGTTTTGGGCCTGTAAATTGAAAATACTCTAACACGGAGAAGGCATGTACAGATCTTTTCTGGGACCCCAAAATATCGAATTTGCAGGTGTTTTGGGCCTGAATTTGAGATATCGACTTTGGGCACCTAAAATATCGATTTTTAGCATGTTTTGGGCCTATATTTTGAAAAAATTCTAGCACTGAGTAGGCATGTACAGATCGCTTATGGTACCAAAAAATATCGAATTTTTAGGAGTTTTGAGGTTGAATTTGAGATATAAACGAGTGCAGAAGATGCATACACATATTGACTTTGGGCACCTAAAATATCGATTTTCAGTATGTTTTGGGCCTGTATTTTGAAAATACTCTAACACGGAGTAGGCATGTACAGATCGCTTCTGCGACCCCAAAATATCGAATTTTCGGGTGTTTTGAGGTTGAATTTGAGATATAAACGAGTGCAGAAAATGCATACACATATTGACTTTGGGCACCTAAAATATCGATTTTCAGCATGTTTTGGGCTTGTTTCTGAGTAGGCATGTACAGATCGCTTCTGGGACCCAAAAATATCGAATTTTCGGGTGTTTTGGGCTTGAATTTGAGATATCGACTTTTGTCACATAAAATTTCGATTTTTAGCATGTTTTGGGCCTATATTTTGAAAATATTCTAGCACTGAGTAGGCATGTACAGATCGCTTCTGGGACCCAAAAATATCGAATTTTCGGGTGTTTTGAGTCTGAATTTGAGATATAAACGGGCACAGAAGATGCATGCACATATCGACTTTTGGGCACCTAAAATATCGATTTTCAGCATGTTTTGGGCCTGTATTTTACAAATACTCTAACTAGGAGTATACATGTAAAGATCGCTTCTAGGACCCAAAAATACCGAATTTTCGGGTGTTTTAAGCCTGAATTTGAGATATAAACGGGTACAGAAGATGCATCCACATATCGACTTTTGGGCACCTAAAATATCGAATTTCAGTATGTTTTGGGGCTGTTTATTGAAAATACTCTAACACGGAGTAGGCATGTACAGATCTCTTCTGGGACCCCAAAATATCGAATTTGCGGGTGTTTTGGGCCTGAATTTGAGATATCGACTTTGGACACCTAAAATATCGATTTTTAGTTTGTATTGAGCCTATAGTTTGAAAACATTCTAGCACTGAGTAGGCATGTACAGATCGCTTATGGTACCCAAAAATATCGAATTTTCAGGTGTTTTGAGGTTGAATTTGAGATATAAACGAGTGCAGAAGATGCATACACATATTGACTTTGGGCACCTAAAATATCGATTTTCAGTATGTTTTGGGCCTGTTTTTTGAAAATACTCTAACACGGAGTAGGCATGTACAAATCGCTTCTAGGTCCAAAAATACCGAATTTTCGGGTGTTTTGAGCCTGAATTTGAGATATAAACGGGTACAGAAGATACATTTACATATCGAGTTTTGGTTACCTAAAAGATCGATTTTCAGTATGTTTTCGGCGTGTATATTAAAAATACTCTACCACGGACTAGACATGTACAGATCGCTTCTGGGACGTCAAAATATCGAATTTTCGGGTGTTTTGAGCCTGAATTTGAGATATAAACGGGTACTGAAGTTGCATGCATATATCGACTTTTGGGCACCTAAAATATCGATTTTGAGCATGTTTTGGGTCTGAATCTTGTAAACATTCTAACTAGGAGTAGGCAAGTACAGATCGCTTCTAGTACCCAAAAATGCCGAATTTTCGGGTGTTTTGAGCCTGAATTTGAGATGTAAACGGGTACAGAAGATGAATGCACATATCGACTTTGGACACTTATAATAAAGATTTTTAGCATGTTTTGAGCCTATATTTTGAGAACATTCTAGCACTGAGTAGGCATGTACAGATCGCTTCTGGGACAAACAAATATCGAATTTTCGGGTGTTTTGAGGTTGAATTTGGGATATAAACGTGTGCAGATGATGCATACACATATTGACTTTGGTCACCTAAAATATCAATTTTCAGCATGTTTTGGGCCTGTATTTCTAAAATACTCTAACACGGAGTAGGCATGTACAGATCGCTTCTGGGACCCAAAAATATCGAATTTTCGGGTGTTTTGCACCTGAATTTGAGATATCAACTTTGGGCACCTAAAATATCGATTTATAGCATGTTTTGGGCCTATATTATGAAAATATTCTAGCACTGAGTAGGCATGTACAGATCGCTTCTGGGACCCCAAAATATCGAATTTTCGGGTATTTTGAGCCTGAATTTGAGATATAAACGGGTACAGAAGATCCATGCACATATCGACTTTGGTCACCCAAAAGATCGATTTTCAATATGTTTTGGGCCTGTATATTGAAAATACTCTAACACGGAGTAGGCATGTACTGATCGCTTCTGGGACCCCAAAATATCGAATTTTCGGGTGTTTTGGGCCTGAATTTGAGATATCGACTTTGGGCACCTAAAATATCGATTTTTAGCATGTTTTGGTCCTATATTTTAAAAATATTCTAGCACTAAGAAGGCATGTACATATCGCTTCTAGGACCCAAAAATACCGATTTTTCGGGTGTTTTGAGCTTGAATTTGAGATATAAACGGGTACAGAAGATGCATGCACTTATCGACTTTGGACACATAAAATATCGATTTTTAACATGTTTTGAGCCTATATTTTGGAAACTTTCTAGCACTGAGTAGGCAAGTACAGATCGCTTCTGGGACCCAAAAATATCGAATTTTCGGGTGTTTTGAGGTTGAATTTGGGATATAAACGGGTGCAGAAGATGCATACACATATTGACTTTGGTCACCTAAAATATCGATTTTCAGCATGTTTTGGGCCTGTATTTTGAAAACACTCTAACACGGAGTAGGCAAGTACAGATCGCTTATGGGACACCAAAATATCGAATTTTCGGGTGTTTTGAGCTTGAATTTGAGATATAAACGGGTACAGAAGATGCATGCACATATCGACTTTGGACACATAAAATATCGATTTTTAACATGTTTTGAGCCTATATTTTGAAAACTTTCTAGCACTGAGTAGGCATGTACAGATCGCTTCTGTGACCCAAAAATATCGAATTTTCGGGTGTTTTGAGGTTGAATTTGGGATATAAACGGGTGCAGAAGATGCATACACATATTGACTTTGGGCACCTAAAATATCGATTTTCAGCATGTTTTGGGACTGTATCTGAGTAGGCATGTACAGATCGCTTCTGGGACCCCAAAATATCAAATTTTCGGGTGTTTGGAGCCTGAATTTGAGATATATGCGGGTACAGAAGATGCATGCACATATCGACTTTTGGGCACCTAAAAGATCGATTTTAAGTATGTTTTGGGCCTGTATTTTGAGAATACTCTAACACGGAGTAGGCATGTACATATCGCTTCTGGGACCCAAAAATATCGAATTTTCGGGTGTTTTGGGCCTGAATTTGGGATATTAACGTGTGCAGAATATGAATACACATATTAACTTTGGTCACCTAAAATATCGATTTTCAGCATGTTTTGGGCCTGTATTTTGAAAATACTCTAACACGGAGTAGGCAAGTACAGATCGCTTCTGGGACCCCAAAATATCGAATTTTCGGGTGTTTGGAGCCAAAATTTGAGATATGAACGGGTACAGAAGATGCATCCACATATCGACTTTTGGTCACCTAAAGGATCGATTTTCAGTATGTTTTGGGCCTGTATATTGAAAATACTCTATCACGGAGTAGGCATGTGCAGATCGCTTATGGGACCCCAAAATATCGAATTTTTGGGTGTTTTGGGCATGAATTTGAGATATCGACTTTGGGCACCTAAAATATCGATTTTTAGCATGTTATGGGCCTATATTTTGAAAATATTCCTTCACTAAAAAGTCGTGTACAGATCACTTCTGGGACCTCAAAATATCAATTTTTCGGGTGTTTTGAACCTGAATTTGAGATATAAACGGGTACAGAAGATGCATGCACATTTCGACTTTGGGCACCTAAATGATCGATTTTCAGTATGTTTTGGGCCTGTATATTGAAAATACTCTAACACGGAGTAGGCATGTACAGATCGCTTCTGGCACCCCAAAAATATTGAATTTTCGGGTGTTTTGAGCTTGAATTTGAGATATAAACGGGTACAGAAGATGCATGCACATTTCGACTTTGGGCACCTAAAATATCGATTTTCAGCATGTTTTGGGCCTGTATATGAGTAGGCATGAAAAGATCGCTTCTGAGACCCCAAAATATCGAATTTTCGGGTGTTTTGAGCCTGAATTTGAGATATAAACGGGTACAGAAGATGCATGCAGATATCGACTTTGGACACTTAAAATCTCGATTTTTAGAATGTTTTCTGCCTATATTTTGAAAACATTCTAGCACTAAGTAGGCAAGTACAGATCGCTTCTGGGACACCAAAATATCGAATTTTCGGGTGTTTTGAGCCTGAATTTGAGATATAAACGAGTGCAGAAGATGCATACACATATTGACTTTGGGCACCTAAAATATCGATTTTCAGCATGTTTTGGGACTGTATCTGAGTAGGCATGTACAGATCGCTTCTGAGACCCCAAAATATCGAATTTTCGGGTGTTTGGAGCCTGAATTTGAGATATAAACGGATACAGATGGTGCATGCACATATCGACTTTTGGGAACCTAAAAGATCGATTTTCAGTATGTTTTGGGCCTGTATTTTGAAAATACTCTAACACGGAGTAGGCATGTACAGATCGCTTCTGGGACCCAAAAATATCGAATTTTCGGGTGTTTTGGGCCTGAATTTGGGATATAAACGGGTGCAGAAGATGAATACACATATTAACTTTGGTCACCTAAAATATCGATTTTCAGCATGTTTTGGGCCTGTATTTTGAAAATACTCTAACACGAAGTAGGCAAGTGCAGATCGCTTCTGGGACCTCAAAATATCGAATTTTCGGGTGTTTGGAGCCTGAATTTGAGATATAAACGGGTACAGAAGATGCATCCACATATCGACTTTGGGGCACCTAAAGGATCGATTTTCAGTATGTTTTGGGCCTGTACTTTGAAAATACTCTGACACGGAGTAGGCATGTGCAGATCACTTCTGGGACCCAAAAATATCAATTTTTCTTGTGTTTTGAACCTGAATTTGAGATATAAACGGGTACAGAAGATGCATCCACATATCGACTTTGGACACTTAAAATATCGATTTTTAGCATGTTTTGAGGCTATATTTTGAAAACATTCTAACACTGAGTAGGCATGTACAGATCGCTTCTGGGACCCAAAAATATCGAATTTTCGGGTGTTTTGAGGTTGAATTTGGGATATAAACGGGTGCTGAAGATGCATACACATATTGACTTTGGTCACCTAAAATATCGATTTTCAGCATGTTTTTGGCCTGTATTTTGAAAACACTCTAACACGGAGTAGGCAAGTACAGATCGCTTCTGGGACACCAAAATATGGAATTTTCGGGTGTTTTGAACCTGAATTTGAGATATAAACGGGTACAGAAGATGCATCCACATATCGACTTTGGACACTTAAAATATCGATTTTTAGCATGTTTTGAGGCTATATTTTGAAAACATTCTAACACTGAGTAGGCATGTACAGATCGCTTCTGGGACACAAAAATATCGAATTTTCGGGTGTTTTGAGGTTGAATTTGGGATATAAACGGGTGCTGAAGATGCATACACATATTGACTTTGGTCACCTAAAATTTCGATTTTCAGCTTGTTTTGGGCCTGTATTTTGAAAACACTCTAAAACGGAGTAGGCAAGTACAGATCGCTTCTGCGACACCAAAATATGGAATTTTCGGGTGTTTTGAACCTGACTTTGAGATATAAACGGGTACAGAAGATGCATCCACATATCGACTTTGGACACTTAAAATATCGATTTTTAGCATGTTTTGAGGCTATATTTTGAAAACATTCTAGCACTGAGTCGGCATGTACAGATCGTTTCTGGGACCCTAAAAAATCGAATTTTCGGGTGTTTTGAGGTTGAATTTGGAATATAAACGGGTGCAGAGGATTCATACACATGTTGACTTTGGTCACTTAAAATATCGATTTTCAGCATGTTTTGGGCCTGTATTTTGAAAATACTCTAACACGGAGTAGGCATGTAAAGATCGATTCTGGGACCCCAAAATTTCGGATTTTCGGGTGTTTTGCACCTGAATTTGAGATATCAACTTTGGGCACCTAAAATATCGATTTTTAGCATGTTTTGGGCCTATATTTCGGAAATATTCTAGCACTGAGTAGGCATGTACAGATCGCTTCTGGGACCCCAAAATATCGAATTTTCGGGTGTTTTGATCCTGAATTTGAGATATAAACGGGTACAGAAGATGCATGCACATATCGACTTTTGGGCAACTAAAATATCGATTTTGAGCATGTTATGGGTCTGTATCTTGAATACATTCTAACTAGGAGTAGGCATGTACAATTCGCTTCTGGGACCTCAAAATATCGAATTTTCGGGTGTTTTGGGCCTGAATTTGAGATATCGACTTTGGGCACCTAAAATATTGATTTTTAGCATATTTTGGGCCTATATTTTGAAAATATTCTAGCACTAAGTAGGCATGTACAGATCACTTCTGGGACTCCAAAATATCGAATTTTCGGGTGTTTTGAGCCTGAATTTGAGATATAAACGGGTAAAGAAGATGCATGCACATATCGACTTTTGGGCAACTAAAATATCGATTTTGAGCATGTTATGGGTCTGTATCTTGAAAACATTCTAACTAGGAGTAGGCATGTACAATTCGCTTCTCGGACCTCAAAATATCGAATTTTCGGGTGTTTTGGGCCTGAATTTAAGATATGGACTTTTGCACCTAAAATATCGATTTTTAGCATATTTTGGGCCTATAATTTGAAAATATTCTAGCACTAAGTAGGCATGTACAGATCACTTCTGGGACCCAAAAATATCGAATTTTCGTATATTTTGAGGCTGAATTTGAGATATAAACGGGTACAGAAGATTCATGCACATATTGACTTTTGGTCACCTAAAAGATCGATTTTTTTAGTATGTTTTGGGCCTGAATTTTGAGAAAACTCTAACACGGAGTAGGCATGTACAGATCGCTTCTGGGAACATAAAATATCGAATTTTCGGGTGTTTTGGGCCAGAATTTGGGATATAAACGGGTGCAGAAGATGCATACACATATTGACTTTGGTCACCTAAAATATCGATTTTCAGCATGTTTTGGGCCTGTATTTTGAAAATACTCTAACACGGCGTAGGCAAGTACAGATCGCTTTTGGGACCCCAAAATATCGAAATTACTGGTGTTTGGAGCCTGAATTTGAGATATAAACGGGTACAGAAGATGCATCCACTTATCGACTTTTGGGCACCTAAAAAATCGATTTTTCAGTATGTTTTGGGCCTGTATATTAAAAATACTCTAGCACTAATTAGGCATGTACAGATCACTTCTGAGACCCCAAAATATCGAATTTTCGGGTGTTTTGAGCCTGAATTTGAGATATAAACGGGTACAGAAGATGCATGCACATATCGACTTTGGACACTTAAAATATCGATTTTTAGAATGTTTTGAGGCTATATTTTGAAAACAATCTAGCACTGAGTAGGCATGTACAGATCGTTTCTGGGACCCAAAAATATCGAATTTTCGGGTGTTTTGAGGTCGAATTTGGGATATAAACGGGTGCAGAAGATGCATACACATATTGACTTTGGTCACCTAAAATATCGATTTTCAGCATGTTTTGGGCCATTATTATGAAAACACTCTAACACGGAGTAGGCAAGTACAGATCGCTTCTGGGACACCAAAATATCGAATTTTCGGGTGTTTGGAGCCTGAATTTGTGATATAAACGGGTACAGAAGAAGCATCCACATATCGACTTTTGGGCACCTAAAAGATCGATTTTCAGTATGTTTTGGGCCTGTATATTGAAAATACTCTAACACGGAGTAGGCATGTACAGATCGCTTCTGGGACCCCAAAAATATTGATTTTTCGGGTGTTTTGAGGTTGAATTTGAGATATAAACGAGTGCAGAAGATGCATACACATATTGACTTAGGGCACCTAAAATATCGATTTTCAGCATGTTTTGGGACTGTATCTGAGTATGCATGTACATATCGCTTCTGGGATCTCAAAATATCGAATTTTCGGGTGTTTGGAGCCTGAATTTGAGATATAAACGGGTATTGAAGATGCATGCACATATCGACTTTTGGGCACCTAAAATATCGATTTTGAGCATGTTTTGGGTCTGTATCTTGAAAACATTCTAACTAGGAGTAGGCATGTACAGATCGCTTCTTGTACCCAAAAATACCGAATTTTCGGGTGTTTTGAGCCTGAATTTGAGATATAAACGGGTACAAAAGATGCATGCACATATCGACTTTGGACACTTAAAATATCGATTCTTAGCATGTTTTGAGCCTATATTTTGAAAACATTCTAGCACTGAGTAGGCATGTACAGATCGCTTCTGTGACCCAAAAATATCGAATTTTCGGGTGTTTTGAGGTTGAATTTGGGATATAAACGGGTGCAGAAGATGCATACACATATTGACTTTGGTCACCCAAAAGATCGATTTTCAGTATGTTTTGGGCCTGTATATTGATAATACTCAAACACGGAGTAGGCATGTACTGATCGCTTCTGGGACCCCAAAATATCGAATTTTCGGGTGTTTTGGGCCTGAATTTGAGATATCGACTTTGGGCACCTAAAATATCGATTTTTAGCATGTTTTGGTCCTATATTTTAAAAATATTCTAGCACTAAGAAGGCATGTACAGTTCGCTTCTAGGACCCAAAAATACCGAATTTTCGGGTGTTTTGAGCTTGAATTTGAGATATAAACGGGTACAGAAGATGCATGCACATTTCGACTTTGGGCACCTAAAAGATAGATTTTCAGTATGTTTTGGGCCTGTATATTGAAAATACTCTAACAAGGAGTAGGCATGTACAGATCGCTTCTGGGACCCCAAAAATATTGAATTTTCGGGTGTTTTGAGTTTGAATTTGAGATATAAACGGGTACAGAAGATGCATGCACATTTCGACTTTGGGCACCTAAAATATCGATTTTCAGCATGTTTTGGGCCTGTATATGAGTAGGCATGATCAGATCGCTTCTGGGACCCCAAAATATCGAATTTTCGGGTGTTTTGAGCCTGAATTTGAGATATAAACGGGTACAAAAGATGCATGCAGATATCGACTTTGGACACTTAAAATCTCGATTTTTAGAATGTTTTCTGCCTATATTTTGAAAACATTCTAGCACTAAGTAGGCAAGTACAGATCGCTTCTGGGACACTAAAATATCGAATTTTCGGGTGTTTTGAGCCTGAATTTGAGATATAAACGAGTGCAGAAGATGCATACACATATTGACTTTGGGCACCTAAAATATCGATTTTCAGCATGTTTTGGGACTGTATCTGAGTAGGCATGTACAGATCGCTTCTGAGACCCAAAAATATCGAATTTTCGGGTGTTTGGAGCCTGAATTTGAGATATAAACGGGTACAGAAGATGCATCCACATATCGACTTTGGGGCACCTAAAGGATCGATTTTCAGTATGTTTCGGGCCTGTACTTTGAAAATACTCTAACACGGAGTAGGCATGTGCAGATCACTTCTGGGACCCAAAAATATCAATTTTTCTTGTGTTTTGAACCTGAATTTGAGATATAAACGGGTACAGAAGATGCATCCACATATCGACTTTGGACACTTCAAATATCGATTTTTAGCATGTTTTGAGGCTATATTTTGAAAACATTCTAACACTGAGTAGGCATATACAGATCGCTTCTGGGACCCAAAAATATCGAATTTTCGGGTGTTTTGAGGTTGAATTTGGGATATAAACGGGTGCTGAAGATGCATACACATATTGACTTTGGTCACCTAAAATATCGATTTTCAGCATGTTTTTGGCCTGTATTTTGAAAACACTCTAACACGGAGTAGGCAAGTACAGATCGCTTCTGGGACACCAAAATATGGAATTTTCGGGTGTTTTGAACCTGAATTTGAGATATAAACGGGTACAGAAGATGCATCCACATATCGACTTTGGACACTTAAAATATCGATTTTTAGCATGTTTTGAGGCTATATTTTGAAAACATTCTAACACTGAGTAGGCATGTACAGATCGCTTCTGGGACACAAAAATATCGAATTTTCGGGTGTTTTGAGGTTGAATTTGGGATATAAACGGGTGCTGAAGATGCATACACATATTGACTTTGGTCACCTAAAATTTCGATTTTCAGCTTGTTTTGGGCCTGTATTTTGAAAACACTCTAACACGGAGTAGGCAAGTACAGATCGCTTCTGCGACACCAAAATATGGAATTTTCGGGTGTTTTGAACCTGACTTTGAGATATAAACGGGTACAGAAGATGCATCCACATATCGACTTTGGACACTTAAAATATCGATTTTTAGCATGTTTTGAGGCTATATTTTGAAAACATTCTAGCACTGAGTCGGCATGTACAGATCGTTTCTGGGACCCTAAAAAATCGAATTTTCGGGTGTTTTGAGGTTGAATTTGGAATATAAACGGGTGCAGAGGATTCATACACATGTTGACTTTGGTCACTTAAAATATCGATTTTCAGCATTTTTTGGGCCTGTATTTTGAAAATACTCTAACACGGAGTAGGCATGTACAGATCGATTCTGGGACCCCAAAATTTCGGATTTTCGGGTGTTTTGCACCTGAATTTGAGATATCAACTTTGGGCACCTAAAATATCGATTTTTAGCATGTTTTGGGCCTATATTTCGGAAATATTCTAGCACTGAGTAGGCATGTACAGATCGCTTCTGGGACCCCAAAATATCGAATTTTCGGGTGTTTTGATCCTGAATTTGAGATATAAACGGGTACAGAAGATGCATGCACATATCGACTTTTGGGCAACTAAAATATCGATTTTGAGCATGTTATGGGTCTGTATCTTGAAAACATTCTAACTAGGAGTAGGCATGTACAATTCGCTTCTGGGACCTCAAAATATCGAATTTTCGGGTGTTTTGGGCCTGAATTTGAGATATCGACTTTGGGCACCTAAAATATTGATTTTTAGCATATTTTGGGCCTATAATTTGAAAATATTCTAGCACTAAGTAGGCATGTACAGATCACTTCTGGGACTCCAAAATATCGAATTTTCGGGTGTTTTGAGCCTGAATTTGAGATATAAACGGGTAAAGAAGATGCATGCACATATCGACTTTTGGGCAACTAAAATATCGATTTTGAGCATGTTATGGGTCTGTATCTTGAAAACATTCTAACTAGGAGTAGGCATGTACAATTCGCTTCTCGGACCTCAAAATATCGAATTTTCGGGTGTTTTGGGCCTGAATTTAAGATATGGACTTTTGCACCTAAAATATCGATTTTTAGCATATTTTGGGCCTATAATTTGAAAATATTCTAGCACTAAGTAGGCATGTACAGATCACTTCTGGGACCCAAAAATATCGAATTTTCGTATATTTTGAGGCTGAATTTGAGATATAAACGGGTACAGAAGATTCATGCACATATTGACTTTTGGTCACCTAAAAGATCGATTTTTTTAGTATGTTTTGGGCCTGAATTTTGAGAAAACTCTAACACGGAGTAGGCATGTACAGATCGCTTCTGGGAACCAAAAATATCGAATTTTCGGGTGTTTTGGGCCAGAATTTGGGATATAAACGGGTGCAGAAGATGCATACACATATTGACTTTGGTCACCTAAAATATCGATTTTCAGCATGTTTTGGGCCTGTATTTTGAAAATACTCTAACACGGCGTAGGCAAGTACAGATCGCTTTTGGGACCCCAAAATATCGAAATTACTGGTGTTTGGAGCCTGAATTTGAGATATAAACGGGTACAGAAGATGCATCCACTTATCGACTTTTGGGCACCTAAAAAATCGATTTTCAGTATGTTTTGGGCCTGTATATTAAAAATACTCTAGCACTAATTAGGCATGTACAGATCACTTCTGAGACCCCAAAATATCGAATTTTCGGGTGTTTTGAGCCTGAATTTGAGATATAAACGGGTACAGAAGATGCATGCACATATCGACTTTGGACACTTAAAATATCGATTTTTAGCATGTTTTGAGGCTATATTTTGAAAACAATCTAGCACTGAGTAGGCATGTACAGATCGTTTCTGGGACCCAAAAATATCGAATTTTCGGGTGGTTTGAGGTCGAATTTGGGATATAAACGGGTGCAGAAGATGCATACACATATTGACTTTGGTCACCTAAAATATCGATTTTCAGCATGTTTTGGGCCATTATTATGAAAACACTCTAACACGGAGTAGGTAAGTACAGATCGCTTCTGGGACACCAAAATATCGAATTTTCGGGTGTTTGGAGCCTGAATTTGTGATATAAACAGGTACAGAAGATCCATCCACATATCTACTTTTGGGCACCTAAAAGATCGATTTTCAGTATGTTTTGGGCCTGTATATTGAAAATACTCTAACACGGAGTAGGCATGTACAGATCGCTTCTGGGACCCCAAAAATATTGAATTTTCGGGTGTTTTGATGTTGAATTTGAGATATAAACGAGTGCAGAAGATGCATACACATATTGACTTAGGGCACCTAAAATATCGATTTTCAGCATGTTTTGGGACTGTATCTGAGTATGCATGTACATATCGCTTCTGGGATCTCAAAATATCGAATTTTCGGGTGTTTGGAGCCTGAATTTGAGATATAAACGAGTATTGAAGATGCATGCACATATCGACTTTTGGGCACCTAAAATATCGATTTTGAGCATGTTTTGGGTCTGTATCTTGAAAACATTCTAACTAGGAGTAGGCATGTACAGATCGCTTCTAGTACCCAAAAATACCGAATTTTCGGGTGTTTTGAGCCTGAATTTGAGATATAAACGGGTACAAAAGATGCATGCACATATCGACTTTCGACACTTAAAATATCGATTTTTAGCATGTTTTGAGCCTATATTTTGAAAACATTCTAGCACTGAGTAGGCATGTACAGATCGCTTCTGTGACCCAAAAATATCGAATTTTCGGGTGTTTTGAGGTTGAATTTGGGATATAAACGGGTGCAGAAGATGCATACACATATTGACTTTGGTCACCCAAAAGATCGATTTTCAGTATGTTTTGGGCCTGTATATTGATAATACTCAAACACGGAGTAGGCATGTACTGATCGCTTCTGGGACCCCAAAATATCGAATTTTCAGGTGTTTTGGGCCTGAATTTGAGATATCGACTTTGGGCACCTAAAATATCGATTTTTAGCATGTTTTGGTCCTATATTTTAAAAATATTCTAGCACTAAGATGGCATGTACAGTTCGCTTCTAGGACCCAAAAATACCGAATTTTCGGGTGTTTTGAGCTTGAATTTGTGATATAAACGGGTACAGAAGATGCATGCACATTTCGACTTTGGGCACCTAAAAGATCGATTTTCAGTATGTTTTGGGCCTGTATATTGAAAATACTCTAACAAGGAGTAGGCATGTACAGATCGCTTCTGGGACCCCAAAAATATTGAATTTTCGGGTGTTTTGAGCTTGAATTTGAGATATAAACGGGTACAGAAGATGCATGCACATTTCGACTTTGGGCCCCTAAAATATCGATTTTCAGCATGTTTTGGGCCTGTATATGAGTAGGCATGATCAGATCGCTTCTGGGACCCCAAAATATCGAATTTTCGGGTGTTTTGAGCCTGAATTTGAGATATAAACGGGTACAAAAGATGCATGCAGATATCGACTTTGGACACTTAAAATCTCGATTTTTAGAATGTTTTCTGCCTATATTTTGAAAACATTCTAGCACTGAATAGGCAAGTACAGATCGCTTCTGGGACACCAAAATATCGAATTTTCGGGTGTTTGGAGCCTGAATTTGAGATATAAACGAGTGCAGAAGATGCATACACATATTGACTTTGGGCACCTAAAATATCGATTTTCAGCATGTTTTGGGACTGTATCTGAGTAGGCATGTACAGATCGCTTCTGGGACCCCAAAATATCGAATTTTCGGGTGTTTGGAGCCTGAATTTGAGATATAACCGGATACAGAAGATGCATGCACATATCGACTTTTGGGAACCTAAAAGATCGATTTTCAGTATGTTTTGGGGCTGTATTTTGAAAATACTCTAACACGGAGTAGGCAAGTACAGATCGCTTCTGGGACCCCAAAATATCGAATTTTCGGGTGTTTGGAGCCTGAATTTGAGACATAAACGGGTACAGAAGATGCATCCACATATCGACTTTTGGGCACCTAAAGGATCGATTTTCAGTATGTTTTGGGCCTGTACATTGAAAATACTCTAACACGGAGTAGGCATGTGCAGATCACTTCTGGGACCCCAAAATATCAATTTTTCGGGTGTTTTGAACCTGAATTTGAGATATAAACGGGTACAGAAGATGCATCCACATATCGACTTTGGACACTTAAAATATCGATTTTTAGCATGTTTTGAGGCTATATTTTGAAAACATTCTAACACTGAGTAGGCATGTACAGATCGCTTCTGGGACACAAAAATATCGAATTTTCGGGTCTTTTGAGGTTGAATTTGGGATATAAACGGGTGCAGAAGATGAATACACATATTAACTTGGTCACCTAAAATATCGATTTTCAGCATGTTTTGGGCCTGTATTTTGAAAATACTCTAACACGGAGTAGGCATGTACAGATCGCTTCTGGGACCCCAAAATATCGGATTTTCGGGTGTTTTGCACCTGAATTTGAGATATCACCTTTGGGCACCTAAAATATCGATTTTTAGCATATTTTGGGCCTATAATTTGAAAATATTCTAGCACTAGGTAGGCATGTACAGATCACTTCTGGGACCCCAAAATATCGAATTTTCCGGTGTTTTGAGCCTGAATTTGAGATATAAACGGGTAAAGAAGATGCATGCACATATCGACTTTCGGGCAACTAAAATATCGATTTTGAGCATGTTATGGGTCTGTATCTTGAAAACATTCTAACTAGGAGTAGGCATGTACAATTCGCTTCTGGGACCTCAAAATATCGAATTTTCGGTTGTTTTGGGCCTGAATTTGAGATATCGACTTTGGGCACCTAAAATATCGATTTTTAGCATATTTTGTTCCTATAATTTGAAAATATTCTAGCACTAAGTAGGCATGTACAGATCACTTCTGGGACCCCAAAATATCGAATTTTCGTATATTTTGAGGCTGAATTTGAGATATAAATGGGTACAGAAGATTCATGCACATATTGACTTTTGGTCACCTAAAAGATCGATTTTTTTAGTATGTTTTGAGCCTGAATTTTGAGAATACTCTAACACGGAGTAGGCATGTGCAGATCGCTTCTGGGAACCAAAAATATCGAATTTTCGGGTGTTTTGGGCCAGAATTTGGTATATAAACGGGTGCAGAAGATGCATACACATATTGACTTTGGTCACCTAAAATATCGATTTTCAGTATGTTTTGGGCCTGTATATTGAAAATACTCTAGCACTAATTAGGCATGTACAGATCTCTTCTGAGACCCCAAAATATCAAATTTTCGGGTGTTTTGAGCCTGAATTTGAGATATAAACGGGTACAGAAGATGCATGCACATATCGACTTTGGACATTTAAAATATCGATTTTTAGCTTGTTTTGAGGCTATATTTTGAAAACAATCTAGCATTGAGTAGGCATGTACAGATCGTTTCTGGGACCAAAAAATATCGAATTTTCGGGTGTTTTGAGGTTGAATTTGAGATATAAACGGGTGCAGAAGATGCATACACATATTGACTTTGGTCACCTAAAATATCGATTTTCAGCATGTTTTGGGCCATTATTTTGAAAACACTCTAACACGGAGTAGGCAAGTACAGATCGCTTCAGGGACACCAAAATATCGAATTTTCGGGTGTTTGGAGCCTGAATTTGAGATATAAACGGGTACAGAAGATCCATCCACATATCTACTTTTGGGCACCTAAAAGATCGATTTTCAGTATGTTTTGGGCCTGTATATTAAAAATACTCTAACACGGAGTAGGCATGTACAGATCGCTTCTGGGACCCCAAAAATATCGAATTTTCGGGTGTTTTGAGGTTGAATTTGAGATATAAAGGAGTGCAGAAGATGCATACACATATTGACTTTGGGCACCTAAAATATCGATTTTCAGCATGTTTTGGGACTGTATCTGAGTAGGCATGTACATATCGCTTCTGGGATCTCAAAATATCGAATTTTCGGGTGTTTGGAGCCTGAATTTGAGATATAAACGGGTACAGAAGATGCATGCACATATCGACTTTTGGGCACCTAAAATATCGATTTTGAGCATGTTTTGGGTCTGTATCTTGAAAACTTTCTAACTAGGAGTAGGCATGTACAGATCGCTTCTAGTATCCAAAAATACCGAATTTTCGGATGTTTTGAGCCTGAATTTGAGATATAAACGGGTACAAAAGATGCATGCACATATCGACTTTGGACACTTAAAATATCGATTTTTAGCATGTTTTAAACCTATATTTTGAAAACATTCTAGCACTGAGTAGGCATGTACAGATCGCTTCTGTGACCCTAAAATATCGAATTTTCGGGTTTTTTGAGGTTGAATTTGGGATATAAACGGGTGCAGAAGATGCATACACATATTGACTTTGGTCACCCAAAAGATCGATTTTCAGTATGTTTTGGGCCTGTATATTGAAAATACTCTAACACGGAGTAGTCATGTACTTATCGCTTCTCGGACCCCAAAATATCGAATTTTCGGGTGTTTTGGGCCTGAATTTCAGATATCGACTTTTGGCACCTAAAATATCGATTTTTAGCATGTTTTGGTCCTATATTTTAAAAATATTTTATCACTAAGAAGGCATGTACAGATCGCTTCTAGGACCCAAAAATACCGAATTTTCGGGTGTTTTGAGCTTGAATTTGAGATATAAACGGATACAGAAAATGCATGCACATTTCGACTTTGAGCACCTAAAATATCGATTTTCAGCATGTTTTGGGACTGTATATGAGTAGGCATGAACAGATCGCTTCTGGGACCCCAAAATATCGAATTTTCGGGAGTTTTGAGCCTGAATTTGAGATATAAACGGGTACAGATGATGCATGCACATATCGACTTTGGTCACTTAAAATATCGATTTTTAGAATGTTTTCAGCCTATATTTTGAAAACATTCTAGCACTGAGTAGGCATGTACAGATCGCTTCTGGGACACAAAAATATCGAATTTTCGGGTGTTTTGAGGTTGAATTTGGGATATAAACGGGTGCAGAAGATGCATACACATATTGACTTTGGTCACCTAAAATATCGATTTTCAGCATGTTTTGGGTCATTATTTTGAAAACACTATAACACGGAGTAGGCAAGTACAGATCGCTTCTGGGACACCAAAATATCGAATTTTCGGGTGTTTGGAGTCTGAATTTGAGATATAAACGGGTACAGAAGATGCATCCACATATCGACTTTTGGGCACCTAAAAGATCGATTTTCAGTATGTTTTGGGCCTGTATATTGAAAAAACTCTAACACGGAGTAGGCATGTACAGATCGCTTCTGGGACCCCAAAAATATCGAATTTTCGGGTGTTTTAAGGTTGAATTTGAGATATAAACGAGTGGAGAAGATGCATACACATATTGACTTTGGGCACCTAAAATATCGATGTTCAGCATGTTTTGGGACTGTATCTGAGTAGGCATGTACAGATCGCTTCTGGGACCCCAAAATATCGAATTTTCGGGTGTTTGGAGCCTTAATTTGAGATATAAACGGATACAGAATATGCATGCACATATCGACTTTTGGGCACCTAAAAGATCGATTTTCAGTATGTTTTAGGCCTGTATTTTGAAAATACTCTAACACGGAGTAGGCATGTACAGATCGCTTCTGGGACCCAAAAATATCGAATTTTCGGGTGTTTTGGGCCTGAATTTGGGATATAAACGGGTGCAGAAGATGAATACACATATTAACTTTGGTCACCTAAAATATCGATTTTCAGCATGTTTTGGGCCTGTATTTTGAAAATACTCAAACAAGGAGTAGGCAAGTACAGATCGCTTCTGGGACCCCAAAATATCAATTTTTCGGGTGTTTTGAATCTGAATTTGAGATATAAACGGGTACAGAAGATGCATCCACATATCGACTTTGGACACTTAAAATATCGATTTTTAGCATGTTTTGAGGCTATATTTTGAAAACATTCTAACACTGAGTAGGCATGTACAGATCGCTTCTGGGACCCCAAAAATATTGAATTTTCGGGTGTTTTGAGCTTGAATTTGAGATATAAACGGGTACAGAAGATGCATGCACATTTCGACTTTGGGCACCTAAAATATCGATTTTCAGCATGTTTAGGGCCTGTATATGAGTAGGCATGAACAGATCGCTTCTAGGACCCCAAAATATCGAATTTTCGGGTGTTTTGAGCCTGAATTTGAGATATAAACGGGTACAGAAGATGCATGCAGATATCGACTTTGGACACTTAAAATATCGATTTTTAGAATGTTTTCAGCCTATATTTTGAAAACATTCTAGCACTAAGTAGGCATGTACAGATCGCTTCTGGGACACAAAAATATCGAATTTTCGGGTGTTTTGAGGTTGAATTTGGGATATAAACGGGTGCAGAAGATGCATACACATATTGATTTTGGTCACCCAAGAGATCGATTTTCAGTATGTTTTGCGCCTATATTTTGAAAATACTCTAACACGGAGTAGGCATGTACAATTCGCTTCTGGGACCCCAAAATATCGAATTTTCGGGTGTTTTGGGCCTGAATTTGAGATATCGACTTTGGGCACCTAAAATATCGATTTTTAGCATGTTTTGATCCTATATTTTAAAAATATTCTAGCACTAAGAAGGCATGTACATATCGCTTCTAGGACCCAAATATCCCGAATTTTCGGGTGTTTTGAGCTTGAATTTGAGATATAAACAGGTACAGAAGATGCATGCACATTTCGACTTTGGGCACCTAAAATATCGATTTTCAGCATGTTTTGGTCCTGTATATGAGTAGGCATGAACAGATCGCTTCTGGGACCCCAAAATATCGAATTTTCGGGTGTTTTGAGCCTGAATTTGAGATATAAACGGGTACAGAAGATGCATGCACATATCGACTTTGGACACTTAAAATATTGATTTTTAGAATGTTTTCAGCCTATATTTTGAAAACATTCTAGCACTGATGAGTAGGCATGTACAGATCGCTTCTGGGACACAAAAAAATCGAATTTTCGGGTGTTTTGAGGTTGAATTTGGGATATAAACGGGTGCAGAAGATGCATACACATATTGACTTTGGTCACCTAAAATATCGATTTTCAGCATGTTTTGGGCCATTATTTTGAAAACACTCTAACACGGAGTAGGCAAGTACAGATCGCTTCTGGGACACCAAAATATAGAATTTTGGGTGTTTGGAGCCTGAATTTGAGATATAAACGGGTACAGATGATGCATCCACATATCGACTTTTGGGCACCTAAAGGATCGATTTTAAGTATGTTTTGGGCCTGTACATTGAAAATACTCTAACACGGAGTAGGCATGTGCAGATCACTTCTGGGACCCCAAAATATCAATTTTTCGGGTGTTTTGAACCTGAATTTGAGATATAAACGGGTACAGAAGATGCATCCACATATCGACTTTGGACACTTAAAATATCGATTTTTAGCATGTTTTAAGGCTATATTTTGAAAACATTCTACCACTGAGTAGGCATGTACAGATCGCTTCTGGGACACAAAAATATCGAATTTTCGGGTGTTTTGAGGTTGAATTTGGGATATAAACGAGTGCTGAAGATGCATACACATATTGACTTTAGTCACCTAAAATATCGATTTTCAGCATGTTTTGGGCCTGTATTTTGAAAACACTCTAACACGGAGTAGGCAAGTACAGATCGCTTCTGGGACACCAAAATGTCGAATTTTCGGGTGTTTGGAGCCTGAATTTGAGATATAAACGGGTACAGAAGAAGCATCCACATATCGACTTTTGGGCACCTAAAAGATCGATTTTCAGTATGTTTTGGGCCTGTATATTGAAAATACTCTAACACGGAGTAGGCATGTACAGATCGCTTCTGGGACCCCAAAAATATTGAATTTTCGGGTGTTTTGAGCTTGAATTTGAGATATAAACGGGTACAGAAGATGCATGCACATTTCGACTTTGGGCACCTACAATATCGATTTTCAGCATGTTTTGGGCCTGTATATGAGTAGGCATGAACAGATCGCTTCTGGGACCCCAAAATATCGAATTTTCAGGTGTTTTGAGCCTGAATTTGAGATATAAACGGGTACAGAAGATGCATGCACATATCGACTTTGGACACTTAAAATATCGATTTTTAGAATGTTTTCAGCCTATACTTTGAAAACATTCTAGCACTGAGTAGGCATGTACAGATCGCTTCTGGGACACAAAAATATCGAATTTTCGGGTGTTTTGAGGTTGAATTTGGGATATAAACGGGTGCAGAAGATGCATACACATATTGACTTTGGTCACCCAAGAGATCGATTTTCAGTATGTTTTGCGCCTATATTTTGAAAATACTCTAACACGGAGTAGGCATGTACTGATCGCTTCTGGGACCCCAAAATATCGAATTTTCGGGTGTTTTGGGCCTGAATTTGAGATATCGACTTTGGGCACCTAAAATATCGATTTTTAGCATGTTTTGGTCCTATATTTTAAAAATATTCTAGCACTAAGAAGGCATGTACAGATCGCTTCTAGGACCCAAATATCCCGAATTTTCGGGTGTTTTGAGCTTGAATTTGAGATATAAACAGGTACAGAAGATGCATGCACATTTCGACTTTGGGCACCTAAAATATCGATTTTCAGCATGTTTTGGGCCTGTATATGAGTAGGCATGAACAGATCGCTTCTGGGACCCCAAAATATCGAATTTTCGGGTGTTTTGAGCCTGAATTTGAGATATAAACGGGTACAGAAGATGCATGCACATATCGACTTTGGACACTTAAAATATTGATTTTTAGAATGTTTTCAGCCTATATTTTGAAAACATTCTAGCACTGATGAGTAGGCATGTACAGATCGCTTCTGGGACACAAAAAAATCGAATTTTCGGGTGTTTTGAGGTTGAATTTGGGATATAAACGGGTGCAGAAGATGCTTACACATATTGACTTTGGTCACCTAAAATATCGATTTTCAGCAGGTTTTGGGCCATTATTTTGAAAACACTCTAACACGGAGTGGGCAAGTACAGATCGCTTCTGGGACACCAAAATATAGAATTTTCGGGTGTTTGGAGCCTGAATTTGAGATATAAACGGGTACAGATGATGCGTCCACATATCGACTTTTGGGCACCTAAAGGATCGATTTTCAGTATGTTTTGGGCCTGTACATTGAAAATACTCTAACACGGAGTAGGCATGTGCGGATCACTTTTGGAACCCCAAAATATCAATTTTTCGGGTGTTTTGAACCTGAATTTGAGATATAAACGGGTACAGAAGATGCATCCACATATCGACTTTGGACACTTAAAATATCGATTTTTAGCATGTTTTGAGGCTATATTTTGAAAACATTCTACCACTGAGTAGGCATGTACAGATCGCTTCTGGGACACAAAAATATCGAATTTTCGGGTGTTTTGAGGTTGAATTTGGGATATAAACGAGTGCTGAAGATGCATACACATATTGACTTTAGTCACCTAAAATATCGATTTTCAGCATGTTTTGGGCCTGTATTTTGAAAACACTCTAACACGGAGTAGGCAAGTACAGATCGCTTCTGGTACACCAAAATATCGAATTTTCGGGTGTTTGGAGCCTGAATTTGAGATATAAACGGGTACAGAAGAAGCATCCACATATCGACTTTTGGGCACCTAAAAGATCGATTTTCAGTATGTTTTGGGCCTGTATATTGAAAATACTCTAACACGGAGTAGGCATGTACAGATCGCTTCTGGGACCCCAAAAATATTGAATTTTTGGGTGTTTTGAGCTTGAATTTGAGATATAAACGGGTACAGAAGATGCATGCACATTTCGACTTTGGGCACCTAAAATATCGATTTTCAGCATGTTTTGGGACTGTATCTGAGTAGGCATGTACAGATCGCTTCTGGGACCCCAAAATAACGAATTTTCGGGTGTTTGGAGCCTGAATTTGAGATATATGCGGGTACAGAAGATGCATGAACATATCGACTTTTGGGCACCTAAAAGATCGATTTTCAGTATGTTTTGGGCCTGTATATTGAAAATACTCTAACACGGAGTAGGCATGTACAGATCGCTTCTGGGACCCCAAAAATATCGAATTTTAGGGTGTTTTGAGGTTGAATTTGAGATATAAACGAGTGCATAAGATGCATACACATATTGACTTTGGGCACCTAAAATATCGATTTTCAGCATGTTTTGGGACTGTATCTGAGTAGGCATGTACAGATCGCTTCTGGGACCCCAAAATATCGAATTTTCGGGTGATTGGAGCCTGAATTTGAGATATAAACGGGTACAGAAGATGCATCCACATATCGACTTTTGGGCACCTAAAGGATCGATTTTCAGTTTGTTTTGGGCCTGTACATTGAAAATACTCTAACACGGAGTAGGCATGTGCGGATCACTTTTGGGACCCCAAAATATCAATTTTTCGGGTGTTTTGAACCAGAATTTGAGATATAAACGGGTACAGATGCATCCACATATCGACTTTGGACACTTAAAATATCGATTTTTAGCATGTTTTGAGGCTATATTTTGAAAACATTCTAGCACTGAGTAGGCATGTACAGATCGCTTCTGGGACACAAAAATATCGAATTTTCGGGTGTTTTGAGGTTGAATATGGGATATAAACGGGTGCTGAAGATGCATACACATATTGACTTTGGTCACCTAAAATATCGATTTTCAGCATGTTTTTGGCCTGTATTTTGAAAACACTCTAACACGGAGTAGGCAAGTACAGATCGCTTCTGGGACACCAAAATATGGAATTTTCGGGTGTTTGGAGCCTGAATTTGAGATATAAACGGGTACAGAAGATGCATCCACATATCGACTTTTGGGCACCTAAAAGATCGATTTTCAGTATGTTTTGGGCCTGTATATTGATAATACTCTAACACGGAGTAGGCATGTACAGATCGCTTCTGGGACCCCAAAAATATTGATTTTTCGGGTGTTTTGAGGTTGAATTTGAGATATAAACGAGTGCAGAAGATGCATACACATATTGACTTGTGGGCACCTAAAATATCGATTTTCAGCATGTTTTGGGACTGTATCTGAGTAGGCATGTACAGATCGCTTCTGGGACCCCAAAATATCGATTTTTCGGGTGTTTGGAGCCTGAATTTGAGATATATGCGGGTACAGAAGATGCATGCACATATCGACTTTTGGGCACCTAAAAGATCGATTTTCAGTATGTTTTGCGCCTGTATTTTGAAAATACTCTAACACGGAGTAGGCATGTACAGATCGTTTCTGGGACCCAAAAATATCGAATTTTCGGTTGTTTTGGGCCTGAATTTGGGATATAAACGGGTGCAGAAGATGAATACACATATTAACTTTGGTCACCTAAAATATCGATTTTCAGCATGTTTTGGGCCTGTATTTTGAAAATACTCTAACACGGAATAGGCAAGTACAGATCGCTTCAGGGACCCCAAAATATCGAATTTTCGGGTGTTTGGACCCTGAATTTGAGATATAAACGGGTACAGAAGATGCATCCACATATCGACTTTTGGGCACCTAAAGGATCGATTTTCAGTATGTTTTGGGCCTGTACATTGAAAATACTCTAACACGGAGTAGGCATGTACAGATCACTTCTGGGACCCCAAAATATCAATTTTTCGGGTGTTTCGAACCTGAGTTTGAGATATAAACGGGTACAGAAGATGCATCCACATATCGACTTTGGACACTTAAAATATCGATTTTTAGCATGTTTTGAGGCTATATTTTGAAAACATTCTAACACTGAGTAGGCATGTACAGATCGCTTCTGGGACACAAAAATATCGAATTTTCGGGTCTTTTGAGGTTGAATTTGGGATATAAACGGGTGCAAAAGATGAATACACATATTAACTTGGTCACCTAAAATATCGATTTTCAGCATGTTTTGGGCCTGTATTTTGAAAATACTCTAACACGGAGTAGGCATGTACAGATCGCTTCTGGGACCCCAAAATATCGGATTTTCGGGTGTTTTGCACCTGAATTTGAGATATCAACTTTGGGCACCTAAAATATCGATTTTTAGCATGTTTTGGGCCTATGTTTTGGAAATATTCTAGCACTGAGTAGGCATGTACAGATCGCTTCTGGGACCCCAAAATATCGAATTTTCGGGTGTTTTGAGCCTGAATTTGAGATATAAACGGGTACAGAAGATGCATCCACATATCGACTTTGGACACTTAAAATATCGATTTTGTAGCATGTTTTGAGGTTATATTTTGAAAATATTTTAGCACTGAGTAGGCATGTACAGATCGTTTCTGGGACCCAAAAATATCGAATTTTCGGGTGTTTTGAGGTTGAATTTGGGAAATAAACGGGTGCAGAAGATGCATACACATATTGACTTTGGTCACCTAAAATATCGATTTTCAGCATGTTTTGGGCCATTATTTTGTAAAACACTCTAACACGAAGTAGGCAAGTACAGATCGCTTCTGGGACACCAAAATATGGAATTTTCGGGTGTTTGGAGCCTGAATTTGAGATATAAACGGGTAAAGAAGTTGCATCCACATATCGACTTTTGGGCACCTAAAAGATCGATTTTCAGTATGTTTTGGGCCTGTATATTGATAATACTCTAACACGGAGTAGGCATGTACAGATCGCTTCTGGGACCCCAAAAATATTGAATTTTCGGGTGTTTTGAGGTTGAATTTGAGATATAAACGAGTGCAGAAGATGCATACACATATTGACTTGTGGGCACCTAAAATATCGATTTTCAGCATGTTTTGGGACTGTATCTGAGTAGGCATGTACAGATCGCTTCTGGGACCCCAAAATATCGAATTTTCGGGTGTTTGGAGCCTGAATTTGAGATATATGCGGGTACAGAAGATGCATGCACATATCGACTTTTGGGCACCTAAAAGATCGATTTTCAGTATGTTTTGGGCCTGTATTTTGAAAATACTCTAACACGGAGTAGGCATGTACAGATCGCTTCTGGGACCCAAAAATATCGATTTTTCGGGTGTTTTGGGCCTGAATTTGGGATGTAAACGGGTGCAGAAGATGAATACACATATTAACTTTGGTCACCTAAAATATCGATTTTCAGCATGTTTTGGGCCTGTATTTTGAAAATACTCTAACACGGAATAGGCAAGTACAGATCGCTTCAGGGACCCCAAAATATCGAATTTTCGGGTGTTTGGACCCTGAATTTGATATATAAACGGGTACAGAAGATGCATCCACATATCGACTTTGGACACTTAAAATATCGATTTTGTAGCATGTTTTGAGGCTATATTTTGAAAATATTTTAGCACTGAGTAGGCATGTACAGATCGTTTCTGGGACCCAAAAATATCGAATTTTCGGGTGTTTTGAGGTTGAATTTGGGAAATAAACGGGTGCAGAAGATGCATACACATATTGACTTTGGTCACCTAAAATATCAATTTTTAGCATGTTTTGGGCCATTATTTTGAAAACACTCTAACACGGAGTAGGCAAGTACAGATCGCTTCTGGGACACCAAAATATCGAATTTTCGGGTGTTTGGAGCCTGAATTTGAGATATAAACGGGTACAGAAGATGCATACACATATCGACTTTTGGGCACCTAAAATATCGATTTTCAGTATGTTTTGGGCCTGTATATTGAAAATACTCTAACACGGAGTTGGCATGTACAGATCGCTTCTGGGACCCCAAAAATATCGAATTTTAGGGTGTTTTGAGGTTGAATTTGAGATATAAACGAGTGCAGAAGATGCATACACATATTGACTTTGGGCACCTAAAATATCGATTTTCAGCATGTTTTGGGACTGTATCTTAGTAGGCATGTACAGATCGCTTCTGGGACCCCAAAATATCGAATTTTCGGGTGATTGGAGCCTGAATTTGAGATATAAACGGGTACAGAAGATGCATCCACATATCGACTTTTGGGCACCTAAAGGATCGATTTTCAGTATGTTTTGGGCCTGTACATTGAAAATACTCTAACACGGAGTAGGCATGTGCAGATCACTTCTGGGACCCCAAAATATCAATTTTTCGGGTGTTTTGAACCAAAATTTGAGATATAAACGGGTACAGATGCATCCACATATCGACTTTGGACACTTAAAATATCGATCGATTTTTAGCATGTTTTGAGGCTATATTTTGAAAACATTCTAGCACTGAGTAGGCATGTACAGATCGCTTCTGGGACACAAAAACATCCAATTTTAGAGTGTTTTGAGGTTGAATATGGGATATAAACGGGTGCTGAAGATGCATACACATATTGACTTTGGTCACCTAAAATATCGATTTTCAGCATGTTTTTGGCCTGTATTTTGAAAACACTCTAACACGGTGTAGGCAAGTACAGATCGCTTCTGGGACACCAAAATATGGAATTTTCGGGTGTTTGGAGCCTGAATTTGAGATATAAACGGGTACTGAAGATGCATCCACATATCGACTTTTGGGCACCTAAAAGATCGATTTTCAGTATGTTTTGGGCCTGTATATTGATAATACTCTAACACGGAGTAGGCATGTACAGATCGCTTCTGGGACCCCAAAAATATTGAATTTTCGGGTGTTTTGAGGTTGAATTTGAGATATAAACGAGTGCAGAAGATGCATACACATATTGACTTTGGGCACCTAAAATATCGATTTTCAGCATGTTTTGGGACTGTATCTGAGTAGGCATGTACAGATCGCTTCTGGGACCCCAAAATATCGAATTTTCGGGTGTTTGGAGCCTGAATTTGAGATATATGCGGGTACAGAAGATGCATGCACATATCGACTTTTGGGCACCTAAAAGATCGATTTTCAGTATGTTTTGGGCCTGTATTTTGAAAATACTCTAACACGGAGTAGGCATGTACAGATCGCTTCTAGGACCCAAAAATATCGAATTTTCGGGTGTTTTCGGCCTGAATTTGGGATATAAACAGGTGCAGAAGATGAATACACATATTAACTTTGGTCACCTAAAATATCGATTTTCAACATGTTTTGGGCCTGTACATTGAAAATACTCTAACACGGAGTAGGCATGTGCAGATCACTTCTGGGACCCCAAAATATCAATTTTTCGGGTGTTTCGAACCTGAATTTGAGATATAAACGGGTACAGAAGATGCATCCACATATCGACTTTGGACACTTAAAATATCGATTTTGTAGCATGTTTTAAGGCTATATTTTGAAAATATTTTAGCACTGAGTAGGCATGTACAGATCGTTTCTGGGACCCAAAAATATCGAATTTTCGGGTGTTTTGAGGTTGAATTTGGGATATAAACGGGTGCAGAAGATGCATACACATGTTGACTTTGGTCACCAAAAATATCAATATTCAGCATGTTTTGGGCTGATATTTTGAAAATACTCTAACACGAAGTAGGCATGTACAGATCGCTTCTTGGTTCCCAAAATATCGAATTTTCGGGTGTTTTGGGCTGGAATTTGAGATATCGACTTTGGGCACCTAAAATATCGATTTTTAGCATGTTTTGAGGCTATATTTTGAAAACATTCTAGCACTTAGTAGGCATGTACAGATCGCTTCTGGGACACAAAAATATCGAAATTTCGGGTGTTTTGAGGTTGAATTTGGGATATAAACGGGTGCTGAAGATGCATACACATATTGACTTTGGTCACCTAAAATATCGATTTTCAGCATGTTTTGGGCCATTATTTTGAAAACACTCTAACACGGAGTAGGCAAGTACAGTTTGCTTCTGGGACACCAAAATATCGAATTTTCGGGTGTTTGGAGCCTGAATTTGAGATATAAACGGGTACAGAAGATGCATCCACATATCGACTTTTGGGCACTTAAAGATCGATTTTTAGTATGTTTTGGGCCTGTATATTGAAAATACTCTAACACGGAGTAGGCATGTACAGATCGCTTCTGGGACCCCAAAAATATCGAATTTTCGGGTGTTTTGAGGTTGAATTTGAGATATAAACGAGTGCAGAATATGCATACACATATTGACTTTGGGTACCTAAAATATCGATTTTCAGCATGTTTTGGGACTGTATCTGAGTAGGCATGTACAGATCGCTTCTGGGACCCCAAAATATCGAATTTTCGGGTGTTTGGAGCCTGAATTTGAGATATAAACGGATGCAGAAGATGCATGCACATATCGACTTTTAGGCACCTAAAAGATCGATTTTCAGTATGTTTTGGGCCTGTATATTGAAAATACTCTAACACGGAGTAGGCATGTACAGATCGCTTCTGGGACCCCAAAAATATCGAATTTTCGGGTGTTTTGAGGTTGAATTTGAGATATAAACGAGTGCAGAATATGCATACACATATTGACTTTGGGTACCTAAAATATCGATTTTCAGCATGTTTTGGGACTGTATCTGAGTAGGCATGTACAGATCGCTTCTGGGACCCCAAAATATCGAATTTTCGGGTGTTTGGAGCCTGAATTTGAGATATAAACGGATGCAGAAGATGAATGCACATATCGACTTTTAGGCACCTAAAAGATCGATTTTCAGTATGTTTTGGGCCTGTATTTTGAAAATACTCTAACACGGAGTAGGCATGTACAGATCGCTTCTGGGACCCAAAAATATTGAATTTTCGGGTGTTTTGGGCCTGAATTTGGGATATAAACGGGTGCAGAAGATGAATACACATATGAACTTTGGTCACCTAAAATATCGATTTTCAGCATGTTTTGGGCCTGTATTTTGAAAATACTCTAACACGGAGTAGGCAAGTACAGATCGCTTCGGGGACCCCAAAATATCGAATTTTCGGGTGTTTGGAGCCTGAATTTGATATATAAACGGGTACAGAAGATGCATCCACATATCGACTTTTGGGCACCTAAAGGATCGATTTTCAGTATGTTTTGGGCCTGTACATTGAAAATACTCTAACACGGAGTAGGCATGTGCAGATCACTTCTGGGACCCCAAAATATCAATTTTTCGGGTGTTTTGAACCTGAATTTGAGATATAAACGGGTACAGAAGATGCATCCACATATCGACTTTGGACACTTAAAATATCGATTTTTAGCATGTTTTGAGGCTATATTTTGAAAACATTCTATCACTGAGTAGGCATGTACAGATCGCTTCTGGGACACAAAAATATCGAATTTTCGGGTGTTTTGAGGTTGAATTTGGGATATAAACGGTTGCTGAAGATGCATACACATATTGACTTTGGTCACCTAAAATATCGATTTTCAGCATGCTTTGGGCCTGTATTTTGAAAACACTCTAACACGGAGTAGGCAAGTACAGATCGCTTCTGGGACACCAAAATATGGAATTTTCGGGTGTTTGGAGCCTGAATTTGAGATAAAAACTGGTACAGAAGATGCATCCACATATCGACTTTTGGGCACCTAAAAGATCGATTTTCAGTATGTTTTGGGCCTGTATATTGAAAATACTCTAACACGGAGTAGACATGTACAGATAGCTTCTGGGACCCCAAAAATATTGAATTTTCGGGTGTTTTGAGGTTGAATTTGAGATATAAACGAGTGCAGAAGATGCATACACATATAGACTTTGGGCACCTAAAATATCGATTTTCAGCATGTTTTGGGACTGTATCTGAGTAGGCATGTACAGATCGCTTCTGGGACCCCAAAATATCGAATTTTCGAGTGTTTGGAGCCTGAATTTGAGATATATGCGGGTACAGAAGATGCATGCACATATCGACTTTTGGGCACCTAAAAGATCGATTTTCAGTATGTTTTTGGCCTGTATTTTGAAAATACTCTAACACGGAGTAGGCATGTACAGATCGCTTCTGGGACCCCAAAATATCGAATTTTCGGGTGTTTTGAGCTTGAATTTGAGATATAAACGGGTACAGAAGATGCATGCACATATTGACTTTTGGGCACCAAAAATATCGATTTTGAGCATGTTTTGGGTCTGTATCTTGAAAACATTCTAACTAGGAGTAGGCATGTAAAGATCGCTTCTAGTACCCAAAAATACCGAATTTTCGGGTGTTTTGAGCCTGAATTTGAGATATAAACGGGTACAAAAGATGCATGCACATATCGACTTTGGACACTTAAAATATCGATTTTTAGCATGTTTTGAGCTTATATTTTACAAAACATTCTAGCACTGAGTATGCATGTACAGATCGCTTCTGGGACCCCAAAATATCGAATTTTCGGGGGTTTTGGGCCGGAATTTGAGATATCGACTTTGGCCACCTATAATATCGATTTTTAGCATGTTTTGGGGCTTTATTTTGAAAATATTCTAGCACTGAGTAGGCATGTACAGATAGCTTCTGGGACTCCAAAATATCGAATTTTCGGGTGTTTTGAGCCAGAAATTGAGATATAAACGGGTACAGAAGATGCATGCACATATCGACTTTTGGGCACCTAAAATATCGATTTTGAGCATGTTTTGGGTCTGTATCTTGAAAACATTCTAACTAGGAGTAGGCATGTACAGATCGCTTCTAGTACCCAAAAATACCGAATTTTCGGGTGTTTTGAGCCTGAATTTGAGATATAAACGGGTACAGTAGATGCATGCACATATCGACTTTTGGGCACCAAAAATATCGATTTTGAGCATGTTTTGGGTCTGTATCTTGAAAGCATTCTAATTAGGAGTGGGCATGTAAAGATCGCTTCCAGTACCCAAAAATACCGAATTCTCGGGTGTTTTGAGCCTGAATTTGAGATATAAACGGGTACAAAAGATGCATGCACATATCGACTTTGGACACTTAAAAAATCGATTTTTAGCATGTTTTGAGCCTTTATTATGAAAACATTTTAGCACTGAGTAGGCATGTACAGATCGCTTCTGGGACCCAAAAATATCGAATTTTCGAGTGTTTTGAGGTTGAATTTGGGATATAAACGGGTGCAGAAGATGCATACACATATTGACTTTGGTCACCTAAAATATCGATTTTCAGCTTGTTTTGGACCTGCATTTTGAAAAATACTCTAACACGGCGTAGGCAAGTACAGATCGCTTTTGGGACCCCAAAATATCGAATTTACGGGTGTTTGAAGCTTGAATTTGAGATATAAACGGGTACAGAAGATGCATCCACATATCGACTTTTGGGCAACTAAAAGATCGATTTTCAGTATGTTTTGGGCCTCTATATTGAAAATACTTTAACACGGAGAAGGCATGTACATATCGCTTCTGGGACCCCAAAATATCGAATTTTCGGGTGTTTTGGGCCTGAATTTTTGATATCGACTTTGGGCACCTAAAATATCGATTTTAGCATGTTTTGGGCCTATATTTTGAAAATATTCTAGCACTAAGTAGGCATGTACAGAACACTTCTGGGACCCCAAAATATCGAATTTTCGGGTGTTTTGAGCCTGAATTTGAGATATAAACGGGTACAGTAGATGCATGCACATATCGACTTTAGACACTTAAAATATCGATTTTTAGAATGTTTTTAGCCTATATTTTGAAAACATTCTAGCACTGAGTAGGCATGTACAGATCGCTTCTGGGACACAAAAATATCGAAATTTTGGGTGTTTTGAGGTTGAATTTGGGATATAAACGGGTGCTGAAGATGCATACACATATTGACTTTTTCACCTAAAATATCGATTTTCAGCATGTTTTGGGCCATTATTTTGAAAATACTCTAACACGGAGTAGGCATGTGCAGATCACTTCTGGGACCCCAAAATATCAATTTTTCGGGTGTTTTGAACCTGAATTTGAGATATAAATGGGTACAGAAGATGCATCCACATATCGACTTTGGACACTTAAAATATCGATTTTTAGCATGTTTTGAGGCTATATTTTGAAAACATTCTATCACTGAGTAGGCATGTACAGATCGCTTCTGGGACACAAAAATATCGAATTTTCGGGTGTTTTGAGGTTGAATTTGGGATATAAACGGGTGCTGAAGATGCATACACATATTGACTTTTGTCACCTAAAATATCGATTTTCAGCATGTTTTGGGCCTGTATTTTGAAAACACTCTAACACGGAATAGGCAAGTACAGATCGCTTCTGGGACACCAAAATATCGAATTTTCGGGTGTTTGGAACCTGAATTTGAGATATAAACGGGTACAGAAGATGCATGCACATATCGACTTTTGGGCACTTAAAGATCGATTTTCAGTATGTTTTGGGCCTGTATATTGATAATACTCTAACACGGAGTAGGCATGTACAGATCGCTTCTGGGACCCCAAAAATATCGAATTTTCGGGTGTTTTGAGGTTGAATTTGAGATATAAACGAGTGCAGAATATGCATACACATATTGACTTTGGGTACCTAAAATATCGATTTTCAGCATGTTTTGGGACTGTATCTGAGTAGGCATGTACAGATTGCTTCTGGGACCCCAAAATATCGAATTTTCGGGTGTTTGGAGCCTGAATTTGAGATATAAACGGATGCAGAAGATGCATGCACATATCGACTTTTAGGCACCTAAAAGATCGATTTTCAGTATGTTTTGGGCCTGAATTTTGAAAATACTCTAACACGGAGTAGGCATGTACAGATCGCTTCTGGGACCCAAAAATATCGAATTTTCGGGTGTTTTGGGCCTGAATTTGGAATATAAACGGGTGCAGAAGATGAATACACATATTAACTTTGGTCACCTAAAATATCGATTTTCAGCATGTTTTGGGCCTGTATTTTGAAAATACTCCAACACGGAGTAGGCAAGTACAGATCGCTTCTGGGACCCCAAAATATCGAATTTTCGGGTGTTTGGAGCCTGAATTTGATATATAAACGGGTACAGAAGATGCATCCACATATCGACTTTTGGGCACCTAAAGGATCGATTTTCAGTATGCTTTGGGCCTGTACATTGAAAATACTCTAACACGGAGTAGGCATGTGCAGATCACTTCTGGGACCCCAAAATATCAATTTTTAGGGTGTTTTGAACCTGAATTTGAGATATAAACGGGTACAGAAGATGCATCCACATATCGACTTTGGACACTTAAAATATCGATTTCTAGCAAGTTTTGAGGCTATATTTTGAAAACATTCTATCACTGAGTAGGCATGTACAGATCGCTTCTGGGACACAAAAATATCGAATTTTCGGGTGTTTTGAGGTTGAATTTGGGATATAAACGGGTGCTGAAGATGCATACACATATTGACTTTGGTCACCTAAAATATCGATTTTCAGCATGTTTTGGGCCTGTATTTTGAAAACACTCTAACACGGAGTAGGCAAGTACAGATCGCTTCTGGGACACCAAAATATGGAATTTTCGGGTGTTTGGAGCCTGAATTTGAGATAAAAACTGGTACAGAAGATGCATCCACATATCGACTTTTGGGCACCTAAAAGATCGATTTTCAGTATGTTTTGGGCCTGTATATTGAAAATACTCTAACACGGAGTAGACATGTACAGATCGCTTCTAAGACCCAAAAAATATTGATTTTTCGGGTGTTTTGAGGTTGAATTTGAGATATAAACGAGTGCAGAAGATGCATACACATATTGACTTTGGGCACCTAAAATATCGATTTTCAGCATGTTTTGGGACTGTATCTGAGTAGGCATGTACAGATCGCTTCTGGGACCCCAAAATATCGAATTTTCGGGTATTTGGAGCCTGAATTTGAGATATATGCGGGTACAGAAGATGCATGCACATATCGACTTTTGGGCACCTAAAAGATCGATTTTCAGTATGTTTTTGGCCTGTATTTTGAAAATACTCTAACACGGAGTAGGCATGTACAGATCGCTTCTGGGACCCAAAAATATCGAATTTTCGGGTGTTTTCGGCCTGAATTTGGGATATAAACGGATGCAGAAGATGAATACACATATTAACTTTGGTCACCTAAAATATCGATTTTCAGCATGTTTTGGGCCTGTATTTTGAAAATACTCTAACACGGAGTAGGCAAGTACAGATCGCTTCAGGGACCCCAAAATATCGAATTTTCGGGTGTTTGGTCCCTGAATTTAAGATATAAACGGGTACAGAAGATGCATCCACATATCGACTTTTGGCCACCTAAAGGATCGATTTTCAGTATGTTTTGGGCCTGTACATTGAAAATACTCTAACACGGAGTAGGCATGTGCAGATCACTTCTGGGACCCCAAAATATCAATTTTTCGGGTGTTTCGAACCTGAATTTGAGATATAAACGGGTACAGAAGATGCATGCACATATCGACTTTGGACACTTAAAATATTGATTTTTAGCATGTTTTGAGGCTATATTTTGAAAACATTCTAGCACTGAGTAGGCATGTACAGATCGTTTCTGGGACCCAAAAATATAGAATTTTCGGGTGTTTTGAGGTTGAATTTGGGATATAAACGGGTGCAGAAGATGCATACACATGTTGACTTTGGTCTCCAAAAATATCGATTTCAGCATGTTTTGGGCTTGTATTTTGAAAATACTCTCACACGAAGTAGGCATGTACAGATCGCTTCTGGGACCCCAAAATATCGAATTTTCGGGTGTTCTGGGCCGGAATTTGAGATATCGACTTTGGGCACCTAAAATATCGATTTTTAGCATGTTTTGGGCCTATATTTTGAAAAAATTCTAGCACTGAGTAGGCATGTACAGATCACTTCTAGGACCCCAAAATATCGAATTTTCGGGTGTTTTGAGCCTAAATTTGAGATTTAAACGTGTACAGAAGATGCATGCACATATCGACTTTTGGGCACCTAAAATATCGATTTTGAGCATGTTATGGGTCTGTATCTTGAAAACATTCTAACAGGGAGTAGGCATATACAGATCGCTTCTAGTACCTAAAAATACTGAATTTTCGGGTTTTTTGAGCCTGAATTTCAGATATTTACAGGTACAAAAGATTCATGCACATATCGACTTTGGACACTTAAAATATCGATTTTTAGCATGTTATGAGCCTATATTTTGAAAACATTCTAGCACTGAGTAGGCATGTACAGATCGCTTCTGGGACCCAAAAATATCGAATTTTCGAGTGTTTTGAGGTTGAATTTGGGATATAAACGGGTGCAGAATATGCATACACATATTGACTTTGGTCACCTAAAATATCGATTTTCAGTATGTTTTGGGCCTGTATTTTGAAAATACTCTACCACGGAGTAGGCAAGTACAGACCGCTTGTGGGACCCCAAAATATCGAATTTTCGGGTGTTTTGGGCCGGAATTTGAGATATCGACTTTGGGCACCTAAAATATCGATTTTTAGCATGTTTTGGGCCTATATTTTGAAAATATTCTAGCACTGAGTAGGCATGTACAGATCGCTTCTGGGACCCCAAAATATCGAATTTTCGGGTGTTTTGGGACTGAATTTGAGATATAAACTTTGGGCACCTAAAATATCGATTTTAAGCATGATTTGGGCCTATAATTTGAAAATATTCTAGCACTAAGTAGGCATGTACAGATCACTTCTGAGACAACAAAATATCGAATTTTCGGGTGTTTTGAGCCTGAATTTGAGATATAAACGGGTACAGACGATGCATGCACATATCGACTTTTGGGCGCCTAAAATATCGATTTTGAGCATGTTTTGGGTCTGTATCTTGAAAACATTCTAACTAGGAGTAGGCATGTACAGATCGCTTCTAGTACCTAAAAATACCGAATTTTCGGGTTTTTTGAGCCTGAATTTGAGATATTTACAGGTACAAAAGATGCATGCACATATCGACTTTGGACACTTAAAATATCGATTTTTAGCATGTTTTGAGCCTATATTTTGAAAACATTCTAGCACTGAGTAGGCATGTACAGATCGCTTCTGGGACCCAAAAACATCGAATTTTCGAGTGTTTTGAGGTTGAATTTGGGATATAAACGGGTGCAGAAGATGCATACACATATTGACTTTGGTCACCTAAAATATCGATTTTCAGTATGTTTTGGGCCTGTATTTTAAAAATACTCTACCACGGAGTAGGCAAGTACAGATCGTTTTTGGGACCCCAAAATATCGAATTTTCGGGTGTTTGGATACTGAATTTGAGATATAAACGGGTACAGAAGATGCATCCACATATCGACTTTTGGGCACCTAACAGATCGATTTTCAGTATGTTTTGGGCTTGTATTTTGAAAATACTCTAACACGAAGTAGGCATGTACAGATCACTTCTGGGACCCCAAAATATCGAATTTTCGGGTGTTTTGGGCCGAAATTTCAGATATCGACTTTGGGCACCTAAAAAATAAATTTTTAGCATGTTTTGGGTCTATATTTTGAAAATATTCTAGCACTGAGTAGGCATGTACAGATCGCTTCTGGGACCCAAAAATATCGAATTTTCGAGTGTTTTGAGGTTGAATTTGGGATATAAACAGGTGCAGAAGATGCATACACATATTGACTTTGGTCACCTAAAATATCGATTTTCAGTATGTTTTGGGCCTGTATTTTGAAAATACTCTACCACGGAGTAGGCAAGTACAGATCGCTTGTGGGACCCCAAAATATCGAATTTTCGGGTGTTTGGAGCCTGAATTTGAGATATAAACGGGTACAGAAGATGCATCCACATATCGACTTTTGGGCACCTATAAGATCGATTTTCAGTATGTATTGGGCTTGTATTTTGAAAATACTCTAACACGAAGTAGGCATGTACAGATCGCTTCTGGGACCCCAAAATATCGAATTTTCGGGTGTTTTGGGCCGAAATTTCAGATATCGACTTTGGGCACCTAAAATATAGATTTTTAGCATGTTTTGGGCCTATATTTTGAAAATATTCTAGCACTGAGTAGGCATGTACAGATCGCTTCTGGGACCCAAAAATATCGAATTTTCGAGTGTTTTGAGGTTGAATTTGGGATATAAACGGGTGCAGAAGATGCATACACATATTGACTTTGGTCACCTAAAATATCGATTTTCAGTATGTTTTGGGCCTGTATTTTGAAAATACTCTACCACGGAGTAGGCAAGTACAGATCGCTTCTGGGACCCCAAAATATCGAATTTTCGGGTGTTTTGGGCCTGCATTTGAGATATCGGCTTTGGGCACCTAAAATATCGGTTTTTAGCTTGTTTTGGGCCTATATTTTGAAAATATTCTAGCTTTAAGAAGGCATGTACACATCACTTCTGGGACCCCAAAATATCGAATTTTCGGGTGTTTTGAGCCTGAATTTGAGACATAAACAGGTACTGATAATGCATGCACATATCGACTTTGGACACTTAAAATGTCGATTTTTAGCATGTTTTGAGCCTATATTTTGAAAATTTTTTAGCAGTGAGTAGGCATGTACAGATCGCTTCTCGGACCCAAAAATATCGAATTTTCGGGTGTTTTGAGGTTGAATTTGGGATATAAACGGGTACAGAAGATGCATGCACATATCGACTTTTGGTCACCTAAAATATCGATTTTGAGCATGTTTTGGGTCAGTATCTTGAAAACATTTTACCTAGGAGAAGGCATGTACAGATCGCTTCTAGGACCCAAAAATACCGAATTTTCGGGTGTTTTGAGCCTGAATTTGAGATATAAACGGGTACAGAAGATCCATGCACATATCGACTTTGGACACTTAAAATATCGATTTTTAGAATGTTTTGGGCCTATATTTTGAAAACATTCTAGCACTCAGAAGGCATGTACAGATCGCTTCTGTTACCCAAAAATATCGAATTTTCGGGCGTTTTAAGGTTGAATTTGGGATATAAACGAGTGCAGAAGATGCATACACATATTGACTTTGGGCACCTAAAATATCGATTTTCAGCATGTTATTGGCCTGTATCTGAGTAGGCATGTACAGATCGCTTTTGGAACCAAAAAATATCGAATTTTCGGGTGTTTGGAGCCTGAATTTGAGATATAAACGGGTACAGAAGATGCATGCACATATCGACTTTTGGGCACCTAAAGTATCGATTTTCTGTATGTTTTGGGCCCGTATTTTGAAAATACTTTAACACGGAATAGGCATGTACAGATCGCTTCTGGGACCCCAAAATATCGATTTTTCTGGTGTTTTGGGCCTGAATTTGAGATATCGACTTTGGGCACCTAAAATATCGATTTTTAGCTTGTTTTAGGCCTATATTTTGAAAATATTCTAGCAATGAGTAGGCATGTACAGATCGCTTCTGGGACCCCAAAATATCGAATTTTCGGGTGTTTTGAGCCTTTATTTGAGATATAAATGGGTACAGAAAATGCAAGCACATATTGACCTTGGGCACCTAAAATATAGATTTTCAGCATGTTTTTTGGCCTATATATTGAAAATACTTTAACTAGGAGTAGGTATGTACAGATCGCTTCTGAGACCATAAAATATCGATTTTTCGGGTGTTTGGAGCCTGAATTTGAGATATAAACGGGTACAGAAGGTGCATGCACATATCGACTTTAGGCATTTAAAATATCGAATTTTAGCATGTTTTGAGCCTATATTTTGAAAACATTCTAGCACTGACTAGACATGTACAGATCGTTTCTGGGACCCACAATTATCGAATTTTCAGGTGTTTTGAGCCTGAATTTGAGATATAAACGGGTACAGATGATGCATGCACATATCGACTTTGGAAACTTAAAATATCGATTTTTAGCATGTTTTGAGCCTATATTTTGACAAAATTCTAGCACTGAGAAGGCATGTACCGATCGCTTCTGGGATCCAAAAATACCGAATTTTCGGGTGTTTTGAGCCTGAATTTGAGATATAAACGGGTACAGAAGATGCATGCACATATCGACTTTTGGGCACATAAAAGATCGATTTTCAGTATGTTTTGGGCCTGTAAATTGAAAATACTCTAACACGAAATATTCATGTACAGATCGCTTCTGGGACCCCAAAATATCGATTTTTTGGGTGTTTTGGGCCTGAATTTGAGATATCGACTTTGGGCACCTAAGATATCGATTTTTAGCATGTTTTGGGCCTATATTTTGAAAATATTCTAGCACTGAGTAGGCATGTACAGATCGCTTCTGGGACCCCAAAATATCGAATTTTCGGGTGTTTTGAGCCTGAAATTGAGATATAAACGGGTACAGAAGATGCATGCACATATTGACTTTTGGGCACCTAAAAGATCGATTTTGAGCATGTTTTGAGCCCATATTTTGAAAACATTCTAGTACTGAGTAGGCATGTACAGATCGCTTCTGGGACCCAAAAATATCGAATTTTCGAGTGTTTTGAGGTTGAATTTGGGATATAAACGGGTGAAGAAGATGCATACACATATTGACTTTGGTTACCTAAAATATCGATTTTCAGCATGTTTTGGGCTTGTATTTCGAAAATACTCTAACACGAAGTAGGCATGTACAGATCGCTTGTGGGACCCCAAAATATCGAATTTTCGGGTGTTTGGAGCCTGAATTTGAGATATAAACGGGTACAGATGATGTATCCACACATCGACTTTTGGGCACTTAAAAGATCGATTTTCAGTATGTTTTGGGCCTGTATATTGAAAATACTCTAACACGGAGTAGGCATGTACAGATCGCTTCTGGGACCCGAAAATATCGAATTTTCGGGTGTTTGGGCACCTAAAATATCGATTTTTAGCATGATTTGGGCCTATATTTTGAAAATATTCTAGCACTAAGTAGGCATGTACAGATCACTTCTGAGACAACAAAATATCGAATTTTCAGGTGTTTTGAGCCTGAATTTGAGATATAAACGGGTACAGATGATGCATGCACATATCGACTTTGGACACTTAATATATCGATTTTTAGCATGTTTTGAGCCTATATTTTGACAAAATTCTAGCACTGAGTAGGCATGTACAGATCGCTTCTGGGACCCCAAAATATCGAATTTTCGGGTGTTTGAGGTTGAATTTGGGATATAAACGGGTACAGAAGATTCATGCACATATTGACTTTTGGTCACCTAAAAGATCGATTTTCAGTATGTTTTGGGCCTGTATTTTGAAAATACTCTAACACGGAGTAGGAATGTACAGTTCGCTTCTGGGAACCCAAAATATCGAATTTTCGGGTGTTTTGGGCCTGAATTTGAGATATCGACTTTGGGCACCTAATATATTGATTTTTAGCATGCTTTGGGCCTAAATTTTTAAAATATTCTAGCACTAAGTAGGCATGTACAGATCGCTTCTCGGACCAAAAATTATTGAATTTTCTGGTGTTTTGAGCCTAAATTTGAGATATAAACGGGTACAGATGATGCACGCACATATCGACTTTGGACACTTAAAATATCGATTTTTAGCATGTTTTGAGCCCATATTTTGAAAACATTCTAGCACTGAGTAGGCATGTACAGATCGCTTCTGGGACCCAAAATTATCGAATTTTCGGGAGTTTTGAGGTTGAATTTGGGATATAAACGGGGGCAGAAGATGCATACACATATTGACTTTGGTCACCTAAAACATCGATTTTGAGCATGTTTTGGGCCTGTATTTTGAAAATACTCTAACACGGAGTAGGCAAGTACAGATCGCTTCTGGGACCCCAAAATATCGAATTTTCGGCTGTTTTGAGCCTGAATTTGAGATATAAACGGGTACAGAAGATGCATCCACATATCGACTTTTGGGCACCTAAAAGATCGATTTTCAGTATGTATTGGGCCTGTATATTGAAAATACTCTAACACGGAGTAGGCATGTGCAGATCGTTTCTGGGACCCCAAAATATCGAATTTTCGGGTGTTTTGGGCCTGAATTTGAGATATCGACTTTGGGTACCTAATATATCGATTTTTAGCATGTTTTGGGCCTAAATTTTTAAAATATTCTAGCACTGAGTAGGCATGTACAGATGAGCTTCTGGGACCCAAAATTATCGAATTTTCGGGAGTTTTGATGTTGAATTTGGGATATAAACGGGGGCAGAAGATGCATACACATATTGACATTGGTCACTTAAAATATCGATTTTCAGCTTGTTTTGGGCCTGTATTTTGAAAATACTCTAACACGGAGTAGGTAAGTACAGATCGCTTCTGGGACCCCAAAATATCGAATTTTCGGGTGTTTTGGGCCTGAATTTGAGATATCGTCTTTGGGCACCTAAAATATCGATTTTTAGCATGTTTTGGGCCTATATTTTGAAAATATTCTAGCACTGAGTAGGCATGTACAGATCGCTTCTGGGACCCCAATATATCAAATTTTCAGGTGTTTGGAGCCTGAATTTGAGATATAAACGGGTACAGAAGATGCATGCATATATCCACTTTTCGGCACCTAAAATATCGATTTTTAACATGTTTTGGGTCTGTATCTTGAAAACATTCTAACAAGGAGTAGGGATGTACAGATCGCTTCTAGGACACAAAAATACCGAATTTTAGGGTGTTTTGAGCCTGAATTTGAGACAAAAACGGGTACAGAAGATGAATGCACATATTGACTTTGGGCACATAAAATATCAATTTTCAGCATGTTTTGGGCCCGAATTTTGAAAATACTCTAACACGGAGTAGGCATGTACAGATCGCTTCTGGGACCCAAAAAAATTGAATTTTCGGGATTTTTGAGCTAGAATTTGAGATATAAACGAGTACAGAAAATGCATGCACATAAGACTTTGGACACTTAAAATATCGATTTTTAGCATGTTTTGAGCCTATATTTTGAAAACATTCTAGCACTGACTAGACATGTACAGAACGCTTCTCGGACCCAAAATTATTGAATTTTCGTGTGTTTTGAGGTTAAATTTGAGATATAAACGAGTGAAGAAGATGCATACACATGTTTACTTTGGGCACCTAAAATATCGATGTTTAGCATGTTTTGGGCCTGCATCTGAGTAGGCATGTACAGATCGCTTCTGGGACCCCAAAATATCGAATTTTCGGGTGTTTGGAGCCTGAATTTGAGATATAAACGGGTACAGAAGATACATGCACATATTGACTTTGGGCACCTAAAATATCGATTTTCAGCATGTTTTGGGCCTGTATTTTGAAAGTACTCTAACTAGGAGTAGGCATGTACAGATCGCTTCTGGGACCCAAAAATATCGAATTTTCGGGTGTTTTGAGCCTGAATTTGAGATATAAACGGGTGCAGAAGATGCATGCACATAAGACTTTGGACACTTATAATATCGATTTTTAGCATGTTTTGAGCCTATATTTTGAAAAAATTCTAGCACTGAGTAGGCATGTACAGATCGCCTCTGGGACCCAAAAATATCGAATTTTCGGGTGTTTTGAGGTTGAATTTGGGATATAAACGAGTGCAGAAGATGCATACACATATTGACTTTGGTCACTTAAAATATCGATTTTCAGCTTGTTTTGGGCCTGTATTTTGAAAATACTCTAACACGGAGTAGGCAAGTACAGATCGCTTCTGGGACCCCAAAATATCGATTTTTCGGGTGTTTTGAGCCTGAATTTGAGATATAAACGGGTACAGAAGATTCATCCACATATCGACTTTTGGGCACCTAAAAGATCGATTTTCAGTATGTTTTGGGCCTGTATTTTGAAAATACTCTAACACGGTGTAGGCAAGTACAGATTGCTTCTGGGACCCCAAAATATCGAATTTTCGGGTGTTTTGAGCCTGAATTTGAGATATAAACGGGTACAGAAAATGCATCCACATATCGACTTTTAGGCACCTAAAAGATCGATTTTCAGAATGTTTTGGGCCTGTATATTGAAAATACTCTAACACGGAGTAGGCATGTACAGATCGATTCTGGGACCCCAAAATATCGAATTTTTGGGTATTTTGGGCCTGAATTTGATATATCGACTTAGGCACCTAAAATATCGATTTTTAGCATGTTTTGGGCCTATATTTTGAAAATATTCTAGCACTGAGTAGGCATGTACAGATCGCTTCTGGGACCCCAAAATATCAAATTTTCTGGTGTTTTGAGCCTGAATTTGAGATATAAACGTGTACAGAAGATGCATGCACATATTGACTTTGGGCACCTAAAATATCGATTTTCAGCATGTTATGGGCCTGTATTTTGAAAATACTCTAACTAGGTATAGGCATGTACAGATAGCTTCTGGGACCCAAAAATATCGAATTTTCGGGTGTTTTGAGCCTGAATTTGATATATAAACGGGTACAGAAGATGCATGCACTTATCGACTTTTGGGCACCTAAAAGATCGATTTTCAGTATATTGTGGGACTGTATTTTGATAATACTCTAACACGGAGTAGGCATGTACAGTTCGCTTCAGGGACCCCAAAATATCGAATTTTCGGGTGTTTTGGGCCTGAATTTGAGATATCGACTTTGGGCACCTAAAATATCGATTTTTAGCATGTTTTGGGCCTATATTTTGAAAATATTTTAGCACTAAGTAGGCATGTACAGATCACTCCTGGAATCCCAAAATATCGAATTTTCGGGTGTTTTGAGCCTGGATTTAAGATATAAATGGGTACAGATGATGTATGCACATATCAACTTTGGACACTTAATTAAAATATCGATTTTCAGCATGTTTTGGGCCTGTATTTTGAAAATACTCTAACACGGAGTACAGATCGCGTCTGGGACCGAAAAATAACGAATTTTCGGGTGTTTTGAGCCTGAATTTGAGATATAAACGGGTACAGAAGATGCATGCACATATTGACTTTGGGCACCTAAAATATCGATTTTCAGCATGTTTTGGGCCTGTATTTTGAAAATACTCTAACTAGGAGTAGGCATGTACAGATCGCTTCTGGGACCCAAAAATATCGAATTTTCGGGTGTTTTGAGCCTGAATTTGAGATATAAACGGGTGCAGAAGATGCATGCACATAAGACTTTGGACACTTATAATATCGATTTTTAGCATGTTTTGAGCCTATATTTTGAAAACATTCTAGCACTGACTAGACATGTACAGATCGCTTCTCGGACCCAAAATTATTGAATTTTCGGGTGTTTTTTGGTAAAATTTGAGATATAAACGAGTGCAGAAGATGCATACACATGTTGACTTTGGGCAACTAAAATATCGATTTTTAGCATGTTTTGGGCCTGCATCTGAGTAGGCATGTACAGATCGCTTCTGGGACCCCAAAATATCGAATTTTCGTGTGTTTGCAGCCTGAATTTGAGATATAAACGGGTACAGATGATGCATGCACATATCGACTTTTGGGCACCTAAAATATCGATTTTCAGTATGTTTTGGGCCTGTACTTTTTGAAAATACTCAAACACGGAGTAGGCATGTACAGTTCGCTTCTGGGACCACAACATATCGAATTTTCGGGTGTTTTGGGCCTGAATTTGAGATATCGACTTTGGGCACCTAAAATATCGATTTTTAGCATGTTTTGAGCCTATATTTTGAAAACATTCTAGCACTGTGTAGGCAAGTACAGATCGCTTCTGGGACCCAAAATTATCGAATTATTGGGTGTTTTGAGGTTGAATTTGGGATATAAACGGGTGAAGAAGATGCATCCACATATCGACTTTTGGGCACCTAAAAGATCGATTTTCAGTATGTTTTGGGCCTGCATATTGAAAATACTCTAACACGGAGTAGGCATGTACAGATTGCTTCTGGGACCCCAAAATATCGAATTTTTGGGTGTTTTGGGCCTGAATTTAAGATATCGACTTTGGACACCTAAAATATCGATTTTTAGCATGTTTTGGGCCAATATTTTGAAAATATTCTAGCACTGAGTAGGCATGTACAGATCGCTTCTGGGATCCTAAAATATCGAATTTTCGGGTGTTTGGAGCCTGAATTTGAGATATAAAAGGGTACAGAACATGCATATATCGACTTTTGGTCACCTAAAATATCGATTTTGAGCATGTTTTGGGTCTGTATCTTGAAAACATTCTAACTAGGACTAGGGATGTACAGATCGCTTCTAGGACCCAAAAATACCGAATTTTCGGGTGTTTTGAGCCTGAATTTGAGATATAAACGAGTACAGAAGATGCATGCACATATTGACTTTGGGCACCTAAAATATCGATTTTTAGCATGTTTTGGGCCTGTATTTTGAAAATACTCTAACACATAGTAGGCATGTACAGATCGCTTCTGGAACCCCAAAATATCGAATTTTCGGGTGTTTTGAGCCTGAATTTGAGATATAAACGGGTACAGAAGATGCATGCACATATCGACTTTGGACACTTAAAATATCGATTTTTAGCATGTTTTGAGCCTATATTTTGAAAACATTCTCGCACTGACTAGACATGTACAGATCGCTTCTGGGACCCAAAATTATCGAATTTTCGGGTGTTTGGAGCCTGAATTTGAAATATAAACGGGTACAGAAGATGCATGCACATATCGACTTTTGGGCACCTAAAAGATCGATTTTCAGTATGTTTTGGGCCTGTATTCTGAAAATACTCTAACACATAGTAGGCATGTACAGTTCGCTTCTAGGACCCCAAAATATCGAATTTTCGGGTGTTTTGGGCCTGAATTTGAGATATCGACTTTGGGCACCTAAAATATCGATTTTTAGCATGTTTTGGGCCTATATCTTTAAAATATTCTAGCACTAGGTAGGCATGAACAGATCACTTCTGGAACCCCAAAATATCGAATTTTCGGGTGTTTTGAGCCTGAATTTGAGATATAAACGGGTACAGATGATGCATGCACTTATCGACTTTGGACACTTAAAATATCGATTTTTAGCATGTTTTGAGCCTATATTTTGAAAACATTCTAGCACTGAGTAGGCATGTACAGATCGCTTCTGGGACACAAAAATATCGAATTTTCGGGTGTTTTAAGGTTGAATTTGGGATATAAACGGGTGCAGAAGATGCATTTACATATCGACTTTTGGGCACGTAAAAGATCGATTTTCAGTATGTTTTGGGCCTGTATTTTGAAAATACTCTAACTAGGTATAGGCATGTACAGATAGCTTCTGGGACCCAAAAATATCGAATTTTCGTGTGTTTTGAGCCTGAATTTGATATATAAACGGGTACAGAAGATGCATGCACTTATCGACTTTTGGGCACCTAAAAGATCGATTTTCAGTATATTGTGGGCCTGTATTTTGATAATACTCTAACACGGAGTAGGCATGTACAGTTCGCTTCAGGGACCCCAAAATATCGAATTTTCGGGTGTTTTGGGCCTGAATTTGAGATATCGACTTTGGGCACCTAAAATATCGATTTTTAGCATGTTTTGGGCCTATATTTTGAAAATATTTTAGCACTAAGTAGGCATGTACAGATCACTCCTGGGATCCCAAAATATCGAATTTTCGGGTGTTTTGAGCCTGAATTTAAGATATAAATGGGTACAGATGATGCGTGCACATATCGACTTTGGACACTTAATTAAAATATCGATTTTTAGCATGTTTTGGGCCTATATTTTGAAAATATTCTAGCACTAAGTAGGCATGTACAGATCACTTCTGGGACCCCAAAATGTCGAATTTTAGGGTGTTTAGATCCTGAATTTGAGATATAAACGGGTACAGATGATGCATGCACGTATCGACTTTGGACACTTAAAATATCGATTTTTAGCATGTTTTGAGTCTATATTTTGAAAACATTCTAGCACTTAGTAGGCATGTACAGATCGCTTCTGGGACCCAAAAATATCGAATTTTCGGGTGTTTTGAGGATGAATTTGGGATATAAACGGGTGCAGAAGATGCATACACATATTGAATTTTGTGACCTAAAATATCGATTTTCAGCTTGTTTTGGGCCTGTATTTTGAAAATACTCTAACACGGAGTAGGCAAGTACAGATCGCTTCTATGACCCCAAAATATCGATTTTTCGGGTGTTTTGAGCCTGAATTAGAGATATAAACGAGTGCAGTAGATGCATACACATGTTGACTTTGGGCACCTAAAATATCGATTTTCAGCATGTTTTGGGCCTGAATCTGAGTAGGTATGTACAGATCGCTTCTGGTACTCCAAAATATCAAATTTTTGGGTGTTTGGAGCCTGAATTTGAGATATAAACGGGTACAGAAGATGCATGCACATATCGACTTTTGGGCACCTAAAAGATCGATTTACAGTATGTTTTGGGCCTGTATTTTTAAAATACTCTAACACGGAATAGGCATGTACAGTTCGCTTCTGGGACCCCAAAATATCGAATTTTCGCGTGTTTTGGGCCTGAATTTGCGATATCGACTTTGGGCACCTAAAATATCGATTTTTAGCATGTTTTGGGCCTATATTTTGAAAATATTCTAGCACTATTTAGGCATGTACAGATCACTTCTGGGACCCCAAAATATCGAATTTTCGGGTGTTTTGAGCCTGAATTTGAGATATAAACGGGTACAAATGATGCATGCACATATCGACTTTGGACACTTAAAATATCGATTTTTAGCATGTTTTGAGCCTATATTTTGAAAAAATTCTAGCACTGAGTAGGCATTTACAGATCACTTCTGGGACCCAAAAATATCGAATTTTCGGGTGTTTTGAGGTTGAATTTGGGATATAAATGGGTACAGAAGATGCATGCACATATCGACTTTTGGGCACCTAAAAGATCGATTTTCAGTATGTTTTGGGCCTGTATATTGAAAATACTCTAACAGTACAGTTCGCTTCTGGGACCCCAAAATATCGAATTTTCGGGTGTTTTGGGCCTGAATTTGAGATATCGACTTTGGGCACCTAAAATATCGATTTTTAGCATGTTTTGGGCCAATATCTTTAAAATATTCTAGCACTAAGTAGGCATGTACAGATCGCTTCAGGGACCCAAAAATATCGAATTTTCTGGTGTTTTGAGGTTGAATTTGGGATATAAACTGGTGCAGAAGATGCATAAACATATTGACTTTGGTCACCTAAAATATCGATTTTCAGTTTGTTTTGGGCCTGTATTTTGAAAATACTCTAACACGGAGTAGGCAAGTACAGATCGCTTCTGGGACCCCAAAATATCGAATTTTTGGGTGTTTTTAACCTGAATTTGAGATATAAACGGGTACAGAAGATGCATCCACATATCGACTTTTGGGCACCTAAAAGATCGATTTTCAGTATGTTTTGGGCCTGTATATTGAAAATACTCTAACACGGAGTAGGCATGTACAGATCGCTTCAAGGACCCCAAAATATCGAATTTTTGGGTGTTTTGGGCCTGAATTTGAGATATCGACTTTGGGCACCAAAAATATCGATTTTTAGCATGTTTTGGGCCTATATTTTGAAAATATTCTAGCACTAAGTAGGCATGTACAGATCGCTTCTGGGATCCCAAAATATCGAATTTTCAGGTGTTTGGAGCCTGAATTTGAGATATAAACGGGTATAGAAGATACATGCATATATCGACTTTTATGCACCTAAAATATCGATTTTGAGCATGTTTTGGGTCTGTATCTTGAAAACATTCTAACTAGGAGTAGGGATGTACAGATCGCTTCTAGGACCCAAAAATACCGAATTTTCGGGTGTTTTGAGCCTGAATTTGAGACATAAACGGGTACAGAAGATACATGCACATATTGACTTTGGGCACCTAAAATATCGATTTTCAGCATGTTTTGGGCCTGTATTTTGAAAATACTCTAACACGGAGTACAGATCGCTTCTGGGACCGAAAAATACGGAATTTTCGGGTGTTTTGAGCCTGAATTTGAGATATAAACGGGTACAGAAGATGCATGCACATATTGACTTTGGGCACCTAAAATATCGATTTTCAGCATGTTTTAGGCCTGTATTTTGAAAATACTCTAACTAGGAGTAGGCATGTACAGATCGCTTCTGGGACCCAAAAATATCGAATTTTCGGGTGTTTTGAGCCTGAATTTGAGATATAAACGGGTGCAGAAGATGCATGCACATAAGACTTTGGACACTTATAATATCGATTTTTAGCATGTTTTAAGCCTATATTTTGAAAACATTCTAGCTCTGACTAGACATGTACAGATCGCTTCTGGGACCCAAAATTATTGAATTTTCGGGTGTTTTTTGGTAAAATTTGAGATATAAACGGGTGCAGAAGATGCATACACATGTTGACTTTGGGCAACTAAAATATCGATTTTTAGCATGTTTTGGCCCTGCATCTGAGTAGGCATGTACAGATCGCTTCTGGGACCTCAAAATATCGAATTTTCGTGTGTTTGCAGCCTGAATTTGAGATATAAACGGGTACAGATGATGAATGCACATATCGACTTTTGGGCGCCTAAAATATCGATTTTCAGTATGTTTTGGGCCTGTACTTTTTGAAAATACTCAAACACGGAGTAGGCATGTACAGTTCGCTTCTGGGACCACAACATATCGAATTTTCGGGTGTTTTGGGCCTGAATTTGAGATATCGACTTTGGGCACCTAAAATATCGATTTTTAGCATGTTTTGGGCCTATATTTTGAAAATATTCTAACACTAAGTATGCATGTACAGATCACTTCTGGGACCTGAAAATGTCGAATTTTCGGGTGTTTTGAGCCTGAATTTGAGATATAAACGGGTACAGATGATGCATGCACATATCGACTTTGGACACTTGAAATATCGATTTTTAGCATGTTTTGAGCCTATATTTTGAAAACATTCTAGCACTGTGTAGGCAAGTACAGATCGCTTCTGGGACCCAAAATTATCGAATTATCGGGTGTTTTGAGGTTGAATTTGGGATATAAACGGGTGCAGAAGATGCATCCACATATCGACTTTTGGGCACCTAAAAGATCGATTTTCAGTATGTTTTGGGCCTGCATATTGAAAATACTCTAACACGGAGTAGGCATGTACAGATCGCTTCTGGGACCCCAAAATATCGAATTTTTGGGTGTTTTGGGCCTGAATTTAAGATATCGACTTTGGACACCTAAAATATCGATTTTTAGGATGTTTTGGGCCAATATTTTGAAAATATTCTAGCACTGAGTAGGCATGTACAGATCGCTTCTGGGATCCTAAAATATCGAATTTTCGGGTGTTTGGAGCCTGAATTTGAGATATAAAAGGGTACAGAACATGCATATATCGACTTTTGGTCACCTAAAATATCGATTTTGAGCATGTTTTGGGTCTGTATCTTGAAAACATTCTAACTAGGACTAGGGATGTACAGATCGCTTCAAGGACCCAAAAATACCGAATTTTCGGGTGTTTTGAGCCTGAATTTGAGATATAAACGGGTACAGAAGATGCATGCACATATTGACTTTGGGCACCTAAAATATCGATTTTTAGCATGTTTTGGGCCTATATTTTGAAAATATTCTAACACTAAGTAGGCATGTACAGATCACTTCTGGGACCTGAAAATGTCGAATTTTCGGGTGTTTTGAGCCTGAATTTGAGATATAAACGGGTACAGAAGATGCATGCACATATCGACTTTGGACACTTAAAATATCGATTTTTAGCATGTTTTGAGCCTATATTTTGAAAACATTCTCGCACTGACTAGACATGTACAGATCGCTTCTGGGACCCAAAATTATCGAATTTTCGGGTGTTTGGAGCCTGAATTTGAGATATAAACGGGTACAGAAGATGCATGCACATATCGACTTTTGGGCACCTAAAAGATCGATTTTCAGTATGTTTTGGGCCTGTATTCTGAAAATACTCTAACACAGAGTAGGCATGTACAGTTCGCTTCTGGGACCCCAAAATATCGAATTTTCGGGTGTTTTGGGCCTGAATTTGAGATATCGACTTTGGGCACCTAAAATATCGATTTTTAGCATGTTTTGGGCCTATATCTTTAAAATATTCTAGCACTAGGTAGGCATGAACAGATCACTTCTGGAACCCCAAAATATCGAATTTTCGGGTGTTTTGAGCCTGAATTTGAGATATAAACGGGTACAGATGATGCATGCACTTATCGACTTTGGACACTTAAAATATCGATTTTTAGCATGTTTTGAGCCTATATTTTGAAAACATACTAGCACTGAGTAGGCATGTACAGATCGCTTCTGGGACACAAAAATATCGAATTTTCGGGTGTTTTGAGGTTGAATTTGGGATATAAACGGGTGCAGAAGATGCATTTAAATATCGACATTTGGGCACGTAAAAGATCGATTTTCAGTATGTTTTGGGCCTATATTTTGAAAAAATGTTAGCACTGAGTAGGCATGTACAGATTGCTTCTGGGACCCAAAAATATCGAATTTTCGGGTGTTTTGAGGTTGAATTTGGGATATAAATGGGTACAGAAGATGCTTGCTCATATCGACTTTTGGGCACCTAAAAGATCGATTTTCAGTATGTTTTGGGCCTGTATTATGAAAATACTCTAACACGGAGTAGGCATGTACAGTTCGCTTCTGGGACCCTAAAATATCGAATTTTCGCGTGTTTTGGGCCTGAATTTGAGATATCGACTTTGGGCACCTAAAATATCGATTTTTAGCATGTTTTGGGCCTATATTTTGAAAATATTCTAGCACTATTTAGGCATGTACAGATCACTTCTGGGACCCCAAAATATCGAATTTTCGGGTGTTTTGAGCCTGAATTTGAGATATAAACGGGTACAAATGATGCATGCACATATCGACTTTGGACACTTAAAATATCGATTTTTAGCATGTTTTGAGCCTATATTTTGAAAAAATTCTAGCACTGAGTAGGCATTTACAGATCACTTCTGGGACCCAAAAATATCGAATTTTCGGGTGTTTTGAGGTTGAATTTGGGATATAAATGGGTACAGAAGATGCATGCACATATCGACTTTTGGGCACCTAAAAAATCGATTTTCAGTATGTTTTGGGCCTGTATTTTGAAAATACTCTAACACGGAGTAGGCATGTACAGTTCGCTTCTGGGACCCCAAAATATCGAATTTTCGGGTGTTTTGGGCCTGAATTTGAGATATCGACTTTGGGCACCTAAAATATCGATTTTTAGCATGTTTTGGGCCAATATCTTTAAAATATTCTAGCACTAAGTAGGCATGTACAGATCGCTTCAGGGACCCAAAAATATCGAATTTTCTGGTGTTTTGAGGTTGAATTTGGGATATAAACTGGTGCAGAAGATGCATAAACATATTGACTTTGGTCACCTAAAATATCGATTTTCAGTTTGTTTTGGGCCTGTATTTTGAAAATACTCTAACACGGAGTAGGCAAGTACAGATCGCTTCTGGGACCCCAAAATATCGAATTTTTGGGTGTTTTTAACCTGAATTTGAGATATAAACGGGTACAGAAGATGCATCCACATATCGACTTTTGGGCACCTAAAAGATCGATTTTCAGTATGTTTTGGGCCTGTATATTGAAAATACTCTAACACGGAGTAGGCATGTACAGATCGCTTCAAGGACCCCAAAATATCGAATTTTTGGGTGTTTTGGGCCTGAATTTGAGATATCGACTTTGGGCACCAAAAATATCGATTTTAGCATGTTTTGGGCCTATATTTTGAAAATATTCTAGCACTAAGTAGGCATGTACAGATCGCTTCTGGGATCCCAAAATATCGAATTTTCAGGTGTTTGGAGCCTGAATTTGAGATATAAACGGGCACAGAAGATGCATGCATATATCGACTTTTATGCACCTAAAATATCGATTTTGAGCATGTTTTGGGTCTGTATCTTGAAAACATTCTAACTAGGAGTAGGGATGTACAGATCGCTTCTAGGACCCAAAAATACCGAATTTTCGGGTGTTTTGAGCCTGAATTTGAGACATAAACGGGTACAGAAGATGCATGCACATATTGACTTTGGGCACCTAAAATATCGATTTTCAGCATGTTTTGGGCCTGTATTTTGAAAATACTCTAACACGGAGTACAGATCGCTTCTGGGACCGAAAATTACGGAATTTTCTGGTGTTTTGAGCCTGAATTTGAGATATAAACGGGTACAGAAGATGCATGCACATATTGACTTTGGGCACCTAAAATATCGATTTTCAGCATGTTTTGGGCCTGTATTTTGAAAATACTCTAACTAGGAGTAGGCATGTACAGATCGCTTCTGGGACCCAAAAATATCGAATTTTCGGGTGTTTTGAGCCTGAATTTGAGATATAAACGGGTGCAGAAGATGCATGCACATAAGACTTTGGACACTTATAATATCGATTTTTAGCATGTTTTGAGCCTATATTTTGAAAACATTCTAGCTCTGACTAGACATGTACAGATCGCTTCTGGGACCCAAAATTATTGAATTTTCGGGTGTTTTTTGGTAAAATTTGAGATATAAACGAGTGCAGAAGATGCATACACATGTTGACTTTGGGCAACTAAAATATCGATTTTTAGCATGTTTTGGCCCTGCATCTGAGTAGGCATGTACAGATCGCTTCTGGGACCTCAAAATATCGAATTTTCGTGTGTTTACAGCCTGAATTTGAGATATAAACGGGTACAGATGATGCATGCACATATCGACTTTTGGGCACCTAAAATATCGATTTTCAGTATGTTTTGGGCCTGTACTTTTTGAAAATACTCAAACACGGAGTAGGCATGTACAGTTCGCTTCTGGGACCACAACATACCGAATTTTCGGGTGTTTTGGGCCTGAATTTGAGATATCGACTTTGGGCACCTAAAATATCGATTTTTAGCATGTTTTGGGCCTATATTTTGAAAATATTCTAACACTAAGTAGGCATGTACAGATCACTTCTGGGACCTGAAAATGTCGAATTTTCGGGTGTTTTGAGCCTGAATTTGAGATATAAACGGGTACAGATGATGCATGCACATATCGACTTTGGACACTTAAAATATCGATTTTTAGCATGTTTTGAGCCTATATTTTGAAAACATTCTAGCACTGTGTAGGCAAGTACAGATCGCTTCTGGGACCCAAAATTATCGAATTATCGGGTGTTTTGAGGTTGAATTTGGGATATAAACGGGTGCAGAAGATGCATCCACATATCGACTTTTGGGCACCTAAAAGATCGATTTTCAGTATGTTTTGGGCCTGCATATTGAAAATACTCTAACACGGAGTAGGCATGTACAGATCGCTTCTGGGACCCCAAAATATCGAATTTTTGAGTGTTTTGGGCCTGAATTTAAGATATCGACTTTGGACACCTAAAATATCGATTTTTAGCATGTTTTGGGCCAATATTTTGAAAATATTCTAGCACTGATTAGGCATGTACAGATCGCTTCTGGGATCCTAAAATATCGAATTTTCGGGTGTTTGGAGCCTGAATTTGAGATATAAAAGGGTACAGAACATGCATATATCGACTTTTGGTCACCTAAAATATCGATTTTGAGCATGTTTTGGGTCTGTATCTTGAAAACATTCTAACTAGGACTAGGGATGTAAAGATCGCTTCAAGGACCCAAAAATACCGAATTTTCGGGTGTTTTGAGCCTGAATTTGAGATATAAACGGGTACAGAAGATGCATGCACATATTGACTTTGGGCACCTAAAATATCGATTTTTAGCATGTTTTGGGCCTATATTTTGAAAATATTCTAACACTAAGTAGGCATGTACAGATCACTTCTGGGACCTGAAAATGTCGAATTTTCGGGTGTTTTGAGCCTGAATTTGAGATATAAACGGGTACAGAAGATGCATGCACATATCGACTTTGGACACTTAAAATATCGATTTTTAGCATGTTTTGAGCCTATATTTTGAAAACATTCTCGCACTGACTAGACATGTACAGATCGCTTCTGGGACCCAAAATTATCGAATTTTCGGGTGTTTGGAGCCTGAATTTGAGATATAAACGGGTACAGAAGATGCATGCACATATCGACTTTTGGGCACCTAAAAGATCGATTTTCAGTATGTTTTGGGCCTGTATTCTGAAAATACTCTAACACAGAGTAGGCATGTACAGTTCGCTTCTGGGACCCCAAAATATCGAATTTTCGGGTGTTTTGGGCCTGAATTTGAGATATCGACTTTGGGCACCTAAAATATCGATTTTTAGCATGTTTTGGGCCTATATCTTTAAAATATTCTAGCACTAGGTAGGCATGAACAGATCACTTCTGGAACCCCAAAATATCGAATTTTCGGGTGTTTTGAGCCTGAATTTGAGATATAAACGGGTACAGATGATGCATGCACTTATCGACTTTGGACACTTAAAATATCGATTTTTAGCATGTTTTGAGCCTATATTTTGAAAACATACTAGCACTGAGTAGGCATGTACAGATCGCTTCTAGGACACAAAAATATCGAATTTTCGGGTGTTTTGAGGTTGAATTTGGGATATAAACGGGTGCAGAAGATGCATTTAAATATCGACATTTGGGCACGTAAAAGATCGATTTTCAGTATGTTTTGGGCCTATATTTTCAAAAAATGTTAGCACTGAGTAGGCATGTACAGATTGCTTCTGGGACCCAAAAATATCGAATTTTCGGGTGTTTTGAGGTTGAATTTGGGATATAAATGGGTACAGAAGATGCTTGCTCATATCGACTTTTGGGCACCTAAAAGATCGATTTTCAGTATGTTTTGGGCCTGTATTATGAAAATACTCTAACACGGAGTAGGCATGTACAGTTCGCTTCTGGGACCCTAAAATATCGAATTTTCGCGTGTTTTGGGCCTGAATTTGAGATATCGACTTTGGGCACCTAAAATATCGATTTTTAGCATGTTTTGGGCCTATATTTTGAAAATATTCTAGCACTATTTAGGCATGTACAGATCACTTCTGGGACCCCAAAATATCGAATTTTCGGGTGTTTTGAGGTTGAATTTGGGATATAAATGGGTACAGAAGATGCATGCACATATCGACTTTTGGGCACCTAAAAAATCGATTTTCAGTATGTTTTGGGCCTGTATTTTGAAAATACTCTAACACGGAGTAGGCATGTACAGTTCGCTTCTGGGACCCCAAAATATCGAATTTTCGGGTGTTTTGGGCCTGAATTTGAGATATCGACTTTGGGCACCTAAAATATCGATTTTTAGCATGTTTTGGGCCAATATCTTTAAAATATTCTAGCACTAAGTAGGCATGTACAGATCGCTTCAGGGACCCAAAAATATCGAATTTTCTGGTGTTTTGAGGTTGAATTTGGGATATAAACTGGTGCAGAAGATGCATAAACATATTGACTTTGGTCACCTAAAATATCGATTTTCAGTTTGTTTTGGGCCTGTATTTTGAAAATACTCTAACACGGAGTAGGCAAGTACAGATCGCTTCTGGGACCCCAAAATATCGAATTTTTGGGTGTTTTTAACCTGAATTTGAGATATAAACGGGTACAGAAGATGCATCCACATATCGACTTTTGGGCACCTAAAAGATCGATTTTCAGTATGTTTTGGGCCTGTATATTGAAAATACTCTAACACGTAGTAGGCATGTACAGATCGCTTCAAGGACCCCAAAATATCGAATTTTTGGGTGTTTTGGGCCTGAATTTGAGATATCGACTTTGGGCACCAAAAATATCGATTTTTAGCATGTTTTGGGCCTATATTTTGAAAATATTCTAGCACTAAGTAGGCATGTACAGATCGCTTCTGGGATCCCAAAATATCGAATTTTCAGGTGTTTGGAGCCTGAATTTGAGATATAAACGGGTACAGAAGATGCATGCATATATCGACTTTTATGCACCTAAAATATCGATTTTGAGCATGTTTTGGGTCTGTATCTTGAAAACATTCTAACTAGGAGTAGGGATGTACAGATCGCTTCTAGGACCCAAAAATACCGAATTTTCGGGTGTTTTGAGCCTGAATTTGAAACATAAACGGGTACAGAAGATGCATGCACATATTGACTTTGGGCACCTAAAATATCGATTTTCAGCATGTTTTGGGCCTGTATTTTGAAAATACTCTAACACGGAGTACAGATCGCTTCTGGGACCGAAAAATACGGAATTTTCGGGTGTTTTGAGCCTGAATTTGAGATATAAACGGGTACAGAAGATGCATGCACATATTGACTTTGGGCACCTAAAATATCGATTTTCAGCATGTTTTGGGCCTGTATTTTGAAAATACTCTAACTAGGAGTAGGCATGTACAGATTGCTTCTGGGACCCAAAAATATCGAATTTTCGGGTGTTTTGAGCCTGAATTTGAGATATAAACGGGTGCAGAAGATGCATGCACATAAGACTTTGGACACTTATAATATCGATTTTTAGCATGTTTTGAGCCTATATTTTGAAAACATTCTTGCTCTGACTAGACATGTACAGATCGCTTCTGGGACCCAAAATTATTGAATTTTCGGGTGTTTTTTGGTAAAATTTGAGATATAAACGAGTGCAGAAGATGCATACACATGTTGACTTTGGGCAACTAAAATATCGATTTTTAGCATGTTTTGGCCCTGCATCTGAGTAGGCATGTACAGATCGCTTCTGGGACCTCAAAATATCGAATTTTCGTGTGTTTGCAGCCTGAATTTGAGATATAAACGGGTACAGATGATGCATGCACATATCGACTTTTGGGCACCTAAAATATCGATTTTCAGTATGTTTTGGGCCTGTACTTTTTGAAAATACTCAAACACGGAGTAGGCATGTACAGTTCGCTTCAGGGACCACAACATATCGAATTTTCGGGTGTTTTGGGCCTGAATTTGAGATATCGACTTTGGGCACCTAAAATATCGATTTTTAGCATGTTTTGGGCCTATATTTTGAAAATATTCTAACACTAAGTAGGCATGTACAGATCACTTCTGGGACCTGAAAATGTCGAATTTTCGGGTGTTTTGAGCCTGAATTTGAGATATAAACGGGTACAGATGATGCATGCACATATCGACTTTGGACACTTAAAATATCGATTTTTAGCATGTTTTGAGCCTATATTTTGAAAACATTCTAGCACTGTGTAGGCAAGTACAGATCGCTTCTGGGACCCAAAATTATCGAATTATCGGGTGTTTTGAGGTTGAATTTGGGATATAAACGGGTGCAGAAGATGCATCCACATATCGACTTTTGGGCACCTAAAAGATCGATTTTCAGTATGTTTTGGGCCTGCATATTGAAAATACTCTAAAACGGAGTAGGCATGTACAGATCGCTTCTGGGACCCCAAAATATCGAATTTTTGAGTGTTTTGGGCCTGAATTTAAGATATCGACTTTGGACACCTAAAATATCGATTTTTAGCATGTTTTGGTCCAATATTTTGAAAATATTCTAGCACTGATTAGGCATGTACAGATCGCTTCTGGGATCCTAAAATATCGAATTTTCGGGTGTTTGGAGCCTGAATTTGAGATATAAAAGGGTACAGAACATGCATATATCGACTTTTGGTCACCTAAAATATCGATTTTGAGCATGTTTTGGGTCTGTATCTTGAAAACATTCTAACTAGGACTAGGGATGTACAGATCGCTTCAAGGACCCAAAAATACCGAATTTTCGGGTGTTTTGAGCCTGAATTTGAGATATAAACGGGTACAGAAGATGCATGCACATATTGACTTTGGGCACCTAAAATATCGATTTTTAGCATGTTTTGGGCCTATATTTTGAAAATATTCTAACACTAAGTAGGCATGTACAGATCACTTCTGGGACCTGAAAATGTCGAATTTTCGGGTGTTTTGAGCCTGAATTTGAGATATAAACGGGTACAGAAGATGCATGCACATATCGACTTTGGACACTTAAAATATCGATTTTTAGCATGTTTTGAGCCTATATTTTGAAAACATTCTCGCACTGACTAGACATGTACAGATCGCTTCTGGGACCCAAAATTATCGAATTTTCGGGTGTTTGGAGCGTGAATTTGAGATATAAACGGGTACAGAAGATGCATGCACATATCGACTTTTGGGCACCTAAAAGATCGATTTTCAGTATGTTTTGGGCCTGTATTCTGAAAATACTCTAACACAGAGTAGGCATGTACAGTTCGCTTCTGGGACCCCAAAATATCGAATTTTCGGGTGTTTTGGGCCTGAATTTGAGATATCGACTTTGGGCACCTAAAATATCGATTTTTAGCATGTTTTGGGCCTATATCTTTAAAATATTCTAGCACTAGGTAGGCATGAACAGATCACTTCTGGAACCCCAAAATATCGAATTTTCGGGTGTTTTGAGCCTGAATTTGAGATATAAACGGGTACAGATGATGCATGCACTTATCGACTTTGGACACTTAAAATATCGATTTTTAGCATGTTTTGAGCCTATATTTTGAAAACATACTAGCACTGAGTAGGCATGTACAGATCGCTTCTGGGACACAAAAATATCGAATTTTCGGGTGTTTTGAGGTTGAATTTGGGATATAAACGGGTGCAGAAGATGCATTTAAATATCGACATTTGGGCACGTAAAAGATCGATTTTCAGTATGTTTTGGGCCTATATTTTGAAAAAATGTTAGCACTGAGTAGGCATGTACAGATTGCTTCTGGGACCCAAAAATATCGAATTTTCGGGTGTTTTGAGGTTGAATTTGGGATATAAATGGGTACAGAAGATGCTTGCTCATATCGACTTTTGGGCACCTAAAAGATCGATTTTCAGTATGTTTTGGGCGTGTATTATGAAAATACTCTAACACGGAGTAGGCATGTACAGTTCGCTTCTGGGACCCTAAAATATCGAATTTTCGGGTGTTTTGGGCCTGAATTTGAGATATCGACTTTGGGCACCTAAAATATCGATTTTTAGCATGTTTTGGGCCTATATCTTTAAAATATTCTAGCACTAGGTAGGCATGAACAGATCACTTCTGGAACCCCAAAATATCGAATTTTCGGGTGTTTTGAGCCTGAATTTGAGATATAAAGGGTACAGATGATGCATCCACATATCGACTTTTGGGCACCTAAAAGATCGATTTTTAGTATGTTTTGGGCCTGTATATTGAAAATACTCTAACACGGAGTAGGCATGTACAGATCGCTTCTGGGATCCCAAAATATCGAATTTTTGGGTGTTTTGGGCCTGAATTTGAGATATCGACTTTGGGCACCTAAAATATCGATTTTTAGCATATTTTGGGCCTATACTTTGAAAATATTCTAGCACTGAGTAGGCATGTACAGATTGCTTCTGGGACCCAAAAATATCGAATTTTCGGGTGTTTTGAGGTTGAATTTGAGATAAAAACGGGTACAGAATATGCATGCACATATCGACTTTTGGGCACCTAAAAGATCGATTTTCATTGTGTTTTGGGCCTGTATATTGAAAATACTCTAACACGGAGTAGGCATGTACAGATCGCTTCTGGGATCCCAAAATAACGAATTTTTGGGTGTTTTGGGCCTGAATTTGAGATATCGACTTTGGGCACCTAAAATATCGATTTTTAGCATGTTTTTGGCCTATATTTTGAAAATATTCTAGCACTAAGTAGAAATGTACAGATCAATTCTGGGACCCAAAAATATCGAATTTTAGGGTGTTTTGAGCCTGAATTTGAGATATCGACTTTGGGCACCTAAAATATCGATTTTTAGCATGTTTTGGGCCTATATCTTTAAAATATTCTAGCACTAGGTAGGCATGAACAGATCACTTCTGGAACCCCAAAATATCGAATTTTCGGGTGTTTTGAGCCTGAATTTGAGATATAAACGGGTACAGATGATGCATGCACTTATCGACTTTGGACACTTAAAATATCGATTTTTAGCATGTTTTGAGCCAATATTTTGAAAACATTCTAGCACTGAGTAGGCATGTACAGATCGCTTCTGGGACACAAAAATATCGAATTTTCGGGTGTTTTGAGGTTGAATTTGGGATATAAACGGGTGCAGAAGATGCATTTACATATCGACTTTTGGGCACGTAAAAGATCGATTTTCAGTATGTTTTGGGCCTATATTTTGAAAATATTCTAGCACTAAGTAGGCATGTACATATCACTTCTGGGACCCCAAAATATCGAATTTTCGGGTGTTTTGAGCCTGAATTTGAGATATAAACGGGTACAGATGATGCATGCACATATCGACTTTGGACACTTAAAATATCGATTTTTAGCATGTTTTGAGCCTATATTTTGAAAAAATGTTAGCACTGAGTAGGCATGTACAGATTGCTTCTGGGACCCAAAAATATCGAATTTTCGGGTGTTTTGAGGTTGAATTTGGGATATAAATGGGTACAGAAGATGCTTGCTCATATCGACTTTTGGGCACCTAAAAGATCGATTTTCAGTATGTTTTGGGCCTGTATTATGAAAATACTCTAACACGGAGTAGGCATGTACAGTTCGCTTCTGGGACCCTAAAATATCGAATTTTCGGGTGTTTGGGCCTGAATTTGAGATATCGACTTTGGGCACCTAAAATATCGATTTTTAGCACGTTTTGGGCCTATATCTTTAAAATATTCTAGCACTAGGTAGGCATGAACAGATCACTTCTGGAACCCCAAAATATCGAATTTTCGGGTGTTTTGAGCCTGAATTTGAGATATAAACGGGTACAGATGATGCATCACCATATCGACTTTTGGGCACCTAAAAGATCGATTTTCAGTATGTTTTGGGCCTGTATATTGAAAATACTCTAACACGGAGTAGGCATGTACAGATCGCTTCTGGGATCCCAAAATATCGAATTTTTGGGTGTTTCGGGCCTGAATTTGAGATAACGACTTTGGGCACCTAAAATATCGATTTTTAGCATATTTTGGGCCTATATTTTGAAAATATTCTAGCACTGAGTAGGCATGTACAGATTGCTTCTGGGACCCAAAAATATCGAATTTTCGGGTGTTTTGAGCCTGAATTTGAGATATAAACGGGTACAGAAGATGCATGCACATATCGACTTTTGGGCACCTAAAAGATCGATTTTCATTGTGTTTTGGGCCTGTATATTGAAAATACTCTAACACGGAGTATGCATGTACAGATCGCTTCTGGGATCCCAAAATAACGAATTTTTGGGTGTTTTGGGCCTGAATTTGAGATATCGACTTTGGGCACCTAAAATATCGATTTTTAGCATGTTTTTGGCCTATATTTTGAAAATATTCTAGCACTAAGTAGAAATGTACAGATCAATTCTGGGACCCCAAAATATCGAATTTTAGGGTGTTTTGAGCCTGAATTTGAGATATAAACGGGTACAGATGATGCATGAACATATCGACTTTGGACACTTAAAATATCGATTTTTAGCATGTTTTGAGCCTATATTTTGAAAAAATTCTAGCACTGAGTAGGCATGTACAGTTTGCTTGTGGGACTTAAAAATATCGAATTTTCGGGTGTTTTGAGGTTGAATTTGGGATATAAACGGGTGCAGAAGATGCATACACATATTGACTTTGGTCACCTAAAATATCGATTTTCAGCTTGTTTTGGGATTGTATTTTGAAAATACTCTAACACGGAGTAGGCATGTACAGATCGCTTCTGGGATCCCAAAATATCGAATTTTTGGGTGTTTTGGGCCTGAATTTGAGATATGGACTTTGTGCACCTAAAATATCGATTTTTAGCATGTTTTGGGCTTATATTTTGAAAATATTCTTGCACTGAGTAGGCATGTACAGATCGCTTCTGGGACCAAAAAATATCGAATTTTCGGGTGTTTTGAGCCTGAATTTGAGATATAAACGGGTACAGAAGATGCATGCACCAATCGACTTTTGGGCACCTAAAATATCGATTTTGAGCATGTTTTGGGTCTGTATCTTGAAAACATTCTAACTAGGAGTAGGGATGTACAGATCGCTTCTAGGACCCAAAAATACCGAATTTTCGGGTTTTTTTGAGCCTGAAATTGAGATATAAACTTGTACAGAAGATGCATGCACATATTGAATTTGGTCACCTAAAATATCGATTTTCAGCTTGTTTTGGGCCTGTATTTTGAAAATACTCAAACTAGGAGTAGGCATGTACAGATGGCTTCTGGGACCCAAAAATATCGAATTTTCGTGTGTTTTGGGCTTGAATTTGAGATATCGACTTTGGGCACCTAAAATATCGATTTTTAGCATGTTTTGGGCCTATATCTTTAAAATATTCTAGCACTAGGTAGGCATGAACAGATCACTTCTGGAACCCCAAAATATCGAATTTTTGGGTGTTTTGAGCCTGAATTTGAGATATAAACGGGTACATATGATGCATGCACTTATCGACTTTGGACACTTAAAATATCGATTTTTAGCATGTTTTGAGCCTATATTTTGAAAACATTCTAGCACTGAGTAGGCATGTACAGATCGCTTCTGGGACACAAAAATATCGAATTTTCGGGTGTTTTGAGGTTGAATTTGGGATATAAACGGGTGCAGAAGATGCATTTACATATCGACTTTTGTGCACGTAAAAGATCGATTTTCAGTATGTTTTGGGCCTATATTTTGAAAATATTCTAGCACTAAGTAGGCATGTACATATCACTTCTGGGACCCCAAAATATCGAATTTTCGGGTGTTTTGAGCCTGAATTTGAGATATAAACGGGTACAGATGATGCATGCACATATCGACTTTGGACACTTAAAATATCGATTTTTAGCATGTTTTGAGCCTATATTATGAAAAAATTCTAGCACTGAGTAGGCATGTACAGATTGCTTCTGGGACCCAAAAATATCGAATTTTCGGGTGTTTTGAGGTTGAATTTGAGATATCGACTTTGGGCACCTAAAATATCGATTTTTAGCATGTTTTGGGCCTATATCTTTAAAATATTCTAGCACTAGGTAAGCATGAACAGATCAATTCTGGAACCCCAAAATATCGAATTTTCGGGTGTTTTGAGCCTGAATTTGAGATATAAACGGGTACAGATGATGCATCCACATATCGACTTTTAGGCACCTAAAAGATCGATTTTCAGTATGTTTTGGGCCTGTATATTGAAAATACTCTAACACGGAGTAGGCATGTACAGATCGCTTCTGGGATCCCAAAATATCGAATTTTTGGGTGTTTTGGGCCTGAATTTGAGATATCGACTTTGGGCACCTAAAATATCGATTTTTAGCATATTTTGGGCCTATATTTTGAAAATATTCTAGCACTGAGTAGGCATGTACAGATCGCTTCTTGGACCCAAAAATATCGAATTTTCGGGTGTTTTGAGCCTGAATTTGAGATATAAACGGGTACAGAAGATGCATGCACATATCGACTTTTGGGCACCTAAAAGATCGATTTTCATTGTGTTTTGGGCCTGTATATTGAAAATACTCTAACACGGAGTAGGCATGTACAGATCTCTTCTGGGATCCCAAAATAACGAATTTTTGGGTGTTTTGGGCCTGAATTTGAGATATCGACTTTGTGCACCTAAAATATCGATTTTTAGCATGTTTTGGGCTTATATTTTGAAAATATTCTTGCACTGAGTAGGCATGTACAGATCGCTTCTGGGACCAAAAAATATCGAATTTTCAGGTGTTTTGAGCCTGAATTTGAGATATAAACGGGTACAGAAGATGCATGCACCTATCGACTTTTGGGCACCTAAAATATCGTTTTTGAGCATGTTTTGGGTATGTATCTTGAAAACATTCTAACTAGGAATAGGGATGTACAGATCGCTTCTAGGAACCAAAAATACCAAATTTTCGGGTTTTTTTGAGCCTGAATTTGAGATATAAACTTGTACAGAAGATGCATGCACATATTGAATTTGGTCACCTACAATATCGATTTTCAGCTTGTTTTGGGCCTGTATTTTGAAAATACTCTAACTAGGAGTAGGCATGTACAGATCGCTTCTGGGACCCAAAAATATCGAATTTTCGGGTGTTTTGAGCCTGAATTTGAGATATAAACGGGTACAGAAGTTGCATGCACATATCGACTTTGGACACTTAAAATATCGATTATTAGCATGTTTTGAGCCTATATTTTGAAAACATTCTAGCACTGACTAAACATGTACAGATCGCTTCTGGGACCCAAAATTATCGAATTTTCGGGTGTTTTGATGTTGAATTTGAGATATAAACGGGTGCAGAAGATGCATGCACATATCGACTTTTGGGCACATATAAGATCGATTTTTAGTATGTTTTGGGCCTGTATTTTGAAAATACTCTAACACGGAGTAGGCATGTACAGTTCGCTTCTGGGACCCCAAAATATCGAATTTTCGGGTGTTTTGGGCCTGAATTTGAGATATCGACTATGGGCACCTAAAATATCGATTTTTAGCATGTTTTGGGCCTATATTTTGAAAATATTCTAGCATTAAGTAGGCATGTACAGATCACTTCTGGGACCCAAAAATATCGAATTTTCGGATGTTTTGAGCCTGAATTTGAGATGTAAACGGGTACAGATAATGCATGCACATATCGACTTTGGACACTTAAAATATCGATTTTTAGCATGTTTTGAGCCTATATTTTGAAAATATTCTAGCACTGAGTAGGCATGTACAGATCGTTTCTGGGACACAAAAATATCGAATTTTCGGGTGTTTTGAGGTTGAATTTGGGATATAAACGGGTGCAGAAGATGCATACACATATTGACTTTGGTCACCTAAAATATCGATTTTCAGCTTGTTTTGGGCCTGTATTTTGAAAATACTCTAACACGGAGTAGGCAAGTACAGATCGATTCTGGGACCCCAAAATGTCGAGTTTTCGGGTGTTTTGAGCCAGAATTTGATATATAAACGGGTACAGAAGATGCATCCACATATCGACTTTTGGGCACCTAAAAGATCGATTTTCAGTATGTTTTTAGCCTGTATATTGAAAATACTCTAACACGGAGTAGGCATGTACAGATCGCTTCTGGGATCCCAAAATATCGAATTTTTGGGTGTTTTGGGCCTGAATTTGAGATATCGACTTTGGGCACCTAAAATATCGATTTTTAGCATGTTTTTGGCCTATATTTTGAAAATATTCTAGCACTAAGTAGAAACGTACAGATCACTTCTGGGACCCCAAAATATCGAATTTTAGGGTGTTTTGAGCCTGAATTTGAGATATAAACGGGTACAGATGATGCATTCACATATCGACTTTGGACACTTAAAATATCGATTTTTAGCATGTTTTGAGCCTATATTTTTAAAACATTCTAGCACTGAGTAGGCATGTACAGTTTGCTTCTGGGACTTAAAAATATCGAATTTTCGGGTGTTTTGAGGTTAACTTTGGGATATAAACGGGTGCAGAAGATGCATACACATATTGACTTTGGTCACCTAAAATATCGATTTTCAGCTTGTTTTGAGCCTGTATTTTGAAAACATTCTAACTAGGACTAGGGATGTACAGATCGCTTCTAGGACCCAAAATACCGAGTTTTCGGGTGTTTTGAGCCTGAATTTGAGATATAAACGGGTACAGAAGATGCATGCACCTATCGACTTTTGGGCACCTAAAATATCGATTTTGAGCATGTTTTGGGTCTGTATCTTGAAAACATTCTAACTAGGAGTAGGGATGTACAGATCGCTTCTAGGACCCAAAAATACCGAATTTTCGGGTGTTTTGAGCCAGAATTTGAGATATAAACGGGTACAGAAGATGCATGCACATATTGAATTTGGTCACCTAAAATATCGATTTTCAGCATGTTTTGGGCCTGTATTTTGAAAATACTCTAACTAGGAGTAGGCATGTACAGATCGCGTCTGGGACCCAAAAATATCGAATTTTCGGGTGTTTTGAGCCTGAATTTGAGATATAAACGGGTTCAGAAGTTGCATGCACATATCGACTATGGACACTTAAAATATCGATTTTTAGCATGTTTTGAGCCTATATTTTGAAAACATTCTAGCACTGACTAAACATGTACAGATCGCTTCTGAGACCCAAAGTTATCGAATTTTCGGGTGTTTTTGAGGTTGAATTTGGTATATAAACGGGTGCAGAAGATGCATCCACATATCGACTTTTGGGCCCCTAAAAAGATCGATTTTCAGTATGTTTTGGGCCTGTATATTGAAAATACTCTAACACGGAGTAGGCATGTACAGATCGCTTCTGGGATCCCAAAATATCGAATTTTTGGGTGTTTTGGGCCTGAATTTGAGATATCGACTTTGGGCACCTAAAATATCGATTTTTAGCATGTTTTTGGCCTATATTTTGAAAATATTCTAGCACTAAGTAGAAACGTACAGATCACTTCTGGGACCCCAAAATATCGAATTTTAGGGTGTTTTGAGCCTGAATTTGAGATATAAACGGGTACAGATGATGCATGCACATATCGACTTTGGACACTTAAAATATCGATTTTTAGCATGTTTTGAGCCTATATTTTTAAAACATTCTAGCACTGAGTAGGCATGTACAGTTTGCTTCTGGGACTTAAAAATATCGAATTTTCGGGTGTTTTGAGGTTAACTTTGGGATATAAACGGGTGCAGAAGATGCATACACATATTGACTTTGGTCACCTAAAATATCGATTTTCAGCTTGTTTTGAGCCTGTATTTTGAAAACATTCTAACTAGGACTAGGGATGTACAGATCGCTTCTAGGACCCAAAATACCGAGTTTTCGGGTGTTTTGAGCCTGAATTTGAGATATAAACGGGTACAGAAGATGCATGCACCTATCGACTTTTGGGCACCTAAAATATCGATTTTGAGCATGTTTTGGGTCTGTATCTTGAAAACATTCTAACTAGGAGTAGGGATGTACAGATCGCTTCTAGGACCCAAAAATACCGAATTTTCGGGTGTTTTGAGCCAGAATTTGAGATATAAACGGGTACAGAAGATGCATGCACATATTGAATTTGGTCACCTAAAATATCGATTTTCAGCATGTTTTGGGCCTGTATTTTGAAAATACTCTAACTAGGAGTAGGCATGTACAGATCGCGTCTGGGACCCAAAAATATCGAATTTTCGGGTGTTTTGAGCCTGAATTTGAGATATAAACGGGTTCAGAAGTTGCATGCACATATCGACTATGGACACTTAAAATATCGATTTTTAGCATGTTTTGAGCCTATATTTTGAAAACATTCTAGCACTGACTAAACATGTACAGATCGCTTCTGAGACCCAAAGTTATCGAATTTTCGGGTGTTTTTGAGGTTGAATTTGGTATATAAACGGGTGCAGAAGATGCATCCACATATCGACTTTTGGGCCCCTAAAAAGATCGATTTTCAGTATGTTTTGGGCCTGTATATTGAAAATACTCTAACACGGAGTAGGCATGTACAGATCGCTTCTGGGACCCCAAAATATCGAATTTTTGGGTGTTTTGGGCCTGAATTTGAGATATCGAATTTGGGCACCTAAAATATCGATTTCTAGCATGTTTTGGTAATATATTTTGAAAATATTCTAGAACTGAGTAGGCATGTACAGATCGCTTCTGGGATCCCAAAATATCGAATTTTCGGGTGTTTGGAGCCTGAATTTGAGATATAAACGGGTACAGTAGATGCATGCATATATCGACTTTTGGGCACCTAAAATATCAATTTTAAGCATGTTTTGGGTCTGTATCTTGAAAACATTCTAACTAGGAGTAGGGGTGTACAGATCGCTTCTGGGACCCAAAAATACCGAATTTTCGTGTGTTTTGAGCCTTAATTTGAGATATAAACGGGTACAGAAGATGCATGCACATATCGACTTTGGACACTTAAAATATCGATTTTTAGCATGTTTTGAGCCTATATTTTGAAAATATTCTAGCACTGAGTAGGCATGTACAGATCGTTTCTGGGACCCAAAAATATCGAATTTCCGAGTGTTTTTAAGTTGAATTTGGGATATAAACGGGTGCAGAAGATGCAAACACATATTGACTTTGGTCACCTAAAATATCGATTTTCAGCTTGTTTTGGGCCTGTATTTTGAAAATACTCTAACACGGAGTAGGCAAGAACAGATCGATTCTGGGACCCCAAAATATCGAGTTTTCGGGTGTTTTGATCCTGAATTTGAGATATAATCGGGTACAGAAGATGCATCCACATATCGACTTTTGGGCACCTAAAAGATCGATTTTCAGTATGTTTTGGGCCTGTATATTGAAAATACTCTAACACGGAGTAGGCATGTACAGATCGCTTCTGGGATCCCAAAATATCGAATTTTTGGGTGTTTTGGGCCTGAATTTGAGATATCGACTTTGGGCACCTAAAATATCGATTTTTAGCATATTTTGGGCCTATATTTTGAAAATATTCTAGCACTGAGTAGGCATGTACAGATCGCTTCTGGGACCCAAAAATATCGAATTTTTGGGTGTTTTGAGCCTGAATTTGAGATATAAACGGGTACAGAAGATACATGCACATATCGACTTTTGGGCACCTAAAAGATCGATTTTCATTGTGTTTTGGGCCTGTATATTGAAAATACTCTAACACGGAGTAGGCAGGTACAGATCGCTTCTGGGATCCCAAAATAAAGAATTTTTGGGTGTTCTGGGCCTGAATTTGAGATATCGACTTTGGGCACCTAAAATATCGATTTTTAGCATGTTTTTGGCCTATATTTTGAAAATATTCTAGCACTAAGTAGAAATGTACAGATCACTTCTGGGACCCCAAAATATCGAATTTTAGGGTGTTTTGAGCCTGAATTTGAGATATAAACGGGTACAGATGATGCATGCACATATCGACTTTGGACACTTAAAATATCGATTTTTAGCATGTTTTGAGCCTATATATTGAAAACATTCTAGTACTGAGTAGGCATGTACAGTTTGCTTGTGGGACTTAAAAATATTGAATTTTCGGGGGTTTTGAGGTTGAATTTGGGATATAAACGGGTGCAGAAGATGCATACACATATTGACTTTGGTAACCTAAAATATCGATTTTCAGCTTGTTTTGGGCCTGTATATTGAAAATACTCTAACACGGAGTAGGCATGTACAGATCGCTTCTGGGATCCCAAAATATCGAATTTTTGGGTGTTTTGGGCCTGAATTTGAGATATCGACTTTGTGCACCTAAAATATCGATTTTTAGCATGTTTTGGGCTTATATTTTGAAAATATTCTTGCACTGAGTAGGCATGTACAGATCGCTTCTGGGACCAAAAAATATCGAATTTTCGGGTGTTTTGAGCCTGAATTTGAGGTATAAACGGGTTCAGAAGTTGCATGCACATATCGACTTTGGACACTTAAAATATCGATTTTTAGCATGTTTTGAGCCTATATTTTGAAAACATTCTAGCACTGACTAAACATGTACAGATCGCTTCTGAGACCCAAAGTTATCGAATTTTCGAGTGTTTTGAGGTTGAATTTGGGATATAAACGGGTGCAGATGATGCATCCACATATCGACTTTTGGGCACCTAAAAAGATCGATTTTCAGTATGTTTTGGGCCTGTATATTGAAAATACTCTAACACGGAGTAGGCATGTACAGATCGCTTCTGGGACCCCAAAATATCGAATTTTTGGGTGTTTTGGGCCTGAATTTGAGATATCGAATTTGGGCACCTAAAATATCGATTTCTAGCATGTTTTGGTCCTATATTTTGAAAATATTCTAGAACTGAGTAGGCATGTACAGATCGCTTCTGGGATCCCAAAATATCGAATTTTCGGGTGTTTGGAGCCTGAATTTGAGATATAAACGGGTACAGTAGATGCATGCATATATCGACTTTTGGGCACCTAAAATATCAATTTTAAGCATGTTTTGGGTCTGTATCTTGAAAACTTTCTAACTAGGAGTAGGGGTGTACAGATCGCTTCTAGGACCCAAAAATACCGAATTTTCGGGTGTTTTGAGCCTTAATTTGAGATATAAACGGGTACAGAAGATGCATGCACATATCGACTTTTGGGCACCTAAAAGATCGATTTTCATTGTGTTTTGGGCCTGTATATTGAAAATACTTTAACACGGAGTAGGCAGGTACAGATCGCTTCTGGGATCCCAAAATAACGAATTTTTGGGTGTTCTAGGCCTGAATTTGAGATATCGACTTTGGGCACCTAAAATATCGATTTTTAGCATGTTTTTGACCTATATTTTGAAAATATTCTAGCACTAAGTAGAAATGTACAGATCACTTCTGGGACCCCAAAATATCGAATTTTAGGGTGTTTTGAGCTTGAATTTGAGATATAAACGGGTACAGATGATGCATGCACATATCGACTTTGGACACTTAAAATATCGATTTTTAGCATGTTTTGAGCCTATATATTGAAAACATTCTAGCACTGAGTAGGCATGTACAGTTTGCTTGTGGGACTTAAAAATATTGAATTTTCGGGGGTTTTGAGGTTGAATTTGGGATATAAACGGGTGCAGAAGATGCATACACATATTGACTTTGGTAACCTAAAATATCGATTTTCAGCTTGTTTTGGGCCTGTATTTTGAAAATACTCTAACACGGAGTAGGCATGTACAGATCGCTTCTGGGATCCCAAAATATCGAATTTTTGGGTGTTTTGAGCCTGAATTTGAGATATCGACTTTGTGCACCTAAAATATCGATTTTTAGCATGTTTTGGGCCTATATCTTTAAAATATTCTAGCACTAGGTAAGCATGAACAGATCAATTCTGGAACCCCAAAATATCGAATTTTCGGGTGTTTTGAGCCTGAATTTGAGATATAAACGGGTACAGGAGATGCATGCACCTATCGACTTTTGGGCACCTAAAATATCGAATTTGAGCATGTTTTGGGTCTGTATCTTGAAAACATTCTAAATAGGAGTAGGGATGTACAGATCGCTTCTAGGACCCAAAAATACCGAATTTTCGGGTTTTTTTGAGCCTGAATTTAAGATATAAACGGGTACAGAAGATGCATGCACATATTGAATTTGGTCACCTAAAATATCGATTTTGAGCATGTTTTGGGCCTGTATTTTGAAAATACTCTAACTAGGAGTAGGCATGTACAGATCGCTTCTGGGACCCAAAAATATCGAATTTTCGAGTGTTTTGAGCCTGAATTTGAGATATAAACGGGTACAGAAGTTGCATGCACATATCGACTTAGGACACTTAAAATATCGATTTTTAGCATGTTTTGAGCCTATATTTTGAAAATATTCTAGCACTGAGTAGGCATGTACAGATCGTTTCTGGGACCCAAAAATATCGAATTTTCGGGTGTTTTGAGGTTGAATTTGGGATATAAACGGGTGCAGAAGATGCATACACATATTGACTTTGGTCACCTAAAATATCGATTTTCAGCTTGTTTTGGGCCTGTATTTTGAAAATACTCTAACACGGAGTAGGCAAGTACAGATCGATTCTAGGACCCCAAAATATCGAGTTTTCGGGTGTTTTGAGCCAGAATTTGATATATAAACGGGTACAGAAGATGCATCCACATATCGACTTTTGGGCACCTAAAAGATCGATTTTCAGTATGTTTTTAGCCTGTATATTGAAAATACTCTAACACGGAGCAGGCATGTACAGATCGCTTCTGGGATCCCAAAATATCGAATTTTTGGGTGTTTTGGTCCTGAATTTGAGATATCGACTTTGGGCACCTAAAATATCGATTTTTAGCATGTTTTTGGCCTATATTTTGAAAATATTCTAGCACTAAGTAGAAATGTACAGATCACTTCTGGGACCCCAAAATATCGAATTTTAGGGTGTTTTGAGCCTGAATTTGAGATATAAACGGGTACAGATGATGCATGCACTTATCGACTTTGGACACTTAAAATATCGATTTTTAGCATGTTTTGAGCCTATATTTTTAAAACATTCTAGCACTGAGTAGGCATGTACAGTTTGCTTCTGGGACTTAAAAATATCGAATTTTCGGGTGTTTTGAGGTTGAATTTGTGATATAAACGGGTGCAGAAGATGCATACACATATTGACTTTGGTCACCTAAAATATCGATTTTCAGCTTGTTTTGGGCCTGTATTTTGAAAACATTCTAACTAGGAGTAGGGATGTACAGATCGCTTCTAGGACCCAAAATACCGAGTTTTCGGGTGTTTTGAGCCTGAATTTGAGATATAAACGGGTACAGAAGATGCATGCACCTATCGACTTTTGGTCACCTAAAATATCGATTTTGAGCATGTTTTGGGTCTGTATCTTGAAAACATTCTAACTAGGAGTAGGGATGTACAGATCGCTTCTAGGACCCAAAAATACCGAATTTTCGGGTGTTTTGAGCCTGAATTTGAGATATAAACGGGTACAGAAGATGCATGCACATATTGAATTTGGTCACCTAAAATATCGATTTTCATCATGTTTTGGGCTTGTATTTTGAAAATAATCTAACTAGGAGTAGGCATGTACAGATCGCTTCTGGGACCCAAAAATATCGAATTTTCGGGTGTTTTGAGGTTGAATTTGAGATATAAACGGGTACAGAAGATGCATGCACATATCGACTTTTGGGCACCTAAAAGATCGATTTTCAGTATGTTTTGGGCCTGTATTTTGAAAATACTCTAACATGGAGTAGGCATGTACAGTTCGCTTCTGGGACCCCAAAATATCGAATTTTACGGGTGTTTTGGGCCTGAATTTGAGATATCGACTTTGGGCACCTAAAATATCGATTTTTAGCATGTTTTGGGCCAATATTTTGAAAATATTCTACCACTAAGTAGGCATGTACAGATCACTTCTGGGACACCAAAATATCGAATTTTCGGGCGTTTTTAGCCTGAATTTGAGATATAAACGGGTACTGATGATGCATGCACATATCGACTTTGGACACTTAAAATATCGATTTTTAGCATGTTTTGAGCCTATATTTTGAAAATATTCTAGCACTGAGTAGGCATGTACAGATCGTTTCTGGGACCCTAAAATATCGAATTTTCGGGTGTTTTGAGGTTGAATTTGGGATATAAACGGGTACAGAAGAAGCATGCACATATCGACTTTTGGGCACCTAAAAGATCGATTTTCAGTATGTTTGGGCCTGTATTTTGAAAATATTCTAGCACTAAGTAGGCATATACAGATCACTTCTGGGACCCAAAAAACATCAAATTTTCGGGTGTTTTGAGCCTGAATTTGAGATATAAACGGGTACAGAAGATGCATGCACATATCGAGTTTTGGGCACCTAAAATATCGATTTTGAGCATGTTTTGGGTCTGTATCTTGAAAATATTCTAACTAGGGGTAGGGATGTACCGATCGCTTCTAGGACCCAAAAATACCGAATTTTCGGGTGTTTTGAGCCTGAATTTGAGATATAAACGGGTACAGAAGATGCAAGCACATATTGACTTTGGGCACCTAAAATATCGATTTTCCGCATGTTTTGGGCCTGTATTTTGAAAATACTCTAACTAGGAGTATGCATGTACAGATCGCTTCTGGGACCCAAAAACATCGAATTTTCGGGTGTTTTGAGCCTGAATTTGAGATATAAACGGGTACAGAAGATGCATGCACATTTCGACTTTGGATTCTTAAAATATCGATTTTTAGCATGTTTTGAGCCTATATTTTGAAAACATTCTAGCACTGACTAGACATGTACAGATCGCTTCTGGGACCCAAAATTATCGAATTTTCGGGTGTTTTGAGGTTGAATTTGAGATATAAACGAGTGCAGAAGATGCATACACATGTTGAATTTGGGCACCTAAAATATCGATTTTCAGCATGTTTTGGTCCTGCATCTGAGTAGGCATGTACAGATCGCTTCTGGGACCCCAAAATATCAAAATTTCTGGTGTTTGGAGCCTGAATATGAGATATAAACGGGTACAGAAGATGCATGCACATATCGACTTTTGGGCACCTAAAAGATCGATTTTCAGTATGTTTTGGGCCTGTATTTTGAAAATACTCTAACATGGAGTAGGCTTGTACAGTTCGATTTTGGGACCCCAAAATATCGAATTTTCGGGTGTTTTGGGCCTGAATTTGAGATATCGACTTTGGGCACCAAAAATATCGATTTTTAGCCTGTTTTGGGCCTATATTTTGAAAATATTCTAGCACCAAGTAGGCATGTACAGATCACTTCTGGGACCCCAAAATATCGAATTTTCGGGTGTTTTAAGACTGAATCTGAGATATAAACGGGTACAGATGATGCATGCACATATCGACTTTGGGCACCTAAAATATCGATTTTCAGCATGTTTTGGGCCTGTATTTTGAAAATACTCTAACTAGGAGTAGGCATGTACAGATTGCTTCTGGGACCCAAAAATAACGAACTTTCGGGTGTTTTGAGCCTGAATTTGAGATATAAACGAGTACAGAAGATGCATGCATATATCGACAAAGATGCATACACATATTGACTTTGGGCACCTAAAATATCAATTTTCAGCATGTTATGGTCCTGTATTCTGAAAATACTCTAATACGGAATAGGCATGCACAGATCGCTTCTGGGACCCCAAAATATCGAATTTTCGGGTGTTTTGGGCCTGAATTTGAGATATCGACTTTGGGCACCTAAAATATCGATTTTTAGCATGTTTTGGGCCTATATTTTAAAAATATTCTAGCACTGAGTAGGCATGTACAGATCGCTTGTGAGACCCCAAAATATCGAATTTTCGGGTGTTTGGAGCCTGAATTTGAGATATAAACGGGTACGGAAGATGCATGCACATATCGACTTTCGGGCACCTAAAGTATCGATTTTCGGTATGTTTTGGGCCTTTATTTTGAAAATACTCTAACACGGAATAGGCATGCACAGATTGCTTCCGGGACACCAAAATATCGAATTTTCGGGTGTTTTGGGTCTGAATTTGATATATCGACTTTGGGCACATAAAATATCAATTTTTAGCTTGTTTTGGGCCTATAATTTAAAAATATTCTAGCACTGAGTAGGCATGTACAGATCGCTTTTGGGACCCCAAAATATTGAATTTTTGGGTGTTTTGAGCCTTTATTTGAGATATAAACGGGTACAGAAAATGCATGCACATATTGACTTTGGGCACCTAAAAGATCGATTTTCAGTATGTTTTGGGCCTGTATTTTGAAAATACTCTAACACGGAGTAGGCATGTACAGATCACTTCTGGGACCCCAAAATATCGAATTTTCGGGTGTTTTGAGCCTGAATTTGAGATATAAACGGGTACAGATGATGCATGCACATATCGACTTTGGACTCTTAAAATATCGATTTTTAGCATGTTTTGAGCCTATATTTTGAAAACATTCTAGCACTGAGTAGGCATGTACAGATCGCTTCTGGGACCAAAAAATATCGAATTTTCAAATGTTTTGAGGCTGAATTTGGGATATAAACGGGTGCAGAAGATGCATACACATATTGACTTTGGTCACCTAAAATATCGATTTTCAGCTTGTTTTGGGCCTGTATTTTGAAAATACTCTAACACGGAGTAGGCAAGTACAGATTGCTTCTGGGACCCCAAAATATCGAATTTTCGTATCGCTTCTGGGACCCAAAATTATCGAATTTTCGGGTGTTTTGAGGTTGAATTTGGGATATAAACGAGTGCAGAAGATTCATCCACATATCGACTTTTGGGCACCTAAAAGATCGATTTTCAGTATGTTTTGGGCATGCATATTGAAAATACTCTAACACGGAGTAGGCATGTACAGATCGCTTCTGGGACCCCAAAATATCGAATTTTTGGGTGTTTCGGGCCTGAATTTAAGATATCGACTTTGGACACCTAAAATATCGATTTTTAGCATGTTTTGGGCCAATATTTTGAAAATATTCTAGCACTGAGTAGGCATGTACAGATCGCTTCTGGGATCCTAAAATATCGAATTTTCGGGTGTTTGGAGCCTGAATTTGAGATATAAAAGGGTACAGAAGATGCATGCATATATCGACTTTTGGTCACCTAAAATATCGATTTGGGCATGTTTTGGGTCTGTATCTTGAAAACATTCTAACTAGGACTAGGGATGTACAGATCGCTTCTAGGACCCAAAAATACCGAATTTTCGGGTGTTTTGAGCCTGAATTTGAGATATAAACGGGTACAGAAGATGCATGCACATATTGACTTTGGGCACCTAAAATATCGATTTTCAGCATGTTTTGGGCCTGTATTTTGAAAATACTCTAACACATAGTAGGCATGTACAGATCGCTTCTGGGACCCAAAAATATCGAATTTTCGGGTGTTTTGAGCCTGAATTTGAGATATAAACGGGTACAGAAGATGCATGCACATATCGACTTTGGACACTTAAAATATCGATTTTTAGCATGTTTTGAGCCTATATTTTGAAAACATTCTCGCACTGACTAGACATGTACAGATCGCTTCTGGGACCCAAAATTATCGAATTTTAGGGTGTTTGGAGCCTGAATTTGAGATATAAACGGGTACAGAAGATTCATGCACATATCGACTTTTGGGCACCTAAAAGATCGATTTTCAGTATGTTTTGGGCCTGTATTCTGAAAATACTCTAACACGGAGTAGGCATGTACAGTTCGCTTCTGGGACCCCAAAATATCGAATTTTCGGGTGTTTTGGGCCTGAATTTGAGATATCGACTTTGGGCACCTAAAATATCGATTTTTAGCATGTTTTGGGCCTATATCTTTAAAATATTCTAGCACTAGGTAGGCATGAACAGATCACTTCTGGAACCCCAAAATATCGAATTTTCGGGTGTTTTGAGCCTGAATTTGAGATATAAACGGGTACAGATGATGCATCCACATATCGACTTTTGGGCACCTAAAAGATCGATTTTCAGTATGTTTTGGGCCTGTATATTGAAAATACTCTAACACGGAATAGGCATGTACAGATCGCTTCTGGGATCCCAAAATTATCGAATTTTCGGGTGTTTGGAGCCTGAATTTGAGATATAAACGGGTACAGAAGATGCATGCATATATCGACTTTTATGCACCTAAAATATCGATTTTGAGCATGTTTTGGGTCTGTATCTTGAAAATATTCTAACTAGGAGTAGGGATGTACAGATCACTTCTGGAACCCCAAAATATCGAATTTTCGGGTGTTTTGAGCCTGAATTTGAGATATAAACGGGTACAGAAGATGCATTTACATATCGACTTTTGGGCACGTAAAAGATCGATTTTCAGTATGTTTTGGGCCTATATTTTGAAAATATTCTAGCACTAAGTAGGCATGTACATATCTCTTCTGGGACCCCAAAATATCGAATTTTCGGGTGTTTTGAGCCTTAATTTGAGATATAAACGGGTACAGATGATGCATGCACATATCGACTTTGGACACTTAAAATATCGATTTTTAGCATGTTTTGAGCCTATATTTTGAAAAAATTCTAGCACTGAGTAGGCATGTACAGATTGCTTCTGGGACCCAAAAATATCGAATTTTCGGGTGTTTTGAGGTTGAATTTGGGATATAAATGGGTACAGAAGATGCTTGCTCATATAGACTTTTGGGCACCTAAAAGATCGATTTTCAGTATGTTTTGGGCCTGTATTATGAAAATACTCTAACACGGAGTAGGCATGTACAGTTCGCTTCTGGGACCCCAAAATATCGAATTTTTGGGTGTTTTGGGCCTGAATTTGAGATATCGACTTTGGGCACCTAAAATATCGATTTTTAGCATATTTTGAGCCTATATTTTAAAAATATTCTAGCACTGATTAGGCATGTACAGATCGCTTCTGGGACCCAAAAATATCGAATTTTCGGGTGTTTTGAGCCTGAATTTGAGATATAAACGGGTACAGAAGATGCATGCACATATCGACTTTTGGGCACCTAAAAGATCGATTTTCATTGTGTTTTGGGCCTGTATATTGAAAATACTCTAACACGGAGTAGGCATGTACAGATCGCTTCTGGGATCCCAAAATAACGAATTTTTGGGTGTTTTGGGCCTGAATTTGAGATATCGACTTTGGGCACCTAAAATATCGATTTTTAGCATGTTTTTGGCCTATATTTTGAAAATATTCTAGCACTAAGTAGAAATGTACAGATCAATTCTAGGACCCCAAAATATCGAATTTTAGGGTGTTTTGAGCCTGAATTTGAGATATAAACGGGTACAGATGATGCATGCACATATCGACTTTGGACACTTAAAATATCGATTTTTAGCATGTTTTGAGCCTATATTTTGAAAACATTCTAGCACTGAGTAGGCATGTACAGTTTGCTTGTGGGACTTAAAAATATCGAATTTTCGGGTGTTTGGAGGTTGAATTTGGGATATAAACGGGTGCAGAAGATGCATACACATATTGACTTTGGTCACCTAAAATATCGATTTTCAGCTTGTTTTGGGCCTGTATTTTGAAAATACTCTAACTAGGAGTAGGCATGTACAGATCGCTTCTGGGACCCAAAAATATCGAATTTTCGGGTGTTTTGAGCCTGAATTTGAGATATAAACGGGTACAGAAGTTGCATGCACATATCGACTTTGGACACTTAAAATATCGATTTTTAGCATGTTTTGAGCCTATATTTTGAAAACATTCTAGCACTGACTAAACATGTATAGATCGCTTCTGGGACCCAAAATTATCGAATTTTCGGGTGTTTTGAGGTTGAATTTGGGATATAAATGGGTACAGAAGATGCATAAACATATTGACTTTGGTCACCTAAAATATCGATTTTCAGTTTGTTTTGGGCCTGTATTTTGAAAATACTCTAACACGGAGTAGGCAAGTACAGATCGCTTCTGGGACCCCAAAATATCGAATTTTTGGGTGTTTTTAACCTGAATTTGAGATATAAACGGGTACAGAAGATGCATCCACATATCGACTTTTGGGCACCTAAAAGATCGATTTTCAGTATGTTTTGGGCCTGTATATTGAAAATACTCTAACACGGAGTAGGCTTTTACAGATCGCTTCTAGGACCCCAAAATATCGAATTTTCGGGTGTTTGGAGCCTGAATTTGAGATATAAACGGGTACAGAAGATGCATGCATATATCGACTTTTATGCACCTAAAATATCGATTTTGAGCATGTTTTGGGTCTGTATCTTGAAAACATTCTAACTAGGAGTAGGGATGTACAGATCACTTCTGGAACCCCAAAATATCGAATTTTCGGGTGTTTTGAGGTTGAATTTGGGATATAAACGGGTGCAGAAGATGCATACACATATTGACTTTGGTCACCTAAAATATCGATTTTCAACTTGTTTTGGGCATGTATTTTGAAAATACTCTAACACGGAGTAGGCATGTACAGATCGCTTCTGGGATCCCAAAATATCGAATTTTTGGGTGTTTTGGGCCTAAATTTGAGATATCGACTTTGTGCACCTAAAATATCGATTTTTAGCATGTTTTGGGCTTATATTTTGAAAATATTCTAGCACTGAGTAGGCATGTACAGATCGCTTCTGGGACCACAAAATATCGAATTTTCGGGTGTTTTGAGCCTGAATTTGAGATATAAACGGGTACAGAAGATGCATGCACCTATCGACATTTGGGCACCTAAAATATCGATTTTGAGCATGTTTTGGGTCTGTATCTTGAAAACATTCTAACTAGGTGTAGGGATGTACAGATCGTTTCTAGGACCCAAAAATACCGAATTTTCGGGTGTTTTGAGCCTGAATTTGAGATATAAACGGGTACAGAAGATGCATGCACATATTGAATTTGGTCACCTGAAATATCGATTTTCAGCATGTTTTGGGCATTTTTTTTGTAAATACTCTAACTAGGAGTAGGCATGTAGAGATCGCTTCTGGGACCCAAAAATATCGAATTTTCGGGTGTTTTGAGCCTGAATTTGAGATATAAACGGGTACAGAAGTTGCATGCACATATCGACTTTGGACACTTAAAATATTGATTTTTAGCATGTTTTGAGCCAATATTTTGAAAACATTCTAGCACTGACTAAACATGTACAGATCGCTTCTGGGACCCAAAATTATTGAATTTTCGGGTGTTTTGAGGTTGAATTTGATATATAAACGGGTACAGAAGATGCATGCACATATCGACTTTTATGCACCTAAAATATCGATTTTGAGCATGTTTTGGGTCTGTATCTTGAAAATATTCTAACTAGGAGTAGGGATGTACAGATCACTTCTGGAACCCCAAAATATCGAATTTTCGGGTGTTTTGAGCCTGAATTTGAGATATAAACGGGTACAGATGATGCATGCACTTATCGACTTTGGACACTTAAAATATCGATTTTTAGCATGTTTTGAGCCTATATTTTGAAAACATTCAAGCACTGAGTAGGCATGTACAGATCGCTTCTGGGACACAAAAATATCAAATTTTCGGGTGTTTTGAGGTTGAATTTGGGATATAAACGGGTGCAGAAGATGCATTTACATATCGACTTTTGGGCACGTAAAAGATCGATTTTCAGTATGTTTTGGGCCTATATTTTGAAAATATTCTAGCACTAAGTAGGCATGTACATATCTCTTCTGGGACCCCAAAATATCGAATTTTCGGGTGTTTTGAGCCTGAATTTGAGATATAAACGGGTACAGATGATGCATGCACATATCGACTTTGGACACTTAAAATATCGATTTTTAGCATGTTTTGAGCCTATATTTTGAAAAAATTCTAGCACTGAGTAGGCATGTACAGATTGCTTCTGGGACCCAAAAATATCGAATTTTCGGGTGTTTTGAGGTTGAATTTGGGATATAAATGGGTACAGAAGATGCTTGCTCATATAGACTTTTGGGCACCTAAAAGATCGATTTTCAGTATGTTTTGGGCCTGTATTATGAAAATACTCTAACACGGAGTAGGCATGTACAGTTCGCTTCTGGGACCCCAAAATATCGAATTTTCGGGTGTTTTGGGCCCGAATTTGAGATATCGACTTTGGGCACCTAAAATATCGATTTTTAGCATGTTTTGGGCCTATATCTTTAAAATATTCTAGCACTAGGTAGGCATGAACAGATCACTTCTGGAACCCAAAAATATCGAATTTTCGGGTGTTTTGAGCCTGAATTTGAGATATAAACGGGTACAGATGATGCATCCACATATCGACTTTTGGGCACCTAAAAGATCGATTTTCAGTATGTTTTGGGCCTGTATATTGAAAATACTCTAACACGGAATAGGCATGTACAGATCGCTTCTGGGATCCCAAAATATCGAATTTTTGGGTGTTTTGGGCCTGAATTTGAGATATCGACTTTGGGCACCTAAAATATCGATTTTTAGCATATTTTGAGTCTATATTTTGAAAATATTCTAGCACTGATTAGGCATGTACAGATCGCTTCTGGGACCCAAAAATATCGAATTTTCGGGTGTTTTGAGCCTGAATTTGAGATATAAACGGGTACAGAAGATGCATGCACATATCGACTTTTGGGCACCTAAAAGATCGATTTTCATTGTGTTTTGGGCCTGTATATTGAAAATACTCTAACACGGAGTAGGCATGTACAGATCGCTTCTGGGATCCCAAAATAACGAATTTTTGGGTGTTTTGGGCCTAAATTTGAGATATCGACTTTGGGCACCTAAAATATCGATTTTTAGCATTTTTTTGGCCTATATTTTGAAAATATTCTAGCACTAAGTAGAAATGTACAGATCAATTCTAGGACCCCAAAATATCGAATTTTAGGGTGTTTTGAGCCTGAATTTGAGATATAAACGGGTACAGATGATGCATGCACATATCGACTTTGGACACTTAAAATATCGGTTTTTAGCATGTTTTGAGCCTATATTTTGAAAACATTCTAGCACTGAGTAGGCATGTACAGTTTGCTTGTGGGACTTAAAAATATCGAATTTTCGGGTGTTTTAAGGTTGAATTTGGGATATAAACGGGTGCAGAAGATGCATACACATATTGACTTTGGTCACCTAAAATATCGATTTTCAGCTTGTTTTGGGCCTGTATTTTGAAAATACTCTAACACGGAGTAGGCATGTACAGATCGCTTCTGGGACCAAAAAATATCGAATTTTCGGGTGTTTTGAGCCTGAATTTGAGATATAAACGGGTACAGAAGATGCATGCACCTATCGACTTTTGGGCACCTAAAATATCGATTTTGAGCATGTTTTGGGTCTGTATCTTGAAAACATTCTAACTAGGAGTAGGGATGTACAGATCGCTTCTAGGACCCAAAAATACCGAATTTTCGGGGTTTTTTGAGCCTGAATTTGAGATATAAACTTGTACAGAAGATGCATGCACATATTGAATTTGGTCACCTAAATAATCGATTTTCAGCTTGTTTTGGGCCTGTATTTTGAAAATACTCTAACTAGGAGTAGGCATGTACAGATCGCTTCTGGGACCCAAAAATATCGAATTTTCGGGTGTTTTGAGCCTGAATTTGAGATATAAACGGGTACAGAAGTTGCATGCACATATCGACTTTGGACACTTAAAATATCGATTTTTAGCATGTTTTGAGCCTATATTTTGAAAACATTCTAGCACTGACTAAACATGTATAGATCGCTTCTGGGACCCAAAATTATCGAATTTTCGGGTGTTTTGAGGTTGAATTTGGGATATAAATGGGTACAGAAGATGCATAAACATATTGACTTTGGTCACCTAAAATATCGATTTTCAGTTTGTTTTGGGCCTGTATTATGAAAATACTCTAACACGGAGTAGGCAAGTACAGATCGCTTCTGGGACCCCAAAATATCGAAGTTTTGGGTGTTTTTAACCTGAATTTGAGATATAAACGGGTACAGAAGATGCATCCACATATCGACTTTTGGGCACCTAAAAGATCGATTTTCAGTATGTTTTGGGCCTGTATATTGAAAATACTCTAACACGGAGTAGGCTTGTACAGATCGCTTCTAGGACCACAAAATATCGAATTTTCGGGTGTTTGGAGCCTGAATTTGAGATATAAAAGGGTACAGAAGATGCATGCATATATCGACTTTTATGCACCTAAAATATCGATTTTGAGCATGTTTTGGGTCTGTATCTTGAAAACATTCTAACTAGGAGTAGGGATGTACAGATCACTTCTGGAACCCCAAAATATCGAATTTTCGGGTGTTTTGAGGTTGAATTTGGGATATAAACGGGTGCAGAAGATGCATACACATATTGACTTTGGTCACCTAAAATATCGATTTTCAACTTGTTTTGGGCATGTATTTTGAAAATACTCTAACACGGAGTAGGCATGTACAGATCGCTTCTGGGATCCCAAAATATCGAATTTTTGGGTGTTTTGGGCCTAAATTTGAGATATCGACTTTGTGCACCTAAAATATCGATTTTTAGCATGTTTTGGGCTTATATTTTGAAAATATTCTAGCACTGAGTAGGCATGTACAGATCGCTTCTGGGACCACAAAATATCGAATTTTCGGGTGTTTTGAGCCTGAATTTGAGATATAAACGGGTACAGAAGATGCATGCACCTATCAACATTTGGGCACCTAAAATATCGATTTTGAGCATGTTTTGGGTCTGTATCTTGAAAACATTCTAACTAGGTGTAGGGATGTACAGATCGTTTCTAGGACCCAAAAATACCGAATTTTCGGGTGTTTTGAGCCTGAATTTGAGATATAAACGGGTACAGAAGATGCATGCACATATTGAATTTGGTCACCTGAAATATCGATTTTCAGCATGTTTTGGGCATTTTTTTTGAAAATACTCTAACTAGGAGTAGGCATGTAGAGATCGCTTCTGGGACCCAAAAATATCGAATTTTCGGGTGTTTTGAGCCTGAATTTGAGATATAAACGGGTACAGAAGTTGCATGCACATATCGACTTTGGACACTTAAAATATTGATTTTTAGCATGTTTTGAGCCAATATTTTGAAAACATTCTAGCACTGACTAAACATGTACAGATCGCTTCTGGGACCCAAAATTATTGAATTTTCGGGTGTTTTGAGGTTGAATTTGATATATAAACGGGTACAGAAGATGCATGCACATATCGACTTTTGGGCACCTAAAAGATCGATTTTTAGTATGTTTTGGGCCTGTATTTTGAAAATACTCTAACACGGAGTAGGCATATACAGTTCGCTTCTGGGACCCCAAAATATCGAATTTTCGGGTGTTTTGGGCCTGAATTTGAGATATCGACTTTGGGCACCTAAAATATCGATTTTTAGCATGTTTTGGGCCTATATTTTGAAAATATTCTAGCATTAAGTAGGCATGTACAGATCACTTCTGGGACCCCAAAATATCGAATTTTCGGATGTTTTGAGCCTGAATTTGAGATATAAACGGGTACAGATGATGCATGCACATATCGACTTTGGACACTTAAAATATCGATTTTTAGCATGTTTTGAGCCTATATTTTGAAAATATTCTAGAACTGAGTAGGCATGTACAGATCGTTTCTAGGACCCAAAAATATCGAATTTTTGGGTATTTTGAGGTTGAATTTGGGATATAAACGGGTGCAGAAGATGCATACACATATTGATTTTGGTCACCTAAAATACCGATTTTCAGCTTGTTTTGTGCCTGTATATTGAAAATACTCTAACACGGAGTAGGCATGTACAGATCGCTTTTGGGACCCAAAAATATCGAATTTTTGGGTGTTTTGTGCCTGAATTTGAGATATAAACGGGTACAGAAGATGCATGCACATATCGACTTTGGACACTTAAAATATCGATTTTTAGCATGTTTTGAGCCTATGTTTTTAAAAAATTCTAGCACTGAGTAGGCATGTACAGTTTGCTTCATGGAATTAAAAATATCGAATTTTCCTGTGTTTTGTGGTTGAATTTGGGATATAAACGGGTGCATAAGATGCATACACATATTGACTTTGGTCACCTAAAATATCGATTTTCAAGTTGTTTTGGGCATGTATTTTGAAAATACTCTAACACGGAGTAGGCATATACAGATCGCTTTTGGGACCCCAAAATATCGAATTTTTGGGTGTTTTGGGCCTGAATTTGAGATATCGACTTTGGGCACCTAAAATATCGAATTGTAGCATGTTTTGGGCCTATATTTTGAAAATACTCTAGCACTGAGTAGGCATGTACAGATCGCTTCTGGGACCCCAAAATATCGAATTTTCAGGTGTTTTGAGCCTGAATTTGAGATATAAACGGGTACCGAAGGTGCATGCACATTTCGACTTTTGGGCACCTAAAATATCGATTTTGAGCATGTTTTGGGTCTGTATCTAGAAATCATTCTAACTAGGGGTAGGGATGTAGAGATCGCTTCTGGGACCCAAAAATACCGAATTTTCGGGTGTTTTGAGCCTGAATTTGAGATATAAACGGGTACAGAAGATGCATGCACATATTGACTTAGGGCACCTAAAATATCGATTTTCAGCATGTTTTGAGCCTGTATTTTGAAAATACTCTAACTAGGAGTAGGCATGTACAGATTGCTTCTGGGACCCAAAAATATCGAACTTTCGGGTGTTTTGAGCCTGAATTTGAGATATAAACGAGTACAGAAGATGCATGCACATATCGACTTTGGACACTTAAAATATCGATTTTTAGCATGTTTTGAGCCTATATTTTGAAAACATTCTAGCACTGACTAGACATGTACAGATCGCTTCTGGGACCCAAAATTTTTGAATTTTCGTGTGTTTTGAGGTTGAATTTCAGATATAAACGAGTGCAGAAGATGCATACACATGTTGACTTTGGGCACCTAAAATATCGATTTTCAGAATGTTTTGGGCCTGCATCTGAGTAGGCATGAACAGATCGCTTCTGGGACCCCAAAATATCGAATTTTCGGGTGTTTGGAGCCTGAATTTGATAAATAAACGGGTACAGAAGATGCTTGCATATATCGACTTTGGACACTTAAAATATCGATTTTTAGCATGTTTTGAGCCTATATTCTGAAAAAAATCTAGCACTGAGTAGGCATGTACAAATCGCTTCTGGGAACCCAAAATATCAAATTTTCGGGTGTTTGGAGCCTGAATTTGAGATATAAACGGGTACAGAAGATACTTGCACATATCGACTTTTGGGCACCTAAAAGATCGATTTTCAGTATGTTTTGGGCCTGTAATTTGAAAATACTCTTACACGGAGTAGGCATGTACAGTTTGCTACTGGGACCCCAAAATATCGAATTTTCGGGTGTTTTGGGACTGAATTTGAGATATCGACTTTGGGCACCTAAAATATCGATTTTTAGCATGGTTTGGGCCTATATTTTGAAAATATTCTAGCACTAAGTAGGCATGTACTGATCACTTCTGGGACCCCAAAATATCGAATTTTTGGGTGTTTTGAGCCTGAATTTGAGATATAAACGGGTACAGATGATGCATGCACATTTCTACTTTGGACACTTAAAATATCGATTTTTAGCATGTTTTGAAACTATATTTTGAGAAAATTCTTGCACTGAGTAGGCATGTACATATCTCTTCTGGGACCCAAAAATATCGAATTTTCGGGTGTTTTGAGGTTGAATTTGGGATATAAACGGGTGCAGAAGATGCATACACATATTGACGTTGGTCACCTAAAATATCGATTTTCAGCTTGTTTTGGGCCTGTAATTTGAAAATACTCTAACACGGAGTAGGCATGTACAGATCGCTTCTGGGACCCAAAATTATCGAATTTTCGGGTGTTTTGAGGTTGAATTTGAGATATAAACGAGTGCAGAAGATGCATACACATGTTGACTTTGGGCACCTAAAATATCAATTTTCAGAATGTTTTGGGGATGCATCTGAGTAGGCATGTACCGATCGCTTCTGGGACCCCAAAATATCGAATTTTCGGTTGTTTGGACCCTGAATTTGAGATATAAACGGGTACAGAAGATGCATGCACATATCGACTTTTGGGCACCTTAAAGATCGTTTTTCAGTATGTTTTGGGCCTGTATTTTAAAATACTTTAACACGGAGTAGGCATGTACAGTTCGCTTCTGGGACCCCAAAATATCGAATTTTCGGGTGTTTTGGGCCTGAATTTGAGATATCGACTTTGGGCACCTAAAATATCGATTTTAGCATGTTTTGGGCCTATATTTTGAAAATATTCTAGCACTAAGTAGGCATGTACAGATCACTTCTGGGACCCAAAAATATCGAATTTTCGGGTGTTTTGAGCCTGAATTTGAGATATCGACTTTGGGCACCTAAAATATCGATTTTTAGCATGTTTTGGGCCTATATTTTGCAAATATTCTAGCACTGAGTAGGCATGTACAGATCGCTTCTAGGACCCCAAAATACCGAATTTTCGGGTGTTTTGAGCCTGAATTTGAGATATAAACGGGTACAGATGATGCATGCACATATCGACTTTGGACACTTAAAATATCGATTATTAGCATGTTTTGAGCCTATATTCTGAAAAAATTCTAGCACTGAGTAGGCATGTACAGATCGTTTCTGGGACCCGAAAATATTGAATTTTCGGGTGTTTTGAGGTTGAATTTGGGATATAAACGGGTACAGAAGATGCATGCACATATCGACTTTTGGGCACCTAAAAGATCGATTTTCAGTATGTTTGGGCCTGTATTTTGAAAATATTCTAGCACTAAGTAGGCATGTACAGATCACTTCGGGGGCCCAAAAAACATCAAATTTTCGGGTGTTTTGAGCCTGAATTTGAGATATAAACGGGTACAGAAGATGCATGCACATATCGAGTTTTGGGCACCTAAAATATCGATTTTGAGCATGTTTTGGGTCTGTATTTTGAAAACATTCTAACTAGGAGTAGGGATGTACAGATCGCTTCTAGGACCCAAAAATACCGAATTTTCGGGTGTTTTGAGCCTGAATTTGAGATATAAACGGGTACAGAAGATGCATGCACATATTGACTTTGGGCACCTAAAATATCGATTTTCCGCATGTTTTGGGCCTGTATTTTGAAAATACTCTAACTAAGAGTAGGCATGTACAGATCGCTTCTGGGACCCAAAATTTTTGAATTTTCGTGTGTTTTGAGGTTGAATTTGAGATATAAACGAGTGCAGAAGATGCATACACATGTTGACTTTGGGCACCTAAAATATCGATTTTCAGCATGTTTTGGGCCTGCATCTGAGTAGGCATGAACAGATCGCTTCTGGGACCCCAAAATATCGAATTTTCGGGTGTTTGGAGCCTGAATTTGATAAATAAACGGGTACAGATTTTGCATGCATATATCGACAAAGATGCATACACATATTGACTTTGGGCACCTAAAATATCAATTTTCAGCATGTTATGGTCCTGTATTCTGAAAATACTCTAACACGGAATAGGCATGCACAGATCGCTTCTGGGACCCCAAAATATCGAATTTTCGGGTGTTTTGGGCCTGAATTTGAGATATCGACTTTGGGCACCTAAAATATCGATTTTTAGCATGTTTTGGGCCTATATTTTAAATATATTCTAGCACTGAGTAGGCATGTACAGATCGCTTGTAAGACCCCAAAATATCGAATTTTCGGGTGTTTGGAGCCTGAATTTGAGATATAAACGGGTACGGAAGATGCATGCACATATCGACTTTCGGGCACCTAAAGTATCGATTTTCGGTATGTTTTGGGCCTTTATTTTGAAAATACTCTAACACGGAAAAGGCATGCACAGATCGCTTCTGGGACCCCAATATATCGAATTTTCGGGTGTTTTGGGCCTGAATTTGATATATCGACTTTGGGCACATAAAATATCGATTTTTAGCTTGTTTTGGGCCTATATTTTGAAAATATTCTAGCACTGAGTAGGCATGTACAGATCGCTTTTGGGACCCCAAAATATCGAATTTTTGGGTGTTTTGAGCCTTTATTTGAGATATAAACGGGTACAGAAAATGCATGCACATATTGACTTTGGGCACCTAAAAGATCGATTTTCAATATGTTTTGGGCCTGTACTTTGAAAATACTCTAACACGGAGTAGGCATGTACAGATTGCTTCTGGGACCCCAAAATATCGAATTTTCGTATCGCTTCTGGAACCCAAAATTATCGAATTTTCGGGTGTTTTGAGGTTGAATTTGGGATATAAACGGGTGCAGAAGATTCATCCACATATCGACTTTTGGGCACCTAAAAGATCGATTTTCAGTATGTTTTGGGCATGCATATTGAAAATACTCTAACACGGAGTAGGCATGTACAGATCGCTTCTGGGACCCCAAAATATCGAATTTTTGGGTGTTTTGGGCCTGAATTTAAGATATCGACTTTGGACACCTAAAATATCGATTTTTAGCATGTTTTGGGCCAATATTTTGAAAATATTCTAGCACTGAGTAGGCATGTACAGATCGCTTCTGGGATCCTAAAATATCGAATTTTCGGGTGTTTGGAGCCTGAATTTGAGATATAAACGGGTACAGAAGATGCATGCATATATCGACTTTTATGCACCTAAAATATCGATTTTGAGCATGTTTTGGGTCTGTATCTTGAAAACATTCTAACTAGGAGTAGGGATGTACAGATCACTTCTGGAACCCCAAAATATCGAATTTTCGGGTGTTTTGAGGTTGAATTTGGGATATAAACGGGTGCAGAAGATGCATACACATATTGACTTTGGTCACCTAAAATATCGATTTTCAACTTGTTTTGGGCATGTATTTTGAAAATACTCTAACACGGAGTAGGCATGTACAGATCGCTTCTGGGATCCCAAAATATCGAATTTTTGGGTGTTTTGGGCCTAAATTTGAGATATCGACTTTGTGCACCTAAAATATCGATTTTTAGCATGTTTTGGGCTTATATTTTGAAAATATTCTAGCACTGAGTAGGCATGTACAGATCGCTTCTGGGACCACAAAATATCGAATTTTCGGGTGTTTTGAGCCTGAATTTGAGATATAAACGGGTACAGAAGATGCATGCAACTATCAACATTTGGGCACCTAAAATATCGATTTTGAGCATGTTTTGGGTCTGTATCTTGAAAACATTCTAACTAGGTGTAGGGATGTACAGATCGTTTCTAGGACCCAAAAATACCGAATTTTCGGGTGTTTTGAGCCTGAATTTGAGATATAAACGGGTACAGAAGATGCATGCACATATTGAATTTGGTCACCTGAAATATCGATTTTCAGCATGTTTTGGGCATTTTTTTTGAAAATACTCTAACTAGGAGTAGGCATGTAGAGATCGCTTCTGGGACCCAAAAATATCGAATTTTCGGGTGTTTTGAGCCTGAATTTGAGATATAAACGGGTACAGAAGTTGCATGCACATATCGACTTTGGACACTTAAAATATTGATTTTTAGCATGTTTTGAGCCAATATTTTGAAAACATTCTAGCACTGACTAAACATGTACAGATCGCTTCTGGGACCCAAAATTATTGAATTTTCGGGTGTTTTGAGGTTGAATTTGATATATAAACGGGTACAGAAGATGCATGCACATATCGACTTTTGGGCACCTAAAAGATCGATTTTTAGTATGTTTTGGGCCTGTATTTTGAAAATACTCTAACACGGAGTAGGCATATACAGTTCGCTTCTGGGACCCCAAAATATCGAATTTTCGGGTGTTTTGGGCCTGAATTTGAGATATCGACTTTGGGCACCTAAAATATCGATTTTTAGCATGTTTTGGGCCTATATTTTGAAAATATTCTAGCATTAAGTAGGCATGTACAGATCACTTCTGGGACCCCAAAATATCGAATTTTCGGATGTTTTGAGCCTGAATTTGAGATATAAACGGGTACAGATGATGCATGCACATATCGACTTTGGACACTTAAAATATCGATTTTTAGCATGTTTTGAGCCTATATTTTGAAAATATTCTAGCACTGAGTAGGCATGTACAGATCGTTTCTGGGACCCAAAAATATCGAATTTTTGGGTATTTTGAGGTTGAATTTGGGATATAAACGGGTGCAGAAGATGCATACACATATTGATTTTGGTCACCTAAAATACCGATTTTCAGCTTGTTTTGGGCCTGTATATTGAAAATACTCTAACACGGAGTAGGCATGTACAGATCGCTTTTGGGACCCAAAAATATCGAATTTTTGGGTGTTTTGTGCCTGAATTTGAGATATAAACGGGGACAGAAGATGCATGCACATATCGACTTTGGACACTTAAAATATCGATTTTTAGCATGTTTTGAGCCTATATTTTTAAAAAATTCTAGCACTGAGTAGGCATGTACAGTTTGCTTCATGGAATTAAAAATATCGAATTTTCCTGTGTTTTGTGGTTGAATTTGGGATATAAACGGGTGCATAAGATGCATACACATATTGACTTTGGTCACCTAAAATATCGATTTTCAACTTGTTTTGGGCATGTATTTTGAAAATACTCTAACACGGAGTAGGCATATACAGATCGCTTTTGGGACCCCAAAATATCGAATTTTTGGGTGTTTTGGGCCTGAATTTGAGATATCGACTTTGGGCACCTAAAATATCGAATTGTAGCATGTTTTGGGCCTATATTTTGAAAATACTCTAGCACTGAGTAGGCATGTACAGATCGCTTCTGGGACCCCAAAATATCGAATTTTCAGGTGTTTTGAGCCTGAATTTGAGATATAAACGGGTACCGAAGGTGCATGCACATTTCGACTTTTGGGCACCTAAAATATCGATTTTGAGCATGTTTTGGGTCTGTATCTAGAAATCATTCTAACTAGGGGTAGGGATGTAGAGATCGCTTCTGGGACCCAAAAATACCGAATTTTCGGGTGTTTTGAGCCTGAATTTGAGATATAAACGGGTACAGAAGATGCATGCACATATTGACTTAGGGCACCTAAAATATCGATTTTCAGCATGTTTTGGGCCTGTATTTTGAAAATACTCTAACTAGGAGTAGGCATGTACAGATTGCTTCTGGGACCCAAAAATATCGAACTTTCGGGTGTTTTGAGCCTGAATTTGAGATATAAACGAGTACAGAAGATGCATGCACATATCGACTTTGGACACTTAAAATATCGATTTTTAGCATGTTTTGAGCCTATATTTTGAAAACATTCTAGCACTGACTAGACATGTACAGATCGCTTCTGGGACCCAAAATTTTTGAATTTTCGTGTGTTTTGAGGTTGAATTTGAGATATAAACGAGTGCAGAAGATGCATACACATGTTGACTTTGGGCACCTAAAATATCTATTTTCAGAATGTTTTGGGCCTGCATCTGAGTAGGCATGAACAGATCGCTTCTGGGACCCCAAAATATCGAATTTTCGGGTGTTTGGAGCCAGAATTTGATAAATAAACGGGTACAGAAGATGCATGCATATATCGACTTTGGACACTTAAAATATCGATTTTTAGCATGTTTTGAGCCTATATTCTGAAAAAAATCTAGCACTGAGTAGGCATGTACAAATCGCTTCTGGGAACCCAAAATATCAAATTTTCGGGTGTTTGGAGCCTGAATTTGAGATATAAACGGGTACAGAAGATACTTGCACATATCGACTTTTGGGCACCTAAAAGATCGATTTTCAGTATGTTTTGGGCCTGTAATTTGAAAATACTCTTACACGGAGTAGGCATGTACAGTTTGCTACTGGGACCCCAAAATATCGAATTTTCGGGTGTTTTGGGACTGAATTTGAGATATCGACTTTGGGCACCTAAAATATCGATTTTTAGCATGGTTTGGGCCTATATTTTGAAAATATTCTAGCACTAAGTAGGCATGTACTGATCACTTCTGGGACCCCAAAATATCGAATTTTTGGGTGTTTTGAGCCTGAATTTGAGATATAAACGGGTACAGATGATGCATGCACATTTCTACTTTGGACACTTAAAATATCGATTTTTAGCATGTTTTGAAACTATATTTTGAGAAAATTCTTGCACTGAGTAGGCATGTACATATCTCTTCTGGGACCCAAAAATATCGAATTTTCGGGTGTTTTGAGGTTGAATTTGGGATATAAACGGGTGCAGAAGATGCATACACATATTGACGTTGGTCACCTAAAATATCGATTTTCAGCTTGTTTTGGGCCTGTAATTTGAAAATACTCTAACACGGAGTAGGCATGTACAGATCGCTTCTGGGACCCAAAATTATCGAATTTTCGGGTGTTTTGAGGTTGAATTTGAGATATAAACGAGTGCAGAAGATGCATACACATGTTGACTTTGGGCACCTAAAATATCAATTTTCAGAATGTTTTGGGGATGCATCTGATTAGGCATGTACCGATCGCTTCTGGGACCCCAAAATATCGAATTTTCGGTTGTTTGGACCCTGAATTTGAGATATAAACGGGTACAGAAGATGCATGCACATATCGACTTTTGGGCACCTTAAAGATCGTTTTTCAGTATGTTTTGGGCCTGTATTTTAAAATACTTTAACACGGAGTAGGCATGTACAGTTCGCTTCTGGGAACCCAAAATATCGAATTTTCGGGTGTTTTGGGCCTGAATTTGAGATATCGACTTTGGGCACCTAAAATATCGATTTTTAGCATGTTTTGGGCCTATATTTTGAAAATATTCTAGCACTAAGTAGGCATGTACAGATCACTTCTGGGACCCAAAAATATCGAATTTTCGGGTGTTTTGAGCCTGAATTTGAGATATCGACTTTGGGCACCTAAAATATCGATTTTTAGCATGTTTTGGGCCTATATTTTGCAAATATTCTAGCACTGAGTAGGCATGTACAGATCGCTTCTAGGACCCCAAAATACCGAATTTTCGGGTGTTTTGAGCCTGAATTTGAGATATAAACGGGTACAGATGATGCATGCACATATCGACTTTGGACACTTAAAATATCGATTATTAGCATGTTTTGAGCCTATATTCTGAAAAAATTCTAGCACTGAGTAGGCATGTACAGATCGTTTCTGGGACCCGAAAATATTGAATTTTCGGGTGTTTTGAGGTTGAATTTGGGATATAAACGGGTACAGAAGATGCATGCACATATCGACTTTTGGGCACCTAAAAGATCGATTTTCAGTATGTTTGGGCCTGTATTTTGAAAATATTCTAGCACTAAGTAGGCATGTACAGATCACTTCGGGGGCCCAAAAAACATCAAATTTTCGGGTGTTTTGAGCCTGAATTTGAGATATAAACGGGTACAGAAGATGCATGCACATATCGAGTTTTGGGCACCTAAAATATCGATTTTGAGCATGTTTTGGGTCTGTATTTTGAAAACATTCTAACTAGGAGTAGGGATGTACAGATCGCTTCTAGGACCCAAAAATCCCGAATTTTCGGGTGTTTTGAGCCTGAATTTGAGATATAAACGGGTACAGAAGATGCATGCACATATTGACTTTGGGCACCTAAAATATCGATTTTCCGCATGTTTTGGGCCTGTATTTTGAAAATACTCTAACTAAGAGTAGGCATGTACAGATCGCTTCTGGGACCCAAAATTTTTGAATTTTCGTGTGTTTTGAGGTTGAATTTGAGATATAAACGAGTGCAGAAGATGCATACACATGTTGACTTTGGGCACCTAAAATATCGATTTTCAGCATATTTTGGGCCTGCATCTGAGTAGGCATGAACAGATCGCTTCTGGGACCCCAAAATATCGAATTTTCGGGTGTTTGGAGCCTGAATTTGATAAATAAACGGGTACAGATTTTGCATGCATATATCGACAAAGATGCATACACATATTGACTTTGGGCACCTAAAATATCAATTTTCAGCATGTTATGGTCCTGTATTCTGAAAATACTCTAACACGGAATAGGCATGCACAGATCGCTTCTGGGACCCCAAAATATCGAATTTTCGGGTGTTTTGGGCCTGAATTTGAGATATCGACTTTGGGCACCTAAAATATCGATTTTTAGCATGTTTTGGGCCTTTATTTTAAATATATTCTAGCACTGAGTAGGCATGTACAGATCGCTTGTAAGACCCCAAAATATCGAATTTTCGGGTGTTTGGAGCCTGAATTTGAGATATAAACGGGTACGGAAGATGCATGCACATATCGACTTTCGGGCACCTAAAGTATCGATTTTCGGTATGTTTTGGGCCTTTATTTTGAAAATACTCTAACACGGAATAGGCATGCACAGATCGCTTCTGGGACCCCAATATATCGAATTTTCGGGTGTTTTGGGCCTGAATTTGATATATCGACTTTGGGCACATAAAATATCGATTTTTAGCTTGTTTTGGGCCTATATTTTGAAAATATTCTAGCACTGAGTAGGCATGTACAGATCGCTTTTGGGACCCCAAAATATCGAATTTTTGGGTGTTTTGAGCCTTTATTTGAGATATAAACGGGTACAGAAAATGCATGCACATATTGACTTTGGGCACCTAAAAGATCGATTTTCAATATGTTTTGGGCCTGTACTTTGAAAATACTCTAACACGGAGTAGGCATGTACAGATTGCTTCTGGGACCCCAAAATATCGAATTTTCGTATCGCTTCTGGAACCCAAAATTATCGAATTTTCGGGTGTTTTGAGGTTGAATTTGGGATATAAACGGGTGCAGAAGATTCATCCACATATCGACTTTTGGGCACCTAAAAGATCGATTTTCAGTATGTTTTGGGCATGCATATTGAAAATACTCTAACACGGAGTAGGCATGTACAGATCGCTTCTGGGACCCCAAAATATCGAATTTTTGGGTGTTTTGGGCCTGAATTTAAGATATCGACTTTGGACACCTAAAATATCGATTTTTAGCATGTTTTGGGCCAATATTTTGAAAATATTCTAGCACTGAGTAGGCATGTACAGATCGCTTCTGGGATCCTAAAATATCGAATTTTCGGGTGTTTGGAGCCTGAATTTGAGATATAAAAGGGTACAGAAGATGCATGCATATATCGACTTATGGTCACCTAAAATATCGATTTTGAGCATGTTTTGGGTCTGTATCTTGAAAACATTCTAACTAGGACTAGGGATGTACAGATCGCTTCTAGGACCCAAAAATACCGAATTTTCGGGTGTTTTGAGCCTAAATTTGAGATATAAATGGGTACAGAAGATGCATGCACATATTGACTTTGGGCACCTAAAATATCGATTTTCAGCATGTTTTGGGCCTGTATTTTGAAAATACTCTAACACATAGTAGGCATGTACAGATCGCTTCTGGGACCCAAAAATATCGAATTTTCGGGTGTTTTGAGCCTGAATTTGAGATATAAACGGGTACAGAAGATGCATGCACATATCGACTTTGGACACTTAAAATATCGATTTTTAGCATGTTTTGAGCCTATATTTTGAAAACATTCTCGCACTGACTAGACATGTACAGATCGCTTCTGGGACCCAAAATTATCGAATTTTCTGGTGTTTGGAGCCTGAATTTGAGATATAAACGGGTACAGAAGATGCATGCACATATCGACTTTTGGGCACCTAAAAGATCGATTATCAGTATGTTTTGGGCCTGTATTCTGAAAATACTCTAACACGGAGTAGGCATGTACAGTTCGCTTCTGGGACCCCAAAATATCGAATTTTCGGGTGTTTTGGGCCTGAATTTGAGATATCGACTTTGGGCACCTAAAATATCGATTTTTAGCATGTTTTTGGGCCTATATCTTTAAAATATTCTAGCACTAGGTAGGCATGAACAGATCACTTCTGGAACCCCAAAATATCGAATTTTCGGGTGTTTTGAGCCTGAATTTGAGATATAAACGGGTACAGATGATGCATCCACATATCGACTTTTGGGCACCTAAAAGATCGATTTTCAGTATGTTTTCGGCCTGTATATTGAAAATACTCTAACACGGAATAGGCATGTACAGATCGCTTCTGGGATCCCAAAATTATCGAATTTTCGGGTGTTTGGAGCCTGAATTTGAGATATAAACGGGTACAGAAGATGCATGCATATATCGACTTTTATGCACCTAAAATATCGATTTTGAGCATGTTTTGGGTATGTATCTTGAAAACATTCTAACTAGGAGTAGGGATGTACAGATCACTTCTGGAACCCCAAAATATCGAATTTTCGGGTATTTTGAGCCTGAATTTGAGATATAAACGGGTACAGATGATGCATGCACTTATCGACTTTGGACACTTAAAATATCGATTTTTAGCATGTTTTGAGCCTATATTTTGAAAACATTCAAGCACTGAGTAGGCATGTACAGATCGCTTCTGGGACACAAAAATATCGAATTTTCGGGTGTTTTGAGGTTGAATTTGGGATATAAACGGGTGAAGAAGATGCATTTACATATCGACTTTTGGGCACGTAAAAGATCGATTTTCAATATGTTTTGCGCCTATATTTTGAAAATATTCTAGCACTAAGTAGGCATGTACATATCTCTTCTGGGACCCCAAAATATCGAATTTTCGGGTGTTTTGAGCCTGAATTTGAGATATAAACGGGTACAGATGATGAATGCACATATCGACTTTGAACACTTAAAATATCGATTTTTAGCATGTTTTGAGCCTATATTTTGAAAAAATTCTAGCAATGAGTAGGCATGTACAGATTGCTTCTGGGACCCAAAAATATCGAATTTTCGGGTGTTTTGATGTTGAATTTGGGATATAAATGGGTACAGAAGATGCTTGCTCATATCGACTTTTGGGCACCTAAAAGATCGATTTTCAGTATGTTTTGGGCCTGTATTATGAAAATACTCTAACACGGAGTAGGCATGTACAGTTCGCTTCTGGGACCCCAAAATATCGAATTTTCGGGTGTTTTGGACCTGAATTTGAGATATCGACTTTGGGCACCTAAAATATCGATTTTTAGCATGTTTTGGGCCTATATCTTTAAAATATTCTAGCACTAGGTAGGCATGAACAGATCACTTCTGGAACCCCAAAATATCGAATTTTAGGGTGTTTTGAGCCTGAATTTGAGATATAAACGGGTACAGATGATGCATCCACATATCGACTTTTGGGCACCTAAAAGATCGATTTTCAATATGTTTTGAGCCTGTATATTGAAAATACTCTAACACGGAATAGGCATGTACAGATCGCTTCTGGGATCCCAAAATATCGAATTTTTGGGTGTTTTGGGCCTGAATTTGAGATATCGACTTTGGGCACCTAAAATATCGATTTTTAGCATATTTTGGGCCTATATTTTGAAAATATTCTAGCACTGAGTAGGCATGTACAGATCGCTTCTGGGACCCAAAAATATCGAATTTTCGGGTGTTTTGAGCCTGAATTTGAGATATAAACGGGTACAGAAGATGCATGAACATATCGACTTTTGGGCACCTAAAAGATCGATTTTCATTGTGTTTTGGGCCTGTATATTGAAAATACTCTAACACGGAGTAGGCATGTACAGATCGCTTCTGGGATCCCAAAATAACGAATTTTTGGGTGTTTTGGGCCTGAATTTGAGATATCGACTTTGGGCACCTAAAATATCGATTTTTAGCATGTTTTTGGCCTATATTTTGAAAATATTCTAGCACTAAGTAGAAATGTACAGATCAATTCTGGGACCCCAAAATATCGAATTTTAGGGTGTTTTGAGCCTGAATTTGAGATATAAACGGGTACAGATGATGCATGCACAAATCGACTTTGGACACTTAAAATATCGATTTTTAGCATGTTTTGAGCCTATATTTTGAAAACATTCTAGCACTGAGTAGGCATGTACAGTTTGCTTGTGGGACTTAAAAATATCGAATTTTCGGGTGTTTTGAGGTTGAATTTGGGATATAAACTTGTGCAGAAGATGCATACACATATTGACTTTGGTCACCTAAAATATCGATTTTCAGCTTGTTTTGGGCCTGTATTTCGAAAATACTCTAACACGGAGTAGGCATGTACAGATCGCTTCTGGGATCCCAAAATATCGAATTTTTGGGTGTTTTGGGCCTGAATTTGAGATATCGACTTTGTGCACCTAAAATATCGATTTTTAGCATGTTTTGGGCTTATATTTTTAAAATATTCTTGCACTGAGTAGGCATGTACAGATCGCTTCTGGGACCAAAAAATATCGAATTTTCGGGTGTTTTGAGCCTGAATTTGAGATATAAACGGGTACAGAAGATGCATGCACCTATCGACTTTTGGGCACCTAAAATATCGATTTTGAGCATGTTTTGGGTCTGTATCTTGAAAACATTCTAACTAGGAGTAGGGATGTACAAATCGCTTCTAGGACCCAAAAATACCGAATTTTCGGGGTTTTTTGAGCCTGAATTTGAGATATAAACTTGTACAGAAGATGCATGCACATATTGAATTTGGTCACCTAAATAATCGATTTTCAGCTTGTTTTGGGCCTGTACTTTGAAAATACTCTAACTAGGAGTAGACATGTACAGATCGCTTCTGGGACCCAAACATATCGAATTTTCGGGTGTTTTGAGCCTGAATTTGAGATATAAACGAGTACGAAAGTTGCATGCACATATCGACTTTGGACACTTAAAATATCGATTTTTAGCATGTTTTGAGCCTATATTTTGAAAACATTCTAGCACTGACTAAACATGTACAGATCGCTTCTGGGACCCAAAATTATCGAATTTTCGGGTGTTTTGAGGTTGAATTTGGGATATAAATGGGTACAGAAGATGCATGCACATTTCGACTTTTGGGCACCTAAAAGATCGATTTTCAGTATGTTTTGGGCCTGTATTTTGAAAATACTCTAACACGGAGTAGGCATGTACAGTTCGCTTCTGGGACCCCAAAATATCGAATTTTCGGGTGTTTTGGGCCTGAATTTGAGATATCGACTTTGGGCACCTAAAATATCGATTTTTAGCATGTTTTGGGCCAATATCTTTAAAATATTCTAGCACTAAGTAGGCATGTACAGATCGCTTCAAGGACCCAAAAATATCGAATTTTCGGGTGTTTTGAGGTTGAATTTGGGATATAAACTGGTGCAGAAGATGCATAAACATATTGACTTTGGTCACCTAAAATATCGATTTTCAGTTTGTTTTGGGCCTGTATTTTGAAAATACTCTAACACGGAGTAGGCAAGTACAGATCGCTTCTGGGACCCCAAAATATCGAATTTTTGGGTGTTTTTAACCTGAATTTGAGATATAAACGGGTACAGAAGATGCATCCACATATCGACTTTTGGGCACCTAAAAGATCGATTTTCAGTATGTTTTGGGCCTGTATATTGAAAATACTCTAACACGGAGTAGGCATGTACAGATCGCTTCAAGGACCCCAAAATATCGAATTTTTGGGTGTTTTGTGCCTGAATTTGAGATATCGAATTTGGGCACCAAAAATATCGATTTTTAGCATGTTTTGGGCCTATATTTTGAAAATATTCTAGCACTGAGTAGGCATGTACAGATCGCTTCTGGGATCCCACAATATCGAATTTTCGGGTGTTTGGAGCCTGAATTTGAGATATAAACGGGTACAGAAGATGCATGCATATATCGACTTTTATGCACCTAAAATATCGATTTTGAGCATGTTTTGGGTCTGTATCTTGAAAACATTCTAACTAGGTGTAGGGATGTACAGATCACTTCTGGAACCCCAAAATATCGAATTTTCGGGTGTTTTGAGGTTGAATTTGGGATATAAACGGGTGCAGAAGATGCATACACATATTGACTTTGGTCACATAAAATATCGATTTTTAACTTGTTTTGGGCATGTATTTTGAAAATACTCTAACACGGAGTAGGCATGTACAGATCGCTTCTGGGATCCCAAAATATCGAATTTTTGGGTGTTTTGGGCCTAAATTTGAGATATCGACTTTGTGCACCTAAAATATCGATTTTTAGCATGTTTTGGGCTTATATTTTGAAAATATTCTAGCACTGAGTAGGCATGTACAGATCGCTTCTGGGACCACAAAATATCGAATTTTCGGGTGTTTTGAGCCTGAATTTGAGATATAAACGTGTACAGAAGATGCATGCACCTATCGACATTTGGGCACCTAAAATATCGATTTTGAGCATGTTTTGGGTCTGTATCTTGAAAACATTCTAACTAGGAGTAAGGATGTACAGATCGTTTCTAGGACCCAAAAATACCGAATTTTCGGGTGTTTTGAGCCTGAATTTGAGATATAAACGGGTACAGAAGATGCATGCACATATTGAATTTGGTCACCTAAAATATCGATTTTCAGCATGTTTTGGGCCTTTTTTTTTTAAATACTCTAACTAGGAGTAGGCATGTAGAGATCGCTTCTGGGACCCAAAAATATCGAATTTTCGGGTGTTTTGAGCCTGAATTTGAGATATAAACGGGTACAGAAGTTGCATGCACATATCGACTTTGGACACTTAAAATATTGATTTTTAGCATGTTTTGAGCCTATATTTTGAAAACATTCTAGCACTGACTAAACATGTACAGATCGCTTCTGGGACCCAAAATTATTGAATTTTCGGGTGTTTTGAGGTTGAATTTGATATATAAACGGGTACAGAAGATGCATGCACATATCGACTTTTGGGCACCTAAAAGATCGATTTTTAGTATGTTTTGGGCCTGTATTTTGAAAATACTCTAACACGGAGTAGGCATGTACAGATCGCTTCTGGGATCCCAAAATAACGAATTTTTGGGCGTTTTGGGCCTGAATTTGAGATATCGACTTTGGGCACCTAAAATATCGATTTTTAGCATGTTTTTGGCCTATATTTTGAAAATATTCTAGCACTAAGTAGAAATGTACAGATCAATTCTGGGACCCCAAAATATCGAATTTTAGGGTGTTTTGAGCCTGAATTTGAGATATAAACGGGTACAGATGATGCATGCACATATCGACTTTGGACACTTAAAATATCGATTTTTAGCATGTTTTGAGCCTATATTTTGAAAACATTCTAGCACTGAGTAGGCATGTACAGTTTGCTTGTGGGACTTAAAAATATCGAATTTTCGGGTGTTTGGAGGTTGAATTTGGGATATAAATGGGTACAGAAGATGCATGCACATATCGACTTTTGGGCACCTAAAAGATCGATTTTCAGTATGTTTTGGGCCTGTATTTTGAAAATACTCTAACACGGAGTAGGCATGTACAGTTCGCTTCTGGGACCCCAAAATATCGAATTTTCGGGTGTTTTGGGCCTAAATTTGAGATATCGACTTTGGGCACCTAAAATATCGATTTTTAGCATGTTTTGGGCCAATATCTTTAAAATATTCTAGCACTAAGTAGGCATGTACAGATCACTTCAGGGACCCAAAAATATCGAATTTTCGGGTGTTTTGAGGTTGAATTTGGGATATAAACTGGTGCAGAAGATGCATAAACATATTGACTTTGGTCACCTAAAATATCGATTTTCAGTTTGTTTTGGGCCTGTATTTTGAAAATACTCTAACACGGAGTAGGCAAGTACAGATCGATTCTGGGACCCCAAAATATCGAATTTTTGGGTGTTTTTAACCTGAATTTGAGATATAAACGGGTACAGAAGATGCATCCACATATCGACTTTTGGGCACCTAAAAGATCGATTTTCAGTATGTTTTGGGCCTGTATATTGAAAATACTCTAACACGGAGTAGGCATGTACAGATCGCTTCAAGGACCCCAAAATAACGAATTTTTGGGTGTTTTGGGCCTGAATTTGAGATATCGACTTTGGGCACCAAAAATATCGATTTTTAGCATGTTTTGGGCCTATATTTTGAAAATATTCTAGCACTGAGTAGGCATGTACAGATCGCTTCTGGGATCCCAAAATATCGAATTTTCGGGTGTTTGGAGCCTGAATTTGAGATATAAACGGGTACAGAAGATGCATGCATATATCGACTTTTATGCACCTAAAATATCGATTTTGAGCATGTTTTGGGTCTGTATCTTGAAAACATTCTAACTAGGAGTAGGGATGTACAGATCACTTCTGGAACCCCAAAATATCGAATTTTCGGGTGTTTTGAGGTTGAATTTGGGATATAAACGGGTGCAGAAGATGCATACACATATTGACTTTGGTCACCTAAAATATCGATTTTCAACTTGTTTTGGGCATGTATTTTGAAAATACTCTAACACGGAGTAGGCATGTACAGATCGCTTCTGGGATCCCAAAATATAGAATTTTTGGGTGTTTTGGGCCTAAATTTGAGATATCGACTTTGTGCACCTAAAATATCGATTTTTAGCATGTTTTGGGCTTATATTTTGAAAATATTCTAGCACTGAGTAGGCATGTACAGATCGCTTCTGGGACCACAAAATATCGAATTTTCGGGTGTTTTGAGCCTGAATTTGAGATATAAACGGGTACAGAAGATGCATGCACCTATCGACATTTGGGCACCTAAAATATCGATTTTGAGCATGTTTTGGGTCTGTATCTTGAAAACATTCTAACTAGGAGTAGGGATGTACAGATCGTTTCTAGGACCCAAAAATACCGAATTTTCGGGTGTTTTGAGCCTGAATTTGAGATATAAACGGGTACAGAAGATGCATGCACATATTGAATTTGGTCACCTAAAATATCGATTTTCAGCATGTTTTGGGCCTGTATTTTGAAAATACTCTAACTAGGAGTAGGCATGTATAGATCGCTTCTGGGACCCAAAAATATCGAATTTTCGGGTGTTTTGAGCCTGAATTTGAGATATAAACGAGTACGGAAGTTGCATGCACATATCGACTTTGGACACTTAAAATATCGATTTTTAGCATGTTTTGAGCCTATATTTTGAAAACATTCTAGCACTGACTAAACATGTACAGATCGCTTCTGGGACCCAAAATTATCGAATTTTCGGGTGTTTTGAGGTTGAATTTGGGATATAAATGGGTACAGAAGATGCATGCACATATCGACTTTTGGGCACCTAAAAGATCGATTTTCAGTATGTTTTGGGCCTGTATTTTGAAAATACTCTAACACGGAGTAGGCATGTACAGTTCGCTTCTGGGACCCCAAAATATCGAATTTTCGGGTGTTTTGGGCCTAAATTTGAGATATCGACTTTGGGCACCTAAAATATCGATTTTTAGCATGTTTTGGGCCAATATCTTTAAAATATTCTAGCACTAAGTAGGCATGTACAGATCACTTCAGGGACCCAAAAATATCGAATTTTCGGGTGTTTTGAGGTTGAATTTGGGATATAAACTGGTGCAGAAGATGCATAAACATATTGACTTTGGTCACCTAAAATATCGATTTTCAGTTTGTTTTGGGCCTGTATTTTGAAAATACTCTAACACGGAGTAGGCAAGTACAGATCGCTTCTGGGACCCCAAAATATCGAATTTTTGGGTGTTTTTAACCTGAATTTGAGATATAAACGGGTACAGAAGATGCATCCACATATCGACTTTTGGGCACCTAAAAGATCGATTTTCAGTATGTTTTGGGCCTGTATATTGAAAATACTCTAACACGGAGTAGGCATGTACAGATCGCTTCAAGGACCCCAAAATAACGAATTTTTGGGTGTTTTGGGCCTGAATTTGAGATATCGACTTTGGGCACCTAAAATATCGATTTTTAGCATGTTTTGGGCCTATATTTTGAAAATATTCTAGCACTGAGTAGGCATGTACAGATCGCTTCTGGGATCCCAAAATATCGAATTTTCGGGTGTTTGGAGCCTGAATTTGAGATATAAACGGGTACAGAAGTTGCATGCACATATCGACTTTGGACACTTAAAATATTGATTTTTAGCATGTTTTGAGCCTATATTTTCAAAACATTCTAGCACTGACTAAACATGTACAGATAGCTTCTGGGACCCAAAATTATTGAATTTTCGGGTGTTTTGAGGTTGAATTTGATATATAAACGGGTACAGAAGATGCATGCACATATCGACTTTTGGGCACCTAAAAGATCGATTTTTAGTATGTTTTGGGCCTGTATTTTGAAAATACTCTAACACGGAGTAGGCATATACAGTTCGCTTCTGGGACCCCAAAATATCGAATTTCCGGGTGTTTTGGGCCTGAATTTGAGATATCGACTTTGGGCACCTAAAATATCGATTTTTATCATGTTTTGGGCCTATATTTTGAAAATATTCTAGCATTAGGTAGGCATGTACAGATCACTTCTGGGACCCCAATATATCGAATTTTCGGATGTTTTGAGCCTGAATTTGAGATATAAACGGGTACAGATGATGCATGCACATATCGACTTTGGACACTTAAAATATCGATTTTTAGCATGTTTTGAGCCTATATTTTGAAAACATTCTAGCACTGAGTAGGCATGTACAGTTTGCTTGTGGGACTTAAAAATATCGAATTTTCGGGTGTTTTGAGGTTGAATTTGGGATATAAACGGGTGCAGAAGATGCATAAACATATTGAATTTGGTCACCTAAAATATCGATTTTCAGTTTGTTTTGGGCCTGTATTTTGAAAATACTCTAACACGGAGTAGGCAAGTACAGATCGCTTCTGGGACCCCAAAATATCGAATTTTTGGGTGTTTTTAACATGAATTTGAGATATAAACGGGTACAGAAGATGCATCCACATATCGACTTTTGGGCACCTAAAAGATCGATTTTCAGTATGTTTTGGGCCTGTATATTGAAAATACTCTAACACGGAGTAGGCATGTACAGATCGCTTCTAGGACCCCAAAATATCGAATTTTTGGGTGTTTTGGGCCTGAATTAGAGATATCGACTTTGGGCACCAAAAATATCGATTTTTAGCATGTTTTGGGCCTATATTTTGAAAATATTCTAGCACTGAGTATGCATGTACAGATCGCTTCTGGGATCCCAAAATATCGAATTTTCGGGTGTTTGGAGCCTGAATTTGAGATATAAACGGATACAGAAGATGCATGCATATATCGACTTTTATGCACCTAAAATATCGATTTTGAGCATGTTTTGGGTCTGTATCTTGAAAACATTCTAACTAGGAGTAGGGATGTACAGATCACTTCTGGAACCCCAAAATATCGAATTTTCGGGTGTTTTGAGGTTGAATTTGGGATATAAACGAGTGCAGAAGATGCATACACATATTGACTTTGGTCACCTAAAATATCGATTTTCAACTTGTTTTGGGCATGTATTTTGAAAATACTCTAACACGGAGTAGGCATGTACAGATCGCTTCTGGGATCCCAAAATATCGAATTTTTGGGTGTTTTGGGCCTAAATTTGAGATATCGACTTTGTGCACCTAAAATATCGATTTTTAGCATGTTTTGGGCTTATATTTTGAAAATATTCTAGCACTGAGTAGGCATGTACAGATCGCTTCTGGGACCACAAAATATCGAATTTTCGGGTGTTTTGAGCCTGAATTTGAGATATAAACGGGTACAGAAGATGCATGCACCTATCGACATTTGGGCACCTAAAATATCGATTTTGAGCATGTTTTGGGTCTGTATCTTGAAAACATTCTAACTAGGAGTAGGGATGTACAGATCGTTTCTAGGACCCAAAAATACCGAATTTTCGGGTGTTTTGAGCCTGAATTTGAGATATAAACGGGTACAGAAGATGCATGCACATATCGACTTTGGACACTTAAAATATCGATTTTTAGCATGTTTTGAGCCTATATTTTGAAAATACTCTAACTAGGAGTAGGCATGTACAGATCGCTTCTGGGACCCAAAAATATCGAATTTTCGGGTCTTTTGAGCCTGAATTTGAGATATAAACGAGTACGGAAGTTGCATGCACATTTCGACTTTGGACACTTAAAATATCGATTTTTAGCATGTTTTGAGCCTATATTTTGAAAACATTCTAGCACTGACTAAACATGTACAGATCGCTTCAGGGACCCAAAATTATCGAATTTTCGGGTGTTTTGAGGTTGAATTTGGGATATAAATGGGTACAGAAGATGCATGCACATATCGACTTTTGGGCACCTAAAAGATCGATTTTCAGTATGTTTTGGGCCTGTATTTTGAAAATACTCTAACACGGAGTAGGCATGTACAGTTCGCTTCTGGGACCCCAAAATATCGAATTTTTGGGTGTTTTGGGCCTGAATTTGAGATATCGACTTTGGGCACCTAAAATATCGATTTTTAGCATGTTTTTGGCCAATATCTTTAAAATATTCTAGCACTAAGTAGGCATGTACAGATCGCTTCAGGGACCCAAAAATATCGAATTTTCGGGTGTTTTGAGGTTGAATTTGGGATATAAACTGGTGCAGAAGATGCATAAACATATTGAATTTGGTCACCTAAAATATCGATTTTCAGTTTGTTTTGGGCCTGTATTTTGAAAATACTCTAACACGGAGTAGGCAAGTACAGATTGCTTCTGGGACCCCAAAATATCGAATTTTTGGGTGTTTTTAACCTGAATTTGAGATATAAACGGGTACAGAAGATGCATCCACATATCGACTTTTGGGCTCCTAAAAGATCGATTTTCAGTATGTTTTGGGCCTGTATATTGAAAATACTCTAACACGGAGTAGGCATGTACAGATCGCTTCAAGGACCCCAAAATATCGAATTTTTGGGTGTTTTGGGCCTGAATTTGAGATATCGACTTTGGGCACCAAAAATATCGATTTTTAGCATGTTTTGGGCCTATATTTTGAAAATATTCTAGCACTGAGTATGCATGTACAGATCGCTTCTGGGATCCCAAAATATCGAATTTTCGGGTGTTTGGAGCCTGAATTTGAGATATAAACGGGTACAGAAGATGCATGCATATATCGACTTTTATGCACCTAAAATATCGATTTTGAGCATGTTTTGGGTCTGTATCTTGAAAACATTCTAACTAGGAGTAGGGATGTACAGATCACTTCTGGAACCCCAAAATATCGAATTTTCGGGTGTTTTGAGGTTGAATTTGGGATATAAACGGGTGCAGAAGATGCATACACATATTGACTTTGGTCACCTAAAATATCGATTTTCAACTTGTTTTGGGCATGTATTTTGAAAATACTCTAACACGGAGTAGGCATGTACAGATCGCTTCTGGGATCCCAAAATATCGAATTTTTGGGTGTTTTGGGCCTAAATTTGAGATATCGACTTTGTGCACCTAAAATATCGATTTTTAGCATGTTTTGGGCTTATATTTTGAAAATATTCTAGCACTGAGTAGGCATGTACAGATCGCTTCTGGGACCACAAAATATCGAATTTTCGGGTGTTTTGAGCCTGAATTTGAGATATAAACGGGTACAGAAGATGCATGCACCTATCGACATTTGGGCACCTAAAATATCGATTTTGAGCATGTTTTGGGTCTGTATCTTGAAAACATTCTAACTAGGAGTAGGGATGTACAGATCGTTTCTAGGACCCAAAAATACCGAATTTTCGGGTGTTTTGAGCCTGAATTTGAGGTATAAACGGGTACAGAAGATGCATGCACATATCGACTTTGGACACTTAAAATATCGATTTTTAGCATGTTTTGAGCCTATATTTTGCAAATATTCTTGCACTGAGTAGGCATGTACAGATCGTTTCTGGGACCCAAAAATATCGAATTTTTGGGTATTTTGAGGTTGAATTTGGGATATAAACGGGTGCAGAAGATGCATACACATATTGATTTTGGTCACCTAAAATACCGATTTTCAGCTTGTTTTGGGCCTGTATATTGAAAATACTCTAACACGGAGTAGGCATGTACAGATCGCTTTTGGGACCCAACAATATCGAATTTTCGGGTGTTTTGTGCCTGAATTTGAGATATAAACGGGTACAGAAGATGCATGCACATATCGACTTTGGACACTTAAAATATCGATTTTTAGCATGTTTTGAGCCTATATTTTTAAAAAATTCTAGCACTGAGTAGGCATGTACAGTTTGCTTCTGGGAATTAAAAATATCGAATTTTCCTGTGTTTTGAGGTTGAATTTGGGATATAAACGGGTGCATAAGATGAATACACATATTGACTTTGGTCACCTAAAATATCGATTTTCAACTTGTTTTGGGCATGTATTTTGAAAATACTCTAACACGGAGTAGGCAAGTACAGATCGATTCTGGGACCCCAAAATATCGAGTTTTCGGATGTTTTGAGCCTGAATTTGAGATATAAACGGGTACAGATGATGGATGCACATATCGACTTTGGACACTTAAAATATCGATTTTTAGCATGTTTTGAGCCTATATTTTGAAAATATTCTAGCACTGAGTAGGCATGTACAGATCGCTTCTAGGACCCAAAAATATCGAATTTTCGGGTGTTTTGAGGTTGAATTTGGGATATAAACGGGTGAAGAAGATGGATACACATATTGACTTTGGTCACCTAAAATATCGATTTTCAGCTTGTTTTAGGCCTGTATATTGAAAATACTCTAACACGGAGTAGGCATATACAGATCGCTTCTGGGACCCCAAAATATCGAATTTTTGGGTGTTTTTGGGCCTGAATTTGAGATATCGACTTTGGGCACCTAAAATATCGATTTTTAGCATGTTTTGGGCCTATATTTTGAAAATATTCTAGCACTGAGTAGGCATGTACAGATCGCTTGTGAGACCCCAAAATATCGAATTTTCGGGTGTTTGGAGCCGTAATTTGAGATATAAACGGGTACGGAAGATGCATGCACATATCGACTTTCGGGCACCTAAAGTATCGATTTTCGGTATGTTTTGGGCCTTTATTTTGAAAATTCTCTAACACGGAATAGGCATGCACAGATCGCTTCTGGGACCCCAATATATCGAATTTTCGGGTGTTTTTGGCCTGAATTTCATATATCGACTTTGGGCACATAAAATATCGATTTTTAGCTTGGTTTGGGCCTATATTTTGAAAATATTCTAGCACTGAGTAGGCATGTACAGATCGCTTTTGGGACCCCAAAATATCGAATTTTTGTGTGTTTTGAGCCTTTATTTGAGATATAAACGGGTACAGAAAATGCATGCACATATTGACTTTGGGCACCTAAAAGATCGATTTTCAGTATGTTTTGGGCCTGTATTTTGAAAATACTCTAACACGGAGTAGGCATGTACAGATCACTTCTGGGACCCCAAAATATCGAATTTTCGGGTGTTTTGAGCCTGAATTTGAGATATAAACGGGTACAGATGATGCATGCACATATCGACTTTGGACACTTAAAATATCGATTTTTAGCATGTTTTTGAGCCTATATTTTGAAAACATTCTAGCACTGATTAGGCATGTACAGATCGCTTCTGGGACCAAAAAATATCGAATTTTCAAATGTTTTGAGGCTGAATTTGGGATATAAACGGGTGCAGAAGATGCATACACATATTGACTTTGGTCACCTAAAATATCGATTTTCAGCTTGTTTTGGGCCTGTATTTTGAAAATACTCTAACACGGAGTAGGCAAGTACAGATTGCTTCTGGGACCCCAAAATATCGAATTTTCGTATCGCTTCTGGGACCCAAAATTATCGAATTTTCGGGTGTTTTGAGGTTGAATTTGGGATATAAACGGGTGCAGAAGATTCATCCACATATCAACTTTTGGGCACCTAAAAGATCGATTTTCAGTATGTTTTGGGCCTGCATATTGAAAATACTCTAACACGGAGTAGGCATGTACAGATCGCTTCTGGGACCCCAAAATATCGAATTTTTAGGTGTTTTGGGCCTGAATTTAAGATATCGACTTTGGACACCTAAAATATCGATTTTTAGCATGTTTTGGGCCAATATTTTGAAAATATTCTAGCACTGAGTAGGCATGTACAGATCGCTTCTGGGATCCTAAAATATAGAATTTTCGGGTGTTTGGAGCCTGAATTTGAGATATAAACGGGTACAGAAGATGCATGCACATATTGACTTTGGGCACCTAAAATATCGATTTTCAGCATGTTTTGGGCCTGTATTTTGAAAATACTCTAACACGGAGTAGGCATGTACAGTTCGCTTCTAGGACCCCAAAATATCGAATATTCGGGTGTTTTGGGCCTGAATTTGAGATATCGACTTTGGGCACCTAAAATATCGATTTTTAGCATGTTTTGGGCCTATATCTTTAAAATATTCTAGCACTAGGTAGGCATGAACAGATCACTTCTGGAACCCCAAAATATCGAATTTTCGGGTGTTTTGAGCCTGAATTTGAGATATAAACGGGTACAGATGATGCATCCACATATCGACTTTTGGGCACCTAAAATATCGATTTTCAGTTTGTTTTGGGCCTGTATTTTGAAAATACTCTAACACGGAGTAGGCAAGTACAGATCGCTTCTGGGACCCCAAAATATCGAATTTTTGGGTGTTTTTAACATGAATTTGAGATATAAACGGGTACAGAAGATGCATCCACATATCGACTTTTGGGCACCTAAAAGATCGATTTTCAGTATGTTTTGGGCCTGTATATTGAAAATACTCTAACACGGAGTAGGCATGTACAGATCGCTTCTAGGACCCCAAAATATCGAATTTTTGGGTGTTTTGGGCCTGAATTAGAGATATCGACTTTGGGCACCAAAAATATCGATTTTTAGCATGTTTTGGGCCTATATTTTGAAAATATTCTAGCACTGAGTATGCATGTACAGATCGCTTCTGGGATCCCAAAATATCGAATTTTCGGGTGTTTGGAGCCTGAATTTGAGATATAAACGGATACAGAAGATGCATGCATATATCGACTTTTATGCACCTAAAATATCGATTTTGAGCATGTTTTGGGTCTGTATCTTGAAAACATTCTAACTAGGAGTAGGGATGTACAGATCACTTCTGGAACCCCAAAATATCGAATTTTCGGGTGTTTTGGGGTTGAATTTGGGATATAAACGAGTGCAGAAGATGCATACACATATTGACTTTGGTCACCTAAAATATCGATTTTCAACTTGTTTTGGGCATGTATTTTGAAAATACTCTAACACGGAGTAGGCATGTACAGATCGCTTCTGGGATCCCAAAATATCGAATTTTTGGGTGTTTTGGGCCTAAATTTGAGATATCGACTTTGTGCACCTAAAATATCGATTTTTAGCATGTTTTGGGCTTATATTTTGAAAATATTCTAGCACTGAGTAGGCATGTACAGATCGCTTCTGGGACCACAAAATATCGAATTTTCGGGTGTTTTGAGCCTGAATTTGAGATATAAACGGGTACAGAAGATGCATGCACCTATCGACATTTGGGCACCTAAAATATCGATTTTGAGCATGTTTTGGGTCTGTATCTTGAAAACATTCTAACTAGGAGTAGGGATGTACAGATCGTTTCTAGGACCCAAAAATACCGAATTTTCGGGTGTTTTGAGCCTGAATTTGAGATATAAACGGGTACAGAAGATGCATGCACATATCGACTTTGGACACTTAAAATATCGATTTTTAGCATGTTTTGAGCCTATATTTTGAAAATACTCTAACTAGGAGTAGGCATGTACAGATCGCTTCTGGGACCCAAAAATATCGAATTTTCGGGTCTTTTGAGCCTGAATTTGAGATATAAACGAGTACGGAAGTTGCATGCACATTTCGACTTTGGACACTTAAAATATCGATTTTTAGCATGTTTTGAGCCTATATTTTGAAAACATTCTAGCACTGACTAAACATGTACAGATCGCTTCAGGGACCCAAAATTATCGAATTTTCGGGTGTTTTGAGGTTGAATTTGGGATATAAATGGGTACAGAAGATGCATGCACATATCGACTTTTGGGCACCTAAAAGATCGATTTTCAGTATGTTTTGGGCCTGTATTTTGAAAATACTCTAACACGGAGTAGGCATGTACAGTTCGCTTCTGGGACCCCAAAATATCGAATTTTTGGGTGTTTTGGGCCTGAATTTGAGATATCGACTTTGGGCACCTAAAATATCGATTTTTAGCATGTTTTTGGCCAATATCTTTAAAATATTCTAGCACTAAGTAGGCATGTACAGATCGCTTCAGGGACCCAAAAATATCGAATTTTCGGGTGTTTTGAGGTTGAATTTGGGATATAAACTGGTGCAGAAGATGCATAAACATATTGAATTTGGTCACCTAAAATATCGATTTTCAGTTTGTTTTGGGCCTGTATTTTGAAAATACTCTAACACGGAGTAGGCAAGTACAGATTGCTTCTGGGACCCCAAAATATCGAATTTTTGGGTGTTTTTAACCTGAATTTGAGATATAAACGGGTACAGAAGATGCATCCACATATCGACTTTTGGGCTCCTAAAAGATCGATTTTCAGTATGTTTTGGGCCTGTATATTGAAAATACTCTAACACGGAGTAGGCATGTACAGATCGCTTCAAGGACCCCAAAATATCGAATTTTTGGGTGTTTTGGGCCTGAATTTGAGATATCGACTTTGGGCACCAAAAATATCGATTTTTAGCATGTTTTGGGCCTATATTTTGAAAATATTCTAGCACTGAGTATGCATGTACAGATCGCTTCTGGGATCCCAAAATATCGAATTTTCGGGTGTTTGGAGCCTGAATTTGAGATATAAACGGGTACAGAAGATGCATGCATATATCGACTTTTATGCACCTAAAATATCGATTTTGAGCATGTTTTGGGTCTGTATCTTGAAAACATTCTAACTAGGAGTAGGGATGTACAGATCACTTCTGGAACCCCAAAATATCGAATTTTCGGGTGTTTTGAGGTTGAATTTGGGATATAAACGGGTGCAGAAGATGCATACACATATTGACTTTGGTCACCTAAAATATCGATTTTCAACTTGTTTTGGGCATGTATTTTGAAAATACTCTAACACGGAGTAGGCATGTACAGATCGCTTCTGGGATCCCAAAATATCGAATTTTTGGGTGTTTTGGGCCTAAATTTGAGATATCGACTTTGTGCACCTAAAATATCGATTTTTAGCATGTTTTGGGCTTATATTTTGAAAATATTCTAGCACTGAGTAGGCATGTACAGATCGCTTCTGGGACCACAAAATATCGAATTTTCGGGTGTTTTGAGCCTGAATTTGAGATATAAACGGGTACAGAAGATGCATGCACCTATCGACATTTGGGCACCTAAAATATCGATTTTGAGCATGTTTTGGGTCTGTATCTTGAAAACATTCTAACTAGGAGTAGGGATGTACAGATCGTTTCTAGGACCCAAAAATACCGAATTTTCGGGTGTTTTGAGCCTGAATTTGAGGTATAAACGGGTACAGAAGATGCATGCACATATCGACTTTGGACACTTAAAATATCGATTTTTAGCATGTTTTGAGCCTATATTTTGCAAATATTCTTGCACTGAGTAGGCATGTACAGATCGTTTCTGGGACCCAAAAATATCGAATTTTTGGGTATTTTGAGGTTGAATTTGGGATATAAACGGGTGCAGAAGATGCATACACATATTGATTTTGGTCACCTAAAATACCGATTTTCAGCTTGTTTTGGGCCTGTATATTGAAAATACTCTAACACGGAGTAGGCATGTACAGATCGCTTTTGGGACCCAACAATATCGAATTTTCGGGTGTTTTGTGCCTGAATTTGAGATATAAACGGGTACAGAAGATGCATGCACATATCGACTTTGGACACTTAAAATATCGATTTTTAGCATGTTTTGAGCCTATATTTTTAAAAAATTCTAGCACTGAGTAGGCATGTACAGTTTGCTTCTGGGAATTAAAAATATCGAATTTTCCTGTGTTTTGAGGTTGAATTTGGGATATAAACGGGTGCATAAGATGAATACACATATTGACTTTGGTCACCTAAAATATCGATTTTCAACTTGTTTTGGGCATGTATTTTGAAAATACTCTAACACGGAGTAGGCAAGTACAGATCGATTCTGGGACCCCAAAATATCGAGTTTTCGGATGTTTTGAGCCTGAATTTGAGATATAAACGGGTACAGATGATGGATGCACATATCGACTTTGGACACTTAAAATATCGATTTTTAGCATGTTTTGAGCCTATATTTTGAAAACATTCTAGCACTGAGTAGGCATGTACAGATCGCTTCTAGGACCCAAAAATATCGAATTTTCGGGTGTTTTGAGGTTGAATTTGGGATATAAACGGGTGAAGAAGATGGATACACATATTGACTTTGGTCACCTAAAATATCGATTTTCAGCTTGTTTTAGGCCTGTATATTGAAAATACTCTAACACGGAGTAGGCATATACAGATCGCTTCTGGGACCCCAAAATATCGAATTTTTGGGTGTTTTTGGGCCTGAATTTGAGATATCGACTTTGGGCACCTAAAATATCGATTTTTAGCATGTTTTGGGCCTATATTTTGAAAATATTCTAGCACTGAGTAGGCATGTACAGATCGCTTGTGAGACCCCAAAATATCGAATTTTCGGGTGTTTGGAGCCGTAATTTGAGATATAAACGGGTACGGAAGATGCATGCACATATCGACTTTCGGGCACCTAAAGTATCGATTTTCGGTATGTTTTGGGCCTTTATTTTGAAAATTCTCTAACACGGAATAGGCATGCACAGATCGCTTCTGGGACCCCAATATATCGAATTTTCGGGTGTTTTTGGCCTGAATTTCATATATCGACTTTGGGCACATAAAATATCGATTTTTAGCTTGGTTTGGGCCTATATTTTGAAAATATTCTAGCACTGAGTAGGCATGTACAGATCGCTTTTGGGACCCCAAAATATCGAATTTTTGTGTGTTTTGAGCCTTTATTTGAGATATAAACGGGTACAGAAAATGCATGCACATATTGACTTTGGGCACCTAAAAGATCGATTTTCAGTATGTTTTGGGCCTGTATTTTGAAAATACTCTAACACGGAGTAGGCATGTACAGATCACTTCTGGGACCCCAAAATATCGAATTTTCGGGTGTTTTGAGCCTGAATTTGAGATATAAACGGGTACAGATGATGCATGCACATATCGACTTTGGACACTTAAAATATCGATTTTTAGCATGTTTTTGAGCCTATATTTTGAAAACATTCTAGCACTGAGTAGGCATGTACAGATCGCTTCTGGGACCAAAAAATATCGAATTTTCAAATGTTTTGAGGCTGAATTTGGGATATAAACGGGTGCAGAAGATGCATACACATATTGACTTTGGTCACCTAAAATATCGATTTTCAGCTTGTTTTGGGCCTGTATTTTGAAAATACTCTAACACGGAGTAGGCAAGTACAGATTGCTTCTGGGACCCCAAAATATCGAATTTTCGTATCGCTTCTGGGACCCAAAATTATCGAATTTTCGGGTGTTTTGAGGTTGAATTTGGGATATAAACGGGTGCAGAAGATTCATCCACATATCAACTTTTGGGCACCTAAAAGATCGATTTTCAGTATGTTTTGGGCCTGCATATTGAAAATACTCTAACACGGAGTAGGCATGTACAGATCGCTTCTGGGACCCCAAAATATCGAATTTTTAGGTGTTTTGGGCCTGAATTTAAGATATCGACTTTGGACACCTAAAATATCGATTTTTAGCATGTTTTGGGCCAATATTTTGAAAATATTCTAGCACTGAGTAGGCATGTACAGATCGCTTCTGGGATCCTAAAATATAGAATTTTCGGGTGTTTGGAGCCTGAATTTGAGATATAAACGGGTACAGAAGATGCATGCACATATTGACTTTGGGCACCTAAAATATCGATTTTCAGCATGTTTTGGGCCTGTATTTTGAAAATACTCTAACACGGAGTAGGCATGTACAGTTCGCTTCTAGGACCCCAAAATATCGAATATTCGGGTGTTTTGGGCCTGAATTTGAGATATCGACTTTGGGCACCTAAAATATCGATTTTTAGCATGTTTTGGGCCTATATCTTTAAAATATTCTAGCACTAGGTAGGCATGAACAGATCACTTCTGGAACCCCAAAATATCGAATTTTCGGGTGTTTTGAGCCTGAATTTGAGATATAAACGGGTACAGATGATGCATCCACATATCGACTTTTGGGCACCTAAAAGATCGATTTTCAGTATGTTTTGGGCCTGTATATTGAAAATACTCTAACACGGAATAGGCATGTACAGATCGCTTCTGGGATCCCAAAATTATCGAATTTTCGGGTGTTTGGAGCCTGAATTTGAGATATAAACGGGTACAGAAGATGCATGCATATATCGACTTTTATGCACCTAAAATATCGATTTTGAGCATGTTTTGGGTCTGTATCTTGAAAACATTCTAACTAGGAGTAGGGATGTACAGATCACTTCTGGAACCCCAAAATATCGAATTTTCGGGTGTTTTGAGCCTGAATTTGAGATATAAACGGGTACAGATGATGCATGCACTTATCGACTTTGGACACTTAAAATATCGATTTTTAGCATGTTTTGAGCCTATATTTTGAAAACATTCAAGCACTGAGTAGGCATGTACAGATCGCTTCTGGGACACAAAAAGATCGAATTTTCGGGTGTTTTGAGGTTGAATTTGGGATATAAACGGGTGCAGAAGATGCATTTACATATCGACTTTTGGGCACGTAAAAGATCGATTTTCAGTATGTTTTGGGCCTATATTTTGAAAATATTCTAGCACTAAGTAGGCATGTACATATCTCTTCTGGGACCCCAAAATATCGAATTTTCGGGTGTTTTGAGCCTGAATTTGAGATATAATCGGGTACAGATGATGCATGCACATATCGACTTTGGACACTTAAAATATCGATTTTTAGCCTGTTTTGATCCTATATTTTGAAAAAATTCTAGCACTCAGTAGGCATGTACAGATTGCTTCTGGGACCCAAAAATATCGAGTTTTCGGGTGTTTTGAGGTTGAATTTGGGATATAAATGGGTACAGAAGATGCTTGCTCATATCGACTTTTGGGCACCTAAAAGATCGATTTTCAGTATGTTTTGGGCCTGTATTATGAAAATACTCTAACACGGAGTAGGCATGTACAGTTCGCTTCTGGGACCCCAAAATATCGAATTTTCGGGTGTTTTGGGCCTGAATTTGAGATATCGACTTTGGGCACCTAAAATATCGATTTTTAGCATGTTTTGGGCCTATATCTTTAAAATATTCTAGCACTAGGTAGGCATGAACAGATCACTTCTGGAACCCCAAAATATCGAATTTTCGGGTGTTTTGAGCCTGAATTTGAGATATAAACGGGTACAGATGATGCATCCACATATCGACTTTTGGGCACCTAAAAGATCGATTTTCAGTATGTTTTGGGCCTGTATATTGAAAATACTCTAACACGGAATAGTCATGTACAGATCGCTTCTGGGATCCCAAAATATCGAATTTTTGGGTGTTTTGGGCCTGAATTTGAGATATCGACTTTGGGCACCTAAAATATCGATTTTTAGCATATTTTGGGCCTATATTTTGAAAATATTCTAGCACTGAGTAGGCATGTACAAGATCGCTTCTGGGACCCAAAAATATCGAATTTTCGGGTGTTTTGAGCCTGAATTTGAGATATAAACGGGTACAGAAGATGCATGCACATATCGACTTTTGGGCACCTAAAAGATCGATTTTCATTGTGTTTTGGGCCTGTATATTGAAAATACTCTAACACGGAGTAGGCATGTACAGATCGCTTCTGGGATCCCAAAATAACGAATTTTTGGGTGTTTTGGGCCTGAATTTGAGATATCGACTTTGGGCACCTAAAATATCGATTTTTAGCATGTTTTTGGCCTATATTTTGAAAATATTCTAGCACTAAGTAGAAATGTACAGATCAATTCTGGGACCCCAAAATATCGAATTTTAGGGTGTTTTGAGCCTGAATTTGAGATATAAACGGGTACAGATGATGCATGCACATATCGACTTTGGACACTTAAAATATCGATTTTTAGCATGTTTTGAGCCTATATTTTGAAAACATTCTAGCACTGAGTAGGCATGTACAGTTTGCTTGTGGGACTTAAAAATATCGAATTTTCGGGTGTTTTGAGGTTGAATTTGGGATATAAACGGGTGCAGAAGATGCATACACATATTGACTTTGGTCACCTAAAATATCGATTTTCAGCTTGTTTTGGGCCTGTATTTTGAAAATACTCTAACACGGAGTAGGCATGTACAGATCGCTTCTGGGATCCCAAAATATCGAATTTTTGGGTGTTTTGGGCCTGAATTTGAGATATCGACTTTGTGCACCTAAAATATCGATTTTTAGCATGTTTTGGGCTTATATTTTGAAAATATTCTTGCACTGAGTAGGCATGTACAGATCGCTTTTGGGACCAAAAAATATCGAATTTTCGGGTGTTTTGAGCCTGAATTTGAGATATAAACGTGTACAGAAGATGCATGCACCTATCGACTTTTGGGCACCTAAAATATCGATTTTGAGCATGTTTTGGGTCTGTATCTTGAAAACATTCTAACTAGGAGTAGGGATGTACAGATCGCTTCTAGGACCCAAAAATACCGAATTTTCGGGGTTTTTTGAGCCTGAATTTGAGATATAAACTTGTACAGAAGATGCATGCACATATTGAATTTGGCCACCTAAATAATCGATTTTCAGCTTGTTTTGGGCCTGTATTTTGAAAATACTCTAACTAGGAGTAGGCATGTACAGATCGCTTCTGGGACCCAAAAATATCGAATTTTCGGGTGTTTTGAGCCTGAATTTGAGATATAAACGGGTACAGAAGTTGCATGCACATATCGACTTTGGACACTTAAAATATCGATTTTTAGCATGTTTTTAGCCTATATTTTGAAAACATTCTAGCACTGACTAAACATGTACAGATCGCTTCTGGGACCCAAAATTATCGAATTTTCGGGTGTTTTGAGGTTGAATTTGGGATATAAATGGGTACAGAAGATGCATGCACATATCGACTTTTGGGCACCTAAAAGATCGATTTTCAGTATGTTTTGGGCCTGTATTTTGAAAATACTCTAACACGGAGTAGGCATGTACAGTTCGCTTCTGGGACCCCAAAATATCGAATTTTCGGGTGTTTTGGGCCTGAATTTGAGATATCGACTTTGGGCACCTAAAATATCGATTTTTAGCATGTTTTGGGCCAATATCTTTAAAATATTCTAGCACTAAGTAGGCATGTACAGATCGCTTCAGGGACCCAAAAATATCGAATTTTCGGGTGTTTTGAGGTTGAATTTGGGATATAAACTGGTGCAGAAGATGCATAAACATATTGACTTTGGTCACCTAAAATATCGATTTTCAGTTTGTTTTGGGCCTGTATTTTGAAAATACTCTAACACGTAGTAGGCAAGTACAGATCGCTTCTGGGACCCCAAAATATCGAATTTTTGGGTGTTTTTAACCTGAATTTGAGATATAAACGGGTACAGAAGATGCATCCACATATCGACTTTTGGGCACCTAAAAGATCGATTTTCAGTATGTTTTGGGCTTGTATATTGAAAATACTCTAACACGGAGTAGGCATGTACAGATCGCTTCTAGGACCCCAAAATATCGAATTTTTGGGTGTTTTGGGCCTGAATTTGAGATATCGAGTTTGGGCACCAAAAATATCGATTTTTAGCATGTTTTGGGCCTATATTTTGAAAATATTCTAGCACTGAGTAGGCATGTACAGATCGCTTCTAGGATCCCAAAATATCGAATTTTCGGGTGTTTGGAGCCTGAATTTGAGATATAAACGGGTACAGAAGATGCATGCATATATCGACTTTTATGCACCTAAAATATCGATTTTGAGCATGTTTTGGGTCTGTATCTTGAAAACATTCTAACTAGGAGTAGGGATATACAGATCACTTCTGGAACCCCAAAATATCGAATTTTCGGGTGTTTTGAGCCTGAATTTGAGATATAAACGGGTACAGATGATGCATGCACTTATCGACTTTGGACACTTAAAATATCGATTTTTAGCATGTTTTGAGCCTATATTTTGAAAACATTCAAGCACTGAGTAGGCATGTACAGATCGCTTCTGGGACACAAAAATATCGAATTTTCGGGTGTTTTGAGGTTGAATTTGGGATATAAACGGGTGCAGAAGATGCATTTACATATCGACTTTTGGGCACGTAAAAGATCGATTTTCAGTATGTTTTGGGCCTATATTTTGAAAATATTCTAGCACTAAGTAGGCATGTACATATCTCTTCTGGGACCCCAAAATATCGAATTTTCGGGTGTTTTGAGCCTGAATTTGAGATATAAACTGGTACAGATGATGCATGCACATATCGACTTTGGACACTTAAAATATCGATTTTTAGCATGTTTTGAGCCTATATTTTGAAAAAATTCTAGCACTGAGTAGGCATGTACAGATTGCTTCTGGGACCCAAAAACATCGAATTTTCGGGTGTTTTGAGGTTGAATTTGGGATATAAATGGGTACAGAAGATGCTTGCTCATATCGACTTTTGGGCACCTAAAAGATCGATTTTCAGTATGTTTTGGGCCTGTATTATGAAAATACTCTAACACGGAGTAGGCATGTACAGATCGCTTCTAGGACCCCAAAATATCGAATTTTTGGGTGTTTTGGGCCTGAATTTGAGATATCGACTTTGGGCACCAAAAATATCGATTTTTAGCATGTTTTGGGCCTATATTTTGAAAATATTCTAGCACTGAGTAGGCATGTACAGATCGCTTCTGGGATCCCAAAATATCGAATTTTCGGGTGTTTTGAGCCTGAATTTGAGACATAAACGGGTACAGAAGATGCATGCACATATTGACTTTGGGCACCTAAAATATCGATTTTTAGCATGTTTTGGGCCTGTATTTTGAAAATACTCTAACACGGAGTACAGATCGCTTCTGGTACCGAAAAATACCGAATTTTCGGGTGTTTTGAGCTTGAATTTGAGATATAAACGGGTACAGAAGATGCATTCACATATTGACTTTGGGCACCTAAAATATCGATTTTCAGCATGTTTTGGGCCTGTATTTTGAAAATACTCTAACTAGGAGTAGGCATGTACAGATCGCTTCAGGGACCCAAAAATATCAAATTTTCGGGTGTTTTGAGCCTGAATTTGAGATATAAACTGGTGCAGAAGATGCATGCACATAAGACTTTGGACACTTATAATATCGACTTTTAGCATGTTTTGAGCCTATATTTTGAAAACATTCTAGCACTGACTAGACATGTACAGATCACTTCTCGGACCCAAAATTATTGAATTTTCGGGTGTTTTTTGGTAAAATTTGAGATATAAACGAGTGCAGAAGATGCATACACATGTTGACTTTGGGCAACTAAAATATCGATTTTTAGCATGTTTTGGGCCTGCATCTGAGTAGGCATGTACAGATCGCTTCTGGGACCCCAAAATATCGAATTATCGGGTGTTTGCAGCCTGAATTTGAGATATAAACGGGTACAGATGATGCATGCACATATCGACTTTTGGGCACCTAAAATATCGATTTTCAGTATGTTTTGGGCCTGTATTTTTTGAAAATACTCAAACACGGAGTAGGCATGTACAGTTCGCTTCTGGGACCACAACATATCGAATTTTCGGGTGTTTTGGGCCTGAATTTGAGATATCGACTTTGGGCACATAAAATATAGATTTTTAGCATGTTTTGGGCCTATATTTTGAAAATATTCTAACACTAAGTAGGCATGTACAGATCACTTCTGGGACCTGAAAATGTCGAATTTTCGGGTGTTTTGAGCCTGAATTTGAGATATAAACGGGTACAGATGATGCATGCACATATCGACTTTGGACACTTAAAATATCGAATTTTAGCATGTTTTGAGCCTATATTTTGAAAAAATTCTAGCACTGAGTAGGCATGTACATATTGCTTCTGGGACCCAAAAATATCGAATTTTCGGGGGTTTTGAGGTTGAATTTGGGATATAAATGGGTACAGAAGATGCATGCACATATCGACTTTTGAGCACCTAAAAGATCGATTTTCAGTATGTTTTGGGCCTGTATTTTGAAAATACTCTAACACGGAGTAGGCATGTACAGTTCGCTTCTGGGACCCCAAAATATCGAATTTTCGGGTGTTTTGGGCCTGAATTTGAGACATCGACTTTGGGCACCTAAAATATCGATTTTTAGCATATTTTGGGCCTATATTTTGAAAATATTCTAGCACTGAGTAGGCATGTACAGATCGCTTCTGGGACCCAAAAATATCGAATTTTCGGGTGTTTTGAGCCTGAATTTGGGATATAAACGGGTACAGAAGATGCATGCATTTATCGACTTTTGGGCACCTAAAAGATCGATTTTCATTGTGTTTTGGGCCTGTATATTGAAAATACTCTAACACGGAGTAGGCATGTACAGATCGCTTCTGGGATCCCAAAATAACGAATTTTTGGGTGTTTTGGGCCTGAATTTGAGATATCGACTTTGGGCACCTAAAATATCGATTTTAGCATGTTTTTGGCCTATATTTTGAAAATATTCTAGCACTAAGTAGAAATGTACAGATCAATTCTGGGACCCCAAAATATCGAATTTTAGGGTGTTTTGAGCCTGAATTTGAGATAAAAACGGGTACAGATGATGCATGCACATATCGACTTTGGACACTTAAAATATCGATTTTTAGCATGTTTTGAGCCTATATTTTGAAAACATTCTAGCACTGAGTAGGCATGTACAGTTTGCTTGTGGGACTTAAAAATATCGAATTTTCGGGTGTTTTGAGGTTGAATTTGGGATATAAACGGGTGCAGAAGATGCATACACATATTGACTTTGGTCACCTAAAATATCGATTTTCAGCTTGTTTTGGGCCTGTATTTTGAAAATACTCTAACACGGAGTAGGCATGTACAGATCGCTTCTGGGATCCCAAAATATCGAATTTTTGGGTGTTTTGGGCCTGAATTTGAGATATCGACTTTGTGCACCTAAAATATCGATTTTTAGCATGTTTTGGGCTTATATTTTGAAAATATTCTTGCACTGAGTAGGCATGTACAGATCGCTTCTGGGACCAAAAAATATCGAATTTTCGGGTGTTTTGAGCCTGAATTTGAGATATAAACGGGTACAGAAGATGCATGCACCAATCGACTTTTTGCACCTAAAATATCGATTTTGAGCATGTTTTGGGTCTGTATCTTGAAAACATTCTAACAAGGAGTAGGGATGTACAGATCGCTTCTAGGACCCAAAAATACCGAATTTTCGTTTTTTTTTTAGCCTGAATTTGAGATATAAACTTGTACAGAAGATGCATGCACATATTGACTTTGGTCACCTAAAATATCGATTTTCAGTTTGTTTTGGGCCTTTATTTTGAAAATACTCTAACACGGAGTAGGCAAGTACAGATCGCTTCTGGGACCCCAAAATATCGAATTTTTGGGTGTTTTTAACCTGAATTTGAGATATAAACGGGTACAGAAGATGCTTCCACATATCGACTTTTGGGCACCTAAAAGATCGATTTGCAGTATGTTTTGGGTCTGTATATTGAAAATACTCTAACACGGAGTAGGCATGTACAGATCGCTTCTAGGACCCCAAAATATCGAATTTTTGGGTGTTTTGGGCCTGAATTTGAGATATCGACTTTGGGCACCAAAAATATCGTTTTTTAGCATGTTTTGGGCCTATATTTTGAAAATATTCTAGCACTGAGTAGGCATGTACAGATCGCTTCTGGGATCCCAAAATATCGAATTTTCGGGTGTTTTGAGCCTGAATTTGAGACCTAAACGGGTACAGAAGATGCATGCACATATTGACTTTGGGCACCTAAAATATCGATTTTTAGCATGTTTTGGGCCTGTATTTTGAAAATACTCTAACACGGAGTACAGATCGCTTCTGGTACCGAAAAATACCGAATTTTCGGGTGTTTTGAGCCTGAATTTGAGATATAAACGGGTACAGAAGATGCATGCACATATTGACTTTGGGCACCTAAAATATCGATTTTCAGCATGTTTTGGGCCTGTATTTTGAAAATACTATAACTAGGAGTAGGCATGTACAGATCGCTTCATGGACCCAAAAATATCGAATTTTCGGGTGTTTTGAGCCTGAATTTGAGATATAAACGGGTGCAGAAGATGCATGCACATAAGACTTTGGACACTTATAATATCGATTTTTAGCATGTTTTTAGCCTATATTTTGAAAACATTCTAGCACTGACTAGACATGTACAGATCGCTTCTCGGACCCAAAATTATTGAATTTTCGGGTGTTTTTTGGTAAAATTTGAGATATAAACGAGTGCAGAAGATGCATACACATGTTGACTTTGGGCAACTAAAATATCGATTTTTAGCATGTTTTGGGCCTTCATCTGAGTAGGCATGTACAGATCGCTTCTGGGACCCCAAAATATCGAATTTTCGGGTGTTTGCAGCCTGAATTTGAGATATAAACGGGTACAGATGATGCATTCACATATCGACTATTGGGCACCTAAAATATCGATTTTCAGTATGTTTTGAGCCTGTATTTTTTGAAAATACTCAAACACGGAGTAGGCATGTACAGTTCGCTTCTGGGACCACAACATATCGAATTTTCGGGTGTTTTGGGCCTGAATTTGAGATATCGACTTTGGGCACCTAAAATATCGATTTTTAGCATGTTTTGGGCCTATATTTTGAAAATATTCTAACACTAAGTAGGCATGTACAGATCATTTCTGGGACCCAAAAATATCGAATTGTCGGGTGTTTTGAGCCTGAATTTGAGATATAAACGGGTACAGATGATGCATGCACATATCGACTTTGGACACTTAAAATATCGATTTTTAGCATGTTTTGAGCCTATATTTTGAAAACATTCTAGCACTGTGTAGGCAAGTACAGATCGCTTCTGGGACCCAAAAATATCGAATTTTCGGGTGTTTTGAGGTTGAATTTGGGATATAAACGGGTGCAGAAGATGCATCCACATATCGACTTTTGGGCACCTAAAAGATCGATTTTCAGTATGTTTTGGGCCTGCATATTGAAAATACTCTAACACGGAGTAGGCATGTACAGATCACTTCTGGGACCCCAAAATATCGAATTTTTGGGTGTTTTGGGCCTGAATTTAAGATATCGACTTTGGACACCTAAAATATCGATTTTCAGTATGTTTCGGGCCTGTATTATGAAAATACTCTAACACGGAGTAGGCATGTACAGTTCGCTTCTGGGACCCCAAAATATCGAATTTTCGGGTGTTTTGGGCCTGAATTTGAGATATCGACTTTGGGCACCTAAAATATCGATTTTTAGCATGTTTTGGGCCTATATCTATAAAATATTCTAGCACTAGGTAAGCATGAACAGATCAATTCTGGAACCCCAAAATATCGAATTTTCGGGTGTTTTGAGCCTGAATTTGAGATATAAACGGGTACAGATGATGCATCCACATATCGACTTTGGGCACCTAAAATATCGATTTTTAGCATATTTTGGGCCTATATATTGAAAATATTCTAGCACTGAGTAGGCATGTACAAATCGCTTCTGGGACCCAAAAATATCGAATTTTCGGGTGTTTTGAGCCTGAATTTGAGATATAAACGGGTACAGAAGATGCATGCACATATCGACACTTGGGCACCTAAAAGATCGATTTTCATTGTGTTTTGGGCCTGTATAATGAAAATACTCTAACACGGAGTAGGCATGTACAGATCGCTTCTGGGATCCCAAAATAACGAATTTTTGGGTGTTTTGGGCCTGAATTTGAGATATCGACTTTGGGCACCTAAAATATCGATTTTTAGCATGTTTTTGGCCTATATTTTGAAAATATTCTAGCACTAAGTAGAAATGTACAGATCACTTCTGGGACCCCAAAATATCGAATTTTAGGGTGTTTTGAGCCTGAATTTGAGATATAAACAGGTACAGATGATGCATGCACATATCGAATTTGGACACTTAAAATATCGATTTTTAGCATGTTTTGAGCCTATATTTTGAAAACATTCTAGCACTGAGTAGGCATGTACAGTTTGCTTGTGGGACTTAAAAATATCGAATTTTCGGGTGTTTTGAGGTTGAATTTGGGATATGAACGGGTGCAGAAGATGCATACACATATTGACTTTGGTCACCTAAAATATCGATTTTCAGCTTGTTTTGGGCCTGTATTTTGAAAATACTCTAACACGGAGTAGGCATGTACAGATCGCTTTTGGGATCCCAAAATATCGAATTTTTGGGTGTTTTGGGCCTGAATTTGAGATATCGACTTTGTTCACCTAAAATATCGATTTTTAGCATGTTTTGGGCTTATATTTTGAAAATATTCTTGCACTGAGTAGGCATGTACAGATCGCTTCTGGGACCAAAAAATATCGAATTTTCGGGTGTTTTGAGCCTGAATTTGAGATATAAACGGGTACAGAAGATGCATGCACCTATCGACTTTTGGGCACCTAAAATATCGATTTTGAGCATGTTTTGGGTCTGTATCTTGAAAACATTCTAACTAGGAGTAGGGATGTACAGATCGCTTCTAGGACCCAAAAATACCGAATTTTCGGGTTTTTTTGAGCCTAAATTTGAGATATAAACTTGTACAGAAGATGCATGCACATTTTGAATTTGGTCACCTAAAATATCGATTTTCAGCTTGTTTTGGGCCTGTATTTTGAAAATACTCTAACTAGGAGTAGGCATGTACAGATCGCTTCAGGGACCCAAAAATATCGAATTTTCGGGTGTTTTGAGCCTGAATTTGAGATATAAACGGGTACAGAAGTTGCATGCACATATCGACTTTGGACACTTAAAATATCGATTTTTAGCATGTTTTGAGCCTATATTTTGAAAACATTCTAGCACTGACTAAACATGTACAGATCGCTTCTGGGACCCAAAATTATCGAATTTTCAGGTGTTTTGAGGTTGAATTTGAGATATAAACGGGTACAGAAGATGCATGCACATATCGATTTTTGGGCACCTAAAAGATCGATTTTTAGTATGTTTTGGGCCTGTATTTTGAAAATACTCTAACACGGAGTAGGCATGTACAGTTCGCTTCTGGGACCCCAAAATATCGAATTTTCGGGTGTTTTGGGCCTGAATTTGAGATATCGACTATGGGCACCTAAAATATCGATTTTTAGCATGTTTTGGGCCTATATTTTGAAAATATTCTAGCATTAAGTAGGCATGTACAGATCACTTCTGGGACCCAAAAATATCGAATTTTCGGATGTTTTGAGCCTGAATTTGAGATGTAAACGGGTACAGATAATGCATGCACATATCGACTTTGGACACTTAAAATATCGATTTTTAGCATGTTTTGAGCCTATATTTTGAAAATATTCTAGCACTGAGTAGGCATGTACAGATCGTTTCTGGGACCAAAAAATATCGAATTTTCGGATGTTTTGAGGTTGAATTTGGGATATAAACGGGTGCAGAAGATGCATACACATATTGACTTTGGTCACCTAAAATATCGATTTTCAGCTTGTTTTGGGCCTGTATTTTGAAAATACTCTAACACGGAGTAGGCAAGTACAGATCGATTCTGGGACCCCAAAATGTCGAGTTTTCGGTGTTTTGAGCCAGAATTTGATATATAAACGGGTACAGAAGATGCATCCACATATCGACTTTTGGGCACCTAAAAGATCGATTTTCAGTATGTTTTTAGCCTGTATATTGAAAATACTCTAACACGGAGTAGGCATGTACAGATCGCTTCTGGGATCCCAAAATATCGAATTTTTGGGTGTTTTGGGCCTGAATTTGAGATATCGACTTTGGGCACCTAAAATATCGATTTTTAGCATGTTTTTGGCCTTTTTTTTGAAAATATTCTAGCACTAAGTAGAAATGTACAGATCGTTTCTGGGACCCAAAAATATCGAATTTTCGGGTGTTTTTAAGTTGAATTTGGGATATAAACGGGTGCAGAAGATGCAAACACATATTGTCTTCGGTCACCTAATATATCGATTTTTAGCATGTTTTGAGCCTATATTTTTAAAACATTCTAGCACTGACTAAACATGTACAGATCGCATCTTAGACCCAAAGTTATCGAATTTTCGGGTGTTTTGAGGTTGAATTTGGGATATAAACGGGTGCAGAAGATGCACCCACATATCGACTTTTGGGCACCTAAAAAGATCGATTTTCAGTATGTTTTGGGCCTGTATATTGAAAATACTCTAACACGGAGTAGGCATGTACAGATCGCTTCTGGGACCCCAAAATATCGAATTTTTGGGTGTTTTGGGCCTGAATTTGAGATATCGACTTTGGGCACCTAAAATATCGATTTCTAGCATGTTTTGGGCCTATATTTTGAAAATATTCTAGAACTGAGTAGGCATGTACAGATCGCTTCTGGGATCCCAAAATATCGAATTTTCGGGTGTTTGGAGCCTGAATTTGAGATATAAACGGGTACAGTAGATGCATGCATATATCGACTTTTGGGCACCTAAAATATCAATTTTAAGCATGTTTTGGGTCTGTATCTTGAAAACATTCTAACTAGGAGTAGGGGTGTACAGATCGTTTCTGGGACCTAAAAATATCGAATTTTCGGGTGTTTTTAACTTGAATTTGGGATATAAACGGGTGCAGAAGATGCAAACACATATTGACTTTGGTCACCTAAAATATCGATTTTCAGCTTGTTTTGGGCCTGTATTTTGAAAATACTCTAACACGGAGTAGGCTTGTACAGATCGATTCTGGGGCCCCAAAATATCGAGTTTTCGGGTGTTTTGAGCCAGAATATGAGATATAATCGGGTACAGAAGATGCATCCACATATCGACTTTTGGGCACCTAAAAGATCGATTTTCAGTATGTTTTGGGCCTGTATATTGAAAATACTCTAACACGGTGTAGGCATGTACAGATCGCTTCTGGGATCCCAAAATATCGAATTTTTGGGTGTTTTGGGCCTGAATTTGAGATATCGACTTTGGGCACCTAAAATATCGAATTTTAGCATATTTTGGGCCTATATTTTGAAAATATTCTAGCACTGAGTAGGCATGTACAGATCGCTTCTGGGACCCAAAAATATCGAATTTTCGGGTGTTTTGAGCCTGAATTTGAGATATAAACGGGTACAGAAGATGCATACAAATATCGACTTTTGGGCACCTAAAAGATCGATTTTCATTGTGTTTTGGGCCTGTATATTGAAAATACTCTAACACGGAGTAGGCAGGTACAGATCGCTTCTGGGATCCCAAAATAACGAATTTTTGGGTGTTCTGGGCCTGAATTTGAGATATCGACTTTGGGCACCTAAAATATCGATTTTTAGCATGTTTTTGGCCTATATTTTGAAAATATTCTAGCACTAAGTAGAAATGTACAGATCACTTCTGGGACCCCAAAATATCGAATTTTAGGGTGTTTTGAGCCTGAATTTGAGATATAAACGGGTACAGATGATGCATGCACATATCGACTTTGGACACTTAAAATATCGATTTTTAGCATGTTTTGAGCCTATATTTTGAAAACATTCTAGCACTGAGTAGGCATGTACAGTTTGCTTGTGGGACTTAAAAATATTGAATTTTCGGGGGTTTTGAGGTTGAATTTGGGATATAAACGGGTGCAGAAGATGCATACACATATTGAATTTGGTCACCTAAAATATCGATTTTGAGCATGTTTTGGGCCTGTATTTTGAAAATACTCTAACTAGGAGTAGGCATGTACAGATCGCTTCTGGGATCCCAAAATATCGAATTTTTGGGTCTTTTGGGCCTGAATTTGAGATATCGACTTTGTGCACCTAAAATATCGATTTTTAGCATGTATTGGGCTTATATTTTGAAAATATTCTTGCACTGAGTAGGCATGTACAGATCTCTTCTGGGACCAAAAAATATCGAATTTTCGGGTGTTTTGAGCCTGAATTTGGGATATAAACGGGTGCAGAAGATGCATACACATATTGACTTTGGTCACCTAAAATATCGATTTTCAACTTGTTTTGGGCCTGTATTTTGAAAATACTCTAACACGGAGTAGGCAAGTACAGATCGATTCTGGGACCCCAAAATATCGAGTTTTCGGGTATTTTGAGCCAGCATTTGATATATAAACGGGTACAGAAGATGCATCCACATATCGACTTTTGGGCACCTAAAAGATCGATTTTCAGTATGTTTTTAGCCTGTATATTGAAAATACTCTAACACGGAGTAGGCATGTACAGATCGCTTCTGGGATCCCAAAATATCGAATTTTTGGGTGTTTTGGGCCTGAATTTGAGATATCGACTTTGGGCACCTAAAAAATCGATTTTCTGCATGTTTTTGGCCTATATTTTGAAAATATTCTAGCACTAAGTAGAAATGTACAGACCACTTCTGGGACCCCAAAATATCGAATTTTAGGGTGTTTTGAGCATGAATTTGAGATATAAACGGGTACAGATGATGCATGCAAATATCGACTTTGGACACTTAAAATATCGATTTTTAGCATGTTTTGAGCCTATATTTTTAAAACATTCTAGCACTGAGTAGGCATGTACAGTTTGCTTCTGGGACTTAAAAATATCGAATTTTCGGGTGTTTTGAGGTTGAATTTGGGATATAAACGGGTGCAGAAGATGCATACACATATTGACTTTGGTCACCTAAAATATCGATTTTCAGCTTGTTTTGGGCCTGTATTTTGAAAACATTCTAACTTGGAGTAGGGATGTACAGATCGCTTCTAGGACCCAAACATACCGAGTTTTCGGGTGTTTTGAGCCTGAATTTGAGATATAAACGGGTACAGAAGATTCATGCACCTATCGACTTTTGGGCACCTAAAATATCGATTTTGAGCATGTTTTGGGTCTGTATCTTGAAAACATTCTAACTAGGAGTAGGGATGTACAGATCGCTTCTAGGACCCAAAAATACCGAATTTTCGGGTGTTTTGAGCCTGAATTTGAGATATAAACGGGTACAGAAGATGCATGCACATATTGAATTTGGTCACCTAAAATATCGATTTTCAGCATGTTTTGGGCCTGTATTTTGAAAATACTCTAACTAGGAGTAGGCATGTACAGATCGCTTCTGGGACCCAAAAATATCGAATTTTAGGGTGTTTTGAGCCTGAATTTGAAATATAAACGGGTTCAGAAGTTGCATGAACATATCGACTTTGGACACTTAAAATATCGATTTTTAGCATGTTTTGAGACTACATTTTGAAAACATTCTAGCACTGACTAAACATGTACAGATCGCTTCTGGGACCCAAAAATATCGAATTTTCGGGTGTTTTGAGGTTGAATTTGGGATATAAACGGGTGCAGAAGATGCATACACATATTGACTTTGGTCACCTAAAATATCTATTTTCAGCTTGTTTTGGGCCTGTATTTTGAAAATACTCTAACACGGAGTAGGCAAGTACAGATCGATTCTGGGACCCCAAAATATCGAATTTTCGGGTGTTTTGAGCCAGAATTTGAGATATAAACGGGTACAGAAGATGCATCCACATATCGACTTTTGGGCACCTAAAATATCGATTTTCAGTATGTTTTTAGCCTGTATATTGAAAATACTCTAACACGGAGTAAGCATGTACAGATCGCTACTGGGATCCCAAAATATCGAATTTTTGGGTGTTTTGTGCCTGAATTTGAGATATCGACTTTGGGCACCTAAAATATCGATTTTTAGCATGTTTTGGGCCTACATTTTGAAAATATTCTAGCACTGAGTAGGCATGTACAGATCTCTTCTGGGATCCCAAAATATCGAATTTTAGGGTATTTTGGGCCTGAAATTAAGATATCGACTTTGAGTACCTAAAATATCGATTTTTTAGAATGTTTTGGGCCTATATTTTGAAAATATTCTAGCACTGAGTAGGCATTAACAGATCGCTTCTGGGACCACAAAATATCGAATTTTCGGGTGTTTTGAGCCTGAATTTGAGATATAAACGGGTACAGAAGATGCATGCCCATATCGACTTTTGGGCACCTAAAATATCGATTTTGAGCATGTTTTGGGTCTGTATCTTGAAAACATTCTAACTAGGAGTAGGGATGTACAGATCGCTTCTAGGACCCAAAAATACCGAATTTTCGGGTGTTTTGAGCCTGAATTTGAGATATAAACGGGTACAGAAGATGCATGCACATATTGAATTTGGTCACCTAAAATATCGATTTTCATCATGTTTTGGGCCTGTATTTTGAAAATACTCTAACTAGGAGTAGGCATGTACAAATCGCTTCTGGGACCCAAAAATATCGAATTTTCGGGTGTTTTGAGATTGAATTTGAGATATAAACGGGTACAGAAGATGCATGCACATATCGACTTTTGGGCACCTAATAGATCGATTTTCAGTATGTTTTGGGCCTGTATTTTGAAAATACTCTAACATGGAGTAGGCATGTACAGTTCGCTTCTGGGACCCCAAAATATCGAATTTTACGGGTGTTTTGGGCCTGAATTTGAGATATCGACTTTGGGCACCTAAAATATCGATTTTTAGCATGTTTTGGGCCAATATTATGAAAATATTCTAGCACTAAGTAGGCATGTACAGATCACTTCTGGGACACCAAAATATCGAATTTTCGGGTGTTTTGCGCCTGAATTTGAGATATAAACGGGTACAGATGATGCATGCACATATCGACTTTGGACACTTAAAATATCGATTTTTATCATGTTTTGAGCCTATATTTTGAAAATATTCTAGCACTGAGTAGGCATGTACAGATCGTTTCTGGGACCCAAAAATATCGAATTTTCGGGTGTTTTGAGGTTGAATTTGGGATATAAACGGGTGCAGAAGATGCATACACATATTGACTTTGGTCACCTAAAATATCGATTTTCAGCTTGTTTTGGGCCTGTATTTTGAAAATACTCTAACACGGAGTAGGCAAGTACAGATCGATTCTGGGACCCCAAAATATCGAGTTTTCGGGTGTTTTGAGCCAGAATTTGAGATATAATCGGGTACAGAAGATGCATCCACATATCGACTTTTGGGCACCTAAAAGATCGATTTTCAGTATGTTTTGGGCTTGTATATTGAAAATACTCTAACACGGAGTAGGCATGTACAGATCGCTTCTGAGATCCCAAAATATCGAATTTTTGGGTGTTTTGGGCCTAAATTTGAGATATCGACTTTGTGCACCTAAAATATCGATTTTTAGCATGTTTTGGGCTTATATTTTGAAAATATTCTAGCACTGAGTAGGCATGTACAGATCGCTTCTGGAATCACAAAATATCGAATTTTAGGGTGTTTTGAGCCTGAATTTGAGATATAAACGGGTACAGAAGATGCATGCACCTATCGACATTTGGGCACCTAAAATATCGATTTTGAGCATGTTTTGGGTCTGTATCTTGAAAACATTCTAACTAGGAGTAGGTATGTACAGATCGTTTCTAGGACCCAAAAATACCGAATTTTCAGGTGTTTTAAGCCTGAATTTGAGATATAAACGGGTACAGAAGATGCATTCACATATTAAATTTGGTCACCTAAAATATCGATTTTCAGCATGTTTTGGGCCTGTATTTTGAAAATACTCTAACTAGGAGTAGGCATGTAGAGATCGCTTCTGGGACCCAAAAATATCGAATTTTCGGGTGTTTTGAGCCTGAATTTGAGATATAAACGGGTACAGAAGTTGCATGCACATATCGACTTTGGACACTTAAAATATTGATTTTTAGCATGTTTTGAGCCTATATTTTGAAAACATTCTAGCACTGACTAAACATGTACAGATCGCTTCTGGGACCCAAAATTAATGAATTTTCGGGTGTTTTGAGGTTGAATTTGATATATAAACGGGTACAGAAGATGAATGCACATATCGACTTTTGGGCACCTAAAAGATCGATTTTTAGTATGTTTTGGGCCTGTATTTTGAAAATACTCTAACACGGAGTAGGCATGTACAGTTCGCTTCTGGGACCCCAAAATATCGAATTTTCGGGTGTTTTGTGCCTGAATTTGAGATATAAACGGGTACAGAAGATGCATGCACATATCGACTTTGGACACTTAAAATATCGATTTTTAGCATGTTTTGAGCCTATATTTTTAAAAAATTCTAGCACTGAGTAGGCATGTACAGTTTGCTTCTGGGACTTAAAAATATCGAATTTTCCTGTGTTTTGAGGTTGAATTTGGGATATAAACGGGTGCATAAGATGCATACACATATTGACTTTGGTCACCTAAAATATCGATTTTCAACTTGTTTTGGGCATGTATTTTGAAAATACTCTAACACGGATTAGGCATGTACAGATCGCTTCTGGGATCCCAAAATATCGATTTTTTGTGTGTTTTGGGCCTAAATTTGAGATATCGACTTTGTGCACCTAAAATATCGATTTTTTAGAATGTTTTGGGCCTATTTTTTGAAAATATTCTTGCACTTAGTAGGCATTTACAGATCGCTTCTGGGACCATAAAATATCGAATTTTCGGGTGTTTTGAGCCTGAATTTGAGATATAAACGGGCACAGAAGATGCATGCACATATCGACTTTTGGGCACCTAAAATATCGATTTTGAGCATGTTTTGGGTCTTTATCATGAAAACATTCTAACTAGGAGTAGGCATGTACAGATCGCTTCTGGGACCACAAAATATCGAATTTTCAGGTGTTTTGACCCTGAATTTGAGATATAAACGGGTACAGAAGATGCTTGCACATATCGACTTTTGGGCACCTAAAAGATCGATTTTCAGTATGTTTTGGGCCTGTATTTTGAAAATACTCTAACACGGAGTAGGCATGTACAGTTTGCTACTGGGACCCCAAAATATCGAATTTTCGGGTGTTTTGGGACTGAATTTGAGATATCGACTTTGGGCACCTAAAATATCGATTTTTAGCATGGTTTGGGCCTATATTTTGAAAATATTCTAGCACTAAGTAGGCATGTACAGATCACTTCTGGGACCCCAAAATATCGAATTTTTGGGTGTTTTGAGCCTGAATTTGAGATATAAACGAGTACAGATGATGCATGCACATATCTACTTTGGACACTTAAAATATCGATTTTTAGCATGTTTTGAAACTATATTTTGAAAAAATTCTTGCACTGAGTAGGCATGTACATATCTCTTCTGGGACCCAAAAATATCGAATTTTCGGGTGTTTTGAGGTTGAATTTGGGATATAAACGGGTGCAGAAGATGCATACACATATTGACGTTGGTCACCTAAAATATCGATTTTTAGCTTGTTTTGGGCCCGTATTTTGAAAATACTCTAACACGGAGTAGGCAAGTACAGATCGCTTCTGGGACCCCAAAATATCGAATTTTCGGGTGTTTTGAGCTTGAATTTGAGATATAAACGGGTACTGAAGATGCATCCACATATCGACTTTTGGGCACCTATAAGATCGATTTTCAGTATGTTTTGGGCCTGTATATTGAAAATACTCTAACACGGAGTAGGCATGTACAGATCGCTTCTGGGATCCCAAAATATTGCATTTTTGGGTGTTTTGGGCCTGAATTTGAGATATCGACTTTGAGCACCTAAAATATCGATTTTTAGCATGTTTTGGGTCTATATTTTGAAAATATTCTAGCACTGAGTAGGCATGTACAGATCGCTTCTGGAACCCCAAAATATCGAATTTTCGGGTGTTTTGAGCCTGAATTTGAGATATAAACGGGTACGGAAGATGCATGCACATTTCGACTTTTGGGAACCTAAAATATCGATTTTGAGCATGTTTTGGGTCTGTATCTTGAAAACATTCTAACTAGGAGTAGGGATGTACAGATCGCTTCTGGTACCCAAAAATACCGAATTTTCGGACGTTTTGAGCCTGAATTTGAGATATAAACGAGTACAGAAGATGCATGCACATATCGACTTTGGACACTTAAAATATCGATTTTTAGCATGTTTTGAGCCTATATTCTGAAAAAATCTAGCACTGAGTAGGCATGTACAAATCGCTTCCGGGAACCCAAAATATCGAATTTTCGGGCGTTTGGAGCCTGAATTTGAGATATAAACGGGTACAAAAGATGCTTGCACATATCGACTTTTGGGCACCTAAAAGATCGATTTTCAGTATGTTTTGGGCCTGTATTTTGAAAATACTCTAACACGGAGTAGGCATGTACAGTTTGCTACTGGGACCCCAAAATATCGAATTTTCGGGTGTTTTGGGACTGAATTTGAGATATCGACTTTGTGCACCTAAAATATCGATTTTTAGCATGTTTTGGGTCTATATTTTGAAAATATTCTAGCACTGAGTAGGCATGTACAGATCGCTTCTGGAACCCCAAAATATCGAATTTTCGGGTGTTTTGAGCCTGATTTTGAGATATAAACGGGTACGGAAGATGCATGCACATTTCGACTTTTGGGAACCTAAAATATCGATTTTGAGCATGTTTTGGGTCTGTATCTTGAAAACATTCTAACTAGGAGTAGGGATGTACAGATCGCTTCTGGTACCCAAAAATACCGAATTTTCGGACGTTTTGAGCCTGAATTTGAGATATAAACGAGTACAGAAGATGCATGCACATATCGACTTTGGACAATTAAAATATCGATTTTTAGCATGTTTTGAGCCTATATTCTGAAAAAAATCTAGCACTGAGTAGGCATGTACAAATCGCTACTGGGAACCCAAAATATCGAATTTTCGGGTGTTTGGAGCCTGAATTTGAGATATAAACGGGTACAGAAGATGCTTGCACATATCGACTTTTGGGCACCTAAAAGATCGATTTTCAGTATGTTTTGGGCCTGTATTTTGAAAATACTCTAACACGGAGTAGGCATGTACAGTTTGCTACTGGGACCCCAAAATATCGAATTTTCGGGTGTTTTGGGACTGAATTTGAGATATCGACTTTGTGCACCTAAAATATCGATTTTTAGCATGGTTTGGGCCTATATTTTGAAAATATTCTAGCACTAAATAGGCATGTACAGATCACTTCTGGGAACCTAAAATATCGAATTTTTGGGTGTTTTTGAGCCTGAATTTGAGATATAAACGGGTACAGATGATGCATGCACATATCTACTTTGGACACTTAAAATATCGATTTTTAGCATGTTTTAAAACTATATTTTGAAAAAATTCTTGCACTGAGTAGGCATGTACATATCTCTTCTGGGACCCAAAAATATCGAATTTTCGGGTGTTTTGAGGTTGAATTTGGGATATAAACGGGTGCAGAAGATGCATACACATATTGACGTTGGTCACCTAAAATATCGATTTTCAGCTTGTTTTGGGCCCGTATTTTGAAAATACTCTAACACGGAGTAGGCAAGTACAGATCGCTTCTAGGACCCCAAAATATCGAATTTTCGGGTGTTTTGAGCTTGAATTTGAGATATAAACGGGTACAGAAGATGCTTGCACATATCGACTTTTGGGCACCTAAAAGATCGATTTTCAGTATGTTTTGGGCCTGTATTTTGAAAATACTCTAACACGGAGTAGGCATGTACAGTTTGCTACTGGGACCCCAAAATATCGAATTTTCGGGTGTTTTGGGACTGAATTTGAGATATCGACTTTGTGCACCTAAAATATCGATTTTTAGCATGGTTTGGGCCTATATTTTGAAAATATTCTAGCACTAAATAGGCATGTACAGATCACTTCTGGGAACCTAAAATATCGAATTTTTGGGTGTTTTTGAGCCTGAATTTGAGATATAAACGGGTACAGATGATGCATGCACATATCGACTTTGGACACTTAAAATATCGATTTTTAGCATGTTTTAAAACTATATTTTGAAAAAATTCTTGCACTGAGTAGGCATGTACATATCTCTTCTGGGACCCAAAAATATCGAATTTTCGGGTGTTTTGAGGTTGAATTTGGGATATAAACGGGTGCAGAAGATGCATACACATATTGACGTTGGTCACCTAAAATATCGATTTTCAGCTTGTTTTGGGCCCGTATTTTGAAAATACTCTAACACGGAGTAGGCAAGTACAGATCGCTTCTGGGACCCCAAAATATCGAATTTTCGGGTGTTTTGAGCTTGAATTTGAGATATAAACGGGTACTGAAGATGCATCCACATATCGACTTTTGCGCACCTAAAAGATCGATTTTCAGTATGTTTTGGGCCTGTATATTGAAAATACTCTAACACGGAGTAGGCAGGTACAGATCGCTTCTGGGATCCCAAAATATTGAATTTTTGGGTGTTTTGGGCCTGAATTTGAGATATCGACTTTGAGCACCTAAAATATCGATTTTTAGCATGTTTTGGGTCTATATTTTGAAAATATTCTAGCACTGAGTAGGCATGTACAGATCGCTTCTGGGACCCCAAAATATCGAATTTTCGGGTGTTTTGAGCCTGAATTTGAGATATAAACGGGTACGGAAGATGCATGCACATTTCGACTTTTGGGAACCTAAAATATCGATTTTGAGCATGTTTTAGGTCTGTATCTTAAAAACATTCTAACTAGGAGTAGGGATGTTCAGATCGCTTCTAGGACCCAAAAATACCGAATTTTCGGGTGTTTTGAGCCTGAATTTGAGATATAAACGGGTACAGAAAATGCATGCACATATTGACTTTGGTCACCTAAAATATCGATTTTCAGCATGTTTTGGGCCTGTATTTTGAAAATACTCTAAGTAGGAGTAGGCATGTACAGATCACTTCTGGGACCCCAAAATATCGAATTTTCGGGTGTTTTAAGCCTGAATTTGAGATATAAACGGGTACAGATGATGCATGCACATATCGACTTTGGACACTTAAAATATCGATTTTTAGCATGTTTTGAGCCTATATTTTGAATACATTCTAGCACTGAGTAGGCATGTACAGATCGCTTCTGAGACCCTAAAATATTGAATTTTCGGGTGTTTTGAGGTTAAATTTGGGATATAAACTGGTACAGAAGATGCATGCACATATCGACTTTTGGGCACCTAAAAGATTGATTTTCAGTATGTGTTGGGCCTGTATTTTGAAAATACTCTAACACGGAGTAGGCATGTACAGTTCGCTTATGGGACCCCAAAATATCGAATTTTCGGGTGTTTTGGGGCTAAATTTTTTATATCGACTTTGGGCACCTAAAATATCGATTTTTAGCATGTTTTGGGCCAATATTTTGAAAATATTCTAGCACTAAGTAGGCATGTACAGATCACTTCTGGGACCCCAAAATATCGAATTTTCGGGTGTTTTGAGCCTGAATTTGAGATATAAACGGGTACAGATGATGCATGCACATATCGACTTCGGACACTTAAAATATCGATTTTTAGCATGTTTTGAGCCTATATTTTGAAAAAATTCTAGCACTGAGTAGGCATCTACAGATCGCTTCTGGGACCCAAAAATATAGAATTTTCGGTTGTTTTGAGTTTGAATTTGGGATATAAACGGGTGCAGAAGATGCATACACATATTGACGTTGGTCACATAAAATATCGATTTTCAGCTTGTTTTGGGCCTGTATTTTGAAAATACTCTAACACGGAGTAGGCAAGTACAGATCGCTTCTGGGACCCCAAAATATCGAATTTTCAGGTGTTTTGACCCTGAATTTGAGATATAAACCGGTACAGAAGATGCATCCACATATCGACTTTTGGGCACCTAAACGATCGATTTTCAGTATGTTTTGGGCCTGTATATTGAAAATACTCTAACACGGAGTAGGAATGTACAGATCGCTTCTGGGCCAACAAAATATCGAATTTTTGGGTGTTTTGGGCCTGAATTTAAGATATCGACTTTGGGCACCTAAAATATCGATTTTTAGCATGTTTTGGGCCTATATTTTGAAAATATTCTAGCACTGAGTAGGCATGTACAGATCACTTCTGGGACCACAAAATATCGAATTTTCGGGTGTTTTGAGCCTGATTTTGAGATATAAACGGGTACAGAAGATGCATGCACATATCGACTTTTGGGCACCTAAAATATCGATTTTGAGCATGTTTTGGGTCTGTATCTTGAAAACATTCTAACTAGGAGTAGGGATGTACAGATCGCTTCTAGGACCCAAAAATACCGAATTTTCGGGTGTTTTGAGCCTGAATTTGAGATATAAACGGGTACAGAAGATGCATGCACATATCGACTTTTGGGCACCTAAAAGATCGATTTTCAGTATGTTTTGGGCCTGTATTTTGAAAATACTCTAACACGGAGTAGGCATGTCCAGTTCGTTTCTGGGACCCCAAAATATCGAATTTTCGGGTGTTTTTGGGCTGAATTTTTTATATCGACTTTGGGCACCTAAAATATCGATTTTTAGCATGTTTTGGGCCAATATTTTGAAAATATTCTAGCACTAAGTAGGCATGTACAGATCACTTCTGAGACCCCAAAATATCGAATTTTCGGGTGTTTTGAGCCTGAATTTGAGATATAAACGGGTACAGATGATGCATGCACATATCGACTTTGGACACTTAAAATATCGATTTTTAGCATGTTTTGAGCCTATATTTTGAAAACATTATAGCCCTGAGTAGGCATGTACAGATCGCTTCTGAGACCCAAAAATATCGAATTTTCGGGTGTTTTAAGGTTGAAAATGGGATATAAACGGGTACAGAAGATACATGCACATATCGACTTTTGGGCACTTAAAAGATCGATTTTCAGTATGTTTTGGGCCTGTATTTTGAAAATACTCTAACACGGAGTAGGCATGTACAGTTCGCTTCTGGGACCCCAAAATATCGAATTTTCGGGTATTTTGGGGCTGAATTTTTGATATCGACTTTGGGCACCTAAAATATCGATTTTTTAGCATGTTTTGGGCCAATATTTTGAAAATATTCTAGAACTAAGTAGGCATGTACAAATCACTTCTGGGACCCCAAAATATCGAATTTTCGTGTGTTTTGAGCCTGAATTTGAGATATAAACAGGTACAGATGATGCATGCACATATCGACTTCGGACACTTAAAATATCGATTTTTAGCATATTTTTAGCCTATATTTTGAAAACATTCTAGCACTGAGTTGGCATGTACAGATCGCTTCTGGGACCCAAAAATATCGAATTTTCGGGTGTTTTGAGGTTGAATTTGAGATATAAACGGGTGCAGAAGATGCATACACATATTGACTTTGGTCACCTAAAATATCGATTTTCAGCATGCTTTGGGCCTGTATTTTGAAAATACTCTAGCACGGAGTAGGCATGTACAGATCGCTTCTGGGACCCAAAAATATCGAATTTTGGGTGTTTTGAGCCTGAATTTGAGATATAAACGGGTACAGAAGATACATCCACATATCGACTTTTGGGCACCTAAAAGATCGATTTTCAGTATGTTTTGGGCCTGTATATTGAAAATACTTTAACACGGAGTAGGCATGTACAGATCGCTTCTGGGACACCAAAATATCGAATTTTTGGATGTTTTGGGCCTGAATTTGAGATATCGACTTTGGCACCTAAAATATCGATTTTTAGCATGTTTTGGGCCTACATTTTGAAAATATTCTAGCACTGAGTAGGCATGTACAGATCACTTCTGGGACCCAAAAAAATTATATTTTCGGGTGTTTTGAGCCTGAATTTGAGATATAAACGGGTACAGAAGATGCATGCACATATCGACTTTGGACACTTAAAATATCGATTTTTAGCATGTTTTGAGCCTATATTTTGAAAACATTCTAGCACTGACTAGACATGTACAGATCGCTTCTGGGACCCAAAATTATCGAATTTTCGGGTTTTTTGAGGTTGAATTTGAGATATAAACGAGTGCAGAAGATACATACACATGTTGACTTTGGGCACCTAAAATACTGATTTTCAGCATGTTTTGGGCCTGCATCTGAGTAGTCATGTACAGATCGCTTCTGAGACCCCAAAATATTGAATTTTCGGGTATTTGGAGCCTGAATTTGAGATATAAACGGGTACAGAAGATGCATGCACATATCGACTTTTGGGCACCTAAAAGATCGATTTGCAGTATGTTTTGCTCCTGTATTTTGAAAATACTCTAAAACAGAGTAGGCATGTACAGTTCGCTTCTGGGACCACAAAATATCGAATTTTCGGGTGTTTTGTCAGTGAATTTGAGATATCGACTATGGGCACCTAAAATATCGATTTTAAGCATGTTTTGTGCCTATATTTTGAAAATATTCTAGCACTAAGTAGGCATGTACAGATCACTTCTGGGACCTCAAAATATCGAATTTTCTGGTGTTTTGAGCCTGAATTTGAGATATAAACGGGTACAGATGATGCATGCACATATAGACTTTGGACACTTAAAATATCGATTTTTAGCATGTTTTCAGCCTATATTTTGAAAAAAAATTCTAGCATTGAGTAGGCATGTACAGATCGCATCTGGGACCCAAAAAAATTATATTTTCGGGTGTTTTGAGGTTGAATTTGGGATATAAACGGGTACAGAGGATGCATGCACATATCGACTTTTGGGCACCTAAAAGATCGATTTTCAGTATGTTTTGGGCCTGTATATTGAAAATACTCTAACACGGAGTAGGCATGTACAGATCGCTTCTGGGACCCCAAAAAATCAAATTTTTGGGTGTTTTGAGCCTGAATTTGAGATATCGACTTTGGGCACCTAAAATATCGATTTTTAGCATGTTTTGAGCCTATATTTTGAGAACATTCTAGCACTGACTAGACATGTAAAGATCGCTTCTGGGACCCAAAATTATCGAATTTTCGGGTGTTTTGAGGTTGAATTTGAGATATAAACGAGTGCAGAAGATGCATACACATGTTGACTTTGGGCACCTAAAATATCGATTTTCAGATTGTTTTGGGGATGCATCTGAGTAGGCATGTACAGATCGCTTCTGGGACCCGAAAATATCGAATTTTCGGGTGTTTGGACCCTGAATTTGAGATATAAACGGGTACAGAAGATGCAAGCACATATCGACTTTTGGGCACCTTAAAGATCGATTTTCAGTATGTTTTGGGCCTGTATTTTGAAAATACTCTAACACGGAGTAGTCATGTACAGTTCGCTTCTGGGACCCCAAAATATCGAATTTTCGGGTGTTTTGGGCCTGAATTTGAGATATCGACTTTGGTCACCTAAAATATCGATTTTTAGCATGTTTTGGGCCTATATTTTGAAAATATTCTAGCACTAAGTAGGCATGTACAGATCACTTCTGGGACCCAAAAATATCGAATTTTCGGGTGTTTTGAGCCTGAATTTGAGATATCGACTTTGGGCACCTAAAATATCGATTTTTAGCATGTTTTGGGCCTATATTTTGCAAATATTCTAGCACTGAGTAGGCATGTACAGATCGCTTCTGGGACCCCAAAATATGGAGTTTTTGGGTGTTTTGAGACTGAATTTGAGATATAAACGGGAACAGAAGATGCATGCACATATCGACTTTTGGGCACCTAAAAGATCGATTTTGAGCATGTTTTGGGTCTGTATCTTGAAAACATTCTAACTAGGAGTAGTGATGTACAGATCGCATTTAGGACCCCAAAATACCGAATTTTCGGGTGTTTTGAGCCTGATTTGAGATATAAACGGGTACAGATGATGCATGCACATATCGACTTTGGACACTTAAAATATCGATTATTAGCATGTTTTGAGCCTATATTCTGAAAAAATTCTAGCACTGAGTAGGCATGTACAGATCGTTTCTGGGACCCAAAAATATTGAATTTTCGGGTGTTTTGAGGTTGAATTTGGGATATAAACGGGTACAGAAGATGCATGCACATATCGACTTTTGGGCACCTAAAAGATCGATTTTCAGTATGTTTGGGCCTGTATTCTGAAAATATTCTAGCACTAAGTAGGCATGTACAGATCACTTCTGGGTCCCAAAAAACATCAAATTTTCGGGTGTTTTGAGCCTGAATTTGACATATAAACGGGTACAGAAGATGCATGCACATATCGAGTTTTGGGCACCTAAAATATCGATTTTGAGCATGTTTTGGGTCTGTATCTTGAAAACATTCTAACTAGGAGTAGGGATGTACAGATCGCTTCTAGGACCCAAAAATACCGAATTTTCGGGTGTTTTGAGCCTGAATTTGAGATATAAACGGGTACAGAAGATGCATGCACATATTGACTTTGGGCACCTAAAATATCGATTTTCCGCATGTTTTGGGCCTGTATTTTGAAAATACTCTAACTAAGAGTAGGCAAGTACAGATCGCTTCTGGGACCCAAAAACATCGAATTTTCGGGTGTTTTGAGCCTGAATTTGAGATATAAACGGGTACAGAAGATGCATGCACATTTCGACTTTGGATTCTTAAAATATCGATTTTTAGCATGTTTTGAGCCTATATTTTGAAAACATTCTAGCACTGACTAGATATGTACAGATCGCTTCTGGGACCCAAAATTATCGAATTTTCGGGTGTTTTGAGGTTGAATTTGAGATATAAACGAGTGCAGAAGATGCATACACATGTTGAATTTGGGCACCTAAAATATCGATTTTCAGCATGTTTTGGGCCTGCATCTGAGTAGGCATGTACAGATCGCTTCTGGGACCCCAAAATATCGAATTTTCTGGTGTTTGGAGCCTGAATATGAGATATAAACGGGTACAGAAGATGCATGCACATATCGACTTTTGGGCACCTAAAAGATCGATTTTCAGTATGTTTTGGGCCTGTATTTTGAAAATACTCTAACATGGAGTAGGCATGTACAGTTCGATTTTGGGACCCCAAAATATCGAATTTTCGGGTGTTTTTGGCCTGAATTTGAGATATCGACTTTGGGCACCTAAAATATCGATTTTTAGCCTGTTTTGGGCCTATATTTTGAAAATATTCTAGCACTAAGTAGGCATGTACAGATCACTTCTGGGACCCCAAAATATCGAATTTTCAGGTGTTTTAAGCCTGAATTTGAGATATAAACGGGTACAGATGATGCATGCACATATCGACTTTGGACACTTAAAATATCGATTTTTAGCATGTTTTGAGCCTATATTTTGAAAACATTCTAGCACTGAGTAGGCATGTACAGATCACTTCTAGGACCCAAAAAAATCGAATTTTCGGGTGTTTTGAGGTTGAATTTGGGATATAAACGGGTGAAGAATATGGATACACATATTGACTTTGGTCACCTAAAATATCGATTTTCAGCTTGTTTTGGGCCTGTATATTGAAAATACTCTAACATGGAGTAGGCATATACAAATCGTTTCTGGGACCCCAAAGTTTCGAATTTTTGGGTGTTTTGGGCCTGAATTTGAGATATCGACTTTGGGCACCTAAAATATCGATTTTCAGCATGTTTTGGGCATATATTTTGAAAATATTCTAGCACTGAGTAGGCATGTACAGATCGCTTCTGGGACCCCAAAATATCGAATTTTCAGGTGTTTTGAGCCTAAATTTGAGATATAAACGGGTACAGAAGATGCAAGCACATATCGACTTTTGGGCACCTTAAAGATCGATTTTCAGTATGTTTTGGGCCTGTATTTTGAAAATACTCTAACACGGAGTAGTCATGTACAGTTCGCTTCTGGGACCCCAAAATATCGAATTTTCGGGTGTTTTGGGCCTGAATTTGAGATATCGACTTTAATCACCTAAAATATCGATTTTTAGCATGTTTTGGGCCTATATTTTGAAAATATTCTAGCACTAAGTAGGCATGTACAGATCACTTCTGGGACCCAAAAATATCGAATTTTCGGGTGTTTTGAGCCTGAATTTGAGATATCGACTTTGGGCACCTAAAATATCGATTTTTATCATGTTTTGGGCCTATATTTTGCAAATATTCTAGCACTGAGTAGGCATGTACAGATCGCTTCTGGGACCCCAAAATATGGAGTTTTCGGGTGTTTTGAGACTGAATTTGAGATATAAACGGGAACAGAAGATGCATGCACATATCGACTTTTGGGCACCTAAAAGAACGATTTTGAGCATGTTTTGGGTCTGTATCTTGAAAACATTCTAACTAGGAGTAGTGATGTACAGATCGCTTCTAGGACCCCAAAATACCGAATTTTCGGGTGTTTTGAGCCTGAATTTGAGATATAAACGGGTACAGATGATGCATGCACATATCGACTTTGGACACTTAAAATATCGATTATTAGCATGTTTTGAGCCTATATTCTGAAAAAATTCTAGCACTGAGTAGGCATGTACAGATCGTTTCTGGGACCCAAAAATATTGAATTTTCGGGTGTTTTGAGGTTGAATTTGGGATATAAACGGGTACAGAAGATGCATGCACATATCGACTTTTGGGCACCTAAAAGATCGATTTTCAGTATGTTTGGGCCTGTATTTTGAAAATATTCTAGCACTAAGTAGGCATGTACAGATCACTTCTGGGTCCCAAAAAACATCAAATTTTCGGGTGTTTTGAGCCTGAATTTGAGATATAAACGGGTACAGAAGATGCATGCACATATCGAGTTTTGGGCACCTAAAATATCGATTTTGAGCATGTTTTGGGTCTGTATCTTGAAAACATTCTAACTAGGAGTAGGGATGTACAGATCGCTTCTAGGACCCAAAAATACCGAATTTTCGGGTGTTTTGAGCCTGAATTTGAGATATAAACGGGTACAGAAGATGCATGCACATATTGACTTTGGGCACCTAAAATATCGATTTTCCGCATGTTTTGGGCCTGTATTTTGAAAATACTCTAACTAAGAGTAGGCATGTACAGATCGCTTCTGGGACCCAAAAACATCGAATTTTCGGGTGTTTTGAGCCTGAATTTGAGATATAAACGGGTACAGAAGATGCATGCACATTTCGACTTTGGATTCTTAAAATATCGATTTTTAGCATGTTTTGAGCCTATATTTTGAAAACATTCTAGCACTGACTAGATATGTACAGATCGCTTCTGGGACCCAAAATTATCGAATTTTCGGGTGTTTTGAGGTTGAATTTGAGATATAAACGAGTGCAGAAGATGCATACACATGTTGAATTTGGGCACCTAAAATATCGATTTTCAGCATGTTTTGGGCCTGCATCTGAGTAGGCATGTACAGATCGCTTCTGGGACCCCAAAATATCGAATTTTCTGGTGTTTGGAGCCTGAATATGAGATATAAACGGGTACAGAAGATGCATGCACATATCGAATTTTGGGCACCTAAAAGATCGATTTTCAGTATGTTTTGGGCCTGTATTTTGAAAATACTCTAACATGGAGTAGGCATGTAAAGTTCGATTTTGGGACCCCAAAATATCGAATTTTCGGGTGTTTTGGGCCTGAATTTGAGATATCGACTTTGGGCACCTAAAATATCGATTTTTAGCCTGTTTTGGGCCTATATTTTGAAAATATTCTAGCACTAAGTAGGCATGTACAGATCACTTTTGGGACCACAAAATAACGAATTTTCAGGTGTTTTAAGCCTGAATTTGAGATATAATCGGGTACAGATGATGCATGCACATATCGACTTTGGACACTTAAAATATCGATTTTTAGCATGTTTTGAGCCTATATTTTGAAAACATTCTAGCACTGAGTAGGCATGTACAGATCACTTCTAGGACCCAAAAATATCGAATTTTCGGGTGTTTTGAGGTTGAATTTGGGATATAAACGGGTGAAGAAGATGGATACACATATTGACTTTGGTCACCTAAAATATCGATTTTCAGCTTGTTTTGGGCCTGTATATTGAAAATACTCTAACACGGAGTAGGCATATACAAATCATTTCTGGGACCCCAAAATATCGAATTTTTGGGAGTTTTGGGCCTGAATTTGAGATATCGACTTTGGGCACCTAAAATATCGATTTTTAGCATGTTTTGGGCATATATTTTGAAAATATTCTAGCACTGAGTAGGCATGTACAGATTGCTTCTGGGACCCCAAAATATCGAATTTTCAGGTGTTTTGAGCCTAAATTTTAGATATAAACGGGTACCGAAGATGGATGCACATTTCGACTTTTGGGCACCTAAAATATCGATTTTGAGCATGTTTTGGGTCTGTATCTTGAAAACATTCTAACTAGGGGTAGGGATGTAGAGATCGCTTCTGGGACCCAAAAATACCGAATTTTTTAGTGTTTTGAGCCTGAATTTGAGATATAAACGGGTACAGAAGATTCATGCACATATTGACTTTGGGCACCTAAAATATCGATTTTCAGCATGTTTTGGGCCTGTATTTTGAAAATACTCTAACTAGGAGTAGGCATGTACAGATTGCTTCTGGGACCCAAAAATATCGAACTTTCGGGTGTTTTGAGCCTGAATTTGAGATATAAACGAGTACAGAAGATGCATGCACATATCGACTTTGGACACTTAAAATATCGATTTTTAGCATGTTTTGAGCCTATATTTTGAAAACATTCTAGCACTGACTAGACATGTACAGATCGCTTCTGGGACCCAAAATTTTTGAATTTTCGTGTGTTTTGAGGTTGAATTTGAGATATAAACGAGTGCAGAAGATGCATACACATGTTGACTTTGGGCACCTAAAATATCGATTTTCAGCATGTTTTGGGCCTGCATCTGAGTAGGCATGAACAGATCGCTTCTGGGACCCCAAAATATCGAATTTTCGTGTGTTTGGAGCCTGAATTTGATATATAAACGGGTACAGAAGATGCATGCATATATCGACTTTGGGGCACCTAAAAGATCGATTTTCAGTATGTTTTGGGCCTGTATTTTGAAAATACTCTAACACGGAGTAGGCATGTACAGTTCTCTTCTGGGACCCCAAAATATCGAATTTTCGGGTGTTTTGGGCCTGAATTTGAGATATCGACTTTGGGCACCTAAAATATCGATTTTTAGCATGTTTTGTGCCTATATTTTGAAAATATTCTAGCACTAAGTAGGCATGTACAGATTACTTCTGGGACCCCAAAATATCGAATTTTCGGGTGTTTTGAGCCTGAATTTGAGATATAAACGGGTACAGATGATGCATGCACATATCGAGTTTGGACACTTAAAATATCGATTTTTAGCATGTTTTGAGCCTATACTTTGAAAACATTCTAGCACTGAGTAGGCATGTACAGATCGATTCTGGGACCCAAAAATATCGAATTTTCGGGTGTTTTGAGGTTGAATTTGGGATATAAACGGGTGCAGAAGATGCATACACATATTGACTTTGGTCACCTGAAATATCGATTTTCAGCTTTTTTTGGGCCTGTATTTTGAAAATAATCTAAGACGGAGTAGCCAAGTACAGATCGCTTCTGGGACCCCAAAATATCGAATTTTCGGGAGTTTTGAGCCTGAATTTGAGATATAAACGGGTACAGAAGATGCATCCACATATCGACTTTTGGGCACCTAAAAGATCGATTTTCAGTATGTTTTGGACCTGTATATTGAAAATACTCTAACACGGAGTAGGCATGTACAGATCGCTTCTGGGACCCCAAAATATCGAAGTTTGGGTGTTTTGGGCCTGAATTTGAGATATCGACTTTGGGCACCTAAAATATCGATTTTTAGCATATTTTGGGCCTATATTTTGAAAATATTCTAGTACTGAGTAGGCATGTACAGATCGCTTCTGGGACCCAAAAATATCGAATTTTCGGGTGTTTTGAGCCTGAATTTGAGATATAAACGGGTACGGAAGATGCATGCACATTTCGACTTTTGGGAACCTAAAATATCGATTTTGAGCATGTTTTGGGTCTGTATCTTGAAAACATTCTAACTAGGAGTAGGGATGTACAGATCGCTTCTAGTACCCAAAAATACCGAATTTTCGGACGTTTTGAGCCTGAATTTAAGATATAAACGAGTACAGAAGATGCATGCACATATCGACTTTGGACACTTAAAATATCGATTTTTAGCATGTTTTGAGCCTATATTCTGAAAAAAATCTAGCACTGAGTAGGCATGTACAAATCGCTTCTGGGAACCCAAAATATCGAATTTTCGGGTGTTTGGAGCCTGAATTTGAGATATAAACGGGTACAGAAGATGCTTGCACATATCGACTTTTGGGCACCTAAAAGATCGATTTTCAGTATGTTTTGGGCCTGTATTTTGAAAATACTCTAACACGGAGTAGGCATGTACAGTTTGCTACTGTGACCCCAAAATATCGAATTTTCGGGTGTTTTGGGACTGAATTTGAGATATCGACTTTGGGCACCTAAAATATCGATTTTTAGCATGGTGTGGGCCTATATTTTGAAAATATTCTAGCACTAAGTAGGCATGTACATATCTCTTCTGGGACCCAAAAATATCGAATTTTCGGGTGTTTTGAGGTTGAATTTGGGATATAAACGGGTGCAGAAGATGCATACACATATTGACTTTGGTCACCTAAAATATCGATTTTTCAGCTTGTTTTGGGCCTGTATTTTCAAAATACTCTAACACAAAGTAGGCAAGTACAGATCGCTTCTGGGACCCCAAACTATGGAATTTTTGGGTGTTTTGATCCTGAATTTGAGATATAAACGGGTACAGAAGGTGCATCCACATATCGACTTTTGGGCACCTAAAAGATCGATTTTCAATATGTTTTGGGCCTGTATTTTGAAAATACTCTAACACGGAGTAGGCATGTACAGTTCGCTTCTGGGACCCCAAAATATCGAAATTTCGGATGTTTTGGCCCTGAATTTGAGATATCGACTTTTGGCACCTAAAATATCGATTTTTTGCATGTTTTGGGCCTATATTTTGAAAATATTCTAGCACTAAGTAGGCATGTACAGATAATTTCTGGGACCCCAAAATATCGAATTTTCGGGTGTTTTAAGCCTGAATTTGAGATATAAACGGGTACAGATGATGCATTCACATATCGACTTTGGACACTTAAAATATCGATTTGTAGCATGTTTTGAGCCTATATTTTGAAAACATTCTAGCACTGAGTAGGCATGTACAGATCGCTTCTGGGACCCAAATATAACGAATATTCGGGTGTTTTGAAGTTGAATTTGGGATATAAACGGGTGCAGTAGATGAATACACATATTGACTTTCGTCACCTAAAATATCGATTTTCAGCTTGTTTTGGGCCTATATTTTGAAAATATTCTAACACGGAGTAGGCAAGTACAGATCGCTTCTGGGACCCCAAAATATCGAATTTTCGGGTGTTTTGAGCCTGAATTTGAGATATAAACGGGTAAAGAAGATGCATCTACATATCGACTTTTGGGCACCTAAAAGATCGATTTTGAGCATGTTTTGGGTCTGTATCTTGAAAACATTCTAACTAGGAGTAGTGATGTACAGATCGCTTCTAGGACCCCAAAATACCGAATTTTCGGGTGTTTTGAGCCTGAATTTGAGATATAAACGGGTACAGATGATGCATGCACATATCGACTTTGGACACTTAAAATATCGATTATTAGCATGTTTTGAGCCTATATTCTGAAAAAATTCTAGCACTGAGTAGGCATGTACAGATCGTTTCTGGGACCCAAAAATATTGAATTTTCGGGTGTTTTGAGGTTGAATTTGGGATATAAACGGGTACAGAAGATGCATGCACATATCGACTTTCGGGCACCTAAAAGATCGATTTTCAGTATGTTTGGGCCTGTATTTTGAAAATATTCTAGCACTAAGTAGGCATGTACAGATCACTTCTGGGACCCAAAAAACATCAAATTTTCGGGTGTTTTGAGCCTGAATTTGAGATATAAACGGGTACAGAAGATGCATGCACATATCGAGTTTTGGGCACCTAAAATATCGATTTTGAGCATGTTTTGGGTCTGTATCTTGAAAACATTCTAACTAGGAGTAGGGATGTACAGATCGCTTCTAGGACCCAAAAATACCGAATTTTGGGATGTTTTGAGCCTGAATTTGAGATATAAACGGGTACAGAAGATGCATGCACATATTGACTTTGGGCACCTAAAATATCGATTTTCCGCATGTTTTGGGCCTGTATTTTGAAAATACTCTAACTAAGAGTAGGCATGTACAGATCGCTTCTGGGACCCAAAAACAACGAATTTTCGGGTGTTTTGAGCCTGAATTTGAGATATAAACGGGTACAGAAGATGCATGCACATTTCGACTTTGGATTCTTAAAATATCGATTTTTAGCATGTTTTGAGCCTATATTTTGAAAACATTCTAGCACTGACTAGACATGTACAGATCGCTTCTGGGACCCAAAATTATCGAATTTTCGGGTGTTTTGAGGTTGAATTTGAGATATAAACGAGTGCAGGAGATGCATACACATGTTGAATTTGGGCACCTAAAATATCGATTTTCAGCATGTTTTGGGCCTGCATCTGAGTAGGCATGTACAGATCGCTTCTGGGACCCCATAATATCGAATTTTCTGGTGTTTGGAGCCTGAATATGAGATATAAACGGGTACAGAAGATGCATGCACATATCGACTTTTGGGCACCTAAAAGATCGATTTTCAGTATGTTTTGGGCCTGTATTTTGAAAATACTCTTAACATGGAGTAGGCATGTACAGTTCGATTTTGGGACCCCAAAATATCGAATTTTCGGGTGTTTTGGGCCTGAATTTGAGATATCGACTTTGGGCACCTAAAATATCGATTTTTAGCCTGTTTTGGGCCTATATTTTGAAAATATTCTAGCACTAAGTAGGCATGTACAGATCACTTCTGGGACCCCAAAATATCGAATTTTCAGGTGTTTTAAGCCTGAATTTGAGATATAAACGGGTACAGATGATGCATGCACATATCGACTTTGGACACTTAAAATATCGATTTTTAGCATGTTTTGAGCCTATATTTTGAAAACATTCTAGCACTGAGTAGGCATGTACAGTTCGCTTCTGGGACCCCAAAATATCGAATTTTCGGGTGTTTTGGGCCTGAATTTGAGATATCGACTTTGGGCACCTAAAATATCGATTTTTAGCATGTTTTGGGCCTATATTTTGAAAATATTCTAGCACTAAGTAGGCATGTACAGATTACTTCTGGGACCCCAAAATATCGAATTTTCTGGTGTTTTAAGCCTGAATTTGAGATATAAACGGGTACAGATGATGCATGCACATATCGAGTTTGGACGCTTAAAATATCGATTTTTAGCATGTTTTGAGCCTATATTTTGAAAACATTCTAGCACTGAGTAGGCATGTACAGATCGCTTCTGGGACCCAAAAATATCGAATTTTCGGGTGTTTTGAGGTTGAATTTGGTATATAAACGGGTGCAGAAGATGCATACACATATTGACTTTGGTCACCTGAAATATCGATTTTCAGCTTATTTTGGGCCTGTATTTTGAAAATAATCTAAGACGGAGTAGCCAAGTACAGATCGCTTCTGGGACCCCAAAATATCGAATTTTCGGGAGTTTTGAGCCTGAATTTGAGATATAAACGGGTACAGAAGATGCATCCACATATCGACTTTTGGGCACCTAAAAGATCGATTTTCAGTATGTTTTGGACCTGTATATTGAAAATACTCTAACACGGAGTAGGCATGTACAGATCGCTTCTGGGACCCCAAAATATCGAATTTTTGGGTGTTTTGGGCCTGAATTTGAGATATCGACTTTGGGCACCTAAAATATCGATTTTTAGCATGTTTTGGGCCTATATTTTGAAAATATTCTAGCACTGAGTAGTCATGTACAGATCGCTTCTGGGACCCCAAAATATCGAATTTTCGGGTGTTTTGAGCCTGAATTTGAGATATAAACGGGTACGGAAGATGCATGCACATTTCGACTTTTGGGAACCTAAAATATCGATTTTGAGCATGTTTTGGGTCTGTATCTTGAAAACATTCTAACTAGGAGTAGGGATGTACAGATCGCTTCTAGTACCCAAAAATACCGAATTTTCGGACGTTTTGAGCCTGAATTTGAGATATAAACGAGTACAGAAGATGCATGCACATATCGACTTTGGACACTTAAAATATCGATTTTTAGCATGTTTTGAGCCTATATTCTGAAAAAAATCTAGCACTGAGTAGGCATGTACAAATCGCTTCTGGGAACCCAAAATATCGAATTTTCGGGTGTTTGGAGCCTGAATTTGAGATATAAACGGGTACAGAAGATGCTTGCACATATCGACTTTTGGGCACCTAAAAGATCGATTTTCAGTATGTTTTGGGCCTGTATTTTGAAAATACTCTAACACGGAGTAGGCATGTACAGTTTGCTACTGTGACCCCAAAATATCGAATTTTCGGGTGTTTTGGGACTGAATTTGAGATATCGACTTTGGGCACCTAAAATATCGATTTTTAGCATGGTGTGGGCCTATATTTTGAAAATATTCTAGCACTAAGTAGGCATGTACAGATCACTTCTGGGACCCCAAAATATCGAATTTTTGGGTGTTTTGAGCCTGAATTTGAGATATATACGGGTACAGATGATGCATGCACATATCTACTTTGGACACTTAAAATATCGATTTTTAGCATGTTTTGAAAATATATTTTGAAAAAATTCTTGCACTGAGTAGGCATGTACATATCTCTTCTGGGACCCAAAAATATCGAATTTTCGGGTGTTTTGAGGTTGAATTTGGGATATCAACGGGTGCAGAAGATGCATACACATATTGACTTTGGTCACCTAAAATATCGATTTTCAGCTTGTTTTGGGCCTGTATTTTGAAAATACTCTAACACAAAGTAGGCAAGTACAGATCGCTTCTGGGACCCCAAACTATGGAATTTTCGGGTGTTTTGATCCTGAATTTGAGATATAAACGGGTACAGAAGATGCATCCACATATCGACTTTTGGGCACCTAAAAGATCGATTTTCAGTATGTTTTGGGCCTGTATTTTGAAAATACTCTAACACGGAGTAGGCATGTACAGTTCGCTTCTGGGACCCCAAAATATCGAAATTTCGGATGTTTTGGCCCTGAATTTGAGATATCGACTTTTGGCACCTAAAATATCGATTTTTTGCATGTTTTGGGCCTATATTTTGAAAATATTCTAGCACTAAGTAGGCATGTACAGATCATTTCTGGGACCCCAAAATATCGAATTTTCGGGTGTTTTAAGCCTGAATTTGAGATATAAACGGGTACAGATGATGCATACACATATCGACTTTGGACACTTAAAATATCGATTTGGAGCATGTTTTGAGCCTATATTTTGAAAACATTCTAGCACTGAGTAGGCATGTACAGATCGCTTCTGGGACCCATATATAACGAATTTTCGGGTGTTTTGAAGTTGAATTTGGGATATTAACGGGTGCAGTAGATGAATACACATATTGACTTTGGTCACCTAAAATATCGATTTTCAGCTTGTTTTGGGCCTGTATTTTGAAAATATTCTAACACGGAGTAGGCAAGTACAGATCGCTTCTGGGACCCCAAAATATCGAATTTTCGGGTGTTTTGAGCCTGAATTTGAGATATAAACGGGTAAAGAAGATGCATCCACATATCGACTTTTGGGCACCTAAAAGAGCGATTTTGAGCATGTTTTGGGTCTGTATCTTGAAAACATTCTAACTAGGAGTAGTGATGTACAGATCGCTTCTAGGACCCCAAAATACCGAATTTTCGGGTGTTTTGAGCCTGAATTTGAGATATAAACCGGTACAGATGATGCATGCACATTTCGACTTTGGACACTTAAAATATCGATTTGTAGCATGTTTTGAGCCTATATTTTGAAAATATTCTAGCGCTGAGTAGGCATGTACAGATCGCTTCTGGGACCCCAAAATATGGAATTTTCGGGTGTTTTGATCCTGAATTTGAGATATAAAGGGTACAGAAGACGCATCCACATATCGACTTTTGGGCACCTAAAAGATCGATTTTCAATATGTTTTGGGCCTGTATTTTGAAAATACTCTAACACGGAGTAGGCATGTACAGTTCGCTTCTGGGACCCCAAAATATCGAAATTTCGGATGTTTTGGCCCTGAATTTGAGATATCGACTTTTGGCACCTAAAATATCGATTTTTTGCATGTTTTGGGCCTATATTTTGAAAATATTCAAGCACTAAGTAGGCATGTACAGATCATTTCTGGGACCCCAAAATATCGAATTTTCGGGTGTTTTAAGCCTGAATTTGAGATATAAACGGGTACAGATGATGCATGCACATATCGACTTTGGACACTTAAAATATTGATTTGTAGCATGTTTTGAGCCTATATTTTGAAAACATTCTAGCACTGAGTAGGCATGTACAGATCGCATCTGGGACCCAAATATAACGAATTTTCGGGTGTTTTGAGGTTGAATTTGGGATATAAACGGGTGCAGTAGATGAATACACATATTGACTTTGGTCACTTAAAATATTGATTTTTAGCTTGTTTTGGGCCTGTATTTTGAAAATACTCTAACACGGAGTAGGCAAGTACAGATCGCTTCTGGGAACCCAAAATATCAAATTTTCGGGTGTTTTGAGCCTGAATTTGAGATATAAACGGGTAAAGAAGATGCATCCACATATCGACTTTTGGGCACATAAAAGATCAATTTTCAGTATGTTTTGGGCCTGTATATTGAAAATACTCTAACACGGAGTAGGCATGTACAGATCGCTTCTGGGACCCGAAAATATCGAATTTTTGGGTGTTTTGGGCCTGAATTTGAGATATCGACCTTGGGCACCTAAAATATCGATTTTTAGCATGTTTTGGGCCTATATTTTGAAAATATTCTAGCGCTGAGTAGGCATGTACACATCGCTTCTGGGACCCCAAAATATCGAAATTTCGGGTGTTTTGAGCCTGAATTTGAGATATAAACGGGTACAGAAGATGCATGCTCATTTCGACTTTTGGGCACCTAAAATATCGATTTTGAGCATGTTTTGGGTCTGTATCTTGAAAACATTCTAACTAGGAGTAGGGATGTACAGATCGCTTCTGGGACCCAAAAATACCGAATTTTCGAGTGTTTTGAGCCTGAATTTGAGATATAAACGAGTACAGAAGATGCATGCACATATCGACTTAGGACACATAAAATATCGATTTTTAGCATATTTTGAGCCTATATTTTGAAAACATTCTAGCACTGACTAGACATGTACAGATCGCTTCTGGGACCCAAAATTATCGAATATTCGGGTGTTTTGAGGTTGATTTTGAGATATAAACGAGTGCAGAAGATGCATACACATGTTGACTTTGGGCACCTAAAATATCGATTTTCAGCATGTTTTGGGCCTGCATCTGAGTAAGCATGTACAGATCGCTTCTGGGACCCAAAAAAATCGAGTTTTCGGGTGTTTGGAGCCTGAATTTGAGATATAAACGGGTACAGAAGATGCATGCACATATCGACTTTTGGGCACCTAAAAGATCGATTTTCAATATGTTTTGGGCCTGTATTTTGAAAATACTCTAACACGCAGTAGGCATGTACAGTTCGCTTCTGGGACCCCAAAATATCGAATTTTCGGGTGTTTTGGGCCTGAATTTGAGATATCGACTTTGGGCACCTTAAATATCGATTTTTAGCATGTTTTGAGCCTATATTTTGAAAATATTCTAGCACTAAGTAGGCATGTACAGATCACTTCTGGGACCCCAAAATATCGAATTTTCGGGTGTTTTAAGCCTGAATTTGAGATATAAACGGGTACAGATGATGCATGCACATATCGACTTTGGTCACTTAAAATATCAATTTTCAGTATGTTTTGGGCCTGTATATTGAAAATACTCTAACACAGAGTAGGCATGTACAGATCGCTTCTGGTACCCGAAAATATCGAATTTTTGGGTGTTTTGGGCCTGAATTTGAGATATCGACTTTGGGCACCTAAAATATCGATTTTTAGCATGTTTTGGGCCTATATTTTGAAAATATTCTAGCGCTGAGTAGGCATGTACACATCGCTTCTGGGACCCCAAAATATCGAATTTTCGGGTGTTTTGAGCCTGAATTTGAGATATAAACGGGTACAGAAGATGCATGCACATTTCGACTTTTGGGCACCTAAAATATCGATTTTGAGCATGTTTTGGGTCTGTATCTTGAAAACATTCTAACTAGGAGTAGGGATATACAGATCGCTTCTGGGACCCAAAAATACCGAATTTTCGAGTGTTTTGAGCCTGAATTTGAGATATAAACGGGTACAGAAGATGCATGCACATATTGACTTTGGGCACCTAAAATATCGATTTTCATCATGTTTTGGGCCTGTATTTTGAAAATATTCTAGCACTGACTAGACATGTACAGATCGCTTCTGGGACCCAAAATTATCGAATTTTCGGTTGTGTTTTGAGGTTGAATTTGAGATATAAACGAGTGCAGAAGATGCATACACATGTTGACTTTGGGCAACTAAAATATCGATTTTCAGCATGTTTTGGGCCTGCATCTGAGTAGGCATGTACAGATCGCTTCTGGGACCCCAAAATATCGAATTTTCGGGTGTTTGGAGACTGAATTTGAGATATAAACGGGTACAGAAGATGCATGCACATATCGACTTTTGGACACCTAAAAGATCGATTTTCAGTATGTTTTGGGCCTGTATTTTGAAAATACTCTAACACGGAGTAGGCATGTACAGTTCGCTTCTAGGACCCCAAAATATCAAATTTTCGGGTGTTTTGGGCCTGAATTTAAGATATCGACTTTGGGCACCTAAAATATCGATTTTTAGCATGTTTTGAGCCTATATTTTGAAAAAATTCTAGCACTGAGTAGGCATGTACAGATCGCTTCTGGGACCCCAAAATATCGAATTTACGGGTGTTTTGAGGTTGAATTTGAGATATAAACGGGTACAGAAGATGCATGCACATATCGACTTTGGACACTTAAAATATCGATTTTTAGCATGTTTTGAGCCTATATTTTGAAAACATTCTAGCACTGACTAGACATGTACAGATCGCTTCTGGGACCCAAAATTATCGAATTTTCGGGTGTTTTGAGGTTGATTTTGAGATATAAACGAGTGCAGAAGATGCATACACATGTTGACTTTGGGCACCTAAAATATCGATTTTCAGCATATTTTGGGCCTGCATCTGAGTAGGCATGTACAGATCGCTTCTGGGACCCAAAAATATCAAGTTTTCGAGTGTTTGGAACCTGAATTTGAGATATAAACGGGTACAGAAGATGCATGCACATATCGACTTTTGGGCACCTAAAAGATCGATTTTCAGTATGTTTTGGGCCTGTATTTTGAAAATACTCTAACACGGAGTAGGCATGTACAGTTCGCTTCTGGTACCCCAAAATATCAAATTTTCGGGTGTTTTGGACCTGAATTTGAGATATCTACTTTTTACACCTAAAATATCGACTTTTAGCATGTTTTGAGCCTATATTTTGAAAATATTCTAGCACTAAGTAGGCATGTACAGTTCGCTTCTAGGACCCCAAAATATCAAATTTTCGGGTGTTTTGGGCCTGAATTTAAGATATCGACTTTGGGCACCTAAAATATCGATTTTTAGCATGTTTTGAGCCTATATTTTGAAAATATTCTAGCACTAAGTAGGCATGTACAGATCACTTCTGGGACCCCAAAATATCGAATGTTCGGGTGTTTTAAGCCTGAATTTGAGATATAAACGGGTACAGATGATGCATGCACATATCGACATTGGACACATAAAATATCGATTTGTAGCATGTTTTGAGCCTATATTTTGAAAACATTCTAGCACTGAGTAGGCATGTACAGATCGCATCTGGGACCCAAATATAACGAATTTTCGGGTGTTTTGAGGTTGAATTTGGGATATAAACGGGTGCAGTAGATGAATACACATATTGACTTTGGTCACTTGAAATATCGATTTTCAGCTTGTTTTGGGCCTGTATTTTGAAAATACTCTAACACGGAGTAGGCAAGTACAGATCGCTTCTGGGACCCCAAAATATCAAATTTTCGGGTGTTTTGAGCCTGAATTTGAGATATAAACGGGTAAAGAAGATGCATCCACATATCGACTTTTGGGCACATAAAAGATCAATTTTCAGTATGCTTTGGGCCTGTATATTGAAAATACTCTAACACAGAGTAGGCATGTACAAATCGTTTCTGGGACCCGAAAATATCGAATTTTTGGGTGTTTTGGGCCTGAATTTGAGATATCGACTTTGGGCACCTAAAATATCGATTTTTAGCATGTTTTGGGCCTATATTTTGAAAATATTCTAGCGCGGAGTAGGCATGTACACATCGCTTCTGGGACCCCAAAATATTGAATTTTCGGGTGTTTTGAGCCTGAATTTGAGATATAAACGGGTACAGAAGATGCATGCACATTTCGACTTTTGGGCACCTAAAATATCGATTTTGAGCATGTTTTGGGTCTGTATCTTGAAAACATTCTAACTAGGAGTAGGGATGTACAGATCGCTTCTGGGACCCAAAAATAACGAATTTTCGAGTGTTTTGAGCCTGAATTTTAGATATAAACGGGTACAGAAGATGCATGCACATATTGACTTTGGGCACCTAAAATATCGATTTTCAGCATGTTTTGGGCCTGTATTTTGAAAATACTCTAACTAAGAGTAGGCATGTACAGATCGCTTCTGGGACCCAAAAATATCAAATTTTCGGGTGTTTTGAGCCTGAATTTGAGATATAAACGAGTACAGAAGATGCATGCACATATCGACTTAGGACACTTAAAATATCGATTTTTAGCATATTTTGAGCCTATATTTTGAAAACATTCTAGCACTGAGTAGGCATGTACAGATCGCATCTGGGACCCAAATATAACGAATTTTCGGGTGTTTTGAGGTTGAATTTGGGATATAAACGGGTGCAGTAGATGAATACACATATTGACTTTGGTCACTTGAAATATCGATTTTCAGCTTGTTTTGGGCCTGTATTTTGAAAATACTCTAACACGGAGTAGGCAAGTACAGATCGCTTCTGGGACCCCAAAATATCAAATTTTCGGGTGTTTTGAGCCTGAATTTGAGATATAAACGGGTAAAGAAGATGCATCCACATATCGACTTTTGGGCACATAAAAGATCAATTTTCAGTATGCTTTGGGCCTGTATATTGAAAATACTCTAACACAGAGTAGGCATGTACAAATCGTTTCTGGGACCCGAAAATATCGAATTTTTGGGTGTTTTGGGCCTGAATTTGAGATATCGACTTTGGGCACCTAAAATATCGATTTTTAGCATGTTTTGGGCCTATATTTTGAAAATATTCTAGCGCGGAGTAGGCATGTACACATCGCTTCTGGGACCCCAAAATATCGAATTTTCGGGTGTTTTGAGCCTGAATTTGAGATATAAACGGGTACAGAAGATGCATGCATGCACATTTCGACTTTTGGGCACCTAAAATATCGATTTTGAGCATGTTTTGGGTCTGTATCTTGAAAACATTCTAACTAGGAGTAGGGATGTACAGATCGCTTCTGGGACCCAAAAATACCGAATTTTCGAGTGTTTTGAGCCTGAATTTGAGATATAAACGGGTACAGAAGATGCATGCACATATTGACTTTGGGCACCTAAAATATCGATTTTCAGCATGTTTTGGGCCTGTATTTTGAAAATACTCTAACTAAGAGTAGGCATGTACAGATCGCTTCTGGGACCCAAAAATATCAAATTTTCGGGTGTTTTGAGCCTGAATTTGAGATATAAACGAGTACAGAAGATGCATGCACATATCGACTTAGGACACTTAAAATATCGATTTTTAGCATATTTTGAGCCTATATTTTTAAAACATTCTAGCACTGACTAGACATGTACAGATCGCTTCTGGGACCCAAAATTATCGAATTTTCGGTTGTGTTTTGAGGTTGAATTTGAGATATAAACGAGTGCAGAAGATGCATACACATGTTGACTTTGGGCAACTAAAATATCGATTTTCAGCATGTTTTGGGCCTGCATCTGAGTAGGCATGTACAGATTGCTTCAGGGACCCAAAAATATCAAGTTTTCGGGTGTTTGGAACCTGAATTTGAGATATAAACGGGTACAGAAGATGCATCCACATATCGACTTTTGTGCACCTAAAAGATCGATTTTCAGTATGTTTTGGGCCTGTATATTGAAAATACTCTAACACGGAGTAGGCATGTACAGTTCGCTTCTGGGACCCCAAAATATCGAATTTTCGGGTGTTTTGGGCCTGAATTTGAGATATCGACTATTGGCACCTAAAATATCGATTTTTAGCATGTTTTGAGCCTATATTTTGAAAATATTCTAGCACTAAGTAGGCATGTACAGATCACTTCTGGGACCCCAAAATATCGAATTTTCTTGTGTTTTAAGCCTGAATTTGAGATATAAACGGGTACAGATGATGCATGCACATATCGACTTTGGTCACTTAAAATATCGATTTTTAGCATGTTTTGAGCCTATATTTTGAAAACATTCTAGCACTGCGTAGGCATGTACAGATCGCTTCTGGGACCCAAAAATATCGAATTTTCGGGTGTTTTGAGTTTGAATTTAGGATATAAACTGGTGAAGAAGATTCATACACATATTGACTTTGGTCACCAGAAATATCGATTTTCAGCTTGTTTTGAGCCTTTATTTTGAAAATAATCTAACACGGAGTAGCCAAGTACAGATCGCTTCTGGGACCCCAAAATATCGAATTTTCGGGAGTTTTGAGCGTGAATTTGAGATATAAACGGGTACAGAAGATGCATAAACATATCGACTTTTGGGCACCTAAAAGATCGATTTTCAGTATGTTTTGGACCTGTATTTTGAAAATACTCTAACACGGAGTAGGCATGTACAGTTCGCTTCTGGGACCCCAAAATATCGAATTTTCGGGTGTTTTGGGCCTGAATTTGAGATATCGACTTTGGGCACCTAAAATATCGATTTTTAGCATGTTTTGAGCCTATATTTTGAAAATATTCTAGCACTAAGTAGGCATGTACAGATCACTTCTGGGACCCCAAAATATCGAATTTTCGGGTTTTTTGATCCTGAATTTGAGATATAAACGGGTACAGAAGATGCATCCACATATCGACTTTTGCGCACCTAAAAGATCGATTTTCAGTAAGTTTTGGGCCTGTATTTTGAAAATACTCTAACACGGAGTAGGCATGTACAGTTCGCTTCTGGGACCCCAAAATATCGAAATTTCGGATGTTTTGGGCCTGAATTTGAGATATCGACTTTGGGCACCTAAAATATCGATTTTTAGCATGTTTTGGGCCTATATTTTGAAAATATTCTAGCGCTGAGTAGGCATGTACAGATCGCTTCTGGGACCCCAAAATATGAAATTTTCGGGTGTTTTGATCCTGAATTTGAGATATAAAGAGTACAGAAAATGTATCCACATATCGACTTTTGGGCACCTAAAAGATCGATTTTCAGTATGTTTTGGGCCTGTATTTTGAAAATACTCTAACACGGAGTAGGCATGTACAGTTCGCTTCTGGGACCCCAAAATATCGAAATTTTGGATGTTTTGGCCCTGAATTTGAGATATCGACTTTTGGCACCTAAAATATCGATTTTTGCATGTTTTGGGCCTATATTTTGAAAATATTCTAGCACTAAGTAGGCATGTACAGATCGCTTCTGGGACCCAAATATAACGAATTTTCGGGTGTTTTGAGGTTGAATTTGGGATATAAACGGGTGCAGTAGATGAATACACATATTGACTTTGGTCACCTAAAATATCGATTTTCAGCTTGTTTTGGGCCTGTATTTTGAAAATACTCTAACACGGAGTAGGCAAGTAAAGATCGCTTCTGGGACCCCAAAATATCGAATTTTCGGGTGTTTTGAGCCTGAATTTGAGATATAAACGGGTAAAGAAGATGCAACCACATATCGACTTTTGGGCACATAAAAGATCAATTTTCAGTATGTTTTGGGCCTGTATATTGAAAATACTCTAACACGGAGTAGGCATCTACAGATCGCTTCTGGGACCCGAAAATATCGAATTTTTGGGTGTTTTTGGGCCTGAATTTGAGATATCGACTTTGGGCACCTAAAATATCGATTTTTAGCATGTTTTGGGCCTATATTTTGAAAATATTCTAGCGCTGAGTAGGCATGTACAGATCGCTTCTGGGACCCAAAAATATGGAATTTTCGGGTGTTTTGAGCCTGAATTTGAGATATAAACGGGTACAGAAGATGCATGCACATTTCGACTTTTGGGCACCTAAAATATCGATTTTGAGCATGTTTTGGGTCTGTATCTTGAAAACATTCTAACTAGGAGTAGGGATGTACAGATCGCTTCTGGGACCCAAAAATACCGAATTTTCGAGTGTTTTGAGCCTGAATTTGAGATATAAACGGGTAAAGAAGATGCATGCACATATTGACTTTGGGCACCTAAAATATCGAATTTTAGCATATTTTGAGCCTAAATTTCGAAAACATTCTAGCACTGACTAGACATGTACAGATCGCTTCTGGGACCGAAAATTATCGAATTTTCGGTTGCGTTTTGAGGTTGATTTTGAGATATAAACGAGTGAAGAAGATGCATACACATGTTGACTTTGGGCAATTAAATATCGATTTTCAGCATGTTTTGGGCCTGCATCTGAGTAGGCATGTACAGATCGCTTCTGGGACCCCAAAATATCGAATTTTCGGGTGTTTGAAGCCTGAATTTGAGATATAAACGGGTACAGAAGATGCATGCACATATCGACTTTTGGACACCTAAAAGATCGATTTTCAGTATGTTTTGGGCCTGTATTTTGAAAATACTCTAACACGGAGTAGGCATGTACAGTTCGCTTCTAGGACCCCAAAATATCAAATTTTCGGGTGTTTTGGGCCTGAATTTAAGATATCGAACTTGGGCACCTAAAATATCGATTTTTAGCATGTTTTGAGCCTATATTTTGAAAAAATTCTAGCACTGAGTAGGCATGTACAGATCGCTTCTGGGACCCCAAAATATCGAATTTACGGGTGTTTTGAGGTTGAATTTGAGATATAAACGGGTACAGAAGATGCATGCACATATCGACTTTGGACACTTAAAATATCGATTTTTAGCATGTTATGAGCCTATATTTTGAAAACATTCTAGCACTGACTAGACATGTACAGATCGCTTCTGGGACCCAAAATTATCGAATTTTCGGGTGTTTTGAGGTTGATTTTGAGATATAAACGAGTGCAGAAGATGCATACACATGTTGACTTTGGGCACCTAAAATATCGATTTTCAGCATGTTTTGGGCCTGCATCTGAGTAGGCATGTACAGATCGCTTCTGGGACCCAAAAATATCAAGTTTTCGGGTGTTTGGAACCTGAATTTGAGATATAAACGGGTACATAAGATGCATGCACATATCGACTTTTGGGCACCTAAAAGATCGATTTTCAGTATGTTTTGGGCCTGCATTTTGAAAATACTCTAACACGGAGTAGGCATGTACAGTTCGCTTCTGGGACCCCAAAATATCGAATTTTCGGGTGTTTTGGGCCTGAATTTGAGATATCGACTTTTGGCACCTAAAATATCGATTTTTAGCATGTTTTGAGCCTATATTTTGAAAATATTCTAGCACTAAGTAGGCATGTACAGTTCGCTTCTAGGACCCCAAAATATCAAATTTTAGGGTGTTTTGGGCCTGAATTTAAGATATCGACTTTGGGCACCTAAAATATCGATTTTTAGCATGTTTTGAGCCTATATTTTGAAAAAATTCTAGCACTGAGTAGGCATGTACAGATCGCTTCTGGGACCCAAAAATATCGAATTTACGGGTGTTTTGAGGTTGAATTTGAGATATAAACGGGTACAGAAGATGCATGCACATCTCGACTTTGGACACTTAAAATATCGATTTTTAGCATGTTTTGAGCCTATATTTTGAAAACATTTTAGCACTGACTAGATATGTACAGATCGCTTCTGGGACCCAAAATTATCGAATTTTCGGGTGTGTTGAGGTTGATTTTGAGATATAAACGAGTGCAGAAGATGCATACACATGTTGACTTTGGGCACCTAAAATATCGATTTTCAGCATGTTTTGGGCCTGCATCTGAGTAGGCATGTACAGATCGCTTCTGGGACCCCAAAATATCAAGTTTTCGGGTGTTTGGAACCTGAATTTGAGATATAACGGGTACAGAAGATGCATGCACATATCGACTTTTGGGCACCTAAAAGATCGATTTTCAGTATGTTTTGGGCTTGTATTTTGAAAATACTCTAACACGGAGTAGGCATGTACAGTTCGCTTCTGGGACCCCAAAATATCGAATTTTCGGGTGTTTTGGGCCTGAATTTGAGATATCGACTTTGGGCACCTAAAATATCGATTTTTAGCATGTTTTGAGCCTATATTTTGAAAATATTCTAGCACTAATTATGCATGTACAGATCACTTCTGGGACCCCAAAATATCGAATTTTCGGGTGTTTTAAGCCTGAATTTGAGATATAAACGGGTACAGATGATGCATTCACATATCGACTTTGGTCACTTAAAATATCGATTTTTAGCATGTTTTGAGCCAATATTTTTAAAACATTCTAGCACTGAGTAGGCATGTACAGATCGCTTCTGGGACCCAAAAATATCGAATTTTCGGGTGTTTTGAGGTTTAATTTGGGATATAAACGGGTGAAGAAGATGCATACACATATTGACTTTGGTCACTTGAAATATCGATTTTCAGCTTGTTTTGGGCCTGTATTTTGAAAATACTCTAACTAAGAGTAGGCATGTACAGATCGCTTCTGGGACCCAAAAATATCGAATTTTCGGGTGTTTTGAGCCTGAATTTGAGATATAAACGAGTACAGAAGATGCATGCACATATCGACTTAGGACACTTAAAATATCGATTTTTAGCATATTTTGAGCCTATATTTCGAAAACATTATAGCACTGACAAGACATGTACAGATCGCTTCTGGGACCCAAAATAATCGAATTTTCGGTTGTGTTTTGAGGTTGAATTTGAGATATAAACGAGTGCAGAAGATGCATACACATGTTGACTTTGGGCAACTAAAATATCGATTTTCAGCATGTTTTGGGCCTGTATTTTGAAAATAATCTAACACGGAGTAGCCAAGTACAGATCGCTTCTGGGACCCCAAAATATCGAATTTTCGGGAGTTTTGAGCCTGAATTTGAGATATAAACGGGTACAGAAGATGCATAAACATATCGACTTTTGGGCACCTAAAAGATCGATTTTCAGTATGTTTTGGACCTGTATATTGAAAATACTCTAACACGGAGTAGGCATGTACAGATCGCTTCTAGGACCCCAAAATATCGAATTTTAGGGTGTTTTGGGCCTGAATTTGAGATATCGACTTTGGGCACCTAAAATATCGATTTCTAGCATGTTTTGGGCCTATATTTTGAAAATATTCTAGCACTGAGTAGACATGTACAGATCGCTTCTGGGACCCCAAAATATCGAATTTTCGGGATTTTTGAGCCTGAATTTGAGATATAAACGGGTACGGAAGATGCATGCACATTTCGACTTTTGGGAACCTAAAATATCGATTTTTAGTACGTTTTCAGCCTATATTCTGAAAAAAATCTAGCACTGAGTAGGCATGTACAGATCGCTTCTGGGAACCCAAAATATTGAATTTTCGGGTGTTTGGAGCCTGAATTTGAGATATAAACGGGTACAGAAGATGCTTGCACATATCGACTTTTGGGCACCTAAAAGATCGATTTTCAGTATGTTTTGGTCCTGTATTTTGAAAATACTCTAACACGGAGTAGGCATGTACAGTTTGCTACTGGGACCACAAAATATCGAATTTTCGGGTGTTTTGGGACTGAATTTGAGATATCGACTTTGGGCACCTAAAATATCGATTTTTTGCATGGTTTGGGCCTATATTTTGAAAATATTCTAGCACTAAGTAGGCATGTACAGATCACTTCTGGGACCCCAAAATATCGAATTTTTGGGTGTTTTGAGCCTGAATTTGAGATATAAACGGGTACAGATGATGCATGCACATATCTACTTTGGACACTTAAAATATCGATTTTTAGCATGTTTTGAGCCTATATTTTGAAAAAATTCTAGCACTGAGTAGGCATGTACACATCTCTTCTGGGACCCAAAAATATCGAATTTTCGGGTGTTTTGAGGTTGAATTTGGGATATAAACGGGTGCAGAAGATGCATACACATATTGACTTTGGTCACCTAAAATATCGATTTTCAGCTTGTTTTGGGCCTGTGTTTTGAAAATACTCTAACACAAAGTAGGCAAGTACAGATCGCTTCTGGGACCCCAAAATATCGAATTTTCGGGTGTTTTGATCCTGAATTTGAGATATAAACGGGTACAGAAGATGCATCCACATATCGACTTTTGGGCACCTAAAAGATCGATTTTCAGTAAGTTTTGGGCCTGTATTTTGAAAATACTCTAACACGGAGTAGGCATGTACAGTTCGCTTCTGGGACCCCAAAATATCGAAATTTCAGATGTTTTGGGACTGAATTTGAGATATCGACTTTGGGCACCTAAAATATCGATTTTTAGCATGTTTTGGGCCTATATTTTGAAAAGATTCTAGCGCTGAGTAGGCATGTACAGATCGCTTCTGGGACCCCAAAATATGTAATTTTCGGGTGTTTTGATACTGAATTTGAGATATAAACGGGTACAGAAGATGCATCCACATATCGACTTTTGGGCACCTAAAAGATCGATTTTCAGTATGTTTTGGGCCTGTATTTTGAAAATACTCTAACACGGAGTAGGCATGTACAGTTCGCTTCTGGGACCCCAAAATATCGAAATTTCGGATGTTTTGGCCCTGAATTTGAGATATCGACTTTGGGCACCTAAAATATCGATTTTTAGCATGTTTTGGGCCTATATTTTGAAAACATTCTAGCACTGAGTAGGCATGTACAGATCGCTTCTGGGACCCAAATATAACGAATTTTCGTGTGTTTGGAGCCTGAATTTGAGATATAAACGGGTACAGAAGATGCTTCCACATATCGACTTTTGGGCACCTGAAAGATCGATTTTCAGTATGTTTTGGGCCTGTATTTTGAAAATACTCTAACACGGAGTAGGCATGTACAGTTCGCTTCTGGGACCCCAAAATATCGAAATTTCGGATGTTTTGGCCCTGAATTTGAGATATCAACTTTGGGCACCTAAAATATCGATTTTTAGCATGTTTTGGGCCTATATTTTGAAAATATTCTAGCACTAAGTAGGCATGTACAGATCACTTCTGTGACACCAAAATATCGAATTTTTGGGTGTTTTAAGCCTGAATTTGAGATATAAACGGGTACAGATGATGCATGCACATATCTACTTTGGACACTTAAAATATCGATTTTTAGCATTTTTTGAAACTATATTTTGAAAAAATTCTAGCACTGAGTAGGCATGTACATATCTCTTCTGGGACCCCCAAATATTGAATTTTCGGGTGTTTTGAGGTTGAATTTGGGATATAAACGGGTGCGGAAGATGCATACACATATTGACTTTGGTCACTTAAAATATCGATTTTCAGCTTGTTTTGGGCCTGTATTTTGAAAATACTCTAACACATAGTAGGCATGTACAGTTCGCTTCTGGGACCCCAAAATATCCAAATTTCGGATGTTTTAGGCCTGAATTTGAGATATCGACTTTGGGCACCTAAAATATCGATTTTTAGCATGTTTTGGGCCTATATTTTGAAAATATTCTAGCGCTGAGTAGGCATGTACAGATCGCTTCTGGGACCCCAAAATATGGAATTTTCGGGAGTTTTGATCCTGAATTTGAGATATAAACGGGTACAGAAGATGCATCCACATATCGACTTTTGGGCACCTAAAAGATCGATTTTCAGTATGTTTTGGGCCTGTATTTTGAAAATACTCTAACACGGAGTAGGCATGTACAGTTCGCTTCTGGGACCCCAAAATATCGAAATTTCGGATGTTTTGGCCCTGAATTTGAGATATCAACTTTGGGCACCTAAAATACCGATTTTTAGCATGTTTTGGGCCTATATTTTGAAAATATTCTAACACTAAGTAGGCATGTACAGATCATTTCTGGGACCCCAAAATATCTAATTTTCGGGTGTTTTAAGTCTGAATTTGAGATATAAACGGGTACAGATGATGCATGCACATATCGACTTTGGACACTTAAAATATCGATTTGTAGCATGTTTTGAGCCTATATTTTGAAAATATTCTAGCGCTGAGTAGGCATGTACACAACGCTTCTGGGACCCCAAAATATGGAATTTTCGGGTGTTTTGAGCCTGAATTTGAGATATAAACGGGTACAGAAGATGCATGCACATTTCGACTTTTGGGCACCTAAAATATCGATTTTGAGCATGTTTTGGGTCTGTATCTTGAAAACATTCTAACTAGGAGTAGGGATGTACAGATCGCTTCTGGGACCCAAAAATACCGAATTTTCGAGTGTTTTGAGCCTGAATTTGAGATATAAACGGGTACAGAAGATGCATGCACATATTGACTTTGGGCACCTAAAATATCGATTTTCAGCATGTTTTTGACCTTTATTTTGAAAATACTCTAACTAAGAGTAGGCATGTACATATCGCTTCTGGGACCCAAAAATATCGAATTTTCGGGTGTTTTGAGCCTGAATTTGAGATATAAACGAGTACAGAAGAAGCATGCACATATCGACTTGGGACACTTAAAATATCGATTTTTAGCATGTTTTGAGCCTATATTTTGAAAACATTCTAGCACTGACTAGACATGTACAGATCGTTTCTGGGACCCAAAATTATCGAATTTTCGGTTGTGTTTTGAGGTTGAATTTGAGATATAAACAAGTGCAGAAGATGAATACACATGTTGACTTTGGGCACCTAAAATATCGATTTTCAGCATGTTTTGGGCCTGCATCTCAGTAAGCATGTACAGATCGCTTCTGGGACCCCAAAATATCGAATTTTCGGGTGTTTGGAGCCTGAATTTGAGATATAAACGGGTACAGAAGATGCATGCATATATCGACTTTTGTGCACCTAAAAGATCGATTTTCAGTATGTTTTGGGCCTGTATTTTGAAAATACTCTAACACGGAGTAGGCATGTACAGTTCGCTTCTAGGTCCCCAAAATATCAAATGTTCGGGTGTTTTGGGCCTGAATTTAAGATATCGACTTTGGGCACCTAAAATATAGATTTTTAGCATGTTTTGAGCCAATATTTTGAAAAAATTCTAGCACTGAGTAGGCATGTACAGATCGCTTCTGGGACCCAAAAATATCGAATTTTCGGGTGTTTTGAGGTTGAATTTGAGATATAAACGGGTACAGAAGATGCATGCACATATCGACTTTGTACACTTAAAATATCGATTTTTAGCATGTTTTGAGGCTATATTTTGAAAACATTCTAGCACTGACTAGACATGTACAGATCGCTTCTGGGACCCAAAATTATTGAATTTTCGGGTGTTTTGAGGTTGATTTTGAGATATAAACGAGTGCAGAAGATGCATACACATGTTGACTTTGGGCACCTTAAATATCGATTTTCAGCATGTTTTGGGCCTGCATCTGAGTTGGGATATAGAGATCGCTTTTGGGACCCCAAAATATCGAATTATCGGGTGTTTGGAGCCTGAATTTGAGATATAAACGGGTACAGAAGATGCAAGCACATATCGACTTTTGGGCACCTAAAAGATCGATTTTCAGTATGTTTTGGGCCTGTATTTTGAAAATACTCTAACACGGAGTAGGCATGTACAGTTCGCTTCTGGGACCCCAAAATATCAAAATTTCGGGAGTTTTGGGCCTGAATTTGAGATATCGACTTTGGGCACCTAAAATATCGATTTTCAGTATGTTTTGGGCCTGTATTTTGAAAATATTCTAGCACTAAGTAGGCATGTACAGATCATTTCTGGGACCCCAAAATATCGAATTTTCGGGTGTTTTAAGCCTGAATTTGAGATATAAACGAGTACAGATGATGAATGCACATATCGACTTTGGACACTTAAAATATCGATTTTTAGCATGTTTTAAGCCTATATTTTGAAAATATTCTAGCACTGAGTAGGCATGTACAGATCGATTCTGGGACCCAAATATAACGAATTTTCGGGTGTTTTGAGGTTGAATTTGAGATATAAACGGGTGCAGAAGATGCATACACATATTGACTTTGGTCACCTAAAATATCGATTTTCAGCTTGTTTTGGGCCTGTATTTTGAAAATACTCTAACACGGAGTAGGCAAGTACAGATCGCTTCTGGGACAACAAAATATCGAATTTTCGGGTGTTTTGAGCCTGAATTTGAGATATAAACGGGTACAGATGATGCATCCACATATCGACTTTTGGGCACATAAGAGATCGATTTTCAGTATGTTTTGGGTCTGTATATTGAAAATACTCTAACACGGAGTAGGCATGTACAGATCGCTTCTGGGACCCGAAAATATCGAATTTTTGGGAGTTTTGGGCCTGAATTTGACATATTGACTTTGGGCACCTAAAATATCGATTTTCAGCATGTTTTGGGCCTGTATTTTGAAAATACTCTAACTAGGAGTAGGCATGTACAGATTGCTTCTGGGACCGAAAAATATCGAATTTTCGGGTGTTTTGAGCCTGAATTTGAGATATAAACGAGTACAGAAGATGCATGCACATATCGACTTAGGACATTTAAAATATCGATTTTTAGCATGTTTTGAGCCTATATTTTGAAAACATTCTAGCACTGACTAGACATGTACAGATCGCTTCTGGGACCCAAAATTATCGAATTTTCGGTTGTGTTTTGAGGTTGAATTTGAGATATAAACGAGTGCAGAAGATGCATACACATGTTGACTTTGGGCACCTAAAATATCGATTTTCAGCATGTATTGGGCTTGCATCTGAGTAGGCATGTACAGATCGCTTCTGAGACCCCAAAATATCGAATTTTCGGGTGTTTGGAGCCTGAATTTGAGATATAAACGGGTACAGAAGATGCATGCACATATCGACTTTTGTGCACCTAAAAGATCGATTTTCAGTATGTTTTGGGCCTGTATTTTTAAAATGCTCTAACACGGAGTAGGCATGTACAGTTCGCTTCTGGGACCCCAAAATATCAAATGTTCGGGTGTTTTGGGCCTGAATTTAAGATATCGACTTTGGGCACCTAAAATATCGATTTTTAGCATGTTTTGAGCCAATATTTTGAAAAAATTCTAGCACTGAGTAGGCATGTACAGATCGCTTCTGGGACCCAAAAATATCGAATTTTCGGGTGTTTTGAGGTTGAATTTGAGATATAAACGGGTACAGAAGATGCATGCCCATATCGACTTTGGACACTTAAAATATCGATTTTTAGCATGTTTTGAGCCTATATTTTGAAAACATTCTAACACTGACTAGACATGTACAGATCGCTTCTGGGACCCAAAATTATCGAATTTTCGGGTGTTTTGAGGTTGATTTTGAGATATAAACGACTGCAGAAGATACATACACATGTTGACTTTGGGCACCTAAAATATCGATTTTTAGCATGTTTTGGGATAGCATCTGAGTAGGCATGTACAGATCGCTTTTGTGACCCCAAAATATCGAATTTTCTGGTGTTTGGAGCCTGAATTTGAAATATAAACGGGTACAGAAGATGCATGCACATATCGACTTTTGGGCACCTAAAAGATCGATTTTCAGTATGTTTTGGGCGTGTATTTTGAAAATACTCTAACACGGAGAAGGCATGTACAGTTCGCTTCTGGGACCCCAAAATATCGTATTTTCGGGTGTTTTGGGCCTGAATTTGAGATATCGACTTTGGGCACCTAAAATATCGATTTTTAGCATGTTTTGGTCCTATATTTTGAAAATATTCTAGCACTAAGTAGGCATGTACAGATCACTTCTGGGACCCCAAAATATCGAATTTTCGGGTGTTTTGAGCCTGAATTTGAGATATAAACGAGTACAGATGATGCATGCACATATCGACTTTGGACACTTAAAATATCGATTTTTAGCATGTTTTGAGCCTATTTTCTGAAAAAATTCTAGCACTGAGTAGGCATGTACAGATCGCTTCTGGGACCCAAAAATATCGAATTTTCGGGTGTTTTGAGGTTGAATTTGGGATATAAACGGGTACAGAAGATGCATGCACATATCGACTTTTGGGCACCTAAAAGATCGATTTTCAGTATGTTTTAGGCCTGTATTTTGAAAATATTCTAGCACTAAGTAGACATGTACAGATCACTTCTGGGACCCCAAAATATCGAATTTTCGGGTGTTTGGAGCCTGAATTTGAGATATAAACGGGTACAGAAGATGCATGCACATATCGACTTTTGACACCTAAAAGATCGATTTTCAGTATGTTTTGGGCCTGTATTTTGAAAATATTCTAGAACTAAGTAGTCATGTACATATCACTTCTGGGACACCAAAATATCAAATTTTTTGGGTGTTTTGGGCCTGAATTTGGGATATCGACTTTGGGCACCTAAAATATCGATTTTTAGCATGTTTTGAGCCTATATTTTGAAAATATTCTAGCACTAAGTAGGCATGTACAGATCACTTCTGGGACCCCAAAATATCGAATTTTCGGGTGTTTTGAGCCTGAATTTGAGATATAAACGGGTACAGATGATGCTTGCACATATCGACTTTGGACACTTAAAATATCGATTTTTAGCATGTTTTGAGCCTATTTTCTGAGAAAATTCTAGCACTGAGTAGGCATGTACAGATCGCTTCTGGGACCCAAAAATATCGAATTTTCGGGTGTTTTGAGGTTGAATTTGGGATATAAACGGGTACAGAAGATGCATGCACATATCGACTTTTGGGCACCTAAAAGATCGATTTTCAGTATGTTTTAGGCCTGTATTTTGAAAATATTCTAGCACTAAGTCGGCATGTACAGATCACTTCTGGGACCCCAAAATATCGAATTTTCGGGTGTTTGGAGCCTGAATTAGAGATATAAACGGGTACAGAAGATGCATGCACATATCGACTTTGGACACCTAAACGATCGATTTTCAGTATGTTTTGGCCCTGTATTTTGAAAATATTCTAGCACTAAGTAGGCATGTACAGATCACTTCTGGGACACCAAAATATCAAATTTTCGGGTGTTTTGGGCCTGAATTTGAGGTATAAACAGGTACAGAAGAGGAATGCACATTTCGACTTTTGGGCACCTAAAATATCGATTTTGGGCATGTTTTGGATCTGTATCTTGAAAACATTTTAACTAGGTGTAGGGAAGTACAGATCGCTTCTGTGACCCTAAAATATCGAATTTTCGTATGTTTTGAGCCTGAATTTGAGATATAAACGGGTACAGAATATGTATCCACATATCGACTTTTGGGCAACTAAAAGATCGATTTTCAGTATGTTTTGGGCCTGTATATTGAAAATATTCTAACACGGAATAGGCATGTACAGATCGCTTCTGGGACCCCAAAATATTGAATTTTCGGGTGTTTTGGGCCTAATTTTGAGATATCGACTTTGGGCACCTAAAATATCGATTTTTAGCATGTTTTGGGCCTATATTTCGAAAATATTCTAGCACTGAATAGGCATGTACAGATCACTTCTGGGACCACAAAATATCGAATTTTCGGGTGTTTTGAGCCTGAATTTGAGAAATAAACGGGTACAGATGATGCATGCACATATCGACTTTGGACACTTAAAATATCGATTTTTAGCATGTTTTGAGCTTATATTTTGAAAACATTCTAGCAATGAGTAGACATGTACAGATTGCTTCTGGGACCCAAAAATATCGAATTTTCGGGTGTTTTAAGGTTGAATTAGGGATATAAACGGGTGCAGAAGATGCATACACATATTGACTTTGGTCACCTAAAAGATCGATTTTCAGCATGTTTTGGGCCTGTATTTTGAAAATACTCTAACACGGAGTAGGCATGTACAGTTCGCTTCTGGGACCCCAAAATATCGAATTTTCGGGTGTTTTGAGCCTGAATTTGAGATATAAACGGGTACAGAAGATGCATGCACATATCGACTTTGGACACTTAAAATATCGATTTTTAGCATGTTTTGAGCCTATATTTTGAAAACATTCTAGCACTGACTAGACATGTACAGATCGCTTCTGGGACCCAAAACTATCGAATTTTCGGGTGTTTTGAGGTTGAATTTGAGATATAAACGAGTGCAGAAGATGCATGCACATATCGACTTTTGGCACCTAAAAGATCGATTTTCAGTATGTTTTGGGCCTGTATTTTGAAAATTCTCTAACACGGAGTAGGCATGTACAGTTCGCTTCTGGGACCCCAAAATATTGAATTTTCGGGTGTTTTGGGCCTGAATTTGAGATATCGACTTTGGGCACCTAAAATATCGATTTTTAGCATTTTTGGGCCTATATTTTAAAAATATTCCAGCTCTAAGTAGGCATGTACAGATCATTTCTGGGGCCCAAAAATATCGAATTTTTGGGTGTTTTGAGCCTGAATTTGAGATATAAACGGGTACAGATGATGCATGCACAAATCGACTTTGGACACCTAAAATATTGATTTTTAGCATGTTTTGAGCCTATATGTTGAAAAAATTCTAGCACTGAGAAGGCATATACAGATCGCTTCTGGGACCCAAAAATATCGAATTTTCGGGTGTTTTGAGGTGGAATTTAGGATATAAACGGGTACAGAAGATGCATGCACATATCGACTTTTGGGCTCCTAAAAGATCGATTTTCAGTATGTTTTGGGCCTGTATTTTGAAAATACTCTAACACGGAGTAGGCATGTACAGTTCGCTTCTGGGACCCCAAAATATCGAATTTTCGGGTGTTTTGGGCCTGTATTTGAGATAACGACTTTGGGAACCTAAAATATCGATTTCTAGCATGTTTTGGGCCTTTTTATTTTAAATATTTTAGCACTAAGTAGGCATGTACAGATCACTACTGGGACCCCAAAATATCGAATTTTCGGGTGTTTTGAGCCTGAATTTGAGATATAAACGGGTACAGATGATGCATGCACATATCGACTTTGGACACCTAAAATATCGATTTTTAGCATGTTTTGAGCCTATATTTTGAAAACATTCTAGCAATGAGTAGGCATGTACAGATCGCTTCTGGGACCCAAAAATATCGAATTTTCGGGTGTTTTAAGGTTGAATTAGGGATATAAACGGGTGCAGAAGATGCATACACATATTGACTTTGGTCACCTAAAAGATCGATTTTCAGCATGTTTTGGGCCTGTATTTTGAAAATACTCTAACACGGAGTAGGCATGTACAGTTCGCTTCTGGGACCCAAAAATATTGAATTTTCGGGTGTTTTGGGCCTGAATTTGAGATATCGACTTTGGGCACCTAAAATATCGATTTTTAGCATGTTTTGGGCCTAGATTTTGAAAATATTCTAGCACTAAGTAGGCATGTACAGATCACTTCTGGGACCACAAAATATCGAATTTTCGGGTGTTTTGAGCCTGAATTTGAGAAATAAACGGGTACAGATGATGCATGCACATATCGACTTTGGACACTTAAAATATCGATTTTTAGCATGTTTTGAGCCTATATTTTGAAAACATTCTAGCAATGAGTAGGCATGTACAGATCGCTTCTGGGACCCAAAAATATCAAATTTTCGGGTGTTTTAAGGTTGAATTTGGGATATAAACGGGTGCAGAAGATGCATACACATATTAACTTTGGTCACCTAAAATATCGATTTTCAGCTTGTTTTGGGCCTGTATTTTGAAAATACTCAAACACGGAGTAGGCAAGTACAGATCGCTTCTGGGACCCCAAAATATCGAATTTTCGGGTGTTTTGAGCCTGAATTTGAGATATAAACGGGTACAGAAGATGCATGCACATATCGACTTTGGACACTTAAAATATCGATTTTTAGCATGTTTTGAGCCTATATTTTGAAAACATTCTAGCACTGACTAGACATGTACAGATCGCTTCTGGGACCCAAAACTATCGAATTTTCGGGTGTTTTGAGGTTGAATTTGAGATATAAACGAGTGCAGAAGATGCATGCACATATCGACTTTTGGCACCTAAAAGATCGATTTTCAGTATGTTTTGGGCCTGTATTTTGAAAATACTCTAACACGGAGTAGGCATGTACAGTTCGCTTCTGGGACCCCAAAATATTGAATTTTCGGGTGTTTTGGGCCTGAATTTGAGATATCGACTTTGGGCACCTAAAATATCGATTTTTAGCATTTTTGGGCCTATATTTTAAAAATATTCCAGCTCTAAGTAGGCATGTACAGATCATTTCTGGGGCCCCAAAATATCGAATTTTTGGGTGTTTTGAGCCTGAATTTGAGATATAAACGGGTACAGATGATGCATGCACAAATCGACTTTGGACACCTAAAATATCGATTTTTAGCATGTTTTGAGCCTATATGTTGAAAAAATTCTAGCACTGAGAAGGCATATACAGATCGCTTCTGGGACCCAAAAATATTGAATTTTCGGGTGTTTTGAGGTGGAATTTAGGATATAAACGGGTACAGAAGATGCATGCACATATCGACTTTTGGGCACCTAAAAGATCGATTTTCAGTATGTTTTGGGCCTGTATTTTGAAAATACTCTAACACGGAGTAGGCATGTACAGTTCGCTTCTGGGACCCCAAAATATCGAATTTTCGGGTGTTTTGGGCCTGTATTTGAGATATCGACTTTCGGAACCTAAAATATCGATTTCTAGCATGTTTTGGGCCTTTTTATTTTAAATATTTTAGCACTAAGTAGGCATGTACAGATCACTACTGGGACCCCAAAATATCGAATTTTCGGGTGTTTTGAGCCTGAATTTGAGATATAAACCTGTACAGAAGATGCATGCACATATCGACTTTGGACACGTAAAATATCGATTTTTAGCATGTTTTGAGCCTATATTTTGAAAACATTCTAGCACTGACTAGACATGTACAGATCGCTTCTGGGACCCAAAATTTTCGAATTTTCGGGTGTTTTGAGGTTGAATTTGAGATATAAACGAGTGCAGAAGATGCATGCACATATCGACTTTTGGGCACCTAAAAGATCGATTTTCAATATGTTTTGGGCCTGTATTTTGAAAATACTCTAACACGGAGTAGGCATGTACAGTTCGCTTCTGGGACCCCAAAATATCGAATTTTCGGGTGTTTTTGGGATGAATTTGATATATCGACTTTGGGCACCTAAAATATCGATTTTTAGCATGTTTTGGGCCTAGATTTTGAAAATATTCTAGCACTAAGTAGGCATGTACTGATCGCTCCTGGGACCTAAAAATATCGAATTTTCGGGTGTTTTGAGCCTGAATTTGAGATATAAACGGGTACAGAAGATGCATGCACATATCGACTTTGGACACTTAAAATATCGATTTTTAGCATGTTTTGAGCCTTTATTTTGAAAACATTCTAGCACTGACTAGACATGTACAGATCGCTTCTGGGACCCAAAATTATCGAATTTTCGGGTGTTTTGAGGTTGAATTTGAGATATAAACGAGTGCAGAAGATGCATGCACATATCGACTTTTGAGCACCTAAAAGATCGATTTTCAATATGTTTTGGGCCTGTATTTTGAAAATACTCTAACACGGAGTAGGCATGTACAGTTCGCTTCTGGGACCCCAAAATATTGAATTTTCGGGTGTTTTGGGCCTGAATTTGAGATATCGACTTTGGGCACCTAAAATATCGATTTTTAGCATGTTTTGGGCCTAGATTTTGAAAATATTCTAGCACTAAGTAGGCATGTACAGATCATTTCTGGGGCCCCAAAATATCGATTTTTTGGGTGTTTTGAGCCTGAATTTGAGATATAAACGGGTACAGATGATGCATGCACAAATCGACTTTGGACACCTAAAATATCGATTTTTAGCATGTTTTGAGCCTATATGTTGAAAAAATTCTAGCACTGAGAAGGCATATACAGATCGCTTCTGGGACCCAAAAATATCGAATTTTCGGGTGTTTTGAGGTGGAATTTAGGATATAAACGGGTACAGAAGATGCATGCACATATCGACTTTTGGGCACCTAAAAGATCGATTTTCAGTATGTTTTGGGCCTGTATTTTGAAAATACTCTAACACGGAGTAGGCATGTACAGTTCGCTTCTGGGACCCCAAAATATCGAATTTTCGGGTGTTTTGGGCCTGTATTTGAGATATCGACTTTGGGAACCTAAAATATCGATTTCTAGCATGTTTTGGGCCTTTTTATTTTAAATATTTTAGCACTAAGTAGGCATGTACAGATCACTACTGGGACCCCAAAATATCGAATTTTCGGGTGTTTTGAGCCTGAATTTGAGATATAAACGGGTACAGAAGATGCATGCACATATCGACTTTGGACACTTAAAATATCGATTTTTAGCATGTTTTGAGCCTATATTTTGAAAACATTCTAGCACTGACTAGACATGTACAGATCGCTTCTGGGACCCAAAATTATCGAATTTTCGGGTGTTTTGAGGTTGAATTTGAGATATAAACGAGTGCAGAAGATGCATGCACATATCGACTTTTGGGCACCTAAAAGATCGATTTTCAATATGTTTTGGGCCTGTATTTTGAAAATACTCTAACACGGAGTAGGCATGTACAGTTCGCTTCTGGGACCCCAAAATATTGAATTTTCGGGTGTTTTTGGGATGAATTTGATATATCGACTTTGGGCACCTAAAATATCGATTTTTAGCATGTTTTGGGCCTAGATTTTGAAAATATTCTAGCACTAAGTAGGCATGTACTGATCGCTCCTGGGACCTAAAAATATCGAATTTTCGGGTGTTTTGAGCCTGAATTTGAGATATAAACGGGTACAGAAGATGCATGCACATATCGACTTTGGACACTTAAAATATCGATTTTTAGCATGTTTTGAGCCTTTATTTTGAAAACATTCTAGCACTGACTAGACATGTACAGATCGCTTCTGGGACCCAAAATTATCGAATTTTCGGGTGTTTTGAGGTTGAATTTGAGATATAAACGAGTGCAGAAGATGCATGCACATATCGACTTTTGAGCACCTAAAAGATCGATTTTCAATATGTTTTGGGCCTGTATTTTGAAAATACTCTAACACGGAGTAGGCATGTACAGTTCGCTTCTGGGACCCCAAAATATTGAATTTTCGGGTGTTTTGGGCCTGAATTTGAGATATCGACTTTGGGCACCTAAAATATCGATTTTTAGCATGTTTTGGGCCTAGATTTTGAAAATATTCTAGCACTAAGTAGGCATGTACAGATCATTTCTGGGGCCCCAAAATATCGATTTTTTGGGTGTTTTGAGCCTGAATTTGAGATATAAACGGGTACAGATGATGCATGCACAAATCGACTTTGGACACCTAAAATATCGATTTTTAGCATGTTTTGAGCCTATATGTTGAAAAAATTCTAGCACTGAGAAGGCATATACAGATCGCTTCTGGGACCCAAAAATATCGAATTTTCGGGTGTTTTGAGGTGGAATTTAGGATATAAACGGGTACAGAAGATGCATGCACATATCGACTTTTGGGCACCTAAAAGATCGATTTTCAGTATGTTTTGGGCCTGTATTTTGAAAATACTCTAACACGGAGTAGGCATGTACAGTTCGCTTCTGGGACCCCAAAATATCGAATTTTCGGGTGTTTTGGGCCTGTATTTGAGATATCGACTTTGGGAACCTAAAATATCGATTTCTAGCATGTTTTGGGCCTTTTTATTTTAAATATTTTAGCACTAAGTAGGCATGTACAGATCACTACTGGGACCCCAAAATATCGAATTTTCGGGTGTTTTGAGCCTGAATTTGAGATATAAACGGGTACAGAAGATGCATGCACATATCGACTTTGGACACTTAAAATATCGATTTTTAGCATGTTTTGAGCCTATATTTTGAAAACATTCTAGCACTGACTAGACATGTACAGATCGCTTCTGGGACCCAAAATTATCGAATTTTCGGGTGTTTTGAGGTTGAATTTGAGATATAAACGAGTGCAGAAGATGCATGCACATATCGACTTTTGGGCACCTAAAAGATCGATTTTCAATATGTTTTGGGCCTGTATTTTGAAAATACTCTAACACGGAGTAGGCATGTACAGTTCGCTTCTGGGACCCCAAAATATTGAATTTTCGGGTGTTTTTGGGATGAATTTGATATATCGACTTTGGGCACCTAAAATATCGATTTTTAGCATGTTTTGGGCCTAGATTTTGAAAATATTCTAGCACTAAGTAGGCATGTACTGATCGCTCCTGGGACCTAAAAATATCGAATTTTCGGGTGTTTTGAGCCTGAATTTGAGATATAAACGGGTACAGAAGATGCATGCACATATCGACTTTGGACACTTAAAATATCGATTTTTAGCATGTTTTGAGACTTTATTTTGAAAACATTCTAGCACTAACTAGACATGTACAGATCGCTTCTGGGACCCAAAATTATCGAATTTTCGGGTGTTTTGATGTTGAATTTGGGATATAAACGGGTGCAGAAGATGCATACACATATTGACTTTGGTCACCTAAAATATCGATTTTCAGCTTGTTTTGGGCCTGTATTTTGAAAATACTCTAACACGGAGTAGGCAAGTACAGATCGCTTCTGGGACCCCAAAATATCGAATTTTTGGGTGTTTTGAGCCTGAATTTGAGATATAAACGGGTACAGAAGATGCATGCACATATCGACTTTGGACACTTAAAATATCGATTTTTAGCATGTTTTGAGCCTATATTTTGAAAACATTCTAGCACTGACTAGACATGTACAGATCGCTTCTGGGACCCAAAATTATCGAATTTTCGGGTGTTTTGAGATATAAACGAGTGCAGAAGATGCATACACATGTTGACTTTGGTCACCAAAATTATCGATTTTCAGCAAGTTTTGGGCCTGCATCTGCGAAAGCATGTACAGATCGCTTCTGGGACCCCAAAATATCGAATTTTTGGGTGTTTGGAGCCTGAATTTGAGATATCGACTTTGGGCACCTAAAATATCGATTTTTAGCATGTTTTGGGCCTATATTTTGAAAATATTCTAGCAATAAGTAGGCATGTACAGATCACTTGTGGGACCCCAAAATATCGAATTTTCGGGTGTTTGGAGCCTGAATATGAGATATAAACGGGTACAGAAGATGCATGCACATATCGACTTTTGGGCACCTAAAATATCGATTTTGAGCATGTTTTGGGTCTGTATCTTGAAAACATTCTAACTAGGAGTAAGGATGTACAAATCGCTTCTGGGGCCCAAAAATATCGAATTTGTGGGTGTTTTGAGCCTGAATTTGAGATATAAACGGGTACAGAAGATGCATGCACATATCGACTTTGGACTCTTTAAATATTGATTTTTAGCATGTTTTGAGCCTATATTTTAAAAACATTCTAGCACTGACTAGACATGTACAGATCGCTTCTGGGACCCAAAATTATCGAATTTTCGGTTGTTTTGAGGTTGAATTTGAGATATAAACGAGTGCAAAAGATGCATACACATGTTGACTTTGGGCACCTAAAATATCGATTTTCAGCATGTTTTGGGCCTGCATCTGAGTAGGCATGTACAGATCGCTTCTGGGACCCCAAAATATCGAATTTTCGGGTGTTTGGAGCCTGAATTTGAGATATGAACGGGTACAGAAGATGCATGCACATATCGACTTTTGGGCACCGAAAATATCGATTTTTAGCATGTTTTGGGCCTGTATTTTTAAACTACTCTAACTCGGAGTAGGCATGTACAGATCGCTTCTGGGACACAAAAATATCGAATTTTCGGGTGTTTTGAGCCTGAATTTGAGATATAAACGGGTACAGAAGATGCATTCACATATCGACTTTGGACACTTAAAATATCGATTTTTAGCATGTTTTGAGCCTATATTTTGAAAACATTCTAGCACTGACTAGACATGTACAGATCGCTTCTGGGACCCAAAATTATCGAATTTTCGGGTGTTTTGAGGTTGAGTTTGAGATATAAACGAGTGCAGAAGATGCATGCACATATCGACTTTTGGGCTCCTAAAAGATCGATTTTCAATATGTTTTGGGCCTGTATTTTGAAAATACTCTAACACGGAGTAGGCATGTACAGTTCGCTTCTAGGACCCCAAAATATCGTATTTTCGGGTGTTTTGGGCCTGAATTTGAGATATCGACTTTGGGCACCTAAAATATCGATTTTTAGCATGTTTTGGACCTATATTTTGAAAATATTCTAGCACTAAGTAGGCATGTACAGATCACTTCTGGGACCCCAAAATATCGAATTTTCGGGTGTTTTGAGCCTGAATTTGAGATATAAACGAGTACAGATGATGCATGCACATATCGACTTTGGACACTTAAAATATCGATTTTTAGCATGTTTTGAGCCTATTTTCTGAAAAAATTCTAGCACTGAGTAGGCATGTACAGATCGCTTCTGGGACCCAAAAATATCGAATTTTCGGGGGTTTTGAGGTTGAATTTGGGATATAAACGGGTACAGAAGATGCATGCACATATCGACTTTTGGGCACCTAAAGGATCGATTTTCAGTATGTTTTAGGCCTGTATTTTGAAAATATTCTAGCACTAAGTAGACATGTACAGATCACTTCTGGGACCCCAAAATATCGAATTTTCGGGTGTTTGGAGCCTGAATTTGAGATATAAACGGGTACAGAAGATGCATGCACATATCGACTTTTGACACCTAAAAGATCGATTTTCAGTATGTTTTGGGCCTGTACTTTGAAAATATTCTAGAACTAAGTAGTCATGTACATATCACTTCTGGGACACCAAAATATCAAATTTTCGGGTGTTTTGGGCCTGAATTTGGGATATCGACTTTGGGCACCTAAAATATCGATTTTTAGCATGTTTTGAGCCTATATTTTGAAAATATTCTAGCACTAAGTAGGCATGTACAGATCACTTCTGGGACCCCAAAATATCGAATTTTCGGGTGTTTTGAGCCTGAATTTGAGATATAAACGGGTACAGATGATGCTTGCACATATCGACTTTGGACACTTAAAATATCGATTTTTAGCATGTTTTGAGCCTATTTTCTGAAAAAATTCTAGCACTGAGTAGGCATGTACAGATCGCTTCTGGGACCCAAAAATATCGAATTTTCGGGTGTTTTGAGGTTGAATTTGGGATATAAACGGGTACAGAAGATGCATGCACATATCGACTTTTGGGCACCTAAAAGATCGATTTTCAGTATGTTTTAGGCCTGTATTTTGAAAATATTCTAGCACTAAGTAGGCATGACCAGATCACTTCTGGGACCCCAAAATATCGAATTTTCGGGTGTTTGGAGCCTGAATTAGAGATATAAACGGGTACAGAAGATGCATGCACATATCGACTTTGGACACATAAACGATCGATTTTCAGTATGTTTTGGCCCTGTATTTTGAAAATATTCTAGCACTAAGTAGGCATGTACAGATCACTTCTGGGACACCAAAATATCACATTTTCGGGTGTTTTGGGCCTGAATTTGAGGTATAAACAGGTACAGAAGAGGAATGCACATTTCGACTTTTGGGCACCTAAAATATCGATTTTGAGCATGTTTTAGATCTGTATCTTGAAAACATTTTAACTAGGTGTAGGGAAGTACAGATCGCTTCTGTGACCCCAAAATATCGAATTTTCGTGTGTTTTGAGCCTGAATTTGAGATATAAACGGGTACAGAATATGTATCCACATATCGACTTTTGGGCAACTAAAAGATCGATTTTCAGTATGTTTTGGGCCTGTATATTGAAAATATTCTAACACGGAATAGGCATGTACAGATCGCTTCTGGGACCCCAAAATATTGAATTTTCGGGTGTTTTGGGCCTAATTTTGAGATATCGACTTTGGGCACCTAAAATATCGATTTTTAGCATGTTTTGGGCCTATATTTCGAAAATATTCTAGCACTGAATAGGCATGTACAGATCACTTCTGGGACCACAAAATATCGAATTTTCGGGTGTTTTGAGCCTGAATTTGAGAAATAAACGGGTACAGATGATGCATGCGCATATCGACTTTGGACACTTAAAATATCGATTTTTAGCATGTTTTGAGCCTATATTTTGAAAACATTCTAGCAATGAGTAGACATGTACAGATTGCTTCTGGGACCCAAAAATATCGAATTTTCGGGTGTTTTAAGGTTGAATTAGGGATATAAACGGGTGCAGAAGATGCATACACATATTGACTTTGGTCACCTAAAAGATCGATTTTCAGCATGTTTTGGGCCTGTATTTTGAAAATACTCTAACACGGAGTAGGCATGTACAGTTCGCTTCTGGGACCCCAAAATATCGAATTTTCGGGTGTTTTGAGCCTGAATTTGAGATATAAACGGGTACAGAAGATGCATGCACATATCGACTTTGGACACTTAAAATATCGATTTTTAGCATGTTTTGAGCCTATATTTTGAAAACATTCTAGCACTGACTAGACATGTACAGATCGCTTCTGGGACCCAAAACTATCGAATTTTCGGGTGTTTTGAGGTTGAATTTGAGATATAAACGAGTGCAGAAGATGCATGCACATATCGACTTTTGGCACCTAAAAGATCGATTTTCAGTATGTTTTGGGCCTGTATATTGAAAATACTCTAACACGGAGTAGGCATGTACAGTTCGCTTCTGGGACCCCAAAATATTGAATTTTCGGGTGTTTTGGGCCTGAATTTGAGATATCGACTTTGGGCACCTAAAATATCGATTTTTAGCATTTTTGGGCCTATATTTTAAAAATATTCCAGCTCTAAGTAGGCATGTACAGATCATTTCTGGGGCCCAAAAATATCGAATTTTTGGGTGTTTTGAGCCTGAATTTGAGATATAAACGGGTACAGATGATGCATGCACAAATCGACTTTGGACACCTAAAATATCGATTTTTAGCGTGTTTTGAGCCTATATGTTGAAAAAATTCTAGCACTGAGAAGGCATATACAGATCGCTTCTGGGACCCAAAAATATCGATTTTTCGGGTGTTTTGAGGTGGAATTTAGGATATAAACGGGTACAGAAGATGCATGCACATATCGACTTTTGGGCACCTAAAACATCGATTTTCAGTATGTTTTGGGCCTGTATTTTGAAAATACTCTAACACGGAGTAGGCATGTACAGTTCGCTTCTGGGACCCCAAAATATCGAATTTTCGGGTGTTTTGGGCCTGTATTTGAGATATCGACTTTGGGAACCTAAAATATCGATTTCTAGCATGTTTTGGGCCTTTTTATTTTAAATATTTTAGCACTAAGTAGGCATGTACAGATCACTACTGGGACCCCAAAATATCGAATTTTCGGGTGTTTTGAGCCTGAATTTGAGATATAAACGGGTACAGATGATGCATGCACATATCGACTTTGGACACCTAAAATATCGATTTTTAGCATGTTTTGAGCCTATATTTTGAAAACATTCTAGCAATGAGTAGGCATGTACAGATCGCTTCTGGGACCCAAAAATATCGAATTTTCGGGTGTTTTAAGGTTGAATTAGGGATATAAACGGGTGCAGAAGATGCATACACATATTGACTTTGGTCACCTAAAAGATCGATTTTCAGCATGTTTTGGGCCTGTATTTTGAAAATACTCTAACACGGAGTAGGCATGTACAGTTCGCTTCTGGGACCCAAAAATATTGAATTTTCGGGTGTTTTGGGCCTGAATTTGAGATATCGACTTTGGGCACCTAAAATATCGATTTTTAGCATGTTTTGGGCCTAGATTTTGAAAATATTCTAGCACTAAGTAGGCATGTACAGATCACTTCTGGGACCACAAAATATCGAATTTTCGGGTGTTTTGAGCCTGAATTTGAGAAATAAACGGGTACAGATGATGCATGCACATATCGACTTTGGACACTTAAAATATCGATTTTTAGCATGTTTTGAGCCTATATTTTGAAAACATTCTAGCAATGAGTAGGCATGTACAGATCGCTTCTGGGACCCAAAAATATCAAATTTTCGGGTGTTTTAAGGTTGAATTAGGGATATAAACGGGTGCAGAAGATGCATACACATATTAACTTTGGTCACCTAAAATATCGATTTTCAGCTTGTTTTGGGCCTGTATTTTGAAAATACTCAAACACGGAGTAGGCAAGTACAGATCGCTTCTGGGACCCCAAAATATCGAATTTTCGGGTGTTTTGAGCCTGAATTTGAGATATAAACGGGTACAGAAGATGCATGCACATATCGACTTTGGACACTTAAAATATCGATTTTTAGCATGTTTTGAGCCTATATTTTGAAAACATTCTAGCACTGACTAGACATGTACAGATCGCTTCTGGGACCCAAAACTATCGAATTTTCGGGTGTTTTGAGGTTGAATTTGAGATATAAACGAGTGCAGAAGATGCATGCACATATCGACTTTTGGCACCTAAAAGATCGATTTTCATTATGTTTTGGGCCTGTATTTTGAAAATACTCTAACACGGAGTAGGCATGTACAGTTCGCTTCTGGGACCCCAAAATATTGAATTTTCGGGTGTTTTGGGCCTGAATTTGAGATATCGACTTTGGGCACTTAAAATATCGATTTTTAGCATTTTTGGGACTATATTTTAAAAATATTCCAGCTCTAAGTAGGCATGTACAGATCATTTCTGGGGCCCCAAAATATCGAATTTTTGGGTGTTTTGAGCCTGAATTTGAGATATAAACGGGTACAGATGATGCATGCACAAATCGACTTTGGACACCTAAAATATCGATTTTTAGCATGTTTTGAGCCTATATGTTGAAAAAATTCTAGCACTGAGAAGGCATATACAGATCGCTTCTGGGACCCAAAAATATTGAATTTTCGGGTGTTTTGAGGTGGAATTTAGGATATAAACGGGTACAGAAGATGCATGCACATATCGACTTTTGGGCACCTAAAAGATCGATTTTCAGTATGTTTTGGGCCTGTATTTTGAAAATACTCTAACACGGAGTAGGCATGTACAGTTCGCTTCTGGGACCCCAAAATATCGAATTTTCGGGTGTTTTGGGCCTGTATTTGAGATATCGACTTTGGGAACCTAAAATATCGATTTCTAGCATGTTTTGGGCCTTTTTATTTTAAATATTTTAGCACTAAGTAGGCATGTACAGATCACTACTGGGACCCCAAAATATCGAATTTTCGGGTGTTTTGAGCCTGAATTTGAGATATAAACCTGTACAGAAGATGCATGCACATATCGACTTTGGACACTTAAAATATCGATTTTTAGCATGTTTTGAGCCTATATTTTGAAAACATTCTAGCACTGACTAGACATGTACAGATCGCTTCTGGGACCCAAAATTATCGAATTTTCGGGTGTTTTGAGGTTGAATTTGAGATATAAACGAGTGCAGAAGATGCATGCACATATCGACTTTTGGGCACCTAAAAGATCGATTTTCAATATGTTTTGGGCCTGTATTTTGAAAATACTCTAACACGGAGTAGGCATGTACAGTTCGCTTCTGGGACCCCAAAATATTGAATTTTCGGGTGTTTTTTGGGATGAATTTGATATATCGACTTTGGGCACCTAAAATATCGATTTTTAGCATGTTTTGGGCCTAGATTTTGAAAATATTCGAGCACTAAGTAGGCATGTACTGATCGCTCCTGGGACCTAAAAATATCGAATTTTCGGGTGTTTTGAGCCTGAATTTGAGATATAAACGGGTACAGAAGATGCATGCACATATCGACTTTGGACACTTAAAATATCGATTTTTAGCATGTTTTGAGCCTTTATTTTTAAAATACTCTAACACGGAGTTGGCATGTACAGTTCGCTTCTGGGACCCAAAATTATCGAATTTTCGGGTGTTTTGAGGTTGAATTTGAGATATAAACGAGTGCAGAAGATGCATGCACATATCGACTTTTGGGCACCTAAAAGATCGATTTTCAATATGTTTTGGGCCTGTATTTTTAAAATACTCTAACACGGAGTAGGCATGTACAGTTCGCTTCTGGGACCCCAAAATATTGAATTTTCGGGTGTTTTGGGCCTGAATTTGAGATATCGACTTTGGGCACCTAAAATATCGATTTTTAGCATGTTTTGGGCCTAGATTTTGAAAATATTCTAGCACTAAGTAGGCATGTACAGATCATTTCTGGGGCCCCAAAATATCGAATTTTTGGGTGTTTTGAGCCTGAATTTGAGATATAAACGGGTACAGATGATGCATGCACAAATCGACTTTGGACACCTAAAATATCGATTTTTAGCATGTTTTGAGCCTATATGTTGAAAAAATTCTAGCACTGAGAAGGCATATACAGATCGCTTCTGGGACCCAGAAATATCGAATTTTCGGGTGTTTTGAGGTGGAATTTAGGATATAAACGGGTACAGAAGATGCATGCACATATCGACTTTTGGGCACCTAAAAGATCGATTTTCAGTATGTTTTGGTCCTGTATTTTGAAAATACTCTAACACGGAGTAGGCATGTACAGTTCGCTTCTGGGACCCCAAAATATTGAATTTTCGGGTGTCTTGGGCCTGTATTTGAGATATCGACTTTGGGCACCTAAAATATCGATTTTTAGCATGTTTTGGGCCTAGATTTTGAAAACATTCTAGCACTGACTAGACATGTACAGATCGCTTCTGGGACCCCAAAATATCGAATTTTCGGGTGTTTTGAGCCTGAATTTGATGATGATGCATGCACATATCGACTTTGGGCACTTAAAATATCGATTTTTAGCATGTTTTGAGCCTATATTTTGAAAACATTCTAGCACTGAGTAGGCATGTACAGATCGCTTATGGACCCAAAAATATCGAATTTTCGGGTGTTTTGAGGTTGAATTTGGGATATAAACGGGTGCAGAAGATGCATACACATATTAACTTTGGTCACCTAAAATATCGATTTTCAGCTTGTTTTGGGCCTGTATTTTGAAAATACTCTAACACAAAGTAGGCAAGTACAGATCGCTTCTGGGACCCCAAAATATCGAATTTTCGGGTGTTTTGAGCATGAATTTGAGATATAAACGGGTACAGATGATGCATGCGCATATCGACTTTGGACACTTAAAATATCGATATTTAGCATGTTTTGGGCCTATATTTTGAAAATATTCTAGCAATAAGTAGGCATGTACAGATCACTTGTGGGACCCCAAAATATCGAATTTTCGGGTGTTTGGAGCCTGAATATGAGATATAAACGGGTACAGAAGATGCATGCACATATCGACTTTTGGGCACCTAAAATATCGATTTTGAGCATGTTTTGGGTCTGTATCTTGAAAACATTCTAACTAGGAGTAAGGATGTACAAATCGCTTCTGGGACCCAAAAATATCGAATTTGTGGGTGTTTTGAGCCTGAATTTGAGATATAAACGGGTACAGAAGATGCATGCACATATCGACTTTGGACTCTTTAAATATTGATTTTTAGCATGTTTTGAGCCTATATTTTAAAAACATTCTAGCACTGACTAGACATGTACAGATCGCTTCTGGGACCCAAAATTATCGAATTTTCGGTTGTTTTGAGGTTGAATTTGAGATATAAACGAGTGCAAAAGATGCATACACATGTTGACTTTGGGCACCTAAAATATCGATTTTCAGCATGTTTTGGGCCTGCATCTGAGTAGGCATGTACAGATCGCTTCTGGGACCCCAAAATATCGAATTTTCGGGTGTTTGGAGCCTGAATTTGAGATATGAACGGGTACAGAAGATGCATGCACATATCGACTTTTGGGCACCGAAAATATCGATTTTTAGCATGTTTTTTTCCTGTATTTTTAAACTACTCTAACTCGGAGTAGGCATGTACAGATCGCTTCTGGGACACAAAAATATCGAATTTTCGGGTGTTTTGAGCCTGAATTTGAGATATAAACGGGTACAGAAGATGCATTCACATATCGACTTTGGACACTTAAAATATCGATTTTTAGCATGTTTTGAGCCTATATTTTGAAAACATTCTAGCACTGACTAGACATGTACAGATCGCTTCTGGGACCCAAAATTATCGAATTTTCGGGTGTTTTGAGGTTGAGTTTGAGATATAAACGAGTGCAGAAGATGCATGCACATATCGACTTTTGGGCTCCTAAAAGATCGATTTTCAATATGTTTTGGGCATGTATTTTGAAAATACTCTAACACGGAGTAGGCATGTACAGTTCGCTTCTAGGACCCCAAAATATTGAATTTTCGGGTGTTTTGGGCCTGAATTTGTGATATCGACTTTGGGCACCTAAAATATCGATTTTTAGCATGTTTTGGGCCTATATTTTGAAAATATTCTAGCACTAAGTAGGCATGTACAGATCACTTCTGGGACCCCAAAATATCGAATTTTCGGGTTTTTTGAGCCTGAATTTGAGAAATAAACGGGTACAGATAATGCATGCACATATCGACTTTGGACACTTAAAATATCGATTTTTAGCATGTTTTGAGCCTATATTTTGAAAACATTCTAGCACTGAGTAGGCATGTACAGATCGCTTCTGGGACCCAAAAATATCGAATTTTCGGGTGTTTTGAGGTTGAATTTGGGATATAAACGGGTGCAGAAGATGCATACACATATTGACTTTGGTCACCTAAAATATCGATTTTTAGCTTGTTTTGGCCTGTATTTTGAAAATACTCTAACACAAAGTAGGCGAGTACAGATCGCTTCTGGGACCCCAAAATATCGAATTTTTGGGTGTTTTGAGCCTGAATTTGAGATATAAACGGGTACAGATGATGCATGCGCATATCGACTTTGGACACTTAAAATATCGATTTTTAGCATGTTTTGAGCCTATTTTTTGAAAAAATTCTTGCACTGTGTAGGCATATACAGATCGCTTCTGGGACCCAAAAATATCGAATTTTCGGGTGTTTTGAGGTTGATTTTGGGATATAAACGGGTACAGAAGATGCATACAAATATCGACTTTTGGGCACCTAAAAGATCGATTTTCAGTATGTTTTGGTCCTGTATATTGAAAATACTCTAACACGGAGTAGGCATGTACAGATCGCTTCTGGGACCCCAAAATATCGAATTTTTGGGTGTTTTGGGCCTGAATTTGAGATATCGACTTTGGGCACCTAAAATATCGATTTTTAGCATGTTTTGAGCCTATAATTTGAAAATATTCTAGTACTGAGTAGGCATGTACAGATCGCTTCTGGGACCCCAAAATATCGAATTTTCGGGTGTTTTGAGCCTGAATTTGAGATATAAACGGGTACAGAAGATGCATGCACTTATCGACTTTTGGGCACCTAAAATATCGATTTTGAGCATGTTTTGGGTCTGTATCTTGAAAACATTCTAACTAGGAGTAGGGATGTACAAATCGCTTCTGGGACCCAAAAATATCGAATTTTTGGGTGTTTTGAGCCTGAATTTGAGATATAAACGGGTACAGAAGATGCATGCACACATCGACTTTGGACTCTTAAAATATCGATTTTTAGCATGTTTTGAGCCTATATTTTAAAAACATTCTAGCACTGACTAGACATGTACAGATCGCTTCTGGGACCCAAAAGTATCGAATTTTCGGTTGTTTTGAGGTTGAATTTGAGATATAAACGAGTGCAAAAGAAGCATACACATGTTAACTTTGGGCACCTAAAATATCGATTTTCAGCATGTTTTGGGCCTGCATCTGAGTAGGCAAGTACAGATCGCTTCTAGGACCCCAAAATATCGAATTTTTGGGTGTTTTGAGCCTAAATTTGAGATATAAACGGGTACAGAAGATGCATGCACATATCGACTTTTGGGCACCTAAAATATCGATTTTGAGCATGTTTTGGGTCTGTATCTTGAAAACATTCTAACTAAGAGTAGGGATGTACAGATCGCTTCTAGGACCCAAAAATACCGAATTTTCGGGTGTTTTGAGCATGAATTTGAGATATAAACGGGTTCAGAAGATGCATGCACATATTGAATTTGGGCACCTAAAATATCTTTTTTCAGCATGTTTTGGGCCTGTATTTTGAAAATACTCTAACTAGGAGTAGGCATGTACAGATCGCTTCTGGGACCAAAAAATATCGAATTTTCGGGTGTTTTGAGCCTGAATTTCAGTTATAAACGGGTACAGAAGATGCATGCACATATCGACTTTGGACACTTAAAATATCGATTTTTAGCATGTTTTGAGCCTATATTTTGAAAACATTCTAGCACTGAGTAGGCATGTACAGATCGCTTCTGGGACCCAAAAATATCGAATTTTCGGGTGTTTTGAGGTTGAATTTGGGATATAAACGGGTGCAGAAGATGCATACACATATTGACTTTGGGCACTTAAATTATCGATTTTTAGTATGTTTTGGGCCTGCATCTGAATAGGCATGTACAGATCGCTTCTGGGACCCCAAAATATCGAATTTTCGGGTATTTGGAGCCTGATTTTGAGATATAAACGGGTACAGAAGATGCATGCACATATCGACTTTTGTGCACCTAAAAGATCGATTTTCAGTATGTTTTGGGCCTGTATTTTGAGAATACTCAAACACGGAGTAGGCTTGTACAGTTCGCTTCTAAGACCCCAAAATATCAAATGTTCGGGTGTTTTGGGCCTGAATTTGAGATATCGACTTTGGGCACCTAAAATATCGATTTTTAGCATGTTTTGGGCCTAGATTTTGAAAATATTCTAGCACTAAGTAGGCATGTAAAGATCACTTCTGGGACCACAAAATATCGAATTTTCGGGTGTTTTGAGCCTGAATTTGAGAAATAAACGGGTACAGATGATGCATGCACATATCGACTTTGGGCACTTAAAATATCGATTTTTAGCATGTTTTGAGCCTATATTTTGAAAACATTCTAGCACTGAGTAGGCATGTACAGATCGCTTATGGACCCAAAAATATCGAATTTTCGGGTGTTTTGAGGTTGAATTTGGGATATAAACGGGTGCAGAAGATGCATACACATATTAACTTTGGTCACCTAAAATATCGATTTTCAGCTTGTTTTGGGCCTGTATTTTGAAAATACTCTAACACAAAGTAGGCAAGTACAGATCGCTTCTGGGACCCCAAAATATCGAATTTTCGGGTGTTTTGAGCATGAATTTGAGATATAAACGGGTACAGATGATGCATGCGCATATCGACTTTGGACACTTAAAATATCGATATTTAGCATGTTTTGAGCATATATTCTGAAAAAATTCTAGCACTGTGTAGGCATATACAGATCGCTTCTGGGACCCAAAAATATCGAATTTTCGGGTGTTTTGAGGTTGATTTTGGGATATAAACGGGTAAGGAAAATGCATCCAAATATCGACTTTTGGGCAACTAAAAGATCGATTTTCAGTATGTTTTGGTCCTGTATATTGAAAATACTCTAACACGGAGTAGGCATGTACAGATCGCTTCTGGGACCCCAAAATATCGAATTTTTGGGTGTTTTGGGACTGAATTTGAGATATCGACTTTGGGCACCTAAAATATCGATTTTTAGCATGTTTTGAGCCTATAATTTGAAAATATTCTAGTACTGAGTAGGCATGTACAGATCGCTTCTGGGACCCCAAAATATCGAATTTTCGGGTGTTTTGAGCCTGAATTTGAGATATAAACGGGTACAGAAGATGCATGCACATATCGACTTTTGGGCACCTAAAATATCGATTTTGAGCATGTTTTGGGTCTGTATCTTGAAACATTCTAACTAGGAGTAGGGATGTACAAATCGCTTCTGGGACCCAAAAATATCGAATTTTTGGGTGTTTTGAGCGTGAATTTGAGATATAAACGGGTACAGAAGATGCATGCACACATCGACTTTGGACTCTTAAAATATCGATTTTTAGCATGTTTTGAGCCGATATTTTAAAAACATTCTAGCACTGACTAGACATGTACAGATCGCTTCTGGGACCCAAAATTATCGAATTTTCGGTTGTTTTGAGGTTGAATTTGAGATATAAACGAGTGCAAAAGATGCATACACATGTTAACTTTGGGCACCTAAAATATCGATTTTTAGCATGTTTTGGGCCTGCATCTGAGTAGGCATGTACAGATCGCTTCTGGGACCCCAAAATATCGAATTTTCGGGTGTTTGGAGCCTGAATTTGAGATATAAACGGGTACAGAAGATGCATGCACATATCGACTTTTGGGCACCTAAAATATTGATTTTCAGCATGTTTTGGGCCTGTATTTTTAAACTACTCTAACTAGGAGTAGGCATGTATAGATCGCTTCTGGGACCCAAAAATATCGCATTTTCGGGTGTTTTGAGCCTGAATTTGAGATATAAACGGGTACAGAAGATGCATTCACATATCGACATTGGACACTTAAAATATCGATTTTTAGCATGTTTTGAGCCTATATTTTGAAAACATTCTAGCACTGCCTAGACATGTACAGATCGCTTCTGGGACCCAAAATTATCGAATTTTCGAGTGTTTTGAGGTTGAATTTGAGATATAAACTAGTGCAGAAGATGCATGCACATATCGACTTTTATGCACCTAAAAGATCGATTTTCAATATGTTTTGGGCCTGTATTTTGAAAATACTCTAACACGGAGTAGGCATGTACAGTTCGCTTCTGGTACCCCAGAATATTGAATTTTCGGGTGTTTTGGGACTGAATTTGAGATATCGACTTTGGGCACCTAAAATATCGATTTTTAGCATTTTTGGGCCTATATTTTGAAAATATTCCAGCACTAAGTAGGCATGTACAGATCACTATTGGGGCCCCAAAATATCGAATTTTTGGGTGTTTTGAGCCAGAATTTGAGATATAAACGGGTACAGATGATGCATGCACATATCGACTTTGGACACTTAAAATATCGATTTTTAGCATGTTTTTAACCTATATGTTGAAAAAATTCTAGCACTGAGAAGGCATATACAGTTCGCTTCTGGGACCCAAAAATATCGAATTTTCGGGTGTTTTGAGCCTGAATTTGAGATATAAACAGGTACAGAAGATGCATGCACATATCGACTTTTGGGCACCTAAAATATCGATTTTGAGCATGTTTTGGGTCTGTATCTTGAAAACATTCTAACTAGGAGTAGGGATGTACAGATCGCTTCTAGGACCCAAAAATACCGAATTTTCGGGTGTTTGGAGCCTGAATTTGAGATATAAACGGGTACAGAAGATGCATACACATATTGACTTTGGTCACCTAAAATATCGATTTTCAGCTTCTTTTGGGCCTGTATTTTGAAAATACTCAAACACGGAGTAGGCAAGCACAGATTGCTTCTGGGACCCCAAAATAACGAATTTTTGGGTGTTTTGAGCTTGAATTTGAGATATAAACGGGTACAGATGATGCATGCACATATCGACTTTGGACACATAAAATATCGATTTTTAGCATGTTTTGAGCCTATATTTTGAAAAAATTCTAGCACTGAGTAGGCATGTACAGATCGCTTCTGGGACCCAAAAATATCGAATTTTCGGGTGTTTTGAGGTTGAATTTGGGATATAAACGGGTACAGAAGATGCATGAACATATCGACTTTTGGGCACCTAAAAGATCGATTTTCAGTATGTTTTGGGCCTGTATTTTGAAAATACTCTAACACGGAGTAGGCATGTACAGTTCGCTTCTGGGACCCCAAAATATCGAATTTTCGGGTGTTTTGGGCCTGAATTTGAGATATCGACTTTGGGCACCTAAAATATCGATTTTTAAGCATGTTTTGGGCCTACATTTTGAAAATATTCTAGCACTAAGTAGGCATGTACAGATCACTTCTGGGACCCAAAAATATCAAATTTTTGGGTGTTTTGAGCCTGAATTTGAGATATAAACGATAAACAGATGATGCATGCACATTTCGACTTTGGACACTTAAAATATCGATTTTTAGCATGTTTTGAGCCTATATTTTGAAAACATTCTTGCATGTACAGATCGCTTCTGGGACCCGAAAATATCGAATTTTTGGGTGTTTTGGGCCATAATTTGAGATATCGACTTTGGGCACCTAAAATTTCGATTTTTGGCATGTTTTGGGCCTATATTTTGAAAATATTCTAGCACTGAGTAGACATGTACAGATCGCTTCTGGGACCCCAAAATATCGAATTTTCGGGTGTTTTGAGCCTAAATTTGAGATATAAACGGGTACAGAAGATGCATGCACATATCGACTTTTGGGCACCTAAAATATCGATTTTGAGCATGTTTTGGGTCTGTATCTTGAAAACATTCTAACTAAGAGTAGGGATGTACAGATCGCTTCTAGGACCCAAAAATACCGAATTTTCAGGTGTTTTGAGCATGAATTTGAGATATAAACGGGTTCAGAAGATGCATGCACATATTGACTTTGGCACCTAAAATATCTTTTTTCAGCATGTTTTGGGCCTGTATTTTGAAAATACTCTAACTAGGAGTAGGCATGTACAGATCGCTTCTGGGACCAAAAAATATCGAATTTTCGGGTGTTTTGAGCCTGAATTTGAGATATAAACGGGTACAGAAGATGCATGCACATATCGACTTTGGACACTTAAAATATTGATTTTTAGCATGTTTTGAGCCTATATTTTGAAAACATTCTAGCACTGACTAGACATGTACAGATCGCTTCTGGGACCCAAAATTATCGAGTTTTCGGGTGTTTTGAGGTTGAATTTGAGATACAAACGAGTGCAGAAGATGCATACACATGTTGACTTTGGGCACCTAAAATATCGATTTTCAGCATGTTTTGGGCCTGCATCTGAGTAGGCATGTACAGATCGCTTCTGGGACCCCAAAATATCAAATTTTCGGGTGTTTTGAGCCTGAATTTGAGATATAAACGGGTATAGAAGATGCATGCACATATCGACTTTTGGGCACCTAAAAGATCGATTTTCAGTATGTTTTGGGCCTGTATTTTGAAAATACTCTAACACGGAGTAGGCATGTACAAGTTCGCTTCTGGGACCCCAAAATATCGAATTTTCGGGTGTTTTAGGCCTGAATTTGAGATATCGACTTTAGACACCTATAATATCGATTTTTAGCATGTTTTGGGCCTATATTTTGAAAATATTGTAGCACTAAGTAGGCATGTACAGATCACTTCTCGGACCCCAAAATATCGAATTTTCGGGTGTTTTGAGCCTGAATTTGAGATATAAACGGGTACAGATGATGCATGCACATATCGACTTTGGACACTTAAAATATCGATTTTTAGCATGTTTTGAGCCTATATTTTGAAAACATTCTAGCACTGAGTAGGCATGTACAGATCGCTTCTGGGACCCAAAAATGTCAAATTTTCGGGTGTTTTGAGGTTGAATTTGGGATATAAACGGGTGCAGAAGATGCATACACATATTGACTTTAATCACCTAAAATATCGATTTTCAGCTTGTTTTGGGCCTGTATTTTGAAAATACTTTAACACAGAGTAGGCAAGTACAGATCGCTTCTGGGACCAAAAATTATCGAATTTTCGGGTGTTTTGAGATTGAATTTGAGATATAAACGAGTGCAGAAGATGCATACACATGTTGACTTTGGGCACCTAAAATATCGATTTTCAGCATGTTTTGGGCCTGCATCTGAGTAGGCATGTACAGATCGCTTCTGGGACCCATAAATATCGAATTTTCGGGTGTTTGGAGCCTGAATTTGAGATATAAACGGGTACAGAAGATGCATGCACATATCGACTTTTGGGCACCTAGAAGATCGATTTTCAGTATGTTTTAGGCCTGTATTTTGAAAATACTCTAACACGGAGTAGGCATGTACAAGTTCGCTTCTGGGACCCGAAAATATCGAATTCTCGGGTGTTTTGGGCCTGAATTTGAGATATCGACTTTAAGCACCTAAAATATCGCTTTTTAGCATGTTTTGGGCCTATATTTTGAAAATATTCTAGCACTAAGTAGGCATGTACAGATCACTTCTGGGACCCCAAAATATCGAATTTTCGGGTGTTTTGAGCCTGAATTTGAGATATAAACGGGTACAGATGATGCATGCACATATCGACTTTGGACACTTAAAATATAAATTTTTAGCATGTTTTGAGCCTATATTTTGAAAAAATTCTAGCACTAAGTAGGCATGTACAGATCGCTTCTGGGACCCCAAAAAATCAAATTTTCGGGTGTTTTGAGGTTGAATTTGGGATATAAACGGGTACAGAAGATGCATGCACATATCGACTTTTGGGCACCTAAAAGATCGATTTTCAGTATGATTTGGGCCTATATTTTAAAAATACTCTAACAAGGAGTAGGCATGTACAGTTCGTTTCTGGGACCTCAAAATATCGAATTTTCGGGTGTTTTGGGCCTGAATTTGAGATATCGACTTTGGGCACCTAAAATATCGATTTTTAGCATGTTTTGGGCCTATATTTTGAAAATATTCTAGCACTAAGTAGGCATGTACAGATCACTTCTGGGATCCCAAAATATCGAATTTTCGGGTGTTTTGAGCCTGAATTTGAGATATAAACGGGTACAGATGATGCATGCACATATTGACTTTGGACACTTAAAATATCGATTTTTAGCATGTTTTGAGCCTATATTTTGAAAACATTCTAGCACTGAGTAGGCATTTACAAATCGCTTCTGAGACCCAAAAATATCTAATTTTCGGGTGTTTTGAGCCTGAATTTGGGATATAAACAGGTGCATAAGATGCATACACATATTGACTTTGGTCACCTAAAATATCGATTTTCAGTATGTTTTGGGCCTGTATATTGAAAATACTCTAACACGGAGTAGGCATGTACAGATCGCTTCTGGGACCCAAAAATATCGAATTTTCGGGAGTTTTGAGCCTGAATTTGAGATGTAAACGGGTACAGAAGATGCATGCACATATCGACTTTGGACACTTAAAATATCGATTTTTAGCATGTTTTGAGCCTACATTTTGAAAATACTCTAACTAGGAGTAGGCATGTACAGATCGCTTCTGGGACCCAAAGTTATCGAATTTTCGGGTGTTTTGAGGTTGAATTTGGGATATAAACGGGTACAGAAGATGCATGCACATATCGACTTTTGGGCACCTAAAAGATCGATTTTCAGTATGATTTGGGCCTGTATTTTGAAAATACTCTAACAAGGAGTAGGCATTTACAAATCGCTTCTGTGACCCCAAAATATCGAATTTTTGGGTGTTTTGGGCCTGAATTTGAGATATCGACTTTGGGCACCTAAAATATCGATTTTTAGCATGTTTTGGGCCTATATTTTGAAAATATTCTAGCACTGAGTAGGCATGTACAGATCGCTTCTGGGACCCCAAAATATGGAATTTTCGGGTGTTTTGAGCCTGAATTTGAGATATAAACGGGTACAGAAGATGCATGCACATATCGAATTTTGGGCACCTAAAATATCGATTTTGAGCATGTTTTGGGTCTGTATCTTGAAAACATTCTAACTAGGACTAGGGATGTACAGATAGCTTCTAGGACCCAAAAATATCGGGTGTTTTGAGCCTGAATTTGAGATATAAACGGGTACAGAAGATGCATGCACATATTGACTTTGGGCACCTAAAAGATCGATTTTCAGTATGATTTGGGCCTGGATTTTGAAAATACTCTAACAAGGAGTAGGCATGTACAGTTCGTTTCTGGGACCTCAAAATATCGAATTTTCGGGTGTTTTGGGCTTGAATTTGAGATATCGACTTTGGGCACCTAAAATATCGATTTTTAGCATGTTTTGGGCCTATATTTTGAAAATATTCTAGCACTAAGTAGGCATGTACAGATCACTTCTGGGACCCAAAAATATCGAATTTTCGGGTGTTTTGAGCCTGAATTTGAGATATAAACGGGTACAGATGATTTATGCACGTTTCGACTTTGGACACTTAAAATATCGATTTTTAGCATGTTTTGAGCCTATATTTTGAAAACATTCTAGCACTGAGTAGGCATGTACAAATCGCTTCTGGGACCCAAAAATATCTAATTTTCGGGTGTTTTGAGCCTGAATTTGGGATATAAACGGGTGCAGAAGATGCATACACATATTGACTTTGGTCACCTAAAATATCGATTTTCAGTACGTTTTGGACCTGTATATTGAAAATACTCTAACACGGAGTAGGCATGTACAGATCGCTTCTGGGACCCAAAATTATCGAATTTTCGGGTGTTTTGAGCCTGAATTTGAGATGTAAACGGGTACAGAAGATGCATGCACATATCGACTTTGGACACTTAAAATATCGATTTTTAGCATGTTTTGAGCCTATATTTTGAAAACATTCTAGCACTGACTAGACATGTACAGATCGCTTCTAGGACCCAAAAAATATCGGGTGTTTTGAGCCTGAATTTGAGATATAAACGGGTACAGAAGATGCATGCACATATTGACTTTGGGCACCTAAAAGATCGATTTTCAGTATGATTTGGGCCTGGATTTTTGAAAATACTCTAACAAGGAGTAGGCATGTACAGTTCGTTTCTGGGACCTCAAAATATCGAATTTTCGGGTGTTTTGGGCCTGAATTTGAGATATCGACTTTGGACACTTAAAATATTGATTTTTAGCATGTTTTTAGCCTATATTTTGAAAACATTCTAGCACTGAGTAGGCATGTACAGATCGCTTCTGGGACCCAAAAATATCGAATTTTCGGGTGTTTTCAGGTTGAATTTGGAATATAAACGGGTGCAGAAGATGCATACACATATTGACTTTGGTCACATAAAATATCGATTTTCAGCTTGTTTTAAGCCTGTATTTTGAAAATACTCTAACACGGAGTAGGTAAGTACAGATCGCTTCTGGGACCCCAAAATATCGAATTTTCGGGTGTTTTGAGTATGAATTTGAGATATAAACGGCTACAGAAGATGCATCCACATATCGACTTTTGGGCACCTAAAAGATCGATTTTCAGTATGCTTTAGGCCTGTATATTGAAAATACTCTAACACGGAGTAGGTATGTACATATCGCTTCTGGGACCCCAAAATATCGAATTTTTGGGTGTTTTGGGCCTGAATTTGAGATATCGACTTAGGGCACCTAAAATATAGATTTTTAGCATGTTTTGTTCCTATATTTTGAAAATATTCTAGCACTGAGTAGGCATGTACAGATCGCTTCTGGGACCCCAAAATATCAAATTTTCGGGTGTTTTGAGCCTGAATTTGAGATATAAACGGGTACAGAAGATGCATGCACATATCGACTTTTGGGCACCTAAAATATCGATTTCGAGCATGTTTTTGGTCTGCATCTTGAAAACAATCTAACTAGTAGTAGGGATGTACAGATCACTTCTAGGACCCCAAAATACCGAATTTTCGGGTGTTTTGAGCCTGAATTTGAGATATAAACGGGTTCAGAAGACGCATGCACATATTGACTTTGGGCACATAAAATATCGATTTTCAGCATGTTTTGGGCCTGTATTTTGAAAATACTCTAACTAGGAGTAGGCATGTACAGATCGCATCTGGGACCGAAAAATATCGAATTTTCGGGTGTTTTGAGCCTGAATTTAAGATATATACGGGTACAGATGATGCATTCACATATCGACTTTAGACACTTAAAATATCGATATTCAGCATGTTTTGGGCCTGTAGTTTGAAAATACTCTAACTAGGAGTAGGCAAGTACAGTTAGCTTCTTGGACCCCAAAATATCAAATATTTGGGTGTTTTGGGCCTGAATTTGAGATATCGACTTTGGGCACTTAAAAGATCGATTTTTAGCATGTTTTGGGCCTATATTTTGAAAATATTTTAGCACTAAGTAGGCATGTACAGATCACTTTTGGGACCCCAAAATATCGAATTTTTGGGTATTTTGAGCCTGAATTTGAGATATAAACGGGTACAGATGATGCATGTACATATCGACTTTGGACACTTAAAATATTGATTTTTAGCATGTTTTGAGTCTATATTTTGAAAAAATTCTATCACTGAGTAGGTATGTACAGATCGCTTCTGGGACCCAAAAATATCAAATTTTCGGGAGTTTTGAGGTTGAATTTGGGATATAAACGGTTACAGAAGATGCATGCGCATATCGACTTATGGGCACCTAAAAGTTCGATTTTCAGTATGTTTCGGGTCCGTATTTTGAAAATACTCTAACACGGAGTAGGCATGTACAGTTCGCTTTTGGGACAACAAAATATCGATTTTTCGGGTGTTTTGGGCCTGAATTTGAGATATCGACTTTGGGCACCTAAAATATCGATTTTTAGCATGTTTTGGGCCGATATTTTGAAAATATTCTAGCACTAAGTAGTCATGTACAGATCACTTCTGGGATCCCAAAATATCGAATTTTCGGGTGTTTTGAGCCAGAATTTGAGATATAAACGTGTACAAATGATGCATGCACATTTCGACTTTGGACACTTAAAATATCGATTTTTAGCATATTTTGAGCCTATATTTTGAAAAAAATCTATCACTGAGTAGGCATGTACAGATCGCTTCTGGGACCCAAAAATATCTAATTTTCGGGTGTTTTCAGGTTGAATTTGGGATATAAACGGGTACAGAAGATGTATGCACATATCGACTTTTGGGCACCTAAAAGATCGATTTTTAGTATGTTTTGGGCCCGTATTTTGAAAATACTCTAACACGGAGTAGGCAAGTACAGTTCGCTTCTGGGACACCAAAATATCGAATTTTCGGGTATTTTGAGCCTGAATTTGAGATATAAACGGGTACAGATGATGCATGTACATATCGACTTTGGACACTTAAAATATCGATTTTTAGCATGTTTTGAGTCTGTATTTTGAAAAAATTCTATCACTGAGTAGGTATGTACAGATCGTTTCTGGGACCCAAAAATATCGAATTTTCGGGTGTTTTGAGGTTGAATTTGGGATATAAACGGGTGCAGAAGATGCATGCACATATCGACTTTTGGGCACCTAAAAGATCGAATTTCAGTATGTTTTGGGCCTGTATTTTGAAAATACTTTAACACGGAGTAGGCAAGTACAGATCGCTTCTGTGACCCCAAAATATCGAATTTTCGGGTGTTTTGAGCCTGAATTTGAGATATAAACGGGTACAGAAGATGCATGCACATATCGACTTTTGGCACCTAAAAGATCGATTTTCAGCATGTTTTGGGCCTGTATTTTTAAAATATTCTAGCACTAAGTAGGCATGTACAGATCGCTTCTGGGACCAAAAAATATCGAATTTTTGGGTGTTTTGAGCCCGAATTTGAGATATAAACGGGTAAAGATGATGCATGCACATATCGACTTTGGACACTTAAAATATCGATTTTTAGCATGTTTTGAGCCGCCTATATTTTGAAAAAATTCTAGCACTGATCGCTTCTGGGACCCAAAAATATCGAATTTTCGGGTGTTTTGAGGTTGAATTTGGGATAGAAACGGGTACAGAAGATGCATCCACATATTGACATTTGGGCACCTAAAAGATCGATTTTCAGTATGTTTTGGGCCTGTATTTTGAAAATACTCTAACACGGAGTAGGCATGTACAGTTTGCTTCTGGGACCCCAAAATATCGAATTTTCGTGTGTTGTGGGCCTGAATTTAAGATATCGACTTTGGGCACCTAAAATATCGATTTTTAGCATGTTTTGGGCCTATATTTTGAAAATATTCTAGCACTAAGTTGGCATGTACAGATCACTTCTGGGACCCCAAAATATCAAATTTTCGGTTGTTTTGAGCCTGAATTTGAGATATAAACGGGTACAGATGATGCATGTACATATCGACTTTGGACACTTAAAATACCGATTTTTAGCATGTTTTGAGCCTATATTTTGAAAAAATTCTAGCACTGAGTAGGCATGTACAAATCGCTTCTGGGACCCAAAAATATCGAATTTTCGGGTGTTTTGATGTTGAATTTGGCATATAAACGGGTACAGAAGATGCATGCACATATCGACTTTTGGGCACCTAAAAGATCGATTTTTAGCATCTTTTGGGCCTGTATTTTGAAAATACTCTAACACGGAGTAGGCATGTACAGTTCGCTTCTGGGACCCCAAAATATCGAATTTTCGGGTGTTTTGGGCCTGAATTTGAGATATCGACTTTGGGTACCTAAAATATCGATTTTAGCATGTTTTGGGCCGATATTTTGAAAATATTCTAGCACTAAGCAGGCATGTAAAGATCACTTTTGGGACCCCAAAATATCCTATTTTCGGGTGTTTTAAGCCTGAATTTGAGATATAAACGGGTACAGATGATGCATGCACATATCGACTTTAGACACTTAAAATATCGATTTTTAGCATGTTTTGAGCCTATATTTTGAAAACATTCTAGCACTACGTAGGCATGTACAGATCGCTTTTGGGACCCTAGAATATCGAATTTTAGGGTGTTTTGAGCCTGAATTTGAGATATAAACGGGTACAGAAGATGCATCCACATATCGACTTTTGGGAACCTAAAAGATTGATTTTCAGTATGTCCTGGGCCTGTATATTGAAAATACTCTAACACGGAGTAGGCATGTACAGATCGCTTCTAGGACCCCAAAATATCGAAGTTTTGGGTGTTTTGGGCCTGAATTTTAGATATCAACTTTGAGCACTTAAAATATCGATTTTTAGCATGTTTTGGGCCTATAATTTTTAAAATATTCTAGCACTGAGTAGGCATGTACAGATCGCTTCTGGGACCCAAAAATATCGAATTTTCGGGTGTTTTGATGTTGAATTTGGCATATAAACGGGTACAGAAGATACATGCACATATCGACTTTTGGGCATCTAAAAGATCGATTTTCAGTATGTTTTGGGTCCGTATTTTTAAAATACTCTAACACGGAGTAGGCATGTACAGTTCGCTTCTGGGACCCCAAAATATCGAATTTTCGGTTGTTTTGGGCCTGAATTTGAGATATCGACTTTGGGCTCCTAAAATATCGATTTTTAGCATGTTTTGGGCCGATATTTTGAAAATATTCTAGCACTAAGTAGACATGTACAGATCACTTCTGGGACCCCAAAATATCGAATCTTCGGGTGTTTTAAGCCTGAATTTGAGATATAAATGGGTACAGAAGATGAATGCACATATCGACTTTTGGGCACCTAAAATATCGATTTTGAGCATGTTTTGGGTCTGTATCTTGAAAACATTCTGACTAGGAGTAGGGATGTACAGATCGCTTCTAGGACCCAAAAATACCGAATTTTCAAGTGTTTTGAGCCTGAATTTGAGATATAAACGGGTACAGAAGATGCATGCACATATTGACTTTGGGCACCTAAAATATCGATTTTCAACATGTTTTGGGCCTGTATTTTGAAAATACTCTAACTAGGAGTAGGCATGTACAGATCGCTTCTGGGACCCAAAAATATCGAATTTTCGGGTGTTTTGAGCCTGAATTTGAGATATAAACGGGTACAGAAGATACATGCACATATCAACTTTGGACACTTAAAATATCGATTTTTAGCATGTTTTGAGCCTATATTTTGAAAACATTCTAGCACTGACTAGACATGTACAGATCACTTCTGGGACCCAAAATTATCGAATTTTCGGGTGTTTTGAGGTTGAATTTGAGATATAAACGAGTGCAGAAGATGCATACACATGTTGACTTTGGGCACCTAAAATATCGATTTTCAGCATGTTTTGGGCCTGAATCTGAGTAGGCATGTACAGATAGCTTCTGGGACCCCAAAATATCGAATTTTCGGGTGTTTGGAGCCAGAATTTGAGATATAAACGGGTACAGAAGATGCATGCACATATCGACTTTTGGGCACCTAAAAGATCGATTTTCAGTATGTTTTGGGCCTGTATTTTGAAAATACTCTAACACGGAGTAGGCATGTACAGTTCGCTTCTGGGCCCAAAAATATCGAATTTTCGGGTGTTTTGGGCCTGAATTTGAGATATCGACTTTGGGCACCTAAAATATCGATTTATAGCATGTTTTGGGCCTATATTTTGAAAATATTATTGCACTAAGTAGGCACATACAAATCACTTCTGGAACCCCAAAATATCGAATTTTCTGGTGTTTTGAGCCTGAATTTGAGATATAAACGGTTACAGAAGATGCATGCACATATTGACTTTGGGCACCTAAAATATCGATTTTCAGCATGTTTTGGGCCTGTATTTTGAAAATACTCTAACTAGGAGTAGGCATGTACAGATCGCTTCTGGGACCCAAAAATATCGAATTTTCGGGTGTTTTGAGCCTGAATTTGAGATATAAACGGGTACAGAAGATGCATGCACATATTGACTTTGGACACTTAAAATATCGATTTTTAGCATGTTTTGAGCCTTTATTTTGAAAACATTCTAGCACTGACTAGACATGTACAGATCGCTTCTGGGACCCAAAATTATCGAATTTTCGGGTGTTTGGAGCCTGAATTTAAGATATAAATGGGTACAGAAGATGCATGCACATATCAACTTTTGGGCACCTAAAAGATCGATTTTCAGTATGTTTTGGGCCTGTATATTGAAAATACTCTAATACGGAGTAGGCATGTACAGTTCGCTTCTAGGCCTAAAAATATCGAATTTTCGGGTGTTTTGGTCCTGAATTTGAGATATCGACTTTGGGCACCTAAAATATCGATTTATAGCATGTTTTGGGCATATATTTTGAAAATATTCTTGCAATAAGTAGGCACATACAGATCACTTCTGGAACCCCAAAATATCGAATTTTCTGGTGTTTTGTGCCTGAATTTGAGATATAAACGGTTACAGAAGATGCATGCACATATTGACTTTGGGCACCTAAAATATCGATTTTCAGCATGTTTTAGGCCTGTATATTGAAAATACTCTAACTAGGAGTAGGCATGTACAGATCGCTTCTGGGTCCCAAAAATATCGAATTTTCGGGTGTTTTGAGCCTGAATTTGAGATATAAACGGGTACAGAAGATGCATGCACATATCGACTTTGGACACTTAAAATATCGATTTTTAGCATGTATTGAGCCTTTATTTTGAAAACATTCTAGCACTGACTAGACATGTACAGATCGCTTCTGGGAAACAAAATTATCGAATTTTCGGGTGTTTTGAGGTTGAATTTGAGATATAAACGAGTGCAGAAGATGCATACACATGTTGACTATGGGCACCTAAAAGATCAGTTATTAGTATGTTTTGGGCCTGTATTTTGAAAATACTCTAATACGGAGTAGGCATGTACAGTTCGCTTCTGGGACCCCAAAATATTGAATTTTCGGGTGTTTTGGGCCTGAATTTGAGATATCGACTTTGGGCACCTAAAATATCGATTTTTAGCATGTTTTGGGCCAATATTTTGAAAATATTCTAACACTGAGTAGGTATGTGCAGATCGCTTCTGGGACCCCAGAATATCGAATTTTCGGGTGTTTTGAGCCTGAATTTGAGATATAAACGGTTACAGAAGATGCATGCACATATCGATTTTTGGGCACCTAAAATATCGATTTTGGGCATGTTTTGGGTCTGTATCTTGAAAACATTCTAACTAGGAGTAGGGATGTACAGATCGCTTCTAGGACCCAAAAATACCGAATTTTCGGGTGTTTTGAGCCTGAATTTGAGATATCGACTTTGGTCACCTAAAATATCGACTTTCAGCATGTTTTGGGCCTGCATCTGAGTAGGCATGTACAGATCGCTTCTGGGACCCCAAAATATCGAATTTTCTGGTGTTTTGAGTCTGAATTTGAGATATAAACGGGTAGAGAAGATGCATGCACATATTGACTTTGGGGACCTAAAATATCGATTTTCAGCATGTTTTGGGCCTGTATTTTGAAAATACTCTAACACGGAGTAGGCATGTACAGTTCGCTTCTGGAACCCCAAAATATCGAATTTTCGGGAGTTTTGGGCCTGAATTTGAGATATCGACTTTGGGCACCTAAAATATCGATTTTTAGCATGTGCTGGGCCTATACTTTGAAAATATTATAGCACTAAGTAGGCATGTACAGATCACTTCTGGAACCCCAAAATATCGAATTTTCGGGTGTTTTGATCCTGAATTTGAGATATAAACGGGTACAGATGAAAAATGCACATATCGACTTTGGACACTTAAAATATCGACTTTTAGCATGTTTTGAGCCTATATTTTGAAAACATTCCAGCACTGACTAGACATGTACATATCGCTTCTGGGACCCAAAAATATCGAATTTTCGGGTGTTTTGAGTTTGATTTTGGGATATAAACGGGTGCAGAAGATGCATACACATATTGACTTTGGTAACCTAAAATATCGATTTTTAGCTTGTTTTGAGCCTGTATTTTAAAAATACTCTAACACGGAGTAGGCAAGTACAGATCGCTTCTGGGACCCAAAAATATTGAATTTTCTGGTGTTTTGAGCCTGAATTTGAGATATAAACGGGTACAGAAGATGCATGCACATATCTACTTTGGACACTTAAAATATCGATTTTTAGCATGTTTTGAGCCTATATTTTGAAAACATTCTGGCACTGACTAGACATGTACAGATCGCTTCTAGGACCCAAAATTATCGAGTTTTCGGGTGTTTTGAGGTTGAATTTGAGATATAAACGAGTGCAGAAGATGCATACACACGTTGACTTTGGGCACCTAAAATATCGATGTTCAGCATGTTTTGGGCCTGCATCTGAGTAGGCATGTACAGATCGATTCTGGGTCCCCAAAATATCGAATTTTCAGGTGTTTAGAGCCTGAATTTGAGATATAAACAGGTACAGAAGATGCATGCACATATCGACTTTGGACAATTAAAATATCGATTATTAGCATGTTTTGAGCCTATATTTTGAAAACATTCTAGCACTGACTAGACATGTACAGATCGCTTCTGGGACCCAAAATTATCGAATTTTCGGGTGTTTTGGGGTTGAATTTGGGATATAAACGGGTACAGAAGATGCATGCACATATTAACTTTGGGCACCTAAAATATCGATTTTCAGCATGTTTTGGGCCTGCATCTGAGTAGGCATGTACAGATCGCTTCTGGGACCCCAAAATATCGAATTTTCGGGTGTTTTGAACCTGAATTTGAGATGTAAACGGGTACAGAAGATGCATGCACATATAGACTTTTGGGCACCTAAAATATCGATTTTGAGCATGTTTTGGGTCTGTATCTTGAAAACATTCTAACTAGGAGTAGGGATGTACAGATCGCTTCTAGGACCCAAAAATACCGAATTTTCAAGTGTTTTGAGCCTGAATTTGAGATATAAACGGGTACAGAAGATGCATGCACATATTGACTTTGGGCACCTAAAATATCGATTTTCAGCATGTTTTGGGCCAATATTTTGAAAATATTCTAGCACTAAGTAGGCATGTACAGATCATTTCTGGGATCCCAAAATATCGAATTTTCGGGTGTTTTGAGCATGAATTTGAGATATAAACGGGTACAGATGATGCATGCACATATCGACTTTTAAAATATCGATTTTTAGCATGTTTTGATCCTATATTTTGAAAACATTCTAGCACTGACTAGACATGTACAGATCGCTTCTGGGACCCCAAAATATCGAATTTTCGGGTGTTTTAAGCTTGAATTTGAGATATAAACGGGTACAGAAGAAGCATGCACATATCGACTTTGGACACTTAAAATATCGATTTTTAGCATGTTTTAAGCCTATAATTTGAAAACATTCTAGCACTGACTAGACATGTACAGATCGCTTCTGGGACCCAAAATTATCGAATTTTTGGGTGTTTTGAGGTTAAATTTGAGATATAAACGAGTGCAGAAGATTAATACACATGTTGACTTTGGGCACCTAAAATATCGACTTTCAGCATGTTTTGGGCCTGCATCTGAGTAGGCATGTACAGATCGCTTCTGGGACCCCAAAATATCGAATTTTCGGGTGTTTTGAGTCTGAATTTGAGATATAAACGAGTAGAGAAGATGCATGCACATATTGACTTTGGGGACCTAAAATATCGATTTTCAGCATGTTTTGGGCCTGTATTTTGAAAATACTCTAACACGGAGTAGGCATGTACAGTTCGCTTCTGGAACCCCAAAATATCGAATTTTCGGGAGTTTTGGGCCTGAATTTGAGATATCGACTTTGGGCACCTAAAATATCGATTTTTAGCATGTGCTGGGCCTATACTTTGAAAATATTCTAGCACTAAGTAGGCATGTACAGATCACTTCTGAGACTCCAAAATATCGAATTTTCGGGTGTTTTGATCCTGAATTTGAGATATAAACGGGTACAGATGAAACATGCACATATCGACTTTGGACACTTAAAATATCGACTTTTAGCATGTTTTGAGCCTATATTTCGAAAACATTCCAGCACTGACTAGACATGTACAGATCGCTTCTGGGACCCAAAAATATCGAATTTTCGGGTGTTTTGAGTTTGATTTTGGGATATAAACGGGTGCAGAAGATGCATACACATATTGACTTTGGTAACCTAAAATATCGATTTTTAGCTTGTTTTGAGCCTGTATTTTAAAAATACTCTAACACGGAGTAGGCAAGTACAGATCGCTTCTGGGACCCAAAAATATTGAATTTTCTGGTGTTTTGAGCCTGAATTTGAGATATAAACGGGTACAGAAGATGCATGCACATATCGACTTTGGACACTTAAAATATCGATTTTTAGCATGTTTTCAGCCTATATTTTGAAAACATTCTGGCACTGACTAGACATGTACAGATCGCTTCTAGGACCCAAAATTATCGAGTTTTCGGGTGTTTTGAGGTTGAATTTGAGATATAAACGAGTGCAGAAGATGCATACACACGTTGACTTTGGGCACCTAAAATATCGATGTTCAGCATGTTTTGTGCCTGCATCTGAGTAGGCATGTACAGATCGATTCTGGTTCCCAAAATATCGAATTTTCAGGTGTTTAGAGCCTGAATTTGAGATATAAACGGGTACAGAAGATGCATGCACATATCGACTTATGGGCACCTAAAAGATCGATTTTCAGTATGTTTTGGGCCTGTATTTTGAAAATACTCTAACACGGAGTAGGCATGTATAGTTCGCTACTTGGACCCCAAAATATCGAATTTTCGGGGTTTTGGGCCTGAATTTGAGATATCGACTTTGGGCACCTAAAATATCGATTTTTAGCATGTTTTGGGTCTATATTTTGAAAATATTCTAGGACTAAGTAGGCATGTACAGATTACTTCTGGGACCCCAAAATATCGAATTTTCGGGTGTTTTGAGCCTGAATTCGAGATATAAACGGGTACAGATGATGCATGCACATATCGACTTTTTGGCACCTAAAATATCGATTTTGAGCATGTTTTGGGTCTGTATCTTGAAAACATTCTAACTAGGAGTAGGGATGTACAGATCGCTTCTAGAACCGAAAAATATCGAATTTTCAGGTGTTTTGAGCCTGAATTTGAGATTTAAACGGGTACAGAAGATGCATGCACATATCGACTTTGGACACTTAAAATATCGATTTTTAGCATGTTTTGAGCCTATATTTTGAAAACATTCTGGCACTGACTAGACATGTACAGATCGCTTCTAGGACCCAAAATTATCGAGTTTTCGGGTGTTTTGAGGTTGAATTTGAGATATAAACGAGTGCAGAAGATGCATACACACGTTGACTTTGGGCACCTAAAATATCGATGTTCAGCATGTTTTGGGCCTGCATCTGAGTAGGCATGTACAGATCGATTCTGGGTCCCCAAAATATCGAATTTTCAGGTGTTTAGAGCCTGAATTTGAGATATAAACGGGTACAGAAGATGCATGCACATATCGACTTATGGGCACCTAAAAGATCGATTTTCAGTATGTTTTGGGCCTGTATTTTGAAAATACTCTAACACGGAGTAGGCATGTATAGTTCGCTACTTGGACCCCAAAATATCGAATTTTCGGGGTTTTGGGCCTGAATTTGAGATATCGACTTTGGGCACCTAAAATATCGATTTTTAGCATGTTTTGGGTCTATATTTTGAAAATATTCTAGGACTAAGTAGGCATGTACAGATTACTTCTGGGACCCCAAAATATCGAATTTTCGGGTGTTTTGAGCCTGAATTCGAGATATAAACGGGTACAGATGATGCATGCACATATCGACTTTTTGGCACCTAAAATATCGATTTTGAGCATGTTTTGGGTCTGTATCTTGAAAACATTCTAACTAGGAGTAGGGATGTACAGATCGCTTCTAGGACCGAAAAATATCGAATTTTCAGGTGTTTTGAGCCTGAATTTGAGATTTAAACGGGTACAGAAGATGCATGCACATATCGACTTTGGACACTTAAAATATCGATTTTTAGCATGTTTTGAGCCTATATTTTGAAAACATTCTGGCACTGACTAGACATGTACAGATCGCTTCTAGGACCCAAAATTATCGAGTTTTCGGGTGTTTTGAGGTTGAATTTGAGATATAAACGAGTGCAGAAGATGCATACACACGTTGACTTTGGGCACCTAAAATATCGATGTTCAGCATGTTTTGGGCCTGCATCTGAGTAGGCATGTACAGATCGATTCTGGGTCCCCAAAATATCGAATTTTCAGGTGTTTAGAGCCTGAATTTGAGATATAAACGGGTACAGAAGATGCATGCACATATCGACTTATGGGCACCTAAAAGATCGATTTTCAGTATGTTTTGGGCCTGTATTTTGAAAATACTCTAACACGGAGTAGGCATGTATAGTTCGCTACTTGGACCCCAAAATATCGAATTTTCGGGGTTTTGGGCCTGAATTTGAGATATCGACTTTGGGCACCTAAAATATCGATTTTTAGCATGTTTTGGGTCTATATTTTGAAAATATTCTAGGACTAAGTAGGCATGTACAGATTACTTCTGGGACCCCAAAATATCGAATTTTCGGGTGTTTTGAGCCTGAATTCGAGATATAAACGGGTACAGATGATGTATGCACATATCGACTTTTTGGCACCTAAAATATCGATTTTGAGCATGTTTTGGGTCTGTATCTTGAAAACATTCTAACTAGGAGTAGGGATGTACAGATCGCTTCTAGGACCGAAAAATATCGAATTTTCAGGTGTTTTGAGCCTGAATTTGAGATATAAACGGGTACAGAAGATGCATGCACATATCGACTTTGGACACTTAAAATATCGATTTTTAGCATGTTTTAAGCCTATATTTTGAAAACATTCGAGCACTGACTAGACATGTACAGATCGCTTCTGGGACCCATAATTACCGAATTTTCGGGTGTTTTAAGGTTGAATTTGAGATATAAACGAGTGCAGAAGATGCATACACATGTTGACCTTGACACCTAAAATATCGATTTTCAACATGTTTTAGGCCTGCATCTGAGTAGGCATGTACAGATCGCTTCTGGGACCCTAAAATATCGAATTTTCGGTTGTTTGGACCCTGAATTTGAGATATAAACGGGTACAGAAGATGCATGCACATATCGACTTTTGGGCACCTAAAAGATCGATTTTCAGTATGTTTTGGGCCTGTATTTTGAAAATACTCTAACACGGAGTAGGCATGTACAGTTCGCTTCTGGGACCCCAAAATATCGAATTCTCGGGTGTTTTGGGCCAGAATTTGAGATATCGACTTTGGGCACCTAAAATATCGATTTTTATCATGTTTTGGGCCTATATTTTGAAAATATTCTAGCACTAAGTAGGCATGTACAGATCACTTCTGAGATTCCAAAATATCGAATTTTCGAGTGTTTTGAGCCTGAATTCGAGATATAAACGGGTACAGATGATGCATGCACATATCGACTTTGGACACTTAAAATGTCGATTTTTAGCATGTTTTGAGCCTATATTTTTTAAAACATTTTAGCACTGAGTAGGCATGTACAAATCGCTTCTGGGACCCCAAAATATCGAATTTTTGGGTGTTTTGAGGTTGAATTTGGGATATAAACGGGTACAGAAGATGCATGCACATATCGACTGTTGGGCACCTAAAGGATCGATTTTCAGTATGTTTTGGGCCTGTGTTTTGAAAATACTTTAACACGGAGTAGGCATGTACAGTTCGCTTCTGGGAACCCAAAATATCGAATTTTCGGGTGTTTTGGGACTGAATTTGAGATATCGACTTTGGGCACCTAAAATATCGGTTTTTAGCATGTTTTGGGCCTTTATTTTTTATAATATTCTAGCACTAAGTAGGCATGTACAGATTACTTCTGCGACCCTAAAATATTGAATTTTCGGGTGTTTTGAGCCTGAATTTGAGATATAAACGGGTACAGATGATGCATGCACATATCGACTTAGGACACTTAAAATATCGATTTTTAGCATGTTTTGAGCCTATATTTTGAAAACATTCTAGCACTGAGTAGGCATGTACAGATCGCTTCTGGGATCCAAAAATATCGAATTTTCGGGTGTTTTGAGGTTGAATTTGGGATATAAACGGGTGCAGATGATGCATACACATATTGACTTTGGTCACCTAAAATATCGATTTTCAGCTTGTTTTGGGCCTGTATTTTGAAAATACTCTAACATGGAGTAGGTAAGTACAGATCACTTCTGGGACACCAAAATATCGAATTTTCGGGTTTTTTGAGAATGAATTTGAGATATAGACGGGTACAGAAGATGCATCCACATATCGACTTTTGGGCACCTAAAAGATCGATTTTCAGTATGTTTTGGGCCTGTATATTGAAAATACTCTAACACGGAGTAGGCATGTACAGTTCCCTTCTGGGACCCCAAAATATCGAATTTTCGGGTGTTTTGGGCCTGAATTTGAGATATCGACTTTGGGCACCTAAAATATCTATTTTTAGCATGTTTTGGGCCTATATTTTGAAAATATTCTAGCACTAAGTAGGCATGTACAGATCACTTCTGGGACCCCAAAATATCGAATTTTCGGGTGTTTTGAGCCTGAATTTGAGATATAAACGGGTACAGATGATTCATGAACATATCGACTTTGGACACTTAAAATATCGATTTTTAGAATGTTTTGAGCCTATATTTTGAAAACATTCTAGCACTGAGTAGGCATGTACAGATCGCTTCTGGGTCCCAAAAAATATCGAATTTTCGGGTGTTTTGAGGTTGAATTTGGGATATAAACGGGTGCAGAAGATGCATACACATATTGACTTTGGTCACCTAAAATATCGATTTTCAGCTTGTTTTGGGGCTGTAATTTGAAAATACTGTAACACGGAGTAGGTAAGTAAAGATCGCTTCTGGGACCCCAAAATATCGAATTTTCGGGTGTTTTGAGCCGGAATTTGAGATATAGACGGGTACAGAAGATGCATCCACATATCGACTTTTGGGCACCTAAGAGATCGATTTTCAGTATGTTTTGGGCCTGTATATTGAAAATACTCTAACACGGAGTAGGCATGTACAGATCGCTTCTGGGACCCCAAAATATCGAATTTTTGGGTGTTTTGGGCCTGAATTTGAGATATCGACTTTAGGCACCTATAATATCGATTTTTAGCATGTTTTAGGCCTATATTTTGAAAATATTCTAGCACTGAGTAGGCATGTACAGATCGCTTCTGGGACCCCAAAATATCGAATTTTCGGGTGTTTTGAGCTTGAATTTGAGATATAAACGGGTACAAAAGATGCTTGCACATATCGACTTTTGGGCACCTAAAATATCGATTTTGAGCATGTTTTGGGTTTGTATCTTGAATACATTCTAACTAGGAGTAGAGATGTACAGACCGCTTCTAGGACCCAAAAATTCCGAATTTTCGGGTGTTTTTAGCCTGAATTTGAGATATAAACGGGTACAGAAGATGCATGCACATGTTGACTTTGGGCACCTAAAATATCGATTTTCAGCATGTTTTGGGACTGTATTTTGAAAACATTCTAGCACTGACTAGACATGTACAGATCGCTTCTGGGACACAAAATTATCGAATTTTCGGGTGTTTTGAGCCTGAATTTGAGATATAAACGGGTACAGAAGATGCATGCACATATTGACTTTGGGCAACTAAAATATCGATTTTTAGCATGTTTTGGTCCTGTATTTTGAAAATACTCTAACTAGGAGTAGGCAAGTACAGATCGCTTCTGGGACCCAAAAATATCGAATTTTCACGTGTATTGAGCCTGAATTTGAGATATAAACGGGTACAGAAGATGCATGCACATATCGACTTTGGACACTTAAAATATCGATTTTTAGCATGTTTTGAGCCTATATTTTGAAAACATTCTAGCATTGACTAGACATGTACAGATCGCTTCTGGGACCCAAAATTATCGAATTTTCGGGTATTTTGAGGTTGAATTTGAGATATAAACAAGTGCAGAAGATGCATACACATGTTGACTTTGGGCACCTAAAATATCGATTTTCATCATGTTTTGGGCCTGTATTTTGAAAATACTCTAACACGGAGTAGGCATGTACAGTTTCCTTCTGGAACCCCAAAATATCGAATTTTCGGGTGTTCTGGGCCTGAATTTGAGATATCGACTTTGGGCACCTAAAATATCGATTTTTAGCATGTTTTGGGCCTATATTTTTAAAATATTCTAGCACTAAGTAGGCATGTACAGATCACTTCTGGGACCCCAAAATATCGAATTTTCGGGGGTTTTGTGCCTGAATTTGAGATATAAACGGGTACAGATGATGCATGCACATATCGACTTTGGCTACTTAAAATATCGATTTTTAGCATGTTTTGAGCCCATTATTTTGAAAACATTCTAGCACTGAGTAGGCATGTACAGATCGCTTCTGGGACCCCAAAATATCGAATTTTCGGTTGTTTTGAGCTTGAATTTGAGATATAAACGGGTACAAAAGATGCATGCACATATCGACTTTTGGGCACCTAAAATATCGATTTTGAGCATGTTTTGGGTTTGTATCTTGAAAATACTCTAATTAGGAGTAGGCATGTACAGATCGCTTCTGGGACCCAAAAATTCTTAATTTTCGGGTGTTTTGAGCCTGAATTTGAGATATAAACGGGTACAGAAGATACATGCACATATTGACTTTGGGCAACTAAAATATCGATTTTTAGCATGTTTTGGGCCTGTATTTTGAAAATACTCTAACACGGAGTAGGCATGTACAGATCGCTTCTGGGACCCAAAAATATCGAATTTTCGGGTGTTTTGAGCCTGAATTTGAGATATAAACGGGTACAGAAGATGCATGCACATATCGACTTTGGACACCTAAAAGATTGATTTTTAGCATGTTTTGAGACTATATTTTGAAAACATTGTAGCACTGACTAGACATGTACAAATCGCTTCTGGGACCCAAAATCATCGAATTTTCGGGTGTTTTGAGGTTGAATTTGAGATATAAACGAGTGCAGAAGATGCATACACATGTTGACTTTGGGCACCTTATATATCGATTTTCATCATGTTTTGGGCCTGTATTTTGAAAATACTCTAACACGGAGTAGGCATGTACAGTTCCCTTCTGGGACCCCAAAATATCGAATTTTCGGGTGTTTTGGGCCTGAATTTAAGATATCGACATTGGGCACTTAAAATATCGATTTTTAGCATGTTTTGGGCCTATATTTTGAAAATATTCTAGCACTAAGTAGGCATGTACAGATCACTTCTGGGACCCCAAAATATCGAATTTTCGGGTGTTTTGTGCCTGAATTTGAGATATAAACGGGTACAGATGATGCATGCACATATCGACTTTGGCTACTTAAAATATCGATTTTTAGCATGTTTTGAGCCCATTATTTTGAAAACATTCTAGCACTGAGTAGGCATGTACAGATCGCTTCTGGGACCCAAAAATTCCGAATTTTCGGGTGTTTTGAGAGTGAATTTGAGATATAAACGGGTACAGAAGATACATGCACATATTGACTTTGGGCAACTAAAATATCGATTTTTAGCATGTTTTGGGCCTGTATTTTGAAAATACTCTAACACGGAGTAGGCATGTACAGATCGCTTCTGGGACCCAAAAATATCGAATTTTCGGGTGTTTTGAGCCTGAATTTGAGATATAAACGGGTACAGAAGATGCATGCACATATCGACTTTGGACACCTAAAAGATTGATTTTTAGCATGTTTTGAGCCTATATTTTGAAAACATTCTAGCACTGACTAGACATGTACAAATCGCTTCTGGGACCCAAAATCATCGAATTTTCGGGTGTTTTGAGGTTGAATTTGAGATATAAACGAGTGCAGAAGATGCATACACATGTTGACTTTGGGCACCTTATATATCGATTTTCATCATGTTTTGGGCCTGTATTTTGAAAATACTCTAACACGGAGTAGGCATGTACAGTTCGCTTCTGGGACCCCAAAATATCGAATTTACGGGTGTTTTGGGCCTGAATTTGAGATATCGACTTTGGGCACCTAATATATCGATTTTTAGCATGTTTTGGGCCTATATTTTGAAAATATTCTAGTACTAAGTAGGGATGTACAGATCACTTCTGGGACCCCAAAATATCGAATTTTCGGGTGTTTTGAGCCTGAATTTGAGATATAAACGGGTACAGATGATGCATGCACATATCGACTTTGGACACTTAAAATATCGATTTTTAGCATGTTTTGAGCCTATATTTTTAAAAAATTCTAGAACGGAATAGGCATGTACAGACCGCTTCTGGGACCCAAAAATTTTGAATTTTCGGGTGTTTTGAGGTTGAATTTGGGATATAAACGGGTACAGAAGATGCATCCACATATCGACTTTTGGGCACCTAAAAGATCGATTTTCAGTATGTTTTGGGCCTGTATTTTGAAAATACTCTAACATGGAGTAGGCATGTACAGATCGCTTCTGGGACCCCAAAATGACGAATTTTTGGGTGTTTTGGGCCTGTTTTTGAGATATCGACTTTGGGCACCTAAAATATCGATTTTTAGCATGTTTTAGGCCTATATTTTGAAAATATTCTAGCATTGAGTAGGCATGTACAGATCGCTTCTAGGACCCCAAAATATCGAATTTTCGGGTGTTTTGAGCCTGAATTTGAGATATAAACGGGTACAGAAGATGCATGCACATATCGACTTTTGGGCACCTAAAATATCGATTTTGAGCATGTTTTGGGTCTATATCTTGAAAACATTCTAACTAGGAGTAGGGATGTACAGATCGCTTCTAGGACCCCAAAATACCGAATTTTCGGGTGTTTTGAGCCTGAATTTGAGATATAAACGGTTACAGAAGATGCATGCACATATCGACTTTTGGGCTCGTAAAAGATCGATTTTCAGTATGTTTTGGGCCTGTATATTGAAAATACTCGAACACGGAGTAGGCATGTACAGTTCGCTTCTGGGACCCCAAAATATCGAATTCTCGGGTGTTTTGGGCCTGAATTTGAGATATCGACTTTGGGCACCTAAAATATCGATTTTTAGCATGTTTTGGTCCTATATTTTGAAAATATTCTAGCACTAAGTAGGCATGTACAGATCACTACTGAGACCCTAAAATATCGAATTTTCGAGTGTTTTGTGTCTGAATTCGACATATAAACGGGTACAGATGATGCATGCACATATCGACTTTGGACACTTAAAATATCGATTTTGAGCATGTTTTGAGCCTATATTTTGAAAACATTCTAGCACTGACTAGACATGTACAGATCGCTTCTGGGACCCAAAATTATAAAATTTTCGGATGTTTTGAGGTTGAATTTGAGATATAAACGAGTGCAGAAGATGCATACACATGTTGACTTTGGGCACCTAAAATATCATATCAATTTTCAGCATGTTTTGGGCCTGCATCTGAGTAGGCATGTACAGATCGCTTCTGAGACCCCAAAATATCGAATTTTCGGGTGTTTTGAGCCTGAATTTGAGATATAAACGGGTAGAGAAGATGCATACACATGTTGAGTTTGGGCACCTAAAATATCGATTTTCAGCATGTTTTGGGCCTGCATCTGAGTAGGCATGTACAGATCGCTTCTGAGACCCCAAAATATCGAATTTTTGGGTGTTTTGAGCCTGAATTTGAGATATAAACGGGTAGAGAAGATGCATGCACATATTGACTTTGGGCACCTAAAATATCGATTCTCAGCATGTTTTGGGCCTGTAATTTGAAAATACTCTAACACGGAGTAGGCATGTACAGTTCCCTTCTGGGACCCCAAAATATCGAATTTTCGGTTGTTTTGGGCCTGAATTTGAGATATCGACTTTGGGCACCTGAAATATCGATTTTTAGCATGTTTTCAGCCTATATTTTGAAAACATTCTATCACTGACTAGACATGTACAGATCGATTCTGAGACCCAAAATTATCGAATTTTTGGGTGTTTTGATGTTGAATTTGAGATATAAACGAGTGCAGAAGATGCATACACATGCTGACTCTGAGTACCTAAAATATCGATTTTCAGTATGTTTTGGGCCTGTATTTTGAAAATACTCTAACACGGAGTAGGCATGTACCGATCGCTTCTGGGACTCCAAAACATCGATTTTTTGGGTGTTTTGGGCCTGATTTTGAGATATCGACTTTGGGCACCTAAAATATCGATTTTAAGCATGTTTTGGGTCTGTATCTTGAAAACATTCAAACTAGGAGTAGGCATGTACAGATCGCTGCTAGGACCCAAAAATACCGAATTTTCGGGTGTTTTGAGGTTGAATTTGATATATAAACGAGTGCAGATGATGCATACACATGTTGACTTTGGGCACCTAAAATATGGATTTTCAGCATGTTTTGGGCCCAAAACACCCGAAAATTCGATATTTTGGGGTCCCAGAAGGGAACTGTACATGCCTACTCCGTGTTTGAGTATTTTCAAATTACAGGCCCAGAACATGCTGAAATCGATCGCTTCTGGGACCCCAAAATATCGAATTTTCAGGTGTTTGGAGTCCCAATTTGAGATATAAACGGGTACAGAAGATGCATGCACATATCGACTTTTGGGCACCTAAAAGACCGATTTTCAGTATGTTTTGGGCCTGTATTTTAAAAATACTCTAACACGGATTAGGCATGTACAGTTCGCTTCTGGGACCCCAAAATATCGAATGTTCGGGTGTTTTGGGTCTGAATTTGAGATATCGACTTTGGACACCTAAAATATCGATTTTTAGCATGTTTTGAGCCTATATTTTGAAAACATTCTAGCACTGACTAGACATGTACAGATCGCTTCTGGGACCCAAAATTATCGAATTTTCGGGTGTTTTGAGGTTGAATTTGAGATATAAAACGAGTGCAGAAGATGCATACACATGTTGACTTTGGGCAGCTAAAAAATCGATTTTCAGCATGTTTTGGGCCTGCATCTGAGTAGGCATGTACAGATCGCTTCTCGGACCCCAAAATATCGAATTTTCAGGTGTTTGGAGCCCGAATTTGAGATATAAACGGTTACAGAAGATGCATGCACATATCGACTTTTGGGCACCTAAAATATCGATTTTGAGCATGTTTTGGGTCTATATCTTGAAAACATTCTAACTAGGAGTAGGGATGTACAGATCGCTTCTAGGACCCCAAAATACCGAATTTTCGGGTGTTTTTGAGCCTGAATTTGAGATATAAACGGTTACAGAAGATGCATGCACATATCGACTTTTGGGCAGGTAAAAGATCGATTTTCAGTATGTTTTGGGCCTGTATTTTGATAATACTCGAACACGAAGTAGGCATGTACAGTTCGCTTCTGGGACCCCAAAATATCGAATTCTCGGGTGTTTTGGGCCTGAATTTGAGATATCGACTTTGGGCACCTAAAATATCGATTTTTAGCATGTTTTGGTCCTATATTTTGAAAATATTCTAGCACTAAGTAGGCATGTACAGATCACTTCTGAGACCCTAAAATATCGAATTTTCGAGTGTTTTGTGTCTGAATTCGAGATATAAACGGGTACAGATGATGCATGCACATATCGACTTTGGACACTTAAAATATCGATTTTTAGCATGTTTTAAGCCTATATTTAGAAAACATTCTAGCTCTGAGTAGGCATGTACAGATCGCTTCTGGGACCCAAAAATATCGAATTTTCGGGTGATTTGAGGTTGAATTTGAGACATAAACGGGTACAGAAGATGCATCCCCATATCGACTTTTGGGCACCTAAAAGATCGATTTTCAGTATGTTTTGGGCCTGTATTTTGAAAATACTCTAACACGGAGTAGACATGTACAGATCGCTTATGGGACCCAAAATTATCAAATTTTCGGATGTTTTGCGGTTGAATTTGAGATATAAACGTGTGCAGAAGATGCATACACATGTTGACTTTGGGCACCTAAAATATCGATTTTCAGCATGTTTTGGGCCTGCATCTGAGTAGAAATGTACAGATCGCTTCTGAGACCCCAAAATATCGAATTTTCGGGTGTTTTGAGCCTGAATTTGAGATATAAACGGGTAGAGAAGATGCATACACATGTTGACTTTGGGCACCTAAAATATCGATTTTCAGCTTGTTTTGGGCCTGCATCTGAGTAGGCATGTACAGATCGCTTCTGAGACCCCAAAATATCGAATTTTCGTGTGTTTTGAGCCTGAATTTGAGATATCGACTTTGGGCACCAAAAATATCGATTTTTAGCATGTTTTGAGCCTATATTTTGAAAAAATTCTAGCACTGACTAGACATGTACAGATCGATTCTGGGACCCAAAATTATCGAATTTTTGGGTGTTTTGATGTTGAATTTGAGATATAAACGAGTGCAGATGATGCATACACATGTTGACTTTGGGCACCTAAAATATCGATTTTCAGCATGTTTTGGGCCCAAAACACCCGAAAATTCGATATTTTGGGGTCCCAGAAGGGAACTGTACATGCCTACTCCGTGTTAGAGTATTTTCAAATTACAGGCCCAAAACATGCTGAAAATCGATCGCTTCTGGGACCCCAAAATATCGAATTTTCAAGTGTTTGGAGCCCGAATTTGAGATATAAACGGGTACAAAAGATGCATGCACATATCGACTTTTGGGCACCTAAAATATCGATTTTGAGCATGTTTTGGGTTTGTATCTTGAAAACATTCTAACTTGGAGTAGGGATGTACAGACCGCTTCTAGGACCCAAAAATTCCGAATTTTCGGGTGTTTTGAGCCTGAATTTGAGATATAAACGGGTACATAAGATGCATGCACATATTGACTTTGGGCACCTAAAATATCGATTTTCAGCATGTTTTGGGCCTGTAATTTGAAAATACTCTAACACGGAGTAGGCATGTACAGTTCCCTTATGGGACCCCAAAATATCGAATTTTCGGGTGTTTTGGGCCTGAATTTGAAATATCGACTTTGGGCACCAAAAATATCGATTTTTAGCATGTTTTGAGCCTATATTTTGAAAACATTCTAGCACTGACTAGATATGTACAGATCGCTTCTGGGACCCAAAATTATCGAATTTTTGGGTGTTTTGATGTTGAATTTGAGATATAAATGAGTGCAGAAGATGCATACACATGTTGACTTTGGGCACTTAAAATATCGATTTTCAGTATGTTTTGGGCCTCTATTTTGAAAATACTCTAACACGGAGTAGGCATGTACAGTTCGCTTCTGGGACCCCAAAATATCGAATTTTTGGGTGTTTTGGGCCTGAATTAGAGATATCGACTTTGGACACCTAAAATATCGATTTTTAGCATGTTTTGAGCCTATATTTTGAAAACATTCTAGCACTGACTAGACATGTACAGATCGCTGCTAGGACCCAAAAATACCGAATTTTCGGGTGTTTTGAGGTTGAATTTGATATATAAACGAGTGCAGAAGATGCATACACATGTTGAATTTGGGCTCCTAAAATATCGATTTTCAGCATGTTTTGGGCCTGCATCTGAGTAGGCATGTACAGATCGCTTCTGGGACCCCAAAATATCGAATTTTCAGGTGTTTGGAGCCCGAACTTGATATATAAACGAGTACAGAAGATGCATGCACATATCGACTTTTGGGCACCTAAAAGACCGATTTTCAGTATGTTTTGGGCCTGTATTTTGAAAATACTCTAACACGGAGTAGGCATGTACAGTTTGCTTCTGGGACCCCAAAATATCGAATTTTCGGGTGTTTTGGGCCTGAATTTGAGATATCGACTTTGGGCACCTAAAATATAGATTTTGAGCATGTTTTGGGTCTGTATCTTGAAAACATTCTAACTAGGAGTAGGCATGTACAGATCGCTGCTAGGACCCAAAAATACCGAATTTTCGGGTGTTTTGAGGTTGAATTTGATATATAAACGAGTGCAGAAGATGCATACACATGTTGAATTTGGGCTCCTAAAATATCGATTTTCAGCATGTTTTGGGCCTGCATCTGAGTAGGCATGTACAGATCGCTTCTGGGACCCCAAAATATCGAATTTTCAGGTGTTTGGAGCCCGAACTTGATATATAAACGGGTACAGAAGATGCATGCACATATCGACTTTTGGGCACCTAAAAGACCGATTTTCAGTATGTTTTGGGCCTGTATTTTGAAAATACTCTAACACGGAGTAGGCATGTACAGTTCGCTTCTGGGACCCCAAAATATCGAATTTTCGGGTGTTTTGGGCCTGAATTTGTGATATCGACTTTGGACACCTAAAATATCGATTTTTAGCATGTTTTGAGCCTATATTTTGAAAACATTCTAGCACTGACTAGACATGTACAGATCGCTTCTTTGACCCAAAATTATCGAATTTTCGGGTGTTTTGATGTTGAATTTGAGATATAAACGAGTGCAGAAGATGCATACACATGTTGACTTTGGGCACCTAAAATATCGATTTTCTGCATGTTTTGGGCCTGCATCTGAGTAGGCATGTACAGATCGCTTCTGGGACCCCAAAATATCGAATTTTCAGGTGTTTGGAGCCCGAATTTGAGATATAAGCGGGTACAAAAGATGCATGCACTTATCGACTTTTGGGCCCCTAAAAGACCGATTTTCAGAATGTTTTGGGCCTGTATTTTGAAAATACTCTAACACGGAGTAGGCATGTACAGTTAGCTTCTGGGACCCCAAAATATCCAATTTTCCGGTGTTTTGGGCCTGAATTTGAGATATCGACTTTGGGCACCTAAAATATCGATTTTTAGCATGTTTTGAGCCTATATTTTGAAAATATTCTAGCACTGACTAGACATGTACCGATTGCTTCTGGGACCCAAAATTATCGAATTTTTGGGTGTTTTGAGGTTGAATTTGATATATAAACGAGTGCAGAAGATGCATACACATGTTGAATTTGGGCACCTTAAATATCGATTTTCAGCATGTTTTGGGCCTGCATATGAGTAGGCATGTACAGATCGCTTCTGGGACCCCAAAATATCGAATTTTCAGGTGTTTGGAGCCTGAATTTGAGATATAAACGGGTTGAGATGATGCATGCACATATTAACTTTGTTCACCTAAAATATCGATTTTTAGCTTGTTTTGGGCCTGTATTTTGAAAATACTCTAACACGGAGAAGGTAAGTACAGATCGCTTCTGGGACCCCAAAATATCGAATTTTCGGGTATTTTGAGCCTGAATATGAGATATAGACGGGTACAGAAGATGAATCCACATATCGACTTTTGGGCACCTAAAAGATCGATTTTCAGTATGTTTTGGGCCGGTATATTGAAAATACTCTAACACGGAGTAGGCATATACAGATCGCTTCTGGGACCCCAAAATATCGAATTTTTGGGTGTTTTGGGCCTGAATTTCAGATATCGACTTTAGGCACCTATAATATCGATTTTTAGCATGTTTTAGGCCTAAATTTTGAAAATATTCTAGCACTGAGTAGGCATGTACAGATCGCTTCTGGGACCCCAAAATATCGAATTTTTGGGTGTTTTGAGCCTGAATTTGAGATATAAACGGGTACAAAAGATGCATGCACATATCGACTTTTGGGCACCTAAAATATCGATTTTGAGCATGTTTTGGGTTTATATCTTGAAAACATTCTAACTATGAGTAGGGATGTACAGACCGCTTCTAGGACCCAAAAATTCCGAATATTCGGGTGTTTTGAGCCTGAATTTGAAATATAAACTGGTACAGAAGATGCATGCACATATTGACTTTGGGCACCTAAAATATCGATTTTCAGCATGTTTTGGGCCTGTAATTTGAAAATACTCTAACACGGAGTAGGCATGTACAGTTCCCTTCTGGGACCCCAAAATATCGAATTTTTGGGTGTTTTGGGCCTGAATTTGAGATATCGACTTTGGGCACCTAAAATATCGATTTTTAGCATGTTTTGAGCCTATATTTTGAAAACATTCTAGCACTGACAAGACATGTACAGATCTCTTCTGGGACCCAAAATTATCGAATTTTTGGGTGTTTTGATGTTGAATTTGAGATATAAACGAGTGCAGAAGATTCATACACATGTTGACTTTGGGCACCTAAAATATCGATTTTCAGCATGTTTTGGGCCTGCATCTGAGTAGGCATGTACAGATCGCTTCTCGGACCCCAAAATATCGAGTTTTCAGGTTCTTGGAGCCCGAATTTGAGATATTAACGGGTACAGAAGATGCATGCACATATCGACTTTTGGGCACCTAAAACACCGATTTTCAGTATGTTTTGGGCCTGTATTTTGAAAATACTCTAACACGGATTAGGCATTTACAGTTCGCTTCTGGGACCCCAAAATATCGAATTTTCGGGTGTTTTGGACCAGAATTTGAGATATCGACTTTGGACACCTAAAATATCGATTTTTAGTAAGTTTTGAGCGTATATTTTGAAAACATTCTAGCACTGACTAGACATGTACAGATCGCTTCTGGGACCCAAAATTATCGAATTTTCGGGCGTTTTGAGGTTGAATTTGAGATATAAACGAGTGCAGAAGATGCATACACATGTTGACTTTGGGCACAAAAAATATCGATTTTCAGCATGTTTTGGGCCTGCATCTGAATAGACATGTACAGATCGCTTCTGGGACCCTAAAATGTCGAATTTTCGGGTGTTTTGAGCATGAATTTGAGATATAAACGGGTACAGAAGATGCATGCACATATCGACTTTTGGGCACCTAAAAGATCGATTTTCAGTATGTTTTGGGCCTGTATTTTGAAAATACTCTAACACGGAGTAGGCATGTACAGTTCGCTTCTGGGACCCCAAATTATCGAATTTTCGTGTGTATTGGGCCTGAATTAGAAATATCGACTTTGGGCACCTAAAATATCGATTTTTAGCATGTTTTGGGCCTATATTTTGAAAATATTCTAGCACCAAGTAGGCATGTACAGATCACTTCTGGGACCCCAAAATATCGAATTTTCGGGTGTTTTGCAGTTGAATTTGAGATATAAACGGGTACAGAAGATGCATGCACATATCGACTTTTGGGCACCTAAAAGATCGATTTTCAGTATGTTTTGGGCCTGTATTTTGAAAATGCTCTAACACGGAGTAGGCATGTACAGTTCGCTTCTGGGACCCAAAAATATCGAATTTTCGGGTGTTTTGGGACTGAATTTGAGATATCGAATTTTGACACCTAAAATATCGATTTTTAGCATGTTTTGAGCCTATATTTTGAAAACATTCTATCACTGACTAGATATGTACAGATCGCTTCTGCGACTCAAAATTATCGAATTTTCGGGTGTTTTGAGGTTAAATTTGAGATATAAACGGGTACAGATGATGCATGCACATATCGACTTTGGACACTTAAAATATCGATTTTTAGCATGTTTTGAGCCTATATTTTGAAAACATTCTAGCACTGAGTAGGCATGTACAGATCGCTTCTGGGACCCAAAAATATCGAATTTTCGGATCTTTTGAGGTTGAATTTCGGATATAAACTGGTACAGAAGATGCATGCACATATCGACTTTTAGGCACCTAAAATATCGATTTTGAGCATGTTTTGGGTCTTTATCTTGAAAACATTCTAACTAGGAGTTGGGATGTACAGATCGCTTCTAGGACCCGAAAATACCGAATTTTCGGTGTTTTGAGCCTGAATTTGAGATATAAAAGGGTATGGAAGATGCATGAACATATCGACTTTGGACACCTAAAATATCGATTTTTAGCATGTTTTGAGCCCGTATTTTGAAAACATTCTAGCACTGACTAGACATGTACAGATCGCTTCTGGGACCCAAAATTATGGAATTATCGGGTGTTTTGAGGTTGAATTTGAGATATAAACGAGTGCAGAAGATTCATATACATGTTGACTTTGGGCACCTAAAATATCGATTTTCAGCATGTTTTGGGCCTGCATCTGAGTAGGCATGTACAGATCGCTTCTGGGACCCTAAAATATCGAATTTTCGGGTGTTTTGAGCCTGAATTTGAGATATAAACGGGTAGAGAAGATACATGCACATATCGACTTTTGGGCACCTAAAAGATCGATTTTCAGTATGTTTTGGGCCTGTATTTTGAAAATACTCTAACACGGAGTAGGCATGTACAGTTCGCTTCTGGGACCGCAAAATATCGAATTTTCGGGTGTATTGGGCCAGAATTTGAGATATCGACTTTGGGCACCTAAAATATCGATTTTTAGCATGTTTTGGGCCTATATTTTGATAATATTCTAGCACTGAGTAGGCATGTACAGATCGCTTCTGGGACCCCAAAATATCGAATTTTCGGGTGTTTTGAGGTTGAATTTGGGATATAAACGGGTACAGAAGATGCATCCACATATCGACTTTTGGGCACCTAAAAGATCGATTTTTAGTATGTTTTGGGCCTGTATTATAAAAATACTCTAACACGGAGTAGGCAAGTACAGATCGCTTCTGGGAACCCAAAATATCGAATTTTCGGGTGTTTTCAGCCTGAATTTGAGATATAAACGGGTACAGAAGATGAATCCACATATCGACTTTTGGGCACCTAAAAGATCGATTTTCAGTATGTTTTGGACCTGTATATTGAAAATACTCTAACACGGAGTAGGCATGTTCAGATCGCTTCTGGGACCCCAAAATGACGAATTTTTGGGGGTTTTGGGCCTGAATTTGAGATATCGACTTTGGGCACCTAAAATATCGATTTTGAGCATGTTTTGGGTCTTTATCTTGAAAACATTCTAACTAGGAGTAGGGATGTACAGACCGCTTCTAGGACCCTAAAATACCGAATTTTCGGTGTTTTGAGCCTGAATATGAGATATAAACGGGAACGGAAGATGCATGCACATATCGACTTTGGACATCTAAAATATCGATTTTTAGCATGTTTTGAGCCTGTATTTTGAAAACATTCTAGCACTGACTAGACATGTACAGATCGTTTCTGGGACCCAAAATTATCGAATTTTCGGGTGTTTTGAGGTTGAATTTGAGATATAAACGAGTGCAGAAGATGCATACACATATTGCCTTTGGGCACCTAAAATATCGATTTTCAGCATCTTTTGGGCCTGCATATGAGTAGGCATGTATAGATCGCTTCTATGACCACAAAATATCGAATTTTCGTATGTTTGAAGCCCGAATTTGAGATATAAACGGGTACAGAAGATGCATGCACATATCGACTTTATTGCACCTAAAAGACCGATTTTCAGTATGTTTTGGGCTTGTATTTTTAAGATACTCTAACACGGAGTAGGCAAGTACAGATCGCTTCTGGGACCCCAAAATATCGAATTTTCGGGTCTTTTGAGCCTGATTTTGAGATATAAACGGGTACAGAAGATGCATGCACATATCGACTTTTGGGCACCTAAAAGATCGATTTTTAGTATGTTTTGGGCCTTTATTTTGAAAATACTCTAACACGGAGTAGGCATGTACAGTTCGCTTCTGTGACCCAAAAATATCGAATTTTCGGGTGTTTTGGGACTGAATTTGAGATATCGAATTTGGACACCTAAAATATCGATTTTTAGCATGTTTTGAGCCTATATTTTGAAAACATTCTATCACTGACTAGATATGTACAGATCGCTTCTGCGACTCAAAATTATCGAATTTTCGGGTGTTTTGAGGTTAAATTTGAGATATAAACGGGTACAGATGATGCATGCACATATCGACTTTGGACACTTAAAATATCGATTTTTAGCATGTTTTGAGCCTATATTTTGAAAACATTCTAGCACTGAGTAGGCATGTACAAATCGCTTCTGGGACCCAAAAATATCGAATTTTCGGATCTTTTGAGGTTGAATTTGGGATATAAACTGGTACAGAAGATGCATGCACATATCGACTTTTAGGCACCTAAAATATCGATTTTGAGCATGTTTTGGGTCTTTATCTTGAAAACATTCTAACTAGGAGTAGGGATGTACAGATCGCTTCTAGGACCCGAAAATACCGAATTTTCGGTGTTTTGAGCCTGAATTTGAGATATATACGGGTACGGAAGATGCATGCACATATCGACTTTGGACACCTAAAATATCGATTTTTAGCATGTTTTGAGCCCGTATTTTGAAAACATTCTAGCTCTGACTAGACATGTACAGATCGCTTCTGGGACCCAAAATTATGGAATTATCGGTTGTTTTGAGGTTGAATTTGAGATATAAACGAGTGCAGAAGATTCATATACATGTTGACTTTGGGCACCTAAAATATCGATTTTCAGCATGTTTTGGGCCTGCATCTGAGTAGGCATGTACAGATCGCTTCTGGGACCCTAAAATATCGAATTTTCGGGTGTTTTGAGCCTGAATTTGAGATATAAACGGGTACAGAAGATGCATGCACATATCGACTTTTGGGCACCTAAAAGATCGATTTTCAGTATGTTTTGGGCCTGTATTTTGAAAATACTCTAACACGGAGTAGGCATGTACAGTTCGCTTCTGGGACCCCAAAATATCGAATTTTCGGGTGTATTGGGCCAGAATTTGAGATATCGACTTTGGGCACCTAAAATATCGATTTTTAGCATGTTTTGGGCCTATATTTTGATAATATTCTAGCACTGAGTAGGCATGTACAGATCGCTTCTGGGACCCCAAAATATCGAATTTTCGGGTGTTTTGAGGTTGAATTTGGGATATAAACGGGTACAGAAGATGCATCCACATATCGACTTTTGGGCACCTAAAAGATCGATTTTTAGTATGTTTTGGGCCGGTATTATGAAAATACTCTAACACGGAGTAGGCAAGTACAGATCGCTTCTGGGACCCCAAAATATCGAATTTTCGGGTGTTTTCAGCCTGAATTTGAGATATAAACGGGTACAGAAGATGAATCCACATATCGACTTTTGGGCACCTAAAAGATCGATTTTCAGTATGTTTTGGACCTGTATATTGAAAATACTCTAACACGGAGTAGGCATGTTCAGATCGCTTCTGGAACCCCAAAATGACGAATTTTTGGGGGTTTTGGGCCTGAATTTGAGATATCGACTTTGGGCACCTAAAATATCGATTTTGAGCATGTTTTGGGTCTTTATCTTGAAAACTTTCTAACTAGGAGTAGGGATGTACAGACCGCTTCTAGGACCCTAAAATACCGAATTTTCGGTGTTTTGAGCCTGAATTTGAGATATAAACGGGAACGGAAGATGCATGCACATATCGACTTTGGACATCTAAAATATCGATTTTTAGCATGTTTTGAGCCTGTATTTTGAAAACATTCTAGCACTGACTAGACATGTACAGATCGTTTCTGGGACCTCAAAATTATCGAATTTTCGGGTGTTTTGAGGTTTAATTTGGGATATAAACGGGTGCAGAAGATGCATACACATATTGACTTTGGGCACCAAAAATATCGATTTTCAGCATGTTTTGGGCTTGTATCTCAGTAGGCATGTACGGATCGCTTCTGGGACCCCAAAATATCGAATTTTCGAGTGTTTTGAGCCTGAATTTGAGATATAAACGGGTACAGAAGATGCATGCACATATCGACTTTTGGGCACCTAAAATATCGATTTTGAGCATGTTTTGGGTCTGTATCTTGAAAACATTCTAACTAGGAGTAGCGATGTACAGATCGCTTCTAGGACCCAAAAATACCGAATTTTCGGGTGTTTTAAGCCTGAATTTGAGATGTAAACATGTACAGAAGATGCATGCACATATTGACTTTGGGCACCTAAAATATCGGTTTCAGCATGTTTTGGGCCTGTATTTTGAAAATATTCTAGCACTGAGTAGGCATGCACAGGTTGCTTCTGGGATCCCAAAATATCAAATTTTCGGGTGTTTTGAGCCTGAATTTGAGATATAAACGGGTACAGAAGATGCATGCACATATTGACACTGGGCTCATAAAATATCGATTTTCAGCATGTTTTGGGCCTGTATTTTTAAAATACTCTAACACGGAGTAGGCATGTACAGATCGCTTCTAGGACCCCAAACTATCGAATTTTCGGGTGTTTTAAACGTGAATTTAAGATATAAACGGGTACTGAAGATGCATGCACATATCGACTTTTGAGTACATAAAATATCGATTTGGAGCATGTTTTGGTTCTGTATCTTGAAAACATTCTAACTAGGAGTAGGCATGTAGAGATCGCTTCTAGGACCCGAAAATTCCGAATTTTAGGGTGTTTTGAGCCTGAATTTGAGATATAAACGGGTACAGAAGATGCATGCACATATTGACATTGGGCACCTAAAATATCGATTTTCAGCATGTTTTGAGCCTATATTTTGAAAACATTCTAGCACTGACTAGACATGTACAGATTGCTTCTGGGACCGAAAATTATCAAATTTTCGGGTGTTTTGAGGTTGAATTTGAGATATAAACGAGTGCAGAGGATGCATACACATGTTGACTTTGGGCACCTATAATATCGATTTTCAGCATGTTTTGGGCCTGCATTTGAGTAGGCATGTACAGATCGCTTCTGGGACCCCAAAATATCGAATTTTCGGGTGTTTGGAGCCTGAATTTGAAATATAAACGGGTAGAGAAGATGCATGCACATATCGACTTTTGGCCACCTAAAAGATCGATTTTCAGTATCTTTTGGGCCTGTATTTTGAAAATACTCTAACACGGAGTAGGCATGTACAGTTCGCTTCTGGGACCCCAAAATATCGAATTTTCGGGTGTTTTGGGCCTGAATTTGAGATATCGACTTTGGGCACCTAAGATATTGATTTTAGCATGTTTTGGGCCTATATTTTGAAAATATTCTAGCACTGAGTAGGCATGTACAGATCGCTTCTGGGACCCCAAAATATCGAATTTTCGGGTGTTTTGAGCCTGAATTTGAGATATAAACGGATAGAGAAGATGCATGCATATATTGACTTTGGGCACCTAAAATATCGATTTTCAGCATGTTTTGGGCCTGTATTTTGAAAATACTCTATCACGGAGTAGGCATGTACATATCGCTTCAGGGACACCAAAATATCGAATTTTCGGGTGTTTTGAGCCTGAATTTGAGATATTGACTTTGGGCACCTAAAATATCGATTTTTAACATGTTTTGGGCCTATATTTTGAAAATATTCTAGCACTGTGAAGACATATACAGATCATTTCTGGGACCCCAAAATATCGAATTTTCGGGGGTTTTGAGCATGAATTTGAGATATAAACTGGTACAGAAGATGCATGCACATATCGACTTTTGGGCACCTAAAAGATCGATTTTCAGTATGTTTTGGGCCTGTATATTGAAAATACTCTAACACGGAGTAGGCATGTACAGTTCGCTTCTGGGACCCCAAAATATCGAATTTTCGGGTGTTTTGGGCCTGAATTTAATATATCGACTTTGGGCACCTAAAATATCGGTTTCAGCATGTTTTGGGCCTGTATTTTGAAAATATTCTAGCACTGAGTAGGCATGCACAGGTTGCTTCTGGGATCCCAAAATATCAAATTTTCGGGTGTTTTGAGCCTGAATTTGAGATATAAACGGGTACAGAAGATGCATGCACATATTGACACTGAGCTCATAAAATATTGATTTTCAGCATGTTTTGGGCCTGTATTTTTAAAATACTCTAACACGGAGTTGGCATGTACAGTTCGCTTCTGGGACCCCAAAATATCGAATTTTCGGGTGTATTGGGCCTGAATTTGAGATATAAACGGGTACAGAAGATGCATGCACATATCGACTTTGGACACTTAAAATATCGATTTTTAGCATTTTTTGAGCATATATTTTGAAAACATTCTAGCACTGAGTAGGTATGTACAGATCGCTTCTGGGACCCAAAAATATCGAATTTTCGGGTGTTTTGAGGTTGAATTTGGGATATAAACGGGTGCAGAAGATGCATACACATATTGACTTTGGTCACCTAAAATATTGATTTTCAGCTTGTTTTTGGCCTGAATTTCTAAAATACTCTAACACGGAGTAGGCAAGTACAGATCGCTTCTGGGAACCCAAAATATCGAATTTTTGGGTGTTTTGAGCCTGAATTTGAGATATAAACGGGTACAGAAGATGCATGCACATATCGACTTTTGGGCACCTAAAATATCGATTTTGAGCATGTTTTGGGTCTGTATCTTGAAAACATTCTAGCTAGGAGTAGCGATGTACAGATCGCTTCTAGGACCCAAAAATACCGAATTTTCGAGTTTTTTAAGCCTGAATTCGAGATATAAACATGTACAGAAGATGCATGCACATATTGACTTTGGGCACCTAAAATATCGACTTTCAGCATGTTTTGGGCCTGTATTTTGAAAATATTCTAGCACTGAGTAGGCATGCACAGGTTGCTTCTTTGACCCCAAAATATCAAATTTTCGAGTGTTTTGAGCCTGAATTTGAGATATAAACGGGTACAGAAGATGCATGCACATATTGACACTGGGCTCATAAAATATTGATTTTCAGCATGTTTTGGGCCTGTATTTTTAAAATACTCTAACACGGAGTAGGCATGTACAGATCGCTTCTACGACCCCAAACTCTCGAATTTTCGGGTGTTTTAAACGTGAATTTAAGATATAAACGGCTACTGAAAATGCATGCACATATCGACTTTTGGGTACATAAAATATCGATTTGGAGCATGTTTTGGTTCTGTATCTTGAAAACATTCTAACTAGGAGAAGGCATGTAGAGATCGCTTCTAGGACCCCAAAATACCGAATTCTAGGGTGTTTTGAGCCTGAATTTGAGATATAAACGGGTACAGAAGATGCATGCACATATCGACTTTGTACACTTAAAATATCGATTTTTAGCATGTTTTGAGCCTATATTTTGAACACATTCTAGCACTGACTAGACATGTACAGATCGCTTCTGGGACCCAAAATTATCAAATTTTCGGGTGTTTTGAGGTTGAATTTGAGATATAAACGAGTGCAGAAGATGCATACACATGTTGACTTTGGGCACCTATAATATCGATTTTCAGCATGTTTTGGGCCTGCATCTGAGTAGGCATGTACAGATCGCTTCTGGGACCCCAAAATATCGAATTTTCGGGTGTTTGGAGCCTGAATTTGAAATATAAACGGGTAGAGAAGATACATGCACATATCGACTTTTGGGCACCTAAAAGATCGATTTTCAGTATCTTCTGGGCCTGTATTTTAAAAATACTCTAACACGGAGTAGGCATGTACAGTTCGCTTCTGGGACCCCAAAATATCGAATTTTCGGGTGTTTTGGGCCTGAATTTGAGATATCGACTTAGGGCACCTAAAATATTGATTTTAGCATGTTTTAGGCCTATATTTTGAAAATATTCTAGCACTGAGTAGGCATGTACAGATCGCTTCTGGGACCCCAAAATATCGAATTTTCGGGTGTTTTGAGCCTGAATTTGAGATATAAACGGGTAGAAAAGATGCATTCATATATTGACTTTGGGCACCTAAAATATCGATTTTTAGCATGTTTTGGGCCTGTATTTTGAAAATACTCTAACACGGAGTAGGCATGTACATATCGCTTCAGGGACACCAAAATGTCGAATTTTCGGGCGTTTTGAGCCTGAATTTGAGATATCGACTTTTTGCACATAAAATATCGATTTTTAACATGTTTTGGGCATATATTTTGAAAATATTCTAGCACTGTGAAGACATATACAGATCGCTTCTGGAACCCCAAAATATCGAATTTTTGGGTGTTTTGAGCCTGAATTTGAGATATAAACGGGTACAGAAGATGCATTCACATATTGACTTTGGGCACCTAAAATATCGATTTTCAGCATGTTTTGGGCCTGTATTTTGAAAATACTCTAACTAGGAGTAGGCATGTACAGATCGCTTCTGCGACCAAAAAATATCGAATTTTCGGGTGTTTTGAGCCTGAATTTGAGATATAAACGGGTACAGAAGATGCATGCACATATCGACTTTGGACACGTAGAATATCGATTTTTAGCATGTTTTGGGCATGTATTTTGAAAATACTCTAACTAAGAGTAGGCATGTACAGATCGCTTCTGGGACCAAAAAATAACGAATTTTCGGGTGGTTTGAGCCTGAATTTGAGATATAAACGGGTACAGAAGATGCATGCACATATCGACTTTGGACACGTAAAATATCGATTTTTAGCATGTTTTGAGCATATATTTTGACAACATTCTAGCACTGACTAGACATGTGCAGATCGCTTCTGGTACCCAAAATTATCAAATTTTCGGGTGTTTTGAGGTTGAATTTGAGATATAAACAAGTGCAGAAGATGCCTACACATGTTGACTTTGGGCACCTAAAATATCGAATTTCAGCATGTTTTGGGCCTGCAACTGATTAGGCATGTACAGATCGCTTCTGGGACCCAAAAATATCGAATTTCCGGGTGTTTGGAGCCTGAATTTGAGATATAAACGGGTACAGAAGATGCATGCACATGTCAACTTTTGGGCACCTAAAAGATCGATTTTCAGTATGTTTTGGACCTGTATTTTGAAAATAATCTAACACGAAGTAGGCATGTACAGTTCGCTTCTGGGACCCCAAAATATCGAATTTTCGGGTGTTTTGGGCCTGAATTTGAGATATTGACCTTGGGCACCTAAAATATCGATTTTCAGCATGTTTTGGGCCTGTATTTTTAAAATATTCTAGCACTAAGTAGGCAGGTACAGATCACTTCTGGGACCCCAAAATATCGAATTTTCTGGTGTTTTGAGCCTGAATTTGAGATATAAACGGGTACAGAAGATGCATGCACATATCGACTTTTGGGCACCTAAAAGATCGATTTTCAGTATGTTTTGGGCCTGTATATTGAAAATACTCTAACACGGAGTAGGCATGTACAATTCGCTTCTGGGACCCCAAAATATCGAATTTTCGGGTGTTTTGGGCCTGAATTTAATATATCGACTTTGGGCACCTAAAATATCGATTTTTAGCATGTTTTAGGCCTATATTTTGAAAATATTCTAGCACTAAGTAGGCATGTACAGATCACTTCTGGGACCCCAAAATACCGAATTTTAGGGTGTTTTGAGCCTGAATTTGAAATACAAACGGGTACGGATGATGCATGCACCTATCGACTTTGGACAATTAAAATATCGATTTTTAGCATGTTTTGAGCCTATATTTTGAAAACATTCAAGCACTGACTAGACATGTACAGATCGCTTCTGGGACCCAAAATTATCGAATTTTCGGGTGTTTTGAGGTTGAATTTGAGATATAAACGAGTGCAGAAGATGCATACACATGTTGATTTTGGGCACCTAAAATATCGATTTTCAGCATGTTTTGGGCCTGCATCTGAGTAGGCATGTACAGATCGCTTCTGGGACCCCAAAATATCGAATTTTCGGGTGTTTGGAGCCTGAATTTGAGATATAAACGGGTACAGAAGATGCATGAACATATCGACTTTTGGGCACCTAAAAGATCGATTTTCAGTATGTTTTGGGCCTGTATTTTGAAAATAATCTAACACGGAGTAGGCATGTAGAGATCGCTTCTAGGACCCCAAAATACCGAATTTTAGGGTGTTTTGAGCCTGAATTTGAGATATAAACGGGTACAGAAGAAGCATGCACATATCGACTTTGTACACTTAAAATATCGATTTTTAGCATGTTTTGAGCCTATATTTTGAAAACATTCTAGCACTGACTAGACATGTACAGATCGCTTCTGGGACCCAAAATTATCAAATTTTCGGGTGTTTTGAGGTTGAATTTGAGATATAAACGAGTGCAGAAGATGCATACACATGTTGACTTTGGGCACCTATAATATCGATTTTCAGCATAATTTGGGCCTGCATCTGAGTAGGCATGTACAGATCGCTTCTGGGACCCCAAAATATCGAATTTTCGGGTGTTTGGAGCCTGAATTTGAAATATAAACGGGTAGAGAAGATACATGCACATATCGACTTTTGGGCACCTAAAAGATCGATTTTCAGTATCTTTTGGGCCTGTATTTTAAAAATACTCTAACACGGAGTAGGCATGTACAGTTCGCTTCTGGGACCCCAAAATATCGAATTTCCGGGTGTTTTGGGCCTGAATTTGAGATATCGACTTTGGGCACCTAAAATATTGATTTTAGCATGTTTTAGGCCTATATTTTGAAAATATTCTAGCACTGAGTAGGCATGTACAGATCGCTTCTGGGACCCCAAAATATCGAATTTTCGGGTGTTTTGAGCCTGAATTTGAGATATAAACGGGTAGAGAAGATGCATTCATATATTGACTTTGGGCACCTAAAATATCGATTTTCAGCATGTTTTGGGCCTGTATTTTGAAAATACTCTAACACGGAGTAGGCATGTACATATCGCTTCAGGGACACCAAAATATCGAATTTTCGGGCGTTTTGAACCTGAATTTGAGATATCGACTTTTTGCACATAAAATATCGATTTTTAACATGTTTTGGGCCTATATTTTGAAAATATTCTAGCACTGTGAAGACATATACAGATCGCTTCTGGGACCCCAAAATATCGAATTTTCGGGTGTTTTGAGCCTGAATTTGAGATATAAACGGGTACAGAAGATGCATTCACATATTGACTATGGGCACCTAAAATATCGATTTTCAGCTTGTTTTGGGCCTGTATTTTGAAAATACTCTAACTAGGAGTAGGCATGTACAGATCGCTTCTGCGACCAAAAAATATCGAATTTTCGGGTGTTTTGAGCCTGAATTTGAGATATAAACGGGTACAGAAGATGCATGCACATATCGACTTTGGACACGTAGAATATCGATTTTTAGCATGTTTTGGGCATGTATTTTGAAAATACTCTAACTAGGAGTAGGCATGTACAGATCGCTTCTGGGACCAAAAAATAACGAATTTTCGGGAGGTTTGAGCCTGAATTTGAGATATAAACGGGTACAGAAGATGCATGCACATATCGACTTTGGACACGTAAAATATCGATTTTTAGCATGTTTTGAGCATATATTTTGTCAACATTCTAGCACTGACTAGACATGTGCAGATCGCTTCTGGTACCCAAAATTATCAAATTTTCGGGTGTTTTGAGGTTGAATTTGAGATATAAACGAGTGCAGAAGATGCCTACACATGTTGACTTTGGGCACCTAAAATATCGAATTTCAGCATGTTTTGGGCCTGCATCTGATTAGGCATGTACAGATCGCTTCTGGGACCCAAAAATATCGAATTTCCGGGTGTTTGGAGCCTGAATTTGAGATATAAACGGGTACAGAAGATGCATGCACATGTCAACTTTTGGGCACCTAAAAGATCGATTTTCAGTATGTTTTGGGCCTGTATTTTGAAAATAATCTAACACGAAGTAGGCATGTACAGTTCGCTTCTGGGACCCCAAAATATCGAATTTTCGGGTGTTTTGGGCCTGAATTTGAGATATTGACCTTGGGCACCTAAAATATCGATTTTCAGCATGTTTTAGGCCTGAATATTGAAAATACTCTAACACGGAGTAGGCATGTACAGATCGCTTCTGGGACCCCAAAATATCGAATTTTTGGGTGTTTTGGGCCTGAATTTAAGATATCGATTTTGGGCACCTAAAATATCGATTTTTAGCATGTTTTGGCCCTATATTTTGAAAATATTCTAGCACTGAGTAGGCATGTACAGTTCGCTTCTGGGACCCCAAAATATCGAATTTTCGGGTGTTTTGAGCCTGAATTTGAGATATAAACGGGTACAGAAGATGCATGCACATATCGACTTTTGGGCACCTAAAATATCGTTTTTCATCATGTTTTGGGCCTGTATTTTAAAAATACTCTAACTCGGAGTAGGCATGTACAGATCACTTCTGGGACCCCAAAATATCGAATTTTCGGGTGTTTTGAGCCTGAATTTGAGATATAAACGGGTACAGAAGATGCATGCACATATCGACTTTTGGGCACCTAAAAGATCGATTTTCAGTATGTTTTGGGCCTGTATATTGAAAATACTCTAACACGGAGTAGGCATGTACAGTTCGCTTCTGGGACCCCAAAATATCGAATTTTCGGGTGTTTTGGGCCTGAATTTAATATATCGACTTTGGGCACCTAAAATATCGATTTTTAGCATGTTTTAGGCCTATATTTTGAAAATATTCTAGCACTAAGTAGGCATGTACAGATCACTTCTGGGACCCCAAAATACCGAATTTTAGGGTGTTTTGAGCCTGAATTTGAAATACAAACGGGTACGGATGATGCATGCACATATCGACTTTGGACAATTAAAATATCGATTTTTAGCATGTTTTGAGCCTATATTTTGAAAACATTAAAGCACTGACTAGACATGTACAGATCGCTTCTGGGACCCAAAATTATCGAATTTTCGGGTGTTTTGAGGTTGAATTTGAGATATAAACGAGTGCAGAAGATGCATACACATGTTGATTTTGGGCACCTAAAATATCGATTTTCAGCATGTTTTGGGCCTGCATCTGAGTAGGCATGTACAGATCGCTTCTGGGACCCCAAAATATCGAATTTTCGGGTGTTTGGAGCCTGAATTTGAGATATAAACGGGTACAGAAGATGCATGCACATATCGACTTTTGGGCACCTAAAATATCGATTTTCAGCATGTTTTAGGCCTGTATTTTTAAAATATTCTAGCACTAAGTAGGCAGGTACAGATCGCTTCTAGGACCCAAAAATACCGAATTTTCGGGTGTTTTGAGCATGAATTTGAGATATAAACGGGTACAGATGATGCATGCACATATCGACTTTGGACACTCAAAATATCGATTTTTAGCATGTTTTGAGCCTATATTTTGAAAATACTCTAACACGGAGTAGGCATGTACAGATCGCTTCTGGGACCCCAAAATATCGAATTTTCGGGTGTTTTGAGGTTGAATTTGAGATATCGACTTTGGGCTCCTGAAATATCGATTTTTAGCATGTTTTGGGCCTATATTATGAAAATATTCTAGCACTAAGTAGGCATGTACAGATCACTTCTGGGACCCCAAAATATTGAATTTTCGGGTGTTTTGAGTCTGAATTTGAGATATAAACTGGTCCAGATTATGCATGCACATATCGACTTTGGACACTTAAAATATCGATTTTTAGCATGTTTTGAGCCTATATTTTGAAAATACTCTAACACGGAGTAGGCATGTACAGATCGCTTCTGGGACCCCAAAATATCGAATTTTCGGGTGTTTTGGGCCTGAATTTGAGATATCGACTTTGGGCACCTAAAATATCAATTTTTAGCATGTTTTGGGCCTATATATTGAAAATATTCTAGCACTAAGTAGGCATGTACAGATCACTTCTGGGACCCCAAAATATCGAATTTTCGGGTGTTTTGAGCCTGAATTTGAGATATAAACGGATACAGATGATGCATGCACATATCGACTTTGGACACTTAAAATATCGATTTTTAGCATGTTTTGAGCCAATATTTTGAAAACATTCTAGCACTGAGTAGGCATGTACAGATCGCTTCTGGGACCCAAAAATATCGAATTTTAGGGTGTTTGGAGCCTAAATTTGAGATATAAACGGGTACAGAAGATGCATGCACATATCGACTTTTGGGCACCTAAAATATCGATTTTCAGCATGTTTTGGGCCTGTATTTTAAAAATACTCTAACTCGGAGTAGGCATGTACAGATCGCTTCTGGGACCCCAAAATATCGAATTTTTGGGTGTTTTGGGCCTGAATTTAAGATATCGATTTTGGGCACCTAAAATATCGATTTTTAGCATGTTTTGGCCCTATATTTTGAAAATATTCTAGCACTGAGTAGGCATGTACAGATCGCTTCTGAGACCCCAAAATATCGAATTTTCGGGTGTTTTGAGCCTGAATTTGAGATATAAACGGGTACAGAAGATGCATGCACATATCGACTTTTCGGCACCTAAAATATCGATTTTGAGCATGTTTTGGGTTTGTATCTTGAAAACATTCTAACTAGGAGTAGGGATGTACAGATCGCTTCTAGGACCCAAAAATACCGAATTTTCGGGTGTTTTGAGCCTGAATTTGAGATATAAACGGGTACAGAAGATGCATGCACATATTGACTTTGGGCACCTAAAATATTGATTTTCAGCATGTTTTGGGCCTGTATTTTAAAAATACTCTAACACGGAGTAGGCATGTACAGATCACTTCTGGGACCCCAAAATATCGAATTTTCGGGTATTTTGAGCCTGAATTTGAGATATAAACGGGTACAGAAGATGCATGCACATATCGACTTTTGGGCACCAAAAAGATAGATTTTCAGTATGTTTTGGGCCTGTATATTGAAAATACTCTAACTCGGAGTAGGCATGTTCAGTTCGCTTCTGGGACCCCAAAATATCGAATTTTCGGGTGTTTTGGGCCTGAATTTAATATATCGACTTTGGGCACCTAAAATATCGATTTTTAGCATGTTTTGGGCCTATATTTTTAAAATATTCTAGCACTAAGTAGGCATGTACAGATCACTTCTGGGACCCCAAAATACCGAATTTTCGGGTTTTTTGAGCCTGAATTTGAGATATAAACGGGTACGGATGATGCATGCACATATTGACTTTGGACAATTAAAATATCGATTTTTAGCATGTTTTGAGCCTATATTTTGAAAACATTCAAGCACTGACTAGACATGTACAGATCGCTTCTGTGGCCCAAAATTATCGAATTTTCGGGTGTTTTGAGCATGAATTTGAGATATAAACGAGTGCAAAAGATGCATACACATGTTGACTTTGGGCACCTAAAATATCGATTTTCAACATGTTTTGGGCCTGCATCTGAGTAGGCATGTACAGATCGCTTCTGGGACCCCAAAATGTAGAATGTTCGGGTATTTGGAGCCTGAATTTGAGATATAAACGGGTACAGAAGATGCATGCACATATTGACTTAGGACACTTAAAATATCGATTTTTAGCATGTTTTGAGCCTATATTTTGAAAACATTCTAGCACTGAGTAGGCATGTACAGATCGCTTCTGGGACCCAAAAATATCGAATTTTCGGGTGTTTTGAGGTTGAATTTGGGATATAAACGGGTGTAGAAGATGCATACACATATTGACTTTGGTCACCTAAAATATTGATTTTCAGCTTGTTTTGGGCCTGTATTTTTAAAATAATCTAACACGGAGTAGGCAAGTACAGATCGCTTCTGGGACCCCAAAATATCGAATTTTTGGGTGTTTTGAGCCTGAATTTGAGATATAAACGGGTACAGAAGATGCAACCACATATCGACTTGTGGGCACGTAAAAGATCGATTTTCAGTATGTTTTGGGCCTGTATATTGAAAATACTCTAACACGGAGTAGGCATGTACAGATCGCTTCTGGGACCCCAAAATATCTAATTTTTGTTTGTTTTGGGCCTGAATTTGAGATATCGACTTTGGGCACCTAAAATATCGATTTTTAGCATGTTTTGGGCCTATATTTTGAAAATAATCTAGCACTGAGTAGGCATGTACAGATTGCTTCTGGGACCCCAAAACATCGAATTTTCGGGTGTTTTGAGCCTGAATTTGAGATATAAACGGGTACAGAAGATGCAACCACATATCGACTTTTGGGAACCTAAAAGATCGATTATTAGTATGTTTTGGGCCTATATTTTGAAAATATTCTACAACTAAGTAGGCATGTGCAGATCACTTCTGGGACCCCAAAATATCGAATTTTCGGGTGTTTTCAGCCTGAATTTGAGATATAAACGGGTACAGATGATACATGCACATATCGACTTTGGACACTTAAAATATCGATTTTTTGCATGTTTTGAGCCTATATTTTGAAAAAATTCTAGCACTGAGTAGGCATGTACAGATCGCTTCTGGGACCCCTAAATATCGAATTTTCGGCTGTTTTGGGCCAAAATTTGAGATATCGACCTTGGGCACCTAAAATATCGATTTTTAGCATGTTTTGGGTCTATATTTCGAAAATATTCTAGCACTAAGTAGGCATGTACAGATAACTTCTGGGACCCCAAAATATCGAATTTTCAGGTGTTTTGAGCCTGAATTTGAGATATAAACGGGTACAGAAGATGCATGCACATATCGACTTTTGGGCACCTAAAATATCGATTTTGAACATGTTTTGGGTTTGTATCTTGAAAACATTCTAACTAGGAGTAGGGATGTACAGATCGCTTCTAGGAACCAAAAATACCGAATTTTCGGGTGTTTTGAGCCTGATTTTGAGATATAAACGGATACAGAAGATGCATGCACATATCGACTTTGGACACTTAAAATATCGATTTTTAGCATGTTTTGAGCCTATATTTTAAAAACATTATTGCACTGACTAGACATGTACAGATCGCTTCTGGGACCCAAAATTATCGAATTTTCGGGTGTTTTGAGGTTGAATTTGAGATATCGACTTTGGGCACCTGAAATATCGATTTTTAGCATGTTTTGGGCCTATATTTTGAAAATATTCTAGCAATAAGTAGGCATGTACAGATCACTTCTAGGACCCCAAAATATCGAATTTTCGGGTGTTTTGAGCCTGAATTTGAGATATAAACGGGTACAGATAATGCATGCACATATCGACTTTGGACACTTAAAATATCGATTTTAGCATGTTTTGAGCCTATATTTTGAAAATACTCTAACACAGAGTAGGCAAGTACAGATCGCTTCTGGGACCCCAAAATATCGAATTTTCGGGTGTTTTGAGGTTGAATTTGAGATATCGACTTTGGGCACCTAAAATATCGATTTTTAGCATGTTTTGGGTCTATATTTTGAAAATATTCTAGCACTGAGTAGGCATGTACAGATCGCTTCTGGGACCCCAAAATATCGAATTTTCGGGTGTTTTGAGCCTGAATTTGAGATATAAACAGGTACAGAATATGCATGCACATATCGACTTTTGGGCACCTAATATATCGATTTTGAGTATGTTTTGGGCCTGTATCTTGAAAACATTCTAACTAGGAGTAGGGATGTACAGATCGCTTCTAGGACCCAAAAATACCGAATTTTCGGGTGTTTTGAGCCTGAATTTGAGATATAAACGGTTACAGAAGATACATGCACATATTGACTTTAGGCACCTAAAATATCGATTTTAAGCAAGTTTTGGGCCTGTATTTTGAAAATATTCTAACTAGGAGTAGGCATGTACAGATCGCTTCAGGGACACAAAAATATCGAATTTTCGGGTGTTTTGAGCCTGAATTTAAGATATAAACGGGTACAGAAGATGCATGCACATATCGACTTTGGACACTTAAAATATCGATTTTTAGCATGATTTGAGCCTATATTTTAAAAAACATTCTTGCACTGACTAGACATGTACAGATCGCTTCTGGGACCCAAAATTATCGAATTTTCGGGTGTTTTGAGGTTGAATTTGAGATATAAACGAGTGCAGAAGATGCATACACATGTTGACTTTGGGCTCCTAAATTATCAATTTTCAGCATGTTTTGGGCCTGCATCTGAGTAGGCATGTACAGATCGCTTCTGGAACCCCAAAATATCGAATTTTCGGGTGTTTTGAGCCTGAATTTGAGATATAAACGGGTACAGAAGATGCATGCACTTATCGACTTTTGGGCACCTAATATATCGATTTTCGGCATGTTTGGGGCCTGTATCTTGAAAACATTCTAATTAGGAGTAGGGATGTACAGATCGCTTCTAGGACCCAAAAATACCGAATTTTCGGGTGTTTTGAGCCTGAATTTGAGATATAAACGGGTACAGAAGATGCATGCACATATTGACTTTGGGTACCTAAAATATCGATTTTAAGCATGTTTTGGGCCTGTATTTTGAAAATACTCTAACTAGGAGTAGGCATGTACAGATCGCTTCTGGGACCCAAAAATATCGAATTTTCGGGTGTTTTGAGCCTGAATTTGAGATATAAACGCGTACAGAAGATTCATGCACATATCGACTTTGGACACTTAAAATATCGATTTTAGCAAGTTTTGAGCCTATATTTTGAAAACATTCTAGCACTGACTAAAAATGTACAGATCGCTTCTGGGACCCAAAATTATCGAATTTTCGGGTGTTTTGAGGTTGAATTTGAGATATCGACTTTGGGCACCTGAAATATCGATTTTTAGCATGTTTTGGGCCTATATTTTGAAAATATTCTAGCAATAAGTAGGCATGTACAGATCACTTCTAGGACCCCAAAATATCGAATTTTCGGGTGTTTTGAGCCTGAATTTGAGATATAAACGGGTACAGATAATGCATGCACATATCGACTTTGGACACTTAAAATATCGATTTTAGCATGTTTTGAGCCTATATTTTGATAATACTCTAACACAGAGTAGGCAAGTACAGATCGCTTCTGGGACCCCAAAATATCGAATTTTCGGGTGTTTTGAGGTTGAATTTGAGATATCGACTTTGGGCACCTAAAATATCGATTTTTAGCATGTTTTGGGTCTATATTTTGAAAATATTCTAGCACTGAGTAGGCATGTACAGATCGCTTCTGGGACCCCAAAATATCGAATTTTCGGGTGTTTTGAGCCTGAATTTGAGATATAAACAGGTACAGAATAAGCATGCACATATCGACTTTTGGGCACCTAATATATCGATTTTGAGCATGTTTTGGGCCTGTATCTTAAAAACATTCTAACTAGGAGTAGGGATGTACAGATCGCTTCTAGGACCCAAAAATACCGAATTTTCGGGTGTTTTGAGCCTGAATTTGAGATATAAACGGTTACAGAAGATACATGCACATATTGACTTTAGGCACCTAAAATATCGATTTTAAGCAAGTTTTGGGCCTGTATTTTGAAAATATTCTAACTAGGAGTAGGCATGTACAGATCGTTTCAGGGACCCAAAAATATCGAATTTTCGGGTGTTTTGAGCCTGAATTTAAGATATAAACGGGTACAGAAGATGCATGCACATATCGACTTTGGACACTTAAAATATCGATTTTTAGCATGATTTGAGCCTATATTTTAAAAAACATTCTTGCACTGACTAGACATGTACAGATCGCTTCTGGGACCCAAAATTATCGAATTTTCGGGTGTTTTGAGGTTGAATTTGAGATATAAACGAGTGCAGAAGATGCATACACATGTTGACTTTGGGCTCCTAAATTATCAATTTTCAGCATGTTTTGGGCCTGCATCTGAGTAGGCATGTACAGATCGCTTCTGGAACCCCAAAATATCGAATTTTCGGGTGTTTTGAGACTGAATTTGAGATATAAACGGGTACAGAAGATGCATGCACTTATCGACTTTTGGGCACCTAATATATCGATTTTCAGCATGTTTGGGGCCTGTATCTTGAAAACATTCTAACTAGGAGTAGGGATGTACAGATCGCTTCTAGGACCCAAAAATACCGAATTTTCGGGTGTTTTGAGCCTGAATTTGAGATATAAACGGGTACAGAAGATGCATGCACATATTGACTTTGGGTACCTAAAATATCGATTTTAAGCATGTTTTGGGCCTGTATTTTGAAAATACTCTAACTAGGAGTAGGCATGTACAGATCGCTTCTGGGACCCAAAAATATCGAATTTTCGGGTGTTTTGAGCCTGAATTTGAGATATAAACGCGTACAGAAGATGCATGCACATATCGACTTTGGACACTTAAAATATCGATTTTAGCAAGTTTTGAGCCTATATTTTGAAAACATTCTAGCACTGACTAGACATGTACAGATCGCTTCTGGGACCCAAAATTATCGAATTTTCGGGTGTTTTGAGGTTGAATTTGAGATATAAACGAGTGCAGAAGATGCATACATATGTTGACTTTGGGCACCTAAAATATCAATTTTCAGCATGTTTTGCGCCTGCATCTGAGTAGGCATGTACAGATCGCTTCTGGGACCCCAAAATATCGAATTTTCGGGTGTTTTGAGCCTGAATTTGAGATATAAACGGGTACAGAAGATGCATGCACATATCGACTTTTGGGCAACTAATATATCGATTTTGAGAATGTTTTGGGCCTGTATCTTGAAAACATTCTAACTAGGAGTAGGGATGTACAGATCGCTCCTAGGACTCAAAAATACCGAATTTTCGGGTGTTTTGAGCCTGATTTTGAGATATAAACGGGTACAGAAGATGCATTCACATATTGACTTTTGGCACCTAAAATATTGATTTTTAGCATGTTTTGGGTCTGTATTTTGAAAATACTCTAACTAGGAGTAGGCATGTACAGATCGCTTCTGGGACCCAAAAATATCGAATTTTCGGGTGTTTTGAGGTTGAATTTGGGATATAAACGGATACAGATGATGCATGCACATATCGACTTTGGACACTTAAAATATCGATTTTTAGCATGTTTTGAGCCAATATTTTGAAAACATTCTAGCACTGAGTAGGCATGTACAGATCGCTTCTGGGACCCAAAAATATCGAATTTTCGGGTGTTTTAAGGTTGAATTTGGGATAAACGGGTGCAGAAGATGCATACACATATTGACTTTGGTCACCTAAAATATCGATTTTTAGCTTGTTTTAGACCTATATTTTGAAAAAATTCTAGCATTGAGTAGGCATGTACAGATCGCTTCTGGGACCCAAAAATATTGAATTTTCGGGTGTTTTGAGGTTGAATTTGGGATATAAACGGGTACAGAAGATGCATGCACATATCGACTTTTGGGCACATATAAGATCGATTTTCAGTATGTATTGGGCCTGTTTTTTTAAAATACTCTAACACGGAGTAGGCATGTACAGTTCGCTTCTGGGACCCCAAAATATCGAATTTTCGGGTGTTTTGGGCCTGAATTTGAGATATCGACTTTGGGCACCTAAAATATCGATTTTTAGCATGTTTTGGGCCTATATTTTGAAAATATTCTAGCACTAAGTAGGCATGTACAGATCACTTCTGGGACCCCAAAATATCGAATTTTCGGGTGTTTTGAGCATGAATTTGAGATATAAACGGGTACAGATGATGCATGCACATATCGACTTTGGACACTCAAAATATCGATTTTTAGCATGTTTTGAGCCTATATTTTGAAAATACTCTAACACGGAGTAGGCATGTACAGATCGCTTCTGGGACCCCAAAATATCGAATTTTCGGGTGTTTTGAGGTTGAATTTGAGATATCGACTTTGGGCACCTGAAATATCGATTTTTAGCATGTTTTGGGCCTATATTTTGAAAATATTCTAGCACTAAGTAGGCATGTACAGATCACTTCTGGGACCCCAAAATATTGAATTTTCGGGTGTTTTGAGTCTGAATTTGAGATATAAACTGGTCCAGATTATGCATGCACATATCGACTTTGGACACTTAAAATATCGATTTTTAGCATGTTTTGAGCCTATATTTTGAAAATACTCTAACACGGAGTAGGCATGTACAGATCGCTTCTGGGACCCCAAAATATCGAATTTTGGGGTGTTTTGGGCCTGAATTTGAGATATCGACTTTGGGCACCTAAAATATCAATTTTTAGCATGTTTTGGGCCTATATTTTGAAAATATTCTAGCACTAAGTAGGCATGTACAGATCACTTCTGGGACCCAAAAATTTCGAATTTTCGGGTGTTTTGAGCCTGAATTTGAGATATAAACGGGTACAGATGATTCATGCTCATATTGACTTTGGTCACCTAAAATATCGATTTTTAGCATGTTTTAAGCCTATATTTTGAAAATATTCTAACTAGGAGTAGGCATGTACAGATCGCTTCTGGGACACAAAAATATCGAATTTTCGGGTGTTTTGAGACTGAATTTGAGATATAAACGCGTACAGAAGATGCATGCACATATCGACTTTGGACACTTAAAATATCGATTTTAGCAAGTTTTGAGCCTATATTTTGAAAACATTCTAGCACTGACTAGGCATGTACAGATCGCTTCTGGGACCCAAAATTATCGAATTTTCGGGTGTTTTGATGTTGAATTTGAGATATAAACGAGTGCAGAAGATGCATACATATGTTGACTTTGGGCACCTAAAATATCAATTTTCAGCATGTTTTGGGCCTGCATCTGAGTAGGCATGTACAGATCGCTTCTGGGACCCCAAAATATCGAATTTTCGGGTGTTTTGAGCCTGAATTTGAGATATAAACGGGTACAGAAGATGCATGCACATATCGACTTTTGGGCAACTAATATATCGATTTTGAGCATGCTTTGGGCCTGTATCTTGAAAACATTCTAACTAGGAGTAGGGATGTACAGATCGCTCCTAGGACTCAAAAATACCGAATTTTCGGGTGTTTTGAGCCTGATTTTGAGATATAAACGGGTACAGAAGATGCATGCACATATTGACTTTTGGCACCTAAAATATTGATTTTTAGCATGTTTTGGGTCTGTATTTTGAAAATACTCTAACTAGGAGTAGGCATGTACAGATCGCTTCTGGGACCCAAAAATATCGAATTTTCGGGTGTTTTGAGCCTGAATTTGAGATATAAACGCGTACAGAAGATGCATGCACATATCGACTTTGGACACTTAAAATATCGATTTTTAGCAAGTTTTGAGCCTATATTTTGAAAACATTCTAGCACTGACCTGACATGTACAGATCGCTTCTGGGACCCAAAATTACCGAATTTTCGGGTGTTTTGAGGTATAATTTGAAATATAAACGAGTGCAGAAGATGCATACACATGTTGACTTTGGGCACCTAAAATATCAATTTTCAGCATGTTTTGGGCCTGCATCTGAGTAGGCATGTACAGATCGCTTCTTGGACCCCAAAATATCGAATTTTTGGGTGTTTCGAGCCTGAATTTGAGATATAAACGGGTACAGAAGATGCATACAGATATCGACTTTTGGGCACCTAAAATATCGATTTTGAGCATGTTTTGGGTCTGTATCTTGAAAACATTCTAACTAGGAGTATGGATGTACAGATCGCTTCTAGGACCCAAAAATACCGAATTTTCGGGTGTTTTGAGCCTGAATTTGAGATATAAACGGGAACAGATGATGCATTCACATATCGACTTTGGACACTTAAAATATCGATTTCTAGCATGTTTTGAGCCTATGTTTTAAAAATACTCTAACACGGAGTAGGCATGTACAGATCGCTTCTGGGACCCCAAAATATCGAATTTTCGGATGTTTTGAGATTGAATTTGAGATATCGACTTTGGGCACATAAAATATCGATTTTGAGCATCTTTTTGGGCCAATATTTTGAAAACATTCTAACTAGGAGTAGGGATGTACAGATCGCTTCTAGGACCCAAAAATACCGAATTTTCGGGTGTTTTGAGAATGAATTTGAGATATAAACGGATACAGATGATGCATGCACATATCGACTTTGGACACTTAAAATATCGATTTTTAGCATGTTTTGAGCCAATATTTTGAAAACATTCTAGCACTGAGTATGCATGTACAGATCGCTTCTGGGACCCAAAAATATCGAATTTTCGGGTGTTTTAAGGTTGAATTTGGGATAAACGGGTGCAGAAGATGCATACACATATTGACTTTGGTCACCTAAAATATCGATTTTCAGCTTGTTTTAGACCTATATTTTGAAAAAATTCTATCATTGAGTAGGCATGTACAGATCGCTTCTGGGACCCAAAAATATTGAATTTTCGGGTGTTTTGAGGTTGAATTTGGGATATAAACGGGTACAGAAGATGCATGCACATATTGACTTTTGGGCACATAAAAGATCGATTTTCAGTATGTATTGGGCCTGTTTTTTAAAAATACTCTAACACGGAGTAGGCATGTACAGTTCGCTTCTCGGACCCCAAAATATCGAATTTTCGGGTGTTTTGGGCCTAAATTTGAGATATCGACTTTGGGCACCTAAAATATCGATTTTTAGCATGTTTTGGGCCTATATTTTGAAAATATTCTAGCACTAAGTAGGCATGTACAGATCACTTCTGGGACCCCAAAATATCGAATTTTCGGGTGTTTTGAGCCTGAATTTGAGATATAAACGGGTACAGATGATGCATGCACATATCGACTTTGGACACTCAAAATATCGATTTTTAGCATGTTTTGAGCCTATATTTTGAAAATACTCTAACACGGAGTAGGCATGTACAGATCGCTTCTGGGACCCCAAAATATCGAATTTTCGGGTGTTTTGAGGTTGAATTTGAGATATCGACTTTGGGCACCTGAAATATCGATTTTTAGCATGTTTTGGGCCTATATTTTGAAAATATTCTAGCACTAAGTAGGCATGTACAGATCACTTCTGGGACCCCAAAATATTGAATTTTCGGGTGTTTTGAGTCTGAATTTGATATATAAACTGGTCCAGATTATGCATGCACATATCGACTTTGGACACTTAAAATATCGATTTTTAGCATGTTTTGAGCCTATATTTTGAAAATACTCTAACACGGAGTAGGCATGTACAGATCGCTTCTGGGACAAAAAAATATCGAATTTTCGGGTGTTTTGGGCCTGAATTTGAGATATCGACTTTGGGCACCTAAAATATCAATTTTTAGCATGTTTTGGGCCTATATTTTGAAAATATTCTAGCACTAAGTAGGCATGTACAGATCACTTCTGGGACCCCAAAATTTCGAATTTTCGGGTGTTTTGAGCCTGAATTTGAGATATAAACGCGTACAGAAGATGCATGCACATATCGACTTTGGACACTTAAAATATCGATTTTTAGCAAGTTTTGAGCCTATATTTTGAAAACATTCTAGCACTGACCTGACATGTACAGATCGCTTCTGGGACCCCAAAATATCGAATTTTCGGGTGTTTTGAGCATGAATTTGAGATATAAACGGGTACAGATGATGCATGCACATAGAGACTTTAGACATTTAAAATATCGATTTTTAGCATGTTTTGAGCCTATATTTTGAAAACATTCTAACTAGGAGTATGGATGTACAGATCGCTTCTAGGACCCAAAACTACCGAATTTTCGGGTGTTTTGAGCCTGAATTTGAGATATAAACGGGTACAGATGATGCATGCACATATCGACTTTGGACACTTAAAATATCGATTTTTAGCATGTTTTGAGCCTATGTTTTAAAAATACTCTAACACGGAGTAGGCATGTACAGATCGCTTCTGGGACCCCAAAATATCGAATTTTCGGGTGTTTTGAGATTGAATTTGAGATATCGACTTTGGGCACATAAAATATCGATTTTTAGCATCTTTTTGGGCCAATATTTTGAAAACATTCTAACTAGGAGTAGGGATGTACAGATCGCCTCTAGGACCCAAAAATACCGAATTTTCGGGTGTTTTGAGCCTGAATTTGAGATATAAACGGGTACAGAAGATGCATGCACATATTGTCCTTCGGCACCTAAAATATCGATTTTAAGCATGTTTTGGGCCTGTAATTTGAAAATACTCTAACTAGGAGTAGGCATGTACAGATCGCTTCTGGGACCCAAAAATATCGAATTTTATGGTGTTTTGAGCCTGAATTTGAGATATAAACGGGTACAGAAGATGCATGCACATATCGACTTTGGACACTTAAAATATCGATTTTTAGCATGTTTTGAGCCTATACTATGAAAACATTCTAGCACTGACTAGACATGTACAGATCGCTTCTGGGACCCAAAATTATCGAATTTTCGGGTGTTTTGAGGTTGAATTTGAGATATAAACGAGTGCAGAAGATGCATTCACATGTTTATTTTGGGCAACTAAAATATCGATTTTCAGCATGTTTTGGGGCTGCATCTGAGTAGGCATGTACAGATCGCTTCTGGGACCCCAAAATATCGAATTTTCGGGTGTTTGGAGCCTGAATTTGAGATATAAATGGGTACAGAAGATGCATGCACATATCGACTTTTGGGTACCTAAAAGATCGATTTTCAGTATGTTTTGGGCCTGTATTTTGAAAATATTCTAGCACTAAGTAGGCATGTACAGATCACTTCTGGGACCCCAAAATATCGAATTTTCAGGTGTTTTGAGCCTGAATTTGAGATATAAACGGATACAGATGATGCATGCACATATCGAATTTGGACACTTAAAATATCGATTTTTAGCATGTTTTGAGCCAATATTTTGAAAACATTCTAGCACTGAGTAGGCATGTACAGATCGCTTCTGGGACCCAAAAATATCGAATTTTCGGGTGTTTTAAGGTTGAATTTGGGATAAACGGGTGCAGAAGATGCATACACATATTGACTTTGGTCACCTAAATTATCGATTTTCAGCTTGTTTTCGGCCTATATTTTGAAAAAATTCTAGCACTGAGTAGGCATGTACAGATCGCTTCTAGGACCCAAAAATATTGAATTTTCGGGTGTTTTGAGGTTGAATTTGGGATATAAACGGGTACAGAAGATTCATGCACATATCGACTTTTGGGCACATAAAAGATCGATTTTCAGTATGTATTGGGCCTGTATTTTGAAAATACTCTAACACGGAGTAGGCATGTACAGTTCGCTTCTGAGACCCCAAAATATCGAATTTTCGGGTGTTTTGAGGTTGAATTTGAGATATCGACTTTGGGCACATGAAATATCGATTTTTAGCATGTTTTGGGCCTATATTTTGAAAATATTCTAGCACTAAGTAGGCATGTACAGATCACTTCTGGGACCCCAAAATATTGAATTTTCGGGTGTTTTGAGTCTGAATTTGAGATATAAACTGGTCCAGATTATGCATGCACATATCGACTTTGGACACTTAAAATATAGATTTTTAGCATGTTTTGAGCCTATATTTTGAAAATACTCTAACACGGAGTAGGCATGTACAGATCGCTTCTGGGACAAAAAAATATAGAATTTTCGGGTGTTTTGAGCATGAATTTGAGATATAAACGGGTACAGATGATTCATGCACATATTGACTTTGGTCACCTAAAATATCGATTTTTAGCATGTTTTAAGCCTATATTTTGAAAATATTCTAACTAGGAGTAGGCATGTACAGATCGCTTCTGGGACACAAAAATATCGAATTTTCGGGTGTTTTGAGCATGAATTTGAGATATAAACGCGTACAGAAGATGCATGCACATATCGACTTTGGACACTTAAAATATCGATTTTTAGCAAGTTTTGAGCCTATATTTTGAAAACATTCTAGCACTGACCTGACATGTACAGATCGCTTCTGGGATCCAAAATGATCGAATTTTCGGGTGTTTTGAGGTTGAATTTGAGATATAAACGAGTGGAGAAGATGCATAAACATGTTGACTTTGGGCACCTAAAATATCGATTTTCAGAATGTTTTGGGCCTGCATCTGAGTAGGCATGTACAGATCGCTTCTGGGACCCCAAAATATCGAATTTTCGGGTGTTTGGAGCCTGAATTTGAGATATAAACGGGTACAGATGATGCATGCACATAGAGACTTTAGACATTTAAAATATCGATTTTTAGCATGTTTTGAGCCTATATTTTGAAGACATTCTAACTAGGAGTATGGATGTACAGATCGCTTCTAGGACCCAAAACTACCGAATTTTCGGGTGTTTTGAGCCTGAATTTGAGATATAAACGGGTACAGATGATGCATGCACATATCGACTTTGGACACTTAAAATATCGATTTTTAGCATGTTTTGAGCCTATGTTTTAAAAATACTCTAACACGGAGTAGGCATGTACAGATCGCTTCTGGGACCCCAAAATATAGAATTTTCGGGTGTTTTGAGATTGAATTTGAGATATCGACTTTGGGCACATAAAATATCGATTTTTAGCATCTTTTTGGGCCAATATTTTGAAAACATTCTAACTAGGAGTAGGGATGTACAGATCGCCTCTAGGACCCGAAAATACCGAATTTTCGGGTGTTTTGAGCCTGAATTTGAGATATAAACGGGTACAGAAGATGCATGCACATATTGACTTTGGGCACCTAAAATATCGATTTTAAGCATGTTTTGGGCCTGTAATTTGAAAATACTCTAACTAGGAGTAGGCATGTACAGATCGCTTCTGGGACCCAAAAATATCGAATTTTCGGGTGTTTTGAGCCTCAATTTGAGATATAAACGGGTACAGAAGATGCATGCACATATCGACTTTGGACACTTAAAATATCGATTTTTAGCATGTTTTGAGCCTATACTATGAAAACATTCTAGCACTGACTAGACATGTACAGATCGCTTCTGGGACCCAAAATTATCGAATTTTCGGGTGTTTTGAGGTTGAATTTGAGATATAAACGAGTGCAGAAGATGCATTCACATGTTTATTTTGGGCAACTAAAATATCGATTTTCAGCATGTTTTGGGCCTGCATCTGAGTAGGCATGTACAGATCGCTTCTGGGACCCCAAAATATCGAATTTTTGGGTGTTTGGAGCCTGAATTTGTGATATAAATGGGTACAGAAGATGCATGCACATATCGACTTTTGGGTACCTAAAAGATCGATTTTCAGTATGTTTTGGGCCTGTATTTTGAAAATATTCTAGCACTAAGTAGGCATGTACAGATCACTTCTGGGACCCCAAAATATCGAATTTTCGGGTGTTTTGAGCCTGAATTTGAGATATAAACGGATACAGATGATGCATGCACATATCGACTTTGGACACTTAAAATATCGATTTTTAGCATGTTTTGAGCCAATATTTTGAAAACATTCTAGCACTGAGTAGGCATGTACAGATCGCTTCTGGGACCCAAAAATATCAAATTTTCGGGTGTTTTAAGGTTGAATTTGGGATAAACGGGTGCAGAAGATGCATACACATATTGACTTTGGTCACCTAAATTATCGATTTTCAGCTTGTTTTAGGCCTATATTTTGAAAAAATTCTAGCACTGAGTAGGCATGTACAGATCGCTTCTGGGGCCCAAAAATATTGAATTTTCGGGTGTTTTTAGGTTGAATTTGAGATATAAACGGGTACAGAAGATGCATGCACATATCGACTTTTGGGCACCTAAAAGATCGATTTTCAGTATGTATTGGGCCTGTATTTTGAAAATACTCTAACACGGAGTAGGCATGTACAGTTCGCTTCTGGGACCCCAAAATATCGAATTTTCGGGTGTTTTGGGCCTGAATTTGAGATATCGACTTTGGGCACCTAAAATATCGATTTTTAGCATGTTTTCGGCCTATATTTTGAAAATATTCTAGCACTAAGTAGGCATGTACAGATCACTTCTGGGACCCCAAAATATCGAATTTTCGGGTGTTTTGAGCATGAATTTGAGATATAAACGGGTACAGATGATGCATGCACATATCGACTTTGGACACTCAAAATATCGATTTTTAGCATGTTTTGAGCCTATATTTTGAAAATACTCTAACACGGAGTAGGCATGTACAGATCGCTTCTGGGACCCCAAAATATCGAATTTTCGGGTGTTTTGAGGTTGAATTTGAGATATCGACTTTGGGCTCCTGAAATATCGATTTTTAGCATGTTTTGGGCCTATATTATGAAAATATTCTAGCACTAAGTAGGCATGTACAGATCACTTCTGGGACCCCAAAATATTGAATTTTCGGGTGTTTTGAGTCTGAATTTGAGATATAAACTGGTCCAGATTATGCATGCACATATCGACTTTGGACACTTAAAATATAGATTTTTAGCATGTTTTGAGCCTATATTTTGAAAATACTCTAACACGGAGTAGGCATGTACAGATCGCTTCTGGGACCCCAAAATATCGAATTTTCGGGTGTTTTGGGCCTGAATTTGAGATATCGACTTTGGGCACCTAAAATATCAATTTTTAGCATGTTTTGGGCCTATATATTGAAAATATTCTAGCACTAAGTAGGCATGTACAGATCACTTCTGGGACCCCAAAATTTCGAATTTTCGGGTGTTTTGAGCCTGAATTTGAGATATAAACGGGTACAGATGATTCATGCACATATTGACTTTGGTCACCTAAAATATCGATTTTTAGCATGTTTTAAGCCTATATTTTGAAAATATTCTAACTAGGAGTAGGCATGTACATATCGCTTCTGGGACACAAAAATATCGAATTTTCGGGTGTTTTGAGCATGAATTTGAGATATAAACGCGTACAGAAGATGCATGCACATATCGACTTTGGACACTTAAAATATCGATTTTTAGCAAGTTTTGAGCCTATATTTTGAAAACATTCTAGCACTGACCTGACATGTACAGATCGCTTTTGGGACCCAAAATGATCGAATTTTCGGGTGTTTTGAGGTTGAATTTGAGATATAAACGAGTGGAGAAGATGCATAAACATGTTGACTTTGGGCACCTAAAATATCAATTTTCTGCTTGTTTTGGGCCTGCATCTGAGTAGGCATGTACAGATCGCTTCTGGGACCCCAAAATATCGAATTTTCGGGTGTTTTGAGCCTGAATTTGAGATATAAACGGGTACAGATGATGCATGCACATAGAGACTTTAGACATTTAAAATATCGATTTTTAGCATGTTTTGAGCCTATATTTTGAAAACATTCTAACTAGGAGTATGGATGTACAGATCGCTTCTAGGACCCAAAACTACCGAATTTTCGGGTGTTTTGAGCCTGAATTTGAGATATAAACGGGTACAGATGATGCATGCACATATCGACTTTGGACACTTAAAATATCGATTTTTAGCATGTTTTGAGCCTATGTTTTAAAAATACTCTAACACGGAGTAGGCATGTACAGATCGCTTCTGGGACCCCAAAATATCGAATTTTCGGGTGTTTTGAGATTGAATTTGAGATATCGACTTTGGGCACATAAAATATCGATTTTTAGCATTTTTTTGGGCCAATATTTTGAAAACATTCTAACTAGGAGTAGGGATGTACAGATCGCCTCTAGGACCCAAAAATACCGAATTTTCGGGTGTTTTGAGCCTGAATTTGAGATATAAACGGGTACAGAAGATGCATGCACATATTGACTTTGGGCACCTAAAATATCGATTTTAAGCATGTTTTTTTTTGCCTGTAATTTGAAAATACTCTAACTAGGAGTAGGCATGTACAGATCGCTTCTGGGACCCAAAAATACCGAATTTTCGGGTGTTTTGAGCCTGAATTTGAGATATAAACGGGTACAGAAGATGCATGCACATATCGACTTTGGACACTTAAAATATCGATTTTTAGCATGTTTTGAGCCTATACTATGAAAACATTCTAGCACTGACTAGACATGTACAGATCGCTTCTGGGACCCAAAATTATCGAATTTTCGGGTGTTTTGAGGTTGAATTTGAGATATAAACGAGTGCAGAAGATGCATTCACATGTTTATTTTGGGCAACTAAAATATCGATTTTCAGCATGTTTTGGGCCTGCATCTGAGTAGGCATGTACAGATCGCTTCTGGGACCCCAAAATATCGAATTTTTGGGTGTTTGGAGCCTGAATTTGTGATATAAATGGGTACAGAAGATGCATGCACATATCGACTTTTGGGTACCTAAAAGATCGATTTTCAGTATGTTTTGGGCCTGTATTTTGAAAATATTCTAGCACTAAGTAGGCATGTACAGATCACTTCTGGGACCCAAAAATATCGAATTTTCGGGTGTTTTGATCCTGAATTTGAGATATAAACGGATACAGATGATGCATGCACATATCGACTTTGGACACTTAAAATATCGATTTTTAGCATGTTTTGAGCCAATATTTTGAAAACATTCTAGCACTGAGTAGGCATGTACAGATCGCTTCTGGGACCCATAAATATCGAATTTTCGGGTGTTTTAAGGTTGAATTTGGGATAAACGGGTGCAGAAGATGCATACACATATTGACTTTGGTCACCTAAATTATCGATTTTCAGCTTGTTTTAGGCCTATATTTTGAAAAAATTCTAGCACTGAGTAGGCATGTACAGATCGCTTCTGGGACCCAAAAATATTGAATTTTCGGGTGTTTTGAGCATGAATTTGAGATATAAACGGGTACAGATGATGCATGCACATATCGACTTTGGACACTCAAAATATCCATTTTTAACATGTTTTGAGCCTATATTTTTAAAATACTCTAACACGGAGTAGGCATGTACAGATCGCTTCTGGGACCCCAAAATATCGAATTTTCGGGTGTTTTGAGGTTGAATTTGAGATATCGACTTTGGGCACCTAAAATATCAATTTTTAGCATGTTTTGGGCCTATATATTGAAAATATTCTAGCACTAAGTAGGCATGTACAGATCACTTCTGGGACCCCAAAATATCGAATTTTCGGGTGTTTTGAGCCTGAATTTGAGATATAAACGGATACAGATGATGCATGCACATATCGACTTTGGACACTTAAAATATCGATTTTTAGCATGTTTTGAGCCAATATTTTGAAAACATTCTAGCACTGAGTAGGCATGTACAGATCGCTTCTGGGACCCAAAAATATCGAATTTTCGGGTGTTTTAAGGTTGAATTTGGGATAAACGGGTGCAGAAGATGCATACACATATTGACTTTGGTCACCTAAATTATCGATTTTCAGCTTGTTTTAGGCCTATATTTTGAAAAAATTCTAGCACTGAGTAGGCATGTACAGATCGCTTCTGGGGCCCAAAAATATTGAATTTTCGGGTGTTTTTAGGTTGAATTTGAGATATAAACGGGTACAGAAGATGCATGCACATATCGACTTTTGGGCACCTAAAAGATCGATTTTCAGTATGTATTGGGCCTGTATTTTGAAAATACTCTAACACGGAGTAGGCATGTACAGTTCGCTTCTGGGACCCCAAAATATCGAATTTTCGGGTGTTTTGAGCATGAATTTGAGATATAAACGGGTACAGATGATGCATGCACATATCGACTTTGGACACTCAAAATATCGATTTTTAGCATGTTTTGAGCCTATATTTTGAAAATACTCTAACACGGAGTAGGCATGTACAGATCGCTTCTGGGACCCCAAAATATCGAATTTTCGGGTGTTTTGGGCCTGAATTTGAGATATCGACTTTGGGCACCTAAAATATCAATTTTTAGCATGTTTTGGGCCTATATTTTGAAAATATTCTAGCACTAAGTAGGCATGTACAGATCACTTCTGGGACCCCAAAATATCGAATTTTCGGGTGTTTTGAGCATGAAATTGAGATATAAACGGGTACAGATGATGCATGCACATATCGACTTTGGACACTCAAAATATCGATTTTTAGCATGTTTTGAGCCTATATTTTGAAAATACTCTAACACGGAGTAGGCATGTACAGATCGCTTCTGGGACCCCAAAATATCGAATTTTCGGGTGTTTTGAGGTTGAATTTGAGATATCGACTTTGGGCTCCTGAAATATCGATTTTTAGCATGTTTTGGGCCTATATTATGAAAATATTCTAGCACTAAGTAGGCATGTACAGATCACTTCTGGGACCCCAAAATATTGAATTTTCGGGTGTTTTGAGTCTGAATTTGAGATATAAACTGGTCCAGATTATGCATGCACATATCGACTTTGGACACTTAAAATATCGATTTTTAGCATGTTTTGAGCCTATATTTTGAAAATACTCTAACACGGAGTAGGCATGTACAGATCGCTTCTGGGACCGCAAAATATCGAATTTTCGGGTGTTTTGGGCCTGAATTTGAGATATCGACTTTGGGCACCTAAAATATCAATTTTTAGCATGTTTTGGGCCTATATATTGAAAATATTCTAGCACTAAGTAGGCATGTACAGATCACTTCTGGGACCCCAAAATATCGAATTTTCGGGTGTTTTGAGCCTGAATTTGAGATATAAACGGATACAGATGATGCATGCACATATCGACTTTGGACACTTAAAATATCGATTTTTAGCATGTTTTGAGCCAATATTTTGAAAACATTCTGGCACTGAGTAGGCATGTACAGATCGCTTCTGGGACATAAAAATATCGAATTTTCGGGTGTTTTAAGGTTGAATTTGGGATAAACGGGTGCAGAAGATGCATACACATATTGACTTTGGTCACCTAAATTATCGATTTTCAGCTTGTTTTAGGCCTATATTTTGAAAAAATTCTAGCACTGAGTAGGCATGTACAGATCGCTTCTGGGGCCCAAAAATATTGAATTTTCGGGTGTTTTTAGGTTGAATTTGAGATATAAACGGGTACAGAAGATTCATGCACATATCGACTTTTGGGCACCTAAAAGATCGATTTTCAGTATGTATTGGGCCTGTATTTTGAAAATACTCTAACACGGAGTAGGCATGTACAGTTCGCTTCTGGGACCCCAAAATATCGAATTTTCGGGTGTTTTGGGCCTGAATTTGAGATATCGACTTTGGGCACCTAAAATATCGATTTTTAGCATGTTTTCGGCCTATATTTTGAAAATATTCTAGCAATAAGTAGGCATGTACAGATCACTTCTGGGACCCCAAAATATCGAATTTTCGGGTGTTTTGAGCATGAATTTGAGATATAAACGGGTACAGATGATGCATGCACATATCGACTTTGGACACTCAAAATATCGATTTTTAGCATGTTTTGAGCCTATATTTTGAAAATACTCTAACACGGAGTAGGCATGTACAGATCGCTTTTGGGACCCCAAAATATCGAATTTTCGGGTGTTTTGGGCCTGAATTTGAGATATCGACTTTGGGCACCTAAAATATCAATTTTTAGCATGTTTTGGGCCTATATTTTGAAAATATTCTAGCACTAAGTAGGCATGTACAGATCACTTCTGGGACCCCAAAATATTGAATTTTCGGGTGTTTTGAGTCTGAATTTGAGATATAAACTGGTCCAGATTATGCATGCACATATCGACTTTGGACACTTAAAATATAGATTTTTAGCATGTTTTGAGCCTATATTTTTAAAATACTCTAACACGGAGTAGGCATGTACAGATCGCTTCTGGGACAAAAAAATATCGAATTTTCGGGTGTTTTGAGCATGAATTTGAGATATAAACGGGTACAGATGATTCATGCACATATTGACTTTGGTCACCTAAAATATCGATTTTTAGCATGTTTTAAGCCTATATTTTGAAAATATTCTAACTAGGAGTAGGCATGTACAGATCGCTTCTGGGACACAAAAATATCGAATTTTCGGGTGTTTTGAGCCTGAATTTGAGATATAAACGGGTACAGATGATGCATGCACATAGAGACTTTAGACATTTAAAATATCGATTTTTAGCATGTTTTGAGCCTATACTATAAAAACATTCTAGCACTGACTAGACATGTACAGATCGCTTCTGGGACCCAAAATTATCGAATTTTCGGGTGTTTTGAGGTTGAATTTGAGATATAAACGAGTGCAGAAGATGCATTCACATGTTTATTTTGGGCAACTAAAATATCGATTTTCAGCATGTTTTGGGCCTGCATCTGAGTAGGCATGTACAGATCGCTTCTGGGACCCCAAAATATCGAATTTTTGGGTGTTTGGAGCCTGAATTTGTGATATAAATGGGTACAGAAGATGCATGCACATATCGACTTTTGGGTACCTAAAAGATCGATTTTCAGTATGTTTTGGGCCTGTATTTTGAAAATATTCTAGCACTAAGTAGGCATGTACAGATCACTTCTGGGACCCAAAAATATCGAATTTTCGGGTGTTTTGATCCTGAATTTGAGATATAAACGGATACAGATGATGCATGCACATATCGACTTTGGACACTTAAAATATCGATTTTTAGCATGTTTTGAGCCAATATTTTGAAAACATTCTTGCACTGAGTAGGCATGTACAGATCGCTTCTGGGACCCAAAAATATCGAATTTTCGGGTGTTTTAAGGTTGAATTTGGGATAAACGGGTGCAGAAGATGCATACACATATTGACTTTGGTCACCTAAATTATCGATTTTCAGCTTGTTTTAGGCCTATATTTTGAAAAAATTCTAGCACTGAGTAGACATGTACAGATCGCTTCTGGGACCCAAAAATATTGAATTTTCGGGTGTTTTGAGGTTGAATTTGAGATATAAACGGGTACAGAAGATGCATGCACATATCGACTTTTGGGCACCTAAAAGATCGATTTTCTGTATGTATTGGGCCTGTATTTTGAAAATACTCTAACACGGATTAGGCATGTACAGTTCGCTTCTGGGACCCCAAAATATCGAATTTTCGGGTGTTTTGGGCCTGAATTTGAGATATCGACTTTGGGCACCTAAAATATCAATTTTTAGCATTTTTTGGGCCTATATTTTGAAAATATTCTAGCACTAAGTAGGCATGTACAGATCACTTCTGGGACCCCAAAATATCGAATTTTCGGGTGTTTTGAGCATGAATTTGAGATATAAACGGGTACAGATGATGCATGCACATATCGACTTTGGACACTCAAAATATCGATTTTTAGCATGTTTTGAGCCTATATTTTGAAAATACTCTAACACGGAGTAGGCATGTACAGATCGCTTCTGGGACCCCAAAATATCGAATTTTCGGGTGTTTTGAGGTTGAATTTGAGATATCGACTTTGGGCTCCTGAAATATCGATTTTTAGCATGTTTTGGGCCTATATTATGAAAATATTCTAGCACTAAGTAGGCATGTACAGATCACTTCTGGGACCCCAAAATATTGAATTTTCGGGTGTTTTGAGTCTGAATTTGAGATATAAACTGGTCCAGATTATGCATGCACATATCGACTTTGGACACTTAAAATATCGATTTTTAGCATGTTTTGAGCCTATATTTTGAAAATACTCTAACACGGAGTAGGCATGTACAGATCGCTTCTGGGACCCCAAAATATCGAATTTTCGGGTGTTTTGGGCCTGAATTTGAGATATCGACTTTGGGCACCTAAAATATCAATTTTTAGCATGTTTTGGGCCTATATATTGAAAATATTCTAGCACTAAGTAGGCATGTACAGATCACTTCTGGGACCCCAAAATTTCGAATTTTCGGGTGTTTTGAGCCTGAATTTGAGATATAAACGGGTACAGATGATTCATGCACATATTGACTTTGGTCACCTAAAATATCGATTTTTAGCATGTTTTAAGCCTATATTTTGAAAATATTCTAACTAGGAGTAGGCATGTACATATCGCTTCTGGGACACAAAAATATCGAATTTTCGGGTGTTTTGAGCATGAATTTGAGATATAAACGCGTACAGAAGATGCATGCACATATCGACTTTGGACACTTAAAATATCGATTTTTAGCAAGTTTTGAGCCTATATTTTGAAAACATTCTAGCACTGACCTGACATGTACAGATCGCTTTTGGGACCCAAAATGATCGAATTTTCGGGTGTTTTGAGGTTGAATTTGAGATATAAACGAGTGGAGAAGATGCATAAACATGTTGACTTTGGGCACCTAAAATATCAATTTTCTGCTTGTTTTGGGCCTGCATCTGAGTAGGCATGTACAGATCGCTTCTGGGACCCCAAAATATCGAATTTTCGGGTGTTTTGAGCCTGAATTTGAGATATAAACGGGTACAGATGATGCATGCACATAGAGACTTTAGACATTTAAAATATCGATTTTTAGCATGTTTTGAGCCTATATTTTGAAAACATTCTAACTAGGAGTATGGATGTACAGATCGCTTCTAGGACCCAAAACTACCGAATTTTCGGGTGTTTTGAGCCTGAATTTGAGATATAAACGGGTACAGATGATGCATGCACATATCGACTTTGGACACTTAAAATATCGATTTTTAGCATGTTTTGAGCCTATGTTTTAAAAATACTCTAACACGGAGTAGGCATGTACAGATCGCTTCTGGGACCCCAAAATATCGAATTTTCGGGTGTTTTGAGATTGAATTTGAGATATCGACTTTGGGCACATAAAATATCGATTTTTAGCATTTTTTTGGGCCAATATTTTGAAAACATTCTAACTAGGAGTAGGGATGTACAGATCGCCTCTAGGACCCAAAAATACCGAATTTTCGGGTGTTTTGAGCCTGAATTTGAGATATAAACGGGTACAGAAGATGCATGCACATATTGACTTTGGGCACCTAAAATATCGATTTTAAGCATGTTTTTTTTTGCCTGTAATTTGAAAATACTCTAACTAGGAGTAGGCATGTACAGATCGCTTCTGGGACCCAAAAATACCGAATTTTCGGGTGTTTTGAGCCTGAATTTGAGATATAAACGGGTTCAGAAGATGCATGCACATATCGACTTTGGACACTTAAAATATCGATTTTTAGCATGTTTTGAGCCTATACTATGAAAACATTCTAGCACTGACTAGACATGTACAGATCGCTTCTGGGACCCAAAATTATCGAATTTTCGGGTGTTTTGAGGTTGAATTTGAGATATAAACGAGTGCAGAAGATGCATTCACATGTTTATTTTGGGCAACTAAAATATCGATTTTCAGCATGTTTTGGGCCTGCATCTGAGTAGGCATGTACAGATCGCTTCTGGGACCCCAAAATATCGAATTTTTGGGTGTTTGGAGCCTGAATTTGTGATATAAATGGGTACAGAAGATGCATGCACATATCGACTTTTGGGTACCTAAAAGAACGATTTTCAGTATGTTTTGGGCCTGTATTTTGAAAATACTCTAACACGGAGTAGGCATGTACAGTTCGCTTCTGGGACCCCAAAATATCGAATTTTCGGGTGTTTTGGGCCTGAATTTGAGATATCGACTTTGGGCACCTAAAATATCGATTTTTAGCATGTTTTGGGCCTATATTTTGAAAAAATTCTAGCACTAAGTAGGCATGTACAGATCACTTCTGGGACCCCAAAATATCGAATTTTCGGGTGTTTTGAGCATGAATTTGAGATATAAACGGGTACAGATGATGCATGCACATATCGACTTTGGACACTCAAAATATCGATTTTTAGCATGTTTTGAGCCTATATTTTGAAAATACTCTAACACGGAGTAAGCATGTACAGATCGCTTCTGGGACCCCAAAATATCGAATTTTCGGGTGTTTTGAGGTTGAATTTGAGATATCGACTTTGGGCACCTGAAATATCGATTTTTAGCATGTTTTGGGCCTATATTTTGAAAATATTCTAGCACTAAGTAGGCATGCACAGATCACTTCTGGGACCCCAAAATATCGAATTTTCGGGTTTTTGAGCCTGAATTTGATATATATACGGGTACAGATGATACATGCACATATCGACTTTGGATACTCAAAATATCGATTTTAGCATGTTTTGGGCCTATATTTTGAAAATACTCTAACACGGAGTAGGCATGTACAGATCGCTTCTGTGACCCAAAAATATCGAATTTTCGGGTGTTTTGAGGTTGAATTTGGGATATAAACGGGTGCATAAGATGCATACACATATCGACTTTTTGGCACCTAAAAGATCGATTTTCAGTATGTTTTGGGCCTGTATATTGAAAATACTCAAACACGGAGTAGGCATGTAAAGTTCGCTTCTGGGACCCCAAAATATCGAATTTTCGGGTGTTTTGGGCCTGAATTTGTGATATCGACTTATGCACCTAAAATATCGATTTTTAGCATGTTTTGGGCCTATAATTTGAAAATATTCTAGCACTGAGTAGGCAAGTACAGATCGCTTCTGGGACCCCAAAATATCGAATTTTCGGCTGTTTTGAGCATGAATTTGAGATATAAACGGGTACAGAAGATGCATCCACATATCGACTTTTGGGCACCTAAAAGATCGATTTTCAGTATGTTTTGGGCCTGTATTTTGAAAATACTCTAACTAGGAGAAGGCATGTACAGATCGCTTCTGGGACCCAAAAATATCGAATTTTCGGGTGTTTTGAGCCTGAATTTGAGATATAAACGGGTACAGAAGATGCATGCACATATCGACTTTGGACACTTAAAATATCGATTTTTAGCATTTTTTGAGCCTATATTTTGAAAACATTCTAGCACTGACTAGACATGTACAGATCGCTTCTGAGACCCAAAATTATCGAATTTTCGGGTGTTTTGAGGTTGAATTTAAGATATAAACGAGTGCAGAAGATGCATACACATGTTGACTTTGGGCACCTAAAATATCGATTTTCAGCATGTTTTGGGCCTGCATCTGAGTAGGCATGTACAGATCGCTTCTGGGACACCAAAATATCGAATTTTCGGGAGTTTTGAGCCTGAATTTGAGATATAAACGGGTACAGAAGATGTATGCACATATCGACTTTGGACACTTAAAATATCGCCTTTTAGCATGTTTTGAGCCTATATTATGAAAACATTTTAGCACTGACTAGACATGTACAGATCGCTTCTGGGACCCCAAAATATCGAATTTTCGGGTGTTTTGGGCCTGAATCTGAGATATTGACTTTGGGCAACTAAAATATCGATTATTAGCATGTTTTGGGCCTATATTTTCAAAATATTCTAGCACTAAGTAGGCATGTACAGATCACTTCTGGGACCCTAAAATATCGAATTTTCGGGAGTTTTGAGCCTGAATTTGAGATATAAACGGGTACAAATGATGCATGCACATATCGACTTTGGACACTTAAAATATTGATTTTTAGCATGTTTTGAGCCTATATTTTGAAAAACTCTCTAACACGGAGTAGGCATGTACAGTTCCCTTCTGGGACCCCAAAACATCGAATTTTCGGGTGATTTGGGCCTGAATTTGAGATATCGACTTTGGGCACCTAAATATAGATTTTTAGCATGTTTTGGGCCTATATTTTGAAAATATTCTAGCACTAAGTAGGCATGTGCAGATCACTTCTGGGACCCCAAAATATCGAATTTTCGGGTTTTTGAGCCTGAATTTGAGATATATACGGGTACAGATGATGCATGCACATATCGACTTTGGACGCTTAAAATATCGATTTTTAGCATGTTTTGAGCCAATATTTTGAAAAAATTCTAGCACTGAGTAGGCATATACAGATCGCTTCTGGGACCCAAAAATATCGAATTTTCGGGTGTTTTGAGGTTGAATTTGGGATATAAACGGGTGCAGAAGATGCATACACATATCGACTTTTTGGCACCTAAAAGATCGATTTTCAGTATGTTTTGGGCCTGTATATTGAAAATACTCTAACACGGAGTAGGCATGTAAAGTTCGCTTCTGGGACCCCAAAATATCGAATTTTCGGGTGTTTTGGGCCTGAATTTGAGATATCGACTTATGCACCTTAAATATCGATTTTTAGCATGTTTTGGGCCTATATTTTGAAAATATTCTAACACTGAGTAGGCAAGTACAGATCGCTTCTGGGACCCCAAAATATCGAATTTTCGGCTGTTTTGAGGCTGAATTTGAGATATAAACGGGTACAGAAGATGCATCCACATATCGACTTTTGGGCACCTAAAAGATCGATTTTCAGTATGTTTTGGGCCTGTATATTGAAAATACTCTAACACGGAGTAGGCATGTACAGATCGCTTCTGGGACCCCAAAATATCGAATTTTTGGGTGTTTTGGGCCTGAATTTGAGATATCGACTTTGGGCACCTAAAATATAGATTTTTAGCATGTTTTGGGCCTATATTTTGAAAATATTCTAGCACTGAGTAGGCATGTACAGATCGCTTCTGGGACCCCAAAATATCGAATTTTCGGGTGTTTTGAGCCTGAATTTGAGATATAAACGGGTACAGAAGATGCATGCACATATCGTCTTTTGGGCACCTAAAATATCGATTTTTAGCATGTTTTGGGTCTGTATCTTGAAAACATTCCAACTAGGAGTAGGGATGTACCGATCGCTTCTAAGACCCACAAATACCGAATTTTCGGGTGTTTTGAGCCTGAATTTGAGATATAAACGGGTACAGAAGATGCATGCACATATTGACTTTGGGCACCAAAAATATCGATTTTCAGCATGTTTTGGGCCTGTATTTTGAAAATACTCTAACTAGGAGTAGGCATGTACAGATTGCTTCTGGGACCCAAAAATATCGAATTTTCGGGTGTTTTGAGCCTGAATTTGAGATATAAACGGGTACAGAAGATGCATGCACATATCGACTTTGGACACTTAAAATATCGATTTTTAGCATGTTTTGAGCCTATATTATGAAAACATTCTAGCACTGACTAGACATGTACAGATCGCTTGTGGGACCCAAAATTATCGAATTTTCGGGTGTTTTGAGTTATAATTTGAGATATAAACGAGTGCAGAAGATGTATACACACTTTGACTTTGGGCACCTAAAATATCGATTTTCAGCATGTTTTGGGCCTGCATCTGAGTAGGCATGTACAGATCGCTTCTGGAACCCCAAAATATCGAATTTTCGGGTGTTTGGAGCCTGAATTTGAGATATAAACGGGTACAGAAGATGCATGCACATATCGACTTTTGGGCACCTAAAAGATCGATTTTCAGTATGTTTTGGGCTTGTATTATGAAAATACTCTAACACGGAGTAGGCATGTACAGTTCGATTCTGGGACCCCAAAATATCGAATTTTCGGGTGTTTTGGGCCTGAATTTGAGATATCGACTTTGGGCACCTAAAATATCGATTATTAGCATGTTTTGGGCCTATATTTTGAAAATATTCTAGCACTAAGTAGGCATGTACAGATCACTTCTGGGACCCCAAAATATCGAATTTTCGGGTGTTTTCAGCCTGAATTTGAGATATAAACGGGTACAGATGATGCATGCACATATCGACTTTGGACACTTAAAATATTGATTTTTAGCATGTTTTGAGCCTATATTTTGAAAAAATTCTAGCACTGAGTAGGCATGTACAGATCGTTTCTGGGACCCAAAAATATCGAATTTTCGGGTGTTTTGAGGTTGAGTTTGGGATATAAACGGGTAGAGAAAATGCTTGCACATATCAACTTTTGGGCACCTAAAAGATCGATTTACAGTATGTTTTGGGCTTGTATTTTAAAAATTTTGTAACACGGAGTAGGCATGTACAGTTCCCTTCTGGGACCCCAAAATATCGAATTTTCGGGTGTTTTGGGCCTGAATTTGAGATATAAATTTTGGGCACCTAAATATCGATTTTTAGCATGTTCTGGGCCTATATTTTGAAAATATTCTAGCACTAAGTAGGCATGCACAGATCACTTCTGGGACCCCAAAATATCGATTTTTCGGGTGTTTTGATCCTGAATTTGAGATATATACGGGTACAGATGATCCATGCACATATCGACTTTGGACGCTTAAAATATCGATTTTTAGCATGTTTTAAGCCTATGTTTCTAAAACATTCTAACACTGAGTAGAGATATACAGATCGCATCTTGGACCCAAAAATATCGAATTTTCGGGTGTTTTGAGGTTGAATTTGGGATATAAACGGGTGCAGAAGATGCATACACATATTGACTTTGGTCACCTAAAATATCGATTTTCAGCTTGTTTTGGGCCTGTATTTTGAAAATACTCTAACACGGAGTAGGCAAGTACAGATCGCTTCAGGGACCCCAAAATATCGAATTTTTGGGTGTTTTGAGCCTGAATTTGAGATATAAACGGGTACAGAAGATGCTTGCACATATCGACTTTTGGGCGCCTAAAATATCGATTTTGAGCATGTTTTGGGTCTGTATCTTAAAAACATTCTAACTATGAGTAGGGATGTACAGATCGCTTCTAGGACATAAAAATACCGAATTATCGGGTGTTTTAAGCCTGAATTTGAGATATAAACAGGTACAGAAGATGCATGCACATATCGACATTGGACACTTAAAATATTGATTTTTAGCATGTTTTGAGCTTATATTTTGAAAAAATTCTAGCACTGAGTAGGCATATACAGATCGCTTCTGGGACCCAAAAATATCGAATTTTCGGGTGTTTTAAGGTTGAATTTGGGATATAAACGGGTGCAGAAGATGCATACACATATCGACTTTTTGGCACCTAAAAGATCGATTTTCAGTATGTTTTGGGCCTGTATATTGAAAATACTCTAACACGGAGTAGGCATGTAAAGTTCGCTTCTGGGACCCCAAAATATCGAATTTTCGGGTGTTTTGGGCCTAAATTTGAGATATCGACTTATGCACCTTAAATATCGATTTTTAGCATGTTTTGGGCCTATATTTTGAAAAAATTCTAACACTGAGTAGGCAAGTACAGATCGCTTCTGGGACTCAAAAATATCGAATTTTCGGCTGTTTTGATTCTGAATTTGAGATATAAACGGGTACAGAAGATGCATCCACATATCGACTTTTGGGCACCTAAAAGATCGATTTTCAGTATGTTTTGGGCCTGTATATTGAAAATACTCTAACACTGAGTAGGCATGTACAGATCGCTTCTGGGACCCCAAAATATCGAATTTTTGGGTGTTTTGGGCCTGAATTTGAGATATCGACTTTGGGCACCTAAAATATCGATTTTTAGCATGTTTTGGGCCTATATTTTGAAAATATTCTAGCACTGAGTAGGCATGTACAGATCGCTTCTGGGACCCCAAAATATCGAATTTTCGGGTGTTTTGAGCCTGAATTTGAGATATAAACGGGTACAGAAGATGCATGCACATATCGACTTTTGGGCACCTAAAATATCGATTTTTAGCATGTTTTGGGTCTGTATCTTGAAAACATTCCAACTAGGAGAAGGGATGTACCGATCGCTTCTGGGATCCAAAAATATCGAATTTTCGGGTGTTTTGAGCCTGAATTTGAGATATAAACGGGTACAGAAGATGCATGCACATATCGACTTTGGACACTTAAAATATAGATTTTTAGCATGTTTTGAGCCTATATTTTGAAAACATTCTAGCACTGACTAGACATGTACAGATCGCTTCTGGGACCCAAAATTATCGAATTTTCGGGTGTTTTGAGGTTGAATTTGAGATATAAACGAATGCAGAAGATGCATACACATGTTGACTTTGGGCACCTAAAATATCGATTTTCAGCATGTTTTGGGCGTGCATCTGAGTAGGCATGTACAGATCGCTTCTGGGACCCCAAAATATCGAATTTTCGGGTGTTTTGAGGTTGAATTTGGGATATAAACGGGTACAGAAGATTCATCCACATATCGACTTTTGGGCACCTAAAAGATCGATTTTCAGTATGTTTTGGGCCTGTATATTGAAAATACTCTAACACGGAGTAGGCATGTAAAGTTCGCTTCTGGGACCCCAAAATATCGAATTTTCGGGTGTTTTGGGCCTGAATTTGAGATATCGACTTATGCACCTAAAATATCGATTTTTAGCATGTTTTGGGCCTATATTTTGAAAATATTCTAGCACTAAGTAGGCATGCACAGATCACTTCTGGGACCCCAAAATATCGAATTTTCGGGTTTTTGAGCCTGAATTTGAGATATAAACGGGTACAGAAGATTCATCCACATATCGACTTTTGGGCACCTAAAAGATCGATTTTCAGTATGTTTTGGGCCTGTATATTGAAAATACTCTAACACGGAGTAGGCTTGTAAAGTTCGCTTCTGGGACCCCAAAATATCGAATTTTCGGGTGTTTTGAGCCTGAATTTGAGATATAAACGGGTACAGAAGATTCATCCACATATCGACTTTTGGGCACCTAAAAGATCGATTTTCAGTATGTTTTGGGCCTGTATATTGAAAATACTCTAACACAGAGTAGGCATGTACAGATCGCTTCTGGGACCCCAAAATATCGAATTTTTGGGTGTTTTGGGCCTGAATTTGAGATATCGACTTTGGGCACCTAAATTATCGATTTTTTGCATGTTTTGGCCCTATATTTTGAAAATATTCTAGCACTGAGTAGGCATGTACAGATCGCTTCTGGGACCCCAAAATATCGAATTTTCGGGTGTTTTGAGCCTGAACTTGAGATATAAACGGGTACAGAAGATGAATGCACATATCGACTTTTGGGCACCTAAAATATCGATTTTTAGCATGTTTTGGGTCTGTATCTTGAAAACATTCCAACTAGGAGTAGGGATGTTCCTATCGCTTCTAGGACCCAAAAATACCGAATTTTCGGGTGTTTTGAGCCTGAATTTGAGATATAAACGGGTACAGAAGATGCATGCACATATTGACTTTGGGCACCTAAAATATCGATTTTCAGCTTGTTTTGGGCCTGTATTTTGAAAATACTCTAACTAGGAGTAGGCATGTACAGATCGCTTCTGGGACCCAAAAATATCGAATTTTCGGGTGTTTTGAGCCTGAATTTGAGATATAAACGGGTACAGAAGATTCATGCACATATCGACTTTGGACACTTAAAATATCGAATTTTAGCATGTTTTGAGCCTATATTTTGAAAACATTCTAGCACTGACTAGACATGTACAGATCGCTTCAGGGACCCAAAATTATCGAATTTTCGGGTGTTTTGTGGTTGAATTTGGGATATAAACGGGTACAGAAGATGCATGCACTTATCGACTTTTGGGCACCTAAAATATCGATTTTGAGCATGTTTTGGGTCTGTATCTTGAAAACATTCTAACTAGGAATTGGGATGTACAGATCGCTTCTAGGACCCAAAAATACCGAATTTTTGGGTGTTTGGAGCCTTAATTTGAAATATAACCGGGTACAGAATGTGCATGCACATATTGACTTTAGGCACCTAAAATATCGATTTTCAGCATGTTTTGGGCCTGTATTTTGAAAATGCTCTAACAAGGAGTAGGCATGTACAGATCGCTTCTGGGACCCAAAAATATCGAGTTTTTGGGTGTTTTGAGCCTGAATTTTAGATATAAACGGGTACAAAAGATGTATGCACATATCGACTTTGGACACTTAAAATATCGATTTTTAGCATGTTTTGAGCCTATATTATGAAAACATTCTAGCACTGACTAGACATGTACAGATCGCTTCTGGGACCCAAAATTATCGAATTTTCGGGTGTTTTGAGTTATAATTTGAGATATAAACGAGTGTAGAAGATGCATACACACTTTGACTTTGGGCACCTAAAATATCGATTTTCAGCATGTTTTGGGCCTGCTTCTGAGTAGGCATGTACAGATCGCTTCTGGAACCCCAAAATATCGAATTTTCGGGTGTTTTGGGCCTGAATTTTGAGATATCGACTTTGGGCACCTAAAATATCGATTATTAGCATGTTTTGGGCCTATATTTTGAAAATATTCTAGCACTAAGTAGGCATGTACAGATCACTTCTGGGACCCCAAAATATCGAATTTTCGGGTGTTTTGAGCCTGAATTTGAGATATAAACGGGTACAGATGATTCATGCACATATCGACTTTGGACACTTAAAATATTGATTTTTAGCATGTTTTAAACCTATATTTTGAAAAAATTCTAGCACTGAGTAGGCATGTACAGATTGCTTCTGGGACCCTAAAATCTCGAATTTTCGGGTGTTTTGAGGTTGAATTTGGGATATAAACGGGTACAGAAGATGCATGCACTTATCGACATTTGGGCACCTAAAAGATCGATTTACAGTATGTTTTGGGCCAGTATTTTAAAAATTTTCTAACACGGAGTAGGCATGTACAGTTCCCTTCTGGGACCCCAAAATATCGAATTTTCGGGTGTTTTGGGCCTGAATTTGAGATATCGACTTTGGGCACCTAAATATCGATTTTTAGCATGTTCTGGGCCTATATTTTGAAAATATTCTAGCACTAATTAGGCAGGCACAGATCACTTCTGGGTCCCAAAAATATCGAATTTTCGGGTGTTTTGAACCTGAATTTGAGATATATACGGGTACAGATGATGCATACACATATCGACTTTGGACGCTTAAAATATCTATTTTTAGCATGTTTTGAGCCTAAGTTTTGAAAACATTCTAGCACTGAGTAGGCATATACAGATCGCTTCTGGGACCCAAATATATCGAATTTTCGGGTGTTTGGAGGTTGAATTTGGGATATAAACGGGTGCAGAAGATGCATACACATATTGACTTTGTTCACCTAAAATATCGATTTTCAGCTTGTTTTGGGCCTGTATTTTGAAAATACTCTAACACGGAGTAGGCAAGTACAGATCGCTTCTGGTACCCCAAAATATCGAATTTTCGGGTGTTTTGAGCCTGAATTTGAGATATAAACGGGTACAGAAGATGCATGCACATATCAATTTTTGGGCACCTAAAATATCGATTTTAAGCATGTTTTGGTTCTGTATCTTAAAAACATTCTAACTAGGAGTAGGGATGTACAGATCGCTTCTAGGACATAAAAATACCGAATTTTCGGGTGTTTTGAGCCTGAATTTGAGATATAAACAGGTACAGAAGATGCATGCACATATTGACTTTAGGCTCCTAAAATATCGATTTTTAGCATGTTTTGGGCCTGTATTTTGAAAACATTCTAGCACTGACTAGACATGTACAGATTGCATCTGGGACCCAAAATTATCGAAATTTCGGGTGTTTTGAGGTATAATTTGAGATATAAACGAGTGCAGAAGATGCATACACACTTTGACTTTGGGCACCTAAAATATCGATTTTCAGCATGTTTTGGGCCTGCATCTGAGTAGGCATGTACAGATCGCTTCTGGGACCCCAAAATATTGAATTTTCGGGTGTTTGGAGCCTGAATTTGAAATATAAACGGGTACAGAAGATGCATGCACATATCGACTTTTGGTCACCTAAAAGATCGATTTTCAGTATATTTTGGGCCTGTATTTTGAAAATACTCTAACACGGAGTAGGCATGTACAGTTCGCTTCTGGGACCCCAAAATATCGAATTTTCGGGTGTTTTGGGCCTGAATTTGAGATATCGACTTTGGGCACCTAAAATATCGATTATTAGCATGTTTTGGGCCTATATTTTGAAAATATTCTAGCACTAAGTAGGCATGTACAGATCACTTCTGGGACCCCAAAATATCTAATTTTCGGGTGTTTTGAGCCTGAATTTGAGATATAAACGGGTACAGATGATGCATGCACATATCGACTTTGGACGCTTAAAATATCGATTTTTAGCATGTCATGAACCTATATTTTGAAAACATTCTAGCACTGAGTAGGCATATACAGATCGCTTCTGGGACCCAAAAATATCGAATTTTCGTGTGTTTTGAGGTTGAATTTGGGATATAAACGGGTGCAGAAGATGCATACACATATCGACTTTTGGGCACCTAAAAGATCGATTTTCAGTATGTTTTGGGCCTGTATATTGAAAATACTCTAACACGGAGTAGGCATGTACAGATCGCTTCTGGGAACCCAAAATATCGAATTTTTTGGTGTTTTGGGCCTGAATTTGAGATATAGACTTTGTGCACATAAAATATCGATTTTCTAGCATGTTTTGGGCCTATATTTTGAAAATATTCTAGCACTGAGTAGGCATGTACATATCGCTACTGGGACCCCAAAATATTGAATTTTCGGGTGTTTTGAGCCTGAATTTGAGATATAAACGGGTACAGTAGATGAATGCACGTATCGACTTTTGGGCACATAAAATATCGATTTTTAACATGTTTTGAGCCTATATTTTGAAAACATTCTAGCACTGACTAGACATGTACAGATCGCTTCTGGGACCCAAAATTATCGAATTTTCGGGTGTTTTGAGGTTGAATTTGAGATATAAACGAGTGCAGAAGATGCATACACATGTTGACTTTGGGCACCTAAAATATCGATTTTCAGCATGTTTTGGGCCTGCATCTGAGTAGGCATGTACAGATCGCTTCTGGGACCCCAAAATATCGAAATTGTCGGGTGTTTTAAGGTTTAATTTGAGATATAAACGGGAATAGAAGATGCATGCACATATCGACTTTCGGGCACCTAAAATATCGATTTTGAGCATGTTTTTGGTCTGTATCTTGAAAACATTCTAACTAGGAATAGGGATGTACAGATCGCTTCTAGGACCCAAAAATACCGAATTTTCGGGTGTTTGGAGCCTTAATTTGCGATATAACAGGGTACAGAAGATGCATGCACATATTGACTTTGGGCACCTAAAATATCGATTTTCAGCAAGTTTTGGGCCTGTATTTTGACAATGCTCTAACTAGGAGTAGGCATGTACAGTTCCCTTCTGGGACCCCAAAATATCGATTTTTCGGGTGTTTTGAGGTTGATATTTGGGATATAAACGGGTACAGAAGATGCATGCACATATCGACTTTTGGGCACCTAAAAGATCGATTTTTAGTATGTTTTGGGCCTGTATTTTAAAAATTCTCTTACACGGAGTAGGAATGTACAGTTCCCTTCTGGGACCCCAAAATATCGATTTTTCGGGTGTTTTGGGCCTGAATTTGAGATATCGACTTTGGGTACCTAAATATCGATTTTTAGCATGTTTTGGGCCTATATTTTGAAAATATTCTAGCACTAAGTAGGCATGCACAGATCGCTTCTGGGACTCCAAAATATCGAATTTTCGGGTGTTTTGAGCCTGAATTTGAGATATATACGGGTACAGATGATGCATGCACATATCGACTTTGGACGCTTAAAATATCGATTTTTAGCATGTTTTGAGCCTATATTTTGAAAACATTCTAGCACCGAGTAGGCATGTACAGATCGCTTTTGGGATCCAAAAATATCGAATTTTCGGGTGTTTTGAGGTTGAATTTGGGATATAAACGGGTGCAGAAGATGCATAAACATATTGACTTTGGTCACCTAAAATATCGATTTTCAGCTTGTTTTAGGCATGTATTTTGAAAATACTCTAACACGGAGTAGGCAAGTACCGATCGCTTCTGGGACCCCAAAATATCGAATTTTCGGGTTTTTTGAGCCTGAATTTGAGATATAAACGGGTACAGAAGATGCATGCACATATCGACTTTTGGGCACCTAAAATATCGATTTTGAGCATGTTTTGGGTCTGTATCTTAAAAATATTCTAACTAGGAGTAGGGATGAACAGATCGCTTCTAGGACATAAAAATACCGAATTTTCGGGTGTTTTGAGGTATAATTTGAGATATAAACGAGTGCAAAAGATGCATACACACTTTGACTTTGGGCACCTAAAATATCGATTTTCAGCATGTTTTGGGCCTGCATCTGAGTAGGCATGTACAGATCGCTTCTGGGACACCAAAATATCGATTTTTCGGGTGTTTGGAGCCTGAATTTGAGATATAAACGGGTACAGAAGATGCATGCACATATCGACTTTTGGGCACCTAAAAGATCGATTGTTAGTATGTTTTGGGCCTGTATTTTAAAAATTCTCTAACACGGAGTAGGCATGTACAGTTCTCTTCTGGGACCCCAAAGTATCGAATTTTCGGGTGTTTTGGGCCTGAATTTGAGATATCGACTTTGGGCACCTAAATATCGATTTTTAGCATGTTTTGGGCCTATATTTTGAAAATATTCTAGCACTAAGTAGGCATGCACAGATCACTTCTGGGACCCCAAAATATCGAATTTTCGGGTGTTTTAAGCCTGAATTTGAGATATATACGGGTACAGATGATGCACGCACATATCGACTTTGGACGCTTAAAATATCGATTTTTAGCATGTTTTGAGCATATATTTTGAAAACATTCTAGCACTGAGTAGGCATATACAGATCGCTTCTGGGACCCAAAAAAAAAGAATTTTCGGGTGTTTTGAGGTTTAATTTGGGATATAAACGGGTGCAGAAGATGCATACACATATCGACTTTTGGGCACCTAAAAGATCGATTTTCAGTATGTTTTGGGCCTGTATATTGAAAATACTCTAACACGGAGTAGGCATGTACAGATCGTTTCTGGGACCCCAAAATATCGAATTTTTGGGTGTTTTGGGCCTGAATTTGAGATATCGACTTTGGGCACCTAAAATATCGATTTTTAGCATGTTTTGGGCCTATATTTTGAAAATATTCTAGCACTGAGTAGGCATGTACAGATCGCTTCTGGGACCCCAAAATATCGAAATTTCGGGTGTTTTGAGCCTGAATTTGAGATATAAACGGGTACAGAAGATGCATGCACATATCGACTTTTGGGCACCTAAAATATCGATTTTGAGCATGTTTTGGGTCTGTATCTTGAAAACATTCTAACTAGGAATAGGGATGTACAGATCGCTTCTAGGACCCAAAAATACCGAATTTTCGGGTGTTTGGAGCCTTAATTTGAGATATAACCGGGTACAGAAGATGCATGCACATATTGACTTTGGGCACCTAAAATATCGATTTTCAGCAAGTTTTGGGCCTGTATTTTGAAAATGCTCTTAGTAGGAGTAGGCATGTACAGATCGCTTCTGGGACCCAAAAATATCGAATTTTCGGGTGTTTTGAGCCTGAATTTGAGATATAAACGGGTACAAAAGATGTATGCACATATCGACTTTGGACACTTAAAATATCGATTTTTAGCATGTTTTGAGCCTATATTATGAAAACATTCTAGCACTGACTAGACATGTACAGATCGCTTCTGGGACCCAAAATTATTAAATTTTCGGGTGTTTTGAGGTATAATTTGAGATATAAACGAGTGCAGAAGATGCATACACACTTTGACTTTGGGCACCTAAAATATCGATTTTCAGCATGTTTTGGGCCTGCATCTGAGTAGGCATGTACAGATCGCTTCTGGGATCCCAAAATATCGAATTTTCGGGTGTTTGGAGCCTGAATTTGAGATATAAACGGGTACAGAAGATGCATGCACATATCGACTTTTGGGCACCTAAAAGATCGATTTTCAGTATGTTTTGGGCCTGTATTTTGAAAATACTCTAACACGGAGTAGGCATGTACAGTTCCCTTCTGGGACTCCAAAATATCGAATTTTCGGGTGTTTTGGGACTGAATTTGATATATCGACTTTGGGCACCTAAAATATCGATTATTAGCATGTTTTAGGCCAATATTTTGAAAATATTCTAGCACTAAGTAGATATGTACAGATCACTTCTGGGACCCAAAAATATCGAATTTTCAGGTGTTTTGAGCCTGAATTTGAGATATAAACGGGTACAGATGATGCATGGGCATCACATATCGACTTTGGACACTTAAAATATTGATTTTTAGCATGTTTTGAGACTATATTTTGAAAAAAATTCTAGCACTGAGTAGGCATGTACAGATCGCTTCTGGGACCCAAAAATATCGAATTTTCGGGTGTTTTGAGGTTGAATTTGGGATATAAAAGGGTGCAGAAGATGCATAAACATATTGACTTTGGTCACCTAAAATATCGATTTTCAGCTTGTTTTAGGCATGTGTTTTGAAAATACTCTAACACGGAGTAGGCAAGTACCGATCGCTTCTGGGACCCCAAAATATCGAATTTTCGGGTGTTTTGAGCCTGAATTTGAGATATAAACGGGTACAGAAGATGCATGCACATATCGACTTTTGGGCACCTAAAATATCGATTTTGAGCATGTTTTGGGTCTGTATCTTAAAAACATTCTAACTAGGACTAGGGATGTACAGATCGCTTCTAGGACATAAAAATACCGAATTTTCGGGTGTTTTGAGGTATAATTTGAGATATAAACGAGTGCAAAAGATGCATACACACTTTGACTTTGGGCACCTAAAATATCGATTTTTAGCATGTTTTGGGCCTGCATCTGAGTAGGCATGTACAGATCGCTTCTGGGACCCCAAAATATCGAATTTTCGGGTGTTTGGAGCCTGAATTTGGGATATAAACGGGTGCAGAAGATGCATACACATATCGACTTTTCGGCACCTAGAAGATCGATTTTCAGTATGTTTTGGGCCTGTATATTGAAAATACTCTAACACGGAGTAGGCATGTACAGATCGCTTCTGGGACCCCAAAATATCAAATTTTTGGGTGTTTTGGGCCTGAATTTAAGATATCGACTTTGGGCACCTAAAATATCGATTTTTAGCATGTTTTGGGCCTATATTTTGAAAATATTCTAGCACTGAGTAGGCATGTACAGATCGCTTCTGGGACCCCAAAATATCGAAATTTCGGGTGTTTTGAGCCTGAATTTGAGATATAAACGGGTACAGAAGATGCATGCACATATCGACTTTTGGGCACCTAAAATATCGATTTTGAGCATGTTTTGGGTCTGTATCTTGAAAACATTCTAACTAGGAATAGGGATGTACAGATCGCTTCTAGGACCCAAAAATACCGAATTTTCGGGTGTTTGGAGCCTTAATTTGAGATATAACCGGGTACAGAAGATGCATGCACATATTGACTTTGGGCACCTAAAATATCGATTTTCAGCAAGTTTTGAGCCTGTATTTTGAAAATGCTCTTAGTAGGAGTAGGCATGTACAGATCGCTTCTGGGACCCAAAAATATCGAATTTTCGGGTGTTTTGAGCCTGAATTTGAGATATAAACGGGTACAAAAGATGTATGCACATATCGACTTTGGACACTTAAAATATCGATTTTTAGCATGTTTTGAGCCTATATTATGAAAACATTCTAGCACTGACTAGACATGTACAGATCGCTTCTGGGACCCAAAATTATTAAATTTTCGGGTGTTTTGAGGTATAATTTGAGATATAAACGAGTGCAGAAGATGCATACACACTTTGACTTTGGGCACCTAAAATATCGATTTTCAGCATGTTTTGGGCCTGCATCTGAGTAGGCATGTACAGATCGCTTCTGGGATCCCAAAATATCGAATTTTCGGGTGTTTGGAGCCTGAATTTGAGATATAAACGGGTACAGAAGATGCATGCACATATCGACTTTTGGGCACCTAAAAGATCGATTTTCAGTATGTTTTGGGCCTGTATTTTGAAAATACTCTAACACGGAGTAGGCATGTACAGTTCCCTTCTGGGACTCCAAAATATCGAATTTTCGGGTGTTTTGGGACTGAATTTGATATATCGACTTTGGGCACCTAAAATATCGATTATTAGCATGTTTTGGGCCAATATTTTGAAAATATTCTAGCACTAAGTAGATATGTACAGATCACTTCTGGGACCCAAAAATATCGAATTTTCAGGTGTTTTGAGCCTGAATTTGAGATATAAACGGGTACAGATGATGCATGGGCATCACATATCGACTTTGGACACTTAAAATATTGATTTTTAGCATGTTTTGAGACTATATTTTGAAAAAAATTCTAGCACTGAGTAGGCATGTACAGATCGCTTCTGGGACCCAAAAATATCGAATTTTCGGGTGTTTTGAGGTTGAATTTGGGATATAAAAGGGTGCAGAAGATGCATAAACATATTGACTTTGGTCACCTAAAATATCGATTTTCAGCTTGTTTTAGGCATGTGTTTTGAAAATACTCTAACACGGAGTAGGCAAGTACCGATCGCTTCTGGGACCCCAAAATATCGAATTTTCGGGTGTTTTGAGCCTGAATTTGAGATATAAACGGGTACAGAAGATGCATGCACATATCGACTTTTGGGCACCTAAAATATCGATTTTGAGCATGTTTTGGGTCTGTATCTTATAAACATTCTAACTAGGACTAGGGATGTACAGATCGCTTCTAGGACATAAAAATACCGAATTTTCGGGTGTTTTGAGGTATAATTTGAGATATAAACGAGTGCAAAAGATGCATACACACTTTGACTTTGGGCACCTAAAATATCGATTTTTAGCATGTTTTGGGCCTGCATCTGAGTAGGCATGTACAGATCGCTTCTGGGACCCCAAAATATCGAATTTTCGGGTGTTTGGAGCCTGAATTTGGGATATAAACGGGTGCAGAAGATGCATACACATATCGACTTTTCGGCACCTAAAAGATCGATTTTCAGTATGTTTTGGGCCTGTATATTGAAAATACTCTAACACGGAGTAGGCATGTACAGATCGCTTCTGGGACCCCAAAATATCAAATTTTTGGGTGTTTTGGGCCTGAATTTAAGATATCGACTTTGGGCACCTAAAATATCGATTTTTAGCATGTTTTGGGCCTATATTTTGAAAATATTCTAGCACTGAGTAGGCATGTACAGATCGCTTCTGGGACCCCAAAATATCGAATTTTCGGGTGTTTGGAGCCTGAATTTGAGATATAAACGGGTACAGAAGATGCATGCACATATCGACTTTTGGGCACCTAAAAGATCGATTTTCTGTATATTTTGGGCCTGTATTTTGAAAATACTCTAACACGGAGTAGGCATGTACAGTTCGCTTCTGGGACCCCAAAATATCGAATTTTCGGGTGTTTTGGGCCTGAATTTGAGATATCGACTTTGGGCACCTAAAATATCGATTATTAGCATGTTTTGGGCCTATATTTTGAAAATATTCTAGCACTAAGTAGGCATGTACAGATCACTTCTGGGACCCAAAAATATCGACTTTTCGGGTGTTTTGAGTCTGAATTTGAGATATAAACGGGTACAGATGATGCATGCACATATCGACTTTGGACACTTAAATTATTGATTTTTAGCATGTTTTGAGCCTATATTTTGAAAAAATTCTAGCACTGAGTAGGCATGTACAGATCGCTTCTGGGACCCAAAAATATCGAATTTTCGGGTGTTTTGAGGTTGAATTTGGGATATAAACGAGTACAGAAGATGCATGCACATATCGACTTTTGGGCACCTAAAAGATCGATTTTCAGTATGTTTTTGGGCCTGTAATTTAAAAATTCTCAAACACGGAGTAGCCATGTACAGTTCCCTTCTGGGACCCCAAAATATCGAATTTTCGGGTGTTTTGGGCCTGAATTTGAGATATCGACTTTGGGCACCTAAATATCGATTTTTAGCATGTTTTGGGCCTATATTTTGAAAATATTCTAGCACTAAGTAGGCATGCACAGATCACTTCTGGGACCCAAAAATATCGAATTTTCGGGTGTTTTGAGCCTGAATTTGAGATATATACGGGTACAGATGATGCATCCACATATCGACTTTGGGCGCTTAAAATATCGATTTTTAGCTTGTTTTGAGCCTATATTTTGAAAACATTCTAGCAATGAGTAGGCATATACAGATCGCTTCTGGGATCCAAAAATATCGAATTTTCGGGTGTTTGGGGGTTGAATTTGGGATATAAACGGGTGCAGAAGATTCATACACATATTGACTTTGGTCACCTAAAATATCGATTTTCAGCTAGTTTTGGGCCTGTATTTTGAAAATACTCTAACACGGAGTAGGCAAGTACCGATCGCTTCTGGGACCCCAAAATATCGAATTTTCGGGTGTTTTGAGCCTGAATTTGAGATATAAACGGGTACAGAAGATGCATGCACATATCGACTTTTGGGCACCTAAAATATCGATTTTGAGCATGTTTTGGGTCTGTATCTTAAAAACATTCTAACTAGGACTAGGGATGTACAGATCGCTTCTAGGACATAAAAATACCGAATTTTCGGGTGTTTTGAGGTATAATTTGAGATATAAACGAGTGCAAAAGATGCATACACACTTTGACTTTGGGCACCTAAAATATCGATTTTTAGCATGTTTTGGGCCTGCATCTGAGTAGGCATGTACAGATCGCTTCTGGGACCCCAAAATATCGAATTTTCGGGTGTTTGGAGCCTGAATTTGGGATATAAACGGGTGCAGAAGATGCATACACATATCGACTTTTCGGCACCTAAAAGATCTATTTTCAGTATGTTTTGGGCCTGTATATTGAAAATACTCTAACACGGAGTAGGCATGTACAGATCGCTTCTGAGACCCCAAAATATCAAATTTTTGGGTGTTTTGGGCCTGAATTTAAGATATAGACTTTGGGCACCTAAAATATCGATTTTTTGGGCCTATATTTTGAAAATATTCTAGCACTGAGTAGGCATGTACAGATCGCTTCTGGGACCCCAAAATATCGAATTTTCGGGTGTTTGGAGCCTGAATTTGAGATATAAACGGGTACAGAAGATGCATGCACATATCGACTTTTGGGCACCTAAAAGATCGATTTTCTGTATATTTTGGGCCTGTATTTTGAAAATACTCTAACACGGAGTAGGCATGTACAGTTCGCTTCTGGGACCCCAAAATATCGAATTTTCGGGTGTTTTGGGCCTGAATTTGAGATATCGACTTTGGGCACCTAAAATATCGATTATTAGCATGTTTTGGGCCTATATTTTGAAAATATTCTAGCACTAAGTAGGCATGTACAGATCACTTCTGGGACCCAAAAATATCGACTTTTCGGGTGTTTTGAGCCTGAATTTGAGATATAAACGGGTACAGATGATGCATGCACATATCGACTTTGGACACTTAAATTATTGATTTTTAGCATGTTTTGAGCCTATATTTTGAAAAAATTCTAGCACTGAGTAGGCATGTACAGATCGCTTCTGGGACCCAAAAATATCGAATTTTCGGGTGTTTTGAGGTTGAATTTGGGATATAAACGAGTACAGAAGATGCATGCACATATCGACTTTTGGGCACCTAAAAGATCGATTTTCAGTATGTTTTTGGGCCTGTAATTTAAAAATTCTCAAACACGGAGTAGCCATGTACAGTTCCCTTCTGGGACCCCAAAATATCGAATTTTCGGGTGTTTTGGGCCTGAATTTGAGATATCGACTTTGGGCACCTAAATATCGATTTTTAGCATGTTTTGGGCCTATATTTTGAAAATATTCTAGCACTAAGTAGGCATGCACAGATCACTTCTGGGACCCAAAAATATCGAATTTTCGGGTGTTTTGAGCCTGAATTTGAGATATATACGGGTACAGATGATGCATCCACATATCGACTTTGGGCGCTTAAAATATCGATTTTTAGCTTGTTTTGAGCCTATATTTTGAAAACATTCTAGCACTGAGTAGGCATATACAGATCGCTTCTGGGATCCAAAAATATCGAATTTTCGGGTGTTTGGAGGTTGAATTTGGGATATAAACAGGTGCAGAAGATTCATACACATATTGACTTTGGTCACCTAAAATATCGATTTTCAGCTTGTTTTGGGCCTTTATTTTGAAAATACTCTAACACGGAGTAGGCAAGTACCGATCGCTTCTGGGACCCCAAAATATCGAATTTTCGGGTGTTTTGAGCCTGAATTTGAGATATAAACGTGTACAGAAGATGCATGCACATATCGACTTTTGGGCACCTAAAATATCGATTTTGAGCATGTGTTGGGTCTGTATCTTAAAAACATTCTAACTAGGAGTAGGGATGTACATATCGCTTCTAGGACATAAAAATACCGAATTTTCGGGTGTTTTGAGCCTGAATTTGAGATATAAACAGGTACAGAAGATGCATGCACATATTGACTTTGGGCACCTAAAATATCGATTTTTAGCATGTTTTGGGCCTGTATTTTGAAAACATTCTAGTACTGACTAGACATGTACAGATTGCTTCTGGGACCAAAAATTATCGAATTTTCGGGTGTTTTGAGGTATAATTTGAGATATTAACGGGTACAGAAGATGCATGCACATATCGACTTTTGGGCACCTAAAAGATCGATTTTCAGTATGTTTTGGGCCTGTATTTCAAAAATTCTCTAACACGGAGTAGGAATGTACAGTTCTCTTCTGGGACCCCAAAATATCGAATTTTAGGGTGTTTTGGGCCTGAATTTGAGATATCGACTTTGGGCACCTAAATATCGATTTTTAGCATGTTTTGGGCCTATATTTTGAAAATATTCTAGCACTAAGTAGGCATGCACAGATCACTTCTGGGACCCCAAAATATCGAATTTTCGGGTGTTTTGAGCCTGAATTTGAGATATATACGGGTACAGATGATGCACGCACATATCGACTTTGGACGCTTAAAATATCTATTTTTTAGCATGTTTTGGGCCTATATTTTGAAAATATTCTAGCACTGAGTAGGCATGTACAGATCGCTTCTGGGACCCCAAAATATCGAGTTTTCGGGTGTTTTGAGCCTGAATTTGAGATATAAACAGGTACAGAAGATACATGCACATATCGACTTTTGGGCACCTAAAATATCGATTTTGAGCATGTTTTGGGTCTGTATCTTGAAAATATTCTAACTAGGAATAGGGATGTACAGATCGCTTCTAGGACCCAAAAATACCGAATTTTAGGGTGTTTGGAGCATTAATTTGAGATATAACCGGGTACAGAAGATGCATGAACATATTGACTTTGGGCACCTAAAATATCGATTTTCAGCATGTTTTGGGCCTGTATTTTGAAAATGCTCTAACTAGGATTAGGCATGTACAGATCGCTTCTGGGACCCAAAAATATTGAATTTTCGGGTGTTTTGAGCCTGAATTTGAGATATAAACGGGTACAAAAGATGTATGCACATATCGACTTTGGACACTTAAAATATCGATTTTTAGCATGTTTTGAGCCTATATTATGAAAACATTCTAGCACTGACTAGACATGTACAGATCGCTTCTGGGACCCAAAATAATCAAATTTTCGGGTGTTTTGAGGTATAATTTGAGATATAAACGAGTGCAGAAGATGCATACACACTCTGACTTTGGGCACCTAAAATATCGATTTTCAGCATGTTTTGGGCCTGCATCTGAGTAGGCATGTACAGATCGCTTCTGGGATCCCAAAATATCGAATTTTCGGGTGTTTGGAGCCTGAATTTGAGATATAAACGGGTACAGAAGATGCATGCACATATCGACTTTTGGGCACCTAAAAGATCGATTTTCAGTATGTTTTGGGCCTGTATTTTGAAAATACTCTAACACGGAGTAGGCATGTACAGTTCCCTTCTGGGACTCCAAAATATCGAATTTTCGGGTGTTTTGGGCCTGAATTTGATATATCGACTTTGGGCACCTAAAATATCGATTATTAGCATGTTTTGGGCCAATATTTTGAAAATATTCTAGCACTAAGTAGGTATGTACAGATCACTTTAGGGACCCAAAAATATCGAATTTTCAGGTGTTTTGAGCCTGAATTTGAGATATAAACGGGTACAGATGATGCATGGGCATCACATATCGACTTTGGACACTTAAAATATTGATTTTTAGCATGTTTTGAGACTATATTTTGAAAACAATTCTAGCACTGAGTAGGCATGTACAGATCGCTTCTGGGACCCAAAAATATCGAATTTTCGGGTGTTTTGAGGTTGAATTTGGGATATAAACGGGTACAGAAGATGCATGCACATATCGACTTTTGGGCACCTAAAAGATCGATTTTCAGTATGTTTTGGGCCTGTATTTTAAAAATTCTCTAACACGGAGTAGGCATGTACAATTCCCTTCTGGGACCCCAAAATATCGAATTTTCGGGTGTTTTGCGCCTGAATTTTAGATATCGACTTTGGGCACCTAAATATCGATTTTTAGCATGTTTTGGGCCTATATTTTGAAAATATTCTAGCGCTAAGTAGGCATGCACCGATCACTTCTGGGACCCTAAGATATCGAATTTTCGGGTGTTTTGAGCCTGAATTTGAGATATATACGGGTACAGATGATGCATGCACATATCGACTTTGGACGCTTAAAATATCGATTTTTAGCATGTTTTGAGCCTATATTTTGAAAAAATTCTAGCACTGAGTAGGCAAGTACAGATTGCTTCTGGGACCCAAAAATATCGAATTTTCGGGTGTTTTGAGGTTGAATTTGGGATATAAACGGTTGCAGAAGATGCATACACATATTGACTTTGTTCACCTAAAATATCGATTTTCAGCTTGTTTTGGGCCTGTATTTTGAAATTACTCTAACTAGGAGTAGGGATGTACAGATCGCTTCTAGGACATAAAAATACCGAATTTTCAGGTGTTTTGAGCCTGAATTTGAGATATAAACGGGTACTGAAGATGCATGCACATATCGACTTTGGACACTTAAAATATCGATTTTTAACATGTTTTGAGCCTATATTTTGAAAACATTCTAGCACTGACTAGACATGTACAAATACTTCAGGGGCCCAAAATTATCGAATTTTCGGGTTTTTTGAAGTTGAATTTGAGATATAAACGAGTGCAGAAGATGCATACACATGTTGACTTTGGGCACCTAAAATATCGATTTTCAGCATGTTTTGGGCCTGCATCTGAGTAGGCATGTACAGATCGCTTCTGGGACCCCAAAATATCGAATTTTTGGGTGTTTGGAGCTTAAATTTGAGATATAAACGGGTACAGAAGATGCATCCACATATCGACTTTTGGGCACCTAAAAGATCGATTTTCAGTATGTTTTGGGCCTGTATATTGAAAATACTCTAACACGGAGTAGGCATGTACAGATCGCTTCTGTGACCCCAAAATATCGATTTTTTGGGTGTTTTGGGCCTGAATATGATATATTGACTTTGGGCACCTAAAATATCGATTTTTAGCATGTTTTGGGTCTGTATCTTGAAAACATTCTAACTAGGAGTAGGGATGTACAGATCGCTTCTAGGACCCAAAAATACTGATTTTTCGAGTGTTTTGAGCCTGAATTTGAGATATAAACGGGTACAGAAGGTGCATGCACATATTGACTTTGGGCACCTAAAATATCGATTTTCAGCATGTTTTGGGCCTGTATTTTGAAAATACTCTAACTAGGAGTAGGCATGTACAGATCGCTTATGGGACCCAAAAATATCGAATTTTCGGGTGTTTTGAGGTTGTATTTGAGATATAAACGGGTACTGAAGATGCATGCACATATCGACTTTGGACACTTAAAATATCGATTTTTAGTATGTTTTGAGCCTATATTTTGAAAACATTTCTAGCACTGACTATACATGTACAGATCGCTTCTGGGGCCCAAAATTATCGAATTTTCGGGTGTTTTAAAGTTGAATTTGAGATATAAACGAGTGCAGAAGATGCATACACATGTTGACTTTGGGCACCTAAAATATTGATTATTAGCATGTTTTGGGCCAATATTTTGAAAATATTCTAGCATTAAGTAGGTATGTACAGATCACTTCTGGGATCCAAAAATATCGAATTTTTGGGTCTTTTGAGCCTGAATTTGAGATATAAACGGGTACAGATGATGCATGGGCATCACATATCGACTTTGGACACTTTAAATATTGATTTTTAGCATGTTTTGAGACTATATTTTGAAAAAAATTCGAGCACTGAGTAGGCATGTACAGATCGCTTCTGGGACCCAAAAATATCGAATTTTCGGGTGTTTTGAGGTTGAATTTGGGATATAAACGAGTACAGAAGATGCATGCACATATCGACTTTTGGGCACCTAAAAGATCGATTTTTAGTATGTTTTGGGCCTGTATTTTAAAAATTCTCTAACACGGAGTAGGCATGTACAGATCGCTTCTGTGACCCCAAAATATCGATTTTTTGGGTGTTTTGGGCCTGAATTTGATATATCGACTTTGGGCACCTAAAATATCGATTTTTAGCATGTTTTGGGCCTATATTTTGAAAATACTCTAACTAGGAGTAGGGATGTACAGATCGCTTCTAGGACATAAAAAAACCGAATTTTCAGGTGTTTTGAGCCTGAATTTGAGATATAAACGGGTACTGAAGATGCATGCACATATCGACTTTGGACACTTAAAATATCGATTTTTAGCATGTTTTGAGCCTATATTTTGAAAACATTCTAGCACTGACTAGACATGTACAGTTACTTCTGGGGCCCAAAATTATCGAATTTTCGGGTGTTTTGAAGTTGAATTTGAGATATAAACGAGTGCAGAAGATGCATACACATGTTGACTTTGGGCACCTAAAATATCGATTTTCAGCATGTTTTGGGCCTGCATCTGAGTAGGCATGTACAGATCGCTTCTGGGACCCCAAAATATCGAATTTTTGGGTGTTTGGAGCCTGAATTTGAGAAATAAACGGGTACAGAAGATGCATCCACATATCGACTGTTGGGCACCTAAAAGATCGATTTTCAGTATGTTTTGGGCCTGTATATTGAAAATACTCTAACACGGAGAAGGCATGTACAGATCGCTTCTGGGACCCCAAAATATCGATTTTTTGGGTGTTTTGGGCCAGAATTTGATATATCGACATTGGGCACCTAAAATATCGATTTTTAGCATGTTTTGGGTCTGTATCTTGAAAACATTCTAACTAGGAGTAGGAATGTACAGATCGCTTCTAGGACCCAAAAATGCCGATTTTTCGGGTGTTTTGAGCCTGAATTTGAGATATAAACGGGTACAGAAGATGCATGCACATATTGACTTTGGGCACCTAAAATATCGATTTTCAGCATGTTTTGGGCCTGTATTTTGAAGATACTCTAACTAGGAGAAGGCATGTACAGATCGATTATGGGACCCAAAAATATCGAATTTTCGGGTGTTTTGAGGTTGAATTTGAGATATAAACGGGTACTGAAGATGCATGCACATATCGACTTTGGACACTTAAAATATCGATTTTTAGCATGTTTTGAGCCTATATTTTGAAAACTTTTCTAGCACTGACTAGACATGTACAGATCGCTTCTGAGGCACAAAATTATCGAATTTTCGGGTATTTTGAGGTTGAATTTGATATATAAACGAGTGCAGAATGTGCATACACATGTTGACTTTGGGCACCTAAAATATCGATTTTCAGTATATTTTGGGCCTGTATATTGAAAATACTCTAACACGGAGTAGGCATGTACAGATTGCTTCTGGGACCCTAAAATATCGAATTTTTGGGTGTTTTGGGACTGAATTTGAGATATCGACTTTGGGCACCTAAAATATCGATATTTAGCATGTTTTGGGCCTGAATATTGAAAATACTCTAACATGGAGTAGGCATATACAGATCGCTTCTGGGACCCCAAAATATGGAATTTTCGGGTGTTTTGAGCCTGAATTTGAGATATTAACGGGTACAGAAGATGCATGCACATATCGACTTTTGGGCACCTAAAATATCGATTTTTAGCATGTTTTGGGTCTGTATCTTGAAAACATTCTAAATAGGAGTAGGAATGTACAGATCGCTTCTAGGACCCAAAAAGACCGAATTTTCGGGTGTTTTGAGCCTGAATTTGAGATGTAAACGGGTACAGAAGATGCATGCACATATCGACTTCGGACACTTAAAATATCGATTTTTAGCATGTTTTGAGCCTATATTATGAAAACATTCTAGCACAGACTAGACATGTACAGATCGCTTCTGGAACCAAAATTATCGAATTTTCGGGTGTTTTGAGGTTGAATTTTAGATATAAACGAGTGCAGAAGATGCATACACATGTTGACTTTGGGCACCTAAAATATCGATTTTCAATATGTTTTGGGCCTGCATCTGAGTAGGCATGTACAGATCGATTCTGGGACCCCAAAAGATTGAGTTTTCGGGTGTTTGGAGCCTGAATTTGAGATATAAACTGGTACAGAAGATGCATGCACGTATCGACTTTGGGGTACCTAAAAGATCGATTTTCAGTATGTTTTGGGCCTGTATAATGAAAATATTCTAACATGGAGTAGGCATGTACAGTTTGCTTCTGGGACCCCAAAATATCGAATTTTCGGGTGTTTTGGGCCTGACTTTGGGATATCGATTTTGGGCACCTAATATATCGATTTTTATCATGTTTTGGGCCTATATTTTGAAAATATTCAAGCACTAAGTAGGCATTGGACCCCAAAATATCGAATTTTCGGGTGTTTTGAGCCTGAATTTGAGATATAAACGGGTACAGAAGATCCATACACATATCGACTTTGGACACTTAAAATATCGATTTTTAGCATGTTTTGAGCCTATATTTTAAAAACATTCTAGCACTAACTAGACATGTACAGATCGCTTCTGGGAACCAAAATTATCGAATTTTCGGGTGTTTTGAGGTTGAATTTGAGATATAAACGAGTACAGATGATGCATACACATGTTGACTTTGGGCACCTAAAATATCGATTTTCAGCATGTTTTGGTTCTGTATCTGAGTAGGCATGTACGGATCGCCTCTGGGACCCAAAATATCGAATTTTCGGGTGTTTTGGGCCTGAATTTAATATATCGATTTTGGGCACCTAAAATATCGATTTTTAGCATGTTTTGGGCCTATATTTTGAAAATATTCTAGCACTAAGTAGGCATGGGACCCCAAAATATCGAATTTTCGGGTGTTTTGAGCCTGAATTTGAGATATAAACGGGTACAGATGATGCATGCACATATCGACTTTGGACACTTAAAATATCGATTTTTAGCATGTTTTGAGCCTATATTTTGAAAACATTCTAGCACTGAGTAGGCATGTACAGATCGCTTCTGGGACCCAAAAATATCGAATTTTCGGGTGATTTGAGCCTGAATTTGAGATATAAACGGTTACAGAAGATGCATGCACATATTGACTTTGATCACCTAAAATATCGATTTTCAGCATGTTTTGGGCCTGTATTTTGAAAATACTCTAACAACGAGTAGGCATGTACAGATCGCTTCTGGGACCACAAAATATCGAATTTTCGGGTGTTTTGGGACTGAATTTGAGATATCGACTTTGGGCACCTAAAATATCGATTTTTAGCATGTTTTGGGCCTATATATTGAAAATATTCTAGCACTAAGTAGGCATGTACAGATCACTTCTGGGACCCCAAAATATCGAATTTTCGGGTGTTTTGAGCCTAAATTTGAGATATAAACGGGTACAGATGATGCATTCACATATCGACTTTGGACACTTAAAATATCGATTTTTTTTCATGTTTTGAGCCTATATTTTGAAAACATTCTAGCACTGAGTAGGCATGTACAGATCGCTTCTGGGACCCAAAAATATCGAATTTACGGGTGTTTTGAGGTTGAATTTGGGATATAAACGGGTGCAGAAGATGCATCCATATATCGACTTTTGGGCACCTAAAAGATCGATTTTCAGGATGTTTTGGGCCTGTATATTGAAAATACTCTAACACGGAGTAGGCATGTATAGATTGCTTCTGGGACCCCAAAATATCGAATTTTCTGGTGTTTTGGGCCTGAATTTGAGATATTGACTTTGGGCACCTAAAAGATCGATTTTTAGCATGTTTTGTGCCTTTATTTTGAAAATATTCAAGCACTAAGTAGGCATGTACAGATCACTTCTGGGACCCCAAAATATCGAATTTTCGGGTGTTTGAGCCAGAATTTGAGATGTAAACGGGTACAGAAGATGCATGCACATATCGACTTTGGACACTTAAAATATCGATTTTTAGCATGTTTTGAGCCTATATTTTGAAAACATTCTAGCACTGACTAGACATGTACAGATCGCTTCTGGGACCCAAAAATATCGAATTTTCGGGTGTTTTGAGATTGAATTTTAGATATAAACGAGTGCAGAAGATGCATACACTTGTTGACTTTGGGCACCTAAAATATCGATTTTCAGCATGTTTTGGGCCTGCATCTGAGTAGGCATGTACAGATCGCTTCTGGGACCCCAAAATATTGAGTTTTCGGGTGTTTGGAGCCTGAATTTGAGATATAAACAGGTACAGAAGATGCATGCACGTATCGACTTTGGGGCACCTAAAAGATCGATTTTCAGTATGTTTTGGGCCTGTATTATGAAAATACTCTAACACGGAGTAGGCATGTACAGATCGCTTCTGTGACCCCAAAATATCGAATTTTCGGGTGTTTTGGGCCTGAATTTGAGATATCGACGTTGGGCACCTAAAATATCGATTTTTAGCATGTTTTGGGCCTATATTTTGAAAATATTCTAGCACTAAGTAGGCATGTACAGATCACTTCTGGGACCCCAAAATATCGAATTATCGGGTGTTTTGAGCCTGAATTTGAAATATAAAAGGGTACAGATGATGCATGCACATATCGACTTTGGACACTTAAAATATCGATTTTTAGCATGTTTTGGGCCTATATTTTGAAAAATTCTAGCACTGAGTAGGCATGTGCAGATCGCTTCTGGGACCCAAAAATATCGAATTTTCGGGTGTTTTGAGGTTGAATTTGGGATATAAACGGGCACAGAAGATGCATGCACTTATCGACTTTTGGGCACCTAAAAGATCGATTTTGCGTATGTTTTGGGCCTGTATTTTGAAAATACTCTAACACGGAGTAGGCATGTACAGTTTTCTTCTGGGACCCCAAAATATCGAATTTTCGGGTGTTTTGGGCCTGAATTTAATATATCGATTTTGGGCACCTAAAATATCGATTTTTAGCATGTTTTGGGCCTATATTTTGAAAATATTCTAGCACTAAGTAGGCATGGGACCCCAAAACATCGAATTTTCGGGTGTTTTGAGCCTGAATTTGATATATAAACGGGTACAGAAGATGCATGCACATATTGACTTTGGTCACCTAAAATATCGATTTTCAGCATGTTTTGGGCCTGTATTTTGAAAATACTCTAACTAGGAGTAGGCATGTACAGATCGCTTCTGGGACCCCAAAATATCGAATTTTCGGGTGTTTTGGGCCTGAATTTGAGATATCGACTTTGGGCACCTAAAATATCGATTTTTAGCATATTTTGGGCCTATATATTGAAAATATTCTATCACTAAGTAGGCATGTACAGATCACTTCTGGGACCCCAAAATATCGAATTTTCGGGTGTTTTGAGCCTAAATTTGAGATATAAACGGGTATAGATGATGCATTCACATATCGACTTTGGACACTTAAAATATCGATTTTTGGCATGTTTTGAGCCTATATTTTGAAAACATTCTAGCACTGAGTAGGCATGTACAAATCGCTTCTGGGACCCAAAAATATCGAATTTACGGGTGTTTTGAGGTTGAATTTGAGATATAAACGGGTGCAGAAGATGCATCCATATATCGACTTTTGGGCACCTAAAAGATCGATTTTCAGGATGTTTTGGGCCTGTATATTGAAAATACTCTAACACGGAGTAGGCATGTATAGATCGCTTCTGGGACCCCAAAATATCGAATTTTCGGGTATTTTGGGCCTGAATTTGAGATATCGACTTTGGGCACCTAAAATATCGATATTGAGCATGTTTTGGGTCTGTATCTTGAAAACATTCTAACTAGGAGTAGGGATGTACAGATCGCTTCTAGGACCCAAAAATACCGAATTATCGGGTGATTTGAGCCTGAATTTGAGATATAAACGGGTACAGAAGATGCATGCACATATTGACTTTGGTCACCTGAAATATCGATTTTCAGCATGTTTGGGCCTGTATTTTGAAAATACTCTAACTAGGAGTAGGCATGTACAGATCGCTTCTCGGACCCAAAAATATCGAATTTTCGGGTGTTTTGAGCCTGAATTTGAGATATAAACGGGTACAGAAGATGAATGTACATATCGACTTTGGACACTTAAAATATCGATTTTTAGCATGTTTTGGGCCTATATTTTCAAAACATTCTAGCAATGACTAGACATGTACAGATCGCTTCTGGGACCCAAAATTATCGAATTTTCGGGTGTTTTGAGGTTGAATTTGGGATATAAACGGGTGCAGAAGATGCATCCACATATCGACTTTTGGGCACCTAAAAGATCGATTTTCAGGATGTTTTGAGCCTGTATATTGAAAATACTCTAACACGGAGTAGGCATGTATAGATCGCTTCTGGGACCCCAAAATATCGAATTTTTGGGTGTTTTGGGCCTGAATTTGAGATATCGACTTTGGGCACCTAAAATATCGATTTTAGCATGTTTTGGGCCTATGTTTTGAAAATATTCTAGCACTAAGTAGGCATGTACAGATCACTTCTGGGACCCCAAAATATCGAATTTTCGGGTGTTTTGAGCCTGAATTTGAGATATAAACGGGTACAGATGATGCATGCACATATCGACTTTGAACACTTAAAATATCGATTTTTAGCATGTTTTGAGCCTATATTTTGAAAAAAATTCTAGCACTGAGTAGGCATGTACAGATCGCTTCTGGGACCCAAAAATATCGAATTTTTGGGTGTTTTGAGGTTGAATTTGGGATATAAACGGGTACAGAAGATGCATGCACAAATCGACTTTTGGGCACCTAAAAGATCGATTTTCAGTATGTTTTGGGCCTGTATATTGAAAATACTCTAACACGGAGTAGGCATGTACAGATCGCTTCTGGGACCCCAAAATATCGAATTTTTGGGTGTTTTGGGCCTGAATTTGAGATATCGACTTTGGGCACCTAAAATATCGATTTCTAGCATGTTTTGGGCCTGAATATTGAAAATACTCTAACATGGAGTAGGCATGTACAAATCGCTTCTGGGACCCCAAAATATCGAATTTTCGGGAGTTTTGAGCCTGAATTTGAGATATAAACGGGTACAGAAGATGCATGCACATATCGAATTTTGGGCACCTAAAATATCGATTTTCAGCATGTTTTGGGTCTGTATCTTGAAAACATTCTATCTAGGAGTAGGAATGTACAGATCGCTTCTAGGACCCAAAAATATCAAATTTTCGGGTGTTTTGAGCCTGAATTTGAGATGTAAACGGGTACAGAAGATGCATGCACATATCGACTTTGGACACTTAAAATATCGATTTTTAGCATGTTTTGAGCCTATATTTTGAAAACATTCTAGCACTGACTAGACATGTACAGATCGCTTCTGGGACCCAAAAATATCGAATTTTCAGGTGTTTTGAGGTTGAATTTGAGATATAAACGAGTGCAGAAGATGCATACACATGTTGACTTTGGGCACATAAAATATCGATTTTTAGCATGTTTTGGGCCTATATTTTGTAAATATTCTAGCACTAAGTAGGCATGGGACCCCAAAATATCGAATTTTCGGGTGTTTTGAGCCTGAATTTGAGATATAAACGGGTACAGATGATGCATGCACATATCGACTTTGGACACATAAAATATCGATTTTAGCATGTTTTGAGCCTATATTTTAAAAACATTCTAGCACTGAGTAGGCATGTACAGATCGCTTCAGGGACCCAAAAATATCGAATTTTCGGGTGATTTGAGCCTGAATTTGAGATATAAACGGGTACAGAAGATTCATGCACATATTGACTTTGGTCACCTAAAATATCGATTTTGAGCATGTTTTGGGCCTGTATTTTGAAAATACTCTAACTAGGAGTAGGCATGTACAGATCGCTTCTGGGACCCCAAAATATCGAATTTTCGGGTGTTTTGAGCCTGAATTTGAGATATAAACGGGTACAGATGATGCATGCACATATCGACTTTGAACACTTAAAATATCGATTTTTAGCATGTTTTGAGCCTATATTTTGAAAAAAATTCTAGCACTGAGTAGGCATGTACAGATCGCTTCTGGGACCCAAAAATATCGAATTTTTGGGTGTTTTGAGGTTGAATTTGGGATATAAACGGGTACAGAAGATGCATGCACAAATCGACTTTTGAGCACCTAAAAGATCGATTTTCAGTATGTTTTGGGCCTGTATATTGAAAATACTATAACACGGAGTAGGCATGTACAGATCGCTTCTGGGACCCCAAAATATCGAATTTTTGGGTGTTTTGGGCCTGAATTTGAGATATCGACTTTGGGCACCTAAAATATCGATTTCTAGCATGTTTTGGGCCTGAATATTGAAAATACTCTAACATGGAGTAGGCATGTACAAATCGCTTCTGGGACCCCAAAATATCGAATTTTCGGGTGTTTTGAGGTTGAATTTGAGATATAAACGATTGCAGAAGATGCATACACATGTTGACTTTGGGCACATAAAATATCGATTTTTAGCATGTTTTGGGCCTATATTTTGAAAATATTCTAGCACTAAGTAGGCATGGGACCCCAAAATATCGATTTTTCGGGTGTTTTGAGCCTGAATTTGAGATATAAACGGGTACAGATGATGCATGCACATATCGACTTTGGACACATAAAATATCGATTTTTAGCATGTTTTGAGCCTATATTTTGAAAACATTTTAGCACTGAGTAGGGATGTACAGATCGCTTCTGGCACCGAAAAATATCGATTTTTCGGGTGTTTTGAGGTTGAATTTGGGATATAAACGGGTGCAGAAAATGCATCCACATATAGACTTTTGGGAACCTAATAGATCGATTTTCAGGATGTTTTGGGCCGGTATATTGAAAATACTCTAACACGAAGTATGCATGTATAGATCGCTTCTGGGACCCCAAAATATCGAATTTTCGGGTGTTTTGGGACTGAATTTGAGATATCGACTTTGGGCACCTAAAATATCGATTTTTAGCATGTTTTGGCCTATATTTTGAAAATATTCTAGCACTAAGTAGGCATGTACAGATCACTTCTGGGACCCCAAAATATCGAATTTTCGGGTGTTTTGATCCTGAATTTGAGATATAAACGGGTACAGATGATGCATGCACATATCGACTTTGGACACTTAAAATATCGATTTTTAGCATGTTTTTAGCCTATATTTTGAAAAAATTCTAGCACTGAGTAGGCATGTACAGATCACTTCTGGGACCCCAAAATATCGATTTTTCGGGTGTTTTGGGACTGAATTTGAGATATCGACTTTGGGCACCTAAGATATCGATTTTTAGCATGTTTTGGGCATATATTATGAAAATATTCTAGCACTAAGTAGGCATGTACAGATCACTTCTGGGACCCCAAGATATCGAATTTTCGGGTGTTTTGAGCCTGAATTTGAGATATAAACGGGTACAGAAGATGCATGCACATATCGACTTTGGACACTTAAAATATCGATTTTTAGCATGTTTTGAGCCTATAATATGAAAACATTCTAGTACTGACTAGACATGTCCAGATCGCTTCTGGGACCCAAAATTATCGAATTTTCGGGTGTTTTGAGGTTGAATTTGAGATATAAACGAGTGCAGAAGATGCATACACAAGTTGACTTTGGGCACCTAAAATATCGATTTTCAGCATGTTTTGGGCCTGCATCTGAGTAGGCATGAACATATCGCTTCTGGGACCCCAAAATATCGAATTTTCGGGTGTTTTGTGGTTGAATTTGAGATATAAACGGGTACAGAAGATGCATGCACATATCGACTTTTGGGCACCTAAAAAATCGATTTTCAGTATATTTTGGGCCTGTATTTTGAAAATACTCTAACCCGGAGTAGGCATGTACAGTTTGCTTCTGGTACCGAAAAATATCGAATTTTCGGGTGTTTTGGGCCTGAATTTGAGATATTGACTTTGGGCACCTAATATATCGATTTTTAGCATGTTTTTTGCTTATATTTTGAAAATATTCTAGCACTAAATAGGCATGTACAGATCACTTTTGGGACCCAAAAATATCGAATTTTCGGGTGTTTTGAGGTTGAATTTGGGATATAAACGGGTGCAGAAGATGCATACATATATTGACTTTGGTCACCTAAAATATCGATTTTCAGCTTGTTTTGGGCCTGTATTTTAAAAATACTCTAACACGGAGTAGGCAAGTACAGATCGCTTGTGGGACCCAAAAATATCGAATTTTCGGGTGTTTGGAGCCTGAATTTGAGATATAAACAGGTACAGAAGATGCATGCACATATCTACTTTTGGGCACCTAAAAGATCGATTTTCAGTATGTTTTGGGCCTGCATTTTGAAAATACTCTAACACGGAGTAGGAATGTACAGTTTGCTTCTAGGACCCCAAAATATCGAATTTTCGGGTGTTTTGGGACTGAATTTGAGATATTGACATTGGGCACCTAAAATATCGATTGTTAGCATGTTTTGGACCTATATTTTGAAAATATTTTAGCACTAAGTAGGCATGTACAGATCACTTCTGGGACCCCAAAATATCGAATTTTTGGGTGCTTTGAGACTGAATTTGAGATATAAACGGGTACAGAAGATGCATGCACATATCGACTTTTGGGCACCTAAAATATCGATTTTGAGCATGTTTTGGGTCTGTATCTCTAAAACATTCTAACTAGGAGTAGGGATGTACAGATCGCTTCTAGGACCCAAAAATACCGAATTTTCGGGTGTTTTGAGCCAGAATTTGAGATATAAACGGGTACAGAAGATGCATGCAAATATTGACATTGGGCACCTAAAATATCGATTTTCAGCATTTTTGGGCCTGTATTTTGAAAATACTCTAACTAGGAGTAGGCATGTACAGATCGCTTCTGGGACCCAAAAATATCGAATTTTTGGGTGTTTTGAGCCTGAATTTGAGATATAAACGGGTACAGAAGATGCATGCACATATCGACTTTGGACACTTAAAATATCGATTTTTAGCATGTTTTGAGCCTATATATTGAAAACATTCTAGCACTGACTAGACATGTACAGATCGCTTCTGGGACCCAAAATTATCGAATTTTCGGGTATTTTGAGGTTGAATTTGAGATATAAACGAGTGCAGAAGATGCATACACATGTTGACTTTGGGCACCTAAAAATATCGATTTTCAGCATGTTTTGGTTCTGCATCTGAGTAGGCATCTACAGATTGCTTCTGGGACCCAAAATATTGAATTTTTGGGTGTTTGGAGCCTGAATTTCATATATAAACGGGTACAGAAGATGAATGCACATATCGACTTTTGGACACCTAAGTGATCGATTTTCAGTATGTTTTTGGCCTGTATTTTGAAAATACTTTAAAACGGAGTAGGCATGTACAGTTCGCTTCTGGGACCCCAAAATATCGATTTTTCGGGTGTTTTGAGATTGAATTTGAGATATAAACGGGTGCAGAAGATGCATACACATATTGACATTGGTCACCTAAAATATCGATTTTCAGCTTGTTTTGGGCCTGTATTCTGAAAATACTCTAACACGGAGTAGGCAAGTACAGATCGCTTCTGGGACCCCAAAATATCGAATTTTTTGGTGTTTTGAGCCTGAATTTGAGATATAAACGGGTGCAGAAGATGCATACACATATTGACTTTGGTCACCTAAAATATCGATTTTCAGCTTGTTTTGAGCCTGTATTCTGAAAATACTCTAACACGGAGTAGGCAAGTACAGATCGCTTCTGGGACCCCAAAATATCGAATTTTTTGGTGTTTTGAGCCTGAATTTGAGATATAAACGGGTACAGAAGATGCATGCACATATCGACTTTTGGGCACCTAAAATATCGATTTTGAGCATGTTTTGAGTCTGTATCTTGAAAACATTCTAACTAGGAGTAGGGATGTACAGATCGCTTCTAGGACCCAAAAATACCGAATTTTCGGGTGTGTTGAGCCTGAATTTGAGATATAAACGGGTACAGAAGATGCATGCACATATTGACTTTGGGCACCTAAAATATCGATTTTCAGCATGTTTTGGGCCTGTATTTTGAAAATACTCTAACTAGGAGTAGGCATGTACAGATCGCTTCTGGGACCCAAAAAATATCGAGTTTTCGTGTGTTTTGATCCTGAATTTGAGATATAAACCGGTACAGAAGATGCATGCACATATCGACTTTGGACACTTAAAATATCGATTTTTAGCATGTTTTGAGCCTTTATTTTGAAAACATTCTAGCACTGACTAGACATGTACAGATCGCTTCTGGGACCCAAAATTATCGAATTTTCGGGTGTTTTGAGATTGAATTTGAGATATAAACGAGTGCAGAAGATGCATACACATGTTGGCTTTGGGTACCTAAAATATCGATTTTCAGCATGTTTTGGGCCTGCATCTGAGTAGGCATGTACAGATCACTTCTGGGACCCCAAAATATCGAGTTTTCGAGTGTTTTGGGCCTAAATTTGAGATATCGACTTTGGGCACCTAAAATATCGATTTTTAGCATGTTTTAAGCCTATATTTTGAAAATATTCTAGTACTAAGTAGGCATGTACAGATCACTTCTGGGACCCCAAAATATCGAATTTTTGGGTGTTTTGAGCTTGAATGTGAGATATAAACGGGTACAGATGATGCATGCACATATCGACTTTGGACACTTAAAATATCGATTTTTAGCATGTTTTAAGCCTATATTTTGAAAACATTCTAGCACTGAGTAGGCATGTACAGATCGCTTCTGGGACCCAAAAATATTGAATTTTCGGGTGTTTTGAGGTTGAATTTGGGATATAAACGGGTGCAGAAGATGCATACACATATTGACTTTGGTCAACTAAAATATCGATTTTCAGCTTGTTTTGGGCCTGTATTTTGAAAATACTCTACCACGGAGTTGGCAAGTACAGATCGCTTCTGGGACCCAAAAATATCGTATTTTCGGGTGTTTTGAGCCTGAATTTGTGATATAAACGGGTACAGAAGATGCATGCACATATCGACTTTTTGGCACCTAAAAGATCGATTTTCAGTATGTTTTGGGCCTGCATTTTGACAATACTCTAACACGGAGTAGGCATGTACTGTTCACTTCTTGGAACCCAAAATATCGAATTTTCGGGTGTTTTGGGACTGAATTTGAGATATCGACTTTGGGCACCTAAAATATCGATTTTTAGCATGTTTTGGGCCTATATTTTGAAAATATTCTAGCACTAAGTAGGCATGTACAGATCACTTCTGGAACCCCAAGATATCGAATTTTAGGGTGTTTTGAGCCTGAATTTGAGATATAAACGTGTACAGATGATGCATGCACATATTGACTTTGGTCACCTAAAATATCGATTTTTAGCATGTTTTGAGCCTATATTTTGAAAACATTCTAGCACTGAGTAGGCATGAACAGATCGCTTGTGGGACCCCAAAATATCGAATTTTCGGGTGTTTGGAGCCTGAATTTGAGATATAAACAGGTACAGAAGATGCATGCACATATCTACTTTTGGGCACCTAAAAGATCGATTTTCAGTATGTTTTGGGCCTGTATTTTGAAAATACTCTAACACGGAGTAGGAATGTACAGTTTGCTTCTGGAACCCCAAAATATCGAATTTTCGGGTGTTTTGGGATTGAATTTGAGATATTGACTTTGGGCACCTAAAATATCGATTGTTAGCATGTTTTGGTCCTATATTTTGAAAATATTCTAGCACTAAGTAGACATGTACAGATCACTTCTGGGACCCCAAAATATCGAATTTTTGGGTGCTTTGAGCCTGAATTTGAGATATAAACGGGTACAGAAGATGCATGCACATATCGACTTTTGGGCACCTAAAATATCGATTTTGAGCATGTTTTGGGTCTGTATCTCTAAAACATTCTAACTAGGAGTAGGGATGTACAGATCGCTTCTAGGACCCAAAAATACCGAATTTTCGGGTGTTTTGAGCCAGAATTTGAGATATAAATGGGTACAGAAGATTCATGCAAATATTGACATTGGGCACCTAAAATATCGATTTTCAGCATTTTTGTGCCTGTATTTTGAAAATACTCTAACTAGGAGTAGGCATGTACAGATCGCTTCTGGGACCCAAAAATATCGAATTTTTGGGTGTTTTGAGCCTGAATTTGAGATATAAACGGGTACAGAAGATGCATGCACATATCGACTTTGGACACTTAAAATATCGATTTTTAGCATGTTTTGAGCCTATATATTGAAAACATTCTAGCACTGACTAGACATGTACAGATCGCTTCTGGGACCCAAAATTATCGAATTTTCGGGTATTTTGAGGTTGAATTTGAGATATAAACGAGTGCAGAAGATGCATACACATGTTGACTTTGGGCACCTAAAAATATCGATTTTCAGCATGTTTTGGTTCTGCATCTGAGTAGGCATCTACAGATTGCTTCTGGGACCCAAAATATTGAATTTTTGGGTGTTTGGAGCCTGAATTTCATATATAAACGGGTACAGAAGATGAATGCACATATCGACTTTTGGACACCTAAGTGATCGATTTTCAGTATGTTTTGGGCCTGTATTTTGAAAATACTTTAAAACGGAGTAGGCATGTACAGTTCGCTTCTGGGACCCCAAAATATCGAATTTTCGGGTGTTTTGAGATTGAATTTGAGATATAAACGGGTGCAGAAGATGCATACACATATTGACATTGGTCACCTAAAATATCGATTTTCAGCTTGTTTTGGGCCTGTATTCTGAAAATACTCTAACACGGAGTAGGCAAGTACAGATCGCTTCTGGGACCCCAAAATATCGAATTTTTTGTTGTTTTGAGCCTGAATTTGAGATATAAACGGGTGCAGAAGATGCATACACATATTGACTTTGGTCACCTAAAAATATCGATTTTCAGCTTGTTTTGAGCCTGTATTCTGAAAATACTCTAACACGGAGTAGGCAAGTACAGATCGCTTCTGGGACCCCAAAATATCGAATTTTTTGGTGTTTTGAGCCTGAATTTGAGATATAAACGGGTACAGAAGATGCATGCACATATCGACTTTTGGGCACCTAAAATATCGATTTTGAGCATGTTTTGAGTCTGTATCTTGAAAACATTCTAACTAGGAGTAGGGATGTACAGATCGCTTCTAGGACCCAAAAATACCGAATTTTCGGGTGTGTTGAGCCTGAATTTGAGATATAAACGGGTACAGAAGATGCATGCACATATTGACTTTGGGCACCTAAAATATCGATTTTCAGCATGTTTTGGGCCTGTATTTTGAAAATACTCAAACTAGGAGTAGGCATGAACAGATCGCTTCTGGGACCCAAAAAATATCGAGTTTTCGTGTGTTTTGATCCTGAATTTGAGATATAAACCGGTACAGAAGATGCATGCACATATCGACTTTGGACACTTAAAATATCGATTTTTAGCATGTTTTGAGCCTTTATTTTGAAAACATTCTAGCACTGACTAGACATGTACAGATCGCTTCTGGGACCCAAAATTATCGAATTTTCGGGTGTTTTGAGATTGAATTTGAGATATAAACGAGTGCAGAAGATGCATACACATGTTGTCTTTGGGTACCTAAAATATCGATTTTCAGCATGTTTTGGGCCTGCATCTGAGTAGGCATGTACAGATCGCTTCTGGGACCCCAAAATATCGAGTTTTCGAGTGTTTTGGGCCTAAATTTGAGATATCGACTTTGGGCACCTAAAATATCGATTTTTAGCATGTTTTAAGCCTATATTTTGAAAATATTCTAGTACTAAGTAGGCATGTACAGATCACTTCTGGGACCCCAAAATATCGAATTTTTGGGTGTTTTGAGCTTGAATTTGAGATATAAACGGGTACAGACGATGCATGCACATATCGACTTTGGACACTTAAAATATCGATTTTTAGCATGTTTTAAGCCTATATTTTGAAAACATTCTAGCACTGAGTAGGCATGTACAGATCGCTTCTGGGACCCAAAAATATTGAATTTTCGGGTGTTTTGAGGTTGAATTTGGGATATAAACGGGTGCAGAAGATGCATACACATATTGACTTTGGTCAACTAAAATATCGATTTTCAGCTTGTTTTGGGCCTGTATTTTGAAAATACTCTACCACGGAGTTGGCAAGTACAGATCGCTTCTGGGACCCAAAAATATCGTATTTTCGGGTGTTTTGAGCCTGAATTTGTGATATAAACGGGTACAGAAGATACATGCACATATCGACTTTTTGGCACCTAAAAGATCGATTTTCAGTATGTTTTGGGCATGCATTTTGAAAATACTCTAACACGGAGTAGGCATGTACTGTTCGCTTCTGGGACCCCAAAATATCGAATTTTCGGGTGTTTTGGGACTGAATTTGAGATATCGACTTTGGGCACCTAAAATATCGATTTTTAGCATGTTTTGGGCCTATATTTTGAAAATATTCTAGCACTAAGTAGGCATGTACAGATCACTTCTGGGACCCCAAGATATCGAATTTTAGGGTGTTTTGAGCCTGAATTTGAGATATAAACGTGTACAGATGATGCATGCACATATCGACTTTGGACACTTAAAATATCGATTTTTAGCATGTTTTGAGCCTATATTTTGAAAACATTCTAGCACTGAGTAGGCATGAACAGATCGCTTCTGGGACCCCAAAATATCGAATTTTCGGGTGTTTGGAGCCTGAATTTGAGATATAAACAGGTACAGAAGATGCATGCACATATCTACTTTTGGGCACCTAAAAGATCGATTTTCAGTATGTTTTGGGCCTGTATTTTGAAAATACTCTAACACGGAGTAGGAATGTACAGTTTGCTTCTGGAACCCCAAAATATCGAATTTTCGGGTGTTTTGGGATTGAATTTGAGATATTGACTTTGGGCACCTAAAATATCGATTGTTAGCATGTTTTGGTCCTATATTTTGAAAATATTCTAGCACTAAGTAGGCATGTACAGATCACTTCTGGGACCCCAAAATATCGAATTTTCGGGTGTTTTCAGCCTGAATTTGAGATATAAACGGGTACAGAAGATGCATGCACATATCGACTTTTGGGCACCTAAAATATCGATTTTGAGCATGTTTTGGGTCTGTATCTTGAAAACATTCTAACTAGGAGTAGGGATGTACAGATCGCTTCTAGAACCCAAAAATACCGAATTTTAGGGTGTTTTGAGGATGAATTTGGGATATAAACGGGTGCAGAAGATGCATACACATATTGACTTTGGTCACCTAAAATATTGATTTTCAGCTTGTTTTCTGCCTGCATTTTGAAAATACTCTAACACGGAGTAGGCAAGTACAGATCGCTTCTGGGACCCCAAAATATCGAATTTTCGGGTGTTTTGGGCCTGAATTTGAGATATCGACTTTGGGCACCTAAAATATCGATTTTTAGCATTTTTTGGGCTTTTATTTTGAAAATATTCTAGCACTGAGTAGGCATGTACAGATCGCTTCTGGGACCCCCCGAAAACCGAATTTTCGGGTGTTTTGAGCCTGAATTTGAGATATAAACGGGTACACCTAAAATATCGATTTTCAGCATGTTTTGGGCCTGTATTTTGAAAATACTCTAACTAGGTATAGGCATGTACAGATCGCTTCTAGGACCCAAAAATATCGAATTTTCGGGTGTTTTGAGCCTGAATTTGAAATATAAACGGGTACAGATGATGCATGCACATATCGACTTTGGACACTTAAAATATCGATTTTTAGCATGTTTTGAGCCTATATATTAAAACATTCTATCACTGACTAGACATGTACAGATCGCTTCTGGGACCCAAAATTATCGAATTTTCGGGTGTTTTGAGGTTGAATTTGAGATATAAACGAGTGTATAAGATGCATACACATGTTGACTTTGGGCACCTAAAATTTCGATTTTCAGCATGTTTTGGGCCTGCATCTAAGTAGGCATGTACAGATCGCTTCTGGGACCCCAAAATATCGAAATTTCGGGTGTTTGGAGCCTGAATTTGAGATATAAACGGGTACAGAAGATGCATGCACATATCGACTTTTGGGCACCTAAAAGATCGAATTCCAGTATGTTTTGGGCCTGTATATTGAAAACACTCTAACACGGAGTAGGCATGTACAGATCACTTCTGGGACCCCAAAATATCGAATTTTTGGGTGTTTTGGGACTGAATTTGAGATATCGACTTTAGGCACCTAAAATATCGATTTTTAGCATGTTTTCGGCCTTTATTTTGAAATTATTCTAGCACTGAGTAGGCATGTACAGATCGCTTCTGGGACCCCAAAATATCGAATTTTCGGGTGTTTTGAGCCTGAATTTGAGATATAAACGGGTACAGAAGATGCATGCACATATTGACTTTGGGCACCTAAAATATCGATTTTCAGCATGTTTTGGGCCTGTATTTTGAAAATACTCTAACTAGGAGTAGGCATGTACAGATCGCTTCTGGGACCCCAAAATATCGAATTTTCGGGTGTTTTGAACATGAATTTGAGATATAAACGGGTACAGAAGATGCATGCACATATCGACTTTGGAAACTTAAAATATCGATTTTTAACATGTTGAGAGCCTATATTTTGAAAACATTCTAGCATTGACTAGACATGTACAGATCGCTTCTGGGACCCCAAAATATCGAATTTTCGGGTGTTTTGAGGTTGAATTTGAGATATAAACGAGTGCAGAAGATGGATACACATGTTGACTTTGGTCACCTAAAATATCGATTTTCAGCATGTTTTGGGCCTGCATCTGAGTAGGCATGTACAGATCGCTTCTGGGACCCCAAAATATCGAATTTTTGGGTGTTTGGAGCCTGAATTTGAGATATAAACGGGTACAGAAGATGCATGCACATATCGACTTTTGGGCACCTAAAAGATCGATTTCCAGTATGTTTTGGGCCTGTATTTTGAAAATACTCTAACACGGAGTAGGCATGTACAGTTTCCTTTTGGGACCCCAAAATATCGAATTTTCGGGTGTTTTGAGCCTGAATTTGAGATATAAACGGGTACAGATGATGCATGCACATATCGATTTTGGACACTTAAAATATCGATTTTTAGCATGTTTTAAGCCTATATTTTGAAAACATTCTAGCACTGAGTAGGCATGTACAGATCGCTTCTGGGACCCAAAAATATTGAATTTTCGGGTGTTTTGAGGTTGAATTTGGGATATAAACGGGTGCAGAAGATGCATACACATATTGACTTTGGGCACCTAAAATATCGATTTTCAGCATGTTTTGGGCCTGTATTTTGAAAACATTCTAGCACTGACTAGACATGTACAGATCGCTTCTGGGACCCAAAATTATCGAATTTTCGGGTGTTTTGAGATTGAATTTGAGATATAAACGAGTGCAGAAGATGCATACACATGTTGGCTTTGGGTACCTAAAATATCGATTTTCAGCATGTTTTGGGCCTGCATCTGAGTAGGCATGTACAGATCGCTTCTGGGACCCCAAAATATCGAGTTTTCGAGTGTTTTGGGCCTAAATTTGAGATATCGACTTTGGGCACCTAAAATATCGATTTTTATCATGTTTTAAGCCTATATTTTGAAAATATTCTAGTTCTAAGTAGGCATGTACAGATCACTTCTGGGACCCCAAAATATCGAATTTTTGGGTGTTTTGAGCTTGAATTTGAGATATAAACGGGTACAGATGATGCATGCACATATCGACTTTGGACACTTAAAATATCGATTTTTAGCATGTTTTAAGCCTATATTTTGAAAACATTCTAGCACTGAGTAGGCATGTACAGATCGCTTCTGGGACCCAAAAATATTGAATTTTCGGGTGTTTTGAGGTTGAATTTGGGATATAAACGGGTGCAGAAGATGCATACACATATTGACTTTGGTCAACTAAAATATCGATTTTCAGCTTGTTTTGGGCCTGTATTTTGAAAATACTCTACCACGGAGTTGGCAAGTACAGATCGCTTCTGGGACCCAAAAATATCGTATTTTCGGGTGTTTTGAGCCTGAATATGTGATATAAACGGGTACAGAAGATGCATGCACATATCGACTTTTTGGCACCTAAAAGATCGATTTTCAGTATGTTTTGGGCCTGTATTTTGAAAATACTCTAACACGGAGTAGGAATGTACAGTTTGCTTCTGGGACCCCAAAATATCGAATTTTCGGGTGTTTTGGGACTGAATTTGAGATATCGACTTTGGGCACCTAAAATATCGATTGTTAGCATGTTTTGGGCCTATATTTTGAAAATATTCTAGCACTAAGTAGGCATGTACAGATCACTTCTGGGACCCCAAAATATCGAATTTTCGGGTGTTTTGAGCCTGAATTTGAGATATAAACGGGTACAGAAGATGCATGCACATATCGACTTTTGGGCACCTAAAATATCGATTTTGAGCATGTTTTGGGTCTGTATCTTGAAAACATTCTAACTAGGAGTAGGGATGTACAGATCGCTTCTAGGACCCAAAAATACCGAATTTTAGGGTGTTTTGAGGATGAATTTGGGATATAAACGGGTGCAGAAGATGCATACACATATTGACTTTGGTCACCTAAAATATCGATTTTCAGCTTGTTTTGGGCCTGCATTTTGAAAATACTCTAACACGGAGTAGGCAAGTACAGATCGCTTCTGGGACCCCAAAATATCGAATTTTCGGGTGTTTTGGGCCTGAATTTGAGATATCGACTTTGGGCACCTAAAATATCGATTTTTAGCATTTTTTGGGCTTTTATTTTGAAAATATTCTAGCACTGAGTAGGCATGTACAGATCGCTTCTGGGACCCCCCTAAAACCGAATTTTCGGGTGTTTTGAGCCTGAATTTGAGATATAAACGGGTACAGATGATGCATGCACATATTTACTTTGTGCACCTAAAATATCGATTTTCAGCATGTTTTGGGCCTGTATTTTGAAAATACTCTAACTAGGTATAGGCATGTACAGATCGCTTCTAGGACCCAAAAATATCGAATTTTCGGGTGTTTTGAGCCTGAATTTGAGATATAAACGGGTACAGATGATGCATGCACATATCGACTTTGGACACTTAAAATATCGATTTTTAGCATGTTTTGAGCCTATATATTAAAACATTCTATCACTGACTAGACATGTACAGATCGCTTCTGGGACCCAAAATTATCGAATTTTCGGGTGTTTTGAGGTTGAATTTGAGATATAAACGAGTGTATAAGATGCATACACATGTTGACTTTGGGCACCTAAAATTTCGATTTTCAGCATGTTTTGGGCCTGCATCTAAGTAGGCATGTACAGATCGCTTCTGGGACCCCAAAATATCGAAATTTCGGGTGTTTGGAGCCTGAATTTGAGATATAAACGGGTACAGAAGATGCATGCACATATCGACTTTTGGGCACCTAAAAGATCGAATTCCAGTATGTTTTGGGCCTGTATATTGAAAACACTCTAACACGGAGTAGGCATGTACAGATCACTTCTGGGACCCCAAAATATCGAATTTTTGGGTGTTTTGGGACTGAATTTGAGATATCGACTTTAGGCACCTAAAATATCGATTTTTAGCATGTTTTCGGCCTTTATTTTGAAATTATTCTAGCACTGAGTAGGCATGTACAGATCGCTTCTGGGACCCCAAAATATCGAATTTTCGGGTGTTTTGAGCCTGAATTTGAGATATAAACGGGTACAGAAGATGCATGCACATATTGACTTTGGGCACCTAAAATATCGATTTTCAGCATGTTTTGGGCCTGTATTTTGAAAATACTCTAACTAGGAGTAGGCATGTACAGATCGCTTCTGGGACCCCAAAATATCGAATTTTCGGGTGTTTTGAACATGAATTTGAGATATAAACGGGTACAGAAGATGCATGCACATATCGACTTTGGAAACTTAAAATATCGATTTTTAACATGTTGTGAGCCTATATTTTGAAAACATTCTAGCATTGACTAGACATGTACAGATCGCTTCTGGGACCCCAAAATATCGAATTTTCGGGTGTTTTGAGGTTGAATTTGAGATATAAACGAGTGCAGAAGATGGATACACATATTGACTTTGGTCACCTAAAATATCGATTTTCAGCATGTTTTGGGCCTGCATCTGAGTAGGCATGTACAGATCGCTTCTGGGACCCCAAAATATCGAATTTTTGGGGGTTTGGAGCCTGAATTTGAGATATAAACGGGTACAGAAGATGCATGCACATATCGACTTTTGGGCACCTAAAAGATCGATTTCCAGTATGTTTTGGGCCTGTATTTTGAAAATACTCTAACACGGAGTAGGCATGTACAGTTTCCTTTTGGGACCCCAAAATATCGAATTTTCGGGTGTTTTGAGCCTGAATTTGAGATATAAACGGGTACAGATGATGCATGCACATATCGATTTTGGACACTTAAAATATCGATTTTTAGCATGTTTTGAGCCTATATTTTGAAACAATTCTAGCACTCAGTAGGCATGTACAGATCGCTTCTGGGACCCCAAAATATCGAATTTTTGGGTGTTTTGAGGTTGAATTTGGGATATAAACGGGTGCAGAAGATGCATACACATATTGACTTTGGTCACCTAAAATATCGATTTTCAGCTTGTTTTGGGCCTGTATTTTGAAAATACTCTAACACGGAGTAAGCAAGTACAGATCGCTTCTGGGACCCCAAAATATCGAATTTTCGGGTGTTTTGGGCCTGAATTTGAGATATCGACTTTGGGCACCTAAAATATCGATTTTAGCATGTTTTGGGCCTTTATTTTGAAAATATTCTAGCACTAAGTAGGCATGTACAGATATCTTCTGGGACCCCAAAATATCGAATTTTCGGGTGTTTTGAGCCTGAATTTGAGATATAAACGGGTACAGATGATGCATGCACATATCGATTTTGGACACTTAAAATATCGATTTTTAGCATGTTTTGAGCCTATATTTTGAAACAATTCTAGCACTGAGTAGGCATGTACAGATCGCTTCAGGGACCCCAAAATATCGAATTTTTGGGTGTTTTGAGGTTGAATTTGGGATATAAACGGGTGCAGAAGATGCATACACATATTGACTTTGGTCACCTAAAATATCGATTTTCAGCTTGTTTTGGGCCTGTATTTTGAAAATACTCTAACACGGAGTAGGCAAGTACAGATCGCTTCTGGGACCCCAAAATATCGAATTTTCGGGTGTTTTGGGCCTGAATTTGAGATATCGACTTTGGGCACCTAAAATATCGATTTTTAGCATTTTTTGGGCTTTTATTTTGAAAATATTCTAGCACTGAGTAGGCATGTACAGATCGCTTCTGGGACCCCCCAAAAACTTAATTTTCGGGTGTTTTGAGCCTGAATTTGAGATATAAACGGGTACAGATGATGCATGCACATATTTACTTTGTGCACCTAAAATATCGATTTTCAGCATGTTTTGGGCCTGTATTTTGAAAATACTCTAACTAGGTATAGGCATGTACAGATCGCTTCTAGGACCCAAAAATATCGAATTTTCGGGTGATTTGAGCCTGAATTTGAGATATAAACGGGTACAGATGATGCATGCACATAACGACTTTGGACACTTAAAATATCGATTTTTAGCATGTTTTGAGCCTATATATTAAAACATTCTATCACTGACTAGACATGTACAGATCGCTTCTGGGACCCAAAATTATCGAATTTTCGGGTGTTTTGAGGGTGAATTTGAGATATAAACGAGTGCATAAGATGCATACACATGTTGACTTTGGGCACCTAAAATATCGATTTTCAGCATGTTTTGGGCCTGCATCTAAGTAGGCATGTACAGATCGCTTTTGGGACCCCAAAATATCGAAATTTCGGGTGTTTGGAGCCTGAATTTGAGATATAAACGGGTACAGAAGATGCATGCACATATCGACTTTTGGGCACCTAAAAGATCGATTTCCAGTATATTTTGGGCCTGTATTTTGAAACAATTCTAGCACTGAGTAGGCATGTACAGATCGCTTCTGGGACCCCCCAAAAACCGAATTTTCGGGTGTTTTGAGCCTGAATTTGAGATATAAACGGGTACAGATGATGCATGCACATATTGACTTTGTTCACCTAAAATATCGATTTTCAGCATGTTTTGGGCTTGTATTTTGAAAATACTCTAACTAGGAAATGGCATGTACAGATCGCTTCAAGGACCCAAAAATATCGAATTTTCGGGTGTTTTGAACCTGAATTTGAGATATAAACGGGTACAGAAGATGCATGCACATATCGACTTTGTACACTTAAAATATCGATTTTTAGCATGTTTTGAGCCTATATTTTGAAAACATTATATCACTGACTAGACATGTACAGATCGCTTCTGGGACCCAAAATTATCGAATTTTCGGGTGTTTTGAGGTTGAATTTGAGATATAAAAGAGTGCATAAGATGCATACACATGTTGACTTTGGGCACCTAAAATATCGATTTTCAGCATGTTTTGGGCCTGCATCTAAGTAGGCATGTACAGATCGCTTCTGGGACCCCAAAATATCGAAATTTCGGGTGTTTGGAGCCTGAATTTGAGATATAAACGGGTACAGAAGATGCATGCACATATCGACTTTTGGGCACCTAGAAGATCGATTTCCAGTATGTTTTGGGCCTGTATTTTAAAAATATTCTAGCACTAAGTAGGCATGTACAGATTACTTCAGGGACCCCAAAATATCGAATTTTCGGGTGTTTGGAGCCTGAATTTGAGATATAAACGGGTACAGATGATGCAAGCACATATCGACTTTGGACACTTAAAATATCGATTTTTTGCATATTTTGAGCCTATTTTTTGAAACAATTCTAGCACTGAGTAGGCATGTACAGATCGCTTCTTGGACCCAAAACTATCGAAGTTTTGGGTGTTTTCGGCCTGAATTAGAGATATCGACTTTGGGCACCTAAAATATCGATTTGTAGCATGTTTTGGGCCTATATTTTGAAAATATTCTAGCACTACGTAGGCATGTACAGATCGCTTCTAGGACCCAAAAATATCGAATTTTCGGGTGTTTTGAACCTGAATTTGAGATATAAACGGGTACAGAAGATGCATGCACATATCGACTTTGTACACTTAAAATATCGATTTTTAGCATGTTTTGAGCCTATATTTTGAAAACATTCTATCACTGACTAGACATGTACAGATCGCTTCTGGGACCCAAAATTATCGAATTTTCGGGTGTTTTGAGGTTGAATTTGAGATATAAACGAGTGCATAAGATGCATACACATGTTGACTTTGGGCACCTAAAATATCGATTTTCAGCATGTTTTGGGCCTGCATCTAAGTAGGCATGTACAGATCGCTTCTGGGACCCCAAAATATCGAAATTTCGGGTGTTTGGAGCCTGAATTTGAGATATAAACGGGTACAGAAGATGCATGCACATATCGACTTTTGGGCACCTAAAAGATCGATTTCCAGTATGTTTTGGGCCTGTATTTTGAAAATATTCTAGCACTAAGTAGGCATGTACAGATTACTTCAGGGACCCCAAAATATCGAATTTTCGGGTGTTTGGAGCCTGAATTTGAGATATAAACGGGTACAGATGATGCAAGCACATATCGACTTTGGACACTTAAAATATCGATTTTTTGCATGTTTTGAGCCTATTTTTTGAAACAATTCTAGCACTGAGTAGGCATGTACAGATCGCTTCTGGGACCCAAAACTATCGAATTTTTGGGTGTTTTCGGCCTGAATTAGAGATATCGACTTTGGGCACCTAAAATATCGATTTGTAGCATGTTTTGGGTCTATATTTTAAAAAATATTCTTGCACTACGTAGGCATGTACAGATCAGTTCTGGGACCCCAAAATATCGAATTTTCGGGTGTTTTGAGCCTGAATTTGAGATATAAACGGGTACAGATGATGCATGCACATATCGACTTTGGACACTTAAAATATCGATTTTTAGCATGTTTTGAGCCTATATTTTAAAACAATTTTATCACCGAGTAGGCATGTACAGATCGCTTCTGGGACCCAAAATTATCGAATTTTCAGGTGTTTTGAGGTTGAATTTGAGATATAAACGAGTGCAGAAGATGCATACACATGTTGACTTTGGGCACCTAAAATATCGATTTTCAGCATGTTTTGGGCCTGCTTCTGAGTAGGAGTGTACAGATCGCTTCTGGGACCCAAAAATATCGAATTTTCGGGTAATTTGAGCCTGAATTTGAAATATAAACGGGTACAGAAGATTCATGCACATATCGACTTTGGACACTTAAAATATCGATTTTTAGCATGTTTTGAGCCTATATATTGAAAACATTCTAGCACTAACTAGACATGTACAGATCGCTTCTGGGACCCAAAATTATCGAATTTTCAGGTGTTTTGAGGTTGAATTTGAGATATAAACGAGTGCAGAAGATGCATACACATGTTGACTTTGGGCACCTAAAATATCGATTTTCAGCATGTTTTGGGCCTGCTTCTGAGTAGGCGTGTACAGATCGCTTCTGGGACCCCAAAATATCGAATTTTCGAGTGTTTGGAGCCTGAATTCGAGATATAAACGGGTGCAGAAGATGCATGCACATATCGACTTTTGGGCACCTAAAAGATCGATTTTCAGTATGTTTTGGGCCTGTATTTTGAAAATACTCTAACACGGAGTAGGCATGTACAGTTCGCTTCTGGGACCCCAAAATATCGAATTTTCCGGGGTTTTGGGCCTGAATTTGAGATATCGACTTTGGGCACCTAAAATATCGATTTGTAGCATGTTTTGGGCCTATATTTTGAAAATATTCTAGCACTAAGTAGGCATGTACAGATCAGTTCTGGGACCCCAAAATATCGATTTTTCGGGTGTTTTGAGCCTGACTTTGAGATATAAACGGGTACAGATGATGCATGCACATATCGACTTTGGACACTTAAAATATCGATTTTTAGCATGTTTTGAGCATATAAATTAAAACAATTCTAACACCGAGTAGGCATGTACAGATCGCTTCTGGGACCCAAAAATATCGAATTTTCGGGTGTTTTGAGGTTTAATTTCGGATATAAACGGGTACAGAAGATGCATACACATATTGACTTTGGTCACCTAAAATATCGATTTTCAGCTTGTTTTGGGCCTCTATTTTGAAAATACTCAAACACGGAGTAGGCAAGTACAGGTCGCTTCTGGGACCCCAAAATATCGAATTTTCGGGTGTTTGGAGCCTGAATTTGAGATATAAACCGGTACAGAAGATGCTTCCACATGTCGACTTTTGGGCACCTAAAAGATCGATTTTCAGTATGTTTTGGGCCTGTATATTGAAAATACTCTAACACGGAGTAGGCATGTACTGATCGCTTCTGGGACCCCAAAAAATCGAATTTTCGGGTGTTTTGAGCCTGAATTTGAGATATAAACGGGTTCAGAAGATTCATGCACATATCGACTTTGGACACTTAAAATATCGATTTTTAGCATGTTTTGAGCCTATATTTTGAAAACATTCTAGCACTAACTAGACATGTACAGATCGCTTCTGGGACCCAAAATTATCGAATTTTCAGGTGTTTTGAGGTTGAATTTGAGATATAAACGAGTGCAGAAGATGCATACACATGTTGACTTTGGGCACCTAAAATATCGATTTTCAGCATGTTTTGGGCCTGCTTCTGAGTAGGCGTGTACAGATCGCTTCTGGGACCCCAAAATATCGAATTTTCGGGTGTTTGGAGCCTGAATTTGAGATATAAACGGTTACAGAAGATGCATGCACATATCGACTTTTGGGCACCTAAAATATCGATTTTCAGTATGTTTTGGGCCTGTATTTTGAAAATACTCTAACACGGAGTAGGCATGTACACTTCGCTTCTGGGACCCCAAAATATTGAATTTTCGGGTGTTTTGGGCCTGAATTTGAGATATCGACTTTGGGCACCTAAAATATCGTTTTTTAGCATGTTTTGGGCCTATATTTTGAAAATATTCTAGCACTAAGTAGGCATGTACAGATCGCTTCTGGGACGCAAAAATATCAAATTTTCGGGTGTTTTGAGGTTGAATTTGAGATATAAACGAGTGCAGAAGATGCATACACAAGTTGACTTTGGGCACCTAAAATATCGATTTTCAGCATGTTTTGGGCCTACATCTGATTAGGCGTGTACAGATCGCTTCTGGGACCCCAAAATATCGAATTTTCGGGTGTTTGGAGCCTGAATTTGAGATATAAACGTGTACAGAAGATGCATGCACATATCGACTTTTGGGCACCTAAAAGATCGATTTTCAGTATGTTTTGGGCCTGTATTTTGAAAATACTCTAACACGGAGTAGGCATGTACAGATCGCTTCTGGGACCCCAAAATATCGAATTTTTGGGAGTTTTGGGCCTGAATTTGAGATATCTTCTTTGGGCACCTAAAATATCGATTTTTAGCATGTTTCGGGCCTATAATTTGAAAATATTCTAGCACTGAGTAGGCATGTACAGATCGCTTCTGGGACCCCAAAATATCGAATTTTCGGGTGTTTTGAGCCTGAATTTGAGATATAAACGGGTTCAGAAGATTCATGCACATATCGACTTTGGACACTTAAAATATCGATTTATAGCATGTTTTGAGCCTATATTTTGAAAACATTCTAGCACTAACTAGACATGTACAGATCGCTTCTGGGACCCAAAATTATCGAATTTTCAGGTGTTTTGAGGTTGAATTTGAGATATAAACGAGTGCAGAAGATGCATACACAAGTTGACTTTGGGAACCTAAAATATCGATTTTCAGCATGTTTTGGGCCTGCTTCTGAGTAGGCGTGTACAGATCGCTTCTGGGACGCAAAAATATCGAATTTTCGGGTGTTTTGAGGTTGAATTTGAGATATAAACGAGTGCAGAAGATGCATACACAAGTTGACTTTGGGAACCTAAAATATCGATTTTCAGCATGTTTTGGGCCTACATCTGATTAGGCGTGTACAGATCGCTTCTGGGACCCCAAAATATCGAATTTTCGGGTGTTTGGAGCCTGAATTTGAGATATAAACGTGTACAGAAGATGCATGCACATATCGACTTTTGGGCACCTAAAAGATCGATTTTCAGTATGTTTTGGGCCTGTATTTTGAAAATACTCTAACACGGAGTAGGCATGTACAGTACGCTTCTGGGACCCCAAAATATCGATTTTTCGGGTGTTTTGGGCCTGAATTTGAGATATCGACTTTGGGCACCTAAAATATCGATTTTTAGCATGTTTTGGGCCTATATTTTGAAAATATTCTAGCACTAAGTAGGCATGTACAGATCGCTTCTGGGTCCCAAAAATATCGAATTTTCGGGTGTTTAGAGGTTGAAATAGGGATATAAACTGGTACAGAAGATGTATGCACATATCGACTTTTGGGCACCTAAAAGATCGATTTTCAGTATGCTCTGGACCTGTATTTGGAAAATACTCTAACACGGAGTAGGCATGTACAGTTCGCTTGTGGGACCCCAAAATATCGAATTTTCGGGTGTTTTGGGCCTGCATTCGAGATATCGACTTTGGGCACCTAAAATATCGATTTTTAGCATGTTTTGGCCCTATATTTTGAAAATATTCTAGCACTAAGTAGGCATTTACAGATCACTTCTGGGACCCCAAAATATCGAATTTTCGGGTGTTTTGATCCTGAATTTGAGATATAAACGGGTACAGATGATGCATACACATATCGATTTTGGACACTTAAAATATCGATTTTTAGCATGTTTTGAGCCTATATTTTGAAAACATTCTAGCACTGAGTAGGCATGTTCAGATCGCTTCTGGGACCCCAAAATATCGAATTTTTGGGTGATTTGTTGTTGAATTTGGGATATAAACGGGTGCAGAAGATGCATACACATATTGACATTTGGCACCTAAAATATCGATTTTAAGTATGTTTTGGGCCTGTATATTGAAAATACTCTAACGCTGAGTAGACATGTACAGATCGATTCTGGGACCCCAAAATATCGAATTTTTGGGTGTATTGGGCCTGAATTTGAGATATCGACTTTGGGCACCTAAAATATCGATTTTTAGCATGTTTTGGGCCTATATTTTGAAAATATTCTAGCACTGAGTAGGCATGTACAGATCGCTTCTGGGACCCAAAAATATCGAATTTTCGGGTGTTTTGAGCCTGAATTTGAGATATAAACGGGTACAGAAGATGCATGCTCATATCGACTTTTGGGCACCTAAAATATCGATTTTGAGCATGTTTTGGGTCTGTATCTTGAAAACATGCTAACTAGGAGTAGGGATGTACAGATCGCTTCTAGGACCCAAAAATAACGAATTTTCGGGTGTTTTGAGCCTGAATTTGAGATATAAACGGGTACAGAAGATGCATGCACATATTGACTTTTGGCACATAAAATATCGATTTTCAGCATGTTTTGGGCCTGTATTTTGAAAATACACTAACTAGGAGTAGGCATGTACAGATCGCTTCTGGGACCCCAAAATATCGAATTTTTCGGGTGTTTTGAGCCTGAATTTGAGATATAAACGGGTACAGAAGATGCATGCACATATCGACTTTGGATACTTAAAATATCGACTTTTAGCATGTTTTGAGCCTATATTTTGAAATCATTCAAGCACTGACTAGACATGTACAGATTGCTTCTGGGACCCAAAATTATCGAACTTTCGGGTTTTTTGAGGTTGAATTTGAGATATAAACGAGTGTAGAAGATGCATACACATGTTGACTTTGGGCACCTAAAATATCAATTTTCAGCATGTTTTGGGCCTGCATCTGAGTAGGCATGTACAAATCGCTTCTGGGACCCCAAAATATCGAATTTTCGGGTGCTTGGAGCCTGAATTTGAGATATAAACGGGTACAGAAGATGCAATCACATATCGACTTTTGGGCACCAAAAATATCGATTTTCAGTATGTTTTGGGCCTGTATTTTGTAAATACTCTAACACGGAGTAGGCATGTACAGTTCGCTTCTTGGACCCCAAAATATCGAATTTTCGGGTGTTTTGGGCTTGAATATGAGATATCGACTTTGGGCACCTAAAATATCGATTTTTAGCATGTTTTGGGACTATATTTTGAAAATATTCTAGCACTAAGTAGGCATGTACAGTTCGCTTCTGGGACCCCAAAATATCGAATTTTCGGGTGTTTTGGGCCTGCATTTGAGATATCGACTTTGGGCACCTAAAATATCGATTTTCAGCATGTTTTGGGCCTATATATTGAAAATATTCAGGCACTAAGTAGGCATGTACAGATCACTTCTGGGACCCCAAATTATCGAATTTTCGGGTGTTTTTAGCCTGAATTTGAGATATAAACGGGTACAGATGATGAATGCACATATCGATTTTGGACACTTAAAATATCGATTTTTAGCATGTTTTGGGACTATATTTTGAAAATATTCTAGCACTGAGTAGGCATGTACAGATCGCTTCTGGGACCCCAAAATATCGAATTTTCGGGTGTTTTGAGCCTGAGTTTAAGATATAAACGGGTACAGAAGCTGCATGCCCATATCGACTTTTAGGCAACTAAAAAAATTGATTTTGAGCATGTTTTGGGTCTGTATCTTGAAAACATTCTAACTAGGATTAGGGATGTAAAGATTGCTTCTAAGACCCAAAAATACCGAATTTTCGGATGTTTTAAAGAGCCTGAATTTGAGATATAAACGGGTACAGAAGATGCATGCACATATTGACTTTGGGCACCTTAAATATCGATTTTCAGCATGTTTTGGGCCTGTATTTTTAAAATACTCTAACTAGGAGTAGGCATGTACAGATCGCTTCTGGGACCCCAAGATATCGAGTTTTCGGGTGTTTTGAGCCTGAATTTGAGATATAAACGGGTACAGAAGATGCACGCACATATCGACTTTGGACACTTAAAATATCGATTTTTAGCATGTTTTGAGCCTATATTTTAAAAACATTCTAGCACTGACTAGATATGTACAGATCGCTTCTGGGACCTAAAATTATCGAACATTCGGGTGTTTTGAGGTTGAATTTGAGATATAAACGATTGTAGAAGATGCGTACACATGTTGACTTTGGGCACCTAAAATATCGATTTTCAGCATGTTTTGGGCCTGCATCTGAGTAGGCATGTACAGATCGCTTCTGGGACCCCAAAATATCAAATTTTCGGGTGTTTGGAGCCTGAATTTGTGATATAAACGGGTACAGAAGATGCATGCACATATCGACTTTTGGGCACCTAAAAGATCGATTTTCAGTATGTTTTGGGCCTGTATTTTGAAAATACTTTAACACGGAGTAGGCATGTACAGTTCGCTTCTGGGACCCCAAAATATCGAATTTTCGGGTGTTTTGGGCCTGAATTTGATATATCGACTTTGGGCACCTAAAATATCGATTTGTAGCATGTTTTGGGCCTATATTTTGAAAATATTCTAGCACTAAGTAGGCATGTACAGATCAGTTCTGGGACCCCAAAATATCGAATTTTCGGGTGTTTTGAGCCTGAATTTGAGATATAAACGGGTACAGATAAAGTATGCACATATCGACTTTGGACACTTAAAATATCGATTTTTAGCATGTTTTGAGCCTATATATTAAAACAATTCTAGCACCGAGTAGGCATGTACAGATCGCTTCTGGGACCCAAAAATATCGAATTTTCGGGTGTTTTGAGGTTTAATTTCGGATATAAACGTGTGCAGAAGATGCATACACATATTGACTTTGGTCACCTAAAATATCGATTTTTAGCATGTTTTGGGCCTATATTTTGAAAATATTCTAGCACTAAGTAGGCATGTACAGATCGCTTCTGGGTCCCAAAAATATCGAATTTTCGGGTGTTTAGAGGTTGAAATAGGGATATAAACTGGTACAGAAGATGCATGCACATATCGACTTTTGGGCACCTAAAAGATCGATTTTCAGTATGCTCTTGACCTGTATTTGGAAAATACTCTAACACGGAGTAGGCATGTACAGTTCGCTTCTGGGACCCCAAAATATCGAATTTTCGGGTGTTTTGGGCCTGCATTTGAGATATCGACTTTGGGCACCTAAAATATCGATTTTCAGCATGTTTTGGGCCTATATATTGAAAATATTCAGGCACTAAGTAGGCATGTACAGATCACTTCTGGGACCCCAAATTATCGAATTTTCGGGTGTTTTTAGCCTGAATTTGAGATATAAACGGGTACAGATGATGAATGCACATATCGATTTTGGACACTTAAAATATCGATTTTTAGCATGTTTTGGGACTATATTTTGAAAATATTCTAGCACTGAGTAGGCATGTACAGATCGCTTCTGGGACCCCAAAATATCGAATTTTCGGGTGTTTTGAGCCTGAGTTTAAGATATAAACGGGTACAGAAGCTGCATGCCCATATCGACTTTTAGGCAACTAAAAAAATTGATTTTGAGCATGTTTTGGGTCTGTATCTTGAAAACATTCTAACTAGGATTAGGGATGTAAAGATTGCTTCTAAGACCCAAAAATACCGAATTTTCGGATGTTTTAAAGAGCCTGAATTTGAGATATAAACGGGTACAGAAGATGCATGCACATATTGACTTTGGGCACCTTAAATATCGATTTTCAGCATGTTTTGGGCCTGTATTTTTAAAATACTCTAACTAGGAGTAGGCATGTACAGATCGCTTCTGGGACCCCAAGATATCGAGTTTTCGGGTGTTTTGAGCCTGAATTTGAGATATAAACGGGTACAGAAGATGCACGCACATATCGACTTTGGACACTTAAAATATCGATTTTTAGCATGTTTTGAGCCTATATTTTAAAAACATTCTAGCACTGACTAGATATGTACAGATCGCTTCTGGGACCTAAAATTATCGAACATTCGGGTGTTTTGAGGTTGAATTTGAGATATAAACGATTGTAGAAGATGCGTACACATGTTGACTTTGGGCACCTAAAATATCGATTTTCAGCATGTTTTGGGCCTGCATATGAGTAGGCATGTACAGATCGCTTCTGGGACCCCAAAATATCAAATTTTCGGGTGTTTGGAGCCTGAATTTGTGATATAAACGGGTACAGAAGATGCATGCACATATCGACTTTTGGGCACCTAAAAGATCGATTTTCAGTATGTTTTGGGCCTGTATTTTGAAAATACTTTAACACGGAGTAGGCATGTACAGTTCGCTTCTGGGACCCCAAAATATCGAATTTTCGGGTGTTTTGGGCCTGAATTTGATATATCGACTTTGGGCACCTAAAATATCGATTTGTAGCATGTTTTGGGCCTATATTTTGAAAATATTCTAGCACTAAGTAGGCATGTACAGATCAGTTCTGGGACCCCAAAATATCGAATTTTCGGGTGTTTTGAGCCTGAATTTGAGATATAAACGGGTACAGATAAAGTATGCACATATCGACTTTGGACACTTAAAATATCGATTTTTAGCATGTTTTGAGCCTATATATTAAAACAATTCTAGCACCGAGTAGGCATGTACAGATCGCTTCTGGGACCCAAAAATATCGAATTTTCGGGTGTTTTGAGGTTTAATTTCGGATATAAACGTGTGCAGAAGATGCATACACATATTGACTTTGGTCACCTAAAATATCGATTTTTAGCATGTTTTGGGCCTATATTTTGAAAATATTCTAGCACTAAGTAGGCATGTACAGATCGCTTCTGGGTCCCAAAAATATCGAATTTTCGGGTGTTTAGAGGTTGAAATAGGGATATAAACTGGTACAGAAGATGCATGCACATATCGACTTTTGGGCACCTAAAAGATCGATTTTCAGTATGCTCTTGACCTGTATTTGGAAAATACTCTAACACGGAGTAGGCATGTACAGTTCGCTTCTGGGACCCCAAAATATCGAATTTTCGGGTGTTTTGGGCCTGCATTTGAGATATCGACTTTGGGCACCTAAAATATCGATTTTCAGCATGTTTTGGGCCTATATATTGAAAATATTCAGGCACTAAGTAGGCATGTACAGATCACTTCTGGGACCCCAAATTATCGAATTTTCGGGTGTTTTTAGCCTGAATTTGAGATATAAACGGGTACAGATGATGAATGCACATATCGATTTTGGACACTTAAAATATCGATTTTTAGCATGTTTTGGGACTATATTTTGAAAATATTCTAGCACTGAGTAGGCATGTACAGATCGCTTCTGGGACCCCAAAATATCGAATTTTCGGGTGTTTTGAGCCTGAGTTTAAGATATAAACGGGTACAGAAGCTGCATGCCCATATCGACTTTTAGGCAACTAAAAAAATTGATTTTGAGCATGTTTTGGGTCTGTATCTTGAAAACATTCTAACTAGGATTAGGGATGTAAAGATTGCTTCTAAGACCCAAAAATACCGAATTTTCGGATGTTTTAAAGAGCCTGAATTTGAGATATAAACGGGTACAGAAGATGCATGCACATATTGACTTTGGGCACCTTAAATATCGATTTTCAGCATGTTTTGGGCCTGTATTTTTAAAATACTCTAACTAGGAGTAGGCATGTACAGATCGCTTCTGGGACCCCAAGATATCGAGTTTTTGGGTGTTTTGAGCCTGAATTTGAGATATAAACGGGTACAGAAGATGCACGCACATATCGACTTTGGACACTTAAAATATCGATTTTTAGCATGTTTTGAGCCTATATTTTAAAAACATTCTAGCACTGACTAGATATGTACAGATCGCTTCTGGGACCTAAAATTATCGAACATTCGGGTGTTTTGAGGTTGAATTTGAGATATAAACGATTGTAGAAGATGCGTACACATGTTGACTTTGGGCACCTAAAATATCGATTTTCAGCATGTTTTGGGCCTGCATATGAGTAGGCATGTACAGATCGCTTCTGGGACCCCAAAATATCAAATTTTCGGGTGTTTGGAGCCTGAATTTGTGATATAAACGGGTACAGAAGATGCATGCACATATCGACTTTTGGGCACCTAAAAGATCGATTTTCAGTATGTTTTGGGCCTGTATTTTGAAAATACTTTAACACGGAGTAGGCATGTACAGTTCGCTTCTGGGACCCCAAAATATCGAATTTTCGGGTGTTTTGGGCCTGAATTTGATATATCGACTTTGGGCACCTAAAATATCGATTTGTAGCATGTTTTGGGCCTATATTTTGAAAATATTCTAGCACTAAGTAGGCATGTACAGATCAGTTCTGGGACCCCAAAATATCGAATTTTCGGGTGTTTTGAGCCTGAATTTGAGATATAAACGGGTACAGATAAAGTATGCACATATCGACTTTGGACACTTAAAATATCGATTTTTAGCATGTTTTGAGCCTATATATTAAAACAATTCTAGCACCGAGTAGGCATGTACAGATCGCTTCTGGGACCCAAAAATATCGAATTTTCGGGTGTTTTGAGGTTTAATTTCGGATATAAACGTGTGCAGAAGATGCATACACATATTGACTTTGGTCACCTAAAATATCGATTTTTAGCATGTTTTGGGCCTATATTTTGAAAATATTCTAGCACTAAGTAGGCATGTACAGATCGCTTCTGGGTCCCAAAAATATCGAATTTTCGGGTGTTTAGAGGTTGAAATAGGGATATAAACTGGTACAGAAGATGCATGCACATATCGACTTTTGGGCACCTAAAAGATCGATTTTCAGTATGCTCTTGACCTGTATTTGGAAAATACTCTAACACGGAGTAGGCATGTACAGTTCGCTTCTGGGACCCCAAAATATAGAATTTTCGGGTGTTTTGGGCCTGCATTCGAGATATCGACTTTGGGCACCTAAAATATCGATTTTTAGCATGTTTTGGCCCTATATTTTGAAAATATTCTAGCACTAAGTAGGCATTTACAGATCACTTCTGGGACCCCAAAATATCGAATTTTCGGGTGTTTTGAGCCTGAATTTGAGATATAAACGGGTACAGATGATGCATACACATATCGATTTTGGACACTTAAAATATCGATTTTGAGCATGTTTTGGGTCTGTATCTTGAAAACATGCTAACTAGGAGTAGGGATGTACAGATCGCTTCTAGGACCCAAAAATAACGAATTTTCGGGTGTTTTTAGCCTGAATTTGAGATATAAACGGGTACAGAAGATGCATGCACATATTGACTTTTGGCACATAAAATATCGATTTTCAGCATGTTTTGGGCCTGTATTTTGAAAATACACTAACTAGGAGTAGGCATGTACAGATCGCTTCTGGGACCCCAAAATATCGAATTTTCGGGTGTTTTGAGCCTGAATTTGAGATATAAACGGGTACAGAAGATGCATGCACATATCGATTTTGGATACTTAAAATATCGACTTTTAGCATGTTTTGAGCCTATATTTTGAAATCATTCAAGCACTGACTAGACATGTACAGATCGCTTCTGGGACCCAAAATTATCGAACTTTCGGGTGTTTTGAGGTTGAATTTGAGATATAAACGAGTGTAGAAGATGCATACACATGTTGACTTTGGGCACCTAAAATATCAATTTTCAGCATGTTTTGGGCCTGCATCTGAGTAGGCATGTACAAATCGCTTCTGGGACCCCAAAATATCGAATTTTCGGGTGCTTGGAGCCTGAATTTGAGATATAAACGGGTACAGAAGATGCAATCACATATCGACTTTTGGGCACCAAAAATATCGATTTTCAGTATGTTTTGGGCCTGTATTTTGAAAATACTCTAACACGGAGTAGGCATGTACAGTTCGCTTCTTGGACCCCAAAATATCGAATTTTCGGGTGTTTTGGGCCTGAATATGAGATATCGACTTTGGGCACCTAAAATATCGATTTTTAGCATGTTTTGGGACTATATTTTGAAAATATTCTAGCACTAAGTAGGCATGTACAGTTTGCTTCTCGGACCCCAAAATATCGAATTTTCGGGTGTTTTGGGCCTGCATTTGAGATATCGACTTTGGGCACCTAAAATATCGATTTTTAGCATGTTTTGGGCCTATATTTTGAAAATATTCAGGCACTAACTAGGCATGTACAGATCACTTCTGGGACCCCAAATTACCGAATTTTCGGGTGTTTTTAGCCTGAATTTGAGATATATACGGGTACAGATGATGCATGCACATATCGATTTTGGACACTTAAAATATCGATTTTTTTAGCATGTTTTGAGCCTATATTTTGAAAATATTCTAGCCCTGAGTAGGCATGTACAGATCGCTTCTGGGACCCAAAAATATCGAATTTTCGGGTGTTTCGAGGTTGAATTTGGGATATAAACGGGTGCAGAAGATGCATACACATATTGACTTTGGTCACCTAAAATATCGATTTTCAGTTTGTTTTGGGCCTGTATTTTGAAAATACTCTAAAACGGAGTAGGCAAGTAGAGATCGCCTCTGGGACCCCAAATATCGAATTATCAAGTGTTTTGAGCCTGAATTTGAGATATAAACGGGTACAGAAGATGCATCCACATATCGACTTTTGGGCACCTAAAAGATCGATTTTCATTATGTTTTGGGCTTGTATATTGAAAATACTCTAACACGGAGTAGACATGTACAGATCGCTTCTGGGACCCCAAAATATCGAATTTTTGGGTGTTTTGGGCCTGAATTTGAGATATCGACTTTGTGCACCTAAAATATCGATTTTTAGTATGTTTTGGGACTAAATTCTGAAAATATTCTAGCACTAAGTAGGCATGTACAGTTCGCTTCTGGGACCCCAAAATATAGAATTTTCGGGTGTTTTGGGCCTGCATTTGAGATATCGACTTTGGGCACCTAAAATATCGATTTTTAGCATGTTTTGGGCCTATATTTTGAAATTATTCAGGCACTAAGTAGGCATGTACAGATCACTTCTGGGACCCCAAAATATCGAATTTTCGGGTGTTTTGAGCCAGAATTTGAGATATAAACGGGTACAGATGATGAATGCACATATCGATTTTGGACACTTAAAATATCGATTTTTAGCATGTTTTGGGACTATATTTTGAAAATATTCTAGCACTGAGTAGGCATGTACAGATCGCTTCTGGGACCCCAAAATATCGAATTTTCGGGTGTTTTGAGCCTGAATTTAAGATATAAACGGGTACAGAAGCTGCATTCACATATCGACTTTTAGGCAACTAAAAAAATCGATTTTGAGCATGTTTTGGGTCTGTATCTTGAAAACATTCTAACTAGGATTAGGGATGTAAAGATCGCTTCTAAGATCCAAAAATACCGAATTTTCGGGTGTTTTAAAGAGCCTGAATTTGAGATATAAACTGGTACAGAAGATGCATGCACATATTGACTTTGGGCACCTAAAATATCGATTTTCAGCATGTTTTGGGCCTGTATTTTTAAAATACTCTAACTAGGAGTAGGCATGTACAGATCGCTTCTGGGACCCCAAGATATCGAGTTTTCGGGTGTTTTGAGCCTGAATTTGAGATATAAACGGGTACAGAAGATGCACGCACATATCGACTATGGACACTTAAAATATCGATTTTTAGCATGTTTTGAGCCTATATTTTAAAAACATTCTAGCACTGACTAGACATGTACAGATCGCTTCTGGGACCTAAAATTATCGAACATTCGGGTGTTTTGAGGTTGAATTTGAGATATAAACGATTGTAGAAGATGTGTACACATGTTGACTTTGGGCACCTAAAATATCGATTTTCAGCATGTTTTGGGCCTGCATCAGAGTAGGCATGTACAGATCGCTTCTGGGACCCCAAAATATCGAATTTTCGGGTGTTTGGAGCCTGAATTTGTGATATAAACGGGTACAGAAGATGCATGCACATATCGACTTTTGGGCACCTAAAAGATCGATTTTCAGTATGTTTTGGGCCTGTATTTTGAAAATACTTTAACACGGAGTAGGCATGTACAGTTCGCTTCTGGGACCCCAAAATATCGAATTTTCGGGTGTTTTGGGCCTGAATTTGATATATCGACTTTGGACACTTAAAATATCGATTTTTAGCATGTTTTGAGCCTATATATTAAAACAATTCTAGCACCGAGTAGGCATGTACAGATCGCTTCTGGGACCCAAAAATATCGAATTTTCGGGTGTTTTGAGGTTTAATTTCGGATATAAACGGGTGCAGAAGATACATACACATATTGACTTAGGTCACCTAAAATATCGATTTTCAGCTTGTTTTGGGCCTGTATTTTGAAAATACTCAAATTATGAGTAGGCATGTACAGATCGCTTTTGGGACCCAAAAATATCGAATTTTAGGGTGTTTTGAGCCTGAATTTGAGATATAAACGGGTACAGAAGATGCATGCACATATCGACTTTGAACACTTAAAATATCGATTTTTAGCATGTTTTGAGCCTATATTTTGAAAACATTCTAGAACTAACTAGACATGTACAGATCGCTTCTGGGACCCAAAATTATCGAATTTTCAGGTGTTTTGAGGTTGAATTTGAGATATAAACGAGTGCAGAAGATGCATACACATGTTGACTTTGGGCACCTAAAATATCGATTTTCAGCATGTTTTGGGCCTGGATCTGAGTAGGCGTGTACAGATCGCTTCTGGGACCCCAAAATATCGAATTTTCGGGTGTTTGGAGCCTGAATTTGAGATATAAACGGGTACAGAAGATGCATGCACATATCGACTTTTGGGCACCTAAAAGATCGATTTTCAGTATGTTTTGGGCCTGTAATTTGAAAATACTCTAACACGGAGTAGGCATGTACAGTTCGCTTCTGGGACCCCAAAATATCGAATTTTCGGGTGTTTTGGGCCTGAATTTGAGATATCGACTTTGGGCACCTAAAATATCGATTTTTAGCATGTTTTGGGCCTATATTTTGAAAATATTCTAGCACTAAGTAGGCATGTACAGATCGCTTCTGGGACCCAAAAATATCGAATTTTCGGGTGTTTTGAGGTTGAATTTGAGATATAAACAAGTGCAGAAGATGCATACACATGTTGACTTTGGGCACCTAAAATATCGATTTTCAGCATGTTTTGGGCCTGCATCTGAGTAAGCGTGTACAGATCGCTTCTGGGACCCCAAAATATCAAATTTTTGGGTGATTTGAGGTTGAATTTGGGATATAAACGGGTGCAGAAGATGCATACACATATTGACTTTGGTCACCTAAAAAATCGACTTTCAGCTTGTTTTGGGCCTGTATTTTGAAAATACTCTAAAACGGAGTAGGCAAGTACAGATCGCCTCTGGGACCCCAAAATATCGAATTTTCGAGAGTTTTGAGCCTGAATTTGAGATATAAACGGCTACAGAAGATGCATCAACATGTCGACTTTTGGGCACCTAAAAGATCGATTTTCAGTATGTTTTGGGCCTGTATATTGAAAATACTCTAACACGGAGTAGGCATCTACAGATCGCTTCTGGGACCCCAAAATATCGAATTTTTTGGTGTTTTGGGCCTGAGTTTGAGATATCTACTTTGGGCACCTAAAATATCGATTTTAGCATGTTTTGGGCCTATATTTTGAAAATATTCTAGCACTGAGTAGGCATGTACAGATCGCTTCTGGGATCCCAAAATATCGAATTTTCGGGTGTTTTGAGCCTGAATTTGAGATATAAACGGGTACAGAAGATGCATGCACATATTGACTTTGGGCACCTAAAATATCGATTTTCAGCATGTTTTGGGCCTATATTTTGAAAATACTCTAATTAGGAGTAGGCATGTACAGATCGCTTTTGGGACCCAAAAATATCGAATTTTCGGGTGTTTTGAGCCTGAATTTGAGATATAAACGGGTACAGAAGATGCATGCACATATCGACTTTGGACACTTAAAATATCGATTTTTAGCATGTTTTGAGCCTATATTTTGAAAACATTCTAGCACTAACTAGACATGTACAGATCGCTTCTGGGACCCAAAATTATCGAATTTTCAGGTGTTTTGAGGTTGAATTTGAGATATAAACGAGTTCAGAAGATGCATACACATGTTGACTTTGGGCACCTAAAATATCGATTTTCAGCATGTTTTGGGCCTGCATCTGAGTAGGCGTGTACAGATCGCTTCTGGGACCCCAAAATATCGAATTTTCGGGTGTTTGGAGCCTGAATTTGAGATATAAACGGGTACAGAAGATGCATGCACATATCGACTTTTGGGCACCTAAAAGATCGATTTTCAGTATGTTTTGGGCCTGTATTTTGAAAATACTCTAACACGGAGTAGGCATGTAAAGTTCGCTTCTGGGACCCCAAAATATCGAATTTTCGGGTGTTTTGGGCCTGAATTTGAGATATCGACTTTGGGCACCTAAAATATCGATTTTTAGCATGTTTTGGGCCTATATTTTGAAAATATTCTAGCACTAAGAAGGCATGTACAGATCGCTTCTGGGACCCAAAAATATCGAATTTTAGGGTGTTTTGAGGTTGAATTTGAGATATAAACAAGTGCAGAAGATGCATACACATGTTGACTTTGGGCACCTAAAATATCGATTTTCAGCATGTTTTGGGCCTGCATCTGAGTAAGCGTGTACAGATCGCTTCTGGGACCCCAAAATATCAAATTTTTGGGTGATTTGAGGTTTAATTTGGGATATAAACGGGTGCAGAAGATGCATACACATATTGACTTTGGTCACCTAAAAAATCGACTTTCAGCTTGTTTTGGGCCTGTATTTTGAAAATACTCTAAAACGGAGTAGGCAAGTACAGATCGCCTCTAGGACCCCAAAATATCGAATTTTCGAGAGTTTTGAGCCTGAATTTGAGATAGAACGGGTACAGAAGATGCATCCACATATCGACTTTTGGGCACCTAAAATATCGATTTTCAGTATGTTTTTGGGACTGTATATTGAAAATACTCTAACACGGAGTAGACATGTACAGATCGATTCTGGGACCCCAAAATATCGAATTTTTGGGTGTTTTGGGCCTGAATTTGAGATATCGACTTTGGGCACCTAAAATATCGATTTTTAGCATGTTTTGGGCCTATATTTTGAAAATATTCTAGCACTGAGTAGGCATGTACAGATCGCTTCTGGGACCCCAAAATATCGAATTTTCGGGTGTTTTGAGCCTGAATTTGAGATATAAACGGCTACAGAAGATGCATGCTCATATCGACTTTTGGGCACCTAAAATGTCGATTTTGAGCATGTTTTGGGTCTGTATCTTGAAAACATGCTAACTAGGAGTAGGGATGTACAGATCGCTTCTAGGACCCAAAAATACCGAATTTTCGGGTGTTTTGAGCTTGAATTTGAGATATAAACGGGTACAGAAGATGCATGCACATATTGACTTTTGGCACCTAAAATATCGATTTTCAGCATGTTTTGGGCCTGTATTTTGAAAATACTCTACCTAGGAGTAGGCATGTACAGATCGCTTCTGGGACCCCAAAATATCGAATTTTCGGGTGTTTTGAGCCTGAATTTGAGATATAAACGGGTACAGAAGATGCATGCACATATCGACTTTGGACACTTAAAATATCGATTTTTAGCATGTTTTGAGCCTATATTTTGAAAACATTCTAGCACTAACTAGACATGTACAGATCGCTTCTGGGACCCAAAATTATCGAATTTTCAGGTGTTTTGAGGTTGAATTTGAGATATAAACGAGTTAAGAAGATGCATACACATGTTGACTTTGGGCACCTAAAATATCGATTTTCAGCATGTTTTGGGCCTGCATCTGAGTAGGCGTGTACAGATCGCTTCTGGGACCCCAAAATATCGAATTTTCGGGTGTTTTGGGCCTGAATATGAGATATCGACTTTGGGCACCTAAAATATCGATTTTTAGCATGTTTTGGGCCTATATTTTGAAAATATTCTAGCACTAAGTAGGCATGTACCGATCGCTTCTGGGACCCAAAAATATCGAATTTTCTGTTGTTTTGAGGTTGAATTTGGGATATAAACGGGTGCAAAAGATGCATACACATATTGACTTTGGTTACCTAAAAAATCGACTTTCAGCTTGTTTTGGGCCTGTATTTTGAAAATACTCTAAAACGGAGTAGGCAAGTACAGATCGCCTCTGGGACCCCAAAATATCGAATTTTCGAGAGTTTTGAGCCTGAATTTGAGATAGAACGGGTACAGAAGATGCATCCACATATCGACTTTTGGGCACCTAAAATATCGATTTTCAGTATGTTTTTGGGCCTGTATATTGAAAATACTCTAACACGGAGTAGACATGCACAGATCGATTCTGGGACCCCAAAATATCGAATTTTTGGGTGTTTTGGGCCTGAATTTGAGATATCGACTTTGGGCACCTAAAATATCGATTTTCAGCTTGTTTTGGGCCTGTATTTTGAAAATACTCTAACACGGAGTAGGCAAGTACAGATCGCTTCTGGGACCCCAAAATATCGAATTTTCGGGTGTTTTGAGCCTGAATTTGAGATATAAACGGCTACAGAAGATGAATCAACATGTCGACTTTTGGGCACCTAAAAGATCGATTTTCAGTATGTTTTGGGCCTGTATATTGAAAATACTCTAACACGGAGTAGGCATCTACAGATCGCTTCTGGGACCCCAAAATATCGAATTTTTTGGTGTTTTGGGCCTGAATTTGAGATATCTACTTTGGGCACCTAAAATATCGATTTTAGCATGTTTTGGGCCTATATTTTGAAAATATTCTAGCACTGAGTAGGCATGTACAGATCGCTTCTGGGACCCCAAAATATCGAATTTTCGGGTGTTTTGAGCCTGAATTTGAGATATAAACGGGTACAGAAGATGCATGCACATATTGACTTTGGGCACCTAAAATATCGATTTTCAGCATGTTTTGGGCCTATATTTTGAAAATACTCTAATTAGGAGTAGGCATGTACAGATCGCTTTTGGGACCCAAAAATATCGAATTTTCGGGTGTTTTGAGCCTGAATTTGAGATATAAACGGGTACAGAAGATGCATGCACATATCGACTTTGGACACTTAAAATATCGATTTTTAGCATGTTTTGAGCCTATATTTTGAAAACATTCTAGCACTAACTAGACATGTACAGATCGCTTCTGGGACCCAAAATTATCGAATTTTCAGGTGTTTTGAGGTTGAATTTGAGATATAAACGAGTGCAGAAGATGCATACACATGTTGACTTTGGGCACCTAAAATATCGATTTTCAGCATGTTTTGGGCCTGCATCTGAGTAGGCGTGTACAGATCGCTTCTGGGACCCCAAAATATCGAATTTTCGGGTGTTTGGAGCCTGAATTTGAGATATAAACGGGTACAGAAGATGCATGCACATATCGACTTTTGGGCACCTAAAAGATCGATTTTCAGTATGTTTTGGGCCTGTATTTTGAAAATACTCTAACACGGAGTAGGCATGTACAGTTCGCTTCTGGGACCCCAAAATATCGAATTTTCGGGTGTTTTGGGCCTGAATTTGAGATATCGACTTTGGGCACCTAAAATATCGATTTTTAGCATGTTTTGGGCCTATATTTTGAAAATATTCTAGCACTAAGTAGGCATGTACAGATCGCTTCTGGGACCCAAAAATATCGAATTTTCGGGTGTTTTGAGGTTGAATTTGAGATATAAACAGGTGCAGAAGATGCATACACATATTGACTTTGGGCACCTAAAATATCGATTTTCAGCATGTTTTGGGCCTGCATCTGAGTAAGCGTGTACAGATCGCTTCTGGGACCCCAAAATATCAAATTTTTGGGTGATTTGAGGTTTAATTTGGGATATAAACGGGTGCAGAAGATGCATACACATATTGACTTTGGTCACCTAAAAAATCGACTTTCAGCTTGTTTTGGGCCTGTATTTTGAAAATACTCTAAAACGGAGTAGGCAAGTACAGATCGCCTCTGGGACCCCAAAATATCGAATTTTCGAGAGTTTTGAGCCTGAATTTGAGATAGAACGGGTACAGAAGATGCATCCACATATCGACTTTTGGGCACCTAAAATATCGATTTTCAGTATGTTTTTGGGCCTGTATATTGAAAATACTCTAACACGGAGTAGAAATGTACAGATCGATTCTGGGACCCCAAAATATCGAATTTTTGGGTGTTTTGGGCCTGAATTTGAGATATCGACTTTGGGCACCTAAAATATCGATTTTTAGCATGTTTTGGGCCTATATTTTGAAAATATTCTAGCACTGAGTAGGCATGTACAGATCGCTTCTGGGACCCCAAAATATCGAATTTTCGGGTGTTTTGAGCCTGAATTTGAGATATAAACGGCTACAGAAGATGCATGCTCATATCGACTTTTGGGCACCTAAAATGTCGATTTTGAGCATGTTTTGGGTCTGTATCTTGAAAACATGCTAACTAGGAGTAGGGATGTACAGATCGCTTCTAGGACCCAAAAATACCGAATTTTCGGGTGTTTTGAGCCTGAATTTGAGATATAAACGGGTACAGAAGATGCATGCACATATTGACTTTTGGCACCTAAAATATCGATTTTCAGCATGTTTTGGGCCTGTATTTTGAAAATACTCTAACTAGGAGTAGGCATGTACAGATCGCTTCTGGGACCCCAAAATATCGAATTTTCGGGTGTTTTGAGCCTGAATTTGAGATATAAACGGGTACAGAAGATGCATGCACATATCGACTTTGGACACTTAAAATATCGATTTTTAGCATGTTTTGAGCCTATATTTTGAAATCATTCAAGCACTGACTAGACATGTACAGATCGCTTCTGGGACCTAAAATTATCGAACTTTCGGGTGTTTTGTGGTTGAATTTGAGATATAAACGAGTGTAGAAGATGCATACACATGTTGACTTTGGGCACCTAAAATATCGATTTTCAGTATGTTTTGGGCCTGCATCTGAGTAGGCATGTACAGATCGCTTCTGGGACCCCAAAATATCGAATTTTCGGGTGTTTGGAGCCTGAATTTGAGATATAAACGGGTACAGAAGATGCATGCACATATCGACTTTTGGGCACCTAAAATATCGATTTTCAGTATGTTTTGGGCCTGTATTTTGAAAATACTCTAACACGGAGTAGGCATGTACAGTTCGCTTCTGGGACCCCAAAATATCGAATTTTCGGGTGTTTTGGGCCTGAATTTGAGATATCGTCTTTTGGCACCTAAAATATCGATTTTTAGCATGTTTTGGGACTATATTTTGAAAATATTCTAGCACTAAGTAGGCATGTACAGTTCGCTTCTGGGACCCCAAAATATCGAATTTTCGGGTGTTTTGGGCCTGCATTTGAGATATCGACTTTGGGCACCTAAAATATCGATTTTTAGCATGTTTTGGGCCTATATTAGTGCATTTGTCGCGGCTTCTAGCCGCTTAAATTGTATTTATTGGTTGTGAAACCAGCACAGCTGGATTGCTATAGAATACGCCCCTTTACAAGCCCAGGCCCCGTATAGGCATAATCTGGGTTGGAAGGGTCAATTCCGTGACGTTCATCAGAAGTAAATAAAATTCAAATCTGGTGCTGTACTGATAGTGGAGCCACCTGGTGGTGGCGCGGTGAGGTATTAAGCCCCTCCTCCACTGAATACCGCTCGCTCACTCCAATGAGAAAGAAGTGAGTGCCTGCCGCATCGGGAGGTGGGTGGGACAGTAAAAGCTGTGCTGGTTTCACAACCAATAAATACAATTTAAGCGGCTAGAAGCCGCGACAAATGCACTATTATTGGTATAGTGAAACCAGCACAGCTGGATTGCTATGCATGCGATGCGGTAGGTGGGAGGTGAGGTGGAGGCAATCACGTGCTAGTTAAGAGTGGTTGAGAGCGGAGGGCAGGAAAGGTAACCGAGCCCGGTGAGGCAGAATCTAACGCCCCTCCCGACACTGGCTAGGTGAGTAGCCGTGGTGGGGCAGAAGTAGCTTATACCATATAACCGTAGACCATTCTGTTATAGACCAGAATTGTTACACAAAAAGTCTTTATAGGCAGACTCGAGGGTTCGGGTCTAGGAGAGGAGGGGGGAGGTGCCCATGGCAACCCCCCCCCCTTCCCCCCCCCCCATTTATTCAAGTCTTCTGAGTTAGGGCTATGGCCCTCGCTCAGGTAATGTGATCCCGAGGGGATGAAGGAGGACACTAGGATCCAGATATACTGTGTAATAATATCTCCTGTCACTCATCATAGTAAAGTAATTGTTTGGAAAATGAATACACAAGAATTCCGTAACAATGTAATTTATTTTTGTCTCCCTCACCATATGTACACGTAAAGAATGGGGATGAGCATGAAGTTGTACAAGATGTGGATGAGGTATGGGATGATGTGACGGGACTTAAATCACCCGACCTTTTCTCTTCGGGCGGCCCCTCCCCCCCATGTGTCTCCCGCGGGGACCCTGGGGAATAGAAGGTGGAGTACCCATAGCCACACAGGGGGTAGGGGAGAGCGAGTGGAACAGGTACCTCGTCCTGAAGGAGGAAGTGGACGCCCAGCCCCCCAAATCGCTGACACTCTCCACCGAGTGAGTCCTGAGGAAGGCGAGGGAGGCGGCCACGCCCCTAACGCTGTGAGCCCTCGGGGCGTGTCCGGGATCCCCGTTCTCTATCACTCGGCAGAGAAGGCGAGCGATTGACCTAGGGAAGAGAGGGTTACCGGACCTAGAGTTGTAGAAGAGGTGGTCCGGAGAAGCCCCTCTCGTCGCCTCCACGTATGCTACAAAGGCGTGGACTGGGCAGAGGGGGTGGAAATTTCCATCCCTCAGGAACGAGGGTACTGCGAGAGGGCCAATTCTGTCGTCAGCCTGCTCGTTCTTAGCTAGAAAAGCAGGAGAGGGGGAAATGGTTAAGGAAGTAAGGTTAGGGGTTACTGAAGAAAAGGCTGTGTGACGGGTCAGGGCTGCCAACTGAGAAGCCCTGTAACCTGTAGCTAAGGCGAGCAGGAAGAGAGCTTTCTGGAGGAGGTGACAAACCTCCAGAGGGACCCCCTCGAAGGTCAGGTAGGAAAGGACGCGATGAAGGGACCAGGAGGGTGTCTGGGCCCGGTGAGGTGTGGTCCCCGCCCGAATCCCCATCCTCAGGAGAGAGAGAGGCCTGTCCGAAACCTTAATGTTAAAACCCAGGAGGAGGGGATCAGACAGGGCTGCGTGATGCGCAAGCACCGTCGCCGGGGCCCTGTTGGTGGAATCGGCGAGCCACGTGAGGAATTCCAGAACTGTGTCCTCCGAGATGACCCTGGAGGGGTGTCTTCGCAAGAAGTCCTGGAATCTTTTCCAGCACGATTCGTATTGTCGCACCGACGACTGACGATGAGCCCTCAACATCTTGTCCACTGTCTCCTTAGTGAACCTTTTGCTGAGGACTCCCCGTAGAAACTCCAAGCGTGTAGTTTCAGTGACGCTTGGAGTGGTGCAGACAGGGTGCTGGAGAGGCACGCCGATCCCAACTGAAGGGGATGAGGGCACCACCGGGACAACTCTCCGAACCACGGCTGTGCTGGCCAGAGGGGGGCTATGAGGAGAACCCTCCCCCTGAACGTGCGCAGCTTGAGGATCGCCTTCAGGAGGACTGAAGTGGCTGGGGGTGGGAAGAGGTAGAGATGACCCCACCTGTTCCAGTCCTCCGTGAAGGCGTCCGGGCCTCCCGCCTCTGTTCTGGATGAGAATGTCAGGAACAGAGGAAGTAGGGCCGTGGATGGGGAGGCGAATAGGTCCACCTCCGGTGTCCCGTGCCGAAGGCAGAGAGACTCGAACACAAGGGGACGCAGTTGCCACTCAACTGACGTCCCCCTGAACCTGGATAGGGCGTCCGCCCAATCGTTCTCCCGCCCTGGCACGTAGCGGGCCGAGAGGTGAATGTCCCTCTTGGCCGCTATTGCGAAAATCTGTTCTGACAGGGACAGGAGAATTTCCGACCGTGCGGTGCCCTGTTTCTGTAGGCACTGCACGGCCGCAACGTTGTCCATATCGAAGCGGACGCCTATCCTGGCAAACTGAGGGTGTCTGTTGAGCCATTCCTTCGCTACCATGAACTCCCGGGCGTTGATGTGCAGTAGCCTTTCCCCTTCCTTCCATCCCCCGCACCGTTGATGTCCCAGGCAAGACTGGTATCCCCAGCCTACGTCCAATGCGTCTGTCGCCACCGTGATCCCTGGGGGAGGGAATACCCAGGGGACCCTCTGACGCAGGGCACCGGGACGTAGCCAGGGGCGAAGGAGGCGGTGGAGAGAGGGGGAACTTGCCTGGGAAGGTCCCTGTGTGCGGGGGACAGGTGGAGGTTTACCTCCCGCGTCAGCCTCCTGTGTTTCAATCGTCCCAGGGGCATTGCAGGGGCCGCGAAATTTAGGGACCCGAGCAATGATTCCCACTGGCGGCGAGAGAAAGTACGGGAAAAATGCGCCTGGCGGACGTGGCGGAGGGTCCGGCGGGCGTTGTCTGGAGCGAGAGAGAGGGTGGCCGAAAGAGAGTCCCACTCTATTCCTAGCCAACACAGCTTGCGAGTGGGGGTGAGAGAGGACTTGGGGATGTTCAACAGGAACCCCATTTCCTCTAGCACTCCCCTCGCTACCCGGACGTTGTTTGCTACCTGCTCCTTGGAAGGGGCGTGAAGCAACCAATCGTCCAGGTACATGAGGGTGGGAACACCCGCCTCTGCCAGACGGGATGCCACCACCCTCACGAGTTTTGTGAAGACTCGCGGAGCTAAAGAAAGACCGAAAGGGAGCCTGGTAAACTGGAACGTCTCGGTCCCCACCTGGAAGGCCAGAAAACGGCGAAACCTGGGGTGGATCGGGACGTGCCAGTACGCATCCTTGAGATCCAGGGATGCTAACCAGTCTCCCTTCCTCAGAACTGTGCGGACCTGAGCAACCGAAACCATCCTGAAATGTAAAGTTTTCACGAATTTGTTTAGCTTGCTCAGGTCCATCACCAATCTCGTTTTTCCCTGGTCCTTTTTGGGGACCGTGAATAAACGAGAAAGAAAGACCCTTCCCGTCGCCCGCTCCACTACCCCTTTTTCCCGCATTTCTAACACATGCGGGACGACCGAAAGTGACACTTTGGTTGAGGCAGGAGGTAGACGTAGTGGCTGTAACGGGAAGAGACAGGTGTCAGTGAGAGTACCGTTAATCCTAATCCCCCGGGGCCCGAGGGACACGGGGTGGTTGGAGGGTAAATGACGGGAGAGGCAGAGATTTTGACCGCAAGGGAAAATCTGATTTTGACCTAACGGTAACCCAAGGACGGGATTAGGCATAATTCATATGTCAGAATAGGAAAGATGACAGTTACTCACCGGAACAGTAATCCAGGGCCATGACAGGCCCTGGCGAATTATCCTTGCTGCCCAGCCGTGGGTGGGCCAGGCTGCAGACCACCCTGTGAGGCAGCCCAGAGTGGGACCCTCAAGTGGAGCGGTCCTTCTGGGAGGGGTGGTTGAAGGAGGACTTGGGCTTGGAGTAGGACTTGGAGCCCTGTCCCCTTCCCCGAAACGGCTGCTGGCCCCTCTGGGAGGGCCTGTTGTGTGCTCTCGGGGGAGTGGGATAGGAGAGCCTCGGTAGCCTGGAGGGCTGGGAGGGCCTCCGGGGCTGGTACGCTGGTCTGGCTGGCTGTGGGGCACGTGGCCTACGGACAAACAGAATGATTAGGAACCAAAGTAGACCCGAAAATCCTTTCATTTCACCCCCGTGACAACTCGGGTAAGACGAACACGAGAGGTACTTACTTGGAGGTGGAGGGTTTTGGTAAATTGATTACCGCTGGGAGGGAGGCGAAGATTGTGTCTGTCGCTGGTTGGTCAAAGAGGGCAGGGGACAAGGGCGCAGCTTGCACCACTCCCCTCTGTGCCATCTCCGGAACAGATTTAGCCGCCGCCTGGCGGGCTGCCAGTCTCGCCTCGGCGAACGCCTTCGCCTCCTCCCACATGAAGTGGGTCGCCATCGCCGCCACGCCCTCCATCACGGTGGCCATGGAAGAGAGGGTGTCACTGTAAGGGGTAAACAAGGAAAACCGAGCGAACCCGGGGATAAGTACCCGGGAGTAACAGAGAGACCCTCTACCCAGTATCCCTAATAAACATGACACACGAGTAAGGTACTCACGCTAGCTGTACACCCGACATCTCGTGGTAGGAGTTGGTTAGGGCGTTGAGGCAGTCCCTTATCAACGAGGCGGCTGCCCCCGTGGAGATGGTGTGGGCCAGCTCCAGACGAGTAGCAGACTCCGCCTGTCGCAACTTGCCATCGGGCTCCTTCAGTTGATAGGGGACCGGGGGCTCCTTCTCCGTCTTCCACAGGCACTCCCTCAAGCCTGGGGGGGCCCGGGAATGAGGGAGGATGACGGGGAAAGACGGAGGAGGGGGCTTCCTGGGCGCGTTGTTTCTCTGGTGGTCCAGGGACTTAAGGAGAAGGGCTGGAATGTCCAGGTCCCCTTCGCCCTTATCCCCCGGGAAGTACGCGTCCGGGGAAAGGAGGAGAGCCGTGTTACCGTGGGAGCGGTCAATCCTCCAAGCCCCGGACAAGTGTAGCTGGCTGTACTCCACCAGAAAACCCATCGCGTCCAGGGTCGCCGCAGAGGACACCCTAGATGAAGTGGTACGGGCGCTGAGATAGGACGGACCTTGTAGAAAGGAATAGCCTCGCCCTTCTCATCCGCCCCCCACTTCACCAGGACGTCATCCCTCCGGATCCACACGTCTGGTTGAGCCGTGTCCGGAGACCAAGCCACCAGTCTGCCCTCCTCCGAAGAGTGGGTCCAGGTAGGAGGGAGAAGAGACCAAGAGTAGGGAAGGTATCCGTCTCCCGAAGGAGGGGGTGACGGGGACGGAGGTGCGGAGGTAACCAACTCCTCAGCTACGTCCCCCGACGGAGACTCGAGTCCCGGGGAAACGGGAGGCACGAAAAGGACTCCCACATCCCCGGGAGTACTCGCGCCCTCGACGGGAGCAGCAGCGGGAGGCGGGGGAAAAAGAGCGCGACGGACGCCCCAGGAAAAGCGTGAGGAATAAGGGCGTGGAAGATCTTAACTATCTTCCTCGACGAGGGGCTGTCCCCCCCCCGCTTACCCTTGCGGGATTTGCGGGCGGGCGAAGGAGAGCTCCCCGACGATGAAGAAGAGGAAGAGGACGACGAAGAAGAGGAGGAAGGAGAACGGCGACGAGCACGGGACTTCCTGGAGTGGCGGGACCTCTTAGCTGAACGCTTGCGTCCTCTAGAGAGGCCTGAGGAGCCAGCTCTAGCAGGAGGCGAAGCTGGGGGTTCCCTGCTGGGCCCTTGTACCGGGGAGGTAGTCGGGAGAACCAGCGCGACAGACTCGCTCGTTTCCCGGGGGGCTAAGCCCCGAGAAGGAGTCATAGTACCGTCTAGGGAAGGAGGCTCAATCTCTCGGGCCTCAGGAGGTTCTAGCCCCTGAGACTCCGAGAGACAGGAAGAAGGGTAACGGGTCCTGAATTAACCCAGGTCCGCTCCCAAAATCGGGTCCACCCACGCCAAAGAAGAACCGTCTCGTTTGTGGGCCATTCTCCTAGCCCTCGTCCACGCCATACGAAGAGAAGCAAGGGCAGGGAGCTTGGAGCGGGCAGAAGGGGAGGTAACCCGACACAACTCAGCCCAGGGGCGGCACACACCACACGCCAAAGGGTCGTAACCCAAGGGAGTGAAGCAGGGTGCGTGAGGCGAACAGTGCAGGTGTCCGTCAGGCGAGACCCGCACGGTACATCCTGAAGCAGCACAAAGGGCACGAGTAGGCTGAGGGAGAAAAGAATACACAAACATGGGTTAACACGTGCAAACACTGGAACACAGAAGACACGAAACCCATCCTCCCCGAAGGAAAGAAGCGCGGGACACGCCCGCTGTACCCGGGGACCAGGACACGATCCCCCACACTCGCGCAGCCGCCCAGGGAAAAACCCCGTAAAACCAAAACAGCCCGCCACATGGAGCGGGTAAATAAGGGCCCCCCGGACAGAATGATCCAGAAGGAGGGGGTAGGAGGGGACCCGATAGCCTGAGAAGAAACACTCCAGGCTGAAAATAATAGAAAAACCCCAAAAATAAAATAAAAAACCCCCGCCCGGGAGAGGAAGAGAGAACCAGGGCACAATTCTCACTCCCCCTTACCGAGAGGGGACACATAATAATCGGGGAAGGCAAGAGGAAGGGCTGCAAAGACCCCATGTGCTCACCACGTGGGGCGGTGAAGTCCCACGTGGCGCCCACTAACCTCGCTAAAAACCCCAGAAACCCCGATAAAATACACACGAAGCATGTACTAGTGGCAGGAGGAAAGGTGAAAGGGGGGGAAAGACGGAGAAAAACTCCGAAAAAAGGGGCTGAAAAGCCCCCCTTCGCTAAGGAAAAGAGAACTCAGTCCTAACGAAGAAAAAACCCCCATAAACACCTAAAACCCTCCTAGAAAACACACACGATACATCTGCAAAACAGGCTAGCCACTAGAACACAAAAGAAAATATTAGCAGGAACACGTGACACAATACCATAGCGTAGCAGCGAGGAGCGTAGATGTTGACTGAGACGTGTTCCGCGACAGAGTGAGCGAGCGGTATTCAGCGGAGGAGGGGCTTAATACCTCACTGCGCCACTATCAGTACAGCGCCAGATTTGAATTTTATTTACTTCTGATGAACGTCACGGAATTGACCCTTCCAATCCAGATTATGCCTATACGGGGCCTGGGCTTGTGAAGGGGCGTATTCTATAGAAATACAGCTGTGCTGGTTTCACTATACCAATAATTTGAAAATATTCAGGCACTAAGTAGGCATGTACAGATCACTTCTGGGACCCCAAAATATCGAATTTTCGGGTGTTTTGAGCCTGAATTTGAGATATAAACGGGTACAGATGATGCATGCACATATCGATTTTGGACACTTAAAATATCGATTTTTTAGCATGTTTTGAGCCTATATTTTGAAAATATTCTAGCCCTGAGTAGGCATGTACAGATCGCTTCTGGGACCCAAAAATATCGAATTTTCGGGTGTTTTGAGGTTGAATTTGGGATATAAACGGGTGCAGAAGATGCATACACATATTGACTTTGGTCACCTAAAATATCGATTTTCAGCTTGTTTTGGGCCTGTATTTTGAAAATACTCTAAAACGGAGTAGGCAAGTACAGATCGCCTCTGGGACCCCAAAATATCGAATTTTCGGGTGTTTTGAGCCTGAATTTGAGATATAAACGGGTACAGAAGATGCATCCACATATCGACTTTTGGGCACCTGAAAGATCGATTTTCATTATGTTTTGGGCCTGTATTTTGAAAATACTTTACCACGGAGTAGGCATGTACAGTTCGCTTCTGGGACCCCAAAATATCGAATTTTCGGGTGTTTTGGGCCTGAATTTGATATATCGACTTTGGGCACCTAAAATATCGATTTGTAGCATGTTTTGGGCCTATATTTTGAAAATATTCTAGAACTAAGTAGGCATGTACAGATCACTTCTGGGACCCCAAAATATCGAATTTTCGGGTGTTTTGAGCCTGAATTTGAGATATAAACGGGTACAGATGATGCATTCACATATCGACTTTGGACACTTAAAATATCGATTTTTAGCATGTTTGGAGCCTATATTTTGAAAAAATTCTAGCACTGAGTAGGCAAGTACAGATCCCTTCTGGGACCCAATAATATCGAATTTTCGGTTTTTTTGAGGTTGAATTTGGGATATAAACGGGTGCAGAAGATACATAAACATATTGACTTTGGTCACCTAAAATATCGATTTTCAGCTTGTTTTGGGCCTGTATTTTGAAAATACTCTAACACGGAGTAGGCATGTACAGTTCGCTTCTGGGACCCCAAAATATCGAATTTTCGGGTATTTTGAGCCTGAATTTGAGATATAAACGGGTACAGAAGATGCATGCTCTTATCGACTTTTGGGCACCTAAAATATCGATTTTGAGCATGTTTTGGGTTTGTATCTTGAAAACATTCTAACTAGGAGTTGGGATGTACAGATCGCATCTAGGACCCAAAAATACCGAATTTTCGGGTGTTTTGAACCTGAATTTGAGATATAAACGGGTACAGAAGATGTATACACATGTTGACTTTGGGCACCTAAAATATCGATTTTCAGCATGTTTTGGATCTGCATCTGAGTAGGCATGTACAGATCGCTTCTGGGACCCCAAAATATCGAATTTTTGGGTGTTTGGAGCCTGAATTTGAGATATAAACGGGTACAGAAGATGCATGCACATATCGACTTTTGGGCACCTAAAAGATCGATTTTCAGTAGGCTTTGGGCCTGTATTTTGAAAATACTTTAACACGGAGTAGGAATGTACAGTTCGCTTCTGGGACCCCAAAATATCAAATTTTCGGGTGTTTTGAGCCTGAATTTGAGATATAAACGGGTACAGATGATGCATGCAAATATCGACTTTGGACACTTAAAATATCGATTTTTAGCATTGTTTAAACCTATATTTTGAAAATATTCTAGCACTAAGTAGGCATATACAGATCACTTCTGGGACCCCAAAATATCGAATTTTCGGGTGTTTTGAGCCTGAATTTGAGATATAAACGGGTACAGATGATGCATGCACATATCGACTTTGGACACTTAAAATATCGATTTTTAGCATGTTTTGAGCCTATATTTTGAAAAAATTCAAGCACTGAGTAGGCAAGTACAGATCCCTTCTGGGACCCAAAAATATCGAATTCTCGGGTGTTTTGAGGTTGAATTTGAGATATAAACGGGTGCAGAAGATGCATACACATATTGACTCTTGTCACCTAAAATATCGATTTTTAGCTTGTTTTGAGCCAGTATTTTGAAAATACTCTAACACGGAGTACGCAAGTACAGATCGCTTCTGGGACCCCAAAATATCGAATTTTCGGGTGTTTTGAGCCTGAATTTGAGATATAAACGGGTACAGAAGATGCATGCACATATCGACTTTTGGGCACCTAAAATATCGATTTTCAGTATGTTTTGGGCCTGTATTTTGAAAATACTCTAACACTAAGTAGGCATGTACAGTTCGCTTCTAGGACCCCAAAATATCGAATTTTCTGGTGTTTTGAGCCTGAATTTGAGATATAAACGGGTACAGAAGATGTGTGCACATATCGACTTTTGGGTACCTAAAATATCGATTTGGAGCATGTTTTGGGTCTGTATCTTGAAAACATTCTAACTAGGAGTAGGGATGTACAGATCACTTCAAGGACCCAAAAACACCGAATTTTCGGGTGTTTTGAGCCTGAATTTGAGATATAAACGGGTACAGAAGATGCATGTACATATTGACTTTGGGCACCTAAAATATCGATTTTCAGCATGTTTTGGGTCTGTATTTTGAAAATACTCTAACTAGGAGTAGGCATGTACAGATCGCGTCTGGGACCCTAAATTATCGAATTTTCGGGTGTTTTGATCCTGAATTTGAGATATAAACGGGTACATAAGATTCATACACATGTTGACTTTGGGCACCTAAAATATCGATTTTCAGCATGTTTTGGGCCTGCCCCTGAGTAGGCATGTACAGATCGCTTCTGGGACCCCAAAATATCGAATTTTCGGGTGTTTGGAGCCTGAATTTGATATATAAACGGGTACAGAAGATGCATGCACATATCGACTTTTAGGCACCTAAAAGATCGATTTCCAGTATGTTTTGGGCCTGTATTTTGAAAATACTCTAACACGGAATAGGCATGTACAGTTCCCTTCTGGGACCCCAAAATATCGAATTTTCGGGTGTTTTGGGCCTGAATTTGAGGTATCGACTTTGGGCACCTAAAATATCGATTTTTAGCATGTTTTGGGCCTATATTTTGAAAATATTCTAGCACTAAGTCGGCATGTACAGATCACTTTTGGGACCCCAAAATATCAAATTTTCGGGTGTTTTGAGCCTGAATTTGAGATATAAACGGGTACAGATGATGCATGCACATATCGACTTTGGACACTTAAAATATTCTAGCACTGAGTAGGCATGTACAGATCGCTTCTGGGACCCCAAAATATCGAATTTTTGGGTGTTTTGAGCCTGAATTTAACATATAAACGGGTACAGAAGCTGCATGCACATATCGACTTTTAGGCAACTAAAAAATCGATTTTCGGCTTGTTTTGGGTCTGTATCTTGAAAACATTCTAGCACTGACTAGACATGTACAGATCGCTTCTGGGACATATAATTATCGAACATTCGGGTGTTTTGAGGTTGAATTTGAGATATAAACGAGTGTAGAAGATGCATACACATGTTGACTTTGGGCACCTAAAATATCGATTTTCAGCATGTTTTGGGCCTGCATCTGAGTAGGCATGTACAGATCGCTTCTGGGACCCCAAAATATCGAATTTTCGGGTGTTTGGAGCCTGAATTTGAGATATAAACGGGTACAGAAGATGAATGCACATAACGACTTTTGGGCACCTAAAAGATCGATTTCCAGTATGTTTTGGGCCTGTATTTTGAAAATATTCTAGCACTAAGTAGGCATGTACAGATTACTTCAGGGACCCCAAAATATCGAATTTTCGGGTGTTTTGAGCCTGAATTTGAGATATAAACGCGTACAGATGATGCAAGCACATATCGACTTTGGACACTTAAAATATCGATTTGTAGCATGTTTTGGGCCTATATTTTGAAAATATTCTAGCACTAAGTAGGCATGTACAGATCACTTCTGGGACCCCAAAATATCGAATTTTCGAGTGTCTTGAGCCTGAATTTGAGATATAAACGGGTACAGATGATGCATGCACATATCGACTTTGGACACTTATAATATCGATTTTTAGCATGTTTTGAGCCTATATATTAAAACAATTTTAGCACCGAGTAGGCATGTACAGATCGCTTCTGGGACCCAAAAATATCGAATCTTCGGGTGTTTTGAGGTTTAATTTCGGATATAAACGGGTGCAGAAGATGCATACACATATTGACTTTGGTCACCTAAAATATCGATTTTCAGCTTGTTTTGTTCCTCTATTTTGAAAATACTCTAACACGGAGTAGGCAAGTACAGATCGCTTCTGGGACCCCAAAATATCGAATTTTCGGGTGTTTTGTGCCTGAATTTGAGATATAAACCGGTACAGAAGATGCTTCCACATGTCGACTTTTGGGCACCTAAAAGATCGATTTTCAGTATGTTTTGGGCCTGTATATTGAAAATATTCTAACACGGAGTAGGCATGTACAGATCGCTTCTGGGACCCCAAAATATCGAATTTTTGGGATTTTTGGGCCTGAATTTGAGATATCGACTTTGGGCACCTAAAATATCGATTTTTAGCATGTTTTGGGCCTATATTTTGAAAATATTCTAGCACTAAGTAGGCATGTACAGATCGCTTCTGGGTCCCAAAAATATCTAATTTTCGGGTGTTTAGAGGTTGAAATAGGAATATAAACTGGTACAGATGATGCATGCACATATCGACTTTTGGGCACCTAAAAGATCGATTTTCAGTATGCTCTGGACCTGTATTTGGAAAATACTCTAACACGGAGTAGGCATGTACAGTTCGCTTCTGGACCCCAAAATATCGAATTTTCGGGTGTTTTGGGCCTGCATTCGAGATATCGACTTTGGGCACCTAAAATATAGATTTTTAGCATGTTTTGGCCCTATATTTTGAAAATATTCTAGCACTAAGTAGGCATTTACAGATCACTTCTGGGAACCCAAAATATCGAATTTTCGGGTGTTTTGATCCTGAATTTGAGATATAAACGGGTACAGATGATGCATACACATATCGATTTTGGACACTTAAAATATCGATTTTTAGCATGTTTTGAGCCTATATTTTGAAAACATTCTAGCACTGAGTAGGCATGTACAGATCGCTTCTGGGACCCAAAAATATCGAATTTTTGGGTGATTTGAGGTTGAATTTGGGATATAAACGGGTGCAGAAGATGCATACACATATTGACATTTGGGCACCTAAAATATCGATTTTCAGTATGTTTTGGGTCTGTATTTTGAAAATACTCTAACTAGGAATAGGCATGTACAGATCGCTTTTAGGACCCAAAAATATCGAATTTTCGGGTGTTTTGAGGTTGTATTTGAGATATAAACGAGTGCATAAGATGCATACACATGTTGACATTGGGCACCAAAAATATCGATTTTCAGCATGTTTTGGGCCTGCATCTAAGTAGGCATGTACAGATCGCTTCTGGGACCCCAAAATATCGAAATTTCGGGTGTTTGGAGCCTGAATTTGAGATATAAACGGGTACAGAAGATGCATGCACATATCGACTTTTGGGCACCTAAAAGATCGATTTCCAGTATGTTTTGGGCCTGTATTTTGAAAATATTCTAGCACTAAGTAGGCATGTACAGATTACTTCAGGGACCCCAAAATATCGAATTTTCGGGTGTTTTGAGCCTGAATTTGAGATATAAACGCGTACAGATGATGCAAGCACATATCGACTTTGGACACTTAAAATATCGATTTTTTGCATGTTTTGAGCCTATATTTTGAAACAATTCTAGCACTGAGTAGGCATGTACAGATCGCTTCTGGGACCCAAAACTATCGAATTTTCGGGTGTTTTGGGCCTGAATTTGACATATCGACTTTGGGCACCTAAAATATGGATTTGTAGCATGTTTTGGGCCTATATTTTGAAAATATTCTAGCACTAAGTAGGCATGTACAGATCAGTTCTGGGACCCCAAAATATCGAATTTTCGAGTGTCTTGAGCCTGAATTTGAGATATAAACGGGTACAGATGATGCATGCACATATCGACTTTGGACACTTAAAATATCGATTTTTAGCATGTTTTGAGCCTATATATTAAAACAATTTTAGCACCGAGTAGGCATGTACAGATCGCTTCTGTGACCCCAAAATATCGAATCTTCGGGTGTTTTGAGGTTTAATTTCGGATATAAACGGGTGCAGAAGATGCATACACATATTGACTTTGGTCACCTAAAATATCGAATTTCAGCTTGTTTTGTTCCTCTATTTTGAAAATACTCTAACACGGAGTAGGCAAGTACAGATCGCTTCTGGGACCCCAAAATATCGAATTTTCGGGTGTTTTGAGCCTGAATTTGAGATATAAACCGGTACAGAAGATGCTTCCACATGTCGACTTTTGGGCACCTAAAAGATCGATTTTCAGTATGTTTTGGGCCTGTATATTGAAAATATTCTAACACGGAGTAGGCATGTACAGATCGCTTCTGGGATCCCAAAATATCGAATTTTTGGGTGTTTTGGGCCTGAATTTGAGATATCTACTTTGGGCACCTAAAATATCGATTTTTAGCATGTTTTGGGCCTATATTTTGAAAATATTCTAGCACTGAGTAGGCATGTACAGATCGCTTCTGGGACCACAAAATATCGAATTTTCGGGTGTTTTGAGCCTGAATTTGAGATATAAACGGTTACAGAAGATGCATGCACATATTGACTTTGGGCACCTAAAATATCGATTTTCAGCATGTTTTGGGCCTATATTTTGAAAACATTCTAGCAATAACTAGACATGTACAGATCGCTTCTGGGACCCAAAATTATCGAATTTTCAGGTGTTTTGAGGTTGAATTTGAGATATAAACGAGTGCAGAAGATGCATACACATGTTGAATTTGGGCACCTAAAATATCAATTTTCAGCATGTTTTGGGCCTGCTTCTGAGTAGGCGTGTACAGATCGCTTCTGGGACCCCAAAATATCGAATTTTCGGGTGTTTTGAGCCTGAATTTGAGATATAAACGGGTACAGAAGATGCATGCACATATCGACTTTTGGGCACCTAAAAGATCGATTTTCAGTATGTTTTGGGCCTGTATTTTGAAAATACTCTAACACGGAGTAGGCATGTACAGTTCGCTTCTGGGACCCCAAAATATCGAATTTTCGGGTGTTTTGGGCCTGAATTTGAGATATCGACTTTGGGCACCTAAAATATCGATTTGTAGCATGTTTTGGGCCTATATTTTGAAAATATTCTAGCACTATGTAGGCATGTACAGATCAGTTTCGGGACCCCAAAATATCGAATTTTCGGGTGTTTTGAGCCTGAATTTGAGATATAAACGGGTACAGATGATGCATGCACATTTCGACTTTGGACACTTAAAATATCGATTTTTAGCATGTTTTGAGCCTATATATTAAAATAATTCTAGCACGGAATAGGCATGTACAGATCGCTTCTGGGACCCAAAAATATCGAATTTTCGGGTGTTTTGAGGTTTAATTTCGGATATAAACGGGTGCAGAAGATGCATACACATATTGACTTTGGTCACCTAAAATATCGATTTTCAGCTTGTTTTGGGCCTCTATTTTGAATATACTCTAACACGGAGTAGGCAAGTACAGGTCGCTTCTGGGACCCAAAAATATCGAATTTTCGGGTGTTTTGAGCCTGAATTTGAGATATAAACCGGTACAGAAGATGCTTCCACATGTCGACTTTTGGGCACCTAAAAGATCGATTTTCAGTATGTTTTGGGCCTGTATATTGAAAATACTCTAACACGGAGTAGGCATGTACAGATCGCTTCTGGGACCCCAAAATATCGAATTTTTGGGTGTTTTGGGCCTGAATTTGAGATATCTTCTTTGGGCACCTAAAATATCGATTTTTAGCATGTTTCGGGCCTATAATTTGAAAATATTCTAGCACTGAGTAGGCATGTACAGATCGCTTCTGGGACCCCAAAATATCGAATTTTCGGGTGTTTTGAGCCTGAATTTGAGATATAAACGGGTTCAGAAGATTCATGCACATATCGACTTTGGACACTTAAAATATCGATTTTTAGCATGTTTTGAGCCAATATTTTGAAAACATTCTAGCACTAACTAGACATGTACAGATCGCTTCTGGGACCCAAAATTATCGAATTTTCAGGTGTTTTGAGGTTGAATTTGAGATATAAACGAGTGCAGAAGATGCATACACATGTTGACTTTGGGCACCTAAAATATCGATTTTCAGCATGTTTTGGGCCTGCTTCTGAGTAGGCGTGTACAGATCGCTTCTGGGACCCCAAAATATCGAATTTTCGGGTGTTTGGAGCCTGAATTTGAGATATAAACGGGTACAGAAGATGCATGCACATATCGACTTTTGGGCACCAAAAAGGTCGATTTTCAGTATGTTTTGGGCCTGTATTTTGAAAATACTCTAACACGGAGTAGGCATCTACAGTTCGCTTCTGGGACCCCAAAATATCGAATTTTCGGGTGTTTGGGCCTGAATTTGAGATATCGACTTTGGGCACCTAAAATATCGATTTTTAGCATGTTTTGAGCCTATATTTTGAAACAATTCTAGCACTTAGTAGGCATGTACAGATCACTTCTGGGACCCAAAAATATCGAATTTTAGGGTGTTTTGAGGTTTAATTTCGGATATAAACGGGTGCAGAAGATGCATACACATATTGACTTTGGTCACCTAAAATGTCGATTTTCAGCTTGTTTTGGGCCTGTATTTTGAAAATACTCTAACACGGAGTAGGCAAGTACAGATCGCTTCTGGGACCCCAAAATATCGAATTTTCGGGTGTTTTGAGTCTGAATTTGAGATATAAACGAGTACAGAAGATGTATGCACATATCGACTTTGGACACTTAAAATATCGATTTTTAGCATGTTTTGAGCCTATATTTTTAAAACATTCTAGCACTAACTAGACATGTACAGATCGCTTCTGGGAAACAAAATTATCGAATTTTCGGGTGTTTTGATGTTGAATTTGAGATATAAACGAGTGCATAAGATGCATACACATGTTGACTTTGGGCACCAAAAATATCGATTTTCAGCATGTTTTGGGCCTGTATTTTGAAAATACTCTAACTAGGAGTAGGCATGTACAGATCGCTTCTGGGACCCAGAAATATTGAATTTTCGGGTGTTTTGAACATGAATTTGAGATATAAACGGATACAGAAGATGCCTGCACATATCGACTTTGCACACTTAAAATATCGATTTTTAGTATGTTTTGAGCCTATATTTTGAAAACATTCTAGCACTGACTAGACATGTGCAGATTGCTTCTGGGACCCAAAATTATCGAATTTTCGGGTGTTTTGAGGTTGAATTTCAGCTATAAACGAGTGCAGAAGATGCATACACATGTTGACTTTGGGCACCTAAAATATCGATTTTCAGCATGTTTTGGGCCTGCTTCTGAGTAGGCGTGTACAGATCGCTTCTGGGACCCCAAAATATCAAATTTTCGGGTGTTTGGAGCCTGAATTTGAGATATAAACGGGTACAGAAGATGCATGCACATATCGACTTTTGGGCACCTAAAAGATCGATTTTCAGTATGTTTTAGGCCTATATTTTGAAAATACTCTAACACGGAGTAGGCATGTACAGTTTCCTTCTGGGACCCCGAAATATCGAATTTTCGGGTGTTTTGGGACTGAATTTGAGATATCGACTTTAGGCACCTAAAATATCGATTTTTAGCATGTTTTGATCCTATATTTTGAAAATATTCTAGCACTAAGTAGGCATGTACAGATCACTTCTGGGACCCCAAAATATCGAATTTTCGGGTGTTTTGATCCTGAATTTGAGATATAAACGGGTACAGATGATGCATGCACATATCGACTTTGGACACTTAAAATATCGATTTTTAGCATGTTTTGAGCCTGTATTTTGACACAATTCTAGCACTGAGTAGGCATGTACAGATCGCTTCAGGGACCCAAAAATATCGAATTTTCTGGTGTTTAATGGTTGAATTTGGGATATAAACGGGTACAGAAGATGCATGCACATATCGACTTTTGGGCACCTAAAAGATCGATTTTCAGTATGTTTTGGGCCTGTATTTTGAAAATACTCTAACACGGAGTAGGCATGTACAGTTCGCTTCTGAGACCCAATAATATCGAATTTTCGGGTGTTTTGGGCCTGCATTTGAGATATCGACTTTGGGCACCTAAAATATCGATTTTTAGCATGTTTTGGGTCTATATTTTGAAAATATTCTAGCACTAAGTAGGCATGTACAGATCACTTCTGGGACCCCAAAATATCGAATTTTCGGATGTTTTGAGCCTGAATTTGAGATATAAACGGGTACAGATGATGCATGCACATATTGATTTTGGACACTTAAAATATCGATTTTTAGCATGTTTTGAGCATATATTTTGAAAATATTCTAGCACTGAGTAGGCATGTACAGATCGCTTCTGGGACCCAAAAATATCGAATTTTCGTGTCTTTTGAGGTTGAATTTGGGATATAAACGGGTTCAGAAGATGCATGCACATTTCGACTTTGGACACTTAAAATATCGATTTTTAGCATGTTTTGAACCTATATATTAAAACAATTCTAGCACTGAGTAGGCATGTACAGATAGCTTCTGGGACCAAAAAATATCGAATTTTCGGGTGTTTTGAGGTTTAATTTCGGATATAAACGGGTGCAGAAGATGCATACACATATTGACTTTGGTCACTTAAAATATCAATTATAGCTTGTTTTGGGCCTGTATTTTGAAAATACTCTAAAACGGAGTAAGCAAGTACAGATCGCCTCTGGGACCCCAAAATATCGAATTTTCGGGTATTTTTAGCCTGAATTTGAGATATAAACAGGTACAGAAGATGCATCCACATATCGACTTTTGGGCACCTAAATGATCGATTTTCAGTATGTTTTGGGCCTGTATATTGAAAATACTCTAACACGGAGTAGACATGTACAGATCGCGTCTGGGACCATAAATTATCGAATTTTCGGGTGTTTTGAGCCTGAATTTGAGATATAAACGGGTACATAAGATTCATACACATGTTGACTTTGGGCACCTAAAATATCGATTTTCAGCATGTTTTGGGCCTGCCCCTGAGTAGGCATGTACAGATCGCTTCTGGGACCCCAAAATATCGAATTTTCGGGTGTTTGGAGCCTGAATTTGAGATATAAACGGGTACAGAAGATGCATGCACATATCGACTTTTGGGCACCTAAAAGATCGATTTTCAGTATGTTTTGGGCCTATATTTTGAAAATACTCTAACACGGAGTAGGCATGTACAGTTTCCTTCTGGGACCCCGAAATATCGAATTTTCGGGTGTTTTGGGACTGAATTTGAGATATCGACTTTAGGCACCTAAAATATCGATTTTTAGCATGTATTGGGCCTATATTTTGAAAATATTCTAGCACTATGTAGGCATGTACAGATCACTTCTGGGACCCCAAAATATCGAATTTTCGGGTGTTTTGAGCCTGAATTTGAGATATAAACGGGTACAGAAGATGCGTGCACATATCGATTTTGGACACTTAAAATATCGATTTTTAGCATGTTTTGAGCCTATATTTTTAAAACATTCTAGCACTGAGTAGGCATGTACAGATCGCTTCTGGGACCCAAAAATATCGAATTTTCTGGTGTTTTTAAGTTGAATTTGGGATATAAACGGGTGCAGAAGATGCATACACATATTGACTTTGGTCACCTAAAATATCGATTTTCAGCTTGTTTTGGGCCTGTATTTTGAAAATACTCTAACACGGAGTATGCAAGTACAGATCGCTTCTGGGACCCCAAAATATCGAATTTTAGGGTGTTTTGAGCCTGAATTTGAGATATAAACGGGTACAGAAGATGCATCCACATATCGACTTTTGGGCACTTAAAAGATTGATTTTCAGTATGTTTTGGGCCTGTATTTTGAAAATACTCTAACACGGAGTAGGCATGTACAGATCGCTTCTGGGACCCCAAAATATCGAATTTTCGGGTGTATTGAGCCTGAAATTGAGATATAAACGGGTACAGAAGATGCGTGCACATATCGACTTTTGGGCACCTAAAATATCGACTTTGAGCAAGTTTTGGGTCTGTATCTTGAAAACATTCTAACTAGGAGTAGGGATGTACAGATCGCTTCTAGGACCGAATTAAACCGAATTTTCGGGTGTTTTGAGCCTGAATTTGAGATATAAACGGGTACAGAAGATGCATGCACAAATTGACTTTGGTCACCTAAAATGTCGATTTTCAGCTTGTTTTGGGCCTGTATTTTGAAAATACTCTAACACGGAGTAGGCAAGTACAGATCGCTTCTGGGACCCCAAAATATCGAATTTTCGGGTGTTTTGAGTCTGAATTTGAGATATAAACGAGTACAGAAGATGTATGCACATATCGACTTTGGACACTTAAAATATCGATTTTTAGCATGTTTTGAGCCTATATTTTTAAAACATTCTAGCACTAACTAGACATGTACAGATCGCTTCTGGGAAACAAAATTATCGAATTTTCGGGTGTTTTGATGTTGAATTTGAGATATAAACGAGTGCATAAGATGCATACACATGTTGACTTTGGGCACCAAAAATATCGATTTTCAGCATGTTTTGGGCCTGTATTTTGAAAATACTCTAACTAGGAGTAGGCATGTACAGATCGCTTCTGGGACCCACAAATATTGAATTTTCGGGTGTTTTGAACATGAATTTGAGATATAAACGGATACAGAAGATGCCTGCACATATCGACTTTGCACACTTAAAATATCGATTTTTAGTATGTTTTGAGCCTATATTTTGAAAACATTCTAGCACTGACTAGACATGTGCAGATTGCTTCTGGGACCCAAAATTATCGAATTTTCGGGTGTTTTGAGGTTGAATTTCAGCTATAAACGAGTGCAGAAGATGCATACACATGTTGACTTTGGGCACCTAAAATATCGATTTTCAGCATGTTTTGGGCCTGCTTCTGAGTAGGCGTGTACAGATCGCTTCTGGGACCCCAAAATATCAAATTTTCGGGTGTTTGGAGCCTGAATTTGAGATATAAACGGGTACAGAAGATGCATGCACATATCGACTTTTGGGCACCTAAAAGATCGATTTTCAGTATGTTTTAGGCCTATATTTTGAAAATACTCTAACACGGAGTAGGCATGTACAGTTTCCTTCTGGGACCCCGAAATATCGAATTTTCGGGTGTTTTGGGACTGAATTTGAGATATCGACTTTAGGCACCTAAAATATCGATTTTTATCATGTTTTGATCCTATATTTTGAAAATATTCTAGCACTAAGTAGGCATGTACAGATCACTTCTGGGACCCCAAAATATCGAATTTTCGGGTGTTTTGATCCTGAATTTGAGATATAAACGGGTACAGATGATGCATGCACATATCGACTTTGGACACTTAAAATATCGATTTTTAGCATGTTTTGAGCCTGTATTTTGACACAATTCTAGCACTGAGTAGGCATGTACAGATCGCTTCAGGGACCCAAAAATATCGAATTTTCGGGTGTTTAATGGTTGAATTTGGGATATAAACGGGTACAGAAGATGCATGCACATATCGACTTTTGGGCACCTAAAAGATCGATTTTCAGTATGTTTTGGGCCTGTATTTTGAAAATACTCTAACACGGAGTAGGCATGTACAGTTCGCTTCTGAGACCCAATAATATCGAAGTTTCGGGTGTTTTGGGCCTGCATTTGAGATATCGACTTTGGGCACCTAAAATATCGATTTTTAGCATGTTTTGGGTCTATATTTTGAAAATATTCTAGCACTAAGTAGGCATGTACAGATCACTTCTGGGACCCCAAAATATCGAATTTTCGGATGTTTTGAGCCTGAATTTGAGATATAAACGGGTACAGATGATGCATGCACATATTGATTTTGGACACTTAAAATATCGATTTTTAGCATGTTTTGAGCATATATTTTGAAAATATTCTAGCACTGAGTAGGCATGTACAGATCGCTTCTGGGACCCAAAAATATCGAATTTTCGTGTCTTTTGAGGTTGAATTTGGGATATAAACGGGTTCAGAAGATGCATGCACATTTCGACTTTGGACACTTAAAATATCGATTTTTAGCATGTTTTGAACCTATATATTAAAACAATTCTAGCACTGAGTAGGCATGTACAGATAGCTTCTGGGACCAAAAAATATCGAATTTTCGGGTGTTTTGAGGTTTAATTTCGGATATAAACGGGTGCAGAAGATGCATACACATATTGACTTTTGTCACTTAAAATATCAATTATAGCTTGTTTTGGGCCTGTATTTTGAAAATACTCTAAAACGGAGTAAGCAAGTACAGATCGCCTCTGGGACCCCAAAATATCGAATTTTCGGGTATTTTTAGCCTGAATTTGAGATATAAACAGGTACAGAAGATGCATCCACATATCGACTTTTGGGCACCTAAATGATCGATTTTCAGTATGTTTTGGGCCTGTATATTGAAAATACTCTAACACGGAGTAGACATGTACAGATCGCGTCTGGGACCATAAATTATCGAATTTTCGGGTGTTTTGAGCCTGAATTTGAGATATAAACGGGTACATAAGATTCATACACATGTTGACTTTGGGCACCTAAAATATCGATTTTCAGCATGTTTTGGGCCTGCCCCTGAGTAGGCATGTACAGATCGCTTCTGGGACCCCAAAATATCAAATTTTCGGGTGTTTGGAGCCTGAATTTGAGATATAAACGGGTACAGAAGATGCATGCACATATCGACTTTTGGGCACCTAAAAGATCGATTTTCAGTATGTTTTGGGCCTATATTTTGAAAATACTCTAACACGGAGTAGGCATGTACAGTTTCCTTCTGGGACCCCGAAATATCGAATTTTCGGGTGTTTTGGGACTGAATTTGAGATATCGACTTTAGGCACCTAAAATATCGATTTTTAGCATGTATTGGGCCTATATTTTGAAAATATTCTAGCACTATGTAGGCATGTACAGATCACTTCTGGGACCCCAAAATATCGAATTTTCGGGTGTTTTGAGCCTGAATTTGAGATATAAACGGGTACAGAAGATGCGTGCACATATCGATTTTGGACACTTAAAATATCGATTTTTAGCATGTTTTGAGCCTATATTTTTAAAACATTCTAGCACTGAGTAGGCATGTACAGATCGCTTCTGGGACCCAAAAATATCGAATTTTCTGGTGTTTTTAAGTTGAATTTGGGATATAAACGGGTGCAGAAGATGCATACACATATTGACTTTGGTCACCTAAAATATCGATTTTCAGCTTGTTTTGGGTCTGTATTTTGAAAATACTCTAACACGGAGTATGCAAGTACAGATCGCTTCTGGGACCCCAAAATATCGAATTTTAGGGTGTTTTGAGCCTGAATTTGAGATATAAACGGGTACAGAAGATGCATCCACATATCGACTTTTGGGCACTTAAAAGATTGATTTTCAGTATGTTTTGGGCCTGTATTTTGAAAATACTCTAACACGGAGTAGGCATGTACAGATCGCTTCTGGGACCCCAAAATATCGAATTTTCGGGTGTATTGAGCCTGAAATTGAGATATAAACGGGTACAGAAGATGCGTGCACATATCGACTTTTGGGCACCTAAAATATCGACTTTGAGCAAGTTTTGGGTCTGTATCTTGAAAACATTCTAACTAGGAGTAGGGATGTACAGATCGCTTCTAGGACCGAATTAAACCGAATTTTCGGGTGTTTTGAGCCTGAATTTGAGATATAAACGGGTACAGAAGATGCATGCACAAATTGACTTTGGGCACCTAAAATATCGATTTTCAGCATGTTTTGGGCCTGTATTTTGAAAATACTCTAACTAGGAGTAAGCATGTACAGATCGCTTCTGGGACCCCAAAATATCGAATTTTCGGGTGTTTTGAGACAGAATTTGAGATATAAACGGCTACAGAAGATGCATGCACATATCGACTTTGGACACTTAAAATATCGATTTTTAGCATGTTTTTAGCCTATATTTTGAAAATACTGTAACTAGGAGTAGGCATGTACAGATCGCTTCTGGGACCCAAGATTATCGAATTTTCGGGTGTTTTGAGGTTGAATTTGAGATATAAACGAGTGAAGAAGATGCATACACATGTTGAATTTGGGCACCTAAAATATCGATTTTCAGCATTTTTTGGGCTTGTATCTGAGTAGGCACGTACAGATCGCTTCTGGGACCCCAAAATATCAATTTTTCGGGTGTTTGGAGAATAAATTTAAGATATAAACGGGTACAGATGATGCATGCAAATATCGACTTAGGACACTTAAAATATAGATTTTTAGCATGTTTTAAGCCTATATTTTGAAAAAATTCTAGCACTGAGTAGGCATGTACAGATCGCTTCTGGGACCCAAAAATATCGAATTTTCGGGTGTTTTGAGGTTGAATTTGGGATGTAAACGGGTACAGAAGATGCGTGCACATATCGACTTTTGGGCATCTAAAATATCGATTTGGAGCATGTTTTGGGTCTGTATCTTGAAAACATTCTAACTAGGTGTAGGGATGTACAGATCACTTCTAGGACCAAAAAATACCGAATTTCGGGTGTTTTGAGCCTGAATTTGAGATATAAACGGGTACAGAAGATGCATGCACATATTGACTTTGGGCACCTAAAATATCGATTTTTAGCATGTTTTGAGCCTATATTTTGAAAACATTCTAGTACTAACTAGACATGTACAGATCGCTTCTGGGACCCAAAATTATCGAATATTCAGGTGTTTTGAGGTTGAATTTGAGATATAAACGAGTGCAGAAGATGCATACACATGTTGACTTTGGGCACCTAAAATATCGATTTTCAGCATGTTTTGGGCCTGCATCTGGGTAGGCGTGTACAGATCGCTTCTGGGACCCCAAAATATCGAATTTTCGGGTGTTTGGAGCCTGAATTTGAGATATAAACGGGTACAGAAGATGCATGCACATATCGACTTTTGGGCACCTAAAAAATCGATTTTCAGTATGTTTTGGGCCTGTATTTTGAAAATACTCTAACACGGAGTAGGCATGTACAGTTCGCTTCTGGGACCCCAAAATATCGAATTTTCGGGTGTTTTGGGCCTGAATTTGAGATATCGACTTTGGGCACCTAAAATATCGATTTTTAGCATGTTTTGGGTCTATATTTTGAAAATATTCTAGCACTAAGTAGGCATGTACAGATCGCTTCTGGGACCCCAAAATATCGAATTTTCGGGTGTTTTGAGGTTGAATTTGAGATATAAACGGGTACAGAAGATGCATGCACATATTGACTTTTGGCACCTAAAATATCGATTTTCAGCATGTTTTGGGCCTGTATTTTGAAAATACTCTAACTAGGAGTAGGCATGTACAGATCGCTTCTGGGACCCCAAAATATCGAATTTTCGGGTGTTTTGAGCCTGAATTTGAGATATAAACGGGTACAGAAGATGCATGCACATATCGACTTTGGACACTTAAAATATCGATTTTTAGCATGTTTTGAGCCTATATTTTGAAATCATTCAAGCACTGACTAGACATGTACAGATCGCTTCTGGGACCTAAAATTATCGAACTTTCGGGTGTTTTGTGGTTGAATTTGAGATATAAACGAGTGTAGAAGATGCATACACATGTTGACTTTGGGCACCTAAAATATCGATTTTCAGCATGTTTTGGGCCTGCATCTGAGTAGGCATGTACAGATCGCTTCTGGGACACCAAAATATCAAATTTTCGGGTGTTTGGAGCCTGAATTTGAGATATAAACGGGTACAGAAGATGCATGCACATATCGACTTTTGGGCACCTAAAATATCGATTTTCAGTATGTTTTGGGCCTGTATTTTGAAAATACTCTAACACGGAGTAGGCATGTACAGTTCACTTCTGGGACCCCAAAATATCGAATTTTCGGTTGTTTTGGGCCTGAATTTGAGATATCAACTTTGGGCACCTAAAATATCGATTTTCAGCATGTTTTGTGACTATATTTTGAAAATATTCTAGCACTAAGTAGGCATGTACAGTTCGCTTCTGGGACCCCAAAATATAGAATTTTCGGGTGTTTTGGGCCTGCATTTGAGATATCGACTTTGGGCACCTAAAATATCGATTTTAGCATGTTTTGGGCCTATATTTTGAAAATATTCAGGCACTAAGTAGGCATGTACAGATCACTTCTGGGACCCCAAAATATCGAATTTTCGGGTGTTTTGAGCCTGAATTTGAGATATAAACGGGTACAGATGATGCATGCACATATCGATTTTGGACACTTAAAATATCGATTTTTTAGCATGTTTTGAGCCTATATTTTGAAAATATTCTAGTCCTGAGTAGGCATGTACAGATCGCTTCTGGGACCCAAAAATATCGAATTTTAGGGTGTTTTGAGGTTGAATTTGGGATATAAACGGGTGCAGAAGATGCATACACATATTGACTTTGGTCACCTAAAACATCGATTTTCAGCTTGTTTTGGGCTTGTATTTTGAAAATACTCTAAAACGGAGTAGGCAAGTACAGATCGCCTCTGGGACCCCAAAATATCGAATTTTCAGGTGTTTTGAGCCTGAATTTGAGATATAAACGGGTACAGAAGATGCATCCACATATCGACTTTTGGGCACTTGAAAGATCGATTTTCATTATGTATTGTGCCTGTATATTGAAAATACTCTAACACGGAGTAGACATGTACAGATCGCTTCTGGGACCCCAAAATATCGAATTTTTGGGTGTTTTGGGCCTGAATTTGAGATATCGACTTTGGGCACCTAAAATATTGATTTTTAGCATGTTTTGGGCCTATATTTTGAAAATATTCTAGCACTGAGTAGGCATGTACAGATCGCTTCTGGGACCCAAAAATATGGAATTTTCGTGTGTTTTGAGCCTGAATTAGAGATATAAACGGGTACAGAAGATGCATGCACATATCGACTTTTGGGCAACTAAAAAATCGATTTTGAGCATGTTTTGGGTCTGTATTTTGAAAACATTCTAACTAGGAGTAGGGATGTACAGATCGCTTCTAGGACCCAAAAATACCGAATTTTCGGGTGTTTTACAGAGCCTGAATTTGATATATAAACGGGTACAGAAGATGCATGCACATATTGACTTTGTGCACCTAAAATATCGATTTTCAGCATGTTTTGGGCCTGTATTTTTAAAATACTCTAACTAGGAGTAGGCATGTACAGATCGCTACTGGGACCCCAAGATATCGAGTTTTCGGGTGTTTTGAGCCTGAATTTGAGATATAAACGGGTACAGAAGATTCATGCACATATCTACTTTGGACACTTAAAATATCGATTTTTAGCATGTTTTAAGCCTATATTTTGAAAACATTCTAGCACTGACTAGACATGTACAGATCGCTTCTGGGACATAAAATTATCGAACTTTCGGGTGTTTTGAGGTTGAATTTGAGATATAAACGAGTGTAGAAGTTGCATACACATGTTGACTTTGGGCACCTAAAATATCGATTTTCAGCTTGTTTTGGGCCTGTATTTTGAAAATACTCTAAAACGGAGTAGGCATGTACAGTTCGCTTCTGGGACCCCAAAATATCGAATTTTCGGGTGTTTTGGGCCTGCAATTGAGATATCGACTTTGGGCACCTAAAATATCGATTTTTAGCATGTTTTGGTCCTGTATTTTGAAAATACTCTAAAACGGAGTATGCAAGTACAGATCGCCTCTGGGACCCCAAAATATCAAATTTTCAGGTGTTTTGAGCCTGAATTTGAGATAAAACGGGTACAGAAGATGCATCCACATATCGACTTTTGGGCACCTAAAAGATCGATTTTCAGTATGTTTTGGGCCTGTATATTGAAAATACGGAGTAGACATGTACAGATCGATTCTGGGACCCAAAATATCGAATTTTTGGGTGTATTGGGCCTGAATTTGAGATATCGACTTTGGGCACCTAAAATATCGATTTTTAGCATGTTTTGGGCCTATATTTTGAAAATATTCTAGCACTGAGTAGGCATGTACAGATCGCTTCTGGGACCCCAAAATATCGATTTTTCGGGTGTTTTGAGCCTGAATTTGAGATATAAACGGGTACAGAAGATGCATGCTCTTATCGACTTTTGGGCACCTAAAATATCGATTTTCAGCATGTTTTCGGCCTGTATTTTGAAAATACTCTAACTAGGAGTAGGCATGTACAGATCGCTTCTGGGACCCCAAAATATCGAATTTTCGGGTGTTTTGAGCCTGAATGTGAGATATAAACGGGTACAGAAGATACATGCACATATCGTCTTTGGACACTTAAAAGATCGATTTTTAGCATGTTAAGAGCCTATATATTGAAAACATTCTAGCACTGACTAGACATGTACAGATCGCTTCTGGGACCCAAAATTATTGAACTTTCGTGTGTTTTGAGGTTGAATTTGAGATATAAACGAGTGTAGAAGATGCATACACATGTTGACTTTGGGCACCTAAAATATCGACTTTCAGCATGTTTTGGATCTGCATCTGAGTAGGCATGTACAGATCGTTTCTGGGACCCCAAAATATCGAATTTTCGGGTGTTTTGAGCATGAATTTGAGATATAAACGGGTACAGATGATGCATGCACATATCGACTTTGGGCACCTAAAATATCGATGTTGAGCATGTTTTGGGACAGTATCTTGAAAACATTCTAACTAGGAGTAGTGATGTACAGATCGCTTCTAGGACCCAAAAATACCGAATTTTCGGGTGTTTGGAGCCTGAATTTGAGATATAAATGGGTACAGAAGATGCATGCAAATATTGACTTTGGGCACCTAAAATATCGATTTTCAGCATGTTTTGGGCCTGTATTTTGAAAATATTCTAACTAGGAGTAGGCATGTACAGATCGCTTCTGGGACCCAAAAATATCAAATTTTAGGGTGTTTTGAGACAGAATTTGAGATATAAACGGCTACAGAAGATGCATGCACATATCGACTTTGGACACTTAAAATATCGATTTTTAGCATGTTTTGAGCCTATATTTTGAAAAAACTCTAACTAGGAGTAGACATGTACAGATCGCTTCTGGGACCCAAAATCATCGAATTTTCGGGTGTTTTGAGGTTGAATTTGGGATATAAACGGGTGCAGAAGATGCATACACATATTGACTTTGGTCACCTAAAAGATCGATTTTCAGTATGTTATGGGCCTGTATTTTGAAAATACTCTAACACGGAGTAGGCATGTACAGATCTCTTCTGGGACCCCAAAATATCGAATTTTCGGGTGTTTTGAGCCTGAAATTGAGATATAAACGGGTACAGAAGATGCGTGCACATATCGACTTTTGGGCACCAAAAATATCGACTTTGAGCATGTTTTGGGTCTGTATCTTGAAAACATTCTAACTAGGAGTAGGGATGTACAGATCGCTTCTAGGACCGAAATAAACCGAATTTTCGGGTGTTTTGAGCCTGAATTTGAGATATAAACGTTTACAGAAGATTCATGCACATATTGACTTTGGGCACCTAAAATATCGATTTTCAGCATGTTTTGGGCCTGTATTTTGAAAATACTCTAACTAGGAATAAGCATGTACAGATCGCTTCTGGGACCCAAAAATATCGAATTTTCGGGACTTTTGAGACAGAATTTGAGATATAAACGGCTACAGAAGATGCATGCACATATCGACTTTGGACACTTAAAATATCGATTTTTAGCATGTTTTGAGCCTATATTTTTAAAATACTCTAACTAGGAGTAGGCATGTACAGATCGCTTCTGGGACCCAAGTATATCGAATTTTCAGGTGTTTTGAGGTTGAATTTGAGATATAAACGATTGCAGAAGATGCATACACATGTTGACTTTAGGCACCTAAAATATCGATTTTCAGCATGTTTTGGGGTTGTATCTGAGTAGGCACGTACAGATCGCTTCTGGGACCCCAAAATATCAAATTTTCGGGTGTTTGGAGAATGAATTTACGATTAAACGGGTTCAGATGATGCATACAAATATCGACTTTGGACACTTAAAATATAGATTTTTAGCATGTTTTAAGCCTATATTTTGAAAAAATTGTAGCACTGAGTAGGCATGTACAGATCGCTTCTGGGACCCAAAAATATCGAATTTTCGGGTGTTTTGAGGTTGAATTTGAGATGTAAACGGGTACAGAAGATGCATGCACATATCGACTTTTGGGCACCTAAAAGATCGATTTTCAGTATGTTTTGGGCCTGTATTTTGAAAATACTCTAACACTAAGTAGGCATGTACAGTTCGCTTCTGGGACCCCAAAATATCGAATTTTCGGGTGTTTTGAGCCTTAATTTGAGATATAAACGGGTACAGAAGATGCGTGCACATATCGACTTTTGGGCACCTAAAATATCGATTTGGAGCATGTTTTGGGTCTGTATCTTGAAAACATTCTAACTAGGAGTAGGGATGTACAGATCGCTTCTAGGACCCAAAAATACCGAATTTTCGGGTGTTTTGAGCCAGAATTTGAGATATAAACGGATACAGAAGATGCATGCACATATTGACTTTGGGCACCTAAAATATCGATTTTCAGCATGTTTTGGGCCTGTATTTTGAAAATACTCTAACTAGGAGTAGGCATGTACAGATCGCTTCTGGAACCCAAAAATATCGAATTTTCGGGTGTTTTGAGACAGAATTTGAGATATAAACGGGTACAGAAGATGCATGCACATATCGACTTTGGACACTTAAAATATCGATTTTTAACATGTTTTGAGCCTATATTTTGAAAAAAATCTAACTAGGACTAGGCATGTACAGATCGCTTCTGTGACCAAAAATTATCGAATTTTCGGGTGTTTTGAGGTTGAATTTGAGATATAAACGAGTGCAGAAGATGCATACACATGTTGACTTTAGGCACCTAAATATCGATTTTCAGCATGTTTTGGGCATATATCTGAGTAGGCACGTGCAGATCGCTTCTGGGACCCCAAAATATCAAATTTTCGGGTGTTTGGAGAATGAATTTAAGATATAAACGGGTACAGTTGATGCATGCACATATCGACTTTGGACACTTAAAATATCGATTTTTAGCATGTTTTGAGCCTATATTTTGAAAAAATTCTAGCACTGAGTAGGCATGTACAGATCGCTTCTGGGACCCAAAAATATCGAATTTTCGGGTGTTTTGAGGTTGAATTTGAGATGTAAACGGGTACAGAAGATGCATGCACATATCGACTTTTGGGCACCTAAAAGATCGATTTTCAGTATGTTTTGGGCCTGTATTTTGAAAATACTCTAACACTAAGTAGGCATGTACAGTTCGCTTCTGGGACCCCAAAATATCGAATTTTCGGGTGTTTTGAGCCTTAATTTGAGATATAAACGGGTACAGAAGATGCGTGCACATATCGACTTTTGGGCACCTAAAATATCGATTTGGAGCATGTTTTGGGTCTGTATCTTGAAAACATTCTAACTAGGAGTAGGGATGTACAGATCGCTTCTAGGACCCAAAAATACCGAATTTTCGGGTGTTTTGAGCCAGAATTTGAGATATAAACGGATACAGAAGATGCATGCACATATTGACTTTGGGCACCTAAAATATCGATTTTCAGCATGTTTTGGGCCTGTATTTTGAAAATACTCTAACTAGGAGTAGGCATGTACAGATCGCTTCTGGAACCCAAAAATATCGAATTTTCGGGTGTTTTGAGACAGAATTTGAGATATAAACGGGTACAGAAGATGCATGCACAAATCGACTTTGGACACTTAAAATATCGATTTTTAGCATGTTTTGAGCCTATATTTTGAAAAAACTCTAACTAGGACTAGGCATGTACAGATCGCTTCTGTGACCAAAAATTATCGAATTTTCGGGTGTTTTGAGGTTGAATTTGAGATATAAACGAGTGCAGAAGATGCATACACATGTTGACTTTGGGCACCTAAATATCGATTTTCAGCATGTTTTGGGCATATATCTGAGTAGGCACGTGCAGATCGCTTCTGGGACCCCAAAATATCAAATTTTCGGGTGTTTGGAGAATGAATTTAAGATATAAACGGGTACAGTTGATGCATGCACATATCGACTTTGGACACTTAAAATATCGATTTTTAGCATGTTTTGAGCCTATATTTTGAAAAAATTCTAGCACTGAGTAGGCATGAACAGATCGCTTCTGAGACCCAAAAATATCGAATTTTCGGGTGTTTTGAGGTTGAATTTGGAATATAAACGGGTGCAGAAGATGCATACACATATTGTCTTTGGTCACCTAAAATATCGATTTTCAGCTTGTTTTGGGCCTGTATTTTGAAAATACTCTAACACGAAGTATGTAAGTACAGATCGCTTCAGGGACCCCAAAATATCGAATTTTCGGGTGTTTTGAGCCTTAATTTGAGATATAAACGGGTACAGAAGATGCATCCACATATCGACTTTTGGGCACCTAAAAGATTGATTTTCAGTATGTTTTGGGCCTATATTTTGAAAATATTCTAGCACTGAGTAGGCATGTACAGATCGCTTCTGGGACCCCAAAATATTGAATTTTCGGGTGTTTTGAGCCTGAATTTGAGATAAAAACGGGTACAGAAGATGCGTGCACATATCGACTTTTGGGCACCTAAAATATCGATTTTGAGCATGTTTTGGGTCTGTATCTTGAAAACATTTTAACTAGGAGGAGGGATGTACAGATCGCTTCTAGGACCCAAAAATACCGAATTTTCTGGTGTTTTGAGCCTGAATTTGAGATATAAACGGGTACAGAAGATTCATGCACATATCGACTTTGGGCACCTAAAATATCGATTTTCAGCATGTTTTGGGCCTGTATTTTGAAAATACTCTAAATAGGAGTAGGCATGTACAGATCGCTTCTGGGCCCAAAATTATCGAATTTTCGGTGGTTTTAAGGTTGAATTTGAGATATAAACAAGTGCAGAAGATGCATACACATGTTGACTTTGGGCACCTAAAATATCGAATTTCAGCAAGTTATGGGCATGCATCTGAGTAGGCATGTACATATCGCTTCTGGGACCCCAAAATATCGAATTTTCGGGTGTTTGGAGAATGAATTTAAGATATAAACGGGTACAGAAGATGCATGCACATATCGACTTTTGGGCACCTAAAAGGTCGATTTTCAGTATGTTTTGGGTCTGTATTTTAAAAATACTCTAACATGGAGTAGGCATGTACAGTTCGCTTCTGGGACCCCAAAATGGTGTTTTAAGCCTGAATTTGAGATATAAACGGGTACAGATGATGAATGCACATATCGACTTTTGGGCACCTAAAATATCGATTTTGAGCATGTTTTGGGTCTGTATCTTGAAAACATTCTAACTAGGAGTAGGGATGTACAGATCGCTGCTAGGACAAAAAAATACCGAATTTTCGGGTGTTTTGAGCCTGAATTTGAGACATAAACGGGTACAGAAGATTCATGCACATATTGACTTTGGGCACCTAACAGATCGATTTTCAGTATGTTTTGGGGCTGTATTTTTAAAATACTCTAACACGGAGTAGGCATGTACAGTTTGCTTCTGGGCCCCCAAAATATCGAATTTTCGGGTGTTTTGGGCCTAAATTTGAAATATCGACTTTGGGCACCAAATATATCGATTTTTAGCATGTTTTTGGCGTATATTTTGAAAATATTCTAGCACTAAGTAGGCATGTACAGATCACTTCTGGGACCCCAAAATATCGAATTTTCGGGTGTTTTGTGGTTGAATTTGGGATATAAACGGGTGCAGAAGATGCATACACATATTGACTTTGGTCACCTAAAATATCGATTTTCAGCTTGTTTTGGGCCTTTATTTTGAAAATACTCTAACACGATGTAGGCATGTACAGATCACTTCTGGGACCCCAAAATATCGAATTTTCGGGTGTTTTGGGCCTGAATTTGAGATATCGACTTTGGGCACCTAAAATATCGATTTTTAGAATGTTTTGGGCCTATATTTTGAAAATATTCTAGCACTGAGTAGGCATGTACAGATCGCTTCTGGGACCCCAAAATATCGAATTTTCAGGTGTTTTGAGCCTGAATTTGAGATATAAACGGGTACAGAAGATGTATGCACATATTGACTTTTTGCACCTAAAATATCGATTTTCAGCATGTTTCGGGCCTGTATTTTGAAAATACTCTAATTAGGAGTAGGCATGTACAGATCGCGTCTGGGACCCAAAAATATCGAATTTTAGGTTGTGTTGAGCCTGAATTTGAGATATAAACGGGTACAGAAGATGCATGCACATATCGACTTTGGACACTTAAAATATCGATTTTTAGCAAGTTTTGAGCCTATATTTTGAAAACATTCTAGCACTGACTAGACATGTACAGATCGCTTCTGGGACCCAAAATTATCGAATTTTCGTGTGTTTTGAGTTTGAATTTGAGATATAAACGAGTGCAGAAGATGCATACTCATGTTGACTTTGGGCACCTAAAATATCGATTTTCAGCATGTTTTGAGCCTGCATCTGAGTAGGCATGTACAGATCGCTTCTGAGACCCCAAGATATTGAATTTTCGGGTGTTTGGAGCCTGAATTTGAGATATAAACGTGTACAGAAAATGCATGCACATATCGACTTTTGGGCACCTAAAAGATCGATTTTCAGTATGTTTTGGGCCTGTATTTTGAAAATACTCTAACACGGAGAAGGCATGTACAGTTCGCTTCTGGGACCCCAAAATATCGAATTTTCGGGTGTTTTAGGCCTCAATTTGAGATATCGACTTTGGGCACCTAAAATGTCGATTTTTAGCATGTTTTGGGCCTATATTTTGAAAATATTCTAGCATTAAGTAGGCATGTACAGATCACTTCTGGGACCCCATAATATCGAATTTTCGGGTGTTTTGAGCCTGAATTTGAGATATAAACGGGTACAGAAGATGCATGCACATATCGACTTTTAGGCACCTAAAAGATCGATTTTCAGTATGTTTTGAGCCTGTATTTTTAAAATACTCTAACACGGAGTAGGCATGTACAGTTCGCTTCTGGGACCCCAAAATATCGAATTTTCGGGTGTTTTGGGCCTGAATTTGAGATATCGACTTTGGGCACCTAAAATATCGATTTTTAGCATGCTTTGGGCCTATATTTTGAAAATATTCCAGCACTAAGTAGGCATGTACAGATCACTTCTGGGACCCCAAAATATCGAATTTTCGGGTGTTTTGAGCCTGAATATGAGATATAAACGGGTACAGATGATGCATGCACATATCGATTTTGGACACTTAAAATATCGATTTTTAGCATGTTTTAAGCCGATATTTTTAAAACATTCTAGCAATGAGTAGGCATGTACAGATCGCTTCTGGGACCCCAAAATGTAGAATTTTCGGGTGTTTTGAGCCTGAATTTGATATATAAACGGGTACAGAAGATGCTTGCACATATCGACTTTGGACACTTAAAATATCGATTTTTAGCATTTTTTGAGCCTATATTTTGAAAACATTCTAGCACTGACTAGACATGTACAGATAGCTTCTGGGACCCAAAATTATCGAATTTTCGGGTGTTTTGAGGTTGAATTTGATATATAAACGGGTACAGAAGATGCATGCACATGTTGACTTTGGGCACCTAAAATATCGATTTTCAGTATGTTTTGGGCCTGCATCTGAGTAGGCATGTACAGATCGCTTCTGGGACCCAAAAATATCGAATTTTCGGGCGTTTGGAGCCTGAATTTGAGATATAAACGGGTACAGAAGATGCATGCACATATCGACTTTTGGGCACCTAAAAGATCGATTTTCAGTATGTTTTGGACCCGTATTTTGAAAATACTCTAACACGGAGTAGGCATGTACAGTTCTCTTCTGGGACCCCAAAATATCGAATTTTCAGGTGTTTTGGGCCTGAATTTGAGATATCGACTTTGGGCACCTAAAATATCGATTTTTAGCATGCTTTGGGCCTATATTTTGAAAATATTCTAGCACTAAGTAGGCATGTACAGATCACTTCTGGGACCCCAAAATATCGAATTTTCGGGTGTTTTGAGCCTGAATTTGAGATATAAACGGGTACAGAAGATGCATGCACATATCGACTTTTAGGCACCTAAAAGATCGATTTTTAGTATGTTTTGAGCCTGTATTTTGAAAATCCTCTAACACGGAGTAGGTATGTACAGTTCGCTTCTGGGACCCCAAAATATCGAATTTTCGGGTGTTTTGGGCCTGAATTTGAGATATCGACTTTGGGCACCTAAAATATCGATTTTTAGCATGCTTTGGGCCTATATTTTGATAATATTCTAGCACTAAGTAGGCATGTACAGATCACTTCTGGGACCCCAAAATATCGAATTTTCGGGTATTTTGAGCCTGAATTTGAGATATAAACGGGTACAGATGATGCATGCACATATCGACTTTGGAACCTAAAAATATCAATTTTTAGCATGTTTTGAGCCGATATTTTTAAAACATTCTAGCACTGAGTAGGCATGTATAGATCGCTTCTGGGACCCAAAAATATCGAATTTTCGGGTGTTTTGAGGTTGAATTTGGGATATAAACGGGTGCAGAAGATGCATACACATATTTACTTTAGTCACCTAAAATATCGATTTTCAGCTTGTTTTGGGCCTGTATAACTTGAAAATACTTTAACACGGAGTAGGCAAGTACAGATGGCTTCTGGGACCCTAAAATATCGAATTTTCGGGTGTTTTGAGCCTGAATTTGAGATATAAACGGGTACAGAAGATGCATGCACATATCGACTTTGGACACTTAAAATATCGATTTTTAGCATGTTTTGAGCCTATATTTTGAAAACATTCTAGCACTGACTAGACATGTACAGATCGCTTCTGGGACCCAAAATTATCGAATTTTCGGGTGTTTTGAGGTTAAATTTGAGATATAAACGAGTGCAAAAGATGCATACACATGTTGACTTTAGGCACTTAAAATATCGATTTTCAGCATGTTTTGAGCCTGCATCTGAGTAGGCATGTACAGATCGCTTCTAGGACCCTAAGATATCTATTTTTCGGGTGTTTGGAGCCTGAATTTGAGATATAAACGGGTACAGATGATGCATTTACATATCGACTTTTGGGCACCTAAAAGATCGATTTTCAGTATGTTTTGGGCCTGTATTTTGAAAATACTCTAACACGGAGTAGGCATGTACAGTTCGCTTCTGGGACCCCGAAATATCGAATTTTCGGGTGTTTTGGGCCTGAATTTGAGATATCGATTATGGGCACCTAAAATATCGATTTTTAGCATGTTTTGGGCCTATATTTTGAAAATATTCTAGCACTAAGTAGGCATGTACAGATCGCTTCTGGGACCCCAAAATATCGAATTTTCTGGTGTTTTGAGGTTGAATTTGGGATATAAACGGGTGCAGAAGATGCATACACATATTGATTTTGGTCACCTAAAATATCGATTTAGCTTGTTTTGGGCCTGTATATTGAAAATACTCTAACACGGAGTAGGCAAGTACAGATCGCTTCAAAGACCCCAAAATATCGAATTTTCGGGTGTTTTGAGCCTGAATTTGAGACATAAACGGGTACAAAAGATGCATCCACATATCGACTTTATGCACCTAAAAGATCGATTTTCAGTATGTTTTGGGCCTGTATATTGAAAATACTCTAACACGGAGTAGGCATGTACAGAACGCTTCTGGGACCCCAAAATATCGAAAATTCGGGTGTTTTGAACCTGAATTTGAGATATAAACGGGTACATAAGATGCATGCACATATCGACTTTTGGGCACCTAAAAGATCGATTTTGAGCATGTTTTGGGTCTGTATCTTGAAAACATTCTAAATAGGAGTAGGGATGTACAGATCGCTTCTAGGACCCAAAAATACCGAATTTTCGGGTGTTTTGAGCCTGAATTTGAGATATAAACGGGTACAGAAGATACATGCACATATCGACTTTGGATACTTAAAATATCGATTTTTAGCATGTTTTTGGCCTGTATTTTGAAAATACTCTAGCATTGAGTAGGCATGTACAGAACGCTTCTGGGACCCCAAAACATCGAATTTTCGGGTGTTTTGAGATTGAATTTGGGATATAAACGGGTGCAGAAGATGCATACACATATTGATTTTGGTCACCTAAAATATCGATTTTCAGCTTGTTTTGGGCCTGTATTTTGAAAATACTCTAACACGGAGTAGGCAAGTTTCAGATCGCTTCAAAGACTCCAAAATATCGAATTTTCGGGTGTTTTGAGCCTGAATTTGAGATATAAACGGGTACAGAAGATGCATCCACATATCGACTTTTGGGCACATAAAAGATCGATTTTCAGTATGTTTTGGGTCTGTATATTGAAAATACACTAACACGGAATATACATGTACAGATCGCTTCTGGGACCCCAAAATATCGAAAATTCGGGCGTTTTGAGCCTGAATTTGAAATATAAAAGGGTACTGAAGATGCATACACATATCAACTTTTGGGCACCTAAAAGATCGACTTTCAGTATGTTTTGGGCCTGTATATTGAAAATACTCTAACACGGAGTAGGGACGTACATATCGCTTCTAGGACCAAAAAATATCGAATTTTCGGGTGTTTTGAGCTTGAATTTGAGATATATACGGGTACAGAAGATGCATGCACATATTGACTTTAGGCACCTAAAATATCGATTTTCAGCATGTTTTGGGCCTGCATCTGAGTAGCCATGTACAGATCGCTTCTGAGACCCCAAGATATCGAATTTTCGGGTGTTTGGAGCCTGAATTTGAGATATATACGTGTACAGAAGATGCATGCACATATCGACTTTTGGGCACCTAAAAGATCGATTTTCAGTATGTTTTGGACCTGTATTTTGAAAATACTCTAACACGGAGTAGGCATGTACAGTTCGCTTCTGGGACCCCAAAATATCGAATTTTCGGGTGTTTTGGGCCTGAATTTGAGATATTGACTTTGGGCACCTAAAATATCGATTTGTAGCATGTTTTGGGCCTATATTTTGAAAATATTCTAGCACTAAGTAGGCATGTACAGATCACTTCTGGGACCCCAAAATATCGAATTTTCGGGTGTTTTGAGCCTGAATTTGAGATATAAACGGGTACAGATGATGCATGCACATATCGACTTTGGACTCTTAAAATATCGATTTTTAGCATGTTATGAGCCTATATTTTGAAAAAATTCTAGCACTGAGTAGGCATGTACAGATCGCTTCTGGGACCCAAAAATATCGAATTTTCGGGTGTTTTGAGGTTGAATTTGGGATATAAACGGGTACAGAAGATGCATTTACATATCGACTTTTGGGCACATAAAAGATCGATTTTCAGTATGTTTTGGGTCTGTATTTTGAAAATACTCTAACACGGAGTAGGCATGTACAGATCGCGTCTGAGTCCAAAAATATCGAATTTTCGGGTGTGTTGAGCCTGAATTTGAGATATAAACGGGTACAGAAGATGCATGCACATATCGACTTTGGACACTTAAAATATCGATTTTTAGCATGTTTTGAGCCTATATTTTGAAAATACTCTAACACGGAGTAGGCATGTACAGATCGCTTCTGGGACCCCAAAATTATCGTATTTTCGGGTGTTTTGAGGTTGAATTTAAGATATAAACGAGTGCAGAAGATGCATGCACATATCGACTTTTGGGCAACAAAAATATCGATTTTGAGCATGTTTTGGGTCTGTATCTTGAAAACATTCTAACTAGGAGTAGGAATGTACAGATCGCTTCAGGGACCCCAAAATATCGAATTTTCGGGTGTTTTGGGCCTAAATTTGAGATATCGACTTTGGGCACCTAAAATATCGATTTTTAGCATGTTATGAGCCTATATTTTGAAAAAATTCTAGCACTGAGTAGGCATGTACAGATCGCTTCTGGGACCCAAAAATATCGAATTTTCGGGTGTTTTGAGGTTGAATTTGGGATATAAACGGGTACAGAAGATGCATTTACATATCGACTTTTGGGCACATAAAAGATCGATTTTCAGTATGTTTTGGGTCTGTATTTTGAAAATACTCTAACACGGAGTAGGCATGTACAGATCGCGTCTGAGTCCAAAAATATCGAATTTTCGGGTGTGTTGAGCCTGAATTTGAGATATAAACGGGTACAGAAGATGCATGCACATACCGACTTTGGACACTTAAAATATCGATTTTTAGCATGTTTTGAGCCTATATTTTGAAAATACTCTAACACGGAGTAGGCATGTACAGTTCGCTTCTGGGACCCCAAAATATCGAATTTTCGGGTGTTTTGGGCCTGAATTTGAGATATCGACTTTGGGTACTTAAAATATCGATTTTTAGCATGTTTTGGGTCTGTATCTTTAAAACATTCTAACTAGGAGTAGGGATGTACAGATCGCTTCTAGGACCCAAAAATACCGATTTTTCGGGTGTTTTGAGCCTGAATTTGAGATATAAACGGGTACAGAAGATGCATGCACATATCGACTATGGTGTTTTGAGCCTGAATTTGAGAAATAAACGGGTACAGATGATGCATGCACATATCGACTTTGGTCACTAAATATATCGATTATTTGCATGTTCTGAGCCGATATTTTTAAAACATTCTAGCACTGAGTATGCATGTACAGATCGCTTCTGGGACCCAAAAATATCGAATTTTCGGGTGTTTTGAGGTTGAATTTGGGATATAAACGGGTACAGTAGATGCAAGCACATATCGACTTTTGGGCACCTAAAATATCGATTTTCAGTATGTTTTGGACCTGTATTTTGAAAATACTCTAACACGAAGTAGGCATGTACAGATCGCTTCTGGGACCCCAAAATTATCGTATTTTCGGGTGTTTTGAGGTTGAATTTAAGATATAAACGAGTGCAGAAGATGCATGCACATATCGACTTTTGGGCACCAAAAATATCGATTTTGAGCATGTTTTGGGTCTGTATCTTGAAAACATTCTAACTAGGAGTAGGAATGTACAGATCGCTTCAGGGACCCCAAAATATCGAATTTTCGGGTGTTTTGGGCCTAAATTTGAGATATCGACTTTGGGCACCTAAAATATCGATTTTTAGCATGTTTTGGGCCTATATTTTGAAAATATTCTAGCACTGAGTAGGCATGTACAGATCGCTTCTGGGACCCCAAAATATCGAATTTTAGGGTGTTTTGAGCCTGAATTTGAGATATAAACGGGTACAGAAGATTCATGCACATATCGACTTTGGACACTTAAAATATCGATTTTTAGCATGTTTTGAGCCTATATTTTGAAAAAATTCTAGCACTGAGTAGGCATGTACAGATTGCTTCTGGGACCCAAAAATATCGAATTTTCGGGTGTTTTGAGGTTGAATTTGGGATTTAAACGTGTACAAAAGATGCATGCACATATCGACTTTTGGGCACCTAAAAAATCGATTTTCAGTATGATTTGGGCCTGTATTTTGAAAATACTCTAACACGGAGTAGACATGTACAGTTCGCTTCTGGGACCCCCAAAAATCGAATTTTCGGGTGTTTTGGGCCTGAATTTGAGATATCGACTTTGGGCACCTAAAATATCGATTTTTAGCATGTTTTGGGCATATATTTTGAAAATATTCTAGCACTATGTAGGCATGTACAGATCACTTCTGGGACCCCAAAATATCGAATTTTCGGGTGTTTTGAGCCTGAATTTGAGATATAAACGGGTACAGATGATGCATGCACATATCGACTTTGGACACTAAAAATATCGATTTTTAGCATGTTTTGAGCCGATATTTTTAAAATATTCTAGCACTGAGTAGGCATGTACAGATCGCTTCTGGGACCCAAAAATATCGAGTTTTCGGGTGTTTCGAGGTTGAATTTGGGATATAAACGGGTGCAGAAGATGCATACACATATTGACTTTGGTCACCAAAAATATGGATTTTCAGTATCTTTTGGGCCTGTATATAGAAAATACTCTAACACGGAGTAGGCATGTACAGATCGCTTCTGGGACCCCAAAATATCGAAAATTCGAGTGTTTTGAGCCTGAATTTGAGATATAAACGGGTACAGAAGGTGCATCCACATATCGACTTTTGGGCACCTAAAAGATCGATTTTCAGTATGTTTTGAGCCTGTATATTGAAAATACTCTAACACGGAGTAGGCATGTACAAATCGCTTCTAGGACCCCAAAATATCGAAGTTTTGGGCTTGAATTTGAGATGTCGACTTTGGGCACCTAAAATATCGATTTTTAACATGGTTTGGGCCTTTATTTTGAAAATATTCTAGCACTGAGTAGGCATGTACAGATTGCTTCTGGGACCCCAAAATATCGAATTTGCGGGTGTTTTGAGCCTGAATTTGAGATATAAACGGGTACATAAGATTCATGCACATATCGACTTTTGGGCACCTAAAATATCGATTTTGAGCATGTTTTGGGTCTGTTTCTTGAAAACATTCTAAATAGGAGTAGGGATGTACAGATCGTTTCTAGAACCCAAAAATACCGAATTTTCGGGTGTTTTGAGCCTGAATTTGATATATAAACGGGTACAAAAGATGCATGCACATATCAACTTTGGACACTTAAAATATCGATTTTTAGCATGTTTTGAGCCTATATTTTGAAAACATTCTAGCACTGACTAGACATGTACAGATCGCTTCTGGGACCCAAAATTTTCGAATTTTCGGGTGTTTTGAGGTTGAATTTGAGATATAAACGAGTGCAGAAGACGCATACACATGTTGACTTTGGGCACCTAAAATATCGATTTTCAGCATGTTTTGGGCCTGCATCTGAGTAGGCATGTACAGATCGCTTCTGAGACCCCAAGATATCGAATTTTCGGGTGTTTGGAGCCTGAATTTGAGATATAAACGTGTACAGAAGATGCATGCACATATCGACTTTTGGGCACCTAAAAGATCGATTTTCAGTATGTTTTGGGCCTGTATTTTGAAAATACTCTAACACGGAGTAGGCATGTACAGTTCGCTTCTGGGACCCCAAAATATCGAATTTTCGGGTGTTTTGGGCCTGAATTTGAGATATCGACTTTGGGCACCTAAAATATCGATTTTTAGCATGTTTTGGGCCTATATTTTGAAAATATTCTAGCACTAAGTAGGCATGTAGAGATCACTTCTGGGACCCCAAAATATCGAATTTTCGGGTGTTTTGAGCCTGAATTTGAGATATAAACGGATACAGATGATGTATGCACATATCGACTTTGGACACTTAAAATAACGATTTTTAGCATGTTTTGAGCCTATATTTTGAAAAAATTCTAGCACTGAGTAGGCATGTACAGATCGCTTCTGGGACCCAAAAATATCGAATTTTCGGGTGTTTTGAGGTTGAATTTGGGATATAAACGGGTACAGTAGACGCATTTGCATATCGACTTTTGGGCACCTAAAAGATCGATTTTCAGTATGTTTTGGGTCTGTATTTTGAAAATACTCTAACACGGAGTAGGCATGTACAGTTCGCTTCTGGGACCCCAAAATATCGAATTTTCGGGTGTTTTGGGCCTGAATTTGAGATATCGACTTTGGGCACTTAAAATATCGATTTTTAGCATGTTTTGGGTCTGTATCTTTAAAACATTCTAACTAGGAGTAGGGATGTACAGATCGCTTCTAGGACCCAAAAATACCGATTTTTCGGGTGTTTTGAGCCTGAATTTGAGATATAAACGGGTACAGAAGATGCATGCACATATCGACTATGGTGTTTTGAGCCTGAATTTGAGATATAAACGGGTACAGATGATGCATGCACATATCGACTTTGGTCACTAAATATATCGATTATTTGCATGTTCTGAGCCGATATTTTTAAACCATTCTAACACTGAGTATGCATGTACAGATCGCTTCTGGGACCCAAAAATATCGAATTTTCGGGTGTTTTGAGGTTATATTTGGGATATAAACGGGTACAGTAGATGCAAGCACATATCGACTTTTGGGCACCTAAAATATCAATTTTCAGTATGTTTTGGACCTGTATTTTGAAAATACTCTAACACGGAGTAGGCATGTACAGATCGCTTCTGGGACCCCAAAATTATCGTATTTTCGGGTGTTTTGAGGTTGAATTTGAGATATAAACGAGTGCAGAAGATGCATGCACATATCGACTTTTGGGCACCTAAAATATCGATTTTGAGCATGTTTTGGGTCTGTATCTTGAAAACATTCTAACTAGGAGTAGGAATGTACAGATCGCTTCTGGGACACCGAAATATCGAATTTTCGGGTGTTTTGGGCCTAAATTTGAGATATCGACTTTGGGCACCTAAAATATCGATTTTTAGCATGTTTTGGGCCTATATTATGAAAATATTCTAGCACTAAGTAGGCATGTACAGATCACTTCTTGGACCCCAAAATATCGAATTTTCGGGTGTTTTGAGCCTGAATTTGAGATATAAACGGGTACAGATTATGCATCCACATATCGACTTTTGGACACCTAAAAGATCGATTTTCAGTATGTTTTGGGCCTGTATATTGAAAATACTATAACACGGAGTAGGCATGTACAGATCGCTTCTGGGACCCCAAAATATCGAATTTTATGGTGTTTTGGGATTGAATTTGAGATATCGACTTTCGGCACCTAAATTATCGATTTTTAGCATGTTTTGGGCCTATATTTTGAAAATATTCTAACACTAAGTAGGCATGTACAGATCCCTTCTGGGACCCCAAAATATCGAATTTTCCGGTGTTTTGAGCCTGAATTTAAGATATAAACGGGTTCAGAAGATGCATGCACATATCGACTTTGGACACTTAAAATATCGATTTTGAGCATGTTTTGGGTCTGTATCTTGAAAACATTCTAACTAGGAGTAGGGATGTACAGATCGCTTATTGGACCCAAAAATACCGATTTTTCGGGTGTTTTAAGCCTGAATTTGAGATATAAACGTGTACAGAAGATGCATGCACATATCGACTTTAGTGTTTTGAGCCTGAATTTGAGATATAAACGGGTACAGATGATGCATGCACATATCGACTTTGGTCACTAAAAATATCGATTTTTAGCATGTTTTGAGCCGATATCTTTAAAACATTCTAGCACTGAGTAGGCATGTACAGATCGCTTCTGGGACCCAAAAATATCGAATTTTCTGGTGTTTTGAGGTTGAATTTGGGATATAAACGGGTACAGAAGATGCAAGCACATATCGACTTTTGGGCACCTAAAAGATCGATTTTCAGTATGTTTTGGACCTGTATTTTGAAAATACTCTAACACGGAGTAGGCATGTACAGATCGCTTCTGGGACCCCAAAATTATCGAATTTTCGGGTGTTTTGAGGTTGAATTTGAGATATAAACGAGTGCAGAAGATGCATGCACATATCGACTTTTGGGCACCTAAAATATCGATTTTTAACATGTTTTGGGTCTGTATCTTAAAAACATTCTAACTAGGAGTAGGGATGTACAGATCGCTTCTAGGACCCAAAAATACCGAATTTTCGGGTGTTTTGAGCCTGAATTTGAGATATAAACGGGTAAAGAAGATGCATGCACATATCTACTTTGGACACTTAAAATATCCATTTTCAGCATGTTTTGAGCCTATATTTTAAAACTACTCTAACTAGAAGTAGACATGTACAGATCGCTTCTGGGACCCCAAAATATCGAATTTTAGGGTGTTTTGGGCCTGAATTTGAGATATCGAAATTGGGCACCTAAAATATCGATTTTTAGCATGTTTTGTGACTATATTTAGAAAATATTCTAGCACTAAGTAGGCATGTACAGATCACTTCTGGGACCCCAAAATATCGAATTTTCGGGTGTTTTGAGCCTGAATTTGAGATATAAACGGGTACAGATGATGCATGCACATATCGACTTTGGACACTTAAAATATCGATTTTTAGCATGTTTTGAGCCTATATTTTGAAAACATTCTAGCACTGTGTAGGCATGTACAGATCGCTTCTGGGACCCAAAAATCTCGAATTTTCGGGTTTTTTGAGGTTGTATTTGGGATATAAACGGGTACAGAAGATGCATTTACAGATCGACTTTTGGGTACCTAAAAGATCTATTTTCAGTATGTTTTGGGTCTGTATTTTGAAAATACTCTAACACGGAGTAGGCATGTACAGTTTGCTTCTGGGACCCCAAAATATCGAATTTTCGGGTGTTTTGAGGTTGAATTTGGGATATAAACGGGTGCAGACGATGCATACACATATTGACTTTCGTCACTTAAAATATCGATTTTCAGCTTGTTTTGGGCCCTCTATTTTGAAAATACTCTAACACGGAGTAGGCAAGTACAGATCGCTTCTGGGACCCCAAAATATCGAATTTTCGGGTGTTTTGAGCCTGAATTTGAGATATAAACGGGTACAGAAGATGCATCCACATATCGACTTTTGGGAACCTAAAAGATTGATTTTCAGTATGTTTTGGACCTGTATATTGTAAATACTCTAACACGGAGTAGGCATGTACAGATCGCTTCTGGGACCCCAAAATATCGAATTTTTGGGTGTTTTGGGCCTGAATTTGAGATATCGACTTTGGGCACCTAAAATATCGATTTTTAGCATGTTTTGGGCTTATATTTTGAAAATATTCTAGCACTGAGTAGGCATGTACAGATCGCTTCTGGGACCCCATAAATATCGAATTTTCGGGTGTTTTGAGGTTGAATTTGAGATATAAACGAGTGCAGAAGATGCATGCACATATCGACTTTTGGGCACCTAAAAGATCGATTTTCAGTATGTTTTGAGCCTATATTTTGAAAAAATTCTAGCACTGAGTAGGCATGTACAGATCGCTTCTGGGACCCCAAAAAAACGAATTTTCGGGTGTTTTGAGGTTGAATTTGGGATATAAACGGGTACAGAAGATGCATCCACATATCGACTTTTGGGCACCTAAAAGATTGATTTTCAGTATGTTTTGGACCTGTATATTGTAAATACTCTAACACGGAGTAGGCATGTACAGATCGCTTCAGGGACCCCAAAATATCGAATTTTGGGGTGTTTTGGGTCTGAATTTGAGATTTCGACTTTGGGCACCTAAAATATCGATTTTTAGCATGTTTTCGGCCTATATTTTGAAAATATTCTAGCACTGAGTAGGCATGTACAGATCGCTTCTGGGACCCAAAAATACCGAATTTTCGGGTGTTTTGAGCCTGAATTTGAGATATAAACGGGTACAGAAGATGCATGCACATATCGACTTTGGTGTTTTGAGCCTGAATTTGAGATATAAACGGGTACAGATGATGCATGCACATATCGACTTTGGTCACTAAAAATATCGATTTTTAGCATGTTTTGAACCGATATCTTTAAAACATTCTAGCACTGAGTAGGCATGTACAGATCGCTTCTGAGACCCAAAAATAACGAATTTTCGGGTGTTTTGAGGTTGAATTTGGGATATAAACGGGTACAGAAGATGCATGCACATATCGACTTTTGTGAACCTAAAAGATCTATTTTCAGTATGTTTTGGACCTGTATTTTGAAAATACTCTAACACGGAGTAGGCATGTACAGATCGCTTCTGGGACCCCAAAATTATCGAAATTTCGGGTGTTTTGAGGTTGAATTTGAGATATAAACGAGTGCAGAAGATGCATGCACATATCGACTTTTGGGCACCTAAAATATCGATTTTTAACATGTTTTGGGTCTGTATCTTGAAAACATTCTAATTAGGAGTAGGGATGTACAGATCGCTTCTAGGACCCAAAAATACCGAATTTTCGGGTGTTTTGAGCCTGAATTTGAGATATCGACTTTGAGCACCTAAAATATCGATTTTTAGTATGTTTTGGGCATATATTTTGAAAATATTCTAACTGAGTAGACATGTACAGATCGCTTCTGGGACCCCAAAATATCGAATTTTGGGGTGTTTTGAGCCTGAATTTGAGATATAAACGGGTACAGATGATGCATGCACATATCGACTTTGGGCACCTAAAATATCGATTTTTAGTATGTTTTGGGCCTATATTTTGAAAATATTCTAACACTGAGTAGACATGTACAGATCGCTTCTGGGACCCCAAAATATCGAATTTTGGGGTGTTTTGAGCCTGAATTTGAGATATAAACGGGTACAGAAGATGCATGCACATATCGACTTTGGTGTTTTGAGCCTGAATTTGAGATATAAACGGGTACAGATGATGCATGCACATATCGACTTTGGTCACTAAAAATATCGATTTTTAGCATGTTTTGAGCCGATATCTTTAAAACATTCTAGCACTGAGTAGGCATGTACAGATCGCTTCTGGGACCCAAAAATAACGAATTTTCGGGTGTTTTGAGGTTGAATTTGGGATATAAACGGGTACAGAAAATGCATGCACATATCGACTTTTGTGAACCTAAAAGATCTATTTTCAGTATGTTTTAGGCCTATATATTGAAAATACTCTAACACAGAATAGGCAAGTACAGAACGCTTCTGGGACCCCAAAATATCGAATTTTTGGGTGTTTTGGACCTGAATTTGAGATATCGACTTAGGGCATTTAAAATATCGATTTTTAGCATGTTTTGGGGCTATATTTTGAAAATATTCTAGCACTGAGTAGGCATGTACAGATCGCTTCAGGGACCCTAAAATATCGAATTTTCGGGTGTTTTGAGCCTGAATTTGAGATATAAACGGGTACAGAAGATTCATGCACATATTGACTTTGGACACCTAAAATATCGATTTTCAGCATGTTTTGGGCCTATATTTTGAAAATACTCTAACTAGGAGTAGTCATGTACAGATCGCGTCTGGGACCAAAAATATCGAATTTTCGGGTGTGTTGAGCCTGAATTTGAGATATAAACGGGAACAGAAGATGCATGCACATATCGACTGTAGACACTTAAAATATCGATTTTAAAAATGTTTTGAGCCTATATTTTGAAAACATACTAGCACTGACTAGACATGTACAGATCGCTTCTGGGACCCAAAATTATCGAATTTTCGGGTGTTTTGAGGTTGAATTTGAGATATAAACGAGTCAAGAAGATGAATACACATGTTGACTTTGGGCACCTAAAATATCGATTTTCAGCATGTTTTGGGCCTGCATCTGAGTAGGCATGTACAGATCGCTTCTGAGACCCCAAGATATCGAATTTTTGGGTGTTTGGAGCCTGAATTTGAGATATAAACGTGTACAGAAGATGCATGCACATATCGACTTTTGGGCACCTAAAAGATCGATTTTCAGTATGTTTTGGGCCTGTATTTTGAAAATACTCTAACACGGAGTAGGCATGTACAGTTCGCTTCTGGGACCCCAAAATATCGAATTTTCGGGTGTTTTGGGCCTGAATTTGAGATATCGACTTTGGGCACCTAAAATATCGATTTTTAGCATGTTTTGGGCCTATATTTTGAAAATATTCTAGCACTAAGTAGGCATGTAGAGATCACTTCTGGGACCCCAAAATATCTAATTTTCGGGTGTTTTGAGCCTGAATTTGAGATATAAACGGATACAGATGATGTATGCACATATCGACTTTGGACACTTAAAATATCGATTTTTAGCATGTTTTGAGCCTATATTTTGAAAAAATTCTAGCACTGAGTAGGCATGTACAGATCGCTTCTGGGACCCAAAAATATCGAATTTTCGGGTGTTTTGAGGTTGAATTTGGGATATAAACGGGTACAGTAGACGCATTTGCATATCGACTTTTGGGCACCTAAAAGATCGATTTTCAGTATGTTTTGGGTCTGTATTTTGAAAATACTCTAACACGGAGTAGGCATGTACAGTTCGCTTCTGGGACCCCAAAATATCGAATTTTCGGGTGTTTTGGGCCTGAATTTGAGATATCGACTTTGGGCACTTAAAATATCGATTTTTAGCATGTTTTGGGTCTGTATCTTTAAAACATTCTAACTAGGAGTAGGGATGTACAGATCGCTTCTAGGACCCAAAAATACCGATTTTTCGGGTGTTTTGAGCCTGAATTTGAGATATAAACGGGTACAGAAGATGCATGCACATATCGACTATGGTGTTTTGAGCCTGAATTTGAGATATAAACGGGTACAGATGATGCATGCACATATCGACTTTGGTCACTAAATATATCGATTATTTGCATGTTCTGAGCCGATATTTTTAAACCATTCTAACACTGAGTATGCATGTACAGATCGCTTCTGGGACCCAAAAATATCGAATTTTCGGGTGTTTTGAGGTTGAATTTGGGATATAAACGGGTACAGTAGATGCAAGCACATATCGACTTTTGGGCACCTAAAATATCAATTTTCAGTATGTTTTGGACCTGTATTTTGAAAATACTCTAACACGGAGTAGGCATGTACAGATCGCTTCTGGGACCCCAAAATTATCGTATTTTCGGGTGTTTTGAGGTTGAATTTGAGATATAAACGAGTGCAGAAGATGCATGCACATATCGACTTTTGGGCACCTAAAATATCGATTTTGAGCATGTTTTGGGTCTGTATCTTGAAAACATTCTAACTAGGAGTAGGAATGTACAGATCGCTTCTGGGACACCGAAATATCGAATTTTCGGGTGTTTTGGGCCTAAATTTGAGATATCGACTTTGGGCACCTAAAATATCGATTTTTAGCATGTTTTGGGCCTATATTATGAAAATATTCTAGCACTAAGTAGGCATGTACAGATCACTTCTTGGACCCCAAAATATCGAATTTTCGGGTGTTTTGAGCCTGAATTTGAGATATAAACGGGTACAGATTATGCATCCACATATCGACTTTTGGACACCTAAAAGATCGATTTTCAGTATGTTTTGGGCCTGTATATTGAAAATACTATAACACGGAGTAGGCATGTACAGATCGCTTCTGGGACCCCAAAATATCGAATTTTATGGTGTTTTGGGATTGAATTTGAGATATCGACTTTCGGCACCTAAATTATCGATTTTTAGCATGTTTTGGGCCTATATTTTGAAAATATTCTAACACTAAGTAGGCATGTACAGATCCCTTCTGGGACCCCAAAATATCGAATTTTCCGGTGTTTTGAGCCTGAATTTAAGATATAAACGGGTTCAGAAGATGCATGCACATATCGACTTTGGACACTTAAAATATCGATTTTGAGCATGTTTTGGGTCTGTATCTTGAAAACATTCTAACTAGGAGTAGGGATGTACAGATCGCTTATTGGACCCAAAAATACCGATTTTTCGGGTGTTTTAAGCCTGAATTTGAGATATAAACGTGTACAGAAGATGCATGCACATATCGACTTTAGTGTTTTGAGCCTGAATTTGAGATATAAACGGGTACAGATGATGCATGCACATATCGACTTTGGTCACTAAAAATATCGATTTTTAGCATGTTTTGAGCCGATATCTTTAAAACATTCTAGCACTGAGTAGGCATGTACAGATCGCTTCTGGGACCCAAAAATATCGAATTTTCTGGTGTTTTGAGGTTGAATTTGGGATATAAACGGGTACAGAAGATGCAAGCACATATCGACTTTTGGGCACCTAAAAGATCGATTTTCAGTATGTTTTGGACCTGTATTTTGAAAATACTCTAACACGGAGTAGGCATGTACAGATCGCTTCTGGGACCCCAAAATTATCGAATTTTCGGGTGTTTTGAGGTTGAATTTGAGATATAAACGAGTGCAGAAGATGCATGCACATATCGACTTTTGGGCACCTAAAATATCGATTTTTAACATGTTTTGGGTCTGTATCTTGAAAACATTCTAACTAGGAGTAGGGATGTACAGATCGCTTCTAGGACCCAAAAATACCGAATTTTCGGGTGTTTTGAGCCTGAATTTGAGATATAAACGGGTAAAGAAGATGCATGCACATATCTACTTTGGACACTTAAAATATCCATTTTCAGCATGTTTTGAGCCTATATTTTAAAACTACTCTAACTAGAAGTAGACATGTACAGATCGCTTCTGGGACCCCAAAATATCGAATTTTAGGGTGTTTTGGGCCTGAATTTGAGATATCGAAATTGGGCACCTAAAATATCGATTTTTAGCATGTTTTGTGACTATATTTAGAAAATATTCTAGCACTAAGTAGGCATGTACAGATCACTTCTGGGACCCCAAAATATCGAATTTTCGGGTGTTTTGAGCCTGAATTTGAGATATAAACGGGTACAGATGATGCATGCACATATCGACTTTGGACACTTAAAATATCGATTTTTAGCATGTTTTGAGCCTATATTTTGAAAACATTCTAGCACTGTGTAGGCATGTACAGATCGCTTCTGGGACCCAAAAATCTCGAATTTTCGGGTTTTTTGAGGTTGTATTTGGGATATAAACGGGTACAGAAGATGCATTTACATATCGACTTTTGGGTACCTAAAAGATCTATTTTCAGTATGTTTTGGGTCTGTATTTTGAAAATACTCTAACACGGAGTAGGCATGTACAGTTTGCTTCTGGGACCCCAAAATATCGAATTTTCGGGTGTTTTGAGGTTGAATTTGGGATATAAACGGGTGCAGACGATGCATACACATATTGACTTTCGTCACTTAAAATATCGATTTTCAGCTTGTTTTGGGCCCTCTATTTTGAAAATACTCTAACACGGAGTAGGCAAGTACAGATCGCTTCTGGGACCCCAAAATATCGAATTTTCGGGTGTTTTGAGCCTGAATTTGAGATATAAACGGGTACAGAAGATGCATCCACATATCGACTTTTGGGAACCTAAAAGATTGATTTTCAGTATGTTTTGGACCTGTATATTGTAAATACTCTAACACGGAGTAGGCATGTACAGATCGCTTCTGGGACCCCAAAATATCGAATTTTTGGGTGTTTTGGGCCTGAATTTGAGATATCGACTTTGGGCACCTAAAATATCGATTTTTAGCATGTTTTGGGCTTATATTTTGAAAATATTCTAGCACTGAGTAGGCATGTACAGATCGCTTCTGGGACCCCATAAATATCGAATTTTCGGGTGTTTTGAGGTTGAATTTGAGATATAAACGAGTGCAGAAGATGCATGCACATATCGACTTTTGGGCACCTAAAAGATCGATTTTCAGTATGTTTTGAGCCTATATTTTGAAAAAATTCTAGCACTGAGTAGGCATGTACAGATCGCTTCTGGGACCCCAAAAAAACGAATTTTCGGGTGTTTTGAGGTTGAATTTGGGATATAAACGGGTACAGAAGATGCATCCACATATCGACTTTTGGGCACCTAAAAGATTGATTTTCAGTATGTTTTGGACCTGTATATTGTAAATACTCTAACACGGAGTAGGCATGTACAGATCGCTTCTGGGACCCCAAAATATCGAATTTTGGGGTGTTTTGGGTCTGAATTTGAGATTTCGACTTTGGGCACCTAAAATATCGATTTTTAGCATGTTTTCGGCCTATATTTTGAAAATATTCTAGCACTGAGTAGGCATGTACAGATCGCTTCTGGGACCCAAAAATACCGAATTTTCGGGTGTTTTGAGCCTGAATTTGAGATATAAACGGGTACAGAAGATGCATGCACATATCGACTTTGGTGTTTTGAGCCTGAATTTGAGATATAAACGGGTACAGATGATGCATGCACATATCGACTTTGGTCACTAAAAATATCGATTTTTAGCATGTTTTGAACCGATATCTTTAAAACATTCTAGCACTGAGTAGGCATGTACAGATCGCTTCTGAGACCCAAAAATAACGAATTTTCTGGTGTTTTGAGGTTGAATTTGGGATATAAACGGGTACAGAAGATGCATGCACATATCGACTTTTGTGAACCTAAAAGATCTATTTTCAGTATGTTTTGGACCTGTATTTTGAAAATACTCTAACACGGAGTAGGCATGTACAGATCGCTTCTGGGACCCCAAAATTATCGAAATTTCGGGTGTTTTGAGGTTGAATTTGAGATATAAACGAGTGCAGAAGATGCATGCACATATCGACTTTTGGGCACCTAAAATATCGATTTTTAACATGTTTTGGGTCTGTATCTTGAAAACATTCTAATTAGGAGTAGGGATGTACAGATCGCTTCTAGGACCCAAAAATACCGAATTTTCGGGTGTTTTGAGCCTGAATTTGAGATATCGACTTTGAGCACCTAAAATATCGATTTTTAGTATGTTTTGGGCATATATTTTGAAAATATTCTAACACTGAGTAGACATGTACAGATCGCTTCTGGGACCCCAAAATATCGAATTTTGGGGTGTTTTGAGCCTGAATTTGAGATATAAACGGGTACAGATGATGCATGCACATATCGACTTTGGGCACCTAAAATATCGATTTTTAGTATGTTTTGGGCCTATATTTTGAAAATATTCTAACACTGAGTAGACATGTACAGATCGCTTCTGGGACCCCAAAATATCGAATTTTGGGGTGTTTTGAGCCTGAATTTGAGATATAAACGGGTACAGAAGATGCATGCACATATCGACTTTGGTGTTTTGAGCCTGAATTTGAGATATAAACGGGTACAGATGATGCATGCACATATCGACTTTGGTCACTAAAAATATCGATTTTTAGCATGTTTTGAGCCGATATCTTTAAAACATTCTAGCACTGAGTAGGCATGTACAGATCGCTTCTGGGACCCAAAAATAACGAATTTTCGGGTGTTTTGAGGTTGAATTTGGGATATAAACGGGTACAGAAAATGCATGCACATATCGACTTTTGTGAACCTAAAAGATCTATTTTCAGTATGTTTTAGGCCTATATATTGAAAATACTCTAACACAGAGTAGGCAAGTACAGAACGCTTCTGGGACCCCAAAATATCGAATTTTTGGGTGTTTTGGACCTGAATTTGAGATATCGACTTAGGGCATTTAAAATATCGATTTTTAGCATGTTTTGGGCCTATATTTTGAAAATATTCTAGCACTGAGTAGGCATGTACAGATCGCTTCAGGGACCCTAAAATATCGAATTTTCGGGTGTTTTGAGCCTGAATTTGAGATATAAACGGGTACAGAAGATTCATGCACATATTGACTTTGGACACCTAAAATATCGATTTTCAGCATGTTTTGGGCCTATATTTTGAAAATACTCTAACTAGGAGTAGTCATGTACAGATCGCGTCTGGGACCAAAAATATCGAATTTTCGGGTGTGTTGAGCCTGAATTTGAGATATAAACGGGAACAGAAGATGCATGCACATATCGACTGTAGACACTTAAAATATCGATTTTAAAAATGTTTTGAGCCTATATTTTGAAAACATACTAGCACTGACTAGACATGTACAGATCGCTTCTGGGACCCAAAATTATCGAATTTTCGGGTGTTTTGAGGTTGAATTTGAGATATAAACGAGTCAAGAAGATGAATACACATGTTGACTTTGGGCACCTAAAATATCGATTTTCAGCATGTTTTGGGCCTGCATCTGAGTAGGCATGTACAGATCGCTTTTGAGACCCCAAGATATCGAATTTTCGGGTGTTTGGAGCCTGAATTTGAGATATAAACGTGTACAGAAGATGCATGCACATATCGACTTTTGGGCACCTAAAAGATCGATTTTCAGTATGTTTTGGGCCTGTATTATGAAAATACTCTAACACGGAGTAGGCATGTACAGTTCGCTTCTGGGACCCAAAAATATCGAATTTTCGGGTGTTTAGGGCCAGAATTTGAGATATAAACGGGTACAGATGATGCATGCACATATCGACTTTGGACACTTAAAATATCGATTTTTAGCATGTTTTGAGCCTATATTTTGAAAAAATTCTAGCACTGAGTAGGCATGTACAGATCGCTTCTGGGACCCAAAAATATCGAATTTTCGGGTGTTTTGAGCCTCAATTTGAGATATAAACGGGTACAGAAGATGCATCCACATATCGACTTTTGGGCACCTAAAGGATTGATTTTCAGTATGTTTTGGACCTGTATATTGTAAATACTCTAACACGGAGTAGGCATGTACAGATCGCTTCTGGGACCCCAAAATATCGAATTTTGGGGTGTTTTGGGTCTGATTTTGAGATTTCGACTTTGGGCACCTAAAATATCGATTTTTAACATGTTTTCGGCCTATATTTTGAAAATATTCTAGCACTGAGTAGGCACGTACAGATCGCTTCTGGGACCCCAAAATATCGAATTTTCGGGTGTTTTGAGCCTGAATTTGAGATATAAACGGGTACAGAAGATGCATGCACACATCAACTTTGGACACTTAAAATATCGATTTTGAGCATGTTTTGGGTCTGTGTCTTGAAAACATTCTAACTAGGAGTAGGGATTTACAGATCGCTTCTAGGACCAAAAAATACCGAATTTTCGGGTGTTTTGAGCCTGAATTTGAGATATAACCGGGTACAGAAGATGCATGCACATATCGACTTTGGTGTTTTGAGCCTGAATTTGAGATATAAACGGGTACAGATGATGCATGCACATATCGACTTTGGTCACTAAAAATATCGATTTTTAGCATGTTTTGAGCCGATATCTTTAAAACATTCTAGCACTGAGTAGGCATGTACAGATCGCTTCTGGGACCCAAAAATATCGAATTTTCTGGTGTTTTGAGGTTGAATTTGGGATATAAACGGGTACAGAAGATGCAAGCACATATCGACTTTTGGGCACCTAAAAGATCGATTTTCAGTATGTTTTGGACCTGTATTTTGAAAATACTCTAACACGGAGTAGGCATGTACAGATCGCTTCTGGGACCCCAAAATTATCGAAATTTCGGGTGTTTTGAGGTTGAATTTGAGATATAAACGAGTGCAGAAGATGCATGCACATATCGACTTTTGGGCACCTAAAATATCGATTTTTAACATATTTTGGGTCTGTATCTTGAAAACATTCTAATTAGGAGTAGGGATGTACAGATCGCTTCTAGGACCCAAAAATACCGAATTTTCGGGTGTTTTGAGCCTGAATTTGAGATATCGACTTTGGGCACCTAAAATATCGATTTTTAGTATGTTTTGGGCATATATTTTGAAAATATTCTAACACTGAGTAGACATGTACAGATCGCTTCTGGGACCCCAAAATATCGAATTTTGGGGTGTTTTGAGCCTGAATTTGAGATATAAACGGGTACAGATGATGCATGCACATATCGACTTTGGGCACCTAAAATATCGATTTTTAGTATGTTTTGGGCCTATATTTTGAAAATATTCTAACACTGAGTAGACATGTACAGTTCGCTTCTGGGACCCCAAAATATCGAATTTTGGGGTGTTTTGAGCCTGAATTTGAGATATAAACGGGTACAGATGATGCATGCACATATCGACTTTGGACACTAAAAATATCGATTTTTAGCATGTTTTGTGCGGATATTTTTAAAACATTATAGCACTGAGTAGGCATGTGCAGATCGCTTCTGGGACAAAAAAATATCGAATTTTCGGGTCTTTTGTGGTTTAATTTGGGATATAAACGGGTGCAGAAGATGCATACACATATTGACTTTTGTCACCTAATATATCGATTTTCAGCTTGTTTTTTGCCTGTATTCTGAAAATACTCTAACACGGAGTAGGCAAGTGCAGATCGCTTCTGGGACCCCTAAATATCGAATTTTCGGGTGTTTGGAGCCTGAATTTGAGATATAAACGTGTACAGAAGATGCATGCACATATCGACTTTTGGGCGCCTAAAAGATCGATTTTCAGTATGTTTTGGGCCTGTATTATGAAAATACTCTAACACGTAGTAGGCATGTACAGTTCGCATCTGGGACCCCAAAATATCGAATTTTCGGGTGTTTTGGGCCTGAATTTGAGATATCGAAATTGGGCACCTAAAATATCGATTTTTAGCATGTTTTGTGACTATTTTGAAAATATTCTAGCACTAAGTAGGCATGTACAGATCACTTCTGGGACCCCAAAATATCGAATTTTCGGGTGTTTTGAGCCTGAATTTGAGATATAAACGGGTACAGATGATGAATGCACATATCGACTTTTGGGTACCTAAAAGATCGATTTTTAGTATGTTTTGGGTCTGTATTTTGAAAATACTCTAACACGGAGTAGACATGTACAGTTCGCTTCTGGGACCCAAAAATATCTAATTTTCGGGTGTTTTGAGGTTGAATTTGAGATATAAACGTGTACAGAAGATGCATGCACATATCGACTTTTGGGCACCTAAAAGATCGATTTTCAGGATGTTTTGGGCCTGTATTATGAAAATACTCTAACACGGAGTAGGCATGTACAGTTCGCTTCTGGGACCCCAAAATATCGAATATTTCGGGTGTTTTGGGCCTGAATTTGAGATATCGACTTTGGGCACCTAAAATATCGATTTTTAGCATGTTTTGGGCCTATATTTTGAAAATATTCTAGCACTAAGTAGGCATGTACAGATCACTTCTGGGACCCCAAAATATCGAATTTTCGGGTGTTTTGAGCCTGAATTTGAGATATAAACGGGTACAGATGATGCATGCACATATCGACTTTGGACACTTAAAATATCGATTTTTAGCATGTTTTAAGCCTATATTTTGAAAAAATTCTAGCACTGAGTAGGCATGTACAGATCGCTTCTGGGACCCCAAAATATCGAATTTTCGGGTGTTTTGAGCCTGAATTTGAGATATAAACGGGTACAGAAGATGCATCCACATATCGACTTTTGGGCACCTAAAGGATTGATTTTCAGTATGTTTTGGACCTGTATATTGTAAATACTCTGACACGGAGTAGGCATGTACAGATCGCTTCTGGGACCCCAAAATATCGAATTTTGGGGTGTTTTGGGTCTGAATTTGAGATTTCGACTTTGGGCACCTAAAATATCGATTTTTAGCATGTTTTCGGCCTATATTTTGAAAATATTCTAGCACTGAGTAGGCATGTACAGATCGCTTCTGGGACCCCAAAATATCGAATTTTCGGGTGTTTAGAGCCTGAATTTGAGATATAAACGGGTACAGAAGATGCATGCACATATCGACTTTGGACACTTAAAATATCGATTTTTAGCATGTTTTGTGCCGATATTTTTAAAACATTATAGCACTGAGTAGGCATGTACAGATAGCTTCTGGGACAAAAAAATATCGAATTTTCGGGTGTTTTGTGGTTGAATTTGGGATATAAACGGGTGCAGAAGATGCATACACATATTGACTTTGGTCACCTAATATATCGATTTTCAGCTTGTTTTAGGCCTGTATTCTGAAAATACTCTAACACGGAGTAGGCAAGTACAGATCGCTTCTGGGACCCCAAAATATCGAATTTTCGGGTGTTTGGAGCCTGAATTTGAGATATAAACGTGTACAGAAGATGCATGCACATATCGACTTTTGGGCACCTAAAAGATCGATTTTCAGTATGTTTTGGGCCTGTATTTTGGAAATACTCTAACACGGAGTAGGCATGTACAGTTCGCTTCTGGGACCCCAAAATATCGAATTTTCTGGTGTTTTGGGCCTGAATTTGAGATATCGAAATTGGGCACCTAAAATATCGATTTTTAGCATGTTTTGTGACTATATTTTGAAAATATTCTAGCACTAAGTAGGCATGTACAGATCACTTCTGGGACCCCAAAATATCGAATTTTCGGGTGTTTTGAGCCTGAATTTGAGATATAAACGGGTACAGATGATGAATGCACATATCGACTTTTGGGTACCTAAAAGATCGATTTTCAGTATGTTTTGGGTCTGTATTTTGAAAATACTCTAACACGGAGTAGACATGTACAGTTCGCTTCTGGGACCCAAAAATATCGAATTTTCGTGTGTTTTGAGGTTGAATTTGAGATATAAACGTGTACAGAAGATGCATGCACATATCGACTTTTGGGCACCTAAAAGATCGATTTTCAGTATGTTTTGGGCCTGTATTATGAAAATACTCTAACACGGAGTAGGCATGTACAGTTCGCTTCTGGGACCCCAAAATATCGAATATTTCGGGTGTTTTGGGCCTGAATTTGAGATATCGACTTTGGGCACCTAAAATATCGATTTTTAGCATGTTTTGTATCTATATTTTGAAAATATTCTTGCACTAAGTAGGCATGTACAGATCACTTCTGGGACCCCAAAATATCGAATTTTCGGGTGTTTTGAGCCTGAATTTGAGATATAAACGGGTACAGATGATTCATGCACATATCGACTTTGGACACTTAAAATATCGATTTTTAGCATGTTTTAAGCCTATATTTTGAAAAAATTCTAGCACTGAGTAGGCATGTACAGATCGCTTCTGGGACCCCAAAATATAGAATTTTCGGGTGTTTTGAGCCTGAATTTGAGATATAAACGGGTACAGAAGATGCATCCACATATCGACTTTTGGGCACCTAAAGGATTGATTTTCAGTATGTTTTGGACCTGTATATTGTAAATACTCTGACACGGAGTAGGCATGTACAGATCGCTTCTGGGACCCCAAAATATCGAATTTTGGGGTGTTTTGGGTCTGAATTTGAGATTTCGACTTTGGGCACCTAAAATATCGATTTTTAGCATGTTTTCGGCCTATATTTTGAAAATATTCTAGCACTGAGTAGGCATGTACAGATCGCTTCTGGGACCCCAAAATATCGAATTTTCGGGTGTTTAGAGCCTGAATTTGAGATATAAACGGGTACAGAAGATGCATGCACATATCGACTTTGGACACTTAAAATATCGATTTTTAGCATGTTTTGTGCCGATATTTTTAAAACATTATAGCACTGAGTAGGCATGTACAGATAGCTTCTGGGACAAAAAAATATCGAATTTTCGGGTGTTTTGTGGTTGAATTTGGGATATAAACGGGTGCAGAAGATGCATACACATATTGACTTTGGTCACCTAATATATCGATTTTCAGCTTGTTTTAGGCCTGTATTCTGAAAATACTCTAACACGGAGTAGGCAAGTACAGATCGCTTCTGGGACCCCAAAATATCGAATTTTCGGGTGTTTGGAGCCTGAATTTGAGATATAAACGTGTACAGAAGATGCATGCACATATCGACTTTTGGGCACCTAAAAGATCGATTTTCAGTATGTTTTGGGCCTGTATTTTGAAAATACTCTAACACGGAGTAGGCATGTACAGTTCGCTTCTGGGACCCCAAAATATCGAATTTTCTGGTGTTTTGGGCCTGAATTTGAGATATCGAAATTGGGCACCTAAAATATCGATTTTTAGCATGTTTTGTGACTATATTTTGAAAATATTCTAGCACTAAGTAGGCATGTACAGATCACTTCTGGGACCCCAAAATATCGAATTTTCGGGTGTTTTGAGCCTGAATTTGAGATATAAACGGGTACAGATGATGAATGCACATATCGACTTTTGGGTACCTAAAAGATCGATTTTCAGTATGTTTTGGGTCTGTATTTTGAAAATACTCTAACACGGAGTAGACATGTACAGTTCGCTTCTGGGACCCAAAAATATCGAATTTTCGTGTGTTTTGAGGTTGAATTTGAGATATAAACGTGTACAGAAGATGCATGCACATATCGTCTTTTGGGCACCTAAAAGATCGATTTTCAGTATGTTTTGGGCCTGTATTATGAAAATACTCTAACACGGAGTAGGCATGTACAGTTCGCTTCTGGGACCCCAAAATATCGAATATTTCGGGTGTTTTGGGCCTGAATTTGAGATATCGACTTTGGGCACCTAAAATATCGATTTTTAGCATGTTTTGGGCCTATATTTTGAAAATATTCTAGCACTAAGTAGGCATGTACAGATCACTTCTGGGACCCCAAAATATCGAATTTTCGGGTGTTTTGAGCCTGAATTTGAGATATAAACGGGTACAGATGATGCATGCACATATCGACTTTGGACACTTAAAATATCGATTTTTAGCATGTTTTCAGCCTATATTTTGAAAAAATTCTAGCACTGAGTAGGCATGTACAGATCGCTTCTGGGACCCCAAAATATCGAATTTTCGGGTGTTTTGAGCCTGAATTTGAGATATAAACGGGTACAGAAGATGCATCCACATATCGACTTTTGGGCACCTAAAGGATTGATTTTTAGTATGTTTTGGACCTGTATATTGTAAATACTCTAACACGGGGTAGGCATGTACAGATCGTTTCTGGGACCCCAAAATATCGAATTTTAGGGTGTTTTGGGTCTGAATTTGAGATTTCGACTTTGGGCACCTAAAATATCGATTTTTAGCATGTTTTCGGCCTATATTTTGAAAATATTCTAGCACTGAGTAGGCATGTACAGATCGCTTCTAGGACCCCAAAATATCGAATTTTCGGGTGTTTTGAGCCTGAATTTGAGATATAAACGGGTACAGATGATGCATGCACATATCGACTTTGGACACTAAAAATATCGATTTTTAGCATGTTTTGTGCGGATATTTTTAAAACATTATAGCACTGAGTAGGCATGTGCAGATCGCTTCTGGGACAAAAAAATATCGAATTTTCGGGTGTTTTGTGGTTTAATTTGGGATATAAACGGGTGCAGAAGATGCATACACATATTGACTTTTGTCACCTAATATATCGATTTTCTGCTTGTTTTGGGCCTGTATTCTGAAAATACTCTAACACGGAGTAGGCAAGTACAGATCGCTTCTGGGACCCCAAAATATCGAATTTTCGGGTGTTTGGAGCCTGAATTTGAGATATAAACGTGTACAGAAGATGCATGCACATATCGACTTTTGGGCACCTAAAAGATCGATTTTCAGTATGTTTTGGGCCTGTATTATGAAAATACTCTAACACGGAGTAGGCATGTACAGTTCGCTTCTGGGACCCCAAAATATCGAATTTTCTGGTGTTTTGGGCCTGAATTTGAGATATCGAAATTGGGCACCTAAAATATCGATTTTTAGCATGTTTTGTGACTATATTTTGAAAATATTCTAGCACTAAGTAGGCATGTACAGATCACTTCTGGGACCCCAAAATATCGAATTTTCGGGTGTTTTGAGCCTGAATTTGAGATATAAACGGGTACAGATGATGAATGCATATATCGACTTTTGGGTACCTAAAAGATCGATTTTTAGTATGTTTTGGGTCTGTATTTTGAAAATACTCTAACACGGAGTAGACATGTACAGTTCGCTTCTGGGACCCAAAAATATCTAATTTTCGGGTGTTTTGAGGTTGAATTTGAGATATAAACGTGTACAGAAGATGCATACACATATCGACTTTTGGGCACCTAAAAGATCGATTTTCAGTATGTTTTGGGCCTGTATTATGAAAATACTCTAACACGGAGTAGGCATGTACAGTTCGCTTCTGGGACCCCAAAATATCGAATATTTCGGGTGTTTTGGGCCTGAATTTGAGATATCGACTTTGGGCACCTAAAATATCGATTTTTAGCATGTTTTGGGCCTATATTTTGAAAATATTCTAGCACTAAGTAGGCATGTACAGATCACTTCTGGGACCCCAAAATATCGAATTTTCGGGTGTTTTGAGCCTGAATTTGAGATATAAACGGGTACAGATGATGCATGCACATATCGACTTTGGACACTTAAAATATCGATTTTTAGCATGTTTTAAGCCTATATTTTGAAAAAATTCTAGCACTGAGTAGGCATGTACAGATCGCTTCTGGGACCCCAAAATATCGAATTTTCGGGTGTTTTGAGCCTGAATTTGAGATATAAACGGGTACAGAAGATGCATCCACATATCGACTTTTGGGCACCTAAAGGATTGATTTTCAGTATGTTTTGGACCTGTATATTGTAAATACTCTAACACGGAGTAGGCATGTACAGATCGCTTCTGGGACCCCAAAATATCGAATTTTGGGGTGTTTTGGGTCTGAATTTGAGATTTCGACTTTGGGCACCTAAAATATCGATTTTTAGCATGTTTTCGGCCTATATTTTGAAAATATTCTAGCACTGAGTAGGCATGTACAGATCGCTTCTGGGACCCCAAAATATCGAATTTTCGGGTGTTTTGAGCCTGAATTTGAGATATAAACGGGTACAGAAGATGCATGCACATATCGACTTTGGACACTTAAAATATCGATTTTGAGCATGTTTTGGGTCTGTATCTGGAAAACATTCTAACTAGGAGTAGGGATGTACAGATCGCTTCTAGGACCCAAAAATACCAAATTTTCGGGTGTTTTGAGCCTGAATTTGAGATATAAACGGGTACAGAAGATGCATGCACATATCGACTTTGGTGTTTTGAGCCTGAATTTGAGATATAAACGGGTACAGAAGATGCATGCACATATCGACTTTTGGGCACCTAAAATATCGATTTATAACATGTTTTGGGTCTGTATCTTGAAAACATTCTAATTAGGAGTAGGGATGTACAGATCGCTTCTAGGACCCAAAAATACCGAATTTTCGGGTGTTTTAAGCCTGAATTTGAGATATTAACGTGTAAAGAAGATCCATGCACATATCGACTTTGGATACTTAAAATATCGATTTACAGCATGTTTTGAGCCTATATTTTAAAAATACTCTAACACGGAGTAGGCATGTACAGTTCGCTTCTGGGACCCCAAAATATCGAATTTTCTGGTGTTTTGGGCCTGAATTTGAGATATCGAAATTGGGCACCTAAAATATCGATTTTTAGCATGTTTCGTGACTATATTTTGAAAATATTTTAGCACTAAGTAGGCATGTACAGATCACTTCTGGGACCCCAAAATATCGAATTTTCGGGTGTTTTGAGCCTGAATTTGAGATATAAACGGGTACAGATGATGAATGCACATATCGACTTTTGGGTACCTAAAAGATCAATTTTCAGTATGTTTTGGGTCTGTATTTTGAAAATACTCTAACACGGAGTAGACATGTACAGTTCGCTTCTGGGACCCCAAAATATCGAATTTTCGGGTGTTTTGAGCCTGAATTTGAGATATAAACGGGTACAGATGATGAATGCACATATCGACTTTTGGGTACCTAAAAGATCGATTTTCAGTATGTTTTGGGTCTGTATTTTGAAAATACTCTAACACGGAGTAGACATGTACAGTTCGCTTCTGGGCCCCAAAAATATCGAATTTTCGGGTGTTTTGAGGTTGAATTTGAGATATAAACGTGTACAGAAGATGCATGCACATATCGACTTTTGGGCACCTAAAAGATCGATTTTCAGTATGTTTTGGGCCTTTATTATGAAAATACTCTAACACGGAGTAGGCATGTACAGTTCGCTTCTGGGACCCCAAAATATCGAATATTTCGGGTGTTTTGGGCCTGAATTTGAGATATCGACTTTGGGCACCTAACATATAGATTTTTAGCATGTTTTGGGCCTATATTTTGAAAATATTCTAGCACTAAGTAGGCATGTACAGATCACTTCTGGGACCCCAAAATATCGAATTTTCGGGTGTTTTGAGCCTGAATTTGAGATATAAACGGGTACAGATGATGCATGCACATATCGACTTTGGACACTTAAAATATCGATTTTTAGCATGTTTTGAGCCTATATTTTGAAAAAATTCTAGCACTGAGTAGGCATGTACAGATCGCTTCTGGGACCCCAAAATATCGAATTTTCGGGTGTTTTGAGCCTGAATTTGAGATATAAACGGGTACAGAAGATGCATCCACATATCGACTTTTGGGCACCTAAAGGATTGATTTTCAGTATGTTTTGGACCTGTATATTGTAAATACTCTAACACGGAGTAGGCATGTACAGATCGCTTCTGGGACCCCAAAATATCGAATTTTGGGGTGTTTTGGGTCTGAATTTGAGATTTCGACTTTGGGCACCTAAAATATCGATTTTTAGCATGTTTTCGGCCTATATTTTGAAAATATTCTAGCACTGAGTAGGCATGTACAGATCGCTTCTGGGACCCCAAAATATCGAATTTTCGGGTGTTTTGAGCCTGAATTTGAGATATAAACGGGTACAGAAGATGCATGCACATATCGACTTTGGATACTTAAAATATCGATTTTGAGCATGTTTTGGGTCTGTATCCTGAAAACATTCTAACTAGGAGTAGGGATGTACAGATCGCTTCTAGGACCCAAAAATACCGAATTTTCGGGTGTTTTGAGCCTGAATTTGAGATATAAACGGGTACAGAAGATGCATGCACATATCGACTTTGGTGTTTTGAGCCTGAATTTGAGATATAAACGGGTACAGAAGATGCATGCACATATCGACTTTTGGGCACCTAAAATATCGATTTTTAACATGTTTTGGGTCTGTATCTTGAAAACATTCTAATTAGGAGTAGGGATGTACAGATCGCTTCTAGGACCCAAAAATACCGAATTTTCGGGTGTTTTGAGCCTGAATTTGAGATATAAACGGGTAAAGAAGATCCATGCACTTATCGACTTTGGACACTTAAAATATCGATTTACAGCATGTTTTGAGCCTATATTTTAAAAATACTCTAACTAGAAGTAGGCATGTACAGATCGCTTCTGGGACCCTAAAATATCGAATTTTAGGGTGTTTTGGGCCTAAATTTGAGATATCGACTTTGGGCACCTAAAATATCGATTTTTAGTATGTTTTGGGTCTATATTTTGAAAATATTCTAACACTGAGTAGACATGTACAGATCGCTTCTGGGACCCCAAAATATCGAATTTCGGGGTGTTTTGAGCCTGAATTTGAGATATAAACGGGTACAGATGATGCATGCACATATCGACTTTGGACACTAAAAATATCGATTTTTAGCATGTTTTGTGCCGATATTTTTAAAACATTATAGCACTGAGTAGGCATGTACAGATCGCTTCTGGGACAAAAAAATATCGAATTTTCAGGTGTTTTGTGGTTGAATTTGGGATATAAACGGGTGCAGAAGATGCATACACATATTGACTTTGGTCACCTAATATATCGATTTTCAGCTTGTTTTGGGCCTGTATTCTGAAAATACTCTAACACGGAGTAGGCAAGTACAGATCGCTTCTGGGACCCCAAAATATCGAATTTTCGGGTGTTTGGAGCCTGAATTTGAGATATAAACGTGTACAGAAGATACATGCACATATCGACTTTTGGGCACCTAAAAGATCGATTTTCAGTATGTTTTGGGCCTGTATTTTGAAAATACTCTAACACGGAGTAGGCATGTACAGTTCGCTTCTGGGACCCCAAAATATCTAATTTTCTGGTGTTTTGGGCCTGAATTTGAGATATCGAAATTGGGCACCTAAAATATCGATTTTTAGCATGTTTTGTGACTATATTTTGAAAATATTCTAGCACTAAGTAGGCATGTACAGATCACTTCTGGGACCCCAAAATATCGAATTTTCGGGTGTTTTGAGCCTGAATTTGAGATATTAACGTGTAAAGAAGATCCATGCACATATCGACTTTGGATACTTAAAATATCGATTTACAGCATGTTTTGAGCCTATATTTTAAAAATACTCTAACACGGAGTAGGCATGTACAGTTCGCTTCTGGGACCCCAAAATATCGAATTTTCTGGTGTTTTGGGCCTGAATTTGAGATATCGAAATTGGGCACCTAAAATATCGATTTTTAGCATGTTTTGTGACTATATTTTGAAAATATTTTAGCACTAAGTAGGCATGTACAGATCACTTCTGGGACCCCAAAATATCGAATTTTCGGGTGTTTTGAGCCTGAATTTGAGATATAAACGGGTACAGATGATGAATGCACATATCGACTTTTGGGTACCTAAAAGATCAATTTTCAGTATGTTTTGGGTCTGTATTTTGAAAATACTCTAACACGGAGTAGACATGTACAGTTCGCTTCTGGGACCCCAAAATATCGAATTTTCGGGTGTTTTGAGCCTGAATTTGAGATATAAATGGGTACAGATGATGAATGCACATATCGACTTTTGGGTACCTAAAAGATCGATTTTCAGTATGTTTTGGGTCTGTATTTTGAAAATACTCTAACACGGAGTAGACATGTACAGTTCGCTTCTGGGACCCAAAAATATCGAATTTTCGGGTGTTTTGAGGTTGAATTTGAGATATAAACGTGTACAGAAGATGCATGCACATATCGACTTTTGGGCACCTAAAAGATCGATTTTCAGTATGTTTTGGGCCTGTATTATGAAAATACTCTAACACGGAGTAGGCATGTACAGTTCGCTTCTGGGACCCCAAAATATCGAATATTTCGGGTGTTTTGGGCCTGAATTTGAGATATCGACTTTGGGCACCTAACATATCGATTTTTAGCATGTTTTGGGCCTATATTTTGAAAATATTCTAGCACTAAGTAGGCATGTACAGATCACTTCTGGGACCCCAAAATATCGAATTTTCGGGTGTTTTGAGCCTGAATTTGAGATATAAACGGGTACAGATGATGCATGCACATATCGACTTTGGACACTTAAAATATCGATTTTTAGCATGTTTTGAGCCTATATTTTGAAAAAATTCTAGCACTGAGTAGGCATGTACAGATCGCTTCTGGGACCCCAAAATATCGAATTTTCGGGTGTTTTGAGCCTGAATTTGAGATATAAACGGGTACAGAAGATGCATCCACATATCGACTTTTGGGCACCTAAAGGATTGATTTTCAGTATGTTTTGGACCTGTATATTGTAAATACTCTAACACGGAGTAGGCATGTACAGATCGCTTCTGGGACCCCAAAATATCGAATTTTGGGGTGTTTTGGGTCTGAATTTGAGATTTCGACTTTGGGCACCTAAAATATCGATTTTTAGCATGTTTTCGGCCTATATTTTGAAAATATTCTAGCACTGAGTAGGCATGTACAGATCGCTTCTGGGACCCCAAAATATCGAATTTTCGGGTGTTTTGAGCCTGAATTTGAGATATAAACGGGTACAGAAGATGCATGCACATATCGACTTTGGATACTTAAAATATCGATTTTGAGCATGTTTTGGGTCTGTATCCTGAAAACATTCTAACTAGGAGTAGGGATGTACAGATCGCTTCTAGGACCCAAAAATACCGAATTTTCGGGTGTTTTGAGCCTGAATTTGAGATATAAACGGGTACAGAAGATGCATGCACATATCGACTTTGGTGTTTTGAGCCTGAATTTGAGATATAAACGGGTACAGAAGATGCATGCACATATCGACTTTTGGGCATCTAAAATATCGATTTTTGACATGTTTTGGGTCTGTATCTTGAAAACATTCTAATTAGGAGTAGGGATGTACAGATCGCTTCTAGGACCCAAAAATACCGAATTTTCGGGTGTTTTGAGCCTGAATTTGAGATATAAACAGGTAAAGAAGATCCATGCACATATCGACTTTGGACACTTAAAATATCGATTTTCAGCATGTTTTGAGCCTATATTTTAAAAATACTCTAACTAGAAGTAGGCATGTACAGATCGCTTCTGGGACCCCAAAATATCGAATTTTAGGGTGTTTTGGGCCTAAATTTGAGATATCGACTTTGGGCACCTAAAATATCGATTTTTAGTATGTTTTGGGTCTATATTTTGAAAATATTCTAACACTGAGTAGACATGTACAGATCGCTTCTGGGACCCCAAAATATCGAATTTCGGGGTGTTTTGAGCCTGAATTTGAGATATAAACGGGTACAGATGATGCATGCACATATCGACTTTGGACACTAAAAATATCGATTTTTAGCATGTTTTGTGCCGATATTTTTAAAACATTATAGCACTGAGTAGGCATGTACAGATCGCTTCTGGGACAAAAAAATATCGAATTTTCGGGTGTTTTGTGGTTGAATTTGGGATATAAACGGGTGCAGAAGATGCATACACATATTGACTTTGGTCACCTAATATATCGATTTTCAGCTTGTTTTGGGCCTGTATTCTGAAAATACTCTAACACGGAGTAGGCAAGTACAGATCGCTTCTGGGACCCCAAAATATCGAATTTTCGGGTGTTTGGAGCCTGAATTTGAGATATAAACGTGTACAGAAGATGCATGCACATATCTACTTTTGGGCACCTAAAAGATCGATTTTCAGTATGTTTTGGGCCTGTATTTTGAAAATACTCTAACACGGAGTAGGCATGTACAGTTCGCTTCTGGGACCCCAAAATATCTAATTTTCTGGTGTTTTGGGCCTGAATTTGAGATATCGAAATTGGGCACCTAAAATATCGATTTTTAGCATGTTTTGTGACTATATTTTGAAAATATTCTAGCACTAAGTAGGCATGTACAGATCACTTCTGGGACACCAAAATATCGAATTTTCGGGTGTTTTGAGCCTGAATTTGAGATATAAACGGGTACAGATGATGAATGCACATATCGACTTTTGGGTACCTAAAAGATCGATTTTCAGTATGTTTTGGGTCTGTATTTTGAAAATACTCTAACACGGAGTAGACATGTACAGTTCGCTTCTGGGACCCAAAAATATCGAATTTTCGGGTGTTTTGAGGTTGAATTTGGGATATAAACGGGTGCAGAAGATGCATACACATATTGACTTTCGTCACTTAAAATATCGATTTTCAGCTTGTTTTGTGCCTGTATTTTGCAAATACTCTAACACGGAGTAGGCAAGTACAGATCGCTTCTGGGACCCCAAAATATCGAATTTTCGGGTGTTTTGAGCCTGAATTTGAGATATAAACGGGTACAGAAGATGCATCCACATATCGACTTTTGGGAACGTAAAAGTTTGATTTTCAGTATGTTTTGGACCTGTATATTGTAAATACTCTAACACGGAGTAGGCATGTACAGATCGCTTCTGGGACTCCAAAATATCGAATTTTTGGGTGTTTTGGGCCTGAATTTGAGATATCGACTTTGGGCACCTAAAATATCGATTTTTAGCATGTTTTGGGCCTATATTTTGAAAATATTCTAGCACTGAGTAGGCATGTACAGATCGCTTTTAGGACCCCAAAATATCGAATTTTCGGGTGTTTTGAGCCTGAATTTGAGATATAAACGGGTACAGAAGATGCATGTACATATCGACTTTGGACACTTAAAATATCGATTTTGAGCATGTTTTGGGTCTGTATCTTGAAAACATTCTAACTAGGAGTAGGGATGTACAGATCGCTTCTAGGACCCAAAAATACCGAATTTTAGGGTGTTTTGAGCATGAACTTGAGATATAAACGGGTACAGAAGATGCATGCACATATCAACTTTGGTGTTTTGAGCCTAAATTTGAGATTTAAACGGGTATAGATGATGCATGCACATATCGACTTTGGTCACTAAAAATATCGATTTTTAGCATGTTTTGAGCCGATATTTTTAAAACATTCTAGCACTGAGGAGGCATGTACAGATCGCTTCTGGGACCCAATAATATCGAATTTTCGGGTGTTTTGAGGTTGAATTTGGTATATAAACGGGTACAGAAGATGCAAGCCCATATCGACTTTTGGGCACCTAAAAGATCGATTTTCAGTATGTTTTGGACCTGTATTTTGAAAAAACTCTCACACGGAGTAGGCATGTACAGATCGCTTCTGGGACCCTAAAAATATCGAATTTTCGGGTGTTTTGAGGTTGAATTTGAGATATAAACGAGTGCAGAAGATGCATGCACATATCAACTTTTCGGCACTTAAAATATCGATTTTGAGCATGTTTTGGGTCTGTATCTAGAAAACATTCTAACTACGAGTAGGGATGTACAGATCGCTTCTAGGACCCAAAAATATAGAATTTTCGGGTGTTTTGAGCCTGAATTTGAGATATAAACGGGTACAGAAGATGCATGCACATATCGACTTTGGACACTTAAAATATCGATTTTTAGGATGTTTTGAGCCTATATTTTGAAAATACTCTAACTAGAAGTAGGCATGTACAGATCGCTTCTGGGACCCCAAAATATCGCATTTTCGGGTGTTTTGGGCCTAAATTTGAGATATAAACGGGTACAGAAGATGTATCCACATATCGACTTTTCGGAACCTAAAAGATTGATTTTCAGTATGTTTTGGACCTGTATATTGTAAATACTCTCACACGGAGTAGGCATGTACAGATCGCTTCTGGGACCCCAAAATATCGAATTTTTGGGTGTTTTGGGCCTGAATTTGAGATATCGACTTTGGGCACCTAAAATATCGATTTTTAGCATGTTTTGGGCCTATATTTTAAAAATATTCCAGCACTTAGTAGGCATGTACAGATCGCTTCTGGGACCCCAAAATATCGAATTTTCGGGTGTTTTGAGCCTGAATTTGAGATATAAACAGGTACAGAAGATGAATGTACATATCGACTTTGGACACTTAAAATATCGATTTTGAGCATGTTTTGGGTCTGTATCTTGAAAACATTCTAACTAGGAGTAGGGATGTACAGATCGCTTCTAGGACCCAAAAATACCGAATTTTAGGGTGTTTTGAGCATGAGCTTGAGATATAAACGGGTACAGAAGATGCATGCACATATCAACTTTGGTGTTTTGAGCCTGAATTTGAGATTTAAACGGGTATAGATGATGCATGCACATATCGACTTTGGTCACTAAAAATATCGATTTTTAGCATGTTTTGAGCCGATATTTTTAAAACATTCTAGCACTGAGTAGGCATCTACAGATCGCTTCTGGGACCCAATAATATCGAATTTTCTGGTGTTTTGAGGTTGAATTTGGGATATAAACGGGTACAGAAGATGCAAGCACATATCGACTTTTGGGCACCTAAAAGATCGATTTTCAGTATGTTTTGGACCTGTATTTTGAAAATACTCTAACACGGAGTAGGCATGTACAGATCGCTTCTGGGACCCCAAAATTATCGAATTTTCGGGTGTTTTGAGGTTGAATTTGAGATATAAACGAGTGCAGAAGATGCATGCACATATCGACTTTTCGGCACCTAAAATATCGATTTTGAGCATGTTTTGGGTCTGTATCTAGAAAACATTCTAACTACGAGTAGGGATGTACAGATCGCTTCTAGGACCCAAAAATATAGAATTTTCGGGTGTTTTGAGCCTGAATTTGAGATATAAACGGGTACAGAAGATGCATGCACATATCGACTTTGGACACTTAAAATATCGATTTTTAGCATGTTTTGAGCCTATATTTTGAAAATACTCTAACTAGAAGTAGGCATGTACAGATCGCTTCTGGGACCCCAAAATATCGAATTTTCGGGTGTTTTGGGCCTAAATTTGAGATATCGACTTTGGGCACCTAAAATATCGATTTTTAACATGTTTTGGGCCTATATTTTGAAAATATTCTAACACTAAGTAGGCATCTACAGATCACTTCTGGGACCCCAAAATATCGAATTTTCGGGTGTTTTGAGCCGGAATTTGAGATATAAACGGGTACAGAAGATGCATGCACATATCGACTTTGGATACTTAAAATATCGATTTTGAGCATGTTTTGGGTCTGTATCCTGAAAACATTCTAACTAGGAGTAGGGATGTACAGATCGCTTCTAGGACCCAAAAATACCGAATTTTCGGGTGTTTTGAGCCTGAATTTGAGATATAAACGGGTACAGAAGATGCATGCACATATCGACTTTGGTGTTTTGAGCCTGAATTTGAGATATAAACGGGTACAGAAGATGCATGCACATATCGACTTTTGGGCACCTAAAATATCGATTTTTAACATGTTTTGGGTCTGTATCTTGAAAACATTCTAATTAGGAGTAGGGATGTACAGATCGCTTCTAGGACCCAAAAATACCGAATTTTCGGGTGTTTTGAGCCTGAATTTGAGATATAAACAGGTAAAGAAGATCCATGCACATATCGACTTTGGACACTTAAAATATCGATTTTCAGCATGTTTTGAGCCTATATTTTAAAAATACTCTAACTAGAAGTAGGCATGTACAGATCGCTTCTGGGACCCCAAAATATCGAATTTTAGGGTGTTTTGGGCCTAAATTTGAGATATCGACTTTGGGCACCTAAAATATCGATTTTTAGTATGTTTTGGGTCTATATTTTGAAAATATTCTAACACTGAGTAGACATGTACAGATCGCTTCTGGGACCCCAAAATATCGAATTTCGGGGTGTTTTGAGCCTGAATTTGAGATATAAACGGGTACAGATGATGCATGCACATATCGACTTTGGACACTAAAAATATCGATTTTTAGCATGTTTTGTGCCGATATTTTTAAAACATTATAGCACTGAGTAGGCATGTACAGATCGCTTCTGGGACAAAAAAATATCGAATTTTCGGGTGTTTTGTGGTTGAATTTGGGATATAAACGGGTGCAGAAGATGCATACACATATTGACTTTGGTCACCTAATATATCGATTTTCAGCTTGTTTTGGGCCTGTATTCTGAAAATACTCTAACACGGAGTAGGCAAGTACAGATCGCTTCTGGGACCCCAAAATATCGAATTTTCGGGTGTTTGGAGCCTGAATTTGAGATATAAACGTGTACAGAAGATGCATGCACATATCTACTTTTGGGCACCTAAAAGATCGATTTTCAGTATGTTTTGGGCCTGTATTTTGAAAATACTCTAACACGGAGTAGGCATGTACAGTTCGCTTCTGGGACCCCAAAATATCTAATTTTCTGGTGTTTTGGGCCTGAATTTGAGATATCGAAATTGGGCACCTAAAATATCGATTTTTAGCATGTTTTGTGACTATATTTTGAAAATATTCTAGCACTAAGTAGGCATGTACAGATCACTTCTGGGACACCAAAATATCGAATTTTCGGGTGTTTTGAGCCTGAATTTGAGATATAAACGGGTACAGATGATGAATGCACATATCGACTTTTGGGTACCTAAAAGATCGATTTTCAGTATGTTTTGGGTCTGTATTTTGAAAATACTCTAACACGGAGTAGACATGTACAGTTCGCTTCTGGGACCCAAAAATATCGAATTTTCGGGTGTTTTGAGGTTGAATTTGGGATATAAACGGGTGCAGAAGATGCATACACATATTGACTTTCGTCACTTAAAATATCGATTTTCAGCTTGTTTTGTGCCTGTATTTTGCAAATACTCTAACACGGAGTAGGCAAGTACAGATCGCTTCTGGGACCCCAAAATATCGAATTTTCGGGTGTTTTGAGCCTGAATTTGAGATATAAACGGGTACAGAAGATGCATCCACATATCGACTTTTGGGAACCTAAAAGTTTGATTTTCAGTATGTTTTGGACCTGTATATTGTAAATACTCTAACACGGAGTAGGCATGTACAGATCGCTTCTGGGACTCCAAAATATCGAATTTTTGGGTGTTTTGGGCCTGAATTTGAGATATCGACTTTGGGCACCTAAAATATCGATTTTTAGCATGTTTTGGGCCTATATTTTGAAAATATTCTAGCACTGAGTAGGCATGTACAGATCGCTTTTAGGACCCCAAAATATCGAATTTTCGGGTGTTTTGAGCCTGAATTTGAGATATAAACGGGTACAGAAGATGCATGTACATATCGACTTTGGACACTTAAAATATCGATTTTGAGCATGTTTTGGGTCTGTATCTTGAAAACATTCTAACTAGGAGTAGGGATGTACAGATCGCTTCTAGGACCCAAAAATACCGAATTTTAGGGTGTTTTGAGCATGAACTTGAGATATAAACGGGTACAGAAGATGCATGCACATATCAACTTTGGTGTTTTGAGCCTAAATTTGAGATTTAAACGGGTATAGATGATGCATGCACATATCGACTTTGGTCACTAAAAATATCGATTTTTAGGATGTTTTGAGCCTATATTTTGAAAATACTCTAACTAGAAGTAGGCATGTACAGATCGCTTCTGGGACCCCAAAATATCGCATTTTCGGGTGTTTTGGGCCTAAATTTGAGATATAAACGGGTACAGAAGATGTATCTACATATCGACTTTTCGGAACCTAAAAGATTGATTTTCAGTATGTTTTGGACCTGTATATTGTAAATACTCTCACACGGAGTAGGCATGTACAGATCGCTTCTGGGACCCCAAAATATCGAATTTTTGGGTGTTTTGGGCCTGAATTTGAGATATCGACTTTGGGCACCTAAAATATCGATTTTTAGCATGTTTTGGGCCTATATTTTAAAAATATTCCAGCACTTAGTAGGCATGTACAGATCGCTTCTGGGACCCCAAAATATCGAATTTTCGGGTGTTTTGAGCCTGAATTTGAGATATAAACAGGTACAGAAGATGAATGTACATATCGACTTTGGACACTTAAAATATCGATTTTGAGCATGTTTTGGGTCTGTATCTTGAAAACATTCTAACTAGGAGTAGGGATGTACAGATCGCTTCTAGGACCCAAAAATACCGAATTTTAGGGTGTTTTGAGCATGAGCTTGAGATATAAACGGGTACAGAAGATGCATGCACATATCAACTTTGGTGTTTTGAGCCTGAATTTGAGATTTAAACGGGTATAGATGATGCATGCACATATCGACTTTGGTCACTAAAAATATCGATTTTTAGCATGTTTTGAGCCGATATTTTTAAAACATTCTAGCACTGAGTAGGCATCTACAGATCGCTTCTGGGACCCAATAATATCGAATTTTCTGGTGTTTTGAGGTTGAATTTGGGATATAAACGGGTACAGAAGATGCAAGCACATATCGACTTTTGGGCACCTAAAAGATCGATTTTCAGTATGTTTTGGACCTGTATTTTGAAAATACTCTAACACGGAGTAGGCATGTACAGATCGCTTCTGGGACCCCAAAATTATCGAATTTTCGGGTGTTTTGAGGTTGAATTTGAGATATAAACGAGTGCAGAAGATGCATGCACATATCGACTTTTCGGCACCTAAAATATCGATTTTGAGCATGTTTTGGGTCTGTATCTAGAAAACATTCTAACTACGAGTAGGGATGTACAGATCGCTTCTAGGACCCAAAAATATAGAATTTTCGGGTGTTTTGAGCCTGAATTTGAGATATAAACGGGTACAGAAGATGCATGCACATATCGACTTTGGACACTTAAAATATCGATTTTTAGCATGTTTTGAGCCTATATTTTGAAAATACTCTAACTAGAAGTAGGCATGTACAGATCGCTTCTGGGACCCCAAAATATCGAATTTTCGGGTGTTTGGGCCTAAATTTGAGATATCGACTTTGGGCACCTAAAATATCGATTTTTAACATGTTTTGGGCCTATATTTTGAAAATATTCTCACACTAAGTAGGCATCTACAGATCACTTCTGGGACCCCAAAATATCGAATTTTCGGGTGTTTTGAGCCGGAATTTGAGATATAAACGGGTACAGAAGATGCATCAACATATCGACTTTGGACACTAAAAATATCGATTTTTAGCATGTTTTGAGCCGATATTTTTAAAACATTCTAGCACTGAGTAGGCATGTACAGATCGCTTCTGGTAAACAAAAAAAACGAATTTTCGGGTGTTTTGAGCCTGAATTTGGGATATAAACGGGTGCAGAAGATGCATACACATATTGACTTTGGTCACCTAAAATATCGATTTTCAGCATGTTTTGGGCCTGTATTTTGAAAATACTCTAACTAGGAGTAGGCAAGTACAGATCGCTTCTGGGACCCCAAAAAAACGAATTTTCGGGTGTTTTGAGCCTGAATTTGAGATATAAACGGGTACAGAAGATGCATGCACATATCGACTTTTGGGCACCTAAAAGATTGATTTTCAGTATGTTTTGGACCTGTATATTGTAAATACTCTAACACGGAGTAGGCATGTACAGATCGCTTCTGGGACCCCAAAATATCGAATTTTCGGGTGTTTTGAGCATGAATTTGAGATATAAACGGGTACAAAAGATGCATGTACATATCGACTTTGGACACTTAAAATATCGATTTTGAGCATGTTTTGAGCCGATATTTTTAAAACATTCTAGCACTGAGTAGGCATGTACAGATCGCTTCTGGGACCCAAATATATCGAATTTTCGGGCGTTTTGAGGTTGAATTTGGGATATAAACGGGTACAGAAGATGCAAGCACATATCGACTTTTGGGCACCTAAAAGATCGATTTTCAGTATGTTTTGGACCTGTATTTTGAAAATACTCTAACTAGGAGTAGGCATGTACAGATCACTTCTGGGACCCCAAATATCGAATTTTCGGGTTTTTTGAGCCTGAATTTGAGATATAAACGGGTAAAGAAGATCTATGCACATATCGACTTTGGACACTTAAAATATCGATTTTCAGCATGTTTTGAGCCTATATTTTAAAAATACTCTAACTAGAAGTAGGCATGTACAGATCGCTTTTGGGACCCCAAAATATCAAATTTTCGGGTTTTTTGAGCCTGAATTTGGGATATAAACGGGTGCAGAAGATGCATACACATATTGACTTTGGTCACCTAATATATCGATTTTCAGCTTGTTTTGGGCCTGTATTCTGAAATTACTCTAACTAGGAGTAGGCATGTACAGTTCGCTTCTGGGACCCCAAAATATCGAATTTTCGGGTGTTTTGGGCCTGAATCTGAGATATCGACTTTGGGCACCTAAAATAACGATTTTTAGCATGTTTTGGGCCTATATTTTGAAAATACTCTTACACGGAGTAAGGACGTACAGATCGCTTCTAGGACCCAAAAAAACCGAATTTTCGGGTGTTTTGAGCCTGAATTTGAGATATAAACGGGTACAAATGATGCATGCACATATCGACTTTGGTCACTAAAAATATCGATTTTTAGCATGTTTTGAGCCGATATTTTTAAAACATTCTAGCACTGAGTAGGCATGTACAGATCGCTTCTGGGACCCAATAATATCGAATTTTCGGGCGTTTTGAGGTTGAATTTGGGATATAAACGGGTACAGAAGATGCAAGCACATATCGACTTTTGGGCACCTAAAAGATCGATTTTTAGTATGTTTTGGGCCTGTATTTTGAAAATACTCTAACTAGGAGTAGGCATGTACAGATCACTTCTGGGACCCCAAATATCGAATTTTCGGGTTTTTTGAGCCTGAATTTGAGATATAAACGGGAACAGAAGATGCATGCACATATTGACTTTGGGCACTTAAAATATCGATTTTCAGCATGTTTTGTGCCTGTAATTTGAAAACATTCTATCACTGACTAGACATGTAGAGATCGCTTCTGGGACCCAAAATTATCGAATTTTCGGGTGTTTTGAGGTTGAATTTGAGATATAAACGAGTGCAGAAGATGCATACACATGTTGACTTTGGTGTTTTGAGCCTGAATTTGAGATATAAACGGGTACAAATGATGCATGCACATATCGACTTTGGTCACTAAAAATATCGATTTTTAGCATGTTTTGAGCCGATATTTTTAAAACATTCTAGCACTGAGTAGGCATGTACAGATCGCTTCTGGGACCCAATAATATCGAAGTTTCGGGTGTTTTGAGGTTGAATTTGGGATATAAACGGGTACAGAAGATGCAAGCACATATCGACTTTTGGGCACCTAAAAGATCGATTTTCAGTATGTTTTGGACCTGTATTTTGAAAATACTCTAACTAGGAGTAGGCATGTACCGATCACTTCTGGGACCCCAAATATCGAATTTTCGGGTTTTTTGAGCCTGAATTTGAGATATAAACGGGTACAGAAGATGAATGCACATATCGACTTTGGTCACCTAATATATCGATTTTCAGCTTGTTTTGGGCCTGTATTTTGAAAATACTCTAACACGGAGTAGGCATGTACAGTTCGCTTCTGGGACCCCAAAATATCGAATTTTCGGGTGTTTTGGGCCTGTATTTGAGATATCGACTTTGGGCACCTAAAATATCGATTTTTAGCATGTTTTGGGAGTATATTTTGAAAATATTCTAGCACTAAGTAGGCATGTACAGATCACTTCTGGGACCCCAAAATATCGAATTTTCGGATGTTTTGAGCCTGAATTTGAGATATAAACGGGTACAGATGATGCATGCACATATCGACTTTGGACACTAAAAATATCGATTTTTAGCATGTTTTGAGCCGATATTTTTAAAACATTCTAGCACTGAGTAGGCATGTACAGATCGCTTCTGGTCCCCAAAAATATCGATTTTTCGGGTGTTTTGAGGTTGAATTTGGGATATAAACGGGTGCAGAAGATGCATACACATATTGACTTTGGTCACCTAATATATCGATTTTCAGCTTGTTATGGGCCTGTATTCTGAAAATACTCTAACTAGGAGTAGGCATGTACAGATCGCTTCTGGGACCCAAAAATATCGAATTTTCGTTTTTTTTGAGCCTGAATTTGGGATATAAACGGGTGCAGAAGATTCATACACATATTGACTTTGGTCACCTAATATATCGATTTTCTGCTTGTTTTGGGCCTGTATTCTGAAAATACTCTAACTAGGAGTAGGCATGTACAGTTCGCTTCTGGGACCCCAAAATATCGAATTTTCGGGGGTTTTGGGCCTGAATCTGAGATATCGATTTTGGGCACCTAAAATATCGATTTTTAGCATGTTTTGGGCATATATTTTGAAAATACTCTTACACGGAGTAGGGATGTACAGATCGCTTCTAGGACCCAAAAAAACCGAATTTTCGGGTGTTCTGAGCCTGAATTTGAGATATAAACGGGTACAGAAGATGCATGCACATATTGACTTTGGGCACCTAAAATATCGATTTTGAGCATGTTTTGTGCCTGTATTTTGAAAATACTCTAACTAGGAGTAGGCTTGTACAGATCGCTTCTGAGACCCAAAAATATCGAATTTTCGGGTGTTTTGAGCCTAAATTTCAGATATAAACGGGTACAGAAGATGCAAGCACATATCTACTTTGGACACCTAAAATATCGATTTTTAGCATGTTTTGAGCCTATATTTTGAAAACATTCTAGCACTGACTAGACATGTACAGATCGCTTCTGGGACCCAAAATTATCGAATTTTCGGGTGTTCTGAGGTTGAATTTGAGATATAAACGAGTGCAGAAGATGCATACACATGTTGACTCTGAGCACCTAAAATATCGGATTTCAGCATGTTTTGGGCCAGCATCTGAGTAGGCATGTACAGATCGCTTCTGGGACCCCAAGATATCGAATTTTCGGGTGTTTGGAGCCTGAATTTGAGATATTAACGGGTACAGAAGGTGCATGCACAAATCGACTTTTGGGCACCTAAAAGATCGATTTTCAGTATGTTTTGGGCCTGTATTTTGAAAATACTCTAACACGGAGTAGACATGTACAGTTCGCTTCTGGGACCCCAAAATATCGAATTTTCGGGTGTTTTGGGCCTGAATTTGAGATATCGACTTTGGGCACCTAAAATATCGATTTTTAGCATGTTTTTGGCCTATATTTTGAAAATATTCTAGAACTAAGTAGGCATGTACAGATCACTTCTTGGACCCCAAAATATCGAATTTTCGGGTGTTTTGAGCCTGAATTTGAGATATAAACGGGTACAGATGATGCATGCACATATCAACTTTGGACACTTAAGATATCGATTTTTAGCATGTTTTAAACCTATATTTTGAAAAAATTCTAGCACTGAGTAGGCTTGTACAGTTCGCTTCTGGGACCCCAAAATATCGAATTTTCGGGAGTTTTGGGCCTGAATTTGAGATATCGACTTTGGGCACCTAAAATATCGATTTTTAGCATGTTTTTGGCCTATATTTTGAAAATATTCTAGAACTAAGTAGGCATGTACAGATCACTTCTGGGACCCCAAAATATCGAATTTTCGGGTGTTTTGAGCCTGAATTTGAGATATAAACAGGTACAGATGATGCATGCACATATCAACTTTGGACACTTAAAATATTGATTTTTAGCATGTTTTAAACCTATATTTTGAAAAAATTCTAGCACTGAGTAGGCATGTACAGATCGCTTCTGGTACCCAAAAATATCGAATTTTCGGGTGTTTTGAGGTTGAATTTGGGATATAAACGGGTACAGAAGATGCATTTACATATCGACTTTTGTTCACCTAAAAGATCGATTTTAGTATGTTTTGGGCCTGTATTTTGAAAATACTCTAACACGGAGTAGGCATGTACAGTTCGCTTCTGGGACCCCAATATATCGAATTTTCGGATGTTTTGGGCCTGAATTTGAGATATCGACTTTGGGCACCTAAAATATTGATTTTTAGCATGTTTTGGGCCTATATTTTGAAAATACTCTAACACGGATTAGGCAAGTACAGATCGCTTCTGGAACCCCAAAATATCGAATTTTCGGGTGTTTTGAGCCTGAATTTGAGATATAAACGGGTAAAGAAGATGCATCCACATATCGACTTTTGGGCACCTAAAAGATCGATTTTTAGTATGTTTTGGGCCTGTATATTGAAAATACTCTAACACGGAGTAGGCATGTACAGATGGCTTCTGGGACCCCAAAATATCGAAAATTCGGGTGTTTTGAGCCTGAATTTGAGATATAAACGGGTACAGAAGATGCATCCAGATATCGACTTTTGGGAACCCAAAAGATTGATTTTCAGTATGTTTTGGGCCTGTATATTTTAAATACTCTAACACGGAGTAGGGACGTACAGATCGCTTCTAGGACCCAAAAAAAACGAATTTTCGGGTGTTTTGAGCCTGAATTTGAGATATAAACGGGTACAGAAGATACATGCACATATTGACTTTGCGCACCTAAAATATCGATTTTCAGAATGTTCTGTGCCTTTATTTTGAAAATACTCTAACTAGGAGTAGGCATGTACAAATCGCTTCTGAGACCCAAAAATATCGAATTTTCGGGTGTTTTGAGCCTGAATTTGAGATATAAACGGGTACAGAAGATGCATGCACATATCGACTTTGGACACTTAAAATATCGATTTTTAGCATGTTTTGAGCCTATATTTTGAAAACATGCAAGTACTGACTAGACATGTACAGATCGCTTCTGGGACCCAAAATTATCGAATTTTCGGGTGTTTTGAGGTTGAATTTGAGATATAAACGAGTGCAGAAGATGCATACACATGTTGAATTTGAGCACCTAAAATATCGATTTTCAGCATGTTTTGGGCCAGCATCTGAGTAGGCGTGTACAGATCGCTTCTGGGACCCCAAGATATCGAATTTTCGGGTGTTTGGAGCGTGAATTTGAGATATAAACGGGTACAGAAGATGCATTTACATATCGACTTTTGGGCACCTAAAAGATCGATTTTCAGTATGTTTTGGGCCTGTATTTTGAAAATACTCTAACACGGAGTAGGCATTTACAGTTCGCTTCTGGGACCCCAAAATATCGAATTTTCGGGTGTTTTGGGCCTGAATTTGAGATATCGATTATGGGCACCTAAAATATCGATTTTTAGCATGTTTTGGGCCTATATTTTGAAAATATTCTAGCAATAAGTAAGCATGTACAGATCACTTCTGGGACCCCAAAATATCGAATTTTCGGGTGTTTTGAGCCTGAATTTGAGATATAAACGGGTACAGATGATGCATGCACATATCGATTTTGGACACTTAAAATATCGATTTTTAGCATGTTTTAAACCGATATTTTGAAAACATTCTAACACTGAGTAGGCATGTACAGATCGCTTCTGGGACCCCCAAAATATCGAATTTTCGGGTGTTTTGAGCCTGAATTTGAGATATAAACGGGTACAGAAGATGCATGCACATATCGACTTTGGACACTTAAAATATAGATTTCTAGCATGTTTTGAGCCTATATTTTGAAAAAATTCTAGCACTGAGTAGGCATGTACAGATCGCTTTTGGGACCCAAAAATATCGAATTTTCGGGTGTTTTGAGGTAGAATTTGGGATATAAACGGGTGCAGAAGATGCATACACATATTGACTTTGGTCACCTAAAATATCGATTTTCAGCTTGTTTTGGGCCTGTATTTTGAAAATACTCTAACATGGAGTAGGCAAGTACAGATCGCTTCTGGGACCCCAAAATATCGTATTTTCGGGGGTTTTGACCCTGAATTTGAGATATCGACTTTGGGCACCTAAAATATCGATTTTTAGCATGTTTTGGGCCAATATTTTGAAAATATTCTAGTACTAAGTATTCATGTACAGATCATTTCTGGGACCCGAAAATATCGAATTTTCGGGTGTTTTGAGCCTGAAATTGATATATAAACGGGTACAGATGATGCATGCACATATCGACTTTGGACACTAAAAATATCGATTTTTAGCATTTTTTGAGCCGATATTTTTAAAACATTCTAGCACTGAGTAGGCATGTACAGATCGCTTCTGGGACCCAAAAATATCGAATTTTTGGGTGTTTTGAGGTTGAATTTGGGATATAAACGGGTGCAGAAGATGCATACACATATTGACTTTGGTCACCTAAAATATCGATTTTCAGCTTGTTTTGGGCATGTATTTTGAAAATACTCTATCACGGAGTAGGCAAGTACAGATCTTCTGAGACCACAAAATATCGAATTTTCGGGTGTTTTGAGCCTGAATTTTAGATATAAACGGGTATAGAGGTTGCATCCACATATCGACTTTTGGGCACCTAAAAGATCGATTTTCAGTATGTTTTGAGCCTGTATATTGAAAATACTCTAACACGGTGTACGCATGTACAGATCGCTTATGGGACCCCAAAATATCGAAAATTCGAGTGTTTTGAGCCTGAATTTGAGATATAAACGGGTACAGAAGATGCATCAACATATCGACTTTTGGGCACCTAAAAGATCGATTTTCAGTATGTTTTGGGCCTGTATCTTGAAAACATTCTAACTAGGAGTAGGGATGTACAGATCGCTTCTAGGACCCAAAAATACCGAATTTTCGGGTGTTTTGAGCCTAAATTTGAGATATAAACGGGTACAGAAGATGCATGCACATATTGACTTTGGGCACCTAAAATATCGATTTTCAGCATGTTTTGGACCTGTATTTTGAAAACATTCTAGCACTGACTAGACATGTACAGATCTCTTCTGGGACCCAAAATTATCGAATTTTCGGGTGTTTTGAGGATGAATTTGAGATATAAACGAGTGCAGAAGATGCATACACATGTTGACTTTGGGCACCTAAAATATCGATTTTCAGCATGTTTTGAGCCTGCATCTGAGTAAGCATGTACAGATCGCTTCTGGGACCCCAAAATATCGAATTTTCGGGTGTTTGGAGCCTGAATTTGAGATATAAATGGGTACAGAAGATGCATGCACATATCGACTTTTGGGCACCTAAAAGATCGATTTTCAGTATGTTTTGGACCTGTATTTTGAAAATACTCTAACACGGAGTAGGCATGTACAGTTCGCTTCTGGTACCCCAAAATATCGAATTTTCGGGTGTTTTGGGCCTGAATTTGAGATATCGAGTTTGGACACTTAAAATATCGATTTTTAGCATGGTTTGAGCCTATATTTTGAAAAAATTCTAGCACTGAGTAGGCGTGTACAGATCGCTTCTGGGATCCAAAAATATCGAATTTACGGGTGTTTTGAGGTTGAATTTGAGATTTAAACGGGTACAGTAGATGCATGCACATATCGACTTTTGGGCACCAAAAAGATCGATTTTCAGTATATATTGGGCCTGTATTTTGAAAATACTGTAACACGGAGTAGGCATAATTATACAGTTCGCTTCTGGGACCCCAAAATATCGAATTTTCGGGTGTTTTGGGCCTGAATTTGAGATGTCGACTTTGGGCACCTAAAATATCGATTTTTAGCATGTTTTGAGCCTATATTTTGAAAATATTCTAGCACTAAGTAGGCATGTACAGATCGCTTCTGAGACCCAAAAATATCGAATTTTCGGGTGTTTTGAGCCTGAATTTGAGATATAAACGGGTTAAGAAGATGCATGCACATATCGACTTTGGACACTTAAAATATCGATTTTTAGCATGTTTTGAGCCTATATTTTGAAAACATTCAAGGACTGACAAGACATGTACAGATCGCTTCTGGGACCCAAAATTATCGAATTTTCGGGTGTTTTAAGGTTGAATTTGAGATATAAACGAGTGCAGAAGATTCATACACATGTTGACTTTGAGCACCTAAAATATCGATTTTCAGCATGTTTTGGGCCAGCATCTGAGTAGGCATGTACAGATCGCTTCTAAGACCCCAAGATATCGAATTTTCGGGTGTTTGGAGCCTGAATTTGAGATATAAACGGGTACAGAAGATGCATTTACATATCGAGTTTTGGGCACCTAAAAAATCGATTTTCAGTAAGTTTTGGGCCTGTATTTTGAAAATACTCTAACACGGAGAAGGCATGTACAGTTCGCTTCTGGGACCCCAAAATATCGAATTTTCGGGTGTTTTGGGCCTGAATTTGAGATATCGATTATGGGCACCTAAAATATCGATTTTTAGCATGTTTTGGGCCTATATTTTGAAAATATTCTAGCACTAAGTAAGCATGTACAGATCACTTCTGGGACCCCAAAATATCGAATTTTCGGGTGTTTTGAGCCTGAATTTGAGATATAAACGGGTACAGATGATGAATGCACATATCGATTTTGGACACTTAAAATATCGATTTTTAGCATGTTTTGAAACGATATTTTGAAAACATTCTAACACTGAGTAGGCATGTACAGATCGCTTCTGGGACCCAAAAATATCAAGATTTCGGGTGTTTTGAGGTTGAATTTGGGATATAAACGGGTGCAGAAGATGCATACACATATTGACTTTGGTCACCTAAAATATCGATTTTCTGCTTGTTTTGGGCCTGTATTTTGAAAATACTCTAACACGGAGTAGGCAAGTACAGATCGCTTCTAGGACCCCAAAATATCGAATTTTCGGGTGTTTTGAGCCTGAATTTGAGATATAAACGGGTGCAGAAGATGCATACACGTATTGACTTTGGTCACCTAAAATATCGATTTTCAGCTTGTTTTGGGCATGTATTTTGAAAATACTCTAACATGGAGTAGGCAAGTACAGATCACTTTTGGGACCCCAAAATATCGTATTTTCGGGTGTTTTGAGCCTGAATTTGAGATATCGACTTTGGGCACCTAAAATATCGATTTTTAGCATGTTTTGGGCCTATATTTTGAAAATATTCTAGCACTAAGTAGGCATGTACAGATCACTTCTGGGACCCCAAAATATCGAATTTTCAGGTGCTTTGAGCATGAATTTGAGATATAAACGGGTACAGATGATGCATGCACATACCGACTTTGGACACTTAAAATATCGATTTTTAGCATGTTTTGAGCCTATATTTTGAAAAAATTCTAGCACTGAGTAGGCATGTACAGATCGCTTCTGGGACCCAAAAATATCGAATTTTCGGGTTTTTTGAGGTTGAATTTGGGATATAAACGGGCACAGAAGATGCATTCACATATCGACTTTTGGGCACCTAAAAGATCGATTTTCAGTATATATTGGGCCTGTATTTTGAAAATACTCTAACACGGAGTAGGCATATACAGTTCGCTTCTGGGACCCCAAAATATCGAATTTTCGGGTTTTTTGAGCCTGAATTCGAGATATAAACGGGTATATAGGTTGCATCCACATATCGACTTTTGGGCACCTAAAAGATCGATTTTCAGTATGTTTTGGGCCTTTATATTGAAAATACTCTAACACGGTGTAGGCATGTACAGATCGCTTCTGGGACCCCAAAATATCGAAAATTCGAGTGTTTTGAGCCTGAATTTGAGATATAAACGGGTACAGAAGATGCATCAACATATCGACTTTTGGGCAACTAAAAGATCGATTTTCAGTATGTTTTGTGCCTGTATCTTGAAAACATTCTAACTAGGAGTAGGGTTGTACAGATCGCTTCTAGGACCCAAAAATACCGAATTTTCGGGTGTTTTGAGCCTGAATTTGAGATATAAACGGGTACAGAAGATTCATGCACATATTGACTTTGGTCACCTAAAATATCGATTTTCAGCATGTTTTGGACCTGTATTTTGAAAATACTCTAACTAGGAGTAGGCATGTACAGATCGCTTCTGGGACCCAAAAATATTGAATTTTCGGGTGTTTTGAGCCTGAATTTGATATATAAACGGGTACAGAAGATGCATGCACATATCGACTTTGGACACTTAAAATATCGATTTTTAGCATGTTTTGAGCCTATATTTTGAAAACATTCTAGCACTGACTAGACATGTACAGATCGCTTCTGGGACCAAAAAATTATCGAATTATCGGGTGTTTGGAGCCTGAATTTGGGATATAAACGGGTACAGAAGATGTATGCACATATCGACTTTTGAGCACCTAAAAGATCGATTTTCAGTATGTTTTGGGCCTGTATTTTGAAAATACTCTAACTAGGAGTAGGCATGTACAGATCGCTTCTGGGACCCAAAAATATCGAATTTTCGGGTGTTTTGAGCCTGAATTTGATATATAAACGGGTACAGAAGATGCATGCACATATCGACTTTGGACACTTAAAATATCGATTTTTAGCATGTTTTGAGCCTATATTTTGAAAACATTCTAGCACTGACTAGACATGTACAGATCGCTTCTGGGACCCAAAATTATCGAATTTTCGGGTGTTTGGAGCCTGAATTTGAGATATAAACGGGTACAGAAGATGCATTTACATATCGACTTTTGGGCACCTAAAAGATCGATTTTCAGTATGTTTTGGGCCTGTATTTTGAAAATACTCTAACAAGGAGTAGGCATGTACAGTTCGCTTCTGGGACCCCAAAATATCGAATTTTCGGGTGTTTTGGGCCTGAATTTGAGAAATCGATAATGGGCACCTAAAATATCGATTTTTAGCATGTTTTGGGCCTATATTTTGAAAATATTCTAGCACTAAGTAAGCATGTACAGATCACTTCTGGGACCCCAAAATATCGAATATTTGGGTGTTTTGGGCCTGAATTTGAGATATAAACGGGTACAAAAGATGCATCCACATATCGACTTTTGGGCACCTAAAAGATCGATTTTCAGTATGTTTTGGGCCTGTATATTGAAAATACTCTAAAACGGAGTGGGCATGTACAGATCGCTTCTGGGACCCCAAAATATCGAATTTTCGGGTGTTTTGGGCCTGAATTTGAGATATCGACTTTGGGCACCTAAAATATCGATTTTAGCATGTTTAGGGCCTATATTTTGAAAATATTCTAGCACTGAGTAGGCATGTACAGATCGCTTCTGGGACCCCCAAAATATCGAATTTTCGGGTGTTTTGAGCCTGAATTTGAGATATAAACGGGTACAGAAGATGCATGCACATATCGACTTTGGACACTTAAAATATCGATTTCTGGCATGTTTTGAGCCTATATTTTGAAAAAATTCTAGCACTGAGTAGGCATGTACAGATCGCTTCTGGGACCCAAAAATATCGAATTTTTGGGTGTTTTGAGGTTGAATTTGGGATATAAACAGGTGCAGAAGATGCGTACACATATTGACTTTGGTCACCTAAAATATCGATTTTCAGCTTGTTTTGGGCCAGTATTTTAAAAATACTCTAACACGGGCCAATCAAGTACAGATCGCTTCTGAGACCCCAAAATATCGAATTTTCGGGTGTTTTGAGCCTGAATTTGAGATATAAACGGGTATAGAGGTTGCATCCACATATCGACTTTTGGGCACCTAAAAGATCGATTTTCAGTATGTTTTGGGCCTGTATATTGAAAATACTCTAACACGGTGTGGGCATGTACAGATCGCTTCTGGGACCCCAAAATATCGAAAATTCGAGTGTTTTGAGCCTGAATTTGAGATATAAACGGGTACAGAAGATGCATGCACATATTGACTTTGGGCACCTAAAAGATCGATTTTCAGTATGTTTTGGGCCTGTATCTTGAAAACATGCTAACTAGGAGTAGGGATGTACAGATCGCTTCTAGGACCCAAAAATATCGAATTTTCGGGAGTTTTGAGCCTGAATTTGAGATATAAACGGGTACAGAAGATGCATGCACATATTGACTTTGGGCACCTAAAATATCGATTTTCAGCATGTTTTGGACCTGTATTTTGAAAATACTCTAACTATGAGTAGGCATGTACAGATCGCTTCTGGGACCCCAAAATATCGAATTTTCGGGTGTTTTGAGCCTGAATTTGATATATAAACGGGTACAGAAGATGCATGCACATATCGACTTTGGACACTTAAAATATCGATTTTTAGCATGTTTTGAGCCTATATTTTGAAAACATTCTAGCACTGACTAGACATGTACAGATCACTTCTGGGACCCAAAATTATCGAATTTTCGGGTGTTTTGAGGATGAATTTGAGATATAAACAAGTGCAGATGATGCATGCACATATCGACTTTGGACACTTAAAATATCGATTTTCAGCTTGTTTTGAGCTAATATTTTGAAAAAATTCTAGCACTGAGTAGGCATGTACAGATCGCTTCTGGAACCCAAAAATATCGAATTTTCAGGTGTTTTGAGGTAGAATTTGGGATATAAACGGGTACAGAAGATGCATGCACATATCGACTTTTGGGCACCTAAAAGATCGATTTTCAGTATGTTTTGGGCCTGTATTTTTAAAATACTCTAACACGGAGTAGGCATGTACAGTTCACTTCTGGGACCCCATAATATCGAATTTTCGGGTGTTTTGGGCCTGAATTTGAGGTATCGACTTTGGGCACCTAAAATATCGATTTTTATCATGTTTTGGGCCTATATTTTGAAAATATTCTAACACTAAGTAGGCATATACAGATCACTTCTGGGACCCCAAAATATCGAATTTTCGGGTGTTTTGAGCCTGAATTTGAGATATAAACGGGTACAGATGATGCATGCACATATCGACTTTGGACACTAAAAATATCGATTTTTAGCATGTTTTGAGCCGATATTTTTAAAACATTCTAGCACTGAGTAGGCATGTACAGATCGCTTCTGGGACCCAAAAATATTGAATTTTCAAGTGTTTTGAGGTTGAATTTGGGATATAAACGGGTGCAGAAGATGCATACACATATTAACTTTGGTCACCTAAAATATCGATTTTCAGCTTGTTTTGGGCCTGTATTTTGAAAATACTCTAACATGGAGTAGGCAAGTACAGATCGCTTCTGGGACCCCAAAATATCGTATTTTCGGGTATTTTGAGCCTGAATTTGAGATATCGACTTTGGGCACCTAAAATATCGATTTTTAGCATGTTTTGGGCCTATATTTTGAAAATATTCTAGTACTAAGTAGGCATGTACAGATCATTTCTGGGACCCGAAAATATCGAATTTTCGGGTGTTTTGAGCCTGAATTTGATATATAAACGGGTACAGATGATGCATGCACATATCGACTTTGGACACTAAAAATATCGATTTTTAGCATGTTTTGAGCCGATATTTTTAAAACATTCTAGCACTGAGTAGGCATGTACAGATCGCTTCTGGGACCCAAAAATATCGAATTTTTGGGTGTTTTGAGGTTGAATTTGGGATATAAACAGGTGCAGAAGATTCATTTACATATTGACTTTGGTCACCTAAAATATCGATTTTCAGCTTGTTTTGGGCCAGTATTTTGAAAATACTCTAACACGGACTAGGCAAGTACAGATCGCTTCTGAGACCCCAAAATATCGAATTTTCGGGTGTTTTGAGCCTGAATTTGAGATATAAACGGGTATAGAGGTTGCATCCACATATCGACTTTTGGGAACCTAAAAGATCGATTTTCAGTATGTTTTGGGCCTGTATATTGAAAATACTCTAACACGGTGTGGGCATGTACAGATCGCTTCTGGGACCCCAAAATATCGAAAATTCGAGTGTTTTGAGCCTGAATTTGAGATATAAACGGGTACAGAAGATGCATGCACATATTGACTTTGGGCACCTAAAAGATCGATTTTCAGTATGTTTTGGGCCTGTATCTTGAAAACATGCTAACTAGGAGTAGGGATGTACAGATCGCTTCTAGGACCCAAAAATATCGAATTTTCGGGTGTTTTGAGCCTGAATTTGAGATATAAACGGGTACAGAAGATGCATGCACATATTGACTTTGGGCACCTAAAATATCGTTTTTCAGCATGTTTTGGACCTGTATTTTGAAAATACTCTAACTAGGAGTAGGCATGTACAGATCGCTTCTGGGACCCCAAAATATCGAATTTTCGGGTGTTTTGAGGTTGAATTTGATATATAAACGGGTACAGAAGATGCATGCACATATCGACTTTGGACACTTAAAATATCGATTTTTAGCATGTTTCGAGCCTATATTTTGAAAACATTCTAGCACTGAGTAGGCATGTACAGATCGCTTCTGGGACCCAAAAATATCGAATTTTAGGGTGTTTTGAGGTTGAATTTGGGATATAAACGGGTGCAGAAGATGCATACACATATTGACTTTGGTCACCTAAAATATCGATTTTCAGCTTGTTTTGGGCCTGTATTTTGAAAATACTCTAACATGGAGTAGGCAAGTACAGAACGCTTCTGGGACACCAAAATATCGTATTTTCCGGTATTTTGAGCCTGAATTTGAGATATCGACTTTGTTCACCTAAAATATCGATTTTCAGTATATATTGGGCCTGTATTTTGAACATACTCTAACACGGAGTAGGCATATACAGTTCGCTTCTGGGACCCCAAAATATCGAATTTTCGGGTGTTTTGAGCCTGAATTTGAGATATAAACGGGTATCGACTTTTGGGCACCTAAAAGATCGATTTTCAGTATGTTTTGGGCCTGTATATTGAGAATACTCTAACAAGGTGTAGGCATGTACAGATCGCTTCTGGGACCCCAAAATATCGAAAATTCGAGTGTTTTGAGCCTGAATTTGAGATATAAACGGGTACAGAAGATGCATCAACATATCGACTTTTGGGCAACTAAAAAGATCGATTTTCAGTATGTTTTGGGCCTGTATCTTGAAAACATTCTAACTAGGAGTAGGGATGTACAGATCGCTTCTAGGACCCAAAAATACCGAATTTTCGGGTGTTTTGAGCCTGAATTTGAGATATAAACGGGTACAGAAGATGCATGCACATATTGACTTTGGGCACCTAAAATATCGATTTTCAGCATGTTTTATACCTGTATTTCGAAAATACTCTAACTAGGAGTAGGCATGTACAGATCACTTCTGGGACCCCAAAATATCGAATTTTCGGGTGTTTTGAGCCTGAATTTGATATATAAACGGGTACAGAAGATGCATGCACATATCGACTTTGGATACTTAAAATATCGATTTTTTAGCATGTTTTGAGCCTATATTTTGAAAACATTCTAGCACTGACTAGACATGTACAGATCGCTTCTGGGACCCAAAATCATCGTTTTTTCGGGTGTTTTGAGGATGAATTTGAGATTTAACGAGTGCAGAAGATGCATACACATGTTGACTTTGGGCACCTAAAATATCGATTTTCAGCATGTTTTGGGCGTGCATCTGAGTAGGCATGTACAGATCGCTTCAGGGACCCCAAAATATCGAATTTTCGGGTGTTTGGAGCCTGAATTTGAGATATAAACGGGTACAGAAGATGCATGCACATATCGACTTTTGGTCACCTAACAGGTCGATTTTCAGTATATATTGGGCCTGTATTTTGAAAATACTCTAACACGGAGTAGGCATATACAGTTCGCTTCTGGGACCCCATAATATCGAATTTTCGGGTGTTTTGGGCCTGAATTTGAGATGTCGACTTTGGGCACCTAAAATATCGATTTTTAGCATGTTTTGAGCCTATATTTTGAAAATATTCTAGCACTAAGTAGGCATGTACAAATCACTTCTGGGACCCCAAAATATCGAATTTTCGGGTGTTTTGAGCCTGAATTTGAGATATAAACGTGTACAGATGATGCATGCACATATCGACTTTGGACACATAAAATATCGATTTTTAGCATGTTTTGAGCCTATATTTTGAAAACATTCTAGCACTGAGTAGGCATGTACAGATCGCTTCTGGGACCCAAAAATAACGAATTTTCGGGTGTTTTGAGGTTGAATTTGGGATATAAACTGGTGCAGAAGATGCATACACATATTGACTTTGGTCACCTAAAATATCGATTTTCAGCTTGGTTTGGGCCTGTATTTTGAAAATACTCTAACACGGAGTAGGCAAGTACAGATCGCTTCTGGGACCCAAAAATATCGAATTTTCGGGTGTTTTGAGCCTGAATTTGAGATATAAACGGGTACAGAAGATGCATCCACATATCGACTTTTGGGCACCTAAAAGATCGATTTTCAGTATGTTTTGGGCCTGTATATTGAAAATACTCTAACACGGAGTAGGCATGTACAGATCGCTTCTGGGACCCCAAAATATCGAATTTTTGGGTGTTTTGGGCCTGAATTTGAGATATCGACTTTGGGCACCTAAAATATCGATTTTTATCGTGTTTTGGGCCTATATTTTGAAAATATTCTAGCACTGAGTAGGCATGTACAGATCGCTTTTGGGACCCAAAAATACCGAATTTTGGGATGTTTTGAGCCTGAATTTGAGATATAAACGGGTACAGAAGATGCATGCACATATTGACTTTGGGCACCTAAAAAATAGATTTTCAGCATGTTTCGGGCCTGTATTTTGAAAATACTCTAACTAGGAGTAGGCATGTACAGATCGCTTCTGGGACCCAAAAATATCGAATTTCGAGTGTTTTGAGCCTGAATTTGAGATATAAACGTGTACAGAAGATGCATGCACATATCGACTTTGGACACTTAAAATATCGATTTTTAGCATGTTTTTAGCCTATATTTTGAAAACATTCTAGCCTTGAGTAGGCATGTACAGATCGCTTCTGGGACCCAAAAATATCGAATTTTCGGGTGTTTTGAGGTTGAATTTGGGATATAAACGGGTGCAGAAGATGCATACACATATTGACTTTAGTCTCCTAAAATATCGATTTTCAGCTTGTTTTGGGCCTGTAATTTGAAAATACTCTAACACGGAGTAGGCAAGTACAGATTGCTTCTGGGACTTCAAAATATCGAATTTTCGGGTGTTTTGAGCCTGAATTTGAGATATAAACGGGTACAGAAGATGCATCCACATATCGACTTTTGGGCACCTAAAAGATCGATTTTCAGTATGTTTTGGGCCTGTATATTGAAAATACTTTAACACGGAGTAGGCATGTACAGATCACTTCTGGGACCCCAAAATATCGAATTTTTAGGTGTTTTGGGCATGAATTTGAGATATCGAATTTGGTCACCTAAAATATCGATTTTCAGCTTGTTTTCGGCCTGTATTTTGAAAATACTCTAACACGGAGTAGGCAAGTACAGATCGCTTCCAGGACCCAAAAATACCGAATTTTCGGGTGTTTTGAGCCTGAATTTGAGATATAAACGGGTACAGAAGATGCATGCACTTATTGACTTTGGGCACCTAAAATATCGATTTTCAGCATGTTTTGGGCCTGTATTTTGAATATACTCTAACTAGGAGTAGGCATGTACAGATCGCTTTTGGGACCCAAATATATCGAATTTTCGGGTGTTTTGAACCTGAATTTGAGATATAAACGGGTACAGAAGATGCATACACATTTCGACTTTGGACACTTAAAATATCGATTTTTAGCAAGTTTTGAGCCTATATTTTGAAAATATTCTAGCACTAAGTAGGCATGTACAGATCACTTCTGGGACCCCAAAATATCGAATTTTCGGGTGTTTTGAGCCTGAATTTGAGATATAAACGGGTACAGATTATGCATGCACATATCGACTTTGGACACTTAAAATATCGATTTTTAGCATGTTTTAAGTCTATATTTTGAAAACATTCTAGCCCTGAGTAGGCATGTACAGATCGCTTCTGGGACCCAAAAATATCAAATTTTCTGGTGTTTTGAGGTTGAATTTGGGATATAAACGGGTGCAGAAGATGCATACACATATTGACTTTAGTCTCCTAAAATATCGATTTTCAGCTTGTTTTGGGCCTGTATTTTGAAAATACTCTAACACGTATTAGGCAAGTACAGATTGCTTCTGGGACTTCAAAATATCGAATTTTCGGGTGTTTTGAGCCTGAATTTGAGATATAAACGGGTTCAGAAGATACATCCACATATCGACTTTTGGGCACCTAAAAGATCGATTTTCAGTATGTTTTGGGCCTGTATATTGAAAATACACTAACACGGAGTAGGCATGTACAGATCATTTCAGGGACCCCAAAATATCGAATTTTTAGGTGTTTTGGGCATGAATTTGAGATATCGAATTTGGGCACCTAAAATATCGATTTTCAGCTTGTTTTCAGCCTGTATTTTGAAAATACTCTAACACGGAGTAGGCAAGTACAGATCGCTTCTAGGACCCAAAAATACCGAATTTTCGGGTGTTTTGAGCCTGAATTTGAGATATAAACGGGCACAGAAGATGCATGCACATTTCGACTTAGGACACTTAATATATCGATTTTTAGCATGTTTTGAGCCAATATTTTGAAAAAATTCTAGCACTGAGAAGGCATGTACAGATCGCTTCTAGGACCCAAAAATATCGAATTTTCGGGTGTGTTGAGGTTGAATTTGGGATATAAACGGGTACAGAAGATGCATACACATATTGACTTTGGTCACCTAACAGATCGATTTTCAGTATGTTTTGGGCCTGTATATTGAAAATACTCTAACACGGAGTAGGCATTTACAGATCGCTTCTGGGACCCCAAAATATCGAATTTTTGGGTGTTTTGGGCCTGAATTTGTGATATCGCACATATAGACTTTCGTGCACCTAAAATATCGATTTTCAGCTTGTTTTGGGCCTGTATTTTGAAAATACTCTAACAGGTAGTAGGCAAGTACAGATCGGTTCTAGGACCCAAAAATACCGAATTTTCGGGTGTTTTGAACCTGAATTTGAGATATAAACGGGTACACAAGATGCATGCACATATTGACTTTGGGCACCTAAAATATCGATTTTCAGCATGTTTTGGGCCTGTATTTTGAAAATACTCTAACTAGGAGTAGGCATGTACAGATCGCTTCTGGGACCCAAAAAAATCGAATTTTCGGGTGTTTTGAACCTGAATTTGAGATATAAACGGGTACAGAAGATGCATGCACATTTCGACTTTGGACACTTAAAATATCGATTTTTAGCATGTTTTGAGCCTATATTTTGAAAATATTCTAGCACTAAGTAGGCATCTACAAATCACTTCTGGGACCCCAAAATATCGAATTTTCGGGTGTTTTGAGGTTGAATTTGGGATATAAACGGGTGCAGAAGATGCATACACATATTGATTTTAGTCACCTAAAATATCGATTTTTAGCTTGTTTTGGGCCCGTATTTTGAAAATACTGTAATACGGAGTAGGCAAGTACAGATCGCTTCTTGGACTTCAAAATATCGAATTTTCGGGTTTTTTGAGCCTGAATATGAGATATAAACGGGTACAGAAGATTCATGCACATTTCGACTTTGGACACTTAATATATCGATTTTTAGCATGTTTTGAGCCTATATTTTGAAAATATTCTAGCACTAAGTAGGCATGTACAGATCACTTCTGGGACCCAAAAATATCGAATTTTCGGGTGTTTTGAGCCTGAATTTGAGATATAAACGGGTACAGATGATTCATGCAAATATCGACTTTGGACACTTAAAATATCGATTTTTAGCATGTTTTGAGCCAATATATTGAAAAACTTCTAGCACTGAGTAGGCATGTACAGATCGCTTTTGGGGCCCAAAAATATCGAATTTTCGGGTGTTTTGAGGTTGAATTTGTGATATAAACGGGTACAGAAGATGAATGCACATATCGACTTTTGGGCACCTAAAAGATCGATTTTCAGTATGTTTTGGGCCTGTATTTCGAAAATACTCTAACACGGAGTAGGCATGTACAGTTCGCTTCTGGGACCCCAAAATATCAAATTATCGGATGTTTTGGGGCTGAATTTGAGATATCGACTTTGGGCTCCTAAAATATCGATTTTTTGCATGTTTTGGGCCTATATTTTAAAAATATTCTAGCACTAAGTAGGCATGTACAGATCACTTCTGGGACCCCAAAATATCGAATTTTCGGGTGTTTTGAGCCTGAATTTGAAATATAAACGGGTACAGAAGATGCATGCACATATTGACTTTGGGCACCTAAAATATCGATTTTCAGCATGTTTTGGGCCTGTATTTTGAAAATACTCTATCTAGGAGTAGGCATGTACAGATTGCTTCTGGAACCCAAAAATATCGAATTTTCGGGTGTTTTGAGCCTGAATTTGAGATATAAACGGGTACAGAAGATGCATGCACATATAGACTTTTGGGCACCTAAAATATCGATTTTCAGTATGTTTTGGGCCTGTATTTTGAAAATACACTAACTAGGAGTAGGCATGTACAGATCGCTTCTGGGACCCCAAAATATCGAATTATCGGGTGTTTTGTGCCTGAATTTGAGATATCGACTTTGGGCACCTAAAATATCGATTTTTAGCATGTTTTGGGCCTATATATTGAAAATATTCTAGCACTAAGTAGGCATGTACAGATCACTTCTGGGACCCCAAAATATCAAATTTTCGGGTGTTTTGAGCCTGAATTTGAGATATAAACGGGTACAGATGTTGCATGCACATATCGATTTTGGACAATTAAAATATCGATTTTCAGCATGTTTTAGGCCTGTATTTTGAAAATACTCTAACTAGGAATAGCCATGTTCAGATCGCTTCTGGGACCCCAAAATATCGAATTTTCGGGTGTTTTGAGCCTGAATTTGAGATATAAACGGGTACAAAAGATGCATGCACATATCGACTTTGGACACAAAATATCGATTTTTATCATGTTTTGAGCCTATATTTTGAAAACATTCTACACTGACTAGACATGTACAGATCGCTTCAGGGACCCAAAATTATCGAATTTTTGGGTGTTTTGAGGTTGAATTTGAGATATAAACGAGTGCAGAAGATGCATACACATGTTGACTTTAGGCACCTAAAATATCGATTTTCAGCATGTTTTGGGCCTGCATCTGAGTAGGCATGTACAGATTGCTTCTGGGACCCAAAAATATCGACTTTTTGGGTATTTTGAGGTTAAATTTGAGATATAAACGGGTACAGAAGATGCATGCACATATCGACTTTTGGGCACCTAAAAGATCGATTTTCAGTATGTTTTGGGCCTGTATTTTGAAAATACTCTAACACGGAGTAGGCATGTACAGGTCTCTTCTGGGACCCCAAAATATCGAATTTTCGGGTGTTTTGGGCCTGAATTTGAGATATCGACTTTGGGCACCTAAAATATCGATTTTTAGCATGTTTTGGGCCTATGTTTTGAAAATATTCTAGCACTAAGTAGGCATGTACAGATCACTTCTGGAACCCCAAAATATCGAATTTTCGGGTGTTTTGAGCCTGAATTTGAGATATAAACGGGTACAGATGATGCATGCACATATCGACTTTGGACACTTAAAATATCGATTTTTAGCATGTTTTTAGCCTATATTTTGAAAACATTCTAGCACTGAGTAGGCATGTACAGATCGCTTCTGGGACCCGAAAATATCGATTTTTCGGGTGTTTTGAGGTTGAATTTGGGATATAAACGGGTGCAGAAGATGCATACACATATTGACTTTAGTCACCTAAAATATCGATTTTCAGCTTGTTTTGGGCCTGTATTTTGAAAATACTCTAACAGGGAGTAGGCAAGTACAGATCGCTTCTGGGACTTCAAAATATCGAATTTTCGGGTGTTTTGAGCCTGAATTTGAGATATAAACGGGTACAGAAGATGCATCCACATATCGACTTTTGGGCACCTAAAAGATCGATTTTCAGTATGTTTTTGGCCTGTATATTGAAAATACTCTAACACGGAGTAGGCATGTACAGATCACTTCTGGGACCCCAAAATGTCGATTTTTTAGATGTTTTGAGCCTGAATTTGAGATATAAACGGGTACAGAAGATGCATTCACATTTCGACTTTGGACACTTAAAATATCGATTTTTAGCATGTTTTGAGCCTATATTTTGAAAATATTCTAGCACTAAGTAGGCATCTACAGATCACTTATGGGACCCCAAAATATCGAATTTTCGGGTGTTTTGAGGTTGAATTTGGGATATAAACGGGTGCAGAAGATGCATACAAATATTGACTTTAGTCACCTAAAATATCGATTTTCAGCTTGTTTTGGGCCTGTATTTTGAAAATACTCTAACACGGAGTAGGCAAGTACAGTTTGCTTCTGGGACTTCAAAATATCGAATTTTCGGGAGTTTTGAGCCTGAATTTGAGACATAAAAGGGTACAGAAGATGCATCCACATATCGACTTTTGGGCACCTAAAAGATCGATTTTCAGTATGTTTTGGGCCTGTATATTGAAAATACTCTAACACGGAGTAGGCATGTACAGATCACTTCTGGGACCCCAAAATATCGATTTTTTAGGTGTTTTGAGCCTGAATTTGAGATATAAACGGGTACAGAAGATGCATGCACAAATTGACTTTGGGCACCTAAAATATCGATTTTCAGCATGTTTTGGGCCTGTATTTTGAAAATACTCTAACTAGGAGTAGGCATGTACAGATCGCTTCTGGGTCCCAAAAATATCGAATTTTCGGGTATTTTAAACCTGAATTTGAGATATAAACGGGTACAGAAGATGCATTCACATTTCGACTTTGGACACTTAAAATATCGATTTTTAGCATGTTTTGAGCCTATATTTTGAAAATATTCTAGCACTAAGTAGGCATCTACAGATCACTTCTGGGACCCCAAAATATCGAATTTTCGGGTGTTTTGAGGTTGAATTTGTGATATAAACGGGTTCAGAAGATGCATACACATATTGACTTTAGTCACCTAAAATATCGATTTTCAGCTTGTTTTGGGCCTGTATTTTGAAAATACTCTAACACGGAGTAGGCATGTACAGATCACTTCTGGGACCCCAAAATATCGAATTTTTATGTGTTTTGGGCCTGAATTTAAGATATCGAATTTGTGCACCTAAAATATCGATTTTCAGCTTGTTTTGGGCCTGTATTTTGAAAATACTCTAACACGGAGTAGGCAAGTACGGATCGCTTCTGGGACCTCAAAATATTGAATTTTCGGGTGTTTTTAGCCTGAATTTGAGATATAAACGGGTACAGAAGATGCATCCACATATCGACTTTTGGGCACCTTAAAGATCGATTTTCAGTATGTTTTGGGCCTGTATATTGAAAATACTCTAACACGGAGTAGGCATGTACAGATCTCTTCTGGGACCCCAAAATATCGAATTTCTGGGTGTTTTGGGCCTGAATTTGAGATATCGACTTTGGGCACCTAAAATATCGATTTTCAGCTTGTTTTGGGCCTGTATTTTGAAAATACTCTAACAGTAAGTAGGCAAGTACAGATCGTTTCTAGGATCCAAAAATACCGAATTTTCGGGTGTTTTGAACCTGAATTTGAGATATAAACGGGTACAGAAGATACATGCACATATTGACTTTGGGCACCTAAAATATCGATTTTCAGCATGTTTTGGGCCTGTATTTTGAAAATACTCTAACTAGGAATAGCTATGTACAGATCGCTTCTGGGACCCCAAAATATCGAATTTTCGGGTGTTTTGAGCCTGAATTTGAGATATAAACGGGTACAGAAGATGCATGCATATATCGACTTTGGACACTTAAAATATCGATTTTTAGCATGTTTTGAACCTATATTTTGAAAACATTCTAGCACTGACTAGACATGTACAGATCGCTTCTGGGACCCAAAATTATCGAATTTTTGGGTGTTTTGAGGTTGAATTTGAGATATAAACGAGTGCAGAAGATGCATACCTATGTTTACTTTGGGCACCTAAAATATCGATTTTCAGCATGTTTTGGGCCTGCATCTGATTAAGCATGTACAGATTGCTTCTGGGACCCCAAAATATCGAATTTTCGGGTGTTTTAAGATTAAATTTGAGATATAAACGGGTACAAAAGATTCATGCACATATCGACTTTTGGGCACCTAAAAGAACGATTTTCAGTATGTTTTGGGCCTGTATATTGAAAATACTCTAACACGGAGTAGGCATGTACAGTTCACTTCTGGGACCCCAAAATATCGATTTTTTAGGTGTTTTGGGCCTGAATTTGAGATATAAACGGGTACAGAAGATGCATGCACATATTGACTATGGGCACCTAAAATATCGATTTTCAGCATGTTTTGGGCCTGTATTTTGAAAATACTCTAACTAGGAGTAGGCATGTACAGATCGCTTCTGGGACCCAAAAATATCGAATTTTCGGGTGTTTTGAACCTGAATTTGAGATATAAACGGGTACAGAAGATGCATGCACATTTCGACTTTGGACACTTAAAATATCGATTTTTAGCATGTTTTGAGCCTATATTTTGAAAATATTCTAGCACTAAGTAGGCATCTACAAATAACTTCTGGGACCCCAAAATATCAAATTTTCGGGTGTTTTGAGGTTGAATTTGGGATATAAACGGGTGCAGAAGATGCATACACATATTGATTTTAGTCACCTAAAATATCGATTTTTAGCTTGTTTTAAGCCCGTATTTTGAAAATACTCTAATACGGAGTAGGCAAGTACAGATCGCTTCTTGGACTTCAAAATATCGAATTTTCGGGTGTTTTGAGCCTGAATTTGAGATATAAACGGGTACAGAAGATGCATCCACATATCGACTTTTGGGCACCTAAAAGATCGATTTTCAGTATGTTTTGGGCCTGTATATTTAAAATACTCTAACACGGAGTAGGCATGTACAGATCACTTCTGGGACCCCAAAATATCGAATTTTTTGGTGTTTCGTGCCTGAATTTGAGATATCGAATTTGGGCATCTAAAATATCGATTTTCAGCTTGTTTTGGGCCTGTATTTTGAAAATACTCTAACACGGAGTAGGCAAGTACAGATCGCTTCTGGGACCTCAAAATATCGAATTTTCGGGTGTTTTGAGCCTGAATTTGAGATATAAACGGGTACAGAAGATGCATCCACATATAAACTTTTGGGCACCTAAAAGATCGATTTTCAGTATGTTTTGGGCCTGTATATTGAAAAAACTCTAACACGGAGTAGGCATGTACAGATCTCTTCTGGGACCCCAAAATATCGAATTTCTGGGTGTTTTGGGCCTGAATTTGAGATATCGACTTTGGGCACCTAAAATATCGATTTTTAGCATGTTTTGGGCCTGTATTTTGAAAATACTCTAACAGGGAGTAGGCAAGTACAGATCGTTTCTAGGACCCAAAAATACCGAATTTTCGGGTGTTTTGAACCTGAATTTGAGATATAAACGGGTATAGAAGATGCATGCACATATTGACTTTATGCACCTAAAATATCGATTTTCAGCATGTTTTGGGCCTGTATTTTGAAAATACTCTAACTAGGAATAGTCATGTACAGATCGCTTCTGGGACCCCAAAATATCGAATTTTCGGGTGTTTTGAGCCTGAATTTCAGATATAAACGGGAACAGAAGATACATGCACATATCGACTTTGGACACTTAAAATATCGATTTTTAGCATGTTTTGAGCCTATATTTTGAAAACATTCTAGCTCTGACTAGACATGTACAGATCGCTTCTGGGACCCAAAATTATCGAATTTTTGGGTGTTTTGAGGTTGAATTTGATATATAAACGAGTGCAGAAGATGCATACCCATGTTTACTTTGGGCACCTAAAATATCGATTTTCAGCATGTTTTGGGCCTGCATCTGAGTAGGCATGTACAGATTGCTTCTGGGACCCAAAAATATCGAATTTTCGGGTGTTTTGAGGTTAAATTTGAGATATAAACGGGTACAGAAGATGCATCTACATAACGACTTTTGGGCACCTAAAAGATCGATTTTCAGTATGTTTTGGGCCTGTATTTTGAAAATACTCTAACACGGAGTGGGCATGTACAGTTCGCTTCTGGGACCCCAAAATATCGATTTTTTAGGTGTTTTGGGCCTGAATTTGAGATATAAACGGGTACAGAAGATGCATGCACATATTGACTTTGGGCACCTAAAATATCGATTTTCAGCATGTTTTGGGCCTGTATTTTGAAAATACTCTAACTAGGAGTAGGCATGTACAGATCGCTTCTGGGACCCAAAAATATCGAATTTTCGGGTGTTTTGAACCTGAATTTGAGATATAAACGGGTACAGAAGATGCATGCACATTTCGACTTTGGACACTTAAAATATCGATTTTTAGCATGTTTTGAGCCTATATTTTGAAAATATTCTAGCACTAAGTAGGCATCTACAAATCACTACTGGGACCCCAAAATATCGAATTTTCGGGTGTTTTGAGGTTGAATTTGGGATATAAACGGGTGCAGAAGATGCATACACATATTGACTTTAGTCACATAAAAGATCGATTTTAAGCTTGTTTTGGGCCTGTATTTTGAAAATACTCTAATACGGAGTAGGCAAGTACAGATCGCTTCTGGGACTTCAAAATATCGAATTTTCGGGTTTTTTGAGCCTGAATTTGAGATATAAACGGGTACAGAAGATGCATCCAAATATCGACTTTTGGGCACCTAAAAGGTCGATTTTCAGTATGTTTTGGGCCTGTATATTTAAAATACTCTAACACGGAGTAGGCATGTACAGATCACTTCTGGGACCCCAAAATATCGAATTTTTAGGTGTTTCGGGCCTGAATTTGAGATATCGAATTTGGGCATCTAAAATATCGATTTTCAGCTTGTTTTGGGCCTGTATTTTGAAAATACTCTAACACGGAGTAGGCAAGTACAGATCGCTTCTGGGACCTCAAAATATCGAATTTTCGGGTGTTTTGAGCCTGAATTTGAGATATAAACGGGTACAGAAGATGCATCCACATATCGACTTTCGGGCACCTAAAAGATCGATTTTCAGTATGTTTTGGGCCTGTATATTGAAAAAACTCTAATACGGAGTAGGCATGTACAGATCTCTTCTGGGACCCCAAAATATCGATTTTCTGGGTGTTTTGTGCCTGAATTTGAGATATCGACTTTGGGCACCTAAAATATCGATTTTTAGCATGTCTTGGGCCTGTATTTTGAAAATACTCTAACAGGGAGTAGGCAAGTACAGATCGTTTCTAGGACCCAAAAATACCGAATTTTCGGATGTTTTGAACCTGAATTTGAGATATAAACGGGTACAGAAGATGCATACACATATTGACTTTGGGCACCTAAAATATCGATTTTCAGCATGTTTTGGTCCTGTATTTTGAAAATACTCTAACTAGGAATAGTCATGTACAGATCGCTTCTGGGACCCCAAAATATCGAATTTTCGGGTGTTTTGAGCCTGAATTTGAGATATAAACGGGTACAGAAGATACATGCACATATCGACTTTGGACACTTAAAATATCGATTTTTAGCATGTTTTGAGCCTATATTTTGAAAACATTCTAGCACTGACTAGACATGTACAGATCGCTTCTGGGACCCAAAATTATCGAAATTTTGGGTGTTTTGAGGTTGAATTTAATATATAAACGAGTGCAGAAAATGCATACCCATGTTTACTTTGGGCACCTAAAATATCGATTTTCAGCATGTTTTGGGCCTGCATCTGAGTAGGCATGTACAGATTGCTTCTGGGACCCAAAAATATCGAATTTTCGGGTGTTTCGAGGTTGAATTTGGGATATAAACGGGTACAGAAGATGCATGCACATATCGACTTTTGGGCACCTAAAAGATCGATTTTCAGTATGTTTTGGGCCTGTATTTTGAAAATACTCTAACAAGGAGTAGGCATGTACAGTTCGCTTCTGGGACCCCAAAATATCGAATTTTCGGGTGTTTTGGGCCTGAATTTGAGATATAAACAGGTACAGATGATGCATGCACATATGGACTTTGGACACTTAAAATATCGATTTTTAGCATTTTTTTAGCCTATATTTTGAAAACATTCTAGCACTGAGTAGGCATGTACAGATCACTTCTGGGACCCGAAAATATCGAATTTTCGGGTGTTTTTGAGGTTGAATTTGGGATATAAACAGGTGCAGAAGATGCATACACATATTGACTTTAGTCACCTAAAATATCGATTTTCAGTATGTTTTGGGCCTGTAATTTGAAAATACTCTAACACGGAGTAGGCAAGTACAGATCGCTTCTGGGACCTTAAAATATCGAATTATCGGGTGTTTTGAGCCTGAATTTGAGATATAAACGGGTACAGAAGATGCATCCACATATCGACTTTGGACACTTAAAATATCGATTTTTAGCATGTTTTGAGCCTCTATTTTGAAATAATTCTAGCACTGAGTAGGCATGTACGTATCGCTCCTGGGACCCAAAAATATCGATTTTTCGGGTGTTTTGAGGTTGAATTTGGGATATAAACGGGTACAGAAGATGCATGCACATATCAAATTTTGGGCACCTAAAATATCGATTTTCAGTATGTTTTGGGCCTGTATTTTGAAAATACTCTAACACGGAGTAGGCATGTACAGTTCGCTTCTCGGACCCCAAAATATCGGATTTTCGGGTGTTTTGGGCCTGAATTTGAGATATCGACTTTGGGCATCTAAAATATCGATTTTTAGCATGTTTTGGGCCTATATTTTGAAAATATTCTAGCACTAAGTAGGCATGTACAGATCACTTCTGGGACCCGAAAATATCGAATTTTCGGGTGTTTTGAGCCTGAATTTTAAATATAAACGGGTACAGATGATGCATGCACATATCGATTTTGGACACTTAAAATATCGATTTTTAGCATGTTTTGAGCCTTTATTTTGAAAACATTCTAGCACTGGGTAGGCATGTACAGATCGCTTCTGGGAACCAAAAATATCGAATTTTCGGGTGTTTTGAGCCTGAATTTGGGATAAAAACAGGTGCAGAAGATAAATACACATATTGACTTTGGTCACCTAAAATATCGATTTTCAGTATGTTTTGGGCCTGTATATTTAAAATACTCTAACACGGAGTAGGCATGTACAGATCACTTCTGGGACCCCAAAATATCGAATTTTTAGGTGTTTCGGGCCTGAATTTGAGATATCGAATTTGGGCATCTAAAATATCGATTTTCAGCTTGTTTTAGGCCTGTATTTTGAAAATACTCTAACACGGAATAGGCAAGTACAGATCGCTTCTGGGACCTCAAAATATCGAATTTTCGGGTGTTTTGAGCCTGAATTTGAGATATAAACGGGTACAGAAGATGCATCCACATATCGACTTTCGGGCACCTAAAAGATCGATTTTCAGTATGTTTTGGGCCTGTATATTGAAAAAACTCTAACACGGAGTAGGCATGTACAGATCTCTACTGGGAACCCAAAATATCGAATTTCTGGGTGTTTTGGGCCTGAATTTGAGATATCGACTTTGGGCACCTAAAATATCGATTTTTAGCATGTCTTGGGCCTGTATTTTGAAAATACTCTAACAGGGAGTAGGCAAGTACAGATCGTTTCTAGGACCCAAAAATACCGAATTTTCGGATGTTTTGAACCTGAATTTGAGATATAAACGGGTACAGAAGATGCATACACATATTGACTTTGGGCACCTAAAATATCGATTTTCAGCATGTTTTGGTCCTGCATTTTGAAAATACTCTAACTAGGAATAGTCATGTACAGATCGCTTCTGGGACCCCAAAATATCGAATTTTCGGGTGTTTTGAGCCTGAATTTGAGATATAAACGGGTACAGAAGATACATGCACATATCGAATTTGGACACTTAAAATATCGATTTTTAGCATGTTTTTTGCCTATATTTTGAAAACATTCTAGCACTGACTAGACATGTACAGATCGCTTCTGGGACCCAAAATTATCGAAATTTTGGGTGTTTTGAGGTTGAATTTAATATATAAACGAGTGCAGAAAATGCATACCCATGTTTACTTTGGGCACCTAAAATATCGATTTTCAGCATGGTTTGGGCCTGCATCTGAGTAGGCATGTACAGATTGCTTCTAGGACCCAAAAATATCGAATTTTCGGGTGTTTCGAGGTTGAATTTGGGATATAAACGGGTACAGAAGATGCATGCACATATCGTCGACTCTTGGGCACCTAAAAGATCGATTTTCAGTATGTTTTGGGCCTGTATTTTGAAAATACTCTAACAAGGAGTAGGCATGTACAGTTCGCTTCTGGGACCCCAAAATATCGAATTTTCGGGTGTTTTGGGCCTGAATTTGAGATATCGACTTTGGGCACCTAAAATATCGATTTTTAGCATGTTTTGGGCCTATGTTTTGAAAATATTCTAGCACTAAGTAGGCATGTACAGATCACGTCTGGGACCCCAAAATATCGAATTTTCGGGTGTTTTGAGCCTGAATTTGAGATATAAACAGGTACAGATGATGCATGCACATATGGCCTTTGGACACTTAAAATATCGATTTTTAGCATGTTTTTAGCCTATATTTTGAAAACATTCTAGCACTGAGTAGGCATGTACAGATCACTTCTGGGACCCGAAAATATCGAATTTTCGGGTGTTTTGAGGTTGAATTTGGGATATAAACGGGTGCAGAAGATGCATACACATATTGACTTTAGTCACCTAAAATATCGATTTTCAGCTTGTTTTGGGCCTGTAATTTGAAAATACTCTAACACGGAGTAGGCAAGTACAGATCGCTTCTGGGACCTTAAAATATCGAATTTTCGGGTGTTTTGAGCCTTAATTTGAGATATAAACGGGTACAGAAGATGCATCCACATATCGACTTTTGGGCACCTAAAAGATCGATTTTCAGTATGTTTTGGGCCTGTATATTGAAAACACTCTAACACGGAGTAGGCATGTACAGATCACTTCTGGGACCCCAAAATATCGAATATTTGGGTGTTTTGGGCCTGAATTTGAGATATAAACGGGTACAGATGATGCATGCACATATCGACTTTGGACACTTAAGATATCGATTTTTAGCATGTTTTGAGCCTCTATTTTGAAATAATTCTAGCACTGAGTAGGCATGTACGTATCGCTCTTGGGACCCAAAAATATCGATTTTTCGGGTGTTTTGAGGTTGACTTTGGGATATAAACGGGTACAGAAGATGCATGCACATATCAAATTTTGGGCACCTAAAATATCGATTTTCAGTATGTTTTGGGCCTGTATTTTGAAAATACTCTAACACGGAGTAGGCATGTACAGTTCGCTTCTAGGACCCCAAAATATCGGATTTTCGGGTGTTTTGGGCCTAAATTTGAGATATCGACTTTGGGCATCTAAAATATCGATTTTTAGCATGTTTTGGGCCTATATTTTGAAAATATTCTAGCACTAAGTAGGCATGTACAGATCACTTCTGGGACCCGAAAATATCGAATTTTCGGGTGTTTTGAGCCTGAATTTTAAATATAAACGGGTACAGATGATGCATGCACATATCGATTTTGGACACTTAAAATATCGATTTTTATCATATTTTGAGCCTATATTTTGAAAACATTCTAGCACTGAGTAGGCATGTACAGATCGCTTCTGGGAACCAAAAATATCGAATTTTCGGGTGTTTTGAGGTTGAATTTGGGATAAAAACGGGTGCAGAAGATACATACACATATTGACTTTGGTCACCTAAAATATCGATTTTCAGCTTGTTTTGGGCCTGTATTTTGAAAATACTCTAACACGGAGTAGGTATGTACAGATCGCTTCTGGGACCCCAAAATATCGAATTTTCGGGTGTTTTGAGCCTGAATTTGAGATATAAACGGGTACAGAAGATGAATGCACATATCGACTTTTGTGCACCAAAAAGATCGATTTTCAGTATGTTTTGGGCCTGTATATTGAAAATACTCTAACACGGAGTTGGCATGTACAGATCGCTTCTGAGACCCCAAAATATCGAATTTTTTAGAGTTTTGGACCTGAATTTGAAATATCGACTTTGGGCACCTAAAATATTGATTTTTAGCATGTTTTAGGCCTATATTTTGAAAATATTCTAGCACTGAGTAGGCATGTACAGATCGCTTCCGGGACCCAAAAATATCGAATTTTCGGGTGTTTTGAGCCTGAATTTGAGATATAAACGGGTACAGAAGATGCATGCTCATATCGACTTTGGACACCTAAAATATATATTTTTAGCATGTTTTGAGCCTATATTTTGAAAACATTCTAGCACTGACTAGACATGTACAGATCGTTTCTGGGACCCAAAATTAACGAATTTTCGGGTGTTTTGAGGTTGAATTTGAGATATAAACGAGTGCAGAAGATGCATACACATGTTGACTTTGGGCACCTAAAATATCGATTTTCAGCATGTTTTGTGCTTGTATCTGAGTAGGCATGTACAGATCGCTTCTGGGACCCCAAAATATCGAATTTTCGGGTGTGTTGAGCCTGAATTTGAGATATACACGGGTACAGATGATGCATGCACTTATCGACTTTGGACACTTAAAATATCGATTTTTAGCATGTTTTAAGCCTATATTTTGAAAAAATTCTAGCACTGAGTAGGCATGTACAGATCGCTTCTGAGACCCAAAAATATCGAATTTTCGGGTGTTTCGAGGTTGAATTTGGGATATAAACGGGTACAGAAGATGCATGCACATATCGACTTTTGGGCACCTAAAAGATCGATTTTCAGTATGTTTTGGGCCTGTATTTTGAAAAAACTCTAACACGGAGTAGGCATGTACAGTTCGCTTCTGGGACCCCAAAATATCGAATTTTCAGGTGTTTTGGGCCTGAATTTGAAATATCGACTTTGGGCACCTAAAATATCGATTTTTAGCATGTTTTGGGCCTATATTTTGAAAATATTCTAGCACTAAGTAGGCATGTACAGATCACTTCTGGGACCCCAAAATATCGAATTTTCGGGTGTTTTAAGCCTGAATTTGAGATATAAACGGGTACAGATGATGCATGCACATATCGACTTTGGACACTTAAAATATCGATTTTTAGCATGTTTTGAGCCTATATTTTGAAAACATTCTAGCACTGAGTAGGCATGTACAGATCACTTCTGGGACCCAAAAATATCGAATTTTCGGGTGTTTTGAGGTTGAATTTGGGATATAAACGGGTGCAGAAGATGCATACACATATTGACTTTGGTCACCTAAAATATCGATTTTCAGCTTGTTTTGGCCCTGTATTTTGAAAATACTCTATCACGGAGTAGGCAAGTACAGATCGCTTCTGGGACCTCAAAATATCGAATTTTCGGGTGTTTTCAGCCTGGATTTGAGATATAAACGGGTACAGAAGATGCATCCACATATCGACTTTTGGGCACCTAAAAGATAGATTTTCAGTATGTTTTGGGCCTGTATATTGAAAACACTCTAACACGGAGTAGGCATGTACAGATCACTTCTGGGACCCGAAAATATCGAATATTTGGGTGTTTTGGGCCTGAGTTTGAGATATAAACGGGTACAGATGATGCATGCACATATCGACTTTGGACACTTAAAATATCGATTTTTAGCATGTTTTGAGCCTCTATTTTGAAACAATTCTAGCACTGAGTAGGCATGTACGTATCGCTCCTGGGACCCATAAATATCGTTTTTTCGGGTGTTTTGAGGTTGAATTTGGGATATAAACGGGTACAGAAGATGCATGCACATATCAAATTTTGGGCACCTAAAATATCGATTTTCAGTATGATTTGGGCCTGTATTTTGAAAATACTCTAACATGGAGTAGGCATGTACAGTTCTCTTCTGGGACCCCAAAACATCGGATTTTCGGGTGTTTTGGGCCTGAATTTGAGATATCTACTTTGGGCACCTAAAATATCGATTTTTAGCATGTTTTTGGCCTATATTTTGAAAATATTCTAGCACTAAGTAGGCATGTACAGATCACTTCTGGGACCCGAAAATATCGAATTTTCGGGTGTTTTGAGCATGAATTTTAAATGTAAACGGGTACAGATGATGCATTCACATATCGATTTTGGACACTTAAAATATCGATTTTTAGCATGTTTTGAGCCTATATTTTGAAAACATTCTAGCACTGAGTAGGCATGTACAGATCGCTTCTGGGAACCAAAAATATCGAATTTTCGGGTGTTTTGAGGTTGAATTTGGGATATAAACGGGTGCAGAACATACATACACATATTGACTTTGGTCACCTAAAATATCGATTTTCAGTTTGTTTTGGGCCTGTATTTTGAAAATACTCTAACACGGAGTAGGCAAGTACAGATCGCTTCTGGGACCCCAAAATATCGAATTTTCGGGTGTTTTGAGCCTGAATTTGAGATATAAACGGGTACAGAAGATGAATGCACATATCGACTTTTGGGCACCAAAAAGATCGATTTTCAGTATGTTTTGGGCCTGTATATTAAAAATACTCTAACACGGAGTAGGCATGTACAGATCGCTTCTGAGACCCCAAAATAACTAATTTTTTAGTGTTTTGGACCTGAATTTGAAATATCGACTTTGGGCACCTAAAATATTGATTTTTAGCATGTTTTGGGCCTATATATTGAAAATATTCTAGCACTGAGTAGGCATGTACAGATTGCTTCCGGGACCCCAAAATATCGAATTTTCGGGTGTTTTGAGCCTGAATTTGAGATATAAACGGGTACAGAAGATGCATGCACATATTGCCTTTGGGCACCTAAAATATCGATTTTTAGCATGTTTTGGGCCTGTATTTTGAAAATACTCTAACTAGAAGTAGGCATGTACAGATCGCTTCTGGGACCCCAAAATATCGAATTTTCGGGTGTTTTGGGCCTGAATTTGAGATATCGACTTTGGGCACCTAAAATATCGATTTTTAGCATGTTTTGTGCCTATATTTTGAAAATATTCTAGCACTAAGTAGGCATGTACAGATCACTTCTGGGACCCCAAAATATCGAATTTTCGGGTGTTTTGAGCCTGAATTTGAGATAAAAACGGGTACAGATGATTCATGCACAAATCGACTTTGGACACTTAAAATATCGATTTTTAGCATGTTTTGAGCCTATATTTTGAAAAAATTCTAGCACTGAGTAGGCATGTACAGATCGCTTCTGAGACCCAAAAATATCGAATTTTCGGGTGTTTCGAGGTTGAATTTGGGATATAAACGGGTGCAGAAGATGCATACACATATTGACTTTGGTCACCTAAAATATCGATTTTCAGCTTGTTTTGGCCCTGTATTTTGAAAATACTCTATCACGGAGTAGGCAAGTACAGATCGCTTCTGGGACCCCAAAATATCAAATTTTCGGGTGTTTTGGGCCTGAATATGAGATATCGACTTTGGGCACCTAAAATATCGGTTTTTAGCATGTTTTGGCCCTATATTTTGAAAATACTCTATCTAGGAGTAGGCATGTACAGATCGCTTCTGGGACCCCAAAATATCGAATTTTCGGGTGTTTTGTGCCTGAATTTGAGATATAAACGGGTACAGATGATTCATGCACATATCGACTTTGGACATTTAAAATATCGATTTTTAGCATGTTTTGAGCCTATATTTTGAAAAAATTCTAGCACTGAGTAGGCATGTACAGATCGCTTCTGAGACCCAAAAATATCGAATTTTCGGGTGTTTTGAGGTTGAATTTGGGATACAAACGGGTACAGAAGATGTATGCACATATCGACTTTTGGGCACCTAAAAGATCGATTTCCAGTATTTTTTGGGCCTGTATTTTGAAAATACTCTAACACGGAGTAGGCATGTACAGTTCGCTTCTGGGACCCCAAAATATCGAATTTTCGGGTGTTTTGGGCCTGAATTTGAGATATCGACTTTGGGCACCTAAAATATCGATTTTTAGCATGTTTTGTGCCTATATTTTGAAAATATTCTAGCACTAAGTAGGCATGTACAGATCACTTCTGGGACCCCAAAATATCGAATTTTCGGGTGTTTTGAGCCTGAATTTGAGATATAAACGGGTACAGATGATTCATGCACATATCGACTTTGGACACTTAAAATATCGATTTTTATCATGTTTTGAGCCTATATTTTGAAACAATTCTAGCACTGAGTAGGTATGTACAGATCGCTCCTGGGACCCAAAAATATCGAATTTTCGGGTGTTTTGAGGTTGAATTTGGGATATAAACGGGTGCAGAAGATGCATACACATATTGACTTTGGTCACCTAAAATATCGATTTTCAGCTTGTTTTGGGCCTGTATTTTGAAAATACTCTAACACGGAGAATGCATGTACAGTTCGCTTCTGGGACCCAAAAATATCGAATTTTTGGGTGTTTTGGGCCTAAATTTGAGATATCGACTTTGGGCACCTAAAATATCGATTTTTAGCATGTTTTGGGCCTATATTTTGAAAATATTCTAGCACTAAGTAGGCATGTACAGATCACTTCTGGGACCCCAAAATATCGAATTTTCTGGTGTTTTGAGCCTGAATTTGAGATATAAACGGGTACAGATGATGCATGCACTTATCGACTTTGGACACTTAAAATATCGATTTTTAGCATGTTTTGAGCCTATATTTTGAAAACATTCTAGCACTGAGTAGGCATGTACAGATCACTTCTGGGACCCAAAAATATCGAATTTTCGGGTGTTTTGAGGTTGAATTTGGGATATAAACGGGTGCAGAAGATCCATACACATATTGACTTTGGTCACCTAAAATATCGATTTTCAGTATGTTTTGGGCCTGTATATTGAAAACACTCTAACACGGAGTAGGCATGTACAGATCACTTCTGGGACCCCAAAATATCGAATATTTGGGTGTTTTGGGCCTGAATTTGAGATATAAACGGGTACAGATGATGCATGCACATATCGACTTTGGACACTTAAAATATCGATTTTTAGCATGTTTTGAGCCTATATTTTGAAACAATTCTAGCACTGAGTAGGCATGTACAGATCGCTCCTGGGACCCAAAAATATCGATTTTTCTGGTGTTTTGAGGTTGAATTTGGGATATAAACGGGTACAGAAGATGCATGCACATATCAAATTTTGAGCACCTAAAATATCGATTTTCAGTATGTTTTGGGCCTGTATTTTGAAAATACTCTAACTAGGAGTAGGCATGTACAGTTCGCTTCTGGGACCCCAAAATATCGGATTTTCGGGTGTTTTGGGCCTGAATTTGAGATATCGACTTTTGGCACCTAAAATATCGATTTTTAGCATGTTTTGGGCCTATATTTTGAAAATATTCTAGCACTAAGTAGGCATGTACAGATCACTTCTGGGACACAAAAATATCGAATTTTCGGATGTTTTGAGGTTAAATTTGGAATATAAACGGGTGCAGAAGAAACATACCCATAATGACTTTGGTCACCTAAAATATCGATTTTTAGCTTGTTTTGGGCCTGTATTTTGAAAATACTCTAACACGGAATAGGCAAGTACAGATCGCTTCTGGGACCCCAAAATATCGAATTTTCGGGTGTTTTGAGCCTGAATTTGAGATATAAACGGGTACAGAAGATGCATGCACATATCGACTTTTGGGCACCAAAAAGATCGATTTTCAGTATGTTTTGGGCCTGTATATCGACAATACTCTAACACGGAGTAGGCATGTACAGATTGCTTCTGAGACCCCAAAATATCGAATTTTTTAGTGTTTTGGACCTGAATTTTAATATCGACTTTGGGCACCTAAAATATTGATTTTTAGCATGTTTTGGGCCTATATTTTGAAAATATTCTAGCACTGAGTAGGCATGTACAGATCGCTTCCGGGACCCAAAAATATCGAATTTTCGGGTGTTTTGAGCCTGAATTTGAGATATAAACGGGTACAGAAGATGCATGCACATATTGACTGTGGGCACCTAAAATAACGATTTTCAGCATGTTTTGGGCCTGTATTTTGAAAATACTCTAACTAGGAGTAGGCATGTACAGATCGCTTCTGGGACCCAAAAATATCGAATTTTCGGGTGTTTTGAGCCTGAATTTGAGATATAAACAGGTACAGAAGATGCATGCACATATCGACTTTGGACACCTAAAATATAGATTTTTAGAATCTTTTGAGCCTATATTTTGAAAACATTCTAGCACTGACTAGACATGTACAGATCGTTTCTGGGACCCAAAATTATCGAAATTTTGGGTGTTTTATGGTTGAATTTGAGATATAAACGAGTGCAGAAGATGCATACACATGTTGACTTTGGGCACCTAAAATATCGATTTTCAGCATGTTTTGGGCTTGTATCTGAGTAGGCATGTACAGATCGCTTCTGGGACCCCAAAATATCGAATTTTCGGGTGTTTTGAGCCTGAATTTGAGATATAAACGGGTACAGATGATGCATGCACTTATCGACTTTGGACACTTAAAATATCGATTTTTAGCATGTTTTGAGCCTATATTTTGAAAACATTCTAGCATTGAGTAGGCATGTAGAGATCACTTCTGGGACCCAAAAATATCGAATTTTCGGGTGTTTTGAGCCTGGATTTGAGATATAAACGGGTACAGAAGATGCATCCACATATCGACTTTTGGGCACCTAAAAGATAGATTTTCAGTATGTTTTGGGCCTGTATATTGAAAACACTCTAACACGGAGTAGGCATGTACAGATCACTTCTGGGACCCGAAAATATCGAATATTTGGGTGTTTTGGGCCTGAATTTGAGACATAAACGGGTACAGATGATGCATGCACATATCGACTTTGGACACTTAAAATATCGATTTTTAGCATGTTTTGAGCCTATATTTTGAAACAATTCTAGCACTGAGTAGGCATGTACAGATCGCTCTTGGGACCCAAAAATATCGATTTTTCGGGTGTTTTGAGGTTGAATTTGGGATATAAACGGGTACAGAAGATGCATGCACATATCAAATTTTGAGCACCTAAAATATCGATTTTCAGTATGTTTTGGGCCTGTATTTTGAAAATACTCTAACACGGAGTAGGCATGTACAGTTCGCTTCTGGGACCCCAAAATATCGGATTTTCGGGTGTTTTGGGCCTGAATTTGAGATATCGACTTTGGGCACCTAAAATATCGATTTTTAGCATGTTTTGGGCCTATATTTTGAAAATATTCTAGCACTAAGTTGGCATGTACAGATTACTTCTGGGACCCAAAAATATCGAATTTTCGGGTGTTTTGAGGTTGAATTTGGGATATAAACGGGTGCAGAAGATACATACACATAATGACTTTGGTCACCTAAAATATCGATTTTCAGCTTGTTTTGGGAATGTATTTTGAAAATACTCTAACACGGAGTAGGCAAGTACAGATCGCTTCTGGGACCCCAAAATATCGAATTTTCGGGTGTTTTGAGCCTGAATTTGAGATATAAACGGGTACAGAAAATGCATGCACATATCGACTTTTGGGCACCAAAAGATCGATTTTCAGTATGTTTTGGGCCTGTATATTGAAAATACTCTAACACGGAGTAGGCATGTACAGATCGCTTCTGAGACCCCAAAATATCGAATTTTTTAGTGTTTTGGACCTGAATTTGAAATATCGACTTTGGGCACCTAAAATATTGATTTTTAGCATGTTTTGGGCCTATATTTTGAAAATATTCTAGCACTGAGTAGGCATGTACAGATCGCTTCCGGGACCCCAAAATATCGAATTTTCGGGTGTTTTGAGCCTGAATTTGAGATATAAACGGGTACAGAAGATGCATGCACATATCGACTTTGGACACCTAAAATATAGATTTTTAGAATGTTTTGATCCAATATTTTGAAAACATTCTAGCACTGACTAGACATGTACAGATCGTTTCTGGGACCCAAAATTATCGAATTTTCGGGTGTTTTAAGGTTGAATTTGAGATATAAACGAGTGCAGAAGATGCATACACATGTTGACTTTGGGCACCTAAAATATCGATTTTCAGCATGTTTTGGGCTTGTATCTGAGTAGGCATGTACAGATCGCTTCTGGGACCCCAAAATATCGAATTTTCGGGTGTTTTGAGCCTGAATTTGAGATATAAACGGGTACAGATGATGCATGCACTTATCGACTTTGGACACTTAAAATATAGATTTTTAGCATGTTTTGAGCCTATATTTTGAAAACATTCTAGCACTGAGTAGGCATGTACAGATCGCTTCTGATACCCAAAAATATCGAATTTTCGGGTGTTTCGAGGTTGAATTTGGGATATAAACGGGTACAGAAGATGCATGCACATATCGACTTTTGGGCACCTAAAATATCGATTCTTAACATGTTTTGGGTCTGTATCTTGAAAATATTCAATCTAGGAGTAGGGATGTACAGATCGCTCCTAGGACCCAAAGTAAAGAATTTTCGGGTGTTTTGAGCCTGAATTTGAGATATAAACGGGTACAGAAGATGCATGCACATATTGACTTATGCACCTAAAATATCGATTTTCAGCATATTTTGGGCCTGTATTTTGAAAGTACTCTAACTAGGAGTAGGCATGTACAGATTGCTTCTGGGACCCAAAAATATCGAATTTTCGGGTGTTTTGAGCCTGAATTTGCGATATAAACGGGTACAGAAGATACATGCACATATTGACTTTGGGCATCTAAAATATCGATTTTCAGCATGTTTTGAGCATGTATTTTGAAAATACTCTAGCACTGAGTAGGCATGTACAGATCGCTTCTGGGACCCCAAAATATCGAATTTTCGGGTGTTTTGAGCCTGAATTTGAGATATAAACGAGTATGGAAGATGCATACACATATTGACTTAGGGCACCAAAAATATTGATTTTCAGCATGTTTTGAGACTGAATTTTGAAAATACTCTAACACGGAGTATGCATGTACAGATCGCTTCTGGGACCCCAAAATATCGAATTTTCGGGTGTTTAGGGCCAGAATTTGAGATATAAACGCGTACAGAAGATGCATGCACATATCGAATTTTGGGCACCTAAAAGATCGATTTTCAGTATGTTTTTGGCCTGTATTTTGAAAATACTCTAAAACGGAGTAGGCATGTACAGATCGCTTCTGGGACCCTTAAATATCGAAGTTTCGGATGTTTTGGGACTGAATTTGAGATATCGACTTTTTGGCACCTAAAATATCGATTTTTAGCATGTTTTTAGCCTATATTTTGAAAAAATTCTAGCACTGAGTAGGCATGTACAGATCGCTTCTGGGACCCCAAAATATCGAATTTTCGGGTGTTTAGGGCCAGAATTTGAGATATAAACGGGTACAGAAGATGCATGCACATATCGACTTTTGGGCTTCTAAAAGATCGATTTTCTGTATGTTTTTAGCCTGTATTTTGAAAATACTCTAGCACGGAGTAGGTATGTACAGATCGCTTCTGGGACCCCTAAATATCGAATTTTCGGGTGTTTTGGGACTGAATTTGAGATATCGAGTTTTTGGCACCTAAAATATCGATTTTTAGCATGTTTTTAGCCTATATTTTGAAAATATTCTAGCACTGAGTAGGCATGTACAGATCGCTTCTGGGACCCCAAAATATTGAATTTTCGGGTGTTTAGGGCCAGAATTTGAGATATAAACGGGTACTGAACATGCATGTACATATCGACTTTTGGGCACCTAAAACATCGATTTTGAGCATGTTTTGGGTCAGTATTTTGAAAGTACTCTAACACGGAGTACGCATGTACAGATCGCTTCTGGGACCCCAAAATATCGAATTTTCGGGTGTTCTGGGCCTGAATTTGAGATATCGCCTTTACGCACCTAAAATATCGATTTTTGGCATGTTTTTAGCCTATATTTTGAAAATATTCTAGCACTGAGTAGGCATGTACAGATCACTTCTGGGACCCCAAAATATCGAATTTTCGGGTGTTTTGAGCTTGAATTTAAGATATAAACGAGTACAGAAGATGCATGCACATATCGACTTTTGGGCACCTAAAATATCGATTTTGAGCATGTTTTGAGCCTATATTTTGAAAACATTCTAGCACTGAGTAGGCATCCAAAAATATCGAATTTTCGGGTGTTTTGAGGTTGAATTTGGGATATAAACGGGTGCAGAAGATACATACACATAATGACTTTGGTCACCTAAAATATCGATTTTCAGCTTGTTTTGGGCCTGTATTTTGAAAATACTCTAACACGGAGTAGGCAAGTACAGATCGCTTCTGGGACCCCAAAATATCGAATTTTCGGGTGTTTTGAGCCTGAATTTGAGATATAAACGGGTACAGAAGATGCATGCACATATCGACTTTTGGGCACCAAAAAGATCGATTTTCAGTATGTTTTGGGCCTGTATATTGAAAATACTCTAACACGGAGTAGGCATGTACAGATCGCTTCTGAGACCCCAAAATATCGAATTTTTTAGTGTTTTGGACCTGAATTTGAAATATCGACTTTGGGCACCTAAAATATTGATTTTTAGCATGTTTTGGGCCTATATTTTGAAAATATTCTAGCACTGAGTAGGCATGTACAGATCGCTTCCGGGACCCCAAAATATCGAATTTTCGGGTGTTTTGAGCCTGAATTTGAGATATAAACGGGTACAGAAGATGCATGCACATATTGACTTTGGGCACCTAAAATATCGATTTTCAGCATGTTTTGGGCCTGTATTTTGAAAATACTCTAACTAGGAGTAGGCATGTACAGATCGCTTCTGGGACCCAAAAATATCGAATTTTCGGGTGTTTTGAGCCTGAATTTGAGATATAAACGGGTACAGAAGATGCATGCACATATCGACTTTGGACACCTAAAATATAGATTTTTAGAATGTTTTGATCCTATATTTTGAAAACATTCTAGCACTGACTAGACATGTACAGATCGTTTCTGGGACCCAAAATTATCGAATTTTCGGGTGTTTTAAGGTTGAATTTGAGATATAAACGAGTGCAGAAGATGCTTTACACATGTTGACTTTGGGCACCTAAAATATCGATTTTCAGCATGTTTTGGGCTTGTATCTGAGTAGGCATGTACAGATCGTTTCTGGGACCCAAAATTATCGAATTTTCGAGTGTTTTAAGGTTGAATTTGAGATATAAACGAGTGCAGAAGATGCATACACATGTTGACTTTGGGCACCTAAAATATCGATTTTCAGCATGTTTTGGGCTTGTATCTGAGTAGGCATGTACAGATCGCTTCTGATACCCAAAAATATCGAATTTTCGGGTGTTTCGAGGTTGAATTTGGGATATAAACGGGTACAGAAGATGCATGCACATATCGACTTTTGGGCACCTAAGAGATCGATTTCCAGTATGTTTTGGGCCTGTATTTTGAAAATACTCTAACACGGAGTAGGCATGTACAGTTCGCTTCTGGGACCCCATAATATCGAATTTTCGGGTGTTTTGGGCCTGAATTTGAGATATCGACTTTGGGCACCTAAAATATCGATTTTTAGCATGTTTTGTGCCTATATTTTGAAAATATTCTAGCACTAAGTAGGCATGTACAGATCACTTCTGGGACCCCAAAATATCAAATTTTCGATTGTTTTGAGCCTGAATTTGTGATATAAACGGGTACAGAAGATGCATGCACATATCGACTTTTGGGCACCTAAAATATCGATTCTTAACATGTTTTGGGTCTGTATCTTGAAAACATTCAATCTAGGAGTAGGGATGTACAGATCGCTCCTAGGACCCAAAAATAAAGAATTTTCGGGTGTTTTGAGCCTGAATTTGAGATATAAACGGGTACAGAAGATGCATGCACATATTGACTTATGCACCTAAAATATCGATTTTCAGCATATTTTGGGCCTGTATTTTGAAAGTACTCTAACTAGGAGTAGGCATGTACAGATTGCTTCTGGGACCCAAAAATATCGAATTTTTGGGTGTTTTGAGCCTGAATTTGCGATATAAACGGGTACAGAAGATACATGCACATATTGACTTTGGCCATCTAAAATATCGATTTTCAGCATGTTTTGAGCATGTATTTTGAAAATACTCTAGCACTGAGTAGGCATGTACAGATTGCTTCTGGGACCCCAAAATATCGAATTTTCAGGTGCTTTGAGCCTGAATTTGTGATATAAACGGGTACAGAAGATGCATGCACATATCGACTTTTGGGCACCTAAAATATCGATTCTTAACATGTTTTGGGTCTGTATCTTGAAAACATTCAATCTAGGAGTAGGGATGTACAGATCGCTCCTAGGACCCAAAAATAAAGAATTTTCGGGTGTTTTGAGCCTGAATTTGAGATATAAACGGGTACAGAAGATGCATGCACATATTGACTTATGCACCTAAAATATCGATTTTCAGCATATTTTGGGCCTGTATTTTGAAAGTACTCTAACTAGGAGTAGGCATGTACAGATTGCTTCTGGGACCCAAAAATATCGAATTTTTGGGTGTTTTGAGCCTGAATTTGCGATATAAACGGGTACAGAAGATACATGCACATATTGACTTTGGCCATCTAAAATATCGATTTTCAGCATGTTTTGAGCATGTATTTTGAAAATACTCTAGCACTGAGTAGGCATGTACAGATTGCTTCTGGGACCCCAAAATATCGAATTTTCAGGTGTTTTGAGCCTGAATTTGAGATATAAACGAGTATGGAAGATGCATACACATATTGACTTAGGGCACCAAAAATATTGATTTTCAGCATGTTTTGAGACTGAATTTTGAAAATACTCTAACACGGAGTAGGCATGTACAGATCGCTTCTGAGACCCCAAAATATCGAATTTTTTAGTGTTTTGGACCTGAATTTGAAATATCGACTTTGGGCACCTAAAATATTGATTTTTAGCATGTTTTGGGCCTATATTTTGAAAATATTCTAGCACTGAGTAGGCATGTACAGATCGTTTCCGGGACCCCAAAATATCGAATTTTCGGGTGTTTTGAGCCTGAATTTGAGATATAAACGGGTACAGAAGATGCATGCACATATTGACTTTGGGCACCTGAAATATCGATTTTCAGCATGTTTTGGGCCTGTATTTTGAAAATACTCTAACTAGGAGTAGGCATGTACAGATCGCTTCTGGGACCCAAAAATATCGAATTTTCGGGTGTTTTGAGCCTGAATTTGAGATATAAACGGGTACAGAAGATGCATGCACATATCGACTTTGGACACCTAAAATATAGATTTTTAGAATGTTTTGATCCTATATTTTGAAAACATTCTAGCACTGACTAGACATGTACAGATCGTTTCTGGGACCCAAAATTATCGAATTTTCGGGTGTTTTAAGGTTGAATTTGAGATATAAACGAGTGCAGAAGATGCATACACATGTTGACTTTGGGCACATAAAATATCGATTTTCAGCATGTTTTGGGCTTGTATCTGAGTAGGCATGTACAGATCGCTTCTGGGACCCCAAAATATCGAATTTTCGGGTGTTTTGAGCCTGAATTTGAGATATAAACGGGTACAGATGATGCATGCACTTATCGACTTTGGACACTTAAAATATAGATTTTTAGCATGTTTTGAGCCTATATTTTGAAAAAATTCTAGCACTCAGTAGGCATGTACAGATCGCTTCTGATACCCAAAAATATCGAATTTTCGGGTGTTTCGAGGTTGAATTTGGGATATAAACGGGTACAGAAGATGCATGCACATATCGACTTTTGGGCACCTAAGAGATCGATTTCCAGTATGTTTTGGGCCTGTATTTTGAAAATACTCTAACACGGAGTAGGCATGTACAGTTCGCTTCTGGGACCCCAAAATATCGTATTTTCGGGTGTTTTGGGCCTGAATTTGAGATATCGACTTTGGGCACCTAAAATATCGATTTTTAGCATGTTTTGTGCCTATATTTTGAAAATATTCTAGCACTAAGTATGCATGTACAGATCACTTCTGGGACCCCAAAATATCGAATTTTCGATTGTTTTGAGCCTGAATTTGTGATATAAACGGGTACTGAAGATGCTGCACATATCGACTTTTGGGCACCTAAAATATCGATTCTTAACATGTTTTGAGTCTGTATCTTAAAAACATTCAATCTAGGAGTAGGGATGTACAGATCGCTCCTAGGACCCAAAAATAAAGAATTTTCGGGTGTTTTGAGCCTGAATTTGAGATATAAACGGGTACAGAAGATACATGCACATATTGACTTTGGGCATCTAAAATATCGATTTTCAGCATGTTTTGAGCATGTATTTTGAAAATACTCTAGCACTGAGTAGGCATGTACAGATTGCTTCTGGGACCCCAAAATATCGAATTTTCGGGTGTTTTGAGCCTGAATTTGAGATATAAACGGGTAATGAACATGCATGCACATATCGACTTTTGGGCACCTAAAACATCGATTTTGAGGATGTTTTGGGTCAGTATTTTGAAAATACTCTAACACGGAGTACGCATGTACAGATCTCTTCTGGGACCCCAAAATATCGAATTTTCGGATGTTGTGGGCCTGAATTTGAGATATCGCCTTTACGCACCTAAAATATCGATTTTTAGCATGTTTTGAGCCTATATTTTGAAAATATTCTAGCACTGAGTAGGCATGTACAGATCGCTTCTGGGACCCCAAAATATCGAATTTTCGGGTGTTTTGAGCTTGAATTTAAGATATAAACGAGTACAGAAGATGCATGCACATATCGACTTTTGGGCACCTAAAATATCGATTTTGAGCATGTTTTGAGCCTATATTTTGAAAACATTCTAGCACTGAGTAGGCATCCAAAAATATCGAATTTTCGGGTGTTTTGAGGTTGAATTTGGGATATAAACGGGTGCAGAAGATACATACACATAATGACTTTGGTCACCTAAAATATCGATTTTCAGCTTGTTTTGGGCCTGTATTTTGAAAATACTCTAACACGGAGTAGGCAAGTACAGATCGCTTCTGGGACCCCAAAATATCGAATTTTCGGGTGTTTTGAGCCTGAATTTGAGATATAAACGGGTACAGAAGATGCATGCACATATCGACTTTTGGGCACCAAAAAGATCGATTTTCAGTATGTTTTTGGCCTGTATATTGAAAATACTCTAACACGGAGTAGGCATGTACAGATCGCTTCTGAGACCCAAAAATATCGAATTTTTTAGTGTTTTGGACCTGAATTTGAAATATCGACTTTGGGCACCTAAAATATTGATTTTTAGCATGTTTTGGGCCTATATTTTGAAAATATTCTAGCACTGAGTAGGCATGTACAGATCGCTTCCGGGACCCCAAAATATCGAATTTTCGGGTGTTTTGAGCCTGAATTTGAGATATAAACGGGTACAGAAGATGCATGCACATATCGACTTTGGACACCTAAAATATAGATTTTTAGAATGTTTTGATCCTATATTTTGAAAACATTCTAGCACTGACTAGACATGTACAGATCGTTTCTGGGACCCAAAATTATCGAATTTTCGGGTGTTTTAAGGTTGAATTTGAAATATAAACGAGTGCAGAAGATGCATACACATGTTGACTTTGGGCACCTAAAATATCGATTTTCAGCATGTTTTGGGCTTGTATCTGAGTAGGCATGTACAGATCGCTTCTGGGACCCCAAAATATCGAATTTTCGGGTGTTTTGAGCCTGAATTTGAGATATAAACGGGTACAGATGATGCATGCACTTATCGACTTTGGACACTTAAAATATAGATTTTTAGCATGTTTTGAGCCTATATTTTGAAAAAATTCTAGCACTGAGTAGGCATGTACAGATCGCTTCTGATACCCAAAAATATCGAATTTTCGGGTGTTTCGAGGTTGAATTTGGGATATAAACGGGTACAGAAGATGCATGCACATATCGACTTTTGGGCACCTAAGAGATCGATTTCCAGTATGTTTTGGGCCTGTATTTTGAAAATACTCTAACACGGAGTAGGCATGTACAGTTCGCTTCTGGGACCCCAAAATATCGAATTTTCGGGTGTTTTGGGCCTGAATTTGAGATATCGACTTTGGGCACCTAAAATATCGATTTTTAGCATGTTTTGTGCCTATATTTTGAAAATATTCTAGCACTAAGTAGGCATGTACAGATCACTTCTGGGACCCCAAAATATCGAATTTTCGATTGTTTTGAGCCTGAATTTGTGATATAAACAGGTACAGAAGATGCATGCACATATCGACTTTTGGGCACCTAAAATATCGATTCTTAACATGTTTTGGGTCTGTATCTTGAAAACATTCAATCTAGGAGTAGGGATGTACAGATCGCTCCTAGGACCCAAAAATAAAGAATTTTCGGGTGTTTTGAGCCTGAATTTGAGATATAAACGGGTACAGAAGATGCATGCACATATTGACTTATGCACCTAAAATATCGATTTTCAGCATATTTTGGGCTTGTATTTTGAAAGTACTCTAACTAGGAGTAGGCATGTACAGATTGCTTCTGGGACCCAAAAATATCGAATTTTCGGGTGTTTTGAGCCTGAATTTGCGATATAAACGGGTACAGAAGATACATGCACATATTGACTTTGGCCATCTAAAATATCGATTTTCAGCATGTTTTGAGCATGTATTTTGAAAATACTCTAGCACTGAGTAGGCATGTACAGATTGCTTCTGGGACCCCAAAATATCGAATTTTCAGGTGTTTTGAGCCTGAATTTGAGATATAAACGAGTATGGAAGATGCATACACATATTGACTTAGGGCACCAAAATTATTGATTTTCAGCATGTTTTGAGACTGAATTTTGAAAATACTCTAACACGGAGTAGGCATGTACAGATCGCTTCTGAGACCCCAAAATATCGAATTTTTTAGTGTTTTGGACCTGAATTTGAAATATCGACTTTGGGCACCTAAAATATTGATTTTTAGCATGTTTTGGGCCTATATTTTGAAAATATTCTAGCACTGAGTAGGCATGTACAGATCGTTTCCGGGACCCCAAAATATCGAATTTTCGGGTGTTTTGAGCCTGAATTTGAGATATAAACGGGTACAGAAGATGCATGCACATATTGACTTTGGGCACCTAAAATATCGATTTTCAGCATGTTTTGGGCCTGTATTTTGAAAATACTCTAACTAGGAGTAGGCATGTACTGATCGCTTCTGGGACCCAAAAATATCGAATTTTCGGGTGTTTTGAGCCTGAATTTGAGATATAAACGGGTACAGAAGATGCATGCACATATCGACTTTGGACACCTAAAATATAGATTTTTAGAATGTTTTGATCCTATATTTTGAAAACATTCTAGCACTGACTAGACATGTACAGATCGTTTCTGGGACCCAAAATTATCGAATTTTCGGGTGTTTTAAGGTTGAATTTGAGATATAAACGAGTGCAGAAGATGCATACACATGTTGACTTTGGGCACATAAAATATCGATTTTCAGCATGTTTTGGGCTTGTATCTGAGTAGGCATGTACAGATCGCTTCTGGGACCACAAAATATCGAATTTTCGGGTGTTTTGAGCCTGAATTTGAGATATAAACGGGTACAGATGATGCATGCACTTATCGACTTTGGACACTTAAAATATAGATTTTTAGCATGTTTTGAGCCTATATTTTGAAAAAATTCTAGCACTGAGTAGGCATGTACAGATCGCTTCTGATACCCAAAAATATCGAATTTTCGGGTGTTTCGAGGTTGAATTTGGGATATAAACGGGTACAGAAGATGCATGCACATATCGACATTTGGGCACCTAAGAGATCGATTTCCAGTATGTTTTGGGCCTGTATTTTGAAAATACTCTAACACGGAGTAGGCATGTACAGTTCGCTTCTGGTACCCCAAAATATCGAATTTTCGGGTGTTTTGGGCCTGAATTTGAGATATCGACTTTGGGCACCTAAAATATCGATTTTTAGCATGTTTTGTGCCTATATTTTGAAAATATTCTAGCACTAAGTAGGCATGTACAGATCACTTCTGGGACCCCAAAATATCGAATTTTCGATTGTTTTGAGCCTGAATTTGTGATATAAACGGGTACAGAAGATGCATGCACATATCGACTTTTGGGCACCTAAAATATCGATTCTTAACATTTTTTGGGTCTGTATCTTAAAAACATTCAATCTAGGAGTAGGGATGTACAGATCGCTCCTAGGACCCAAAAATAAAGAATTTTCGGGTGTTTTGAGCCTGAATTTGAGATATAAACGGGTACAGAAGATACATGCACATATTGACTTTGGGCATCTTAAATATCGATTTTCAGCATGTTTTGAGCATGTATTTTGAAAATACTCTAGCACTGAGTAGGCATGTACAGATTGCTTCTGGGACCCCAAAATATCGAATTTTCGGGTGTTTTGAGCCTGAATTTGAGATATAAACGGGTACTGAACATGCATGCACATATCGACTTTTGGGCACCTAAAACATCGATTTTGAGGATGTTTTGGGTCAGTATTTTGAAAATACTCTAACACGGAGTACGCATGTACAGATCTCTTCTGGGACCCCAAAATATCGAATTTTCGGATGTTGTGGGCCTGAATTTGAGATATCGCCTTTACGCACCTAAAATATCGATTTTTAGCATGTTTTGAGCCTATATTTTGAAAATATTCTAGCACTGAGTAGGCATGTACAGATCGCTTCTGGGACCCCAAAATATCGAATTTTCGGGTGTTTTGAGCTTGAATTTAAGATATAAACGAGTACAGAAGATGCATGCACATATCGACTTTTGGGCACCTAAAATATAGATTTTGAGCATGTTTTGAGCCTATATTTTGAAAACATTCTAGCACTGAGTAGGCATCCAAAAATATCGAATTTTCGGGCGTTTTGAGGTTGAATTTGGGATATAAACGGGTGCAGAAGATACATACACATAATGACTTTGGTCACCTAAAATATCGATTTTCAGCTTGTTTTGGGCCTGTATTTTGAAAATACTCTAACACGGAGTAGGTAAGTACAGATCGCTTCTGGGACCCCAAAATATCGAATTTTCGGGTGTTTTGAGCCTGAATTTGAGATATAAACGGGTACAGAAGATGCATGCACATATCGACTTTTGGGCACCAAAAAGATCGATTTTCAGTATGTTTTTGGCCTGTATATTGAAAATACTCTAACACGGAGTAGGCATGTACAGATCGCTTCTGAGACCCCAAAATATCGAATTTTTTAGTGTTTTGGACCTGAATTTGAAATATCGACTTTGGGCACCTAAAATATTGATTTTTAGCATGTTTTGGGCCTATATTTTGAAAATATTCTAGTACTGAGTAGGCATGTACAGATCGCTTCCGGGACCCCAAAATATCGAATTTTCGGGTGTTTTGAGCCTGAATTTGAGATATAAACGGGTACAGAAGATGCATGCACATTTTGACTTTGGGCACCTAAAATATCGATTTTCAGCATGTTTTGGGCCTGTATTTTGAAAATACTCTAACTAGGAGTAGGCATGTACAGATCGCTTCTGGGACCCAAAAATATCGAATTTTCGGGTGTTTTGAGCCTGAATTTGAGATATAAACGGGTACAGAAGATGCATGCACATATCGACTTTGGACACCTAAAATATAGATTTTTAGAATGTTTTGATCCTATATTTTGAAAACATTCTAGCACTGACTAGACATGTACAGATCGTTTCTGGGACCCAAAATTATCGAATTTTCGGGTGTTTTAAGGTTGAATTTGAAATATAAACGAGTGCAGAAGATGCATACACATGTTGACTTTGGGCACCTAAAATATCGATTTTCAGCATGTTTTGGGCTTGTATCTGAGTAGGCATGTACAGATCGCTTCTGGGACCCCAAAATATCGAATTTTCGGGTGTTTTGAGCCTGAATTTGAGATATAAACGGGTACAGATGATGCATGCACTTATCGACTTTGGACACTTAAAATATAGATTTTTAGCATGTTTTGAGCCTATATTTTGAAAAAATTCTAGCACTGAGTAGGCATGTACAGATCGCTTCTGATACCCAAAAATATCGAATTTTCGGGTGTTTCGAGGTTGAATTTGGGATATAAACGGGTACAGAAGATGCATGCACATATCGACTTTTGGGCACCTAAGAGATCGATTTCCAGTATGTTTTGGGCCTGTATTTTGAAAATACTCTAACACGGAGTAGGCATGTACAGTTCGCTTCTGGGACCCCAAAATATCGAATTTTCGGGTGTTTTGGGCCTGAATTTGAGATATCGACTTTGGGCACCTAAAATATCGATTTTTAGCATGTTTTGTGCCTATATTTTGAAAATATTCTAGCACTAAGTAGGCATGTACAGATCACTTCTGGGACCCCAAAATATCGAATTTTCGATTGTTTTGAGCCTGAATTTGTGATATAAACGGGTACAGAAGATGCATGCACATATCGACTTTTGGGCACCTAAAATATCGATTCTTAACATGTTTTGGGTCTGTGTCTTGAAAACATTCAATCTAGGAGTAGGGATGTACAGATCGCTCCTAGGACCCAAAAATAAAGAATTTTCGGGTGTTTTGAGCCTGAATTTGAGATATAAACGGGTACAGAAGATGCATGCACATATTGACTTATGCACCTAAAATATCGATTTTCAGCATATTTTGGGCCTGTATTTTGAAAGTACTCTAACTAGGAGTAGGCATGTACAGATCGCTTCTGGGACCCCAAAATATCGAATTTTCGGGTGTTTAGGGCCAGAATTTGAGATATAAACGCGTACAGAAGATGCATGCACATATTGACTTTTGGGCACCTAAAAGATCGATTTTCAGTATGTTTTTAGCCTGTATTTTGAAAATACTCTAAAACGGAGTAGGCATGTACAGATCGCTTCTGGGACCCTTAAATATCGAAGTTTCGGGTGTTTTGGGACTGAATTTGAGATATCGACTTTTTGGCACCTAAAATATCGATTTTTAGCATGTTTTTAGCCTATATTTTGAAAATATTCTAGCACTGAGTAGGCATGTACAGATCGCTTCTGGGACCCCAAAATATTGAATTTTCGGGTGTTTAGGGACAGAATTTGAGATATAAACGGGTACAGAAAATGCATGCACTTATCGACTTTAGCGCACCTAAAAGATCGATTTTTAGTATGTTTTTGGCCTGTATTTTGAAAATTCTCTAACACGGAGTAAGCATGTACAGATCGCCTCTGGGACCCCTAAATATCGAATTTTCGGGTGTTTTTGGACTGAATTTGAGATATCGACTTTTTGACACCTAAAAGATCGATTTTTAGCATGTTTTTAGCCTATATTTTGAAAATATTCTAGCACTGAGTATGCATGTACAGATTGCTTCTGGGACCCCAAAATATTGAATTTTCGGGTGTTTTGAGCCTGAATTTGAGATGTAAACGGGTACAGAAGATACATGCACATATTGACTTTGGGCATCTAAAATATCGATTTTTAGCATATTTTGAGCCTATATTTTGAAAATATTCTAGCACTGAGTAGGCATGTACAGATCGCTTCTGGGACCCCAAAATATCGAATTTTTGGGTGTTTTGAGCCTGAATTTGAGATATAAACGAGTACAGAAGATGCATGCACATATCGACTTTTGGGCACCTAAAAGATCGATTTTCAGTATGTTTTTGGTCTGTATTTTGAAAATACTCTAACACGGAGTAGGCATGTACAGATCCCTTCTGGGTCCCCTAAATATCGAATTTTCGGGTGTTTTGGGACTGAATTTGAGATATCGACTTTTTGGCACCTAAAATATCGATTTTTAGCATGTTTTTAGCCTATATTTTGAAAAAATTCTAGCACTGAGTAGGCATGTACAGATTGCTTCTGGGACCCCAAAATATTGAATTTTCGGGTGTTTTGAGCCTGAATTTGAGATATAAACGGGTACAGAAGATACATGCACATATTGACTTTGGGCATCTAAAATATCGATTTTCAGCATGTTTTGAGCATGTATTTTGAAAATACTCTAGCACTGAGTAGGCATGTACAGATCGCTTCTGGGACCCCAAAATATCGAATTTTCGGGTGTTTAGGGCCAGAATTTGAGATATAAACGGGTACAGAAGATGCATGCACATATTGACTTTTGGGCTTCTAAAAGATCGATTTTCAGTATGTTTTTAGCCTGTATTTTGAAAATACTCTAGCACGGAGTAGGCATGTACAGATCGCTTCTGGGACCCCTAAATATCGAATTTTCGGGTGTTTTGGGACTGAATTTGAGATATCGAGTTTTTGGCACCTAAAATATCGATTTTTAGCATGTTTTTAGCCTATATTTTGAAAATATTCTAGCACTTTGTAGGCATGTACAGATCACTTCTGGGACCCCAAAATATTGAATTTTAGGGTGTTTAGGGCCAGAATTTGAGATATAAACGGGTACTGAACATGCATGTACATATCGACTTTTGGGCACCTAAAACATTGATTTTGAGCATATTTTGGGTCAGTATTTTGAAAATACTCTAACACGGAGTACGCATGTACAGATCGCTTCTGGGACCCCAAAATATTGAATTTTCGGGTGTTTTGAGCCTGAATTAGAGATATAAACGGGTACTGAACATGCATGCACATATCGACTTTTGGGCACCTAAAACATCGATTTTGAGGATGTTTTGGGTCAGTATTTTGAAAATACTCTAACACGGAGTAGGTAAGTACAGATCGCTTCTGGGACCCCAAAATATCGAATTTTCGGGTGTTTTGAGCCTGAATTTGAGATATAAACGGGCACAGAAGATGCATGCACATATCGACTTTTGGGCACCAAAAAGATCGATTTTCAGTATGTTTTTGGCCTGTATATTGAAAATACTCTAACACGGAGTAGGAATGTACAGATCGCTTCTGAGACCCCAAAATATCGAATTTTTTAGTGTTTTGGACCTGAATTTGAAATATCGACTTTGGGCACCTAAAATATTGATTTTTAGCATGTTTTGGGCCTATATTTTGAAAATATTCTAGCACTGAGTAGGCATGTACAGATCGCTTCCGGGACCCCAAAATATCGAATTTTCGGGTGTTTTGAGCCTGAATTTGAGATATAAACGGGTACAGAAGATGCATGCACATATTGACTTTGGGCACCTAAAATATCGAGTTTCAGCATATTTTGGGCCTGTAATTTGAAAATACTCTAATTAGGAGTAGGCATGTACAGATCGCTTCTGGGACCCAAAAATATCGAATTTTCGGGTGTTTTGAGCCTGAATTTGAGATATAAACGGGTACAGAAGATGCATGCACATATCGACTTTGGACACCTAAAATATAGATTTTTAGAATGTTTTGATCCTATATTTTGAAAACATTCTAGCACTGACTAGACATGTACAGATCGTTTCTGGGACCCAAAATTATCGAATTTTCGGGTGTTTTAAGGTTGAATTTGAGATATAAACAAGTGCAGAAGATGCATACACATGTTGACTTTGGGCACCTAAAATATCGATTTTCAGCATGTTTTGGGCTTGTATCTGAGTAGGCATGTACAGATCGCTTCTGGGACCCCAAAATATCGAATTTTCGGGTGTTTTGAGCCTGAATTTGAGATATAAACGGGTACAGATGATGCATGCACTTATCGACTTTGGACACTTAAAATATAGATTTTTAGCATGTTTTGAGCCTATATTTTGAAAAAATTCTAGCACTGAGTAGGCATGTACAGATCGCTTCTGATACCCAAAAATATCGAATTTTCGGGTGCTTCGAGGTTGAATTTGGGATATAAACGGGTACAGAAAATGCATGCACATATCGACTTTTGGGCACCTAAGAGATCGATTTCCAGTATGTTTTGGGCCTGTATTTTGAAAATACTCTAACACGGAGTAGGCATGTACAGTTCGCTTCTGGGACCCCAAAATATCGAATTTTCGGGTGTTTTGAGCCTGAATTTGAGATATAAACGGGTACAGAAGATGCATGCACATATTGACTTATGCACCTAAAATATCGATTTTCAGCATGTTTTGGGCCTGTATTTTGAAAGTACTCTAACTAGGAGTAGGCATGTACAGATTGCTTCTGGGACCCAAAAATATCGAATTTTCGGGTGTTTTGAGCCTGAATTTGCGATATAAACGGGTACAGAAGATACATGCACATATTGACTTTGGGCATCTAAAATATCGATTTTCAGCATGTTTTGAGCATGTATTTTGAAAATACTCTAGCACTGAGTAGGCATGTACAGATTGCTTCTGGGACCCCAAAATATCGAATTTTCGGGTGTTTTGAGCCTGAATTTGAGATATAAACGAGTATGGAAGATGCATACACATATTGACTTAGGGCACCAAAAATATTGATTTTCAGCATGTTTTGAGACTGAATTTTGAAAATACTCTAACACGGAGTATGCATGTACAGATCGCTTCTGGGACCCCAAAATATCGAATTTTCGGGTGTTTAGGGCCAGAATTTGAGATATAAACGCGTACAGAAGATGCATGCACATATCGACTTTTGGGCACCTAAAAGATCGATTTTCAGTATGTTTTTGGCCTGTATTTTGAAAATACTCTAAAACGGAGTAGGCATGTACAGATCGCTTCTGGGACCCTTAAATATCGAAGTTTCGGGTGTTTTGGGACTGAATTTGAGATATCGACTTTTTGGCACCTAAAATATCGATTTTTAGCATGTTTTTAGCCTATATTTTGAAAATATTCTAGCACTGAGTAGGCATGTACAGATCGCTTCTGGGACCCCAAAATATTGAATTTTCGGGTGTTTAGGGCCAGAATTTGAGATATAAACGGGTACAGAAAATGCATGCATTTATCGACTTTAGCGCACCTAAAAGATCGATTTTTAGTATGTTTTTGGCCTGTATTTTGAAAATTCTCTAACACGGAGTAAGCATGTACAGATCGCCTATGGGACCCCTAAATATCGAATTTTCGGGTGTTTTTGGACTGAATTTGAGATATCGACTTTTTGACACCTAAAAGATCGATTTTTAGCATGTTTTTAGCCTATATTTTGAAAATATTCTAGCACTGAGTATGCATGTACAGATTGCTTCTGGGACCCCAAAATATTGAATTTTCGGGTGTTTTGAGCCTGAATTTGAGATGTAAACGGGTACAGAAGATACATGCACATATTGACTTTGGGCATCTAAAATATCGATTTTTAGCATGTTTTTAGCCTATATTTTGAAAATATTCTAGCACTGAGTAGGCATGTACAGATCGCTTCTGGGACCCCAAAATATCGAATTTTCGGGTGTTTTGAGCCTGAATTTGAGATATAAACGAGTACAGAAGATGCATGCACATATCGACTTTTGGGCACCTAAAAGATCGATTTTCAGTATGTTTTTGGCCTGTATTTTGAAAATACTCTAACACGGAGTAGGCATGTACAGATCCCTTCTGGGACCCCTAAATATCGAATTTTCGGGTGTTTTGGGACTGAATTTGAGATATCGACTTTTTGGCACCTAAAATATCGATTTTTAGCATGTTTTTAGCCTATATTTTGAAAAAATTCTAGCACTGAGTAGGCATGTACAGATTGCTTCTGGGACCCCAAAATATTGAATTTTCGGGTGTTTTGAGCCTGAATTTGAGATATAAACGGGTACAGAAGATACATGCACATATTGACTTTGGGTATCTAAAATAATGATTTTCAGCATGTTTTGAGCATGTATTTTGAAAATACTCTAGCACTGAGTAGGCATGTACAGATCGCTTCTGGGACCCCAAAATATCGAATTTTCGGGTGTTTAAGGCCAGAATTTGAGATATAAACGGGTACAGAAGATGCATGCACATATCGACTTTTGGGCTTCTAAAAGATCGATTTTCAGTATGTTTTTAGCCTGTATTTTGAAAATACTCTAGCACGGAGTAGGCATGTACAGATCGCTTCTGGGACCCCTAAATATCGAAGTTTCGGGTGTTTTGGGACTGAACTTGAGATATCGAGTTTTTGGCACCTAAAATATCGATTTTTAGCATGTTTTTAGCCTATATTTTGAAAATATTCTAGCACTGAGTAGGCATGTACAGATCGCTTCTGGGACCCCAAAATATTGAATTTTCGGGTGTTTAGGGCCAGAATTTGAGATATAAACGGGTACTGAACATGCATGTACATATCGACTTTTGGGCACCTAAAACATCGATTTTGAGCATGTTTTGGGACAGTATTTTGAAAATACTCTAACACGGAGTACGCATGTACAGATCGCTTCTGGGACCCCAAAATATCGAATTTTCGGGTGTTGTGGGCCTGAATTTGAGATATCGCCTTTACGCACCTAAAATATCGATTTTTGGCATGTTTTTAGCCTATATTTTGAAAATATGCTAGCACTGAGTAGGCATGTACAGATCGCTTCTGGGACCCCAAAATATTGAATTTTCGGGTGTTTTGAGCCTGAATTTGAGATATAAACGGGTACTGAACATGCATGCACATATCGACTTTTGGGCACCTAAAACATCGATTTTGAGGATGTTTTGGGTCAGTATTTTGAAAATACTCTAACACGGAGTACGCATGTACAGATATCTTCTGGGACCCCAAAATATCGAATTTTCGGATGTTGTGGGCCTGAATTTGAGATATCGCCTTTACGCACTTAAAATATCGATTTTTAGCATGTTTTGAGCCTATATTTTGAAAACATTTTAGCACTGAGTAGGCATGTACAGATCACCTCTGGGATCCAAAATTATCGAATTTTCGGGTGTTTTGAGGTTGAATTTGAGATATAAACGAGTGCAGAAGATGCATACACATGTTGACTTTGGGCACCTAAAATATTGATTTTCAGCATGTTTTGGGCCTGCATCTGAGTAGGCATGTACAGATCGCTTCTGGGCCCCCAAAATATCGAATTTTCGGGTGTTTGGAGATAGAATTTGAGATATAAACGGGTACAGAAAATGCAAACACATATCGACTTTTGGGCAACTAAAAGATCGATTTCCAGTATGTTTTGGGCCTGTATTTTGAAAATACTCTAACACGGAGTAGGCATGTACAGTTCCCTTCTGGGACCCCAAAATATCGAATTTTCGGGTGTTTTGGGCACCTAAAATATCGATTTTTAGCATGTTTTGGGCCTATATTTTGAAAATATTCTAGCACTATGTAGGCATGTACAGTTCGCTAATGGGACCCCAAAATATCGAATTTTTGGGTGTTTTGAGCCTGAATTTGAGATATAAACGGGTACAGATGATGCATGCACATATCGATTTTGGACACTTAAAATATCGATTCTTAGCATGTTTTGAGCCTTTATTTTTAAAACATTCTAGCACCGACTAGACATGTTGAGATCGCTTCTGGGACCCAAATTTATCGACTTTTCGGGTGTTTTGAGGTTGAATTTGAGATATAAACGAGTGCAGAAGATGCATACACATGTTGACTTTGGGCACCTAAAATATCGATTTTCAGCATGTTTTGGGCCTGTATCTGAGTAGGCATGTACAGATCGCTTCTGGGACCCCAAAATATCGAAGTTTCTGGTGTTTTGAGCCTGAATTTGAGATATAAACGGGTACAGAAAATGCATGCACATATTGACTTTGGGCACCTAAAATATCGATTTTCAGCATGTTTTGGGCCTGTATTTTGAAAATACTCTAACTAGGAGTAGACATGTACAGATCGCTTCTGGGACCCAAAAATATCGAATTTTCGGATGTTTTGAACCTGAATTTGAGATATAAACGGGTACATCATATGCATGCACATATCGACTTTGGACACTTAAAATATCGATTTTTAGCGTGTTTTGAGCCTATATTATGAAAACATTCTAGCACTGACTAGACATGTACAGATCGCTTCTGGGACCAAAAAATATCGAATTTTTGGGTGTTTTGGGTCTGAATTTGCAATATCGACTTTGGGCACCTAAAATATTGATTTTTAGCATGTTTCGGGCCTATATTTTGAAAATATTCTAGCACTAAGTAGGCATGTACACATCACTTCTGGGACCCCAAAATATCGAATTTTCCGGTTTTTTGAGCCTGAATTTGAGATATAAACGGGTACAGAAGATGCATGCACATATCGACTTTGGACACTTAAAATATCGATTTTTAGCATGTTTTGAGCCTATATTTTGAAAATATTCTAGCACTGAGTAGGCATGTACAGATCGCTTCTGGGACCCAAAATTATCGAATTTTCGGGTGTTTTGAGCTTGAATTTGACATATAAACGAGTACAGAAGATGCATGCACATATCGACTTTTGGGCACCTAAAATATCGATTTTGAGCATGTTTTGAGCCTATATTTTGAAAACATTCTAGCACTGAGTAGGCATGTACAGATCGCTTCTGGGACCCCTAAATATCGAAGTTTCGGGTGTTTTGGGACTGAATTTGAGATATCGACTTTTTGGCACCTAAAATATCGATTTGTAGCATGTTTTTAGCCTATATTTTGAAAATATTCTAGCACTGAGTAGGCATGTACAGATCGCTTCTGGGACCCCAAAATATTGAATTTTCGGGTGTTTAGGGCCAGAATTTGAGATATAAATGGGTACAGAAAATGCATGCACATATCGACTTTTGCGCACCTAAAAGATCGATTTTCAGTATGTTTTTGGCCTGTATATTGAAAATTCTCTAACACGGAGTAAGCATGTACAGATCGTCTCTGGGACCCCTAAATATCGAATTTTCGGGTGTTTTGAGCCTGAATTTGAGATATAAACGAGTACAGAAGATGCATGCACATATCGACTTTTGGGCACCTAAAATACCGATTTTTAGCATGTTTTTAGCCTATATTTTGAAAATATTCTAGCACTGAGTAGGCATGTACAGATCGCTTCTGGGACCCCAAAATATTGAATTTTCGGGTGTTTAGGGCCAGAATTTGAGATATAAACGGGTACAGAAAATGCATGCACTTATCGACTTTAGCGCACCTAAAAGATCGATTTTTAGTATGTTTTTGGCCTGTATTTTGAAAATTCTCTAACACGGAGTAAGCATGTACAGATCGCCTCTGGGACCCCTAAATATCGAATTTTCGGGTGTTTTTGGACTGAATTTGAGATATCGACTTTTTGGCACCTAAAAGATCGATTTTTAGCATGTTTTTAGCCTATATTTTGAAAATATTCTAGCACTGAGTATGCATGTACAGATTGCTTCTGGGACCCCAAAATATTGAATTTTCGGGTGTTTTGAGCCTGAATTTGAGATGTAAACGGGTACAGAAGATACATGCACATATTGACTTTGGGCATCTAAAATATCGATTTTTAGCATGTTTTGAGCCTATATTTTGAAAATATTCTAGCACTGAGTAGGCATGTACAGATCGCTTCTGGGACCCCAAAATATCGAATTTTCGGGTGTTTTGAGCCTGAATTTGAGATATAAACGAGTACAGAAGATGCATGCACATATCGACTTTTGGGCACCTAAAAGATCGATTTTCAGTATGTTTTTGGCCTGTATTTTGAAAATACTCTAACACGGAGTAGGCATGTACAGATCCCTTCTGGGACCCCTAAATATCGAATTTTCGGGTGTTTTGGGACTGAATTTGAGATATCGACTTTTTGGCACCTAAAATATCGATTTTTAGCATGTTTTTAGCCTATATTTTGAAAAAATTCTAGCACTGAGTAGGCATGTACAGATCGCTTCTGGGACCCCAAAATATCGAATTTTCGGGTGTTTAGGACCAGAATTTGAGATATAAACGGGTACAGAAGATGCATGCACATATCGACTTTTGGGCTTCTAAAAGATCGATTTTCAGTATGTTTTTAGCCTGTATTTTGAAAATACTCTAGCACGGAGTAAGCATGTACAGATCGCTTCTGGGACCCCTAAATATCGAATTTTCGGGAGTTTTGGGACTGAATTTGAGATATCGAGTTTTTGGCACCTAAAATATCGATTTTTAGCATGTTTTGGGACTATATTTTGAAAATATTCTAGCACTGAGTAGGCATGTACAGATCGCTTCTGGGACCCCAAAATATTGAATTTTCGGGTGTTTAGGGCCAGAATTTGAGATATAAACGGGTACTGAACATGCATGTACATATCGACTTTTGGGCACCTAAAACATCGATTTTGAGCATGTTTTGGGTCAGTATTTTGAAAATACTCTAACACGGAGTACGCATGTACAGATCGCTTCTGGGACCCCAAAATATCGAATTTTCGGGTGTTGTGGGCCTGAATTTGAGATATCGCCTTTACGCACCTAAAATATCGATTTTTGGCATGTTTTTAGCCTATATTTTGAAAATATTCTAGCACTGAGTAGGCATGTACAGATCGCTTCTGGGACCCCAAAATATTGAATTTTCGGGTGTTTTGAGCCTGAATTTGAGATATAAACGGGTACTGAACATGCATGCACATATCGACTTTTGGGCACCTAAAACATCGATTTTGAGGATGTTTTGGGTCAGTATTTTGAAAATACTCTAACACGGAGTACGCATGTACAGATCTCTTCTGGGACCCCAAAATATCGAATTTTCGGATGTTGTGGGCCTGAATTTGAGATATCGTCTTTACGCACTTAAAATATCGATTTTTAGCATGTTTTGAGCCTATATTTTGAAAACATTTTAGCACTGAGTAGGCATGTACAGATCACCTCTGGGATCCAAAATTATCGAATTTTCGGGTGTTTTGAGGTTGAATTTGAGATATAAACGAGTGCAGAAGATGCATACACATGTTGACTTTGGGCACCTAAAATATTGATTTTCAGCATGTTTTGGGCCTGCATCTGAGTAGGCATGTACAGATCGCTCCTGGGCCCCCAAAATATCGAATTTTCGGGTGTTTGGAGATAGAATTTGAGATATAAACGGGTACAGAAAATGCAAACACATATCGACTTTTGGGCAACTAAAAGATCGATTTCCAGTATGTTTTGGGCCTGTATTTTGAAAATACTCTACCACGGAGTAGGCATGTACAGTTCCCTTCTGGGACCCCAAAATATCGAATTTTCGGGTGTTTTGGGCACCTAAAATATCGATTTTTAGCATGTTTTGGGCCTATATTTTGAAAATATTCTAGCACTATGTAGGCATGTACAGTTCGCTTCTGGGACCCCAAAATATCGAATTTTTGGGTGTTTTGAGCCTGAATTTGAGATATAAACGGGTACAGATGATGCATGCACATATCGATTTTGGACACTTAAAATATCGATTTTTAGCATGTTTTGAGCCTTTATTTTTAAAACATTCTAGCACTGACTAGACATGTTGAGATCGCTTCTGGGACCCAAATTTATCGACTTTTCGGGTGTTTTGAGGTTGAATTTGAGATATAAACGAGTGCAGAAGATGCATACACATATTGACTTTGGGCACCTAAAATATCGATTTTCAGCATGTTTTGGGCCTGTATCTGAGTAGGCATGTACAGATCGCTTCTGGGACCCCAAAATATCGAAGCTTCTGGTGTTTTGAGCCTGAATTTGAGGTATAAACGGGTACAGAAAATGCATGCACATATTGACTTTGGGCACCTAAAATATCGATTTTCAGCATGTTTTGGGCCTGTATTTTGAAAATACTCTAACTAGGAGTAGACATGTACAGATCGCTTCTGGGACCCAAAAATATCGAATTTTCGGATGTTTTGAACCTGAATTTGAGATATAAACGGGTACATCATATGCATGCACATATCGACAATGGACACTTAAAATATCGATTTTTAGCATGTTTTGAGCCTATATTATGAAAACATTCTAGCACTGACTAGACATGTACAGATCGCTTCTGGGACCAAAAAATATCGAATTTTTGGGTGTTTTGAGATTGAATTTAGGATATAAACGGGTACAGAAGATGCATGCACATTTCGACTTTTGGGCACCTAAAAGATCGATTTCAGTATGTTTTGGGCCTGTATTATGAAAAAACTATAACACGGAGTAGGCATGTACATTTCGCTTCTGGGACCCCAAAATATCGAATTTTCGGGTGTTTTGGGTCTGAATTTGCAATATCGACTTTGGGCACCTAAAATATCGATTTTTAGCATGTTTTGGGCCTATATTTTGAAAATATTCTAGCACTAAGTAGGCATGTACACATCACTTCTGGGACCCCAAAATATCGAATTTTCGGGTGTTTTGAGCCTGAATTTGAGATATAAACGGGTACAGAAGATGCATGCACATATCGACTTTGGACACTTAAAATATCGATTTTTAGCATGTTTTGAGCCTATATTTTGAAAATATTCTAGCACTGAGTAGGCATGTACAGATCGCTTGTGGGACCCAAAAATATCGGATTTTCGGGTGTTTTGAGGTTGAATTTGAGAAATAAACGGGTACAGATGATGCATTCACATATCGATTTTGGACACTTAAAATATCGATTTTTAGCATGTATTGAGCCTATATTTTGAAAACATTCTAGTACTGACTAGACATGTACAGATTGCTTTTGGGACCCCAAAATATTGAATTTTCGGGTGTTTAGGGCCAGAATTTGAGATATAAAAGGGTACAGAAGATGCATGCACATATCGACTTTTGGGCACCTAAAATATCGATTTTCAGTATGTTTTTGGCCTGTATTTTGAAAATATTCTAACACGGAGTAGGCATGTACAGATTGCTTCTGGGACCCCTAAATATCGAATTTTCGGGTGTTTTGGGACTGAATTTGAGATATCGACTTTTTGGCAACTAAAATATCGATTTTTAGCATGTTTTTAGCCTATATTTTGAAAATATTCTAGCACTGAGCATGTACAGATTGCTTCTGAGACCCCAAAATATTGAATTTTCGGGTGTTTTGAGCCTGAATTTGAGATATAAACGGGTACAGAAGATACATGCACATATTGACTTTGAGCATCTAAAATATCGTTTTTTAGCATGTTTTGAGCATGTATTTTGAAAATACTCTAGCACTGAGTAGGCATGTACAGATCGCTTCTCGGACCCCAAAATATCGAATTTTCGGGTGTTTTGAGCCTGAATTTGAGATATAAACGAGTATAGAATATGCATACACATATTGACTTAGGGCACCAAAAATATCGATTTTCAGCATGTTTTGGGCCTGAATTTTGAAAATACTCTAACACGGAGTAGGCATGTACAGATCGCTTCTGGGACCCCTAAATATCGAAGTTTCGGGTGTTTTGGGACTGAATTTGAGATATCGACTTTTTGGCACCTAAAATATCGATTTGTAGCATGTTTTTAGCCTATATTTTGAAAAAGTTCTAGCACTGAGTAGGCATGTACAGATCGCTTCTGGGACCCCAAAATATTGAATTTTCGGGTGTTTAGGGCCAGAATTTGAGATATAAACGGGTACAGAAAATGCATGCACATATCGACTTTTGCGCACCTAAAAGATCGATTTTCAGTATGTTTTTGGCCTGTATATTGAAAATTCTCTAACACGGAGTAAGCATGTACAGATCGCCTCTGGGACACCTAAATATCGAATTTTCGGGTGTTTTGAGCCTGAATTTGAGATATAAACGAGTACAGAAGATGCATGCACATATCGACTTTTGGGCACCTGAAATACCGATTTTGAGCATGTTTTTAGCCTATATTTTTCAAAACATTCTAGCACTGAGTAGGCATGTACAGATCCCTTCTGGGACCCCTAAATATCGAATTTTCGGGTGTTTTGGGACTGAACTTGAGATATCGACTTTTTGGCACCTATAATATCGATTTTTAGCATGTTTTTAGCCTATATTTTGAAAATATTCTAGCACTGAGTAGGCATGTACAGATTGCTTCTGGGACCCCAAAATATTGAATTTTCGGGTGTTTTGAGCCTGAATTTGAGATATAAACGGGTACAGAAGATACATGCACATATTGATTTTGGGCATCTAAAATATCGATTTTCAGCATGTTTTGAGCATGTATTTTGAAAATACTTTAGCACTGAGTAGGCATGTACAGATCGCTTCTGGGACCCCAAAATATCGAATTTTCGAGTGTTTAGGGCCAGAATTTGAGATATAAACGGGTACAGAAGATGCATGCACATATCGACTTTTGGGCTTCTAAAAGATCGATTTTCAGTATGTTTTTGGCCTGTATTTTGAAAATACTCTAGCACGGAGTAGGCATGTACAGATCGCTTCTGGGACCCCTAAATATCGAATTTTAGGGTGTTTTGGGACTGAATTTGAGATATCGACTTTTTGGCACCTAAAATATCGATTTTTAGTATGTTTTTAGCCTATATTTTGAAAATATTCTAGCACTGAGTAGGCATGTACAGATTGCTTCTGGGACCACAAAATATCGAATTTTCGGGTGTTTTGAGCCTGAATTTGAGATATAAACGGGTACAGAAGATGCATGCACATATCGACTTTTGGGCACCTAAAATATCGATTTTGAGCATGTTTTGAGCCTATATTTTGAAAACATTCTAGCACTGAGTAGGCATGTACAGATCGCTTCTGGGACCCCAAAATATCGAATTTTTGGGTGTTTTGAGCCTGAATTTGAGATATAAACGAGTATAGAAGATGCATACACATATTGAATTAGGGCACCAAAAATATCGATTATCAGCATGTTTTGGGCCTGAATTTTGAAAATACTCTAACACGGAGTAGGCATGTACAGATCGCTTCTGGGATCCCAAAATATCGAATTTTCGGGTGTTTAGGGCCAGAATTTGAGATATAAACGCGTACAGAAAATGCATGCACATATCGACTTTTGCGCACCTAAAAGAACGATTTTTAGTATGTTTTTGGCCTGTATTTTGAAAATTCTCTAACACGGAGTAAGCATGTACAGATCGCCTCTGGGACCCCTAAATATCGAATTTTCGGGTGTTTTGGGACTGAATTTGAGATATCGACTTTTTGGCACCTAAAAGATCGATTTTTAGCATGTTTTTAGCCTATATTTTGAAAATATTCTAGCACTGAGAATGCATATATAGATTGCTTCTGGGACCCCATAATATTGAATTTTCGGGTGTTTTGAGCCTGAATTTGAGATATAAACGGGTACAGAAGATGCATGCACATATCGACTTTTGGGCACCTAAAATATCGATTTTGAGCATGTTTTGAGCCTATATTTTGAAAACATTCTAGCACTGAGTAGGCATGTACAGATCGCTTCTGGGACCCCAAAATATCGAATTTTTGGGTGTTTTGAGCCTGAATTTGAGATATAAACGAGTATAGAAGATGCATACACATATTGAATTAGGGCACCAAAAATATCGATTTTCAGCATGTTTTGGGCCTGAATTTTGAAAATACTCTAACAAGGAGTAGGCATGTACAGATCGCTTCTGGGACCCCAAAATATCGAATTTTCGGGTTTTTAGGGCCAGAATTTGAGATATAAACGCGTACAGAAAATGCATGCACATATCGACTTTTGCGCACCTAAAAGAACGATTTTCAGTATGTTTTTGGCCTGTATTTTGAAAATTCTCTAACACGGAGTAAGCATGTACAGATCGCCTCTGGGACCCCTAAATATCGAATTTTCGGGTGTTATGGGACTGAATTTGATATATCGACTTTTTCGCACCTAAAAGATCGATTTTTAGCATGTTTTTAGCCTATAATTTTAAAATATTCTAGCACTGAGTAGGCATGTACAGATTGCTTCTGGGACCCCAAAATATTGAATTTTCGGGTGTTTTGAGACTGAATTTGAGATATAAACGGGTACAGAAAATGCATGCACATATCGACTTTTGCGCACCTAAAAGATCGATTTTCACTATGTTTTTGGCCTGTATTTTGAAAATTCTCTAACACGGAGTAAGCATGTACAGATCGCCTCTGGGACCCCTAAATATCGAATTTTCGGGCGTTTTGGGACTGAATTTGAGATATCGACTTTTTGGCACCTAAAAGATCGATTTTTAGCATGTTTTTAGCCTATATTTTTAAAATATTCTAGCACTGAGTAGGCATGTACAGATTGCTTCTGGGACCCCAAAATATTGAATTTTCGGGTGTTTTGAGCCTGAATTTGAGATATAAACGGGTACAGAAAATGCATGCACATATCGACTTTTGCGCACCTAAAAGATCGATTTTCACTATGTTTTTGGCCTGTATTTTGAAAATTCTCTAACACGGAGTAAGCATGTACAGATCGCCTCTGGGACCCCTAAATATCGAATTTTCGGGTGTTTTGGGACTGAATTTGATATATCGACTTTTTCGCACCTAAAAGATCGATTTTTAGCATGTTTTTAGCCTATAATTTTAAAATATTCTAGCACTGAGTAGGCATGTACAGATTGCTTCTGGGACCCCAAAATATTGAATTTTCGGGTGTTTTGAGCCTGAATTTGAGATATAAACGGGTACAGAAAATGCATGCACATATCGACTTTTGCGTACCTAAAAGATCGATTTTCACTATGTTTTTGGCCTGTATTTTGAAAATTCTCAAACACGGAGTAAGCATGTACAGATCGCCTCTGGGACCCCTAAATATCGAATTTTCGGGTGTTTTGGGACTGAATTTGAGATATCGACTTTTTGGCACCTAAAAGATCGATTTTTAGCATGTTTTTAGCCTATATTTTTAAAATATTCTAGCACTGAGTAGGCATGTACAGATTGCTTCTGGGACCCCAAAATATTGAATTTTCGGGTGTTTTGAGCCTGAATTTGAGATATAAACGGGTACAGAAAATGCATGCACATATCGACTTTTGCGTACCTAAAAGATCGATTTTCACTATGTTTTTGGCCTGTATTTTGAAAATATTCTAGCACTGAGTAAGCATGTACAGATCGCCTCTGGGACCCCTAAATATCGAATTTTCGGGTGTTTTGGGACTGAATTTGAGATATCGACTTTTTGGCACCTAAAAGATCGATTTTTAGCATGTTTTTAGCCTATATTTTTAAAATATTCTAGCACTGAGTAGGCATGTACAGATTGCTTCTGGGACCCCAAAATATTGAATTTTCGGGTGTTTTGAGCCTGAATTTGAGATATAAACGGGTACAGAAAATGCATGCACATATCGACTTTTGCGCACCTAAAAGATCGATTTTCACTATGTTTTTGGCCTGTATTTTGAAAATTCTCTAACACGGAGTAGGCATGTACAGATCGCCTCTGGGACCCCTAAATATCGAATTTTCGGGTGTTTTGGGACTGAATTTGAGATATCGACTTTTTGGCACCTAAAAGATCGATTTTTAGCATGTTTTTAGCCTATATTTTGAAAATATTCTAGCACTGAGTATGCATGTACAGATTGCTTCTGGGACCTCAAAACATTGAATTTTTGGGTGTTTTGAGCCTGAATTTGAGATGTAAACGGGTACAGAAGATACAGGCACATATTGACTTTGGGCATCTAAAATATCGATTTTCAGCATGTTTTGAGCCTATATTTTGAAAACATTCTAGCACTGAGTAGGCATGTACAGATCGCTTCTGGGACCCCAAAATATTGAATTTTCGGGTGTTTAGGGCTAGAATTTGAGATATAAAAGGGTACAGAAGATGCATGCACATATCGATTTTTGGGCACCTAAAAGATCGATTTTCAGTATGTTTTTAGCCTGTATTTTGAAAATACTCTAACACGGAGTAGGCATGTACAGATCCCTTCTGGGACCCCTAAATATCGAATTTTCGGGTGTTTTGGGACTGAATTTGAGATATCGACTTTTTGGCACCTATAATATCGATTTTTAGCATGTTTTTAGCCTATATTTTGAAAATATTATAGCACTGAGTAGGCATGTAGAGATTGCTTCTGGGACCCCAAAATATTGAATTTTCGGGTGTTTTGAGCCTGAATTTGAGATATAAACGGGTACAGAAGATACATGCACATATTGATTTTGGGCATCTAAAATATCGATTTTCAGCTTGTTTTGAGCATGTATTTTGAAAATACTTTAGCACTGAGTAGGCATGTACAGATCGCTTCTGGGACCCCAAAATATCGAATTTTCGAGTGTTTAGGGCCAGAATTTGAGATATAAACGGGTACAGAAGATGCATGCACATATCGACTTTTGGGCTTCTAAAAGATCGATTTTCAGTATGTTTTTGGCCTGTATTTTGAAAATACTCTAGCACGGAGTAGGCATGTACAGATCGCTTCTGGGACCCCTAAATATCGAATTTTCGGGTGTTTTGGGACTGAATTTGAGATATCGAGTTTTTGGCACCTAAAATATCGATTTTTAGTATGTTTTTAGCCTATATTTTGAAAATATTCTAGCACTGAGTAGGCATGTACAGATTGCTTCTGGGACCCCAAAATATCGAATTTTCGGGTGTTTTGAGCCTGAATTTGAGATATAAACGGGTACAGAAGATGCATGCACATATCGACTTTTGGGCACCTAAAATATCGATTTTGAGCATGTTTTGAGCCTATATTTTGAAAACATTCTAGAACTGAGTAGGCATGTACAGATCGCTTCTGGGACCCCAAAATATCGAATTTTTGGGTGTTTTGAGCCTGAATTTGAGATATAAACGAGTATAGAAGATGCATACACATATTGAATTAGGGCACCAAAAATATCGATTTTCAGCATGTATTGGGCCTGAATTTTGAAAATACTCTAACACGGAGTAGGCATGTACAGATCGCTTCTGGGACCCCAAAATATCGAATTTTCGGGTGTTTAGGGCCAGAATTTGAGATATAAACGCGTACAGAAAATGCATGCACATATCGACTTTTGTGCACCTAAAAGAACGATTTTCAGTATGTTTTTGGCCTGTATTTTGAAAATTCTCTAACACGGAGTAAGCATGTACAGATCGCCTCTGGGACCCCTAAATATCGAATTTTCGGGTGTTATGGGACTGAATTTGATATATCGACTTTTTCGCACCTAAAAGATCGATTTTTAGCATGTTTTTAGCCTATAATTTTAAAATATTCTAGCACTGAGTAGGCATGTACAGATTGCTTCTGGGACCCCAAAATATTGAATTTTCGGGTGTTTTGAGCCTGAATTTGAGATATAAACGGGTACAGAAAATGCATGCACATATCGACTTTTGCGTACCTAAAAGATCGATTTTCACTATGTTTTTGGCCTGTATTTTGAAAATTCTCTAACACGGAGTAAGCATGTACAGATCGCCTCTGGGACCCCTAAATATCGAATTTTCGGATGTTTTGGGACTGAATTTGAGATATCGACTTTTTGGCACCTAAAAGATCGATTTTTAGCATGTTTTTAGCCTATATTTTGAAAATATTCTAGCACTGAGAATGCATATATAGATTGCTTCTGAGACCCCATAATATTGAATTTTCGGGTGTTTTGAGCCTGAATTTGAGATATAAACGGGTACAGAAGATGCATGCACATATCGACTTTTGGGCACCTAAAATATCGATTTTAAGCATGTTTTGAGCCTATATTTTGAAAACATTCTAGCACTGAGTAGGCATGTACAGATCGCTTCTGGGACCCCAAAATATCGAATTTTTGGGTGTTTTGAGCCTGAATTTGAGATATAAACGAGTATAGAAGATGCATACACATATTGAATTAGGGCACCTAAAAGATCGATTTTCACTATGTTTTTGGCCTGTATTTTGAAAATTCTCTAACACGGAGTAAGCATGTACAGATCGCCTCTGGGACCCCTAAATATCGAATTTTCGAGTGTTTTGGGACTGAATTTGAGATATCGACTTTTTGGCACCTAAAGAATCGATTTTTAGCATGTTTTTAGCCTATATTTTGAAAATATTCTAGCTCTGAGTATGCATGTACAGATTGCTTCTGGGACCCCAAAATATTGAATTTTCGGGTGTTTTGAGCCTGAATTTGAGATGTAAACGGGTACAGAAGATACAGGCACATATTGACTTTGGGCATCTAAAATATCGATTTTCAGCATGTTTTGAGCATGTATTTTGAAAATACTCTAGCACTGAGTAGGCATGTACAGATTGCTTCTGGGACCCCAAAATATAGAATTTTCGGGTGTTTTCAGCCTGAATTTGAGATATAAACGAGTATAGAAGATGCATACACATATTGACTTAGGGCACCAAAAATATTGATTTTCAGCATGTTTTGGTCCTGAATTTTGAAAATACTCTAACACGGAGTAGGCATGTACAGATCGCTTCTGGGACCCCAAAATATCGAATTTTCGGGTGTTTAGGGCCAGAATTTGAGATATAAACGCGTACAGAAGATGCATGCACATATTGACTTTTGGGCACCTAAAAGATCGATTTTTAGTATGTTTTTGGCCTGTATTTTGAAAATACTCTAAAACGGAGTAGGCAAGTACAGATCGCTTCTGGGACCCTTAAATATCGAAGTTTCGGGTGTTTTGGGACTGAATTTGAGATATCGACTTTTTGGCACCTAAAATATCGATTTTTAGCATGTTTTTAGCCTATATTTTGAAAATATTCTAGCACTGAGTAGGCATGTACAGATCGCTTATGGGACCCCAAAATATTGAATTTTCGGGTGTTTAGGGCCAGAATTTGAGATATAAACGGGTACAGAAAATGCATGCACCTATCGACTTTTGCGCACCTAAAAGATCGATTTTCAGTATGTTTTTGGCCTGTATTTTGAAAATTCTCTAACACGGAGTAAGCATGTACAGATCGCCTCTGGGACCCCTAAATATCGAATTTTCGGGTGTTTTGGGACAGAATTTGAGATATCGACTTTTTGGCACCTAAAAGATCGATTTTTAGCATGTTTTTAGCATATATTTTGAAAATATTCTAGCACTGAGTATGCATGTACAGATTGCTTCTGGGACCCCAAAATATTGAATTTTCGGGTGTTTTGAGCCTGAATTTGAGATGTAAACGGGTACAGAAGATACATGCACATATTGACTTTGGGCATCTAAAATATCGATTTTTAGCATGTTTTGAGCCTATATTTTGAAAATATTCTAGCACTGAGTAGGCATGTACAGATCGCTTCTGGGACCCCAAAATATCGAATTTTCGGGTGTTTTGAGCCTGAATTTGAGATATAAACGAGTACAGAAGATGCATGCACATATCGACTTTTAGGCACCTAAAAGATCGATTTTCAGTATGTTTTTGGCCTGTATTTTGAAAATACTATAACACGGAGTAGACATGTACAGATCCCTTCTGGGACCCCTAAATATCGAATTTTAGGGTGTTTTGGGACTGAATTTGAGATATCGACTTTTTGGCACCTAAAATATCGATTTTTAGCATGTTTTTAGCCTATATTTTGAAAATATTCTAGCACTGAGTAGGCATGTACAGATTGCTTCTGGGACCCCAAAATATCGAATTTTCGGGTGTTTTGAGCCTGAATTTGAGATATAAACGTGTACAGAAGATACATGCACATATTGACTTTGGGCATCTAAAATATCGATTATCAGCATGTTTTGAGCATGTATTTTGAAAATACTCTAGCAATGAGTAGGCATGTACAGATCGCTTCTGGGACCCCAAAATATCGAATTTTCGGGTGTTTAGGGCCAGAATTTGAGATATAAACGGGTACAGAAGATGCATGCACATATCGACTTTTGTGCTTTTAAAAGATCGATTTTCAGTATGTTTTTGGCCTGTATTTTGAGAATACTCTAGCACTGAGTAGGCATGTACAGATCGCTTCTGGGACCCCTAAATATAGAATTTTCGGGTGTATTGGGACTGAATTTGAGATATCGAGTTTTTGGCACCTAAAATATCGATTTTTAGCATGTTTTTAGCCTATATTTTGAAAATATTCTAGCACTGAGTAGGCATGTACAGATTGCTTCTGGGACCCAAAAATATCGAATTTTCGGGTGTTTTGAGCCTGAATTTGAGATATAAACGGGTACAGAAGATGCATGCACATATCGACTTTTGGGCACCTAAAATATCGATTTTGAGCATGTTTTGAGCCTATATTTTGAAAATATTCTAGCACTGAGTAGGCATGTACAGATCGCTTCTGGGACCCCAAAATATCGAATTTTCGGGTGTTTTGAGCCTGAATTTGAGATATAAACGAGTATAGAAGATGCATACACATATTGACTTAGGGCACCAAAAATATCGATTTTGAGCATGTTTTGGGCCTGAATTTTGAAAATACTCTAACACGGAGTAGGCATGTACAGATCGCTTCTGGGACCCCAAAATATCGAATTTTCGGGTGTTTAGGGCCAGAATTTGAGATATAAACGCGTACAGAAGATGCATGCACATATCGACTTTTTGCACCTAAAAGATCGATTTTCAGTATGTTTTTGGCCTGTATTTTGAAAATACTCTAACACGGAGTAAGCATGTACAGATCGCCTCTGGGACCCCTAAATATCGAATTTTCGTTTGTTTTGGGAAGGAATTTGAGATATCGACTTTATGGCACCTAAAAGATCGATTTTTAGCATGTTGTTAGCCTATATTTTGAAAATATTCTAGCACTGAGTAGGCATGTACAGATCGCTTCTGGGACCCCAAAATATCGAATTTTCGGGTGTTTTGAGCCTGAATTTGAGATATAAACGAGTACAGAAGATGCATGCACATATCGACTTTTAGGCACCTAAAAGATCGATTTTCAGTATGTTTTTGGCCTGTATTTTGAAAATACTATAACACGGAGTAGGCATGTACAGATCCCTTCTGGGACCCCTAAATATCGAATTTTAGGGTGTTTTGGGACTGAATTTGAGATATCGACTTTTTGGCACCTAAAATATCGATTTTTAGCATGTTTTTAGCCTATATTTTGAAAATATTCTAGCACTGAGTAGGCATGTACAAATTGCTTCTGGGACCCCAAAATATCGAATTTTCGGGTGTTTTGAGCCTGAATTTGAGATATAAACGTGTACAGAAGATACATGCACATATTGACTTTGGGCATCTAAAATATCGATTATCAGCATGTTTCGAGCATGTATTTTGAAAATACTCTAGCAATGAGTAGGCATGTACAGATCGCTTCTGGGACCCCAAAATATCGAATTTTCGGGTGTTTAGGGCCAGAATTTGAGATATAAACGGGTACAGAAGATGCATGCACATATCGACTTTTGTGCTTTTAAAAGATCGATTTTCAGTATGTTTTTGGCCTGTATTTTGAGAATACTCTAGCACTGAGTAGGCATGTACAGATCGCTTCTGGGACCCCTAAATATCGAATTTTCGGGTGTATTGGGACTGAATTTGAGATATCGAGTTTTTGGCACCTAAAATATCGATTTTTAGCATGTTTTTAGCCTATATTTTGAAAATATTCTAGCACTGAGTAGGCATGTACAGATTGCTTCTGGGACCCCAAAATATCGAATTTTCGGGTGTTTTGAGCCTGAATTTGAGATATAAACGGGTACAGAAGATGCATGCACATATCGACTTTTGGGCACCTAAAATATCGATTTTGAGCATGTTTTGAGCCTATATTTTGAAAATATTCTAGCACTGAGTAGGCATGTACAGATCGCTTCTGGGACCCCAAAATATCGAATTTTCGGGTGTTTTGAGCCTGAATTTGAGATATAAACGAGTATAGAAGATGCATACACATATTGACTTAGGGCACCAAAAATATCGATTTTGAGCATGTTTTGGGCCTGAATTTTGAAAATACTCTAACACGGAGTAGGCATGTACAGATCGCTTCTGGGACCCCAAAATATCGAATTTTCGGGTGTTTAGGGCCAGAATTTGAGATATAAACGCGTACAGAAGATGCATGCACATATCGACTTTTGGGCACCTAAAAGATCGATTTTCAGTTTGTTTTTGGCCTGTATTTTGAAAATACTCTAACACGGAGTAGGCATGTACAGATCGCTTCTGGGACCCCTAAATATCGAAGTTTCGGGTGTTTTGGGACTGAATTTGAGATATCGACTTTTTGGCACCTAAAATATCGATTTTTAGCATGTTTTTAGCCTATATTTTGAAAATGTTCTAGCACTGAGTAGGCATGTACAGATCGCTTCTGGGACCCCAAAATATCGAATTTTCGGGTGTTTTGAGCCTGAATTTGAGATATAAACGAGTACAGAAGATGCATGCACATATCGACTTTTAGGCACCTAAAAGATCGATTTTCAGTATGTTTTTGGCCTGTATTTTGAAAATACTATAACACGGAGTAGGCATGTACAGATCCCTTCTGGGACCCCTAAATATCGAATTTTAGGGTGTTTTGGGACTGAATTTGAGATATCGACTTTTTGGCACCTAAAATATCGATTTTTAGCATGTTTTTAGCCTATATTTTGAAAATATTCTAGCACTGAGTAGGCATGTACAAATTGCTTCTGGGACCCCAAAATATCGAATTTTCGGGTGTTTTGAGCCTGAATTTGAGATATAAACGTGTACAGAAGATACATGCACATATTGACTTTGGGCATCTAAAATATCGATTATCAGCATGTTTCGAGCATGTATTTTGAAAATACTCTAGCAATGAGTAGGCATGTACAGATCGCTTCTGGGACCCCAAAATATCGAATTTTCGGGTGTTTAGGGCCAGAATTTGAGATATAAACGGGTACAGAAGATGCATGCACATATCGACTTTTGTGCTTTTAAAAGATCGATTTTCAGTATGTTTTTGGCCTGTATTTTGAGAATACTCTAGCACTGAGTAGGCATGTACAGATCGCTTCTGGGACCCCTAAATATCGAATTTTCGGGTGTATTGGGACTGAATTTGAGATATCGAGTTTTTGGCACCTAAAATATCGATTTTTAGCATGTTTTTAGCCTATATTTTGAAAATATTCTAGCACTGAGTAGGCATGTACAGATTGCTTCTGGGACCCCAAAATATCGAATTTTCGGGTGTTTTGAGCCTGAATTTGAGATATAAACGGGTACAGAAGATGCATGCACATATCGACTTTTGGGCACCTAAAATATCGATTTTGAGCATGTTTTGAGCCTATATTTTGAAAATATTCTAGCACTGAGTAGGCATGTACAGATCGCTTCTGGGACCCCAAAATATCGAATTTTCGGGTGTTTTGAGCCTGAATTTGAGATATAAACGAGTATAGAAGATGCATACACATATTGACTTAGGGCACCAAAAATATCGATTTTGAGCATGTTTTGGGCCTGAATTTTGAAAATACTCTAACACGGAGTAGGCATGTACAGATCGCTTCTGGGACCCCAAAATATCGAATTTTCGGGTGTTTAGGGCCAGAATTTGAGATATAAACGCGTACAGAAGATGCATGCACATATCGACTTTTGGGCACCTAAAAGATCGATTTTCAGTTTGTTTTTGGCCTGTATTTTGAAAATACTCTAACACGGAGTAGGCATGTACAGATCGCTTCTGGGACCCCTAAATATCGAAGTTTCGGGTGTTTTGGGACTGAATTTGAGATATCGACTTTTTGGCACCTAAAATATCGATTTTTAGCATGTTTTTAGCCTATATTTTGAAAATGTTCTAGCACTGAGTAGGCATGTACAGATCGCTTCTGGGACCCCAAAATATTGAATTTTCGGGTGTTTAGGGCCAGAATTTGAGATATAAACGGGTACAGAAAATGCATGCACATATCGACTTTTGCGCACCTAAAAGATCGATTTTCAGTATGTTTTTGGCCTTTATTTTGAAAATTCTCTAACACGGAGTAAGCATGTACAGATCCCTTCTGGGACCCCTAAATATCGAATTTTAGGGTGTTTTGGGACTGAATTTGAGATATCGACTTTTTGGCACCTAAAATATCGATTTTTAGCATGTTTTTAGCCTATATTTTGAAAATATTCTAGCACTGAGTAGGCATGTACAGATTGCTTCTGGGACCCCAAAATATCGAATTTTCGGGTGTTTTGAGCCTGAATTTGAGATATAAACGTGTACAGAAGATACATGCACATATTGACTTTGGGCATCTAAAATATCGATTATCAGCATGTTTTGAGCATGTATTTTGAAAATACTCTAGCAATGAGTAGGCATGTACAGATCGCTTCTGGGACCCCAAAATATCGAATTTTCGGGTGTTTAGGGCCAGAATTTGAGATATAAACGGGTACAGAAGATGCATGCACATATCGACTTTTGTGCTTTTAAAAGATCGATTTTCAGTATGTTTTTGGCCTGTATTTTGAGAATACTCTAGCACTGAGTAAGCATGTACAGATCGCTTCTGGGACCCCTAAATATCGAATTTTCGGGTGTATTGGGACTGAATTTGAGATATCGAGTTTTTGGCACCTAAAATATCGATTTTTAGCATGTTTTTAGCCTATATTTTGAAAATATTCTAGCACTGAGTAGGCATGTACAGATTGCTTCTGGGACCCAAAAATATCGAATTTTCGGGTGTTTTGAGCCTGAATTTGAGATATAAACGGGTACAGAAGATGCATGCACATATCGACTTTTGGGCACCTAAAATATCGATTTTGAGCATGTTTTGAGCCTATATTTTGAAAATATTCTAGCACTGAGTAGGCATGTACAGATCGCTTCTGGGACCCCAAAATATCGAATTTTCGGGTGTTTTGAGCCTGAATTTGAGATATAAACGAGTATAGAAGATGCATACACATATTGACTTAGGGCACCAAAAATATCGATTTTGAGCATGTTTTGGGCCTGAATTTTGAAAATACTCTAACACGGAGTAGGCATGTACAGATCGCTTCTGGGACCCCAAAATATCGAATTTTCGGGTGTTTAGGGCCAGAATTTGAGATATAAACGCGTACAGAAGATGCATGCACATATCGACTTTTTGCACCTAAAAGATCGATTTTCAGTATGTTTTTGGCCTGTATTTTGAAAATACTCTAACACGGAGTAGGCATGTACAGATCGCTTCTGGGACCCCTAAATATCGACGTTTCGGGTGTTTTGGGACTGAATTTGAGATATCGACTTTTTGGCACCTAAAAGATCGATTTTTAGCATGTTGTTAGCCTATATTTTGAAAATATTCTAGCACTGAGTAGGCATGTACAGATCGCTTCTGGGACCCCAAAATATCGAATTTTCGGGTGTTTTGAGCCTGAATTTGAGATATAAACGAGTACAGAAGATGCATGCACATATCGACTTTTAGGCACCTAAAAGATCGATTTTCAGTATGTTTTTGGCCTGTATTTTGAAAATACTATAACACGGAGTAGGCATGTACAGATCCCTTCTGGGACCCCTAAATATCGAATTTTCGGGTGTTTTGGGACTGAATTTGAGATATCGACTTTTTGGCACCTAAAATATCGATTTTTAGCATGTTCTTAGCCTATATTTTGAAAATATTCTAGCACTGAGTAGGCATGTACAGATTGCTTCTGGGACCCCAAAATATCGAATTTTCGGGTGGTTTGAGCCTGAATTTGAGATATAAACGTGTACAGAAGATACATGCACATATTGACTTTGGGCATCTAAAATATCGATTATCAGCATGTTTTGAGCATGTATTTTGAAAATACTCTAGCAATGAGTAGGCATGTACAGATCGCTTCTGGGACCCCAAAATATCGAATTTTCGGGTGTTTAGGGCCAGAATTTGAGATATAAACGGGTACAGAAGATGCATGCACATATCGACTTTTGTGCTTTTAAAAGATCGATTTTCAGTATGTTTTTGGCCTGTATTTTTAGAATACTCTAGCACTGAGTAGGCATGTACAGATCGCTTCTGGGACCCCTAAATATCGAATTTTCGGGTGTATTGGGACTGAATTTGAGATATCGAGTTTTTGGCACCTAAAATATCGATTTTTAGCATGTTTTTAGCCTATATTTTGAAAATATTCTAGCACTGAGTAGGCATGTACAGATTGCTTCTGGGACCCCAAAATATCGAATTTTCGGGTGTTTTGAGCCTGAATTTGAGATATAAACGGGTACAGAAGATGCATGCACATATCGACCTTTGGGCACCTAAAATATCGATTTTGAGCATGTTTTGAGCCTATATTTTGAAAATATTCTAGCACTGAGTAGGCATGTACAGATCGCTTCTGGGACCCCAAAATATCAAATTTTCGGGTGTTTTGAGCCTGAATTTGAGATATAAACGAGTATAGAAGATGCATACACATATTGACTTAGGGCACCAAAAATATCGATTTTGAGCGTGTTTTGGGCCTGAATTTTGAAAATACTCTAACACGGAGTAGGCATGTACAGATCGCTTCTGGGACCCCAAAATATCGAATTTTCGGGTGTTTAGGGCCAGAATTTGAGATATAAACGCGTACAGAAGATGCATGCACATATCGACTTTTGGGCACCTAAAAGATCGATTTTCAGTATGTTTTTGGCCTGTATTTTGAAAATACTCTAACACGGAGTAGGCATGTACAGATCGCTTCTGGGACCCCTAAATATCGAAGTTTCGGGTGTTTTGGGACTGAATTTGAGATATCGACTTTTTGGCACCTAAAATATCGATTTTTAGCATGTTTTTAGCCTATATTTTGAAAATATTCTAGCACTGAGTAGGCATGTACAGATCGCTTCTGGGACCCCAAAATATTGAATTTTCGGGTGTTTAGGGCCAGAATTTGAGATATAAACGGGTACAGAAAATGCATGCACATATCGACTTTTGCGCACCTAAAAGATCGATTTTCAGTATGTTTTTGGCCTGTATTTTGAAAATACTCTAACACGGAGTAGGCATGTACAGATCGCTTCTGGGACCCCTAAATATCGAAGTTTCGGGTGTTTTGGGACTGAATTTGAGATATCGACTTTTTGGCACCTAAAATATCGATTTTTAGCATGTTTTTAGCCTATATTTTGAAAATATTCTAGCACTGAGTAGGCATGTACAGATCGCTTCTGGGACCCCAAAATATTGAATTTTCGGGTGTTTAGGGCCAGCATTTGAGATATAAACGGGTACAGAAAATGCATGCACATATCGACTTTTGCGCACCTAAAAGATCGATTTTCAGTATGTTTTTGGCCTTTATTTTGAAAATTCTCTAACACGGAGTAAGCATGTACAGATCGCCTCTGGGACCCCTAAATATCGAATTTTCGTTTGTTTTGGGAAGGAATTTGAGATATCGACTTTTTGGCACCTAAAAGATCGATTTTTAGCATGTTGTTAGCCTATATTTTGAAAATATTCTAGCACTGAGTAGGCATGTACAGATCGCTTCTGGGACCCCAAAATATCGAATTTTCGGGTGTTTTGAGCCTGAATTTGAGATATAAACGAGTACAGAAGATGCATGCACATATCGACTTTTAGGCACCTAAAAGATCGATTTTCAGTATGTTTTTGGCCTGTATTTTGAAAATACTATAACACGGAGTAGGCATGTACAGATCCCTTCTGGGACCCCTAAATATCGAATTTTAGGGTGTTTTGGGACTGAATTTGAGATATCGACTTTTTGGCACCTAAAATATCGATTTTTAGCATGTTTTTAGCCTATATTTTGAAAATATTCTAGCACTGAGTAGGCATGTACAGATTGCTTCTGGGACCCCAAAATATCGAATTTTCGGGTGTTTTGAGCCTGAATTTGAGATATAAACGTGTACAGAAGATACATGCACATATTGACTTTGGGCATCTAAAATATCGATTATCAGCATGTTTTGAGCATGTATTTTGAAAATACTCTAGCAATGAGTAGGCATGTACAGATCGCTTCTGGGACCCCAAAATATCGAATTTTCGGGTGTTTAGGGCCAAAATTTGAGATATAAACGGGTACAGAAGATGCATGCACATATCGACTTTTGTGCTTTTAAAAGATCGATTTTCAGTATGTTTTTGGCCTGTATTTTGAGAATACTCTAGCACTGAGTAGGCATGTACAGATCGCTTCTGGGACCCCTAAATATCGAATTTTCGGGTGTATTGGGACTGAATTTGAGATATCGAGTTTTTGGCACCTAAAATATCGATTTTTAGCATGTTTTTAGCCTATATTTTGAAAATATTCTAGCACTGAGTAGGCATGTACAGATTGCTTCTGGGACCCCAAAATATCGAATTTTCGGGTGTTTTGAGCCTGAATTTGAGATATAAACGGGTACAGAAGATGCATGCACATATCGACTTTTGGGCACATAAAATATCGATTTTGAGCATGTTTTGAGCCTATATTTTGAAAATATTTTAGCACTGAGTAGGCATGTACAGATCGCTTCTGGGACCCCAAAATATCGAATTTTCGGGTGTTTTGAGCCTGAATTTGAGATATAAACGAGTATAGAAGATGCATACACATATTGACTTAGGGCACCAAAAATATCGATTTTGAGCATGTTTTGGGCCTGAATTTTGAAAATACTCTAACACGGAGTAGGCATGTACAGATCGCTTCTGGGACCCCAAAATATCGAATTTTCGGGTGTTTAGGGCCAGAATTTGAGATATAAACGCGTACAGAAGATGCATGCACATATCGACTTTTGGGCACCTAAAAGATCGATTTTCAGTTTGTTTTTGGCCTGTATTTTGAAAATACTCTAACACGGAGTAGGCATGTACAGATCGCTTCTGGGACCCCTAAATATCGAAGTTTCGGGTGTTTTGGGACTGAATTTGAGATATCGACTTTTTGGCACCTAAAATATCGATTTTTAGCATGTTTTTAGCCTATATTTTGAAAATATTCTAGCACTGAGTAGGCATGTACAGATCGCTTCTGGGACCCCAAAATATTGAATTTTCGGGTGTTTAGGGCCAGAATTTGAGATATAAACGGGTACAGAAAATGCATGCACATATCGACTTTTGCGCACCTAAAAGATCGATTTTCAGTATGTTTTTGGCCTTTATTTTGAAAATTCTCTAACACGGAGTAAGCATGTACAGATCGCATCTGGGACCCCTAAATATCGAATTTTAGGGTGTTTTGGGACTGAATTTGAGATATCGACTTTTTGGCACCTAAAATATCGATTTTTAGCATGTTTTTAGCCTATATTTTGAAAATATTCTAGCACTGAGTAGGCATGTACAGATTGCTTCTGGGACCCCAAAATATCGAATTTTCGGGTGTTTTGAGCCTGAATTTGAGATATAAACGTGTACAGAAGATACATGCACATATTGACTTTGGGCATCTAAAATATCGATTATCAGCATGTTTTGAGCATGTATTTTGAAAATACTCTAGCAATGAGTAGGCATGTACAGATCGCTTCTGGGACCCCAAAATATCGAATTTTCGGGTGTTTAGGGCCAGAATTTGAGATATAAACGGGTACAGAAGATGCTTGCACATATCGACTTTTGTGCTTTTAAAAGATCGATTTTCAGTATGTTTTTGGCCTGTATTTTGAGAATACTCTAGCACTGTGTAGGCATGTACAGATCGCTTCTGGGACCCCTAAATATCGAATTTTCGGGTGTATTGGGACTGAATTTGAGATATCGAGTTTTTGGCACCTAAAATATCGATTTTTAGCATGTTTTTAGCCTATATTTTGAAAATATTCTAGCACTGAGTAGGCATGTACAGATTGCTTCTGGGACCCAAAAATATCGAATTTTCGGGTGTTTTGAGCCTGAATTTGAGATATAAACGGGTACAGAAGATGCATGCACATATCGACTTTTGGGCACCTAAAATATCGATTTTGAGCATGTTTTGAGCCTATATTTTGAAAATATTCTAGCACTGAGTAGGCATGTACAGATCGCTTCTGGGACCCCAAAATATCGAATTTTCGGGTGTTTTGAGCCTGAATTTGAGATATAAACGAGTATAGAAGATGCATACACATATTGACTTAGGGCACCAAAAATATCGATTTTGAGCATGTTTTGGGCCTGAATTTTGAAAATACTCTAACACGGAGTAGGCAAGTACAGATCGCTTCTGGGACCCCAAAATATCGAATTTTCGGGTGTTTAGGGCCAGAATTTGAGATATAAACGCGTACAGAAGATGCATGCACATATCGACTTTTTGCACCTAAAAGATCGATTTTCAGTATGTTTTTGGCCTGTATTTTGAAAATACTCTAACACGGAGTAGGCATGTACAGATCGCTTCTGGGACCCCTAAATATCGAAGTTTCGGGTGTTTTGGGACTGAATTTGAGATATCGACTTTTTGGCACCTAAAATATCGATTTTTAGCATGTTTTTAGCCTATATTTTGAAAATATTCTAGCACTGAGTAGGCATGTACAGATCGCTTCTGGGACCCCAAAATATTGAATTTTCGGGTGTTTAGGGCCAGAATTTGAGATATAAACGGGTACAGAAAATGCATGCACATATCGACTTTTGCGCACCTAAAAGATCGATTTTCAGTATGTTTTTGGCCTTTATTTTGAAAATTCTCTAACACGGAGTAAGCATGTACAGATCGCCTCTGGGACCCCTAAATATCGAAATTTCGTTTGTTTTGGGAAGGAATTTGAGATATCGACTTTTTGGCACCTAAAAGATCGATTTTTAGCATGTTGTTAGCCTATATTTTGAAAATATTCTAGCACTGAGTAGGCATGTACAGATCGCTTCTGGGACCCCAAAATATCGAATTTTCGGGTGTTTTGAGCCTGAATTTGAGATATAAACGAGTACAGAAGATGCATGCACATATCGACTTTTAGGCACCTAAAAGATCGATTTTCAGTATGTTTTTGGCCTGTATTTTGAAAATACTATAACACGGAGTAGGCATGTACAGATCCCTTCTGGGACCCCTAAATATCGAATTTTAGGGTGTTTTGGGACTGAATTTGAGATATCGACTTTTTGGCACCTAAAATATCGATTTTTAGCATGTTTTTAGCCTATATTTTGAAAATATTCTAGCACTGAGTAGGCATGTACAGATTGCTTCTGGGACCCCAAAATATCGAATTTTCGGGTGTTTTGAGCCTGAATTTGAGATATAAACGTGTACAGAAGATACATGCACATATTGACTTTGGGCATCTAAAATATCGATTATCAGCATGTTTTGAGCATGTATTTTGAAAATACTCTAGCAATGAGTAGGCATGTACAGATCGCTTCTGGGACCCCAAAATATCGAATTTTCGGGTGTTTAGGGCCAGAATTTGAGATATAAACGGGTACAGAAGATGCATGCACATATCGACTTTTGTGCTTTTAAAAGATCGATTTTCAGTATGTTTTTGGCCTGTATTTTGAGAATACTCTAGCACTGAGTAGGCATGTACAGATCGCTTCTGGGACCCCTAAATATCGAATTTTCGGGTGTATTGGGACTGAATTTGAGATATCGAGTTTTTGGCACCTAAAATATCGATTTTTAGCATGTTTTTAGCCTATATTTTGAAAATATTCTAGCACTGAGTAGGCATGTACAGATTGCTTCTGGGACCCAAAAATATCGAATTTTCGGGTGTTTTGAGCCTGAATTTGAGATATAAACGGGTACAGAAGATGCATGCACATATCGACTTTTGGGCACCTAAAATATCGATTTTGAGCATGTTTTGAGCCTATATTTTGAAAATATTCTAGCACTGAGTAGGCATGTACAGATTGCTTCTGGGACCCCAAAATATCGAATTTTAGGGTGTTTTGAGCCTGAATTTGAGATATAAACGAGTATAGAAGATGCATACACATATTGACTTATGGCACCAAAAATATCGATTTTGAGCATGTTTTGGGCCTGAATTTTGAAAATACTCTAACACGGAGTAGGCATGTACAGATCGCTTCTGGGACCCCAAAATATCGAATTTTCGGGTGTTTAGGGCCAGAATTTGAGATATAAACGCGTACAGAAGATGCATGCACATATCGACTTTTGGGCACCTAAAAGATCGATTTTCAGTATGTTTTTGGCCTGTATATTGAAAATACTCTAACACGGAGTAGGCATGTACAGATCGCTTCTGGGACCCCTAAATATCGAAGTTTCGGGTGTTTTGGGACTGAATTTGAGATATCGACTTTTTGGCACCTAAAATATCGATTTTTAGCATGTTTTTAGCCTATATTTTGAAAATATTCTAGCACTGAGTAGGCATGTACAGATCGCTTCTGGGACCCCAAAATATTGAATTTTCGGGTGTTTAGGGCCAGAATTTGAGATATAAACGGGTACAGAAAATGCATGCACATATCGACTTTTGCGCACCTAAAAGATCGATTTTCAGTATGTTTTTGGCCTTTATTTTGAAAATTCTCTAACACGGAGTAAGCATGTACAGATCGCCTCTGGGACCCCTAAATATCGAATTTTCGTTTGTTTTGGGAAGGAATTTGAGATATCGACTTTTTGGCACCTAAAAGATCGATTTTTAGCATGTTGTTAGCCTATATTTTGAAAATATTCTAGCACTGAGTAGGCATGTACAGATCGCTTCTGGGACCCCAAAATATCGAATTTTCGGGTGTTTTGAGCCTGAATTTGAGATATAAACGAGTACAGAAGATGCATGCACATATCGACTTTTAGGCACCTAAAAGATCGATTTTCAGTATGTTTTTGGCCTGTATTTTGAAAATACTATAACACGGAGTAGGCATGTACAGATCCCTTCTGGGACCCCTAAATATCGAATTTTAGGGTGTTTTGGGACTGAATTTGAGATATCGACTTTTTGGCACCTAAAATATCGATTTTTAGCATGTTTTTAGCCTATATTTTGAAAATATTCTAGCACTGAGTAGGCATGTACAGATTGCTTCTGGGACCCCAAAATATCGAATTTTCGGGTGTTTTGAGCCTGAATTTGAGATATAAACGTGTACAGAAGATACATGCACATATTGACTTTGGGCATCTAAAATATCGATTATCAGCATGTTTTGAGCATGTATTTTGAAAATACTCTAGCAATGAGTAGGCATGTACAGATCGCTTCTGGGACCCCAAAATATCGAATTTTCGGGTGTTTAGGGCCAAAATTTGAGATATAAACGGGTACAGAAGATGCATGCACATATCGACTTTTGTGCTTTTAAAAGATCGATTTTCAGTATGTTTTTGGCCTGTATTTTGAGAATACTCTAGCACTGAGTAGGCATGTACAGATCGCTTCTGGGACCCCTAAATATCGAATTTTCGGGTGTATTGGGACTGAATTTGAGATATCGAGTTTTTGGCACCTAAAATATCGATTTTTAGCATGTTTTTAGCCTATATTTTGAAAATATTCTAGCACTGAGTAGGCATGTACAGATTGCTTCTGGGACCCCAAAATATCGAATTTTCGGGTGTTTTGAGCCTGAATTTGAGATATAAACGGGTACAGAAGATGCATGCACATATCGACTTTTGGGCACCTAAAATATCGATTTTGAGCATGTTTTGAGCCTATATTTTGAAAATATTTTAGCACTGAGTAGGCATGTACAGATCGCTTCTGGGACCCCAAAATATCGAATTTTCGGGTGTTTTGAGCCTGAATTTGAGATATAAACGAGTATAGAAGATGCATACACATATTGACTTAGGGCACCAAAAATATCGATTTTGAGCATGTTTTGGTCCTGAATTTTGAAAATACTCTAACACGGAGTAGGCATGTACAGATCGCTTCTGGGACCCCAAAATATCGAATTTTCGGGTGTTTAGGGCCAGAATTTGAGATATAAACGCGTACAGAAGATGCATGCACATATCGACTTTTGGGCACCTAAAAGATCGATTTTCAGTTTGTTTTTGGCCTGTATTTTGAAAATACTCTAACACGGAGTAGGCATGTACAGATCGCTTCTGGGACCCCTAAATATCGAAGTTTCGGGTGTTTTGGGACTGAATTTGAGATATCGACTTTTTGGCACCTAAAATATCGATTTTTAGCATGTTTTTAGCCTATATTTTGAAAATATTCTAGCACTGAGTAGGCATGTACAGATCGCTTCTGGGACCCCAAAATATTGAATTTTCGGGTGTTTAGTGCCAGAATTTGAGATATAAACGGGTACAGAAAATGCATGCACATATCGACTTTTGCGCACCTAAAAGATCGATTTTCAGTATGTTTTTGGCCTTTATTTTGAAAATTCTCTAACACGGAGTAAGCATGTACAGATCGCATCTGGGACCCCTAAATATCGAATTTTAGGGTGTTTTGGGACTGAATTTGAGATATCGACTTTTTGGCACCTAAAATATCGATTTTTAGCATGTTTTTAGCCTATATTTTGAAAATATTCTAGCACTGAGTAGGCATGTACAGATTGCTTCTGGGACCCCAAAATATCGAATTTTCGGGTGTTTTGAGCCTGAATTTGAGATATAAACGTGTACAGAAGATACATGCACATATTGACTTTGGGCATCTAAAATATCGATTATCAGCATGTTTTGAGCATGTATTTTGAAAATACTCTAGCAATGAGTAGGCATGTACAGATCGCTTCTGGGACCCCAAAATATCGAATTTTCGGGTGTTTAGGGCCAGAATTTGAGATATAAACGGGTACAGAAGATGCTTGCACATATCGACTTTTGTGCTTTTAAAAGATCGATTTTCAGTATGTTTTTGGCCTGTATTTTGAGAATACTCTAGCACTGTGTAGGCATGTACAGATCGCTTCTGGGACCCCTAAATATCGAATTTTCGGGTGTATTGGGACTGAATTTGAGATATCGCCTTTAAGCACCTAAAATATCGATTTTTAGCATGTTTTTAGCCTATATTTTGAAAATATTCTAGCACTGAGTAGGCATGTACAGATTGCTTCTTTGACCCAAAAATATCGAATTTTCGGGTGTTTTGAGCCTGAATTTGAGATATAAACGGGTACAGAAGATGCATGCACATATCGACTTTTGGGCACCTAAAATATCGATTTTGAGCATGTTTTGAGCCTATATTTTGAAAATATTCTAGCACTGAGTAGGCATGTACAGATTGCTTCTGGGACCCAAAAATATCGAATTTTCGGGTGTTTTGAGCCTGAATTTGAGATATAAACGGGTACAGAAGATGCATGCACATATCGACTTTTGGGCACCTAAAATATCGATTTTGAGCATGTTTTGAGCCTATATTTTGAAAATATTCTAGCACTGAGTAGGCATGTACAGATCGCTTCTGGGACCCCAAAATATCGAATTTTAGGGTGTTTTGAGCCTGAATTTGAGATATAAACGAGTATAGAAGATGCATACACATATTGACTTAGGGCACCAAAAATATCGATTTTGAGCATGTTTTGGGCCTGAATTTTGAAAATACTCTAACACGGAGTAGGCAAGTACAGATCGCTTCTGGGACCCCAAAATATCGAATTTTCGGGTGTTTAGGGCCAGAATTTGAGATATAAACGCGTACAGAAGATGCATGCACATATCGACTTTTTGCACCTAAAAGATCGATTTTCAGTATGTTTTTGGCCTGTATTTTGAAAATACTCTAACACGGAGTAGGCATGTACAGATCGCTTCTGGGACCCCTAAATATCGAAGTTTCGGGTGTTTTGGGACTGAATTTGAGATATCGACTTTTTGGCACCTAAAATATCGATTTTTAGCATGTTTTTAGCCTATATTTTGAAAATATTCTAGCACTGAGTAGGCATGTACAGATCGCTTCTGGGACCCCAAAATATTGAATTTTCGGGTGTTTAGGGCCAGAATTTGAGATATAAACGGGTACAGAAAATGCATGCACATATCGACTTTTGCGCACCTAAAAGATCGATTTTCAGTATGTTTTTGGCCTTTATTTTGAAAATTCTCTAACACGGAGTAAGCATGTACAGATCGCCTCTGGGACCCCTAAATATCGAAATTTCGTTTGTTTTGGGAAGGAATTTGAGATATCGACTTTTTGGCACCTAAAAGATCGATTTTTAGCATGTTGTTAGCCTATATTTTGAAAATATTCTAGCACTGAGTAGGCATGTACAGATCGCTTCTGGGACCCCAAAATATCGAATTTTCGGGTGTTTTGAGCCTGAATTTGAGATATAAACGAGTACAGAAGATGCATGCACATATCGACTTTTAGGCACATAAAAGATCGATTTTCAGTATGTTTTTGGCCTGTATTTTGAAAATACTATAACACGGAGTAGGCATGTACAGATCCCTTCTGGGACCCCTAAATATCGAATTTTAGGGTGTTTTGGGACTGAATTTGAGATATCGACTTTTTGGCACCTAAAATATCGATTTTTAGCATGTTTTTAGCCTATATTTTGAAAATATTCTAGCACTGAGTAGGCATGTACAGATTGCTTCTGGGACCCCAAAATATCGAATTTTCGGGTGTTTTGAGCCTGAATTTGAGATATAAACGTGTACAGAAGATACATGCACATATTGACTTTGGGCATCTAAAATATCGATTATCAGCATGTTTTGAGCATGTATTTTGAAAATACTCTAGCAATGAGTAGGCATGTACAGATCGCTTCTGGGACCCCAAAATATCGAATTTTCGGGTGTTTAGGGCCAGAATTTGAGATATAAACGGGTACAGAAGATGCATGCACATATCGACTTTTGTGCTTTTAAAAGATCGATTTTCAGTATGTTTTTGGCCTGTATTTTGAGAATACTCTAGCACTGAGTAGGCATGTACAGATCGCTTCTGGGACCCCTAAATATCGAATTTTCGGGTGTATTGGGACTGAATTTGAGATATCGAGTTTTTGGCACCTAAAATATCGATTTTTAGCATGTTTTTAGCCTATATTTTGAAAATATTCTAGCACTGAGTAGGCATGTACAGATTGCTTCTGGGACCCAAAAATATCGAATTTTCGGGTGTTTTGAGCCTGAATTTGAGATATAAACGGGTACAGAAGATGCATGCACATATCGACTTTTGGGCACCTAAAATATCGATTTTGAGCATGTTTTGAGCCTATATTTTGAAAATATTCTAGCACTGAGTAGGCATGTACAGATTGCTTCTGGGACCCCAAAATATCGAATTTTAGGGTGTTTTGAGCCTGAATTTGAGATATAAACGAGTATAGAAGATGCATACACATATTGACTTAGGGCACCAAAAATATCGATTTTGAGCATGTTTTGGGCCTGAATTTTGAAAATACTCTAACACGGAGTAGGCATGTACAGATCGCTTCTGGGACCCCAAAATATCGAATTTTCGGGTGTTTAGGGCCAGAATTTGAGATATAAACGCGTACAGAAGATGCATGCACATATCGACTTTTGGGCACCTAAAAGATCGATTTTCAGTATGTTTTTGGCCTGTATATTGAAAATACTCTAACACGGAGTAGGCATGTACAGATCGCTTCTGGGACCCCTAAATATCGAAGTTTCGGGTGTTTTGGGACTGAATTTGAGATATCGACTTTTTGGCACCTAAAATATCGATTTTTAGCATGTTTTTAGCCTATATTTTGAAAATATTCTAGCACTGAGTAGGCATGTACAGATCGCTTCTGGGACCCCAAAATATTGAATTTTCGGGTGTTTAGGGCCAGAATTTGAGATATAAACGGGTACAGAAAATGCATGCACATATCGACTTTTGCGCACCTAAAAGATCGATTTTCAGTATGTTTTTGGCCTTTATTTTGAAAATTCTCTAACACGGAGTAAGCATGTACAGATCGCCTCTGGGACCCCTAAATATCGAATTTTCGTTTGTTTTGGGAAGGAATTTGAGATATCGACTTTTTGGCACCTAAAAGATCGATTTTTAGCATGTTGTTAGCCTATATTTTGAAAATATTCTAGCACTGAGTAGGCATGTACAGATCGCTTCAGGGACCCCAAAATATTGAATTTTCGGGTGTTTAGGGCCAGAATTTGAGATATAAACGGGTACAGAAAATGCATGCACTTATCGACTTTTGCGCACCTAAAAGATCGATTTTCAGTATGTTTTTGGCCTGTATTTTGAAAATTCTCTAACACGGAGTAAGCATGTACAGATCGCCTCTGGGACCCCTAAATATCGAATTTTCGGGTGTTTTGGGACTGAATTTTAGATATCGACTTTTTGGCACCTAAAAGATCGATTTTTAGCATGTTTTTAGCCTATATTTTGAAAATATTCTAGCACTGAGTATGCATGTACAGATTGCTTCTGGGACCCCAAAATATTGAATTTTCGGGTGTTTTGAGCCTGAATTTGAGATGTAAACGGGTACAGAAGATACATGCACATATTGACTTTGGGCATCTAAAATATCGATTTTCAGCATGTTTTGAGCATGTATTTTGAAAATACTCTAGCACTGAGTAGGCATGTACAGATCGCTTCTGGGACCCCAAAATATCGAATTTTCGGGTGTTTAGGGCCAGAATTTGAGATATAAACGGGTACAGAAGATGCATGCACATATCGACTTTTGGACTACTAAAAGATCGATTTTCAGTATGTTTTTGGCCTGTATTTTGAAAATACTCTAGCACGGAGTAGGCATGTACAGATCCCTTCTGGGACCCCTAAATATCGAATTTTAGGGTGGTTTGGGACTGAATTTGAGATATCGAGTTTTTGGCACCTAAAATATCGATTTTTAGCATGTTTTTAGCCTATATTTTGAAAATATTCTAGCACTGAGTAGGCATGTACAGATTGCTTCTGGGACCCAAAAATATGGAATTTTCGGGTGTTTTGAGCCTGAATTTGAGATATAAACGGGTACAAAAGATGCATGTACATATCGACTTTTGGGCACCTAAAATATCGATTTTCAGCATGTTTTGAGCCTATATTTTGAAAATATTCTAGCACTGGGTAGGCATGTACAGATCGCTTCTGGGACCCCAAAATATCGAATTTTCAGGTGTTTTGAGCCTGAATTTGAGATATAAACGAGTATAGAAGATGCATACACATATTGACTTAGGGCACCAAAAATATCGATTTTGAGCATGGTTTGGGCCTGAATTTTGAAAATACTCTAACACGGAGTAGGCATGTACAGATCGCTTCTGGGACCCCAAAATATCGAATTTTCGGGTGTTTAGGGCCAGAATTTGAGATATAAACGCGTACAGAAGATGCATGCACATATCGACTTTTGGGCACCTAAAAGATCGATTTTCAGTATGTTTTTGGCCTGTATTTTGAAAATACTCTAACACGGAGTAGGCATGTACAGATCGCTTCTGGGACCCCTAAATATCGAAGTTTCGGGTGTTTTGGGACTGAATTTGAGATATCGACTTTTTGGCACCTAAAATATCGATTTTTAGCATGTTTTTAGCCTATATTTTGAAAATATTCTAGCACTGAGTAGGCATGTACAGATTGCTTCTGGGACCCAAAAATATTGAATTTTCGGGTGTTTAGGGCCAGAATTTGAGATATAAACGGGTACAGAAAATGCATTCACATATCGACTTTAGCGCACCTAAAAGATCGATTTTCAGTATGTTTTTGGCCTTTATTTTGAAAATTCTCTAACACGGAGTAAGCATGTACAGATTGCTTCTGGGACCCCATAATATTGAATTTTCGGGTGTTTTGAGCCTGAATTTGATATGTAAACGGGTACAAAAGATGCATGCACATATCGACTTTTGGGCACCTAAAATATCGATTTTGAGCATGTTTTTAGCCTATATATTGAAAACATTCTAGCACTGAGTAGGCATGTACAGATCGCTTCTGGGACCCCAAAATATCGAATTTTCGGGTGTTTAGGGCCAGAATTTGAGATATAAACGGGTACAGAAGATGCATGCACATATCGACTTTTGGGCACCTAAAAGATCGATTTTCAGTATGTTTTTGGCCTGTATTTTGAAAATACTCTAACACGGAGTAGGCATGTACAGATCCCTTCTGGGACCCCTAAATATCGAATTTTCGGGTGTTTTGGGACTGAATTTGAGATATCGACTTTTTGGCACCTAAAATATCGATTTTTAGCATGTTTTTAGCCTATAATTTGAAAATATTCTAGCACTGAGTAGGCATGTACAGATTGCTTCTGGGACCCCAAAATATTGAATTTTCGGGTGTTTTGAGCCTGAATTTGAGATATAAACGGGTACAGAAGATACATGCACATATTGACTTTTAGCATCTAAAATATCGATTTTCAGCATGTTTAGGGCCTGTATTTTGACAAATACTCTAACACGGAGTAGGCATGTACAGATCGCTTCTGGGACCCCAAAATATCGAATTTTCGGGTGTTTAGGGCCAGAATTTGAGATATAAACGCGTACAGAAGATGCATGCACATATCGACTTTTGGGCACCTAAAAGATCGATTTTCAGTATGTTTTTGGCCTGTATTTTGAAAATACTCTAAAACGGAGTAGGCATGTACAGATCGCTTCTGGGACCCTTATATATCGAAGTTTCGGGTGTTTTGGGACTGAATTTGAGATATCGACTTTTTGGCACCTAAAATATCGATTTTTAGCATGTTTTCAGCCTATATTTTGAAAATATTCTAGCACTGAGTAGGCATGTACAGATCGCTTCTAGAACCCCAAAATATTGAATTTTCGGGTGTTTAGGGCCAGAATTTGAGATATAAACGGGTACAGAAAATGCATGCACTTATCGACTTTTGCGCACCTAAAAGATCGATTTTCACTATGTTTTTGGCCTGTATTTTGAAAATTCTCTAACACGGAGTAAGCATGAACAGATCGCCTCTGGGCCCCCTAAATATCGAATTTTCGGGTGTTTTGGGACTGAATTTGAGATATCGACTTTTTGGCACCTAAAAGATCGATTTTTAGCATGTTTTTAGCCTATATTTTGAAAATATTCTAGCACTGAGTATGCATGTACAGATTGCTTCTGGGACCCCAAAATATTGAATTTTCGGGTGTTTTGAGCCTGAATTTGAGATGTAAACGGGTACAGAAGATACATACACATATTGACTTTGGGCATCTAAAATATCGATTTTTAGCATGTTTTGACCCTATATTTTGAAAATATTTTAACACTGAGTAGGCATGTACAGATCGCTTCTGGGACCCCAAAATATCGAATTTTCGGGTGTTTAGGGCCAGAATTTGAGATATAAACGGGTACAGAAGTTGCATGCACATATCGACTTTTGGGCTTCTAAAAGATCGATTTTCAGTATGTTTTTGGCCTGTATTTTGAAAATACTCTAGCACGGAGTAGGCATGTACAGATCGCTTCTGGGACCCCTAAATATCGAATTTTCGGGTGTTTTGGGACTGAATTTGAGATATCGACTTTTTGGCACCTAAAATATCGATTTTTAGCATGTTTTTAGCCTATATTTTGAAAATATTCTAGCACTGAGTAGGCATGTACAGATCGCTTCTGGGACCCCAAAATATTGAATTTTCGGGTGTTTTGAGCCTGAATTTGAGATATAAACGGGTACAGAAGATACATGCACATATTGACTTTGGGCATCTAAAATATCGATTTTCAGCATGTTTTGAGCATGTATTTTGAAAATACTCTAGCACTGAGTAGGCATGTACAGATCGCTTCTGGGACCCCAAAATATCGAATTTTCGGGTGTTTAGGGCCAGAATTTAAGATATAAACGGGTACAGAAGTTGCATACACATATCGACTTTTGGGCTTCTAAAAGATCGATTTTCAGTTTGTTTTTGGCCTGTATTTTGAAAATACTCTAGCACGGAGTAGGCATGTACAGTTCGCTTCTGGGACCCCTAAATATCGAATTTTCAGGTGTTTTGGGACTGAATTTGAGATATCGAGTTTTTGGCACCTAAAATATCGATTTTTAGCATGTTTTTAGCCTATATTTTTAAAATATTCTAGCACTGAGTAGGCATGTACAGATTGCTTCTGGGACCCAAAAATATCGAATTTTCGGGTGTTTTGAGCCTGAATTTAAGATATAAACGGGTACAGAAGATGCATGCACATATCGACTTTTGGGCACCTAAAATATCGATTTTGAGCATGTTTTGAGCCTATATTTTGAAAACATTCTAGCACTGAGTAGGCATGTACAGATCGCTTCTGGGACCCCAGAATATCGAATTTTCGCGTGTTTTGAGCCTGAATTTGAGATATAAACGAGTATAGAAGATGCATACACATATTGACTTAGGGCACCAAAAATATCGATTTTGAGCATGTTTTGGGCCTGAATTTTGAAAATACTCTAACACGGAGTAGGCATGTACAGATCGCTTCTGCGACCCCAAAATATCGAATTTTCGGGTGTTTAGGGCCTGAATTTGAGATATAAACGCGTAAAGAAGATGCATGCACATATCGACTTTTGGGCACCTAAAAGATCGATTTTCAGTATGTTTTTGGCCTGTATTTTGAAAATACTCTAACACGGAGTAGGCATGTACAGATCGCTTCTGGGACCCCTAAATATCGAAGTTTCGGATGTTTTGGGACTGAATTTGAGATATCGACTTTTTGGCACCTAAAATATCGATTTTTAGCATGTTTTTAGCCTATATTTTGAAAATATTCTAGCACTGAGTAGGCATGTACAGATCGCTTCTGGGACCCCAAAATATTGAATTTTTGGGTGTTTAGGGCCAGAATTTCTTATATAAACGGGTACAGAAAATGCATGCACATATCGACTTTTGCGCACCTAAAAGATCGATTTTCAGTATGTTTTTGGCCTTTATTTTGAAAATTCTCTAACACGGACTAAGCATGTACAGATCGCCTCTGGGACCCCTAAATATCGAATTTTCGTTTGTTTTGGGAAGGAATTTGAGATATCGACTTTTTGGCACCTAAAAGATCGATTTTTAGCATGTTTTTAGCCTATATTTTGAAAATATTCTAGCACTGAGTATGCATGTACAGATTGCTTCTGGGACCCAAAAATATTGAATTTTCGGGTGTTTTGAGCCTGAATTTGAGATGTAAACGGGTACAAAAGATGCATGCACATATCGACTTTTGGGCACCTAAAATATCGATTTTGAGCATGTTTTTAGCCTATATATTGAAAACATTCTAGCACTGAGTAGGCATATACAGATCGCTTCTGGGACCCCAAAATATCGAATTTTCGGGTGTTTAGGGCCAGAATTTGAGATATAAACGGGTACAGAAGATGCATGCACATATCGACTTTTGGGCACATAAAAGATCGATTTTCAGTATGTTTTTGGCATGTATTTTGAAAATACTCTAACACGGAGTAGGCATGTACAGATCCCTTCTGGGACCCCTAAATATCGAATTTTCGGGTGTTTTGGGACTGAATTTGAGATATCGACTTTTTGGCACCTAAAATATCGATTTTTAGGATGTTTTTAGCCTATATTTTGAAAATATTCTAGCACTGAGTATGCATGTACAGATTGCTTCTGGGACCCCAAAATATTGAATTTTCGGGTGTTTTGAGCCTGAATTTGAGATGTAAACGGGTACAGAAGATACATGCACATATTGACTTTGGGCATCTAAAATATCGATTTTTAGCATGTTTTGACCCTATATTTTGAAAATATTCTAACACTGAGTAGGCATGTACAGATCGCTTCTGGGACCCCAAAATATCGAATTTTCGGGTGTTTAGGGCCAGAATTTGAGATATAAACGGGTACAGAAGTTGCATGCACATATCGACTTTTGGGCTTCTAAAAGATCGATTTTCAGTATGTTTTTGGCCTGTATTTTGAAAATACTCTAGCACGGAGTAGGCATGTACAGATCGCTTCTGGGACCCCTAAATATCGAATTTTCGGGTGTTTTGGGACTGAATTTGAGATATCGGCTTTTTGGCACCTAAAATATCGATTTTTAGCATGTTTTTAGCCTATATTTTGAAAATATTCTAGCACTGAGTAGGCATGTACAGATTGCTTCTGGGACCCCAAAATATTGAATTTTCGGGTGTTTTGAGCCTGAATTTGAGATATAAACGGGTACAGAAGATACATGCACATATTGACTTTGGGCATCTAAAATATCGATTTTGAGCATGTTTTGAGCCTATATTTTGAAAACATTCTAGCACTGAGTAGGCATGTACAGATCGCTTCTGGGACCCCAAAATATTGAATTTTCGGGTGTTTAGGGCCAGAATTTCTTATATAAACGGGTACAGAAAATGCATGCACATATCGACTTTTGCGCACCTAAAAGATCGATTTTCAGTATGTTTTTGGTCTTTATTTTGAAAAGTCTCTAACACGGACTAAGCATGTACAGATCGCCTCTGGGACCCCTAAATATCGAATTTTCGTTTGTTTTGGGAAGGAATTTGAGATATCGACTTTTTGGCACCTAAAAGATCGATTTTTAGCATGTTTTTAGCCTATATTTTGAAAATATTCTAGCACTGAGTATGCATGTACAGATTGCTTCTGGGACCCCAAAATATTGAATTTTCGGGTGTTTTGAGCCTGAATTTGAGATGTAAACGGGTACAGAAGATACATACACATATTGACTTTGGGCATCTAAAATATCGATTTTTAGCATGTTTTGACCCTATATTTTGAAAATATTTTAACACTGAGTAGGCATGTACAGATCGCTTCTGGGACCCCAAAATATCGAATTTTCGGGTGTTTAGGGCCAGAATTTGAGATATAAACGGGTACAGAAGTTGCATGCACATATCGACTTTTGGGCTTCTAAAAGATCGATTTTCAGTATGTTTTTGGCCTGTATTTTGAAAATACTCTAGCACGGAGTAGGCATGTACAGATCGCTTCTGGGACCCCTAAATATCGAATTTTCGGGTGTTTTGGGACTGAATTTGAGATATCGACTTTTTGGCACCTAAAATATCGATTTTTAGCATGTTTTTAGCCTATATTTTGAAAATATTCTAGCACTGAGTAGGCATGTACAGATTGCTTCTAGGACCCCAAAATATTGAATTTTCGGGTGTTTTGAGCCTGAATTTGAGATATAAACGGGTACAGAAGATACATGCACATATTGACTTTGGGCATCTAAAATATCGATTTTCAGCATGTTTTGAGCATGTATTTTGAAAATACTCTAGCACTGAGTAGGCATGTACAGATCGCTTCTGGGACCCCAAAATATCGAATTTTCGGGTGTTTAGGGCCAGAATTTAAGATATAAACGGGTACAGAAGTTGCATACACATATCGACTTTTGGGCTTCTAAAAGATCGATTTTCAGTTTGTTTTTGGCCTGTATTTTGAAAATACTCTAGCACGGAGTAGGCATGTACAGTTCGCTTCTGGGACCCCTAAATATCGAATTTTCAGGTGTTTTGGGACTGAATTTGAGATATCGAGTTTTTGGCACCTAAAATATCGATTTTTAGCATGTTTTTAGCCTATATTTTTAAAATATTCTAGCACTGACTAGGCATGTACAGATTGCTTCTGGGACCCAAAAATATCGAATTTTCGGGTGTTTTGAGCCTGAATTTAAGATATAAACGGGTACAGAAGATGCATGCACATATCGACTTTTGGGCACCTAAAATATCGATTTTGAGCATGTTTTGAGCCTATATTTTGAAAACATTCTAGCACTGAGTAGGCATGTACAGATTGCTTCTGGGACCCCAGAATATCGAATTTTCGCGTGTTTTGAGCATGAATTTGAGATATAAACGAGTATAGAAGATGCATACACATATTGACTTAGGGCACCAAAAATATCGATTTTGAGCATGTTTTGGGCCTGAATTTTGAAAATACTCTAACACGGAGTAGGCATGTACAGATCGCTTCTGCGACCCCAAAATATCGAATTTTCGGGTGTTTAGGGCCTGAATTTGAGATATAAACGCGTAAAGAAGATGCATGCACATATCGACTTTTGGGCACCTAAAAGATCGATTTTCAGTATGTTTTTGGCCTGTATTTTGAAAATACTCTAACACGGAGTAGGCATGTACAGATCGCTTCTGGGACCCCTAAATATCGAAGTTTCGGATGTTTTGGGACTGAATTTGAGATATCGACTTTTTGGCACCTAAAATATCGATTTTTAGCATGTTTTTAGCCTATATTTTGAAAATATTCTAGCACTGAGTAGGCATGTACAGATCGCTTCTGGGACCCCAAAATATTGAATTTTCGGGTGTTTAGGGCCAGAATTTCTTATATAAACGGGTACAGAAAATGCATGCACATATCGACTTTTGCGCACCTAAAAGATCGATTTTCAGTATGTTTTTGGCCTTTATTTTGAAAATTCTCTAACACGGACTAAGCATGTACAGATCGCCTCTGGGACCCCTAAATATCGAATTTTCGTTTGTTTTGGGAAGGAATTTGAGATATCGACTTTTTGGCACCTAAAAGATCGATTTTTAGCATGTTTTTAGCCTATATTTTGAAAATATTCTAGCACTGAGTATGCATGTACAGATTGCTTCTGGGACCCAAAAATATTGAATTTTCGGGTGTTTTGAGCCTGAATTTGAGATGTAAACGGGTACAAAAGATGCATGCACATATCGACTTTTGGGCACCTAAAATATCGATTTTGAGCATGTTTTTAGCCTATATATTGAAAACATTCTAGCACTGAGTAGGCATATACAGATCGCTTCTGGGACCCCAAAATATCGAATTTTCGGGTGTTTAGGGCCAGAATTTGAGATATAAACGGGTACAGAAGATGCATGCACATATCGACTTTTGGGCACCTAAAAGATCGATTTTCAGTATGTTTTTGGCATGTATTTTGAAAATACTCTAACACGGAGTAGGCATGTACAGATCCCTTCTGGGACCCCTAAATATCGAATTTTCGGGTGTTTTGGGACTGAATTTGAGATATCGACTTTTTGGCACCTAAAATATCGATTTTTAGGATGTTTTTAGCCTATATTTTGAAAATATTCTAGCACTGAGTATGCATGTACAGATTGCTTCTGGGACCCCAAAATATTGAATTTTCGGGTGTTTTGAGCCTGAATTTGAGATGTAAACGGGTACAGAAGATACATGCACATATTGACTTTGGGCATCTAAAATATCGATTTTTAGCATGTTTTGACCCTATATTTTGAAAATATTCTAACACTGAGTAGGCATGTACAGATCGCTTCTGGGACCCCAAAATATCGAATTTTCGGGTGTTTAGGGCCAGAATTTGAGATATAAACGGGTACAGAAGTTGCATGCACATATCGACTTTTGGGCTTCTAAAAGATCGATTTTCAGTATGTTTTTGGCCTGTATTTTGAAAATACTCTAGCACGGAGTAGGCATGTACAGATCGCTTCTGGGACCCCTAAATATCGAATTTTCGGGTGTTTTGGGACTGAATTTGAGATATCGACTTTTTGGCACCTAAAATATCGATTTTTAGCATGTTTTTAGCCTATATTTTGAAAATATTCTAGCACTGAGTAGGCATGTACAGATTGCTTCTGGGACCCCAAAATATTGAATTTTCGGGTGTTTTGAGCCTGAATTTGAGATATAAACGGGTACAGAAGATACATGCACATATTGACTTTGGGCATCTAAAATATCGATTTTGAGCATGTTTTGAGCCTATATTTTGAAAACATTCTAGCACTGAGTAGGCATGTACAGATCGCTTCTGGGACCCCAAAATATTGAATTTTCGGGTGTTTAGGGCCAGAATTTCTTATATAAACGGGTACAGAAAATGCATGCACATATCGACTTTTGCGCACCTAAAAGATCGATTTTCAGTATGTTTTTGGTCTTTATTTTGAAAAGTCTCTAACACGGACTAAGCATGTACAGATCGCCTCTGGGACCCCTAAATATCGAATTTTCGTTTGTTTTGGGAAGGAATTTGTGATATCGACTTTTTGGCACCTAAAAGATTGATTTTTAGCATGTTTTTAGCCTATATTTTGAAAATATTCTAGCACTGAGTATGCATGTACAGATTGCTTCTGGGACCCCAAAATATTGAATTTTCGGGTGTTTTGAGCCTGAATTTGAGATGTAAACGGGTACAAAAGATGCATGCACATATCGACTTTTGGGCACCTAAAATATCGATTTTGAGCATGTTTTTAGCCTATATATTGAAAACATTCTAGCACTGAGTAGGCATGTACAGATCGCTTCTTGGACCCCAAAATATCGAATTTTCGGGTGTTTAGGGCCAGAATTTGAGATATAAACGGGTACAGAAGATGCATGCACATATCGACTTTTGGGCACCTAAAAGATCGATTTTCAGTATGTTTTTGGCCTGTATTTTGAAAATACTCTAACACGGAGTAGGCATGTACAGATCCCTTCTGGGACCCCTAAATATCGAATTTTCGGGTGTTTTGGGACTGAATTTGAGATATCGACTTTTTGGCACCTAAAATATCGATTTTTAGCATGTTTTTAGCCTATATTTTGAAAATATTCTAGCACTGAGTAGGCATGTACAGATCGCTTCTGGGACCCCAAAATATTGAATTTTCGGGGGTTTAGAGCCAGAATTTGAGATATAAACGGGTACTGAACATGCATGCACATATCGACTTTTGGGCACCTAAAACATCGATTTTGAGCATGTTTTGGGTCAGTATTTTGAAAATACTCTAACACGGAGTACGCATGTACAGATCGCTTCTGGGACCCCAAAATATCGAATTTTCGGGTGTTGTTGGCCTGAATTTTAGATATCGCCTTTACGCACCTAAAATATCGATTTTTAGCATGTTTTGAGCCTATATTTTGAAAATATTCTAACACTGAGTAGGCATGTACAGATCGCTTCTGGGACCCCAAAATATCGAATTTTCGGGTGTTTTGAGCTTGAATTTAAGATATAAACGAGTACAGAAGATGCATGCACATATCGACTTATGGGCACCTAAAATATCGATATTGAGCATGTTTTGAGCCTATATTTTGAAAACATTCTAGCACTGAGTAGGCATGTACAGATCGCTTCTGGGACCCCAAAATATTGAATTTTCGGGTGTTTAGGGCCAGAATTTGAGATATAAAGGGTACAGAAGATGCATGTACATATCGACTTTTGGGCACCTAAAACATCGATTTTGAGCATGTTTTGGGTCTGTATATTGAAAATACTCTAACACGGAGTACGCATGTACAGATCACTTCTGGGACCCCTAAATATCGAAGTTTCGGGTGTTTTGGGACTGAATTTGAGATATAAACGGGTACAGAAGATACATGCACATATTGACTTTGGGCATCTAAAATATCGATTTTCAGCATGTTTTGGGCATGTAATTTGAAAATACTCTAGCACTGAGTAGGCATGTACAGATCGCTTCTGGGACCCCAAAATATCGAATTTTCGGGTGTTTACGGCCAGAATTTGTGATATAAACGGGTACAGAAGATGCATGCACATATCGACTTTTGGGCACCTAAAAGATCGATTTTCAGTATGTTTTTGGCCTTTATTTTGAAAAAACTCTAGCATGGAGTAGGCATGTACAGATCGCTTCTGGGACCCCTAAATATCGAATTTTCGGGTGTTTTGGGACTGAATTTGAGATATCGACTTTTTGGCACCTAAAATATCGATTTTTAGCATGTTTTTAGCCTATATTTTGAAAATATTCTAGCACTGAGTAGGCATGTACAGATTGCTTCTGGGACCCCAAAATATTGAATTTTCGGGTGTTTTGAGCCTGAATTTGAGATATAAACGGGTACAGAAGATACATGCACATATTGACTTTGGGCATCTAAAATATCGATTTTGAGCATGTTTTGAGCCTATATTTTGAAAACATTCTAGCACTGAGTAGGCATGTACAGATCGCTTCTGGGACCCCAAAATATTGAATTTTCGGGTGTTTAGGGCCAGAATTTCTTATATAAACGGGTACAGAAAATGCATGCACATATCGACTTTTGCGCACCTAAAAGATCGATTTTCAGTATGTTTTTGGTCTTTATTTTGAAAAGTCTCTAACACGGACTAAGCATGTACAGATCGCCTCTGGGACCCCTAAATATCGAATTTTCGTTTGTTTTGGGAAGGAATTTGTGATATCGACTTTTTGGCACCTAAAAGATTGATTTTTAGCATGTTTTTAGCCTATATTTTGAAAATATTCTAGCACTGAGTATGCATGTACAGATTGCTTCTGGGACCCCAAAATATTGAATTTTCGGGTGTTTTGAGCCTGAATTTGAGATGTAAACGGGTACAAAAGATGCATGCACATATCGACTTTTGGGCACCTAAAATATCGATTTTGAGCATGTTTTTAGCCTATATATTGAAAACATTCTAGCACTGAGTAGGCATGTACAGATCGCTTCTTGGACCCCAAAATATCGAATTTTCGGGTGTTTAGGGCCAGAATTTGAGATATAAACGGGTACAGAAGATGCATGCACATATCGACTTTTGGGCACCTAAAAGATCGATTTTCAGTATGTTTTTGGCCTGTATTTTGAAAATACTCTAACACGGAGTAGGCATGTACAGATCCCTTCTGGGACCCCTAAATATCGAATTTTCGGGTGTTTTGGGACTGAATTTGAGATATCGACTTTTTGGCACCTAAAATATCGATTTTTAGCATGTTTTTAGCCTATATTTTGAAAATATTCTAGCACTGAGTAGGCATGTACAGATCGCTTCTGGGACCCCAAAATATTGAATTTTCGGGGGTTTAGAGCCAGAATTTGAGATATAAACGGGTACTGAACATGCATGCACATATCGACTTTTGGGCACCTAAAACATCGATTTTGAGCATGTTTTGGGTCAGTATTTTGAAAATACTCTAACACGGAGTACGCATGTACAGATCGCTTCTGGGACCCCAAAATATCGAATTTTCGGGTGTTGTTGGCCTGAATTTTAGATATCGCCTTTACGCACCTAAAATATCGATTTTTAGCATGTTTTGAGCCTATATTTTGAAAATATTCTAACACTGAGTAGGCATGTACAGATCGCTTCAGGGACCCCAAAATATCGAATTTTCGGGTGTTTTGAGCTTGAATTTAAGATATAAACGAGTACAGAAGATGCATGCACATATCGACTTATGGGCACCTAAAATATCGATATTGAGCATGTTTTGAGCCTATATTTTGAAAACATTCTAGCACTGAGTAGGCATGTACAGATCGCTTCTGGGACCCCAAAATATTGAATTTTCGGGTGTTTAGGGCCAGAATTTGAGATATAAAGGGTACAGAAGATGCATGTACATATCGACTTTTGGGCACCTAAAACATCGATTTTGAGCATGTTTTGGGTCTGTATATTGAAAATACTCTAACACGGAGTACGCATGTACAGATCACTTCTGGGACCCCTAAATATCGAAGTTTCGGGTGTTTTGGGACTGAATTTGAGATATAAACGGGTACAGAAGATACATGCACATATTGACTTTGGGCATCTAAAATATCGATTTTCAGCATGTTTTGGGCATGTAATTTGAAAATACTCTAGCACTGAGTAGGCATGTACAGATCGCTTCTGGGACCCCAAAATATCGAATTTTCGGGTGTTTACGGCCAGAATTTGTGATATAAACGGGTACAGAAGATGCATGCACATATCGACTTTTGGGCACCTAAAAGATCGATTTTCAGTATGTTTTTGGCCTTTATTTTGAAAAAACTCTAGCATGGAGTAGGCATGTACAGATCGCTTCTGGGACCCCTAAATATCGAATTTTCGGGTGTTTTGGGACTGAATTTGAGATATCGACTTTTTGGCACCTAAAATATCGATTTTTAGCATGTTTTTAGCCTATATTTTGAAAATATTCTAGCACTGACTAGGCATGTACAGATTGCTTCTGGGACCCAAAAATATCGAATTTTCGGGTGTTTTGAGCTTGAATTTGAGATATAAACGGGTACAGAAGATGCATGCACATATCGACTTTTGGGCACCTAAAATATCGATTTTGAGCATGTTTTGAGCCTATATTTTGAAAACATTCTAGCACTGAGTAGGCATGTACAGATCGCTTCTGGGACCCCAAAATATCGAATTTTCGGGTGTTTTGAGCCTGAATTTGAGATATAAACGAGTATAGAAGATGTATACACATATTGACTTTGGGCACCAAAAATATCGATTTTCAGCATGTTTTGGGCCTTAATTTTGAAAATACTCTAACACGGAGTAGGCATGTACAGATAGCTTCTGGGACCCCAAAATATCGAATTTTCGGGTGTTTAGGGCCTGAATTTGAGATATCGCCTTTACGCACCTAAAATATCGATTTTTAGCATGTTTTGAGACTATATTTTGAAAATATTCTAGCACTGAGTAGGCATGTACAGATTGCTTCTGGGACCCCAAAATATCGAATTTTCGGGTGTTTTATGCCTGAATTTGAGATATAAACGGTTACAGAAGATACATGCACATATTGACTTTGGGCATCTAAAATATCGATTTTCAGCATGTTTTGGGCATGTATTTTGAAAATACTCTAACACGGAGTAGGCATGTACAGATCGCTTCTGGGACCCCAAAATATTGAATTTTCTGGTGTTTTGAGCCTGAATTTGAGATGTAAACGGGTACAGAAGATACATGCACATATTGACTTTGGGCATCTAAAATATCGATTTTTAGCATGTTTTGACCCTATATTTTGAAAATATTCTAACACTGAGTAGGCATGTACAGATCGCTTCTGGGACCCCAAAATATCGAATTTTCGGGTGTTTAGGGCCAGAATTTGAGATATAAACGGGTACAGAAGTTGCATGCACATATCGACTTTTGGGCTTCTAAAAGATCGATTTTCAGTATGTTTTTGGCCTGTATTTTGAAAATACTCTAGCACGGAGTAGGCATGTACAGATCGCTTCTTTGACCCCTAAATATCGAATTTTCGGGTGTTTTGGGACTGAATTTGAGATATCGACTTTTTGGCACCTAAAATATCGATTTTTAGCATGTTTTTAGCCTATATTTTGAAAATATTCAAGCACTGAGTAGGCATGTACAGATTGATTCTGGGACCCCAAAATATTGAATTTTCGGGTGTTTTGAGCCTGAATTTGAGATATAAACGGGTACAGAAAATGCATGCACATATCGACTTTTGCGCACCTAAAAGATCGATTTTCAGTATGTTTTTGGCCTTTATTTTGAAAAGTCTCTAACACGGACTAAGCATGTACAGATCGCCTCTGGGACCCCTAAATATCGAATTTTCGTTTGTTTTGGGAAGGAATTTGAGATATCGACTTTTTGGCACCTAAAAGATCGATTTTTAGCATGTTTTTAGCCTATATTTTGAAAATATTCTAGCACTGAGTATGCATGTACAGATTGCTTCTGGGACCCCAAAATATTGAATTTTCGGGTGTTTTGAGCCTGAATTTGAAATGTAAACGGGTACAAAAGATGCATGCACATATCGACTTTTGGGCACCTAAAATATCGATTTTGAGCATGTTTTTAGCCTATATATTGAAAACATTCTAGCACTGAGTAGGCATGTACAGATCGCTTCTGGGACCCCAAAATATCGAATTTTCGGGTGTTTAGGGCCAGAATTTGAGATATAAACGGGTACAGAAGATGCATGCACATATCGACTTTTGGGCACCTAAAAGATCGATTTTCAGAATGTTTTTGGCCTGTATTTTGAAAATACTCTAACACGGAGTAGGCATGTACAGATCCCTTCTGGGACCCCTAAATATCGAATTTTCGGGTGTTTTGGGACTGAATTTGAGATATCGACTTTTTGGCACCTAAAATATCGATTTTTAGCATATTTTTACCCTATATTTTGAAAATATTCTAGCACTGAGTAGGCATGTACAGATCGCTTCTGGGACCCCAAAATATTGAATTTTCGGGGGTTTAGGGCCAGAATTTGAGATATAAACGGGTACTGAACATGCATGCTCATATCGACTTTTGGGCACCTAAAACATCGATTTTGAGCATGTTTTGGGTCAGTATTTTGAAAATACTCTAACACGGAGTACGCATGTACAGATCGCTTCTGGGACCCCAAAATATCGAATTTTCGGGTGTTGTTGGCCTGAATTTTAGATATCGCCTTTACGCACCTAAAATATCGATTTTTAGCAGGTTTTGAGCCTATATTTTGAAAATATTCTAACACTGAGTAGGCATGTACAGATCGCTTCTGGGACCCCAAAATATCGAATTTTCGGGTGTTTTGAGCTTGAATTTAAGATATAAACGAGTACAGAAGATGCATGCACATATCGACTTATGGGCACCTAAAATATCGATTTTGAGCATGTTTTGAGCCTATATTTTGAAAACATTCTAGCACTGAGTAGGCATGTACAGATCGCTTCTGGGACCCCAAAATATTGAATTTTCGGGTGTTTAGGGCCAGAATTTGAGATATAAAGGGTACAGAAGATGCATGTACATATCGACTTTTGGGCACCTAAAACATCGATTTTGAGCATGTTTCGGGTCTGTATATTGAAAATACTCTAACACGGAGTACGCATGTACAGATCACTTCTGGGACCCCTAAATATCGAAGTTTCGGGTGTTTTGGGACTGAATTTGAGATATAAACGGGTACAGAAGATACATGCACATATTGACTTTGGGCATCTAAAATATCGATTTTCAGCATGTTTTGGGCATGTATTTTGAAAATACTCTAGCACTGAGTAGGCATGTACAGATCGCTTCTGGGACCCCAAAATATCGAATTTTCGGGTGTTTACGGCCAGAATTTGTGATATAAACGGGTACAGAAGATGCATGCACATATCGACTTATGGGCACCTAAAAGATCGATTTTCAGTATGTTTTTGGCCTTTATTTTGAAAATACTCTAGCACGGAGTAGGCATGTACAGATCGCTTCTGGGACCCCTAAATATCGAATTTTCGGGTGTTTAGGGCCTGAATTTGAGATATCGCCTTTACGCACCTAAAATATCGATTTTTAGCATGTTTTGAGCCTATATTTTGAAAATATTCTAGCACTGAGTAGGCATGTACAGATTGCTTCTGGGACCCCAAAATATCGAATTTTCGGGTGTTTTGAGCCTGAATTTGAGATATAAACGGTTACAGAAGATACATGCACATATTGACTTTGGGCATCTAAAATATCGATTTTCAGCATGTTTTGGGCATGTATTTTGAAAATACTCTAACACGGAGTAGGCATGTACAGATCGCTTCTGGGACCCCAAAATATCGAATTTTCGGGTGTTTTGAGCCTGAATTTGAGATATAAACGGATACTGAAGATGCATGCACATATCGACTTTTTGGCACCTAAAACATCGATTTTGAGCATGTTTTGGGCCTGTATTTTGTAAATACTCTAACTCGGAGTAGGCATGTACAGATCGCTTCTAGGACCCCATAATATCGAATTTTCGGGTGTTTAGGGCCAGAATTTGAGATATAAACGGGTACAGAAGATGCATGCACATATCGACTTTTGGGCACCTAAAATATCGATTTTCAGTATGTTTTTGGCCTGTATTTAGAAAATACTCTAACACGGAGTAGGCATGTAAAGATCCCTTCTGGGACCCCTAAATATTGAATTTTCGGGTGTTTTGGGACTGAATTTGAGATATCGAGTTTTTGGCACCTAAATTATCGATTTTTAGCATGTTTTTAGCCTATATTTTGAAAATATTTTAGCACTGAGTAGGCATGTACAGATTGCTTCTGGGACCCCAAAATATTGAATTTTCGGGTGTTTTGAGCCTGAATTTGAGATATAAACGGGTACAGAAGATACGTGCACATATTGACTTTGGGCATCTAAAATATCGATTTTCAGCATGTTTTGGGCCTTAATTTTGAAAATACTCTAACACGGAGTAGGCATGTACAGATCGCTTCTGGGACCCCAAAATATCGAATTTTCGGGTGTTTTGAGCTTTAATTTGAGATATAAACGGGTACTGAACATGCATGCACATATCGACTTTTGGGCACCTAACACATCGATTTTGAGCATGTTTTGGGCCTGTATTTTGAAAATAATCTAACACGGAGTACGCATGTACAGATCGCTTCTGGGACCCCAAAATATCGAATTTTCGGGTGTTTTGGGCCTGAATTTGAGATATCGCCTTTACGCACCTAAAATATCGATTTTTAGCATGTTTTGAGCCTATATTTTGAAAATATTCTAGCACTGAGTAGGCATGTACAGATCGCTTCTGGGACCCCAAAATATCGAATTTTCGGGTGTTTTGAGCTTGAATTTAAAATATAAACGAGTACAGAAGATGCATGCACATATCGACTTTTGGGCACCTAAAATATCGATTTTGAGCATGTTTTGAGCCTATATTTTGAAAACATTCTTGCACTGAGTAGGCATGTACAGATCGCTTATGGGACCCCAAAATATTGAATTTTCGGGTGTTTAGGGCCAGAATTTGAGATATAAAGGGTACAGAAGATGCATGCACATATCGAATTTTTGGCACCTAAAATATCGATTTTCAGTATGTTTTTGGCCTGTATTTTGAAAATACTCTAACACGGAGTAGGCATGTACAGATCGCTTCTGGGACCCCTAAATATCGAATTTTCGGGTGTTTTGGGACTGAATTTGAGATATCGACTTTTTGGCACCTAAAATATCGATTTTTAGCATGTTTTTAGCCTATATTTTGAAAATATTCTAGCACTGAGCATGTACAGATTGCTTCTGGGACCCCAAAATATTGAATTTTCGGGTGTTTTGAGCCTGAATTTGAGATATAAACGGGTACAGAAGATACATGCACATATCGACTTTTGGCACTTAAAATATCGATTTTGAGCATGTTTTGAGCCTATATTTTGAAAACATTCTAGCACTGAGTAGGCATGTACAGATCGCTTCTAGGACCCCAAAATAGCGAATTTTAGGGTGTTTTGAGCCTGAATTTGAGATATAAACGAGTATAGAAGATGCATACACATATTGACTTTGGGCACCAAAAATATCGATTTTCAGCATGTTTTGGGCCTTAATTTTGAAAATACTCTAACACGGAGTAGGCATGTACAGATCGCTTCTGGGACCCCAAAATATCGAATTTTCGGGTGTTTTGGGCCTGAATTTGAGATATCGCCTTTACGCACCTAAAATATCGATTTTTAGCATGTTTTGAGCCTATATTTTGAAAATATTCTAGCATTGAGTAGGCATGTACAGATCGCTTCTGGGACCCCAAAATATCGAATTTTCGGGTATTTTGAGCTTGAATTTAAGATATAAACGAGTACAGAAAATGCATGCACATATCGACTTTTGGGCACCTAAAATATCGATTTTCAGTATGTTTTTGGGCTGTATTTTGAAAACATTCTTGCACTGAGTAAGCATGTACAGATCGCTTCTGGGACCCCAAAATATTGAATTTTCGGGTGTTTAGGGCCAGAATTTGAGATATAAAGGGTACAGAAGATGCATGCACATATCGAATTTTTGGCACCTAAAATATCGATTTTCAGTATGTTTTTGGCCTGTATTTTGAAAATACTCTAACACGGAGTAGGCATGTACAGATCGCTTCTGGGACCCCTAAATATCGAATTTTCGGGTGTTTTGGGACTGAATTTGAGATATCGACTTTTTGGCACCTAAAATATCGATTTATAGCATGTTTTTAAAAAACCTATATTTTGAAAATATTCTAGCACTGAGCATGTACAGATTGCTTCTGGGACCCCAAAATATTGAATTTTCGGGTGTTTTGAGCCTGAATTTGAAATATAAACTGGTACAGAAGATACATGCACATATCGACTTTTGACACTTAAAATATCGATTTTGAGCATGTTTTGAGCCTTAATTTTGAAAATACTCTAACACGGAGTAGGCATGTACAGATTGCTTCTGGGACCCAAAAATATAGAATTTTCGGGTGTTTTGAGCCTGAATTTGAGATATAAACGGGTACAGAAGATGCATGCACATATCGACTTTTGGGCACCTAAAATATCGATTTTGAGCATGTTTTGAGCCTATATTTTGAAAACATTCTAGCACTGAGTAGGCATGTACAGATCGCTTCTGGGACCCCAAAATATCGAATTTTCGGGTGTTTTGAGCCTGAATTTGAGTTATAAACGAGTATAGAAGATGCATACACATATTGACTTTGGGCACCAAAAATATCGATTTTCAGCATGTTTTGGGCCTTAATTTCGAAAATACTCTTACACGGAGTAGGCATGTATAGATCGCTTCTGGGACCACAAAATATCGAATTTTCGGGTGTTTAGGACCAGAATTTGAGATATAAACTCGTACAGAAGATGCATGCACAGATCGACTTTTGGGCACCTAAAAGGTCGATTTTCAGTATGTTTTTGGCCTGTATTTTGAAAATACTCTAACACGGAGTAGGCATGTACAGATCGCTTCTGAGACCCCTAAATATCGAAGTTTCGGGTGTTTTGGGACTGAATTTGAGATATCGACTTTTTGGCACCTAAAATATCGATTTTTAGCATGTTTTAGCCTATATTTTGAAAATATTCTAGCACTGACTAGGCATGTACAGATCGCTTCTGGTACCCCAAAATATTGAATTTTCGGGTATCTAGGGAAAGAATTTGAGATATAAACGGGTACAGAAAATGCATGCACATATCAACTTTTTCGCACCTAAACAATCGATTTTCAGTATGTTTTTGGCCTGTATTTTGAAAATTCTCTAACATGGAGTAAGCATGCACAGATCGCCTCTGGGACCCCTAAATATCGAATTTTCGGGTGCTTTGGGACTGAATTTGAGATATCGACTTTTTGGCACCTAAAAGATCGATTTTTAGCATGTTTTTAGCCTATATTTTGAAAATATTCTAGCACTGAGTATGCATGTACAGATTGCTTCTGGGACCCCAAAATATTGAATTTTCGGGTGTTTTGAGCCTGAATTTGAGATATAAACGGGTACAAAAGATACATGCACATATTGACTTTGGGCATCTAAAATATCGATTTTCAGCATGTTTTGGGCATGTATTTTGAAAATACTCTAACACGGAGTAGGCATGTACAGATCGCTTCTGGGACCCCAAAATATCGAATTTTCGGGTGTTTTGAGCCTGAATTTGAGATATAAACGGGTACTGAAGATGCATGCACATATCGACTTTTGGGCACCAAAACAACGATTTTGAGCATGTTTTGCGCCTGTATTTTGTAAATACTCTAACACGGAGTAGGCATGTACAGATCGCTTCTGGGATCCTATAATATCGAATTTTCGGGTGTTTTGGGCCCGAATTTGAGATATCGCCTTTACGCACCTAAAATATCGATTTTTAGCATGTTTTGAGCCTATATTTTGAAAATATTCTAGCACTGAGTAGGCATGTACAGATCGCTTCTGGGACCCCAAAATATTGAATTTTCGGGTGTTTTGAGCCTGAATTTGAGATATAAACGGGTATTGAAGAGGCATGCACATATCGACTTTTTGGCACCTAAAACATCGATTTTGAGCATGTTTTGGGCCTGTATTTTGAAAATACTCTAACACGGAGTAGGCATGTACAGATCGCTTCTGGGACCCCAAAATATCGAATTTTCGGGTGCTTTGAGCTTGAATTTGAGATATAAACGAGTACAGAAGATGCATGCACATATCGACTTTTGGGCACCTAAAATATCGATTTTTAGCATGTTTTGAGCCTATATTTTGAAAACATTCTAGCTCTGAGTAGGCATGTACAGATCGCTTCTGGGACCCCAAAATATCGAATTTTCGGGTGTTTTGAGCCTGAATATGAGATATAAACGGGTACTGAAGATGCATCCACTTATCGACTTTTCGGCACCTAAAACATCGATTTTGAGCTTGTTTTGGGCCTGTATTTTGTAAATACTCTAACACGGAGTAGGCATGTACAGATCGCTTCTGGGACCCCAAAATATCGAATTTTCGGGTGTTTTGAGCCTAAACTTGATATATAAACGGGTACAGAAGATGCATGGACATATCGACTTTTGGGCACCGAAAAAATCGATTTTCAGTATGTTTTTGGCCTGTATTTTGAAAATACTCTAACACGGAGTAGGCATGTACAGATCCCTTCTGGGACCCCTAAATATTGAATTTTCGGGTGTTTTGGGACTGAATTTGCGATATCGAGTTTTTGGCACCTAAATTATCGATTTTTAGCATGTTTTTAGCCTATATTTTGAAAATATTTTAGCACTGAGTAGGCATGTACAGATTGCTTCTGGGACCCCAAAATATTGAATTTTCGGATGTTTTGAGCCTGAATTTGAGATATAAACGGTAACAGAAGATACGTGCACATATTGACTTTGGGCATCTAAAATATCGATTTTCAGCATGTTTTGGGCCTTAATTTTGAAAATACTCAAACACGGAGTAGGCATGTACAGATCGCTTCTGGGACCCCAAAATATCGAATTTTCGGGTGTTTTGAGCCTTAATTTGAGATATAAACGGGTACTGAACATGCATGCACATATCGACTTTTGGGCACCTAAAACATCGATTTTGAGCATGTTTTGGGCCTGTATTCTGAAAATAATCTAACACGGAGTACGCATGTACAGATCGCTTCTGGGACCCCAAAATATCGAATTTTCGGGTGTTTTGGGCCTGAATTTGAGATATCGCCTTTACGCACCTAAAATATCGATTTTTAGCATGTTTTGAGCCTATATTTTGAAAATATTCTAGCACTGAGTAGGCATGTACAGATCGCTTCTGGGACCCCAAAATATCGAATTTTCGGGTGTTTTGAGCTTGAATTTAAAATATAAACGAGTACAGAAGATGCATGCACATATCGACTTTTGGGCACCTAAAATATAGATTTTGAGCATGTTTTGAGCCTTTATTTTGAAAACATTCTTGCACTGAGTAGGCATGTACAGATCGCTTCTGGGACCCCAAAATATTGAATTTTCGGGTGTTTAGGGCCAGAATTTGAGATATAAAGGGTACAGAAGATGCATGCACATATCGAATTTTTGGCACCTAAAATATCGATTTTCAGTATGTTTTTGGCCTGTATTTTGAAAATACTCTAACACGGAGTAGGCATGTACAGATCGCTTCTGGGACCCCTAAATATCGAATTTTCGGGTGTTTTGGGACTGAATTTGAGATATCGACATTTTGGCAACTAAAATATCGATTTTTTGCATGTTTTTAGCCTATATTTTGAAAATATTCTAGCACTGAGCATGTACAGATTGCTTCTGGGACCCCAAAATATTGAATTTTCGGGTGTTTTGAGCCTGAATTTGAGATATAAACGGGTACAGAAGATACATGCACATATCGACTTTTGGCACTTAAAATATCGATTTTGAGCATGTTTTGAGCCTATATTTTGAAAACATTCTAGCACTGAGTAGGCATGTACAGATAGCTTCTAGGACCCCAAAATATCGAATTTTCGGGTGTTTTGAGCTTTAATTTGAGATATAAACGAGTATAGAAGATGCATACACATATTGACTTTGGGCACCAAAAATATCGATTTTCAGCATGTTTTGGGCCTTAATTTTGAAAATACTCTAACACGGAGTAGGCATGTACAGATCGCTACTGGGACCCCAAAATATCGAATTTTCGGGTGTTTTGGGCCTGAATTTGAGATATCGCCTTTACGCACCTAAAATATCGATTTTTAGCATGTTTTGAGCCTATATTTTGAAAATATTCTAGCATTGAGTAGGCATGTACAGATCGCTTCTGGGACCCCAAAATATCGAATTTTCGGGTGTTTTGAGCTTGAATTTAAGATATAAACGAGTACAGAATATGCATGCACATATCGACTTTTGGGCACCTAAAATATCGATTTTCAGTATGTTTTTGGGCTGTATTTTGAAAATAGTCTAACACGGAGTAGGCATGTACAGATTGCTTCTGGGACCTCTAAATATCGAATTTTCGGGTGTTTTGGGACTGAATTTGAAATATCGACTTTTTGGCACCTAAAATATCGATTTTTAGCATGTTTTTAGCCTATATTTTGAAAATATTCTAGCACTGAGTAGGCATGTACAGATTGCTTCTGGGACCCAAAAATATAGAATTTTCGGGTGTTTTGAGCCTGAATTTGAGATATAAACGGGTACTGAAGATGCATGCACATATCGACTTTTCGGCACCTAAAACATCGATTTTGAGCATGTTTTGGGCCTGTATTTTGTAAATACTCTAACACGGAGTAGGCATGTACAGATCGCTTCTGGGACCTCAAAATATCGAATTTTAGGGTGTTTTGAGCCTGAATTTGAGATATAAACGAGTATAGAAGATGCATACACATATTGACTTTGGGCACCAAAAATATCGATTTTCAGCATGTTTTGGACCTGACTTTTGAAAATACTCTAACACGGAGTAGGCATGTACAGATCGCTTCTGGGACCCCAAAATATCGAATTTTCGGGTGTTTTTGGACTGAATTTTAGATATCGACTTTTTGGCACCTAAAATATCGATTTTTAGCATGTTTTTAGCCTGTATTTTGAAAATATTCTAGCAATGAGTAGGCATGTACAGATTGCTTCTGGGACCCCAAAATATTGAATTTTCGGGTGTTTTGAGCCTGAATTTGAGATATAAACGGGTACAGAAGATACATGCACATATTGACTTTGGGCATCTAAATTATCGATTTTCAGCATGTTTTGGGCATGCATTTTGAAAATACTCTAACACGAAGAAGGCATGTACAGATCGCTTCTGGGACCCCAAAATATCGAATTTTCGGGTGTTTTGAGCCTGAATTTGAGATATAAACGGGTACTGTAGATGCATGCACATATCGACTTTTCGGCACCTAAAACATCGATTTTTTGCATGTTTTGGGCCTGTATGTTGTAAATACTCTAACACGGAGTAGGCATGTACAGATCGCTTCTGGGACCCCAAAAAATCGAATTTTCGGGTGTTTTTTGGCCTGAATTTGAGATATCGCCTATACGCACCTAAAATATCGATTTTTAGCAGGTTTTGAGCCTATATTTTGAAAATATTCTAGCACTGAGTAGGCATGTACAGATCGCTTCTGGGACCCCAAAATATCGAAATTTCGAGTGTTTTGAGCCTGAATTTGAGATATAAACGAGTACAGAAGATGCATGCACATATCGACTTTTGGGCACCTAAAATATCGATTTTGAGCATGTTTTGAGCCTATATTTTTAAAAAATTCTAGCAATGAGTAGGCATGTACAGATCGCTTCTGGGACCCCAAAATATCGAATTTTCGGGTGTTTTGAGCCTAAATTTGAGATATAAACGAGTATAGAAGAAGCATACACATATTGACTTTGGGCACCAAAAATATCGATTTTCAGCATGTTTTGGGCCTGAATTTTTAAAATACTCTAACACGGAGTAGGTATGTACAGATCGCTTCTGGGACCCCAAAATATCTAATTTTCGGGTGTTTTGAGCCTGAATTTGAGATATAAACGGGTACAGAAGATACATGCACATATCGACTTTTGTGCACCTAAAATATCGATTTTGAGCATGTTTTGAGCCTATATTTTGAAAACATTCTAGCTCTGATTAGGCATGTACAGATCGCTTCTGGGACCCCAAAATATCGAATTTTCGGGTGTTTTGAGCCTGAATTTGAGATATAAACGGGTACTGAAGATGCATGCACATATCAACTTTTCGGCACCTAAAACATCGATTTTGAGGATGTTTTGGGCCTGTATCTTGTAAATACTCTAACACGGAGTAGGCATGTACAGATCGCTTCTGGGACCCCTAAATATCGAATTTTCGGGTGTTTTGGGACTGAATTTGAGATATCGCCTTTACGCACCTAAAATATCGATTTTTAGCATGTTTTGAGCCTATATTTTGAAAATATTCTAGCACTGAGTAGGCATGTACAGATCGCTTCTGGTACTCCAAAATATCGAATTTTCGAGTGTTTTGAGCCTGAATTTGAGATATAAACGAGTACAGAAGATGCATGCACATATCAACTTTTGGGCACCTAAAATATCGATTTTGAGCATGTTTTGAGCCTATATTTTTAAAAAATTCTAGCACTGAGTAGGCATGTACAGATCGCTTCTGGGACCCCAAAATATCGAATTTTCGGGTGTTTTGAGCCTGAATTTGAGATATAAACGAGTATAGAAGAAGCATACACATATTGACTTTGGGCACCAAAAATATCGATTTTCAGCATGTTTTGAACCTGAATTTTGAAAATACTCTAACACGGAGTAGGCATGTACAGATCACCTTCTGGGACCCCAAAATATCGAATTTTCGGGTGTTTTGGGCCTGAATTTGAGATATCGCCTTTACGCACCTAAAATATCGATTTTTAGCATGTTTTTGGCCTGTATTTTGAAAATACTCTAACACGGAGTATGCATGTACAGATCGCTTCTGGGACCCCTAATATCGAAGTTTCGGGTGTTTTAGGACTGAATTTGAGATATCGACTTTTTGGCACCTAAAATATCGATTTTTAGCATGTTTTTGGCCTGTATTTTGAAAATACTCTAACACGGAGTAGGCATGTACAGATCACCTTCTGGGACCCCAAAATATCGAATTTTCGGGTGTTTTGGGCCTGAATTTGAGATATCGCCTTTACGCACCTAAAATATCGATTTTTAGCATGTTTTTGGCCTGTATTTTGAAAATACTCTAACACGGAGTATGCATGTACAGATCGCTTCTGGGACCCGTAAATATCAAAGTTTCGGGTGTTTTAGGACTGAATTTGAGATATCGACTTTTTGGCACATAAAATATCGATTTTTAGCATGTTTTTAGCCTGTATTTTGAAAATATTCTAGCAATGAGTAGGCATGTACAGATTGCTTCTGGGACCCCAAAATATTGAATTTTCGGGTGTTTTGAGCCTGAATTTGAGATATAAACGGGTACAGAAGATACATGCACATATTGACTTTGGGCATCTAAATTATCGATTTTCAGCATGTTTTGGGCATGTATTTTGAAAATACTCTAACACGGAGAAGGCATGTACAGATCGCTTCTGGGACCCCAAAATATCGAATTTTCGGGTGTTTTGAGCCTGAATTTGAGATATAAACGGGTACTGTAGATGCATGCACATATCGACTTTTTGGCACCTAAAACATCGATTTTGAGCATGTTTTGGGCCTGTATTTTGAAAATACTCTAACACGGAGTAGGTATGTACAGATCGCTTCTGGGACCCCAAAATATCGAATTTTCGGGTGTTTTGGGCCTCAATTTGAGATATCGCCTATACGCACCTAAAGTATCGATTTTTAGCATGTTTTGAGCCTATATTATGAAAATATTCTAGCACTGAGTAGGCATGTACAGATCGCTTCTGGGACCCCAAAATATCGAATTTTCGGGTGTTTTGAGCTTGAATTTGAGATATAAACGAGTACAGAAGATGCATGCACATATCGACTTTTGTGCACCTAAAATATCGATTTTGAGCATGTTTTGAGCCTATATTTTGAAAACATTCTAGCTCTGAGTAGGCATGTACAGATCGCTTCTGGGACCCCAAAATATCGAATTTTCGGGTATTTTGAGCCTGAATTTGAGATATAAACGGGTACTGAAGATGCATTTACATATCGACTTTTCGGCACCTAAAACATCGATTTTGAGCATGTTTTGGGCCTGTATTTTGTAAATACTCTAACACGGAGTAGGCATGTACAGATCGCTTCTGGGACCCCAAAATATCGAATTTTAGGGTGTTTTGAGCCTGAATTTGAGATATAAACGAGTATAGAAGATGCATACACATATTGACTTTGGGCACCAAAAATATCGATTTTCAGCATGTTTTGGACCTGACTTTTGAAAATACTCTAACACGGAGTAGGCATGTACAGATCGCTTCTGGGACCCCAAAATATCGAATTTTCGGGTAATTAGGGCCAGAATTTGAGATATAAACGGGTACAGAAGATGCATGCACATATCGACTTTTGAGCAGCTAAAAGATCGATTTTCAGTATGTTTTTGGGCTGTATTTTGAAAATACTCTAACACGGAGTAGGCATGTACAGATCCCTTCTGGGACCCATAAATATAGAATTTTCGGGTGTTTTTGGACTGAATTTGAGATATCGACTTTTTGGCACCTAAAATATCGATTTTTAGCATGTTTTTAGCCTATATTTTGAAAATATTCTAGCACTGAGTAGGCATGTACAGATTGCTTCTGGGGCCCCAAAATATTGAATTTTCGGGTGTTTTGAGCTTGAATTTGAGATATAAACGGGTACAGAAGATAAATGCACATATTGACTTTGGCCATCTAAATTATCGATTTTCAGCATGTTTTGGGCCTGTATTTTGAAAATACTCTAACACGGAGTAGGCATGTACAGATCGCTTCTGGGACCCCAAAATATCGAATTTTCGGGTGTTTTGAGCCTGAATTTGAGATATAAACGGGTACTGAAGATGCATGCACATATCGACTTTTCGGCACCTAAAACATCGATTTGTTGCATGTTTTGGGCCTGTATTTTGTAAATACTCTAACACGGAGTATGCATGTACAGATCGCTTCTGGGACCCCAAAAAATCGAATTTTCGGGTGTTTTGGGCCTGAATTTGAGATATCGCCTATACGCACCTAAAATATCGATTTTTAGCATGTTTTGAGCCTATATTTTGAAAATATTCTAGCACTGAGTAGGCATGTACAGATCGCTTCTGGGACCCCAAAATATCGAATTTTCGAGTGTTTTCAGCCTGAATTTGAGATATAAACGAGTACAGGAGATGCATGCACATATCGACTTTTGGGCACCTAAAATATCGATTTTGAGCATGTTTTGAGCCTATATTTTTAAAAAATTCTAGCACTGAGTAGGCATGTACAGATCGCTTCTGGGACCCCAAAATATCGAATTTTCGGGTGTTTTGAGCCTGAATTTGAGATATAAACGAGTATAGAAGAAGCATACACATATTGACTTTGGGCACCAAAAAGATCGATTTTGAGCATGTTTTGGGCCTGTATTTTGAAAATACTCTAACACGGAGTAGGCATGTACAGATCGCTTCTGGGAGCCCTAAATATCGAATTTTCGGGTGTTTTGGGCCTAAATTTGAGATATCGCCTTTACGCACCTAAAATATCGATTTTTAGCATGTTTTGAGCCTATATTGTGAAAATATTCTAGCACTGAGTAGGCATGTACAGATCGCTTCTGGGACTCCAAAATATCGAATTTTCGGGTGTTTTGAGCCTGAATTTGAGATATAAACGGGTACAGAAGATACATGCACATATCGACTTTTGTGCACCTAAAATATCGATTTTTAGCATGTTTTGAGCCTATATTTTGAAAACATTCTAGATCTGAGTAGGCATGTACAGATCGCTACTGGGACCCCAAAATATCGAATTTACGGGTGTTTTGAGCCTGAATTTGAGATATAAACGGGTACTGAAGATGCATGCACATATCGACTTTTCGGCACCTAAAACATCGATTTTGAGCATGTTTTGGGCCTGTATTTTGTAAATACTCTAACACGGAGTAGGCATGTACAGATCGCTTCTGGGACCCCAAAATATCGAATTTTCGGGTGTTTTGGGCCTGAATTTGAGATATCGCCTTTACGCACCTAAAATATCGATTTTTAGCACGTTTTGAGCCTATATTTTGAAAATATTCTAGCACTGAGTAGGCATGTACAGATCGCTTCTGGGACCCCAAAATATCGAATTTTCGGGTGTTTTGAGCCTGAATTTGAGATATAAACGAGTATAGAAGAAGCATACACATATTGACTTTGGGCACCAAAAAGATCGATTTTGAGCATGTTTTGAGCCTATATTGTGAAAATATTCTAGCACTGAGTAGGCATGTACAGATCGCTTCTGGGACTCCAAAATATCGAATTTTCGGGTGTTTTGAGCCTGAATTTGAGATATAAACGGGTACAGAAGATACATGCACATATCGACTTTTGTGCACCTAAAGTATCGATTTTTAGCATGTTTTGAGCCTATATTATGAAAATATTCTAGCACTGAGTAGGCATGTACAGATCGCTTCTGGGACCCCAAAATATCGAATTTTCGGGTGTTTTGAGCTTGAATTTGAGATATAAACGAGTACAGAAGATGCATGCACATATCGACTTTTGTGCACCTAAAATATCGATTTTGAGCATGTTTTGAGCCTATATTTTGAAAACATTCTAGCTCTGAGTAGGCATGTACAGATCGCTTCTGGGACCCCAAAATATCGAATTTTCGGGTATTTTGAGCCTGAATTTGAGATATAAACGGGTACTGAAGATGCATTTACATATCGACTTTTCGGCACCTAAAACATCGATTTTGAGCATGTTTTGGGCCTGTATTTTGTAAATACTCTAACACGGAGTAGGCATGTACAGATCGCTTCTGGGACCCCAAAATATCGAATTTTAGGGTGTTTTGAGCCTGAATTTGAGATATAAACGAGTATAGAAGATGCATACACATATTGACTTTGGGCACCAAAAATATCGATTTTCAGCATGTTTTGGACCTGACTTTTGAAAATACTCTAACACGGAGTAGGCATGTACAGATCGCTTCTGGGACCCCAAAATATCGAATTTTCGGGTAATTAGGGCCAGAATTTGAGATATAAACGGGTACAGAAGATGCATGCACATATCGACTTTTGAGCAGCTAAAAGATCGATTTTCAGTATGTTTTTGGGCTGTATTTTGAAAATACTCTAACACGGAGTAGGCATGTACAGATCCCTTCTGGGACCCATAAATATAGAATTTTCGGGTGTTTTTGGACTGAATTTGAGATATCGACTTTTTGGCACCTAAAATATCGATTTTTAGCATGTTTTTAGCCTATATTTTGAAAATATTCTAGCACTGAGTAGGCATGTACAGATTGCTTCTGGGGCCCCAAAATATTGAATTTTCGGGTGTTTTGAGCTTGAATTTGAGATATAAACGGGTACAGAAGATAAATGCACATATTGACTTTGGCCATCTAAATTATCGATTTTCAGCATGTTTTGGGCCTGTATTTTGAAAATACTCTAACACGGAGTAGGCATGTACAGATCGCTTCTGGGACCCCAAAATATCGAATTTTCGGGTGTTTTGAGCCTGAATTTGAGATATAAACGGGTACTGAAGATGCATGCACATATCGACTTTTCGGCACCTAAAACATCGATTTGTTGCATGTTTTGGGCCTGTATTTTGTAAATACTCTAACACGGAGTATGCATGTACAGATCGCTTCTGGGACCCCAAAAAATCGAATTTTCGGGTGTTTTGGGCCTGAATTTGAGATATCGCCTATACGCACCTAAAATATCGATTTTTAGCATGTTTTGAGCCTATATTTTGAAAATATTCTAGCACTGAGTAGGCATGTACAGATCGCTTCTGGGACCCCAAAATATCGAATTTTCGAGTGTTTTCAGCCTGAATTTGAGATATAAACGAGTACAGGAGATGCATGCACATATCGACTTTTGGGCACCTAAAATATCGATTTTGAGCATGTTTTGAGCCTATATTTTTAAAAAATTCTAGCACTGAGTAGGCATGTACAGATCGCTTCTGGGACCCCAAAATATCGAATTTTCGGGTGTTTTGAGCCTGAATTTGAGATATAAACGAGTATAGAAGAAGCATACACATATTGACTTTGGGCACCAAAAAGATCGATTTTGAGCATGTTTTGGGCCTGTATTTTGAAAATACTCTAACACGGAGTAGGCATGTACAGATCGCTTCTGGGAGCCCTAAATATCGAATTTTCGGGTGTTTTGGGCCTAAATTTGAGATATCGCCTTTACGCACCTAAAATATCGATTTTTAGCATGTTTTGAGCCTATATTGTGAAAATATTCTAGCACTGAGTAGGCATGTACAGATCGCTTCTGGGACTCCAAAATATCGAATTTTCGGGTGTTTTGAGCCTGAATTTGAGATATAAACGGGTACAGAAGATACATGCACATATCGACTTTTGTGCACCTAAAATATCGATTTTTAGCATGTTTTGAGCCTATATTTTGAAAACATTCTAGATCTGAGTAGGCATGTACAGATCGCTACTGGGACCCCAAAATATCGAATTTACGGGTGTTTTGAGCCTGAATTTGAGATATAAACGGGTACTGAAGATGCATGCACATATCGACTTTTCGGCACCTAAAACATCGATTTTGAGCATGTTTTGGGCCTGTATTTTGTAAATACTCTAACACGGAGTAGGCATGTACAGATCGCTTCTGGGACCCCAAAATATCGAATTTTCGGGTGTTTTGGGCCTGAATTTGAGATATCGCCTTTACGCACCTAAAATATCGATTTTTAGCACGTTTTGAGCCTATATTTTGAAAATATTCTAGCACTGAGTAGGCATGTACAGATCGCTTCTGGGACCCCAAAATATCGTATTTTCGGGTGTTTTGAGCCTGAATTTAAGATATAAACGGGTACTGAAGATGCATCCACTTATCGACTTTTCGGCACCTAAAACATCGATTTTGAGCATGTTTTGGGCCTGTATTTTGTAAATACTCTAAAACGGAGTAGGCATGTACAGATCGCTTCTGTGACCCCAAAATATCGAATTTTCGGGTGTTTTGAGCCTGAATTTGAGATATAAACGGGTACTGAAGATGCATGCACATATATACTTTTCGGCACCTAAAACATCGATTTTGAGCATGTTTTGGGCCTGTATTTTGTAAATACTCTAACACGGAGTAGGCATGTACAGATCGCTTCTGGGACCCCAAAATATCGAATTTTCGGGTGTTTTGAGCCTGAATTTGAGATATAAACGGATACTGAAGATGCATGCACATATATACTTTTTGGCACCTAAAACATCGATTTTGAGCATGTTTTGGCCCTGTATTTTGAAAATACTCTAACACGGAGTAGGCATGTACAGATCGCTTCTGGGACCCCAAAATATCGAATTTTCGGGTGTTTTGAGCTTGAAATTTGAGATATAAACGAGTACAGAAGATGCATGCACATATCGACTTTTGGGCACCTAAAATATCGATTTTGAGCATGTTTTGAGCCTATATTTTGAAAACATTCTAGCATTGAGGAGGCATGTACAGATCGCTTCTGGGACCCCAAAATATCGAATTTTCGGGTGTTTAGGGCCAGAATTTGAGATATAAATGGGTACAGAAGATGCATGCACATATCGACTTTTGGGCAGCTAAAAGATCGATTTTCAGTATGTTTTTGGGCTGTATTTTGAAAATACTCTAACACGGAGTAGGCATGTACAGATCCCTTCTGGGACCCATAAATATAGAATTTTCGGGTGTTTTGGGACTGAATTTGAGATATCGACTTTTTGGCACCTAAAATATCGATTTTTAGCATGTTTTTAGCCTATATTTTGAAAATATTCTAGCACTGAGTAGGCATGTACAGATTGCTTCTGGGACCCCAAAATATCGAATTTTCGGGTGTTTTGAGCCTGAATTTGAGATATAAACGAGTACAGAAGATACATGCACATATTGACTTTGGGCATCTAAATTATCGATTTTCAGCATGTTTTGGGCCTGTATTTTGAAAATACTCTAACACGGAGTAGGCATGTACAGATCGCTTCTGGGACCCCAAAATATCGAATTTTCGGGTGTTTCGAGCCTGAATTTGAGATATAAACGGGTACTGAAGATGCATGCACATATCGACTTTTCGGCACCTAAAACATCGATTTTTTAAATGTTTTGGGCCTGTATGTTGTAAATACTCTAACACGGAGTAGGCATGTGCAGATCGCTTCTGGGACCCCAAAAAATCGAATTTTCGGGTGTTTTTTGGCCTGAATTTGAGATATCGCCTATACGCACCTAAAATATCGATTTTTAGCAGGTTTTGAGCCTATATTTTGAAAATATTCTAGCACTGAGTAGGCATGTACAGATCGCTTCTGGGACCCCAAAATATCGAAATTTCGAGTGTTTTGAGCCTGAATTTGAGATATAAACGAGTACAGAAGATGCATGCACATATCGACTTTTGGGCACCTAAAATATCGATTTTGAGCATGTTTTGAGCCTATATTTTTAAAAAATTCTAGCACTGAGTAGGCATGTACAGATCGCTTCTGGGACCCCAAAATATCGAATTTTCGGGTGTTTTGAGCCTGAATTTGAGATATAAACGAGTATAGAAGATGCATGCACATATCGACTTTTGGGCACCTAAAATATCGATTTTGAGCATGTTTTGAGCCTATATTTTGAAAAAATTCTAGCTCTAATTAGGCATGTACAGATCGCTTCTGGGACCCCAAAATATCGAATTTTCGGGTGTTTTGAGCATGAATTTGAGATATAAACGGGTACGGAAGATGCATGCACATACTGACTTTTCGGCACCTAAAACATCGTTTTTGAGCATGTTTTGGGCCTGTATCTTGTAAATACTCTAACACGGAGTAGGCATGTACAGATCGCTTCTGGGACCCCAAAATATCGAATTTTCGGGTGTTTTGGGCCTGAATTTGAGATATCGCCTTTACGCACCTAAAATATCGATTTTTAGCATGTTTTGAGCCTATATTTTGAAAATATTCTAGCACTGAGTAGGCATGTACAGATCGCTTCTGGTACTCCAAAATATCGAATTTTCGAGTGTTTTGAGCCTGAATTTGAGATATAAACGAGTACAGAAGATGCATGCACATATCAACTTTTGGGCACCTAAAATATCGATTTTGAGCATGTTTTGAGCCTATATTTTTAAAAAATTCTAGCACTGAGTAGGCATGTACAGATCGCTTCTGGGACCCCAAAATATCGAATTTTCGGGTGTTTTGAGCCTGAATTTGAGATATAAACGAGTATAAAAGAAGCATACACATATTGACTTTGGGCACCAAAAATATCGATTTTCAGCATGTTTTGAACCTGAATTTTGAAAATACTCTAACACGGAGTAGGCATGTACAGATCACCTTCTGGGACCCCAAAATATCGAATTTTCGGGTGTTTTGGGCCTGAATTTGAGATATCGCCTTTACCCACCTAAAATATCGATTTTTAGCATGTTTTTGGCCTGTATTTTGAAAATACTCTAACACGGAGTATGCATGTACAGATCGCTTCTGGGACCCCTAATATCGAAGTTTCGGGTGTTTTAGGACTGAATTTGAGATATCGACTTTTTGGCACCTAAAATATCGATTTTTAGCATGTTTTTGGCCTGTATTTTGAAAATACTCTAACACGGAGTAGGCATGTACAGATCACCTTCTGGGAACCCAAAATATCGAATTTTCGGGTGTTTTGGGCCTGTATTTGAGATATCGCCTTTACGCACCTAAAATATCGATTTTTAGCATGTTTTTGGCCTGTATTTTGAAAATACTCTAACACGGAGTATGCATGTACAGATCGCTTCTGGGACCCGTAAATATCGAAGTTTCGGGTGTTTTAGGACTGAATTTGAGATATCGACTTTTTGGCACCTAAAATATCGATTTTTAGCATGTTTTTAGCCTGTATTTTGAAAATATTCTAGCAATGAGTAGGCATGTACAGATTGCTTCTGGGACCCCAAAATATTGAATTTTCGGGTGTTTTGAGCCTGAATTTGAGATATAAACGGGTACAGAAGATACATGCACATATTGACTTTGGGCATCTAAATTATCGATTTTCAGCATGTTTTGGGCATGTATTTTGAAAATACTCTAACACGGAGAAGGCATGTACAGATCGCTTCTGGGACCCCAAAATATCGAATTTTCGGGTGTTTTGAGCCTGAATTTGAGATATAAACGGGTACTGTAGATGCATGCACATATCGACTTTTTGGCACCTAAAACATCGATTTTGAGCATGTTTTGGGCCTGTATTTTGAAAATACTCTAACACGGAGTAGGCATGTACAGATCGCTTCTGGGACCCCAAAATATCGAATTTTCGGGTGTTTTGGGCCTAAATTTGAGATATCGCCTATACGCACCTAAAGTATCGATTTTTAGCATGTTTTGAGCCTATATTATGAAAATATTCTAGCACTGAGTAGGCATGTACAGATCGCTTCTGGGACCCCAAAATATCGAATTTTCGGGTGTTTTGAGCTTGAATTTGAGATATAAACGAGTGCAGAAGATGCATGCACATATCGACTTTTGTGCACCTAAAATATCGATTTTGAGCATGTTTTAAGCCTATATTTTGAAAACATTCTAGCTCTGAGTAGGCATGTACAGATCGCTTCTGGGACCCCAAAATATCGAATTTTCGGGTGTTTTGTGCCTGAATTTGAGATATAAACGGGTACTGAAGATGCATGCACATATCGACTTTTCGGCACCTAAAACATCGATTTTGAGCATGTTTTAGGCCTGTATTTTGTAAATACTCTAACACGGAGTAGGCATGTACAGATCGCTTCTGGGACCCCAAAATATCGAATTTTCGGGTGTTTTGAGCCTGAATTTGAGATATAAACGGGTACTGAAGATGCATGCACATATCGACTTTTCGGCACCTAAAACATCGATTTTGAGCATGTTTTGGGCCTGTATTTTGTAAATACTCTAACACGGAGTAGGCATGTACAGATCGCTTCTGGGACCCCAAAATATCGAATTTTCGGGTGTTTTGGGCCTGAATTTGAGATATCGCCTTTACGCACCTAAAATATCGATTTTTAGCATGTTTTGACCCTATATTTTGAAAATATTCTAGCACTGAGTAGGCATGTACAGATCGCTTCTGGTACTCCAAAATATCGAATTTTCGAGTGTTTTAAGCCTGAATTTGAGATATAAACGAGTACAGAAGATGCATGCACATATCGACTTTTGGGCACCTAAAATATCGATTTTGAGCATGTTTTGAGCCTATATTTCTAAAAAATTCTAGCACTGAGTAGGCATGTACAGATCGCTTCTGGGACCCCAAAATATCGAATTTTCGGGTGTTTTGAGCCTGAATTTGAGATATAAACGAGTATAGAAGAAGCATACACATATTGACTTTGGGCACCAAAAATATCGATTTTCAGCATGTTTTGTACCTGAATTTTGAAAATACTCTAACACGGAGTAGGCATGTACAGATCGCTTCTGGGACCCCAAAATATCGAATTTTCGGGTGTTTAGGGCCAGAATTTGAGATATAATCGGGTACAGAAGATGCATGCACATATCGACTTTTGGGCACCTAAAAGATCGATTTTCAGTATGTTTTTGGCCTGTATTTTGAAAATACTCTAACACGGAGTATGCATGTACAGATCGCTTGTGGGACCCGTAAATATCGAAGTTTCGGGTGTTTTGGGACTGAATTTGAGATATCGACTTTTTGGCACCTAAAATATCGATTTTTAGCATGTTTTTAGCCTGTATTTTGAAAATATTCTAGCACTGAGTAGGCATGTACAGATTGCTTCTGGGACCCCAAAATATTGAATTTTCGGTTGTTTTGAGCCTGAATTTGAGATATAAACGGGTACAGAAGATACATGCACATATTGACTTTGGGCATCTAAATTATCGATTTTCAGCATGTTTTGGGCCTGTATTTTGAAAATACTCTAACACGGAGAAGGCATGTACAGATCGCTCCTGGGACCCCAAAATATTGAATTTTCGGGTGTTTTGAGCCTGAATTTGAGATATAAACGGGTACAGAAGATACATGCACATATTGACTTTGGGCATCTAAATTATCGATTTTCAGCATGTTTTGGGCATGTATTTTGAAAATACTCTAACACGGAGAAGGCATGTACAGATCGCTTCTGGGACCCCAAAATATCGAATTTTCGGGTGTTTTGAGCCTGAATTTGAGATATAAACGGGTACTGTAGATGCATGCACATATCGACTTTTTGGCACCTAAAACATCGATTTTGAGCATGTTTTGGGCCTGTATTATGAAAATACTCTAACACGGAGTAGGCATGTACAGATCGCTTTTGGGACCCCAAAATATCGAATTTTCGGGTGTTTTGGGCCTAAATTTGAGATATCGCCTTTACGCTCCTAAAATATCGATTTTTAGCATGTTTTGAGCCTATATTATGAAAATATTCTAGCACTGAGTAGGCATGTACAGATCGCTTCTGGGACCCCAAAATATCGAATTTTCGGGTGTTTTGAGCTTGAATTTGAGATATAAACGAGTACAGAAGATGCATGCACATATCGACTTTTGTGCACCTAAAATATCGATTTTGAGCATGTTTTGAGCCTATATTTTGAAAACATTCTAGCTCTGAGTAGGCATGTACAGATCGCTTCTGGGACCCCAAAATATCGAATTTTCGGGTGTTTTGAGCCTGAATTTGAGATATAAACGGGTACTGAAGATGCATGCACATATCGACTTTTCGGCACCTAAAACATCGATTTTGAGCATGTTTTAGGCCTGTATTTTGTAAATACTCTAACACGGAGTAGGCATGTACAGATCGCTTCTGGGACCTCAAAATATCGAATTTTCGGGTGTTTTGAGAATGAATTTGAGATATAAACGGGTACTGAAGATGCATGCACATATCGACTTTTGGGCACCTAAAATATCGATTTTGAGCATGTTTTGAGCCTATATATTTAAAAAATTCAAGCACTGAGTAGGCATGTACAGATCGCTTCTGGGACCCCAAAATATCGAATTTTCGGGTGTTTTGAGCCTGAATTTGAGATATAAACGAGTATAGAAGAAGCATACACATATTGACTTTGGGCACCAAAAATATCGATTTTCAGCATGTTATAAAACTGAATTTTGAAAATACTCTAACACGGACTAGGCATGTACAGATCGCTTCTGGGACCCCAAAATATCGAATTTTCGGGTGTTTAGGGCCAGAATTTGAGATATAAACGGGTACAGAAGATGCATGCACATATCGACTTTTGGGCACCTAAAAGATCGATTTTCAGTATGTTTTTGGCCCGTATTTTGAAAATACTCTAACAGGGAGTATGCATGTAAAGATCGCTTCTGGGACCCGTAAATATCGAAGTTTCGGGTGTTTTGGGACTGAATTTGAGATATCGACTTTTTGACACCTAAAATATCGATTTTTAGCATGTTTTTAGCCTGTATTTTGAAAATATTCTAGCACTGAGTAGGCATTTACAGATTGCTTCTGGGACCCCAACAAATTGAATTTTCGGGTGTTTTGAGCCTGAATTTGAGATATAAACGGGTACAGAAGATACATGCACATATTGACTTTGGGCATCTAAATTATCGATTTTCAGCATGTTTCGGGCCTGTATTTTGAAAATACTCTAACACGGAGAAGGCATGTACAGATCGCTTCTGGGACCCCAAAATATCGAATTTTCGGGTGTTTTGAGCCTGAATTTGAGATATAAACGGGTACTGAAGATGCATGCACATATCGACTTTTTGGCACCTAAAAGATCGAGTTTGAGCATGTTTTTGGCCTGTATTTTGAAAATACTCTAACACGGAGTAGGCATGTACAGATCGCTTCTGGGACCCCAAAATATCGAATTTTCGGGTGTTTTGGGCCTAAATTTGAGATATCGCCTTTACGCACCTAAAACATCGATTTTGAGCATGTTTTGAGCCTATATTTTGAAAACATTCTAGCTCTGAGTAGGCATGTACAGATCGCTTCTGGGACCCCAAAATATCAAATTTTCGGGTGTTTTGAGCCTGAATTTGAGATAAAAACGGGTACTGAAGATGCATGCACATATCGACTTTTCGGCACCTAAAACATCGATTTTGAGCATGTTTTAGGCCTGTATTTTGTAAATACTCTAACACGGAGTAGGCATGTACAGATCGCTTCTGGGACCCCAAAATATCGAATTTTCGGGTGTTTTGGGCCTGAATTTGAGATATCGCCTTTACGCACCTAAAATATCGATTTTTAGCATGTTTTGAGCCTATATTTTGAAAATATTCTAGCACTGAGTAGGCAATGTACAGATCGCTTCTGGGACCCCAAAATATCGAAATTTCGAGTGTTTTGAGCCTGAATTTGAGATATAAACGAGTACAGAAGATGCATGCACATATCGACTTTTGGGGACCTAAAATATCGATTTTGAGCATGTTTTGAGCCTATATTTTGAAAAAATTCTAGCACTGAGTAGGCATGTACAGATCGCTTCTGGGACCACAAAAAAATTATTTTTCGGGTGTTTAGGGCCAGAATTTGAGATATAAACGAGTATAGAAGAAGCATACACATATTGACTTTGGGCACCAAAAATATCGATTTTCAGCATGTTTTGGGCCTGAATTTTGAAAATACTCTAACACGGAGTAGGCATGTACAGATCGCTTCTGGGACCCCAAAATATCGAATTTTCCGGTGTTTAGGGCCAGAATTTGAGATATAAACGGGTACAGAAGATGCATGCACATATCGACTTTTGGGCACCTAAAAGATCGATTTTCAGTATGTTTTTGGCCCGTATTTTGAAAATACTCTAACAGGGAGTATGCATGTAAAGATCGCTTCTGGGACCCGTAAATATCGAAGTTTCGGGTGTTTTGGGACTGAATTTGAGATATCGACTTTTTGGCACCTAAAATATCGATTTTTAGCATGTTTTTAGCCTGTATTTTGAAAATATTCTAGCACTGAGTAGGCATTTACAGATTGCTTCTGGGACCCCAACAAATTGAATTTTCGGGTGTTTTGAGCCTGAATTTGAGATATAAACGGGTACAGAAGATACATGCACATATTGACTTTGGGCATCTAAATTATCGATTTTCAGCATGTTTCGGGCCTGTATTTTGAAAATACTCTAACACGGAGAAGGCATGTACAGATCGCTTCTGGGACCCCAAAATATCGAATTTTCGGGTGTTTTGAGCCTGAATTTGAGATATAAACGGGTACTGAAGATGCATGCACATATCGACTTTTTGGCACCTAAAAGATCGAGTTTGAGCATGTTTTTGGCCTGTATTTTGAAAATACTCTAACACGGAGTAGGCATGTACAGATCGCTTCTGGGACCCCAAAATATCGAATTTTCGGGTGTTTTGGGCCTAAATTTGAGATATCGCCTTTACGCACCTAAAACATCGATTTTGAGCATGTTTTGAGCCTATATTTTGAAAACATTCTAGCTCTGAGTAGGCATGTACAGATCGCTTCTGGGACCCCAAAATATCGAATTTTCGGGTGTTTTGAGCCTGAATTTGAGATAAAAACGGGTACTGAAGATGCATGCACATATCGACTTTTCGGCACCTAAAACATCGATTTTGAGCATGTTTTAGGCCTGTATTTTGTAAATACTCTAACACGGAGTAGGCATGTACAGATCGCTTCTGGGACCCCAAAATATCGAATTTTCGGGTGTTTTGGGCCTGAATTTGAGATATCGCCTTTACGCACCTAAAATATCGATTTTTAGCATGTTTTGAGCCTATATTTTGAAAATATTCTAGCACTGAGTAGGCAATGTACAGATCGCTTCTGGGACCCCAAAATATCGAAATTTCGAGTGTTTTGAGCCTGAATTTGAGATATAAACGAGTACAGAAGATGCATGCACATATCGACTTTTGGGCACCTAAAATATCGATTTTGAGCATGTTTTGAGCCTATATTTTGAAAAAATTCTAGCACTGAGTAGGCATGTACAGATCGCTTCTGGGACCACAAAAAAATTATTTTTCGGGTGTTTAGGGCCAGAATTTGAGATATAAACGAGTATAGAAGAAGCATACACATATTGACTTTGGGCACCAAAAATATCGATTTTCAGCATGTTTTGGGCCTGAATTTTGAAAATACTCTAACACGGAGTAGGCATGTACAGATCGCTTCTGGGACCCCAAAATATCGAATTTTCCGGTGTTTAGGGCCAGAATTTGAGATATAAACGGGTACAGAAGATGCATGCACATATCGACTTTTGGGCACCTAAAAGATCGATTTTCAGTATGTTTTTGGCCCGTATTTTGAAAATACTCTAACACGGAGTATGCATGTACAGATCGCTTCTGGGACCCGTAAATATCGAAGTTTCGGGTGTTTTGGGACTGAATTTGAGATATCGACTTTTTGGCACCTAAAATATCGATTTTTAGCATGTTTTTAGCCTGTATTTTGAAAATATTCTAGCACTGTGTAGGCATTTACAGATTGCTTCTGGGACCCCAACATATTGAATTTTCGGGTGTTTTGAGCCTGAATTTGAGATATAAACGGGTACAGAAGATACATGCACATATTGACTTTGGGCATCTAAATTATCGATTTTCAGCATGTTTCGGGCCTGTATTTTGAAAATACTCTAACACGGAGAAGGCATGTACAGATCGCTTCTGGGACCCAAAAATATCGAATTTTCGGGTGTTTTGAGCCTGAATTTGAGATATAAACGGGTACTGAAGATGCATGCACATATCGACTTTTTGGCACCTAAAAGATCGAGTTTGAGCATGTTTTTGGCCTGTATTTTGAAAATACTCTAACACGGAGTAGGCATGTACAGATCGCTTCTGGGACCCCAAAATATCGAATTTTCGGGTGTTTTGGGCCTAAATTTGAGATATCGCCTTTACGCACCTAAAACATCGATTTTGAGCTTGTTTTGAGCCTATATTTTGAAAACATTCTAGCTCTGAGTAGGCATGTACAGATCGCTTCTGGGACCCCAAATTATCAAATTTTCGGGTGTTTTGAGCCTGAATTTGAGATAAAAACGGGTACTGAAGATGCATGCACATATCGACTTTTCGGCACCTAAAACATCGATTTTGAGCATGTTTTAGGCCTGTATTTTGTAAATACTCTAACACGGAGTAGGCATGTACAGATCGCTTCTGGGACCCCAAAATATCGAATTTTCGGGTGTTTTGGGCCTGAATTTGATATATTGCCTTTACGCACCTAAAATATCGATTTTTAGCATGTTTTGAGCCTATATTTTGAAAATATTCTAGCACTGAGTAGGCAATGTACAGATCGCTTCTGGGACCCCAAAATATCGAAATTTCGAGTGTTTTCAGCCTGAATTTGAGATATAAACGAGTACAGAAGATGCATGCACATATCGACTTTTGGGCACCTAAAATATCGATTTTGAGCATGTTTTGAGCCTATATTTTGAAAAAATTCTAGCACTGAGTAGGCATGTACAGATCGCTTCTGGGACCCCAAAAAATTTATTTTTCGGGTGTTTAGGGCCAGAATTTGAGATATAAACGAGTATAGAAGAAGCATACACATATTGACTTTGGGCACCAAAAATATCGATTTTCAGCATGTTTTGGGCCTGAATTTTGAAAATACTCTAACACGGAGTAGGCATGTACAGATCGCTTCTGGGACCCCAAAATATCGAATTTTCCGGTGTTTAGGGCCAGAATTTGAGATATAAACGGGTACAGAAGATGCATGCACATATCGACTTTTGGGCACCTAAAAGATCGATTTTCAGTATGTTTTTGGCCTGTATTTTGAAAATACTCTAACACGGAGTATGCATGTACAGATCGCTTCTGGGACCCGTAAATATCGAAGTTTCGGGTGTTTTGGGACTGAATTTGAGATATCGACTTTTTGGCACCTAAAATATCGATTTTTAGCATGTTTTTAGCCTATATTTTGAAAATATTCTAGCACTGAGTAGGCATGTACAGATTGCTTCTGGGACCCCAAAATATTGAATTTTCGGGTGTTTTGAGCCTGAATTTGAGATATAAACGGGTACAGAAGATACATGCACATATTGACTTTGGGCATCTAAATTATCGATTTTCAGCATGTTTTGGGCCTGTAATTTGAAAATACTCTAACACGGAGTAGGCATGTACAGATCGCTTCTGGGACCCAAAAATATCGAATTTTCGGGTGTTTTGAGCCTGAATTTGAGATATAAACGGGTACTGAAGATGCATGCACATATCGACTTTTTGGCACCTAAAACATCGATTTTGAACATGTTTTGGGCCTGTATTTTGAAAATATTCTAGCACTGAGTAGGCATGTACAGATCGCTTCTGGGACCCCAAAATATCGAACTTTCGAGTTATTTGAGCCTGAATTTGAGATATAAACGAGTACATAAGATGCATGCACATATCGACTTTTGGGCACCTAAAATATCGATTTTGAGCATGTTTTGAGCCTATATTTTGAAAATATTCTAGCACTGAGTAGGCATGTACAGATCGCTTCTGGGACCCCAAAATATCGAACTTTCGAGTTATTTGAGCCTGAATTTGTGATATAAACGAGTACATAAGATGCATGCACATATCGACTTTTGGGCACCTAAAATATCGATTTTGAGCATGTTTTGAGCCTATATTTTGAAAAAATTCTAGCTCTGATTAGGCATGTACAGATCGCTTCTGGGACCCCAAAATATCGAATTTTCGGGTGTTTTGAGCCTGAATTTGAGATATAAACGGGTACTGAAGATGCATGCACATATCGACTTTTCGGCACCTAAAACATCGATTTTGAGCATGTTTTGGGCCTGTATTTTGTAAATACTCTAACACGGAGTAGGCATGTACAGATCGCTTCTGGGACCCCAAAATATCGAATTTTCGGGTGTTTTGGGCCTGAATTTGAGATATCGCCTTTACGCACCTAAAATATCGATTTTTAGCATGTTTTGAGCCTATATTTTGAAAATATTCTAGCACTGAGTAGGCATGTACAGATCGCTTCTGGTACTCCAAAATATCGAATTTTCGAGTGTTTTGAGCCTGAATTTGAGATATAAACGAGTACAGAAGATGCATGCACATATCGACTTTTGGGCACCTTAAATATCGATTTTGAGCATGTTTTGAGCCTATATTTTTAAAAAATTCTAGCACTGAGTAGGCATGTACAGATCGCTTCTGGGACCCCAAAATATCGAATTTTAGGGTGTTTTGAGCCTGAATTTGAGATAAAAACGAGTATAGAAGAAGCATACACATATTGACTTTGGGCACCAAAAATATCGATTTTCAGCATGTTTTGAACCTGAATTTTGAAAATACTCTAACACGGTGTAGGCATGTACAGATCGCTTCTGGGACCCCAAAATATCGAATTTTCCGGTGTTTAGGGCCAGAATTTGAGATATAAACGGGTACAGAAGATGCATGCACATATCGACTTTTGGGCACCTAAAAGATCGATTTTCAGTATGTTTTTGGCCTGTATTTTGAAAATACTCTAACACTGAGTATGCATGTACAGATCGCTTCTGGGACCCGTAAATATCGAAGTTTCGGGTGTTTTGGGACTGAATTTGAGATATCGACTTTTTGGCACCTAAAATATCGATTTTTAGCATGTTTTTAGCCTGTATTTTGAAAATATTCTAGCACTGAGTAGGCATGTACAGATTGCTTCTGGGATCCCAAAATATTGAATTTTCGGGTGTTTTGAGCCTGAATTTGAGATATAAACGGGTACAGAAGATACATGCACATATTGACTTTGGGCATCTAAATAATCGATTTTCAGCATGTTTTGGGCATGTATTTTGAAAATACTCTAACACGGAGAAGGCATGTACAGATCGCTTCTGGGACCCCAAAATATCGAATTTTCGGGTGTTTTGAGCCTGAATTTGAGATATAAACGGGTACTGAAAATGCATGCACATATCGACTTTTTGGCTCCTAAAACATCGATTATGAGCATGTTTTGGGTCTGTATTTTGAAAATACTCTAACACGGAGTAGGCATGTACAGTTTGCTTCTGGGACCCCAAATATCGAATTTTCGGGTGTTTTGGGCCTAAATTTGAGATATAAACGAGTACAGAAGATGCATGCACATTTTGACTTTTGTGCACCTAAAATATCGATTTTGTGCATGTTTTGAGCCTATATTTTGAAAACATTCTAGCTCTGAGTAGGCATGTACAGATCGCTTCTGGGACCCCAAAATATCGAATTTTCGGGTGTTTTGAGCCTGAATTTGAGATATAAACGGGTACTGAAGATGCATGCACATATCGACTTTACGCACCTAAAATATCGATTTTTAGCATGTTTTGAGCCTATATTTTGAAAATATTCTAGCACTGAGTAGGCATGTACAGATCGCTTCTGGGACCCCAAAATATCGAATTTTCGAGTGTTTTGAGCCAGAATTTGAGATATAAACGAGTACAGAAGATGTATGCACATATCGACTTTTGGGCCCCTAAAATATCGATTTTGAGCATGTTTTGAGCCTATATTTTGAAAAAATTCTAGCACTGAGTAGGCATGTACAGATCGCTTCTGGGACCCCAAAAAATCGATTTTTCGGGTGTTTAGGGCCAGAATTTGAGATATAAACGGGTACAGAAGATACATGCACATATTGACTTTGGGCATCTAAAATATCGATTTTGGGCATGTTTTGAGACTGTATTACTGAAAATACTTTAACACGGAGTAGGCATGTACAGATCGCTTCTGGGACCCCTAAATATCGAATTTTCGGGTGTTTTGGGACTGAATTTGAGATATCGACTTTTGGGCACCTTAAATATCGATTTTTAGCATGTTTTTAGCCTATATTTTGAAAATATTCTAGCACTGAGTAGGCATGTACAGATTGCTTCTGGGACCCCAAAATATTGAATTTTCGGGTGTTTTGAGCCTGAATTTGAGATATAAACGGGTAAAGAAGATACATGCACATATTGACTTTGGGCATCTAAAATATCGATTTTGAGCATGTTTTGGGCCTGTATTTTGTAAATACTCTAACACGGAGAAGGCATGTACAGATCGCTTCTGGGACCCTATAATATCGAATTTTCGGGTGTTTTGGGCCTGAAATGGAGATATCGCCTTTACGCACCTAAAATATCGATTTTTAGCATGTTTCGAGCCTATATTTTGAAAACATTCTAGCACTGAGTAGGCATGTACAGATCGCTTTTGGGACCCCCAAAATATCGAATTTTCGGGTGTTTTGAGCCTGAATTTGAGATATAAACGAGTACAGAAGATGCATGCACATATAGACTTTTGGGAACCTAAAATATCGATTTTGAGCATGTTTTGAGCCTATATTTTGAAAACATTCTAGCACTGAGTAGGCATGTACAGATCGCTTCTGGGACCCCAAAATATCGAATTTTCGGGTGTTTAGGGCCAGAATTTGAGATATAAACGGGTACAAAAGATGAATTCACATATCGACTTTTGGGCACCTAAAAGATCGATTTTCAGTATGTTTTTGGCCTGTATTTTGAAAATACTCTAACACGGAGTAGGAATGTACAGATCCCTTCTGGGACCCCTAAATATCGAATTTTCGGGTGTTTTGGGACTGAATTTGAGATATCGACTTTTTTGCACCTAAAATATCGATTTTTAGCATGTTTTTAGCCTATATTTTAAAAATATTCTAGCACTAAGTAGGCATGTACAGATTACTTCTGGGACCCCAAAATATTGAATTTTCGGGTGTTTTGAGCCTGAATTTGAGATATAAACGGGTACAGAAGATACATGCACATATTGACTTTGGGCATCTAAAATATCGATTTTCAGCATGTTTTGGGCCTGTATTTTGAAAATACTCTAACACGGAGTAGGCATGTACAGATCGCTTCTGGGACCCCAAAATATCGAATTTTCGGGTGTTTTGAGCCTGAATTTGAGATATAAACGGGTACTGAAGATGCATGCACATATCGACTTTTGGGCACCTAAAAGATCGATTTTCAGTATGTTTTTGGCCTGTATTTTGAAAATACTCTAACACGGAGTAGGCATATCCAGATCCCTTCTGGGACCCCTAAATATCGAATTTTCGGGTGTTTTGGGCCTGAATTTGATATATCGACTTTTTTGCACCTAAAATATCGATTTTTAGCATGTTTTTAGCCTATATTTTGAAAATATTCTAGCACTGAGTAGGCATGTACAGATTACTTCTGGGACCCAAAAATATTGAATTTTCGGGTGTTTTGAGCTTGAATTTGAGATATAAACAGGTACTGACGATGCATGCACATATCGACTTTTGGGCACCTAAAACATCGATTTTGAGCATGTTTTGGGCCTGTATTTTGAAAATACTCTAACACGGAGTAGGCATGTACACATCGCTTCTGGGACCCCAAAATATCGAATTTTCGGGTGTTTTGGGCCTTGATTTGGGATCTCGACTTTTTGTCACCTAAAATATCGATTTTTTGCATGTTTTCAGCCAATATTTTGAAAATATTCTAGCATTGAGTAGGCATGTACAGATTGCTTCTGGGAACCCAAAATATTGAATTTTCGGGTGTTTAGGGCCAGAATTTGAGATATAAACGGGTACAGAAGATGCTTGCACATATCGACTTTTGGGCACCTAAAATATCGATTTTGAGCATGTTTTGTGCCTATATTTTGAAAACATTCTAGCACTCAGTAGGCATGTACAGATCGCTTCTGGGACCCAAAAATATCGAATTTTCGGGTGTATAGGTCCAGAATTTGAGATATAAACGGGTACAGAAGAAGCATGCACATATCGACTTTTGGGCACTTAAAAGATCGATTTTCAGTATGTTTTTGGCCTGTATTTTGAAAATACTCTAACACGGAGTAGGCATGTACAGATCGCTTCTGGGACCCCTAAATATCGAATTTTCGGGTGTTTTGGGTCTTAATTTGAGATATCGCCTTTACGCACCTAAAATATCGATTTTTAGCATGTTTTGAGCCTATATTTTGAAAATATTCTAGCACTGAGTAGGCATGTACAGATAGCTTCTGGGACCCCAAAATATCGAATTTTCAGGTGTTTTGAGCCTGAATTTGAGATATAAACAAGTACAGAAGATGCATGCACATATCGACTTTTGGGCACCTAAAATATCGATTTTGAGCATGTTTTGAGCCTATATTTTGAAAACATTCTAGCACTGAGTAGGCATGTACAGATCGCTTATGGGACCCCAAAATATCGATTTTTCGGGTGTTTAGGGCCAGAATTTGAGATATAAACGGGTACATAAGATGCATGCACATATCGACTTTTGGGCACCTAAAAGATCGATTTTCAGTATGTTTTTGGCCTGTATTTTGAAAATACTCTAACACGGAGTAGGCATGTACAGATCCCTTCTGGGACCCCTAAATATCGAATTTTCGGGTGTTTTGGGACTGAATTTGAGATATCGACTTTTTTGCACCTAAAATATCGATTTTTAGCATGTTTTTAGCCTATATTTTGAAAATATTCTAGCACTGAGTAGGCATGTACAGATCGCTTCTGGGACCCCAAATATCGAATTTTCTGGTGTTTTGAGACTGAATTTGAGATATAAACAAGTACAGAAGATGCATGCACATATCGACTTTTGGGCACCTAAAATATCGATTTTGAGCATGTCTTGAGCCTATATTTTGAAAACATTCTAGCACTGAGTAGGCATGTACAGATCGCTTCTGGGACCCCAAAATATCGATTTTTCGGGTGTTACGGGACAGAATTTGAGATATAAACGGGTACAGAAGATGCATGCACATATCGACTTTTGGGCACCTAAAATATCGATTTTGAGCATGTTTTGAGCCCATATTTTGAAAATATTCTAGCACTGAGTAGGCATGTACAGATCGCTTCTGGGACCCCAAAATATCGAATTTTCGGGTGTTTTGAGCCTGAATTTGAGATATTAACAAGTACAGAAGATGCATGCACATATCGACTTTTGGGCACCTAAAATATCGATTTTGAGCATGTTTTGAGCCTATATTTTGAAAACATTCTAGCACTGAGTAGGCATGTACAGATCGCTTCTGGGACCCCAAAATATCGATTTCTCGGGTGTTTAAGGCCAGAATTTGAGATATAAACGGGTACAGAAGATGCATGCACATATCGACTTTTGGGCACCTAAAATATCGATTTTCAGTATGTTTTGTGCCTATATTTTGAAAACATTCTAGCACTGAGTAGGCATGTACAGATCGCTTCTGGGACCCAAAAATATCGAATTTTTGGGTGTTTTGGGTCTTAATTTGAGATATCGCCTTTACGCACCTAAAATATCGATTTTTAGCATGTTTTGAGCCCATATTTTGAAAATATTCTAGCACTGAGTAGGCATGTACAGATCGCTTCTGGGACCCCAAAATATCGAATTTTCGGGTGTTTTGAGCCTGAATTTGAGATATTAACAAGTACAGAAGATGCATGCACATATCGACTTTTGGGCACCTAAAATATCGATTTTGAGCATGTTTTGAGCCTATATTTTGAAAACATTCTAGCACTGAGTAGGCATGTACAGATCGCTTCTGGGACCCCAAAATATCGATTTCTCGGGTGTTTAAGGCCAGAATTTGAGATATAAACGGGTACAGAAGATGCATGCACATATCGACTTTTCGGCACCTAAAACATCGATTTTCAGTATGTTTTTGGCCTGTATTTTGAAAATACTCTAACACGGAGTAAGCATGTACAGATCCCTTCTGGGACCCCTAAATATCGAATTTTCGGATGTTTTGGGACTGAATTTGAGATATCGACTTTTTGGCACCTAAAATATCGATTTTGAGCATGTTTTGAGCCTATATTTTGAAAACATTCTAGCACTGAGTAGGCATGTACATATCGCTTCTGGGACCCCAAAATATCGATTTTTCGGGTGTTTAGGGCCAAAATTTGAGATATAAACGGGTACATAAGATGCATGCACATATCGACTTTTGGGCACCTAAAAGATCGATTTTCAGTATGTTTTTGGCCTGTATTTTGAAAATACTCTATCACGGAGTAGGCATGTACAGATCCCTTCTGGGACCCCTAAATATCGAATTTTCGGGTGTTTTGGGACTGAATTTGAGATATCGACTTTTTTGCACCTAAAATATCGATTTTTAGCATGTTTTTAGCCTATATTTTGAAAATATTCTAGCACTGAGTAGGCATGTACAGATCGCTTCTGGGACCCCAAAATATCGAATTTTCTGGTGTTTTGAGCCAGAATTTGAGATATAAACAAGTACAGAAGATGCATGCACATATCGACTTTTGGGCATCTAAAATATCGATTTTGAGCATGTCTTGAGCCTATATTTTGAAAACATTCTAGCACTGAGTAGGCATGTACAGATCGCTTCTGGGACCCCAAAATATCGATTTTTCGGGTGTTACGGGCCAGAATTTGAGATATAAACGGGTACAGAAGATGCATGCACATATCGACTTTTGGGCACCTAAAAGATCGATTTTCAGTATGTTTTTGGCCTGTATTTTGAAAATATTTTAACACGGAGTAAGCATGTACAGATCCTTTCTGGGACCCCTAAATATCCAATTTTCGGGTGTTTTGGGACAGAATTTGAGATATCTACTTTTTTGCACCTAAAATATCGATTTTTAGCATGTTTTTAGCCTATATTTTGAAAATATTCTAGCACGGAGTAGGCATGTACAGATCGCTTCTGGGACCCCAAAATATCGAATTTTCGGGTGTTTTGGGCCTGAATTTGAGATATCGCCTTTACGCACCTAGAAAATCGATTTTTAGCATGTTTTGAGCCTATATTTTGAAAATATTCTAGCACTGAGTAGGCATGTACAGATCGCTTCTGGGACCCCTAAATATCGAATTTTCGGGTGTTTTGGGCCTTAATTTGAGATATCGACTTTTTGGCACCTAAAATATAGATTTTTAGCATGTTTTTAGCCTATATTTTGAAAATATTCTAGCACTGAGTAGGCATGTACAGATTGCTTCTGGGACCCCGAAATATCGAATTTTCGGGTGTTTTGAGCCTCAATTTGAGATATAAACGGGTACTGAAGGTGCATGCACGTATCGTCTTTTTGGCACCTAAAACATCGATTTTGAGCATGTTTTATGCCTGTATTTTGAAAATACTCTAACACGGAGTAGGCATGTACAGATCACTTCTGGGACCCCTAAATATCGAATTTTCGGATGTTTTGGGACTGAATTTGAGATATCGACTTTTTGGCACCTAAAATATCGATTTTTTTTATGTTTAAACCTATATTTTGAAAATATTCTAGCACTGAGTAGGTATGTACAGATTACTTCTGGGACCCCAAAATATTGAATTTTTGGGTGTTTAAGGCCAGAATTTGAGATATAAACGGGTACAGAAGATGCATGCACATATCGACTTTTTGGCACCTAAAATATCGATTTTTAGCATGTTTTTAGCCTATATTTTGAAAATATTCTAGCACTGAGTAGGCATGTACAGATTGCTTCTGGGACCCCGAAATATCGAATTTTCGGGTGTTTTGAGCCTGAATTTGAGATATAAACGGGTACTGAAGGTGCATGCACATATCGACTTTTTGGCACCTAAAACATCGATTTTGAGCATGTTTTATGCCTGTATTTTGAAAAAACTCTAACACGGAGTAGGCATATACAGATCGCTTCTGGGACCCCTAAATGTCGAATTTTCGGATGTTTTGGGACTGAATTTGAGATATCGACTTTTTGGCACCTAAAATATCGATTTTTTGCATGTTTTTAGCCTATAATTTGAAAATATTCTAGCACTGAGTAGGCATGTACAGATTGCTTCTGGGACCCCAAAATATTGAATTTTCGGGTGTTTAGGGCCAGAATTTGAGATATAAACGGGTACAGAAGATGCTTGCACATATCGACTTTTGGGCACCTAAAATATCGATTTTGAGCATGTTTTGTGCCTATATTTTGAAAACATTCTAGCACTCAGTAGGCATGTACAGATCGCTTCTGGGACCCAAAAATATCGAATTTTCGGGTGTATAGGTCCAGAATTTGAGATATAAACGGGTACAGAAGAAGCATGCACATATCGACTTTTGGGCACTTAAAAGATCGATTTTCAGTATGTTTTTGGCCTGTATTTTGAAAATACTCTAACACGGAGTAGGCATGTACAGATCGCTTCTGGGACCCCTAAATATCGAATTTTCGGGTGTTTTGGGTCTTAATTTGAGATATCGCCTTTACGCACCTAAAATATCGATTTTTAGCATGTTTTGAGCCTATATTTTGAAAATATTCTAGCACTGAGTAGGCATGTACAGATAGCTTCTGGGACCCCAAAATATCGAATTTTCAGGTGTTTTGAGCCTGAATTTGAGATATAAACAAGTACAGAAGATGCATGCACATATCGACTTTTGGGCACCTAAAATATCGATTTTGAGCATGTTTTGAGCCTATATTTTGAAAACATTCTAGCACTGAGTAGGCATGTACAGATCGCTTATGGGACCCCAAAATATCGATTTTTCGGGTGTTTAGGGCCAGAATTTGAGATATAAACGGGTACATAAGATGCATGCACATATCGACTTTTGGGCACCTAAAAGATCGATTTTCAGTATGTTTTTGGCCTGTATTTTGAAAATACTCTAACACGGAGTAGGCATGTACAGATCCCTTCTGGGACCCCTAAATATCGAATTTTCGGGTGTTTTGGGACTGAATTTGAGATATCGACTTTTTTGCACCTAAAATATCGATTTTTAGCATGTTTTTAGCCTATATTTTGAAAATATTCTAGCACTGAGTAGGCATGTACAGATCGCTTCTGGGACCCCAAATATCGAATTTTCTGGTGTTTTGAGACTGAATTTGAGATATAAACAAGTACAGAAGATGCATGCACATATCGACTTTTGGGCACCTAAAATATCGATTTTGAGCATGTCTTGAGCCTATATTTTGAAAACATTCTAGCACTGAGTAGGCATGTACAGATCGCTTCTGGGACCCCAAAATATCGATTTTTCGGGTGTTACGGGACAGAATTTGAGATATAAACGGGTACAGAAGATGCATGCACATATCGACTTTTGGGCACCTAAAATATCGATTTTGAGCATGTTTTGTGCCTATATTTTGAAAACATTCTAGCACTGAGTAGGCATGTACAGATCGCTTCTGGGACCCAAAAATATCGAATTTTTGGGTGTTTTGGGTCTTAATTTGAGATATCGCCTTTACGCACCTAAAATATCGATTTTTAGCATGTTTTGAGCCCATATTTTGAAAATATTCTAGCACTGAGTAGGCATGTACAGATCGCTTCTGGGACCCCAAAATATCGAATTTTCGGGTGTTTTGAGCCTGAATTTGAGATATTAACAAGTACAGAAGATGCATGCACATATCGACTTTTGGGCACCTAAAATATCGATTTTGAGCATGTTTTAAGCCTATATTTTGAAAACATTCTAGCACTGAGTAGGCATGTACAGATCGCTTCTGGGACCCCAAAATATCGATTTCTCGGGTGTTTAAGGCCAGAATTTGAGATATAAACGGGTACAGAAGATGCATGCACATATCGACTTTTGGGCACCTAAAATATCGATTTTCAGTATGTTTTGTGCCTATATTTTGAAAACATTCTAGCACTGAGTAGGCATGTACAGATCGCTTCTGGGACCCAAAAATATCGAATTTTTGGGTGTTTTGGGTCTTAATTTGAGATATCGCCTTTACGCACCTAAAATATCGATTTTTAGCATGTTTTGAGCCCATATTTTGAAAATATTCTAGCACTGAGTAGGCATGTACAGATCGCTTCTGGGACCCCAAAATATCGAATTTTCGGGTGTTTTGAGCCTGAATTTGAGATATTAACAAGTACAGAAGATGCATGCACATATCGACTTTTGGGCACCTAAAATATCGATTTTGAGCATGTTTTGAGCCTATATTTTGAAAACATTCTAGCACTGAGTAGGCATGTACAGATCGCTTCTGGGACCCCAAAATATCGATTTCTCGGGTGTTTAAGGCCAGAATTTGAGATATAAACGGGTACAGAAGATGCATGCACATATCGACTTTTCGGCACCTAAAACATCGATTTTCAGTATGTTTTTGGCCTGTATTTTGAAAATACTCTAACACGGAGTAAGCATGTACAGATCCCTTCTGGGACCCCTAAATATCGAATTTTCGGATGTTTTGGGACTGAATTTGAGATATCGACTTTTTGGCACCTAAAATATCGATTTTGAGCATGTTTTGAGCCTATATTTTGAAAACATTCTAGCACTGAGTAGGCATGTACATATCGCTTCTGGGACCCCAAAATATCGATTTTTCGGGTGTTTAGGGCCAAAATTTGAGATATAAACGGGTACATAAGATGCATGCACATATCGACTTTTGGGCACCTAAAAGATCGATTTTCAGTATGTTTTTGGCCTGTATTTTGAAAATACTCTATCACGGAGTAGGCATGTACAGATCCCTTCTGGGACCCCTAAATATCGAATTTTCGGGTGTTTTGGGACTGAATTTGAGATATCGACTTTTTTGCACCTAAAATATCGATTTTTAGCATGTTTTTAGCCTATATTTTGAAAATATTCTAGCACTGAGTAGGCATGTACAGATCGCTTCTGGGACCCCAAAATATCGAATTTTCTGGTGTTTTGAGCCAGAATTTGAGATATAAACAAGTACAGAAGATGCATGCACATATCGACTTTTGGGCATCTAAAATATCGATTTTGAGCATGTCTTGAGCCTATATTTTGAAAACATTCTAGCACTGAGTAGGCATGTACAGATCGCTTCTGGGACCCCAAAATATCGATTTTTCGGGTGTTACGGGCCAGAATTTGAGATATAAACGGGTACAGAAGATGCATGCACATATCGACTTTTGGGCACCTAAAAGATCGATTTTCAGTATGTTTTTGGCCTGTATTTTGAAAATATTTTAACACGGAGTAAGCATGTACAGATCCTTTCTGGGACCCCTAAATATCGAATTTTCGGGTGTTTTGGGCCTGAATTTGAGATATCGCCTTTACGCACCTAAAAAATCGGTTTTTAGCATGTTTTGAGCCTATATTTTGAAAATATTCTAGCACTGAGTAGGCATGTACAGATCTCTTCTGGGACCCCTTAATATCGAATTTTCGGGTGTTTTGGGCCTTAATTTGAGATATCGACTTTTTGGCACCTAAAATATAGATTTTTAGCATGTTTTTAGCCTATATTTTGAAAATATTCTAGCACTGAGTAGGCATGTACAGATTGCTTCTGGGACCCCAAAATATCGAATTTTCGGGTGTTTTGGGCCTGAATTTGAGATATCGCCTTTACGCACCTAAAAAATCGATTTTTAGCATGTTTTGAGCCTATATTTTGAAAATATTCTAGCACGGAGTAGGCATGTACAGATCGCTTCTGGGACCCCAAAATATCGAATTTTCGGGTGTTTTGGGCCTGAATTTGAGATATCGCCTTTACGCACCTAAAAAATCGATTTTTAGCATGTTTTGAGCCTATATTTTGAAAATATTCTAGCACTGAGTAGGCATGTACAAATCGCTTCTGGGACCCCTAAATATCGAATTTTCGGGTGTTTTGGGCCTTAATTTGAGATATCGACTTTTTGGCACCTAAAATATAGATTTTTAGCATGTTTTTAGCCTATATTTTGAAAATATTCTAGCACTGAGTAGGCATGTACAGATTGCTTCTGGGACCCCGAAATATCGAATTTTCGGGTGTTTTGAGCCTCAATTTGAGATATAAACGGGTACTGAAGGTGCATGCACGTATCGTCTTTTTGGCACCTAAAACATCGATTTTGAGCATGTTTTATGCCTGTATTTTGAAAATACTCTAACACGGAGTAGGCATGTACAGATCACTTCTGGGACCCCTAAATATCGAATTTTCGGATGTTTTGGGACTGAATTTGAGATATCGACTTTTTGGCACCTAAAATATCGATTTTTTGCATGTTTTTAGCCTATAATTTGAAAATATTCTAGCACTGAGTAGGCATGTACAGATTGCTTCTGGGACCCCAAAATATTGAATTTTCGGGTGTTTAGGGCCAGAATTTGAGATATAAACGGGTACAGAAGATGCATGCACATATCGACTTTTGGGCACCTAAAATATCGATTTTGAGCATGTTTTGTGCCTATATTTTGAAATCATTCTAGCACTGAGTAGGCATGTACAGATCGCTTCTGGGACCCAAAAATATCGAATTTTTGGGTGTTTAGGTCCAGAATTTGAGATATAAACGGGTACAGAAGATGCATGCACATATCGACTTTTGGGCACCTAAAAGATCGATTTTCAGTATGTTTTTGGCCTGTATTTTGAAAATACTCTAACACGGAGTAGGCATGTACAGATCGCTTCTGGGACCCCTAAATATCGAATTTTCGGGTGTTTTGGGTCTTAATTTGAGATATCGCCTTTACGCACCTAAAATATCGATTTTTAGCATATTTTGAGCTTATATTTTGAAAATATTCTAGCACTGAGTAGGCATGTACAGATCGCTTCTGGGACCCCAAAATATCGAATTTTCGGGTGTTTTGAGCCTGAATTTGAGATATAAACAAGTACAGAAGATGCATGCACATATCGACTTTTGGGCACCTAAAATATCGATTTTGAGCATGTTTTAAGCCTATATTTTGAAAACATTCTAGCACTGAGTAGGCATGTACAGATCGCTTCTGGGACCCCAAAATATCGATTTTTCGGGTGTTTAGGGCCAGAATTTGAGATATAAACGGGTACAGAAGATGCATGCACATATCGACTTTTCGGCACCTAAAAGATCGATTTTCAGTATGTTTTGGGCCTGTATTTTGAAAATACTCTAACAAGGAGTAGGCATGTACAGATCGCTTCTGGGACCCCAAAATATCGAATTTTCGGGTGTTTTGAGCCTGAATTTGAGATATAAACGGGTACTGAAGATGCATGCACATATCGACTTTTGGGCACCTAAAACATCGATTTTGAGCATGTTTTGGGCCTGTATTTTGAAAATACTCTAACACGGAGTAGGCATGTACACATCGCTTCTGGGACCCAAAAATATCGAATTTTCGGGTGTTTTGGGCCTGAATTTGAGCTATCGCCTTTACACACCTAAAATATCGATTTTTAGCATGTTTTTAGCCTATATTTTGAAAATATTCTAGCACTGAGTAGGCATGTACAGATCGCTTCTGGGACCCCTAAATATCGAATTTTCGGGTGTTTTGGGCCTTAATTTGAGATATCGACTTTTTGGCACCTAAAATATCGATTTTTAGCATGTTTTTAGCCTATATTTTGATAATATTCTAGCACTGAGTAGGCATGTACAGATTGCTTTTGGGACCCCAAAATATCGAATTTGCTGGTGTTTTGAGCCTGAATTTGAGATATAAACGGGTACTGAAGGTGCATGCACATATCGACTTTTTGGCACCTAAAACATCGATTTTGGGCATGTTTTGGGCCTGTATTTTGAAAATACTCTAACACGGAGTAGGCATGCACAGATCGCTTCTGGGACCCCTAAATATCGAATTTTCGGGTGTTTTGGGCCTTAATTTGAGATATCGACTTTTTGGTACCTAAAATATCGATTTTTATCATGTTTTTAACCTATATTTTTTCAAAATATACTAGCACTGAGTAGGCATGTACAGATTGCTTCTGGGACCCCAAAATATTGAATTGTCGGGTGTTTTGAGCCTGAATTTGAGATATAAACGGGTACAGAAGATACATGCACATATTGACTTTGGGCATCTAAAATATCGATTTTGAGCATGTTTTGAGCCTGTATTTTGAAAATACTCTAACATGGAGTAGGCATGTACAGATCGCTTCTGGGACCCCAAAATATCGAATTTTCGGGTGTTTTGTGCCTGAATTTGAGATATAAACGGGTACTTAAGATGCATGCACATATCGAATTTTGGGCACCTAAAACATCGATTTTGAGCATGTTTTGGGCCTGTATTTTGAAAATACTCTAACACGGAGTAGGCATGTACAGATCGCATCTGTGACCCCAAAATATCGAATTTTCCGGTGTTCTGGGCCTGAATTTGAGATAAAAAAGGGTACAGAAGATGCATGCACATATTGACTTTTGGGCACCTAAAAGATCGATTTTTAGTATGTTTTTGGCCTGTATTTTGAAAATACTCTAACACGGAGTAGGCATGTACAGATTGCTTCTGGGACCCCTAAATATCGAATTTTCGGGTGTTTTGGGACTGAATTTGAGATATCGACTTTTTGGCACCTAAAATTTCGATTTTTAGCATGTTTTTAGCCTATATTTTGAAAATATTCTAGCACTGAGTAGGCATGTACAGATTGCTTCTGGGACCCCAAAATATTGAATTTTCGGGTGTTTAGAGCCGGAATTTGAGATATAACCGGATACAGAAGATACATGCACATATTGACTTTGGGCATCTAAAATATCGATTTTCAGCATGTTTTGGGCATGTATTTTGAAAATACTCTAACACGGAGTAGGCATGTACAGATCGCTTCTGGGACCCCAAAATATCGAATTTTCGGGTGTTTTGAGCCTGAATTTGAGATATAAACGGGTACTGAAGATGCATGCACATATCGACTTTTGGGCACCTAAAACATCGATTTTGAGCATGTTTTGGGCTTGTATTTTGTAAATACTCTTAACACGGAGTAGGCATGTACACATCGCTTCTGGGACCCCATAATATCGAATTTTCGGGTATTTTGGGCCTGAATTTGAGATATCGTTTTTATGCACCTAAAATATCGATTTTTAGCATGTTTTGAGCCTATATTTTGAAAATATTCTAGCACTGAGTAGGCATGTACAGATCGCTTCTGGGACCCCAAAATGTCGATTTTTCGGGTGTTTTGAGCCTGAATTTGAGATATAAACGAGTACAGAAAATGCATGCACATATTGACTTTGGGCATCTAAAATATCGATTTTGAGCATGTTTTGAGCCTGTATTTTGAAAATACTCTAACATGGAGTAGGCATGTACAGATCGCTTCTGGGACCCCAAAATATCGAATTTTCGGGTGTTTTGTGCCTGAATTTGAGATATAAACGGGTACTTAAGATGCATGCACATATCGACTTTTGGGCACCTAAAGGATCGATTTTCAGTATGTTTTTGGCCTGTATTTTGAAAATACTCTAACACGGAGTAGGCATGTACAGATCCCTTCTGGGACCCCTAAATATCGAATTTTCGGGTGTTTTGGGCCTTAATTTGAGATATCGACTTTTTGGCACCTAAAATATCGATTTTTAGCATGTTTTTAGCCTATATTTTGATAATATTCTAGCACTGAGTAGGCATGTACAGATTGCTTTTGGGACCCCAAAATATCGAATTTGCCGGTGTTTTGAGCCTGAATTTGAGATATAAACGGGTACTGAAGGTGCATGCACATATCGACTTTTTGGCACCTAAAACATCGATTTTGGGCATGTTTTGGGCCTGTATTTTGAAAATACTCTAACACGGAGTAGGCATGCACAGATCGCTTCTGGGACCCCTAAATATCGAATTTTCGGGTGTTTTGGGCCTTAATTTGAGATATCGACTTTTTGGTACCTAAAATATCGATTTTTATCATGTTTTTAACCTATATTTTTTCAAAATATTCTAGCACTGAGTAGGCATGTACAGATTGCTTCTGGGACCCCAAAATATTGAATTTTCGGGTGTTTTGAGCCTGAATTTGAGATATAAACGGGTACAGAAGATACATGCACATATTGACTTTGGGCATCTAAAATATCGATTTTGAGCATGTTTTGAGCCTGTATTTTGAAAATACTCTAACATGGAGTAGGCATGTACAGATCGCTTCTGGGACCCCAAAATATCGAATTTTCGGGTGTTTTGTGCCTGAATTTGAGATATAAACGGGTACTTAAGATGCATGCACATATCGACTTTTGGGCACCTAAAACATCGATTTTGAGCATGTTTTGGGCCTGTATTTTGAAAATACTCTAACACGGAGTAGGCATGTACAGATCGCATCTGTGACCCCAAAATATCGAATTTTCCGGTGTTCTGGGCCTGAATTTGAGATAAAAAAGGGTACAGAAGATGCATGCACATATTGACTTTTGGGCACCTAAAAGATCGATTTTTAGTATGTTTTTGGCCTGTATTTTGAAAATACTCTAACACGGAGTAGGCATGTACAGATTGCTTCTGGGACCCCTAAATATCGAATTTTCGGGTGTTTTGGGACTGAATTTGAGATATCGACTTTTTGGCACCTAAAATTTCGATTTTTAGCATGTTTTTAGCCTATATTTTGAAAATATTCTAGCACTGAGTAGGCATGTACAGATTGCTTCTGGGACCCCAAAATATTGAATTTTCGGGTGTTTTGAGCCGGAATTTGAGATATAACCGGGTACAGAAGATACATGCACATATTGACTTTGGGCATCTAAAATATCGATTTTCAGCATGTTTTGGGCATGTATTTTGAAAATACTCTAACACGGAGTAGGCATGTACAGATCGCTTCTGGGACCCCAAAATATCGAATTTTCGGGTGTTTTGAGCCTGAATTTGAGATATAAACGGGTACTGAAGATGCATGCACATATCGACTTTTGGGCACCTAAAACATCGATTTTGAGCATGTTTTGGGCTTGTATATTGTAAATACTCTTAACACGGAGTAGGCATGTACACATCGCTTCTGGGACCCCATAATATCGAATTTTCGGGTGTTTTGGGCCTGAATTTGAGATATCGCCTTTATGCACCTAAAATATCGATTTTTAGCATGTTTTTGAGCCTATATTTTGAAAATATTCTAGCACTGAGTAGGCATGTACAGATCGCTTCTGGGACCCCAAAATGTCGAATTTTCGGGTGTTTTGAGCCTGAATTTGAGATATAAACGAGTACAGAAAATGCATGCACATATCGACTTTTGGGCACCTAAAATATCGATTTTGAGCATGTTGTGAGCCTATATTTTGAAAACATTCTAGCACTGAGTAGGCATGTACAGATCGATTCTGGGACCCTAAAATATCGAATTTTCGGGTGTTTAGGGCCAGAATTTGAGATATAAACGGGTACAGAAGATGCATGCACATATCGACTTTTGGGCACCTAAAGGGTCGATTTTCAGTATGTTTTTGGCCTGTATTTTGAAAATACTCTAACACGGAGTAGGCATGTACAGATCCCTTCTGGGACCCCTAAATATCGAATTTTCGGGTGTTTTGGGCCTTAATTTGAGATATCGACTTTTTGGCACCTAAAATATCGATTTTTAGCATGTTTTTAGCCTATATTTTGATAATATTCTAGCACTGAGTAAGCATGTAGAGATTGCTTTTGGGACCCCAAAATATAGAATTTTCCAGTGTTTTGAGCCTGAATTTGAGATATAAACGGGTACTGAAGATGCATGCACATATCGACTTTTTGGCACCTAAAACATCGATTTTGGGCATGTTTTGGGCCTGTATTTTGAAAATACTCTAACACGGGGTAGGCATGCACAGATCGCTTCTGGGACCCCTAAATATCGAATTTTCGGGTGTTTTGGGCCTTAATTTGAGATATCGACTTTTTGATACCTAAAATATCGATTTTTATCATGTTTTTAACCTATATTTTTTCAAAATATTCTAGCACTGAGTAGGCATGTACAGATTGCTTCTGGGACCCCAAAATATTGAATTTTCGGGTGTTTTGAGCCTGAATTTGAGATATAAACGGGTACAGAAGATACATGCACATATTGACTTTGGGCATCTAAAATATCGATTTTGAGCATGTTTTGAGCCTGTATTTTGAAAATACTCTAACATGGAGTAGGCATGTACAGATCGCTTCTGGGACCACAAAATATCGAATTTTCGGGTGTTTTGAGCCTGAATTTGAGATATAAACGGGTACTTAAGATGCATGCACATATCGACTTTTGGGCACCTAAAACATCGATTTTGAGCATGTTTTGGGCCTGTATTTTTAAAATACTCTAACACGGAGTAGGCATGTACAGATTGCATCTGTGACCCCAAAATATCAAATTTTCCGGTGTTCTGGGCCTGAATTTGAGATAAAAAAGAGTACAGAAGATGCATGCACATATTGACTTTTGGGCACCTAAAAGATCGATTTTTAGTATGTTTTTGGCCTGTATTTTGAAAATACTCTAACACGTAGTAGGCATGTACAGATTGCTTCTGGGACCCCTAAATATCGAATTTTCGGGTGTTTTGGGACTGAATTTGAGATATCGACTTTTTGGCACCTAAAATATCGATTTTTAGCATGTTTTGAGCCTATATTTTTAAAATATTCTAGCACTGAGTAGGCATGTACAGATTGCTTCTGGGACCCCAAAATATTGTTTTTTCGGGTGTTTAGGGCCAGAATTTGAGTTATAAACGGGTACAGAAGATGCATGCACATATCGACTTTTGGGCACCTAAAATATCGATTTTGAGCATGTTTTGAGCCTATATTTTGAAAACATTTTAGCACTGAGTAGGCATGTACAGATCGCTTCTGGGACCCCAAAATATCGAATTTTCGGGTGTTTTAAGCTTGAATTTGAGATATAAACGAGTACAGAAGATGCATACACATATCGACTTTTGGGCACCTAAAATATCGAATTTGAGCATGTTTTGAGCCTATATTTTGAAAACATCCTAGCACTGAGTAGGCATGTACAGATCGCTTCTGGGACCCCAAAATATTGAATTTTCGGGTGTTTGGGGGCAGAATTAGAGATATAAAAGAGTACAGAAGATGCATGCACATATCGACTTTTGGGCACCTAAAAGATCGATTATCAGTATGTTTTTGGCCTGTATTTTGAAAATACTCTAACACGGAGTAGGCATGTACAGATTGCTTCTGGGACCCCTAAATATCGAATTTTCTGGTGTTTTGGGACTGAATTTGAGATATCGACTTTTTGGCACCTAAAATATCGATTTTTAGCATGTTTTGAGCCTATATTTTGAAAATATTCTAGCACTGAGTAGGCATGTACAGATCGCTTCTGGGACCCCAAAATATCGAATTTTCGGGTGTTTTGAGCCTGAATTAGAGATATTAACGGGTACAGAAGATGCATGCACATATCGACTTTTGGGCACCTAAAATATCGATTTTGAGCATGTTTTGAGCCTATATTTTGAAAACATTCTAGCACTGAGTAGGCATGTACAGATCCCTTCTGGGACCACTAAATATCGAATTTTCGGGTGTTTTGGGACTGAATTTGAGATATCGCCTTTACGCACCTAAAATGTCGATTTTTAGCATGTTTTGAGCCTATATTTTGAAAATATTCTAGCACTGAGTAGGCATGTACAGATTGCTTCTGGGACCCCAAAATATTGAATTTTCGGGTGTTTAGGGCCAGAATTTGAGTTATAAACGGGTACAGAAGATGCATGCACATATCGACTTTTGGGCACCTAAAATTTCGATTTTGATCATGTTTTGTGCCTATATTTTGAAAACATTTTAGCACTGAGTAGGCATGTACAGATCGCTTCTGGGACCCCAAAATATTAAATTTTCGGGTGTTTAGGGGCAGAATTTGAGATATAAAAGGGTACATGCACATATCGACATTTGGGCACCTAAAAGATCGATTATCAGTATGTTTTTGGCCTGTATTTTGAAAATACTCTAACACGGAGTAGGCACGTACAGATTGCTTCTGGGACCCCTAAATATAGAATTTTCGGGTGTTTTGAGCCTGAATTTGAGATATAATCGGGTACTGAAGGTGCATGCACATATCGACTTTTTGGCACCTAAAACATCGATTTTGGGCATGTTTTGGGCCTGTATTTTAAAAATACTCTAACACGGAGTAGGCATGCACAGATCGCTTCTGGGACCCCTAAATATCGAATTTTCGGGTGTTTTGGGCCTTATTTTGTGATATCGACTTTTTGGTACCTAAAATATCGAATTTTATTATGTTTTTAACCTATATTTTTTCAAAATATTCTAGCACTGAGTAGGCATGTACAGATTGCTTCTGGGACCCCAAAAAATTGAATTTTCGGGTGTTTTGAGCCTGAATTTGAGATATAAACGGGTACAGAAGATACATGCACATATTGACTTTGAGCATCTAAAATATCGATTTTGAGCATGTTTTGAGCCTGTATTTTGAAAATACTCTAACACGGAGTAGGCATGTACAGATCGCTTCTGGGACCCCAAAATATCGAATTTTCGGGTGTTTTGAGCCTTAATTTGAGATATAAACGGGTACTGAAGATGCATGCACATATCGACTTCTGGGCACCTAAAACATCGATTTTGAGCATGTTTTGGGCCTGTATTTTGAAAATACTCTAACACGGAGTAGGCATGTACAGATCGCATCTGTGACCCCAAAATATCGAATTTTCGGGTGTTCTGGGCCTGAATTTGAGATATCGCCTTTACGCACCTAAAATATTGATTTTTAGCATGTTTTGAGCCTATATTTTGAAAATATTCTAGCACTGAGTAGGCATGTACAGATTGCTTCTGGGACCCCAAAATATTGAATTTTCGGGTGTTTAGGGCCTGAATTTGAGATATAAACGGGTACTTAAGATGCATGCACATATCGACTTTTGGGCACCTAAAACATCGATTTTGAGCATGTTTTGGGCCTGTATTTTGAAAATACTCTAACACGGAGTAGGCATGTACAGATCGCATCTGTGACCCCAAAATATCTAATTTTCCGGTGTTCTGGGCCTGAATTTGAGATAAAAAAGGGTACAGAAGATGCATGCACATATTGACTTTTGGGCACCTAAAAGATCGCTTTTTAGTATGTTTTTGGCCTGTATTTTGAAAATACTCTAACACGGAGTAGGCATGTACAGATTGTTTCTGGGACCCCTAAATATCGAATTTTCGGGTGTTTTGGGACTGAATTTGAAATATCGACTTTTTGGCACCTAAAATATCGATTTTTAGCATGTTTTGAGCCTATATTTTTAAAATATTCTAGCACTGAGTAGGCATGTACAGATTGCTTCTGGGACCCCAAAATATTGAATTTTCGGGTGTTTAGGGCCAGAATTTGAGTTATAAACGGGTACAGAAGATGCATGCACATATCGACTTTTGGGCACCTAAAATATCGATTTTGAGCATGTTTTGAGCCTATATTTTGAAAACATTTTAGCACTGAGTAGGCATGTACAGATCGCTTCTGGGACCCCAAAATATCGAATTTTCGGGTGTTTTAAGCTTGAATTTGAGATATAAACGAGTACAGAAGATGCATACACATATCGACTTTTGGGCACCTAAAATATCGAATTTGAGCATGTTTTGAGCCTATATTTTGAAAACATCCTAGCACTGAGTAGGCATGTACAGATCGCTTCTGGGACCCCAAAATATTGAATTTTCGGGTGTTTAGGGGCAGAATTAGAGATATAAAAGAGTACAGAAGATGCATGCACATATCGACTTTTGGGCACCTAAAAGATCGATTATCAGTATGTTTTTGGCCTGTATTTTGAAAATACTCTAACACGGAGTAGGCATGTACAGATTGCTTCTGGGACCCCTAAATATCGAATTTTCTGGTGTTTTGAGCCTGAATTTGAGATATAAACGCGTACTGAAGGTGCAAAGACATATCGACTTTTGGGCACCTAAAAGATCGATTTTCAGTATGTTTTTGGCCTGTATTTTGAAAATACTCTAACACGGAGTAGGCATGTACAGATTGCTTCTGGGACCCCTAAATATCGAATTTTCGGGTGTTTTGGGACTGAATTTGAGATATCGACTTTTTGGCACCTAAAATATCGATTTTTAGCATGTTTTTAGCCTATATTTTGAAAATATTCTAGCACTGAGTAGGCATGTACAGATTGCTTCTGGGACCCAAAAATATTGAATTTTCGTGTGTTTTGAGCGTGAATTTGAGATATAAACGGGTACAGAAGATACATGCACATATTGACTTTGTGCATCTAAAATATCGATTTTAAGCATGTTCTGGGCCTGTATTTTGAAAACACTCTAACACGGAGTAGGCATGTACAGATCGCTTCTGGGACCCTATAATATCGAATTTTCGGGTGTTTAGGGCCAGAATTTGAGATGTAAACGGGTACAGAAGATGCATGCACATATCGACTTTTGGTCACCTAAAAGATCGATTTTCAGTATGTTTTTGACCTACATTTTGAAAATACTCTAACACGGAGTAGGCATGTACAGATTGCTTCTGGGACCCCTAAATATCGAATTTTCGGGTGTTTTGAGCCTGAATTTGAGATATAAACGGGTACTGGAGGTGCATGCACATATCGACTTTTGGGCACCTAAAAGATCGATTTTCAGTATGTTTTTGGCCTGTATTTTGAAAATACTCTAACACGGAGTAGGCACGTACAGATTGCTTCTGGGACCCCTAAATATCGAATTTTCGGGTGTTTTGAGCCTGAATTTGAGATATAATCGGGTACTGAAGGTGCATGCACATATCGACTTTTTGGCACCTAAAACATCGATTTTGGGCATGTTTTGGGCCTGTATTTTAAAAATACTCTAACACGGAGTAGGCATGCACAGATCGCTTCTGGGACCCCTAAATATCGAATTTTCGGGTGTTTTGGGCCTTAATTTGTGATATCGACTTTTTGGTACCTAAAATATCGAATTTTATCATGTTTTTAACCTATATTTTTTCAAAATATTCTAGCACTGAGTAGGCATGTACAGATTGCTTCTGGGACTCCAAAAAATTGAATTTTCGGGTGTTTTGAGCCTGAATTTGAAATATAAACGGGTACAGAAGATACATGCACATATTGACTTTGAGCATCTAAAATATCGATTTTGAGCATGTTTTGAGCCTGTATTTTGAAAATACTCTAACACGGAGTAGGCATGTACAGATCGCTTCTGGGATCCCAAAATATCGAATTTTCGGGTGTTTTGAGCCTTAATTTGAGATATAAACGGGTACTGAAGATGCATGCACATATCGACTTTTGGGCACCTAAAACATCGATTTTGAGCATGTTTTGGGCCTGTATTTTGAAAATACTCTAACACGGAGTAGGCATGTACAGATCGCATCTGTGACCCCAAAATATCGAATTTTCGGGTGTTCTGGGCCTGAATTTGAGATATCGCCTTTACGCACCTAGAATATCGATTTTTAGCATGTTTTGAGCCTATATTTTGAAAATATTCTAGCACTGAGTAGGCATGTACAGATCGCTTCTGGGACCCCAAAATATCGAATTTTCGGGTGTTTAGGGCCAGAATTTGAGTTATAAACGGGTACAGAAGATGCATGCACATATCGACTTTTGGGCACCTAAAATATCGATTTTGAGCATGTTTTGAGCCTATATTTTGAAAACATTCAAGCACTGAGTAGGCATGTACAGATCGCTTCTGGGACCACAAAATATCGAATTTTCGGGTGTTTTGAGCTTGAATTTGAGATATAAACGAGTACAGAAGATGCATACACATATCGACTTTTGGGCACCTAAAATATCGAATTTGAGCATATTTTGAGCCTATATTTTGAAAACATTCTAGCACTGAGTAGGCATGTACAGATCGCTTCTGGGACCCCAAAATATTGAATTTTCGGGTGTTTAGGGGCAGAATTTGAGATATAAAAGGGTACAGAAGATGCATGCACAGATCGACTTTTGGGCACCTAAAAGATCGATTATCAGTATGTTTTTGGCATGTATTTTGAAAATACTCTAGCACTGAGTAGGCATGTACAGATTGCTTCTGGGACCCCTAAATATCGAATTTTCGGGTGTTTTGAGCCTGAATTTGAGATATAAACGAGTACAGAAGATGCATGCACATATCGACTTTTCGGCACCTAAAATATCGATTTTGAGCATGTTTTGAGCCTATATTTTGAAAACATTCTAGCACTTAGGGCCAGAATTTGAGATATAAAAGGGTACAGAAGATGCATGCACATATCGACTTTTGGGCACCTAAAAGATCAATTTTCAGTATGGATTTTGCCTGTATTTTGAAAATACTCTAACACGGAGTAGGCATGTACAGATTGCTTTTGGGACCCCTAACTATAGAATTTTCGGGTGTTTTGGGACTGAATTTGAGATATCGACTTTTTGGCACCTAAAATATCGATTTTAGCATGTTTTTAGCCTATATTTTGAAAATATTCAAGCACTGAGTAGGCATGTACAGATTGCTTCTGGGGTGTTTTGAGCATGAATTTGATATATAAACGGGTACAGAAGATACATGCACATATTGACTTTGGGCACCTAAAACATCGATTTTGAGCATGTTTTGTGCCTGTATTTTGATAATACTCTAACACGGAGTAGGCATGTACACATCGCTTCTGGGACCCCAAAATATCGAATTTTCGGGTGTTTTGGGCCTGAATTTGAGATATCGCCTTTACGCACCTAAAATATCGATTTTTAGCATGTTTTAAGCCTATATTTTGAAAATATTCTAGCACTGAGTAGGCATGTACAGATCGCTTCTGGGACCCCTAAATATCGAATTTTCGGGTGTTTTGGGCCTTAATTTGAGATATCGACTTTTTTGCACCTAAAATATCGATTTTTAGCATGTTTTTAGCCTATATTTTGAAAATATTCTAGCACTGAGTAGGCATGTACAGATTCCTTCTGGGATCCCAAAATATCGAATTTTCGGGTGTTTTGAGCCTGAATTTGAGATATAAACGGGTACTGAAGGTGCATGCACATATCGACTTTTTGGCAACTAAAACATCGATTTTGAGCATGTTTTGGGCCTGTATTTTAAAAATACTCTAACACGGAGAAGGCATGTACAGATCGCTTCTGGGACACCTAAATATCGAATTTTCGGATGTTTTGGGACTGAATTTGAGATATCGACTTTTTGGCACCTAAAACATCGATTTTCAGCATGTTTTTAGCCTATATTTTGAAAATATTCTAGCACTGAGTAGGCATGTACAGATTGCTTCTGGGAACCAAAATATTGAATTTTCGGGTGTTTAGGGCAAGAATTTGAGATATAAACGGGTACAGAAGATGCATGCACATATCGACTTTTGGGCACCTAAAATATCGATTTTGAGCATGTTTTGAGCCTATATTTTGAAAACATTCTAGCACTGAGTAGGCATGTACAGATCGCTTCTGGGACCAAAAAATATCGAATTTTCGGGTGTTTTGGGCCTGAATTTGAGATATCGCCTTTACGCACCTAGAATATCGATTTTTAGCATGTTTTGAGCCAATATTTTTTCAAAATATTCTAGCACTGAGTAGGCATGTACAGATCGCTTCTGGGACCCCAAAATATCGAATTTTCGGGTGTTTAGGGCCAGAATTTGAGTTATAAACGGGTACAGAAGATGCATGCACATATCGACTTTTGGGCACCTAAAATATCGATTTTGAGCATGTTTTGAGCCTATATTTTGAAAACATTCTAGCACTGAGTAGGCATGTACAGATCGCTTCTGGGACCCAAAAATATTGAATTTTCGGGTGTTTAGGGCCAGAATTTGAGATATTAACGGGTACTGAAGATGCATGCACATATCGACTTTTGGGCACCTAAAACATCGATTTTGAGCATGTTTTCGGCCTGTATTTTGAAAATACTCTAACACGGAGTAGGCATGTACAGATCGCTTCTGGGACCCATAAATATCGAATTTTCGGGTGTTTTGGGCCTTAATTTGAGATATCGACTTTTTGGCACCTAAAATATCGATTTTTAGCATGTTTTTAGCCTAATATATTTTCAAAATATTCTAGCACTGAGTAGGCATGCACAGAATGCTTCTGGGACCCCAAAATATTGAATTTTCGGGTGTTTTGAGCCTGAATTTGAGATATAAACGGGTACAGAAGATACATGCACATATTGACTTTGGGCATCTAAAATATCGATTTTCAGCATGTTTTGGGTCTGTATTTTGAAAATACTCTAACACGGAGTAGGCATGTACAGATCGCTTCTGGGACCCCAAAATATCGAAATTTCGGGTGTTTTGGGCCTGAATTTGAGATATAAACGGGTACTGAAGATGCATGCACATATCGACTTTTGGCACCTAAAACATCGATTTTGAGCATGTTTTGGGCCTGTATTTTGAAAATACTCTAACACGGAGTAGGCATGTACACATCGCTTCTGGGACCCCAAAATATCGAATTTTCGAGTGTTTTGGGCCTGAATTTGAGATATCGCCTTTACGCACCTAAAATATCGATTTTTAGCATGTTTTGAGCCTATAATTTGAAAATATTCTAGCACTGAGTAGGCATGTACAGATCGCTTCTGGGACCCCTAAATATCGAATTTTCGGGTGTTTTGGGCCTTAATTTGAGATATCGACTTTTTGGCACCTAAAATATCGATTTTTAGCATGTTTTTAGCCTATATTTTGAAAATATTCTAGCACTGAGTAGGCATGTACAGATTGCTTCTGAGACACCAAAATATCGAATTTTCGGGTGTTTTGAGCCTGAATTTGAGATATAAACGGGTACTGAAGGTGCATGCACATATCGACTTTTTGGCACCTAAAACATCGATTTTGAGCATGTTTTGGGCCTGTATTTTGAAAATACTCTAACACGGAGTAGGCATGTACAGATCGCTTCTGGGACCCGTAAATATCGAATTTTCGGGTGTTTTGGGCCTTAATTTGAGATATCGACTTTTTGGCACCTAAAATATCGATTTTAATCATGTTTTTAGCCTATATTTTTTCAAAATATTCTAGCACTGAGTAGGCATGTACAGATTGCTTCTTGGACTCCAAAATATTGAATTTTCGGGTGTTTAGGGCCAGAATTTGAGATATAAACGGGTACAGAAGATGCATGCACATATCGACTTTTGGGCACCTAAAATATCGATTTTCAGTATGTTTTTGGCCTGTATTTTGAAGATACTCTAACACGGAGTAGGCATGTTCAGATCCTTTCTGGGACCCCTAAATATCGAATTTTCGGGTGTCTTTGGACTTTACTTGAGATATCGCCTTTACGCACCTAAAATATCGATTTTTAGCATGTTTTGAGCCTATATTTTGAAAATATTCTAGCACTGAGTAGGCATGTACAGATCGCTTCTGGGACCCAAAAATATCGAATTTTCGGTTGTTTAGGCCCAGAATTTGAGATATAAACGGGTACAGAAGATGCATGCACATATCGACTTTTGGGCACCTAAAAGATCGATTTTCAGTATGTTTTTGGCCTGTATTTTGAAAATACTTTAACACGGAGTAGGCATGTACAGATCCCTTTTGGGACCCCTAAATATCGAATTTTAGGGTGTTTTGGGCCTTAATTTGAAATATCGCCTATACGCACCTAAAATATCGATTTTTAGCATGTTTTGAGCCTATATTTTGAAAATATTCTAGCACTGAGTAGGCATGTACAGATTGCTTCTGGGACCCCAAAATATCGATTTTTCGGGTGTTTAGGGCCAGAATTTGAGATATAAACGGGTACTGAAGATGCATGCACATATCGACTTTTGGGCACCTAAAACATCGATTTTGAGCATGTTTTCGGCCTGTATTTTGAAAATACTCTAACACGGAGTAGGCATGTACAGATCGCTTCTGGGACACATAAATATCGAATTTTCGGGTGTTTTGGGCCTTAATTTGAGATATCGACTTTTTGGCACCTAAAATATCGATTTTTAGCATGTTTTTAGCCTATATATTTTCAAAATATTCTAGCACTGAGTAGGCATGCACAGATTGCTTCTGGGACCCCAAAATATTGAATTTTCGGGTGTTTTGAGCCTGAATTTGAGATATAAACGGATACAGAAGATACATGCACATATTGACTTTGGGCATCTAAAATATCGATTTTCAGCATGTTTTGGGTCTGTATTTTGAAAATACTCTAACACGGAGTAGGCATGTACAGATCGCTTCTGGGACCCCAAAATATCGAAATTTCGGGTGTTTTGGGCCTGAATTTGAGATATAAACGGGTACTGAAGATGCATGCACATATCGACTTTTGGCACCTAAAACATCGATTTTGAGCATGTTTTGGGCCTGTATTTTGAAAATACTCTAACACGGAGTAGGCATGTACACATCGCTTCTGGGACCCCAAAATATCGAATTTTCGAGTGTTTTGGGCCTGAATTTGAGATATCGCCTTTACGCACCTAAAATATCGATTTTTAGCATGTTTTGAGCCTATATTTTGAAAATATTCTAGCACTGAGTAGGCATGTACAGATCGCTTCTGGGACCCCTAAATATCGATTTTTCGGGTGTTTTGGGCCTTAATTTGAGATATCGACTTTTTTGCACCTAAAATATCGATTTTTAGCATGTTTTTCGCCTATATTTTGAAAATATTCTAGCACTGAGTAGGCATGTATAGATTGCTTCTGAGACACCAAAATATCGAATTTTCGGGTGTTTTGAGCTTGAATTTGAGATATAAACGGGTACTGAAGGTGCATGCACATATCGACTTTTTGGCACCTAAAACATCGATTTTGAGCATGTTTTGGGCCTGTATTTTGAAAATACTCTAACACGGAGTAGGCATGTACAGATCCCTTCTGGGACCCCATAAATATCGAATTTTCGGGTGTTTTGGGCCATAATTTGAGATATCGACTTTTTGGCTCCTAAAATATCGATTTTAATCATGTTTTTAGCCTATATTTTTTCAAAATATTCTAGCACTGAGTAGGCATGTACAGATTGCTTCTTGGACTCCAAAATATTGAATTTTCGGGTGTTTAGGGCCAGAATTTGAGATATAAACGGGTACAGAAGATGCATGCACATATCGACTTTTGGGCACCTAAAATATCGATTTTCAGTATGTTTTTGGCCTGTATTTTGAAAATACTCTAACACGGAGTAGGCATGTACAGATCCCTTTTGGGACCCCTAAATATCGAATTTTCGGGTGTTTTTGGACTGAACTTGAGATATCGCCTTTACGCACCTAAAATATCGATTTTTAGCATGTTTTGAGCCTATATTTTGAAAATATTCTAGCACTGAGTAGGCATGTACAGATTGCTTCTGGGACCCCAAAATATTGAATTTTCGGGTGTTTTGAGTCTGAATTTGAGATATAAACGGGTACAGAAGATACATGCACATATAGACTTTTTAGGCATCTAAAATATCGTTTTTCAGCATGTTTTGGGCCTGTATTTTGAAAAAACTCTAACACGGAGTAGGCATGTAAAGATCGCTTCTGGGACCCCAAAATATCGAATTTTCGGGTGTTTTGGGCCTGAATTTGAGATATAAACGGGTACTGAAGATGCATGCACATATCGACTTTTGGGCACCTAAAACATCGATTTTGAGCATGTTTTGGGCCTGTATTTTGAAAATACTCTAACACGGAGTAGGCATGTACACATCGCTTCTGGGACCCCAAAATATGGAATTTTCGGGTGTTTTGGGCCTAAATTTGAGATATCGCCTTTACGCACCTAAAATATCGATTTTTAGCATGTTTTGAGCCTATATTTTGAAAATATTCTAAGACTGAGTAGGCATGTACAGATCGCTTCTGGGACCCCTAAATATCGAATTTTCGGGTGTTTTGGGCCTTAATTTGAGATATCGACTTTTTGGCACCTAAAATATCGATTTTTAGCATGTTTTTAGCCTATATTTTGAAAATATTCTAGCACTGAGTAGGCATGTACAGATTGCTTCTGGGACCCCAAAATATCGAATTTTCGGGTGTTTTGAGCCTGAATTTGAGATATAAACGGGTACTGAAGGTGCATGCACATATCGACTTTTTGGCACCTAAAACATCGATTTTGAGCATGTTTTGGGCCTGTATTTTGAAAATACTCTAACACGGAGTAGGCATGTACAGATCGCTTCTGGGACCCCTAAATATCGAATTTTCGGGTGTTTTGGGCCTTAATTTGAGGTATCGACTTTTTGGCACCTAAAATATCGATTTTTATCATGTTTTTAGCCTATATTTTTTCAAAATATTCTAGCACTGAGTAGGCATGTACAGATTGCTTCTGGGACCCCAAAATATTGAATTTTCGGGTGTTTAGGGCCAGAATTTGAGATATAAACGGGTACAGAAGAAGCATGCACATATCGACTTTTGGGCACCTAAAATATCGATTTTGAGCATGTTTTGAGCCTATATTTTGAAAACATTCTAGCACTGAGTAGGCATGTACAGATCGCATCTGGGACCCAAAAATATCGAATTTTCGGGTGTTGAGGGCCAGAATTTGAGATATAAACGGGTACAGAAGATGCATGCACATATCGACTTTTGGGCACCTAAAAGATCGATTTTCAGTATGTTTTTAGCCTGTATTTTGAAAATACTCTAACACGGAGTAGGAGGCATGTACAGATCCCTTCTGGGACCCCTAAATATCGAATTTTCGGGTGTTTTGGGACTGAATTTGAGATATCGCCTTTACGCACCTAAAATATCGATTTTTAGCATGTTTTGAGCCAATATTTTGAAAATATTCTAGCACTGAGTAGGCATGTACAGATTGCTTCTGGGACCCCAAAATATTGAATTTTCGGGTGTTTTGAGCCTGAATTTGAGATATAAACGGGTACAGAAGATACATGCACATATTGACTTTGGGCATCTAAAATATCGTTTTTCAGCATGTTTTGGGCCTGTATTTTGAAAATACTCTAACACGGAGTAGGCATGTACAGATCGCTTCTGGGACCCCAAAATATCGAATTTTCGGGTGTTTTGAGCCTGAATTTGAGATATAAACGGGTACTGAAGATGCATGCACATATCGACTTTTGGGCACCTAAAACATCGATTTTGAGCATGTTTTGGGCCTGTAATTTGAAAATACTCTTACACGGAGTAGGCATGTACAGATCGCTTCTGGGACCCTTAAATATCGAATTTTCGGATGTTTTGGGACTGAATTTGAGATATCGACTTTTTGGCACCTAAAATATCGATTTTTAGCATGTTTTTCGCCTATATTTTCAAAATATTCTAGCACTGAGTAGGCATGTACAGATTGCTTCTGGGACCCCAAAATATTGAATTTTCGGCTGTTTAGGGCCAGAATTTGAGATATAAACGGGTACAGAAGATGCATGCACATATCGACTTTTGGGCACCTAAAATATCGATTTTGAGCATGTTTTGAGCCTATATTTTGAAAACATTCTAGCACTGAGTAGGCATGTACAGATCGCTTCTGGGACCCAAAAATATCGAATTTTCGGGTGTTTAGGGCCAGAATTTGAGATATAAACGGGTACAGAAGATGCATGCACATATCGACTTTTGGGCACTTAAAACATCGATTTTGAGCATGTTTTGGGACTGTATTTTGAAAATACTCTAACACGGAGTAGGCATGTACACATTGCTTCTGGGACCCCAAAATATCGAATTTTCGGGTGTTTTGGGCCTGAATTTGAGATATCGCCTTTACGCACCTAAAATATCGATTTTTAGTATGTTTTGAGCCTATATTTTGAAAATATTCTAGCACTGAGTAGGCATGTACAGATCGCTTCTGGGACCCCTAAATATCGAATTTTCGGGTGTTTTGGGACTTAATTTGAGATATCGACTTTTTGGCACCTAAAATATCGATTTTTAGGATGTTTTTCGCCTATATTTTGAAAATATTCTAGCACTGAGTAGGCATGTACAGATCGCTTCTGGGACCCCAAAATATTGAATTTTCGGGTGTTTTGAGCCTGAATTTGAGATATAAACGAGTACAGAAGATGCATGCACATATCGACTTTTGGGCACCTAAAATATCGATTTTGAGCATGTTTTGAGCCTATATTTTGAAAACATTCTAGCACTGAGTAGGCATGTACAGATCACTTCTGGGACCCCAAAATATCGATTTTTCGGGTGTTTAGGGCGAGAATTTGAAATATAAACGGGTACAGAAGATGCATGCACATATCGACTTTTGGGCACCTAAAAGATCGATTTTCAGTATGTTTTTGGCCTGTATTTTGAAAATACTCTAACACGGAGTAGGCATGTACAGATCCCTTCTGGGACCCCTAAATATCGAATTTTCGGGTGTTTTGGGCCTTAATTTGAGATATCGACTTTTTGGCACCTAAAATATCGATTTTTAGCATGTTTTCGCCTATATTTTGAAAATATTCTAGCACTGAGTAGGCATGTACAGAATGCTTCTGAGACCTCAAAATATCGAATTCTCGTGTGTTTTGAGCCTGAATTTTGATATAAACGGGTACTGAAGGTGCATGCACATATCGACTTTTTGGCACCTAAAACATCGATTTTGAGCATGTTTTGGGCCTGTAATTTGAAAATACTCTAACACGGAGTAGGCATGTACAGATCCCTTTTAGGACCCCTAAATATCGAATTTGCGGGTGTTTTGGGACTGAATTTGAGATATCGCCTTTACGCACCTAAAATATCAATTTTTAGCATGTTTTGAGCCTATATTTTGAAAATATTCTAGCACTGAGTAGGCATGTACAGATTGCTTCTGGGACCCCAAAATATTGAATTTTCGGGAGTTTTGAGCCTGAATTTGGGATATAAACGGGTACAGAAGATACATGCACACATTGACTTTGGGCATCTAAAATATCGTTTTTCAGCATGTTTTGGGCCTGTATTTTCAAAATACTCTAACACGGAGTAGGCATGTAGAGATCGCTTCTGGGACCCCAAAATATCGAATTTTCGGGTGTTTTGAGCCTGAATTTGAGATATAAACGGGTACTGATGATGCATGCACATATCGACTTTTGGGCACTTAAAACATCGATTTTGAGCATGTTTTGGGCCTGTATTTTGAAAATACTCTAACACGGAGTAGGCATGTACACATCGCTTCTGGGACCCCAAAATATCGAATTTTCGGGTGTTTTGGGCCTGAATTTGAGATATCGCCTTTACGCACCTAAAATATCGATTTTTAGCATGTTTTGAGCCTATATTTTGAAAATATTCTAAGACTGAGTAGGCATGTACAGATCGCTTCTGGGACCCGTAAATATCGAATTTTCGGGTGTTTTGGGCCTTAATTTGAGATATCGACTTTTTGGCACCTAAAATATCGATTTTTAGCATGTTTTTAGCCTATATTTTGAAAATATTCTACCACTGAGTAGGCATGTACAGATTGCTTCAGGGACCCCAAAATATCGAATTTTCGGGTGTTTTGAGCCTGAATTTGAGATATAAACGGGTACTGAAGGTGCATGCACATATCGACTTTTTGGCACCTAAAACATCGATTTTGAGCATGTTTTGGGCCTGTATTTTGAAAATACTCTAACACGGAGTAGGCATGTACAGATTGCTTCTGGGACCCCTAAATATCGAATTTTCGGGTGTTTTGGGATTTAATTTGAGATATCGACTTTTTGACACCTAAAATATCGATTTTTATCATGTTTTTAGCCTATATTTTTTCAAAATATTCTAGCACTGAGTAGGCATGTACAGATTGCTTCTGGGACCCCAAAATATTGAATTTTCGGCTGTTTAGGGCCAGAATTTGAGATATAAACGGGTACAGAAGATGCATGCACATATCGACTTTTGGGCACCTAAAATATCGATTTTGAGCATGTTTTGAGCCTATATTTTGAAAACATTCTAGCACTGAGTAGGCATGTACAGATCGCATCTGGGACCCAAAAATATCGAATTTTCGAGTGTTTAGGGCCAGAATTTGAGATATAAACGGGTACAGAAGATGCATGCACATATCGACTTTTGGGCACCTAAAAGATTGATTTTCAGTATGTTTTTAGCCTGTATTTTGAAAATACTCTAACACGGAGTAGGCATGTACAGATCCCTTCTGGGACCCCTAAATATCGAATTTTCGGGTGTTTTGGGACTGAATTTGAGATATCGCCTTTACGCACCTAAAATATCGATTTTTAGCATGTTTTGAGCCTAAATTTTGAAAATATTCTAGCACTGAGTAGGCATGTACAGATTGCTTCAGGGACCCCAAAATATCGAATTTTCGGGTGTTTTGAGCCTGAATTTGAGATATAAACGGGTACTGAAGGTGCATGCACATATCGACTTTTTGGCACCTAAAACATCGATTTTGAGCATGTTTTGGGCCTGTATTTTGAAAATACTCTAACACGGAGTAGGCATGTACAGATTGCTTCTGGGACCCCTAAATATCGAATTTTCGGGTGTTTTGGGATTTAATTTGAGATATCGACTTTTTGGCACCTAAAATATCGATTTTTATCATGTTTTTAGCCTATATTTTTTCAAAATATTCTAGCACTGAGTAGGCATGTACAGATTGCTTCTGGGACCCCAAAATATTGAATTTTCGGCTGTTTAGGGCCAGAATTTGAGATATAAACGGGTACAGAAGATGCATGCACATATCTACTTTTGGGCACCTAAAATATCGATTTTGAGCATGTTTTGAGCCTATATTTTGAAAACATTCTAGCACTGAGTAGGCATGTACAGATCGCATCTGGGACCCAAAAATATCGAATTTTCGAGTTTTTAGGGCCAGAATTTGAGATATAAACGGGTACAGAAGATGCATGCACATATCGACTTTTGGGCACCTAAAAGATTGATTTTCAGTATGTTTTTAGCCTGTATTTTGAAAATACTCTAACACGGAGTAGGCATGTACAGATCCCTTCTGGGACCCCTAAATATCGAATTTTCGGGTGTTTTGGGACTGAATTTGAGATATCGCCTTTACGCACCTAAAATATCGATTTTTAGCATGTTTTGAGCCTAAATTTTGAAAATATTCTAGCACTGAGTAGGCATGTACAGATTGCTTCTGGGACCCCAAAATATTGAATTTTCGGGTGTTTTGAGCCTGAATTTGAGATATAAACGGGTACAGAAGATACATGCACATATTGACTTTGGGCATCTAAAATATCGTTTTTCAGCATGTTTTGGGCCTGTATTTTGAAAATACTCTAACACGGAGTAGGCATGTACAGATCGCTTCTGGGACCCCAAAATATCGAATTTTCGGGTGTTTTGAGCCTGAATTTGAGATATCGACTTTTTGGCACCTAAAATATCGATTTTTAGCATGTTTTGAGCCTATATTTTGAAAATATTCTAGCACTGAGTAGGCATGTACAGATCGCTTCTGGGACCCCTAAATATCGAATTTTCGGGTGTTTTGGGCCTTAATTTGGGATATCGACTTTTTGGCACCTAAAATATCGATTTTTAGCATGTTTTTCGCCTATATTTTGAAAATATTCTAGCACTGAGTAGGCATGTACAGATTGCTTCTGGGACCTCAAAATATCGAATTTTCGTGTGTTTTGAGCCTGAATTTGAGATATAAACGGGTACTGAAGGTGCATGCAGATATCGACTTTTTGGCACCTAAAACATCGATTTTGAGCATGTTTTGGGCCTGTATTTTGAAAATACTCTAACACGGAGTAGGCATGTACAGATCGCTTCTGGGACCCTTAAATATCGAATTTTCGGATGTTTTGGGACTGATTTTGAGATATCGACTTTTTGGCACCTAAAATATCGATTTTTAGTATGTTTTTCGCCTATATTTTGAAAATATTCTAACACTGAGTAGGCATGTACAGATTGCTTCTGGGACCCCAAAATATTGAATTTTCGGCTGTTTTGGGCCAGAATTTGAGATATAAACGGGTACAGAAGATGCATGCACATATCAACTTTTGGGCACCTAAAATATCGATTTTGAGCATGTTTTGAGCCTATATTTTGAAAACATTCTAGCACTGAGTAGGCATGTACAGATCGCTTCTGGGACCCAAAAATATCGAATTTTCGGGTGTTTAGGGCCAGAATTTAAGATATAAACGGGTACAGAAGATGCATGCACATATCGACTTTAGGGCACCTAAAAGATCGATTTTCAGTATGTTTTTGGCCTGTATTTTGAAAATACTCTAACACGGAGTAGGCATGTACAGATCCCTTTTGGGACCCCTAAATATCGAATTTTCGGGTGTTTTGGGACTGAATTTGAGATATCGCCTTTACGCACCTAAAATATCAATTTTTAGCATGTTTTGAGCCTATATTTTGAAAATATTCTAGCACTGAGTAGGCATGTACAGATTGCATCTGGGACCCCAAAATATTGAATTTTCGGGTGTTTTGAGCCTGAATTTGAGATATAAACGGGTACAGAAGATACATGCACAATATGACTTTGGGCATCTAAAATATCGTTTTTCAGCATGTTTTGGGCCTGTATTTTCACAATACTCTAACACGGAGTAGGCATGTACAGATCGCTTCTGGGACCCCAAAATATCGAATTTTCGCGTGTTTTTGAGCCTGAATTTGAGATATAAACGGGTACTGAAGATGCATGCACATATCGACTTTTGGGCACTTAAAACATCGATTTTGAGCATGTTTTGGGACTGTATTTTGAAAATACTCTAACACGGAGTAGGCATGTACACATTGCTTCTGGGACCCCAAAATATCGAATTTTCGGGTGTTTTGGGCCTGAATTTGAGATATCGCCTTTACGCACCTAAAATATCGATTTTTAGTATGTTTTGAGCCTATATTTTGAAAATATTCTAGCACTGAGTAGGCATGTACAGATCGCTTCTGGGACCCCTAAATATCGAATTTTAGGGTGTTTTGGGCCTTAATTTGAGATATCGACTTTTTGGCACCTAAAATATCGATTTTTAGCATGTTTTTCGCCTATATTTTGAAAATATTCTAGCACTGAGTAGGCATGTACAGATCGCTTCAGGGACCCCTAAATATTGAATTTTCGGGTGTTTTGAGCTTGAATTTGAGATATAAACGAGTACAGAAGATGCATACACATATCGACTTTTGGGCACCTAAAATATCGAATTTGAGCATGTTTTGAGCCTATATTTTGAAAACATCCTAGCACTGAGTAGGCATGTACAGATGGCTTCTGGGACCCCAAAATATTAAATTTTCGGGTGTTTAGGGGCAGAATTTGAGATATAAAAGGGTACAGAAGATGCATGCACATATCGACTTTTGGGCACCTAAAAGATCGATTATCAGTATGTTTTTGGCCTGTATTTTGAAAATACTCTAACACGGAGTAGCACGTACAGATTGCTTCTGGGACCCCTAAATATCGATTTTTCGGGTGTTTTGAGCCTGAATTTGAGATATAATCGGGGACTGAAGGTGCATGCACTTATCGACTTTTTGGCACCTAAAACATCGATTTTGGGCATGTTTTGGGCCTATATTTTAAAAATACTCTAACACGGAGTAGGCTTGCACAGATCACTTCTGGGACCCCTAAATATCGAATTTTCGGGTGTTTTGGGCCTTAATTTGAGATATCGACTTTTTGGTACCTAAAATATCGAATTTTATCATGTTTTTAACCTATATTTTTTCAAAATATTCTAGCACTGAGTAGGCATGTACAGATTGCTTTTGGGACCCCATAAAATTGAATTTTCGGGTGTTTTGAGCCTGAATTTGAGATATAAACGGGTACAGAAGATACATGCACATATTGACTTTGAGCATCTAAAATATCGATTTTGAGCATGTTTTGAGCCTATATTTTGAAAATACTCTAACACGGAGTAGGCATGTACAGATCGCTTCTGAGACCCCAAAATATCGAATTTTCGGGTTTTTTGAGCCTTAATTTGAGATATAAACGGGTACTGAAGATGCATGCACATATCGACTTTTGGGCACCTAAAACATCGATTTTGAGCATGTTTTGGGCCTGTATTTTGAAAATACTCTAACACGGAGTAGGCATGTACAGATCGCATCTGTGACTCCAAAATATCGAATTTTCGGGTGTTCTGGGCCTGAATTTGAGATATCGCCTTTACGCACCTAAAATATCGATTTTTAGCATGTTTTGAGCCTATATTTTGAAAATATTCTAGCACTGAGTAGGCATGTACAGATAGCTTCTGGGACCCCAAAATATCGAATTTTCGGGTGTTTTGAGCTTGAATTTGAGATATAAACGAGTACAGAAGATGCATACACATATCGACTTTTGGGCACCTAAAATATCGAATTTGAGCATGTTTTGAGACTATATTTTGAAAACATTCTAGCACTGAATAGGCATGTACAGATCGCTTCTGGGACCCCAAAATATTGAATTTTCGGGTGTTTAGGGCCAGAATTTGAGATATAAAAGGGTACAGAAGAATCATGCACATATTGACTTTTGGGCACCTAAAAGATCGATTTTCAGTATGTTTTTGGCCTGTATTTTGAAAATACTCTAACACGGAGTACGCATGTACAGATTGCTTCTGGGACCCCTAAATATCGAATTTTCGGGTGTTTTGGGACTGAATTTGAGATATCGACTTTTTGGCACCTAAAATTTCGATTTTAGCATGTTTTTAGCCTATATTTTGAAAATATTCTAGCACTGAGTAGGCATGTACAGATTGCTTCTGGGACCCCAAAATATTGAATTTTCCGGTGTTTTGAGCCTGAATTTGAGATATTAACGGGTACAGAAGATACATGCACAAATTGACTTTGGGCACCTAAAATATAGATTTTCAGCATGTTTTGGGCATGTATTTTGAAAATACTCTAGCACTGAGTAGGCATGTACAGATCGCTTCTGGGACCCCAAAATATCGAATTTTCTGGTGTTTCGAGCCTGAATTTGAAATATAAACGAGTACAGAAGATGCATGCACATATCGACTTTTGGGCACCTAAAATATCGATTTTGAGCATGTTTTGACCCTTTATTTTGAAAACATTCTAGCACTGAGTAGGCATGTACAGATCGCTTCTGGGACCCAAAAATATCGAATTTTCGGGTGTTTAGGGTCAGAATTGGAGATATAAACGAGTACAGAAGATGCATGCACATATCGACTTTTGGGCTCCTAAAAGATCGATTATCAGTATGTTTTTGGCCTGTATTTTGAAAATACTCTAACACGGAGTAGGCACGTACAGATTGCTTCTGGGACCCCTAAATATCGAATTTTCGGGTGTTTTGAACCTGAATTTGAGATATAATCGGGTACTGAAGGTGCATGCACATATCGACTTTTTGGCACCTAAAACATCGATTTTGGGCATGTTTTGGGCCTGTATTTTAAAAATACTCTAACACGGAGTAGGCATGCAGAGATCGCTTCTGGGACCCCTAAATATCGAATTTTCGAGTGTTTTGGGCCAGAATTTGAGATATCGACTTTTTGGTGCCTAAAATATCGAATTTTATCATGTTTTTAACCTATATTTTTTCAAAATATTCTAGCACTGAGTAGGCATGTACAGATTGCTTCTGAGACCCCAAAAAATTGAATTTTCGGGTGTTTTGAGCCTGAATTTGAGATATAAACGGGTACAGAAGATACATGCACATATTGACTTTGAGCATCTAAAATATCGATTTTGAGCATGTTTTGAGCCTGTATTTTGAAAATACTCTAACACGGAGTAGGCATGTACAGATCGCTTCTGGGACCCCAAAATATCGAATTTTCGGGTGTTTTGAGCCTGAATTTGAGATATAAACGGGTACTGAAGATGCATGCACATATCGACTTTTCGGCACCTAAAATATCGATTTTGAGCATTTTTTGAGCCTATATTTTGAAAACATTCTAGCACTTAGGGCCAGAATTTGAGATATAAAAGGGTACAGAAGATGCATGCACATATCAACTTTTGGGCACCTAAAAGATCAATTTTCAGTATGTATTTTGCCTGTATTTTGAAAATACTCTAACACGGAGTAGGCATGTACAGATTGCTTTTGGGACCCCTAAATATAGAATTTTCGGGTGTTTTGGGACTGAATTTGAGATATCGACTTTTTGGCACCTAAAATATCGATTTTTAGCATGTTTTTCGCCTATATTTTGAAAATATTCAAGCACTGAGTAGGCATGTACAGATTGCTTCTGGGGTGTTTTGAGCCTGAATTTGATATATAAACGGGTACAGAAGATACATGCACATTTTGACTTTGGGCACCTAAAACATCGATTTTGAGCATGTTTTGGGCCTGTATTTTTATAATACTCTAACACGGAGTAGGCATGTACACATCGCTTCTGGGACCCCAAAATATCGAATTTTCGGGTGTTTTGGGCCTGAATTTGAGATATCGCCTTTACGCACCTAAAATATCGATATTTAGCATGTTTTGAGCCTATATTTTGAAAATATTCTAGCACTGAATAGGCATGTACAGATCGCTTCTGGGACCCCTAAATATCGAATTTTCGGGTGTTTTGGGCCTTAATTTGAGATATCGACTTTTTTGCACCTAAAATATCGATTTTTAGCATGTTTTTAGCCTATATTTTGAAAATATTCTAGCACTGAGTAGGCATGTACAGATTCCTTCTGGGACCCCAAAATATCGAATTTTCGGGTGTTTTGAGCCTGAATTTGAGATATAAACGGGTACTGAAGGTGGATGCACATATCGACTTTTTGGCAACTAAAACATCGATTTTGAGCATGTTTTGGGCCTGTCTTTTAAAAATACTCTAACACGGAGAAGGCATGTACAGATCGCTTCTGGGACACCTAAATATCGAATTTTCGGATGTTTTGGGACTGAATTTGAGATATCGATTTTTTGGCACCTAAAATATCGATTTTCAGCATGTTTTTAGCCTATATTTTGAAAATATTCTAGCACTGAGTAGGCATGTACAGATTGCTTCTGGGAACCAAAATATTGAATTTTCGGGTGTTTAGGGCAAGAATTTGAAATATAAACGGGTACAGAAGATGCATGCACATATCGACTTTTGGGCACCTAAAATATCGATTTTGAGCATGTTTTGAGTCTATATTTTGAAAACATTCTAGCACTGAGTAGGCATGTACAGATCGCTTCTGGGACCCAAAAATATCGAATTTTCGGGTGTTTTGGGCCTGAATTTGAGATATCGCATTTACGCACCTAAAATATCGATTTTTAGCATGTTTTGAGCCTATATTTTGAAAATATTCTAGCACTGAGTAGGCATGTACAGATCGCTTCTGGAACCCCAAAATATCGAATTTTCGGGTGTTTTGAGCTTGAATTTGAGATATAAACGAGTACAGAAGATGCATGCACATATCGACTTTTCGGCACCTAAAATATCGATTTTGAGCATGTTTTGAGCCTATATTTTGAAAATATTCTAGCACTGAGTAGGCATGTACAGATCGCTTCTGGGACCCCAAAATATTGAATTTTCGGGTGTTTAGGGCCAGAATTTGAGATATAAACGGGTACAGAAGATACATGCACATATCGACTTTTGCGCACCTAAAAGATCGATTTTCAGTATGTTTTTGGCCTGTAATTTGAAAATTCTCTAACACGGAGTAAGCATGTACAGATTGCTTCTGGGACCCTAAAATATTGAATTTTCGGGTGTTTTGAGCCTGAATTTGAGATATAAACGGGTACAGAAGATACATGCACATATTGACTTTGGGCATCTAAAATATCGATTTTCAGCCTGTTTTTGGCCTGTATTTTGAAAATACTCTAACACGGAGTAGGCATGTACAGATCGCTTCTGGGACCCCAAAATATCGAATTTTCGGGTGTTTTGAACCTGAATTTGAGATATAAACGTGTACTGAAGATGCATGCACATATCGACTTTTTGGCACCTAAAACATCGATTTTGAGCATGTTTTGGGCCTGTATTTTGTAAATACTCTTAACACGGAGTAGGCTTGTACAGATCGCTTCTGGGACCCCATAATATCGAATTTTCGGGTATTTTGGGCCTTAATTTGAGATATCGCCTTTACGCACCTAAAATATCGATTTTTAGCATGTTTTGAGCCTATATTTTGAAAATATTCTAGCACTGAGTAGGCATGTAAAGATCGCTTCTGGGACCCCAAAATATCGAATTTTCGGGTGTTTTGAGCCTGAATTGGAGATATAAACGAGTACAGAAGATGCATGCACATATCGACTTTTGGGCACCTAAAATATCGATTTTGAGCATGTTTCTAGCCTATATTTTGAAAACATTCTAGCACTGAGTAGGCATGTACAGATCGATTCTGGGACCCCAAAATATCGAATTTTCGGGTGTTTAGGGCCAGAATTTGAGATATAAACGGGTACAGAAAATGCATGGACATATCGACTTTTGGGCACCTAAAGGATCGATTTTCAGTATGTTTTTGGCCTGTATTTTGAAAATACTCTAACACGGAGTAGGCATGTTCAGATCCCTTCTGGGACCCCTAAATATCGAATTTTCGGGTATTTTGGGCCTTAATTTGCGATATCGACTTTTTGGCACCTAAAATATCGATTTTTAGCATGTTTTTAGCCTATATTTTGATAATATTCTAGCACTGAGTAGGCATGTACAGATTGCTTTTGGGACCCCAAAATATCGAATTTTCGGGTGTTTTGAGCCTGAATTTGAGATATAAACGGGTACTGAAGGTGAATGCACATATCGACTTTTTGGCACCTAAAACATCGATTTTGGGCATGTTTTGGGCCTGTATTTTGAAAATACTCTAACACGGAGTAGGCATGTACAGATCGCTTCTGGGACCCCTAAATATCGAATTTTCGTATGTTTAGGGCCAGAATTTGAGATATAAACGGGTACGACTTTTGGGCACCTAAAGGATCGATTTTCAGTATGTTTTTGGAATGTATTTTGAAAATACTCTAACACGGTGTAGGCATGTTCAGATCCCTTCTGGGACCCCTAAATATCGAATTTTCGGGTGTTTTGGGCCTTAATTTGCGATATCGACTTTATGGCACCTAAAATATCGATTTTTAGCATGTTTTTAGCCTATATTTTGATAATATTCTAGCACTGAGTAGGCATGTACAGATTGCTTTTGGGACCCCAAAATATCGAATTTTCGGGTGTTTTGAGCCTGAATTTGAGATATAAACGGGTACTGAAGGTGCATGCACATATCGACTTTTTGGCACCTAAAACATCGATATTGGTCATGTTTTGGGCCTGTATTTTGAAAATACTCTAACACGGAGTAGGCATGTACAGATCGCTTCTGGGACCCCTAAATCGAATTTTCGGGTGTTTTGGGCCTGAATTTGATATATCGCCTATACGCACCTAAAATATCGATTTTGAGCATGTTTTGAGCCTATATTTTTTCAAAATATTCTAGCACTAAGTAGGCATGTACAGATCGCTTCTGGGACCCCAAAATATTGAATTTTCGGGTGTTTAGGGCCAGAATTTGAGATATAAACGGGTACAGAAGATGCATGCACATATCGACTTTAGGGCACCTAAAAGATCGATTTTCAGTATGTTTTTGGCCTGTAATTTGAAAATACTCTAACACGGAGTAGGCATGTACTGATCCCTTCTGGGACCCTTAAATATCGAATTTTGGGGTGTTTTGGGACTGAATTTGAGATATCGCCTAAACGCACCTAAAATATCGATTTTTAGCATGTTTTGAGCCTATATTTTGAAAATATTTTAGCACTGAGTAGGCATGTACAGATTGCTTCTGGGACCCCAAAATATTGAATTTTTGGGTGTTTTGAGCCTGAATTTGAGATATAAACGGGTATAGAAGATACATGCACATATTGACTTTGGGCATCTAAAATATCGATTTTTAGCATGTTTTAGGCCTGTATTTTGAAAATACTCTAACACGGAGTAGGCATGTACAGATCGCTTCTGGGACCCCAAAATATCGAATTTTCGGGTGTTTTGAGCCTGAATTTGAGATATAAACGGGTACTGAAGATGCATGCACATATCGACTTTTTGGCACCTAAAACATCGATTTTGAGCATGTTTTGGACCTGTATATTAAAAATACTCTAACACGGAGTAGGCATGTACAGATCGCATCTGGGACCCCAAAATATCGAATTTTCGGGTGTTTTGGGCCTGAATTTGAGATATCGCCTTTACGCACCTAAAATATCGATTTTTAGCATGTTTTGAGCCTATATTTTGAAAATATTTTAGCACTGAGTAAGCATGTACAGATCGCTTCTGGGACCCCTAAATATCGAATTTTCGGGTTTTTTGGGCCTTAATTTAAGATATCGACTTTTTGGCACTTAAATATCGATTTTTAGCATGTTTTTAGCCTATATTTTGAAAATATTCTAGCACTGAGTAGGCATGTACAGATTGCTCCTGAGACCCCAAAATATCGAATTTTCGGGTGTTTTGAACCTGAATTTGAGATATAAACGGGTACTGAAGGTGCATGCACATATCGTCTTTTTGGCACCTAAAACATCGATTTTGAGCATGTTTTGGGCCTGTATTTTGAAAATAGTCTAACACGGAGTAGGCATGTACAGATCGCTTCTGGGACCCCTAAATATCGAATTTTCGGGTGTTTTGGGCCTTAATTTGAGATATCGACTTTTTGGCACCTAAAATATCGATTTTTAGCATGTTTTTAGCCAATATTTTTTCAAAATATTCTAGCACTGAGTAGGCATGTACAGATTGCTTCTTGGACCCCAAAATATTTAATTTTCGGGTGTTTAGGGCCATAATTTGAGATATAAACGGGTACAGAAGATGCATGCACATATCGACTTTTGGGCACCTAAAATATCGATTTTGAGCATGTTTTGAGCCTATATTTTGAAAACATTCTAGCACTGAGTAGGCATGTACAGATCGCTTCTGGGACCCAAAAATATCAAATTTTCGGGTGTTTAGGGCCAGAATTTGAGATATAAACGGGTACAGAAGATGAATGCACATATCGACTTTTGGGCACCTAAAAGATCGATTTTCAGTATGTTTTTGGCCTGTATTTTGAAAATACTCTAACACGGAGTAGGCATGTACAGATCCCTTTTGGGACCCCTAAATATCGAATTTTAGGGTGTTTTGGGCCTTAATTTGAGATATCGCCTATACGCACCTAAAATATCGATTTTTAGCATGTTTTGAGCCTATATTTTGAAAATATTTTAGCACTGAGTAGGCATGTACAGATTGCTTCTGGGACCCCAAAATATTGAATTTTCGGGTGTTTTGAGCCTGAATTTGAGATATAAACGGGTACAGAAGATACATGCACATATTGACTTTGGGCATCTAAAATATCGATTTTTAGCATGTTTTAGGCCTGTATTTTGAAAATACTCTAACACGGAGTAGGCATGTACAGATCGCTTCTGGGACCCCAAAATATCGAATTTTCGGGTGTTTTGAGCCTGAATTTGAGATATAAACGGGTACTGAAGATGCATGCACATATCGACTTTTGGGCACCTAAAACATCGATTTTGAGCATGTTTTTGACCTGTATATTAAAAATACTCTAACACGGAGTAGGCATGTACAGATCGCATCTGGGACCCCAAAATATCGAATTTTCGGGTGTTTTGGGCCTGAATTTGAGATATCGCCTTTACGCACCTAAAATATCGATTTTTTTCATGTTTTGAGCCTATATTTTGAAAATATTTTAGCACTGAGTAGGCATGTACAGATCGCTTCTGGGACCCCTAAATATCGAATTTTCGGGTTTTTTGGGCCTTAATTTAACATATCGACTTTTTGGCACCTAAAATATCGATTTTTAGCATGTTTTTAGCCTATATTTTGAAAATATTCTAGCACTGAGTAGGCATGTACAGATTGCTTCTGAGACCCAAAAATATCGAATTTTCGGGTGTTTTGAGCCTGAATTTGAGATATAAACGGGTACTGAAGGTGCATGACATATCGTCTTTTTGGCACCTAAAACATCGATTTTGAGCATGTTTTGGGCCTGTATTTTTAAAATACTCTAACACGGAGTAGGCATGTACAGATCGCTTCTGGGACCCCTAATTATCGAATTTTCGGGTGTTTTGGGCCTTAATTTGAGATATCGACTTTTTGGCACCTAAAATATCGATTTTTAGCATGTTTTTAGCCAATATTTTTTCAAAATATTCTAGCACTGAGTAGGCATGTACAGATTGCTTCTTGGACCCCAAAATATTTAATTTTCGGGTGTTTAGGGCCACAATTTGAGATATAAACGGGTACTGAAGATGCATGCACATATCGACTTTTGGGCACCTAAAATATCGATTTTGAGCATGTTTTGAGCCTATATTTTGAAAACATTCTAGCACTGAGTAGGCATGTACAGATCGCTTCTGGGACCCAAAAATATCGAATTTTCGGGTGTTTAGGGCCAGAATTTGAGATATAAACGGGTACAGAAGATGAATGCACATATCGACTTTTGGGCACCTAAAAGATCGATTTTCATTATGTTTTTGGCCTGTATTTTGAAAATACTCTAACACGGAGTAGGCATGTACAGATCCCTTTTGGGACCCCTAAATATCGAATTTTAGGGTGTTTTGGGCCTTAATTTGAAATATCGCCTTTACGCACCTAAAATATCGATTTTTAGCATGTTTTGAGCCTATATTTTGAAAATATTCTAGCACTGAGTAGGCATGTACAGATTGCTTATGGGACCCCAAAATATCGAATTTTCGGGTGTTTAGGGCCAGAATTTGAGATATAAACGGGTACTGAAGATGCATGCACATATCGACTTTTGGGCACCTAAAACATCGATTTTTAGCATGTTTTCGGCCTGTATTTTGAAAATACTCTAACACGGAGTAGGCATGTACAGATCGCTTCTGGGACCCATAAATATCGAATTTTCGGGTGTTTTGGGCCTTAATTTGAGTTATCGACTTTTTGGCACCTAAAATATCGATTTTTAGCATGTTTTTAGCCTATATTTTTTCAAAATATTCTAGCACTGAGTAGGCATGCACAGATTGCTTCTGGGACCCCAAAATATTGAATTTTCGGGTGTTTTGAGCCTGAATTTGAGATATAAACAGGTACAGAAGATACATGCACATATTGACTTTGGGCATCTAAAATATCGATTTTCAGCATGTTTTGGGTCTGTATTTTGAAAATACTCTAACACGGAGTAGGCATGTACAGATCGATTCTGGGACCCCCAAAATATCGAAATTTCGGGTGTTTTGGGCCTTAATTTGAGATATCGACTTTTTGGCACCTAAAATATCGATTTTTAGCATGTTTTTAGCCTATATTTTGAAAATATTCTAGCACTGAGTAGGCATGTACAGATTGCTTCTGAGACCCCAAAATATCGAATTTTCGGGTGTTTTGAGCCTGAATTTGAGATATAAACGGGTACTGAAGGTGCATGCACATATCGTCTTTTTGGCACCTAAAACATCGATTTTGAGCATGTTTTGGGCCTGTATTTTTAAAATACTCTAACACGGAGTAGGCATGTACAGATCGCTTCTGGGACGCCTAAATATCGAATTTTCGGGTGTTTTGGGCCTTAATTTGAGATATCGACTTTTTGGCACCTAAAATATCGATTTTTAGCATGTTTTTAGCCAATATTTTTTCAAAATATTCTAGCACTGAGTAGGCATGTACAGATTGCTTCTTGGACCCCAAAATATTTAATTTTCGGGTGTTTAGGGCCATAATTTGAGATATAAACGGGTACAGAAGATGCATGCACATATCGACTTTTGGGCACCTAAAATATCGATTTTGAGCATGTTTTGAGCCTATATTTTGAAAACATTCTAGCACTGAGTAGGCATGTACAGATCGCTTCTGGGACCCAAAAATATCAAATTTTAGGGTGTTTAGGGCCAGAATTTGAGATATAAACGGGTACAGAAGATGAATGCACATATCGACTTTTGGGCACCTAAAAGATCGATTTTCAGTATGTTTTTGGCCTGTATTTTGAAAATACTCTAACACGGAGTAGGCATGTACAGATCCCTTTTGGGACCCCTAAATATCGAATTTTAGGGTGTTTTGGGCCTTAATTTGAAATATCGCCTTTACGCACCTAAAATATCGATTTTTAGCATGTTTTGAGCCTATATTTTGAAAATATTCTAGCACTGAGTAGGCATGTACAGATTGCTTCTGGGACCCCAAAATATCGAATTTTCGGGTGTTTAGGGCCAGAATTTGAGATATAAACGGGTACTGAAGATGCATGCACATATCGACTTTTGGGCACCTAAAACATCGATTTTGAGCATGTTTTCGGCCTGTATTTTGAAAATAGTCTAACACGGAGTAGGCATGTACAGATCGCTTCTGGTACACATAAATATCGAATTTTCGGGTGTTTTGGGCCTTAATTTGAGATATCGACTTTTTGGCACCTGAAATATCGATTTTTAGCATGTTTTTAGCCTATATTTTTTCAAAATATTCTAGCACTGAGTAGGCATGCACAGATTGCTTCTGGGACCCCAAAATATTGAATTTTCGGGTGTTTTGAGCCTGAATTTGAGATATAAACAGGTACAGAAGATACATGCACATATTGACTTTGGGCATCTAAAATATCGATTTTCAGCATGTTTTGGGTCTGTATTTTGAAAATACTCTAACACGGAGTAGGCATGTACAGATCGCTTTTGGGACCCCAAAAATATCGAAATTTCGGGTGTTTTGGGCCTTAATTTGAGATATCGACTTTTTGGCACCTAAAATATCGATTTTTAGCATGTTTTTAGCCTATATTTTGAAAATATTCTAGCACTGAGTAGGCATGTACAGATTGCTTCTGAGACACGAAAATATCGAATTTTCGGGGGTTTTGAGCCTTAATTTGAGATATAAACGGGTACTGAAGTTGCATGCACATATCGTCTTTTTGGCACCTAAAACATCGATTTTGAGCATGTTTTGGGCCTGTATTTTTAAAATACTCTAACACGGAGTAGGCATGTACAGATCGCTTCTGGGACGCCTAAATATCGAATTTTCGGGTGTTTTGGGCCTTAATTTGAGATATCGACTTTTTGGCACCTAAAATATCGATTTTTAGCATGTTTTTAGCCTATATTTTGAAAATATTCTAGCACTGAGTAGGCATGTACAGATTGCTTCTGAGACCCCAAAATATCGAATTTTCGGGTGTTTTGAGCCTGAATTTGAGATATAAACGGGTACTGAAGGTGCATGCACATATCGTCTTTTTGGCACCTAAAACATCGATTTTGAGCATGTTTTGGGCCTGTATTTTTAAAATACTCTAACACGGAGTAGGCATGTACAGATCGCTTCTGGGACGCCTAAATATCGAATTTTCGGGTGTTTTGGGCCTTAATTTGAGATATCGACTTTTTGGCACCTAAAATATCGATTTTTAGCATGTTTTTAGCCAATATTTTTTCAAAATATTCTAGCACTGAGTAGGCATGTACAGATTGCTTCTTGGACCCCAAAATATTTAATTTTCGGGTGTTTAGGGCCATAATTTGAGATATAAACGGGTACAGAAGATGCATGCACATACCGACTTTTGGGCACCTAAAATATCGATTTTGAGCATGTTTTGAGCCTATATTTTGAAAACATTCTAGCACTGAGTAGGCATGTACAGATCGCTTCTGGGACCCAAAAATATCAAATTTTAGGGTGTTTAGGGCCAGAATTTGAGATATAAACGGGTACAGAAGATGAATGCACATATCGACTTTTCGGCACCTAAAAGATCGATTTTCAGTATGTTTTTGGCCTGTATTTTGAAAATACTCTAACACGGAGTAGGCATGTACAGATCCCTTTTGGGACCCCTAAATATCGAATTTTAGGGTGTTTTGGGCCTTAATTTGAAATATCGCCTTTACGCACCTAAAATATCGATTTTTAGCATGTTTTGAGCCTATATTTTGAAAATATTCTAGCACTGAGTAGGCATGTACAGATTGCTTCTGGGACCCCAAAATATCGAATTTTCGGGTGTTTAGGGCCAGAATTTGAGATATAAACGGGTACTGAAGATGCATGCACATATCGACTTTTGGGCACCTAAAACATCGATTTTGAGCATGTTTTCGGCCTGTATTTTGAAAATAGTCTAACACGGAGTAGGCATGTACAGATCGCTTCTGGTACACATAAATATCGAATTTTCGGGTGTTTTGGGCCTTAATTTGAGATATCGACTTTTTGGCACCTAAAATATCGATTTTTAGCATGTTTTTAGCCTATATTTTTTCAAAATATTCTAGCACTGAGTAGGCATGCACAGATTGCTTCTGGGACCCCAAAATATTGAATTTTCGGGTGTTTTGAGCCTGAATTTGAGATATAAACAGGTACAGAAGATACATGCACATATTGACTTTGGGCATCTAAAATATCGATTTTCAGCATGTTTTGGGTCTGTATTTTGAAAATACTCTAACACGGAGTAGGCATGTACAGATCGCTTCTGGGACCCCCAAAATATCGAAATTTCGGGTGTTTTGGGCCTTAATTTGAGATATCGACTTTTTGGCACCTAAAATATCGATTTTTAGCATGTTTTTAGCCTATATTTTGAAAATATTCTAGCACTGAGTAGGCATGTACAGATTGCTTCTGAGACACGAAAATATCGAATTTTCGGGGGTTTTGAGCCTTAATTTGAGATATAAACGGGTACTGAAGTTGCATGCACATATCGTCTTTTTGGCACCTAAAACATCGATTTTGAGCATGTTTTGGGCCTGTATTTTTAAAATACTCTAACACGGAGTAGGCATGTACAGATCGCTTCTGGGACGCCTAAATATCGAATTTTCGGGTGTTTTGGGCCTTAATTTGAGATATCGACTTTTTGGCACCTAAAATATCGATTTTTAGCATGTTTTTAGCCAATATTTTTTCAAAATATTCTAGCACTGAGTAGGCATGTACAGATTGCTTCTTGGACCCCAAAATATTTAATTTTCGGGTGTTTAGGGCCATAATTTGAGATATAAACGGGTACAGAAGATGCATGCACATATCGACTTTTGGGCACCTAAAATATCGATTTTGAGCATGTTTTGAGCCTATATTTTGAAAACATTCTAGCACTGAGTAGGCATGTAACGATCACTTCAGGGACCCAAAAATATCAAATTTTCGGGTGTTTAGGGCCAGAATTTGAGATATAAACGGGTACAGAAGATGAATGCACATATCGACTTTTGGGCACCTAAAAGATCGATTTTCAGTATGTTTTTGGCCTGTATTTTGAAAATACTCTAACACGGAGTAGGCATGTACAGATCCCTTTTGGGACCCCTAAATATCGAATTTTAGGGTGTTTTGGGCCTTAATTTGAAATATCGCCTTTACGCACATAAAATATCGATTTTTAGCATGTTTTGAGCCTATATTTTGAAAATATTCTAGCACTGAGTAGGCATGTACAGATTGCTTCTGGGACCCCAAAATATCGAATTTTCGGGTGTTTAGGGCCAGAATTTGAGATATAAACGGGTACTGAAGATGCATGCACATATCGACTTTTGGGCACCTAAAACATCGATTTTGAGCATGTTTTCGGCCTATATTTTGAAAATATTCTAGCACTGAGTAGGCATGTACAGATTGCTTCTGAGACACCAAAATATCGAATTTTCGGGTGTTTTGAGCCTTAATTTGAGATATAAACGGGTACTGAAGATGCATGCACATATCGACTTTTTGGCACCTAAAACATCGATTTTGAGCATGTTTTGGGCCTATATTTTGAAAATACTCTAACACGGAGTAGGCATGTACAGATCGCTTCTGGGACCCCTAAATATCGAATTTTCGGGTGTTTTGGGCCTTAATTTGAGATATCGACTTTTTGGCACCTAAAATATCGATTTTAATCATGTTTTTAGCCTATATTTTTTCAAAATATTCTAGCACTGAGTAGGCATGTACAGATTGCTTCTTGGACTCCAAAATATTGAATTTTCGGGTGTTTAGGGCCAGAATTTGAGATATAAACGGGTACAGAAGATGCATGCACATATCGACATTTGGGCACCTAAAATATCGATTTTCAGTATGTTTTTGGCCTGTATTTTGAAAATACGCTAACACGGAGTAGGCATGTACAGATCCCTTTTGGAACCCCTAAATATCGAATTTTCGGGTGTTTTTGGACTGAACTTGAGATATCGCCTTTACGCACCTAAAATATCGATTTTTAGCATGTTTTGAGCTTATATTTTGAAAATATTCTAGCACTGAGTAGGCATGTACAGATTGCTTCTGGGACCCCAAAATATTGAATTTTCGGGTGTTTTGGGCCTGAATTTGAGATATAAACGGGTACTGAAGATGCATGCACATATCGACTTTTGGGCACCTAAAACATCGATTTTGAGCATGTTTTGGGCCTGTATTTTGAAAATACTCTAACACGGAGTAGGCATGTACACATCGCTTCTGGGACCCCAAAATATCGAATTTTCGGGTGTTTTGGGCCTAAATTTGAGATATCGCCTTTACGCACCTAAAATATAGATTTTTAGCATGTTTTGAGCCTATATTTTGAAAATATTCTAAGACTGAGTAGGCATGTACAGATCGCTTCTGGGACCCCTAAATATCGAATTTTCGGGTGTTTTGGGCCTTAATTTGAGATATCGACTTTTTGGCACCTAAAATATCGATTTCTAGCATTTTTTAGCCAAAATTTTAAAAATATTCTAGCACTGAGTAGGCATGTACAGATTGCTTCTGGGACCCCAAAATATCGAATTTTCGGGTGTTTTGAGCCTGAATTTGAGATATAAACGGGTACTGAAGGTGCATGCACATATCGACTTTTTGGCACCTAAAACATCGATTTTGAGCATGTTTTGGGCGTGTATTTTGAAAATACTCTAACACGGAGTAGGCATGTACAGATCGCTTCTGGGACCCCTAAATATCGAATTTTCGGGTGTTTTGGGCCTTAATTTGAGATATCCACTTTTTGGCACCTAAAATATCGATTTTTATCATATTTTTAGCCTATATTTTTTCAAAATATTCTAGCACTGAGTAGGCATGTACAGATTGCTTCTGGGACCCCAAAATATTGAATTTTCTTGTGTTTAGGGCCAGAATTTGAGATATAAACGGGTACAGAAGATGCATGCACATATCGACTTTTGGGCACCTAAAATATCGATTTTGAGCATGTTTTGAGCCTATATTTTGAAAACATTCTAGCACTGAGTAGGCATGTACAGATCGCATCTGGGACCCAAAAATATCGAATTTTCGGGTGTTTAGGGCCAGAATTTGAGATATAAACGGGTACAGAAGATGCATGCACATATCGACTTTTGGGTACCTAAAAGATCGATTTTCAGTATGTTTTTAGCCTGTATTTTGAAAATACTCTAACACGGAGTAGGCATGTACAGATCCCTTCTGGGACCCCTAAATATCGAATTTTCGGGTGTTTTGGGACTGAATTTGAGATATCGCCTTTACGCACCTAAAATATCGATTTTTAGCATGTTTTGAGCCTATATTTTGAAAATATTCTAGCACTGAGTAGGCATGTACAGATTGCTTCTGGGACCCCAAAATATTGAATTTTCGGGTGTTTTGAGCATGAATTTGAGATATAAACGGGTACAGAAGATACATGCACATATTGACTTTGTTCATCTAAAATATCGTTTTTCAGCATGTTTTGGGCCTGTATTTTGAAAATACTCTAACACGGAGTAGGCATGTACAGATCGCTTCTGGGACCCCAAAATATCGAATTTTCGGGTGTTTTGAGCCTGAATTTGAGATATAAACGGGTACTGAAGATGCATGCACATATCGACTTTTGGGCACCTAAAACATCGATTTTGAGCATGTTTTGGGCCTGTATTTTGAAAATACTCTAACACGGAGTAGGCATGTACACATCGCTTCTGGGACCCCAAAATATCGAATTTTCGGGTGTTTTGGGCCTGAATTTGAGATATCGCCTTTACGCACCTAAAATATCGATTTTTAGCATGTTTTAAGCCTATATTTTGAAAATATTCTAGCACTGAGTAGGCATGTACAGATCGCTTCTGGGACCCCTAAATATCGAATTTTCGGGTGTTTTGGGCCTTAATTTGAGATATCGACTTTTTGGCACCTAAAATATCGATTTTTAGCATGTTTTTCGCCTACATTTTGAAAATATTCTAGCACAGAGTAGGCATGTACAGATTGCTTCTGGGACCTCAAAATATCGAATTTTCGTGTGTTTAGGGCAAGAATTTGAGATATAAACGGGTACTGAAGGTGCATGCAGATATCGACTTTTTGGCACCTAAAACATCGATTTTGAGCATGTTTTTGGCCTGTAATTTGAAAATACTCTAACACGGAATAGGCATGTACAGATCGCTTCTGGGACCCTTAAATATCGAATTTTCGGATGTTTTGGGACTGAATTTGAGATATCGACTTTTTGGCACCTAAAATATCGATTTTTAGCATGTTTTTAGCCTATATTTTGAAAATATTCTAGCACTGAGTAGGCATGTACAGATTGCTTCTGGGACCCCAAAATATTGAATTTTCGGCTGTTTAGGGCCAGAATTTGAGATATAAACGGGTACAGAAGATGCATGCACATATCGACTTTTGGGCACCTAAAATATCGATTTTGAGCATGTTTTGAGCCTATATTTTAAAAACATTCTAGCACTGAGTAGGCATGTACAGATCGCTTCTGGGACCCAAAAATATCGAATTTTCGGGTGTTTAGGGCCAGAATTTGAAATATAAACGGGTACAGAAGATGCATGCACATATTGACTTTTGGGCACCTAAAAGATCGATTTTCAGTATGTTTTTGGCCTGTATTTTGAAAATACTCTAACACGGAGTAGGCATGTACAGATCCCTTCTGGGACCCTTAAATATCGAATTTTCGGATGTTTTGGGACTGAATTTGAGAAATCGACTTTTTGGCACCTAAAATATCGATTTTTAGTATGTTTTTCGCCTATATTTTGAAAATAATCTAGCACTGAGTAGGCATGTACAGATTGCTTCTGGGACCCCAAAATATTGAATTTTCGGCTGTTTAGGGCCAGAATTTGAGATATAAACGGGTACAGAAGATGCATGCACATATCGACTTTTGGGCACCTAAAATATCGATTTTGAGCATGTTTTGAGCCTATATTTTAAAAACATTCTAGCACTGAGTAGGCATGTACAGATCGCTTCTGGGACCCAAAAATATCGAATTTTCGGGTGTTTAGGGCCAGAATTTGAAATATAAACGGGTACAGAAGATGCATGCACATATTGACTTTTGGGCACCTAAAAGATCGATTTTCAGTATGTTTTTGGCCTGTATTTTGAAAATACTCTAACACGGAGTAGGCATGTACAGATCCCTTCTGGGACCCTTAAATATCGAATTTTCGGATGTTTTGGGACTGAATTTGAGAAATCGACTTTTTGGCACCTAAAATATCGATTTTTAGCATGTTTTTAGCCTATATTTTGAAAATATTCTAGCACTGAGTAGGCATGTACAGATTGCTTCTGGGACCCAAAAATATTGAATTTTCGGGTGTTTAGGGCCAGAATTTGAGATATAAACGGGTACAGAAGATGCATGCACATATCGACTTTTGGGCACCTAAAATATCGATTTTGAGCATGTTTTGAGCCTATATTTTGAAAACATTCTAGCACTTAGTAGGCATGTACAGATCGCTTCTGGGACCCAAAAATATCGAATTTTCGGGTGTTTAGGGCCAGAATTAGAGATATAAACGGGTACAGAAGATGCATGCACATATCGACTTTTGGGCACCTAAAATATCGATTTTGAGCATGTTTTGAGCCTATATTTTGAAAACATTCTAGCACTGAGTAGGCATGTACAGATCGCTTCTGGGACCCCAAAATATCGATTTTCGGGTGTTTAGGGCCAGAATTTGAAATATAAACGGGTACAGAAGATGCATGCACATATCGACTTTTGGGCACCTAAAAAATCGATTTTCAGTATGTTTTTGGCCTGTATTTTGAAAATACTCTAACACGGAGTAGGCATGTATAGATCCCTTCTGGGACCCCTAAATATCGAATTTTCGGGTGTTTTGGGCCTTAATTTGAGATATCGACTTTTTGGCACCTAAAATATCGATTTTTAGCATGTTTTTAGCCTATATTTTGAAAATATTCTAGCACTGAGTAGGCATGTACAGATTGCTTCTGGGACCCCAAAATATCGAATTTTCGGGTGTTTTGAGCCAGAATTTGAGATATAAACGGGTACTGAAGGTGCATGCACATATCGACTTTTTGGCACCCAAAACATCGATTTTGAGCATGTTTTGGGCCTGTATTTTGAAAATACTCTAACACGGAGTAGGCATGTACAGATCGCTTCTGGGACCCCTAAATATCGAATTTTCGGGTGTTTTGGGCCTTAATTTGAGATATCGACTTTTTGGCACCTAAAATATCGATTTTTATCATGTTTTTAGCCTATATTTTTTCAAAATATTCTAGCACTGAGTAGGCATGTACAGATTGCTTCTGGGACCCCAAAATATTGAATTTTCGGGTGTTTAGGGCCAGAATTTGAGATATAAACGGGTACAGAAGATGCATGCACATATCGACTTTTGGGCACCTAAAATATCGATTTTGAGCATGTTTTGAGCCTATATTTTGAAAACATTCTAGCACTGAGTAGGCATGTACAGATCGCATCTGGGACCCAAAAATATCGATTTTTCGGGTGTTTAGGGCCAGAATTTGAGATATAAACGGGTACAGAAGATGCATGCACATATCGACTTTTGGGCACCTAAAAGATCGATTTTCAGTATGTTTTTAGCCTGTATTTTGAAAATACTCTAACACGGAGTAGGCATGTACAGATCCCTTCTGGGACCCCTAAATATCGAATTTTCGGGTGTTTTGGGACTGAATTTGAGATATCGCCTTTACGCACCTAAAATATCGATTTTTAGCATGTTTTGAGCCTATATTTTGAAAATATTCTAGCACTGAGTAGGCATGTACAGATTGCTTCTGGGACCCCAAAATATTGAATTTTCGGGTGTTTTGAGCCTGAATTTGAGATATAAACGGGTACAGAAGATACATGCACATATTGACTTTGTTCATCTATAATATCGTTTTTCAGGACCCCAAAATATCGAATTTTCGGGTGTTTTGAGCCTGAATTCGAGATATAAACGGGTACTGAAGATGCATGCACATATCGACTTTTGGGCACCTAAAATATCGTTTTTCAGCATGTTTTGGGCCTGTATTTTGAAAATACTCTAACACGGAGTAGGCATGTACACATCGCTTCTGGGACCCAAAAATATCGAATTTTCGGGTGTTTTGGGCCTGAATTTGAGATATCGACTTTTTGGCACCTAAAATATCGATTTTTAGCATGTTTTTCGCCTATATTTTGAAAATATTCTAGCACAGAGTAGGCATGTACAGATTGCTTCTGGGACCTCAAAATATCGAATTTTCGTGTGTTTTGAGCCTGAATTTGAGATATAAACGGGTACTGAAGGTGCATGCAGATATCGACTTTTTGGCACCTAAAACATCGATTTTGAGCATGTTTTGGGCCTGTAATTTGAAAATACTCTAACACGGAATAGGCATGTACAGATCGCTTCTGGGACCCTTAAATATCGAATTTTCGGATGTTTTGGGACTGAATTTGAGATATCGACTTTTTGGCACCTAAAATATCGATTTTTAGCATGTTTTTAGCCTATATTTTGAAAATATTCTAGCACTGAGTAGGCATGTACAGATTGCTTCTGGGACCCCAAAATATTGAATTTTCGGCTGTTTAGGGCCAGAATTTGAGATATAAACGGGTACAGAAGATGCATGCACATATCGACTTTTGGGCACCTAAAATATCGATTTTGAGCATGTTTTGAGCCTATATTTTAAAAACATTATAGCACTGAGTAGGCATGTACAGATCGCTTCTGGGACCCAAAAATATCGAATTTTCGGGTGTTTAGGGCCAGAATTTGAGATATAAACGGGTACAGAAGATGCATGCACATATCGACTTTTGGGCACTTAAAACATCGATTTTGAGCATGTTTTGGGACTGTATTTTGAAAATACTCTAACACGGAGTAGGCATGTACACATTGCTTCAGGTTCCCCAAAATATCGAATTTTCGGGTGTTTTGGGCCTGAATTTGAGATATCGCCTTTACGCACCTAAAATATCGATTTTTAGTATGTTTTAAGCCTATATTTTGAAAATATTCTAGCACTGAGTAGGCATGTACAGATCGCTTCTGGGACCCCTAAATATCGAATTTTCGGGTGTTTTGGGCCTTAATTTGAGATATCGACTTTTTGGCACCTAAAATATCGATTTTTAGCATGTTTTTCGCCTATATTTTGAAAATATTCTAGCACTGTGTAGGCATGTACAGAATGCTTCTGAGACCTCAAAATATCGAATTTTCGGGTGTTTTGAGCCTGAATTTGAGATATAAACGGGTACTGAAGGTGCATGCAGATATCGACTTTTTGGCACCTAAAACATCGATTTTGAGCATGTTTTGGGCCTGTAATTTGAAAATACTCTAACACGGAGTAGGCATGTACAGATCGCTTCTGGGACCCTTAAATATCGAATTTTCGGATGTTTTGGGACTGAATTTGAGATATCGACTTTTTGGCACCTAAAATATCGATTTTTAGCATGTTTTTAGCCTATATTTTGAAAATATTCTAGCACTGAGTAGGCATGTACAGATTGCTTCTGGGACCCCAAAATATTGAATTTTCGGGTGTTTAGGGCCAGAATTTGAGATATAAACGGGTACAGAAGATGCATGCACATATCGACTTTTGGGCACCTAAAATATCGATTTTGAGCATGTTTTGAGCCTATATTTTGAAAACATTCTAGCACTGAGTAGGCATGTACAGATCGCTTCTGGGACCCCAAAATATCGATTTTTCGGGTGTTTAGGGCCAGAATTTGAGATATAAACGGGTACAGAAGATGCATGCACATATCGACTTTTGGGCACTTAAAACATCGATTTTGAGCATGTTTTGGGACTGTATTTTGAAAATACTCTAACACGGAGTAGGCATGTACACATTGCTTCAGGGTCCCCAAAATATCGAATTTTCGGGTGTTTTGGGCCTGAATTTGAGATATCGCCTTTACGCACCTAAAATATCGATTTTAGTATGTTTTGAGCCTATATTTTGAAAATATTCTAGCACTGAGTAGGCATGTACAGATCGCTTCTGGGACCCCTAAATATCGAATTTTCGGTTGTTTTGGGCCTTAATTTGAGATATCGACTTTTTGGCACCTAAAATATCGATTTTTAGCATGTTTTTCGCCTATATTTTGAAAATATTCTAGCACTGAGTAGGCATGTACAGAATGCTTCTGAGACCTCAAAATATAGAATTCTCGGGTGTTTTGAGCCTGAATTTGAGATATAAACGGGTACTGAAGGTGCATGCAGATATCGACTTTTTGGCACCTAAAACATCGATTTTGAGCATGTTTTGGGCCTGTAATTTGAAAATACTCTAACACGGAGTAGGCATGTACAGATCGCTTCTGGGACCCTTAAATATCGAATTTTCGGATGTTTTGGGACTGAATTTGAGATATCGACTTTTTGGCACCTAAAATATCGATTTTTAGCATGTTTTTAGCCTATATTTTGAAAATATTCTAGCACTGAGTAGGCATGTACAGATTGCTTCTGGGACCCAAAAATATTGAATTTTCGGGTGTTTAGGGCCAGAATTTGAGATATAAACGGGTACAGAAGATGCATGCACATATCGACTTTTGGGCACCTAAAATATCGATTTTGAGCATGTTTTGAGCCTATATTTTGAAAACATTCTAGCACTGAGTAGGCATGTACAGATCGCTTCTGGGACCCCAAAATATCGATTTTTCGGGTGTTTAGGGCCAGAATTTGAAATATAAACGGGTACAGAAGATGCATGCACATATCGACTTTTGGGCACCTAAAAGATCGATTTTCAGTATGTTTTTGGCCTGTATTTTGAAAATACTCTAACACGGAGTAGGCATGTACAGATCCCTTCTGGGACCCCTAAATATCGAATTTTCGGGTGTTCTGAGCCTGAATTTGAGATATAAACGGGTACTGAAGATGCATGCACATATCGACTTTTCGGCACTTAAAACATCGATTTTGAGCATGTTTTGGGCCTGTATTTTGAAAATACTCTAACACGGAGTAGGCATGTACACATCGCTTCTGGGACCCCAAAATATCGAATTTTCGGGTGTTTTGGGCCTGAATTTGAGATATCGCCTTTACGCACCTAAAATGTCGATTTTTAGCATGTTTTGAGCCTATATTTTGAAAATATTCTAAGACTGAGTAGGCATGTACAGATCGCTTCTGGGACCCCTAAATATCGAATTTTCGGGTGTTTTGGGCCTTAATTTGAGATATCGACTTTTTGGCACCTAAAATATCGATTTTTAGCATGTTTTTAGACTATATTTTGAAAATATTCTAGCACTGAGTAGGGATGTACAGATTGCTTCTGGGACCCCAAAATATCGAATTTTCGGGTGTTTTGAGCCTGAATTTGAAATATAAACGGGTACTGAAGGTGCATGCACATATCGACTTTTTGGCACCTAAAACATCGATTTTGAGCATGTTTTGGGCCTGTATTTTGAAAATACTCTAACACGGAGTAGGCATGTACAGATCGCTTCTGGGACCCCTAAATATCGAATTTTCGGGTGTTTTGGGCCTTAATTTGAGATATCGACTTTTTGGCACCTAAAATATCGATTTTTATCATGTTTTTAGCCTATATTTTTTCAAAATATTCTAGCACTGAGTAGGCATGTACAGATTGCTTCTGGGACCCCAAAATATTGAATTTTCTTGTGTTTAGGGCCAGAATTTGAGATATAAACGGGTACAGAAGATGCATGCACATATCGACTTTTGGGCACCTAAAATATCGATTTTGAGCATGTTTTGAGCCTATATTTTGAAAACATTCTAGCACTGAGTAGGCATGTACAGATCGCATCTGGGACCCAAAAATATCGAATTTTCGGGTGTTTAGGGCCAGAATTTGAGATATAAACGGGTACAGAAGATGCATGCACATATCGACTTTTGGGCACCTAAAAGATCGATTTTCAGTATGTTTTTAGCCTGTGTTTTGAAAATACTCTAACACGGAGTAGGCATGTACAGATCCCTTCTGGGACCCCTAAATATCGAATTTTCGGGTGTTTTGGGACTGAATTTGAGATATCGCCTTTACGCACCTAAAATATTGATTTTTAGCATGTTTTGAGCCTAAATTTTGAAAATATTCTAGCACTGAGTAGGCATGTACAGATTGCTTCTGGAACCCCAAAATATTGAATTTTCGGGTGTTTTGAGCCTGAATTTGAGATATAAACGGGTACAGAAGATACATGCACATATTGACTTTGGGCATCTAAAATATTGTTTTTCAGCATGTTTTGGGCCTGTATTTTGAAAATACTCTAACACGGAGTAGGCATGTACAGATCGCTTCTGGGACACCAAAATATCGAATTTTCGGATGTTTTGGGACTGAATTTGAGATATCGACTTTTTGGCACCTAAAATATCGATTTTTAGCATGTTTTTAGCCTATATTTTTTCAAAATATTCTAGCACTGAGTAGGCATGTACAGATTGCTTCTGGGACCCCAAAATATTGAATTTTCGGGTGTTTAGGGCCAGAATTTGAGATATAAACGGGTACAGAAGATGCATGCACATATCGACTTTTGGGCACCTAAAATATCGATTTTGAGCATGTTTTGAGCCTATATTTTGAAAACATTCTAGCACTGAGTAGGCATGTACAGATCGCATCTGGGACCCAAAAATATCGAATTTTCGGGTGTTTAGGGCCAGAATTTGAGATATAAACGGGTACAGAAGATGCATGCACATATCGACTTTTGGGCACCTAAAAGATCGATTTTCAGTATGTTTTTAGCCTGTATTTTGAAAATACTCTAACACGGAGTAGGCATGTACAGATCCCTTCTGGGACCCCTAAATATCGAATTTTCGGGTGTTTTGGGACTGAATTTGAGATATCGCCTTTACGCACCTAAAATATCGATTTTTAGCATGTTTTGAGCATATATTTTGAAAATATTCTAGCACTGAGTAGGCATGTACAGATTGCTTCTGGGACCCCAAAATATTGGATTTTCGGGTGTTTTGAGCATGAATTTGAGATATAAACGGGTACAGAAGATACATGCACATATTGACTTTGTTCATCTAAAATATCGTTTTTCAGCATGTTTTGGGCCTGTATTTTGAAAATACTCTAACACGGAGTAGGCATGTACAGATCGCTTCTGGGACCCCAAAATATCGAATTTTCGGGTGTTTTAAGCCTGAATTTGAGATATAAACGGGTACTGAAGATGCATGCACATATCGACTTTTGGGCACCTAAAACATCGATTTTGAGCATGTTTTGGGCCTGTATTTTGAAAATACTCTAACACGGAGTAGGCATGTACACATCGCTTCTGGGACCCCAAAATATCGAATTTTCGGGTGTTTTGGGCCTGAATTTGAGATATCGCCTTTACGCACCTAAAATATCGATTTTTAGCATGTTTTGAGCCTATATTTTGAAAATATTCTAGCACTGAGTAGGCATGTACAGATCGCTTCTGGGACCCCTAAATATCGAATTTTCGGGTGTTTTGGGCCTTAATTTGAGATATCGACTTTTTGGCACCTAAAATATCGATTTTTAGCATGTTTTTCGCCTATATTTTGAAAATATTCTAGCACAGAGTAGGCATGTACAGATTGCTTCTGGGACCTCAAAATATCGAATTTTCGTGTGTTTTGAGCCTGAATTTGAGATATAAACGGGTACTGAAGGTGCATGCAGATATCGACTTTTTGGCACCTAAAACATCGATTTTGAGCATGTTTTGGGCCTGTAATTTGAAAATACTCTAACACGGAATAGGCATGTACAGATCGCTTCTGGGACCCTTAAATATCGAATTTTCGGATGTTTTGGGACTGAATTTGAGATATCGACTTTTTGGCACCTAAAATATCGATTTTTAGCATGTTTTTAGCCTATATTTTGAAAATATTCTAGCACTGAGTAGGCATGTACAGATTGCTTCTGGGACCCCAAAATATTGAATTTTCGGGTGTTTAGGGCCAGAATTTGAGATATAAACGGGTACAGAAGATGCATGCACATATCGACTTTTGGGCACCTAAAATATCGATTTTGAGCATGTTTTGAGCCTATATTTTGAAAACATTCTAGCACTGAGTAGGCATGTACAGATCGCTTCTGGGACCCCAAAATATCGATTTTTCGGGTGTTTAGGGCCAGAATTTGAGATATAAACGGGTACAGAAGATGCATGCACATATTGACTTTTGGGCACCTAAAAGATCGATTTTCAGTATGTTTTTGGCCTGTATTTTGAAAATACTCTAACACGGAGTAGGCATGTACAGATCCCTTCTGAGATCCCAAAATATCGAATTTTCGGGTGTTTTGGGCCTTAATTTGAGATATCGACTTTTTGGCACCTAAAATATCGATTTTTAGCATGTTTTTCGCCTATATTTTGAAAATATTCTAGCACTGAGTAGGCATGTACAGAATGCTTCTGAGACCTCAAAATATCGAATTTTCGGGTGTTTTGAGCCTGAATTTGAGATATAAACGGGTACTGAAGGTGCATGCAGATATCGACTTTTTGGCACCTAAAACATCGATTTTGAGCATGTTTTGGGCCTGTAATTTGAAAATACTCTAACACGGAGTAGGCATGTACAGATCGCTTCTGGGACCCTTAAATATCGAATTTTCGGATGTTTTGGGACTGAATTTGAGATATCGACTTTTTGGCACCTAAAATATCGATTTTTAGCATGTTTTTAGCCTATATTTTGAAAATATTCTAGCACTGAGTAGGCATGTACAGATTGCTTCTGGGACCCAAAAATATTGAATTTTTGGGTGTTTAGGGCCAGAATTTGAGATATAAACGGGTACAGAAGATGCATGCACATATCGACTTTTGGGCACCTAAAATATCGATTTTGAGCATGTTTTGAGCCTATATTTTGAAAACATTCTAGCACTGAGTAGGCATGTACAGATCGCTTCTGGGACCCAAAAATATCGAATTTTCGGGTGTTTAGGGTCAGAATTTGAGATATAAACGGGTACAGAAGATGCATGCACATATCGACTTTTGGGCACCTAAAATATCGATTTTGAGCATGTTTTGAGCCTATATTTTGAAAACATTCTAGCACTGAGTAGGCATGTACAGATCGCTTCTAGGACCCCAAAATATCGATTTTTCGGGTGTTTAGGGCCAGAATTTGAAATATAAACGGGTACAGAAGATGCATGCACATATCGACTTTTGGGCACCTAAAAGATCGATTTTCAGTATGTTTTTGGCCTGTATTTTGAAAATACTCTAACACGGAGTAGGCATGTACAGATCCCTTCTGGGACCCCTAAATATCGAATTTTCGGGTGTTTTGGGCCTTAATTTGAGATATCGACTTTTTGGCACCTAAAATATCGATTTTTAGCATGTTTTTAGCCTATATCTTGAAAATATTCTAGCATTGAGTAGGCATGTACAGATTGCTTCTGGGACCCCAAAATATCGAATTTTCGGGTGTTTTGAGCCTGAATTTGAGATATAAACGGGTACAGAAGATACATGCACATATTGACTTTGGGCATCTAAAATATCGTTTTTCAGCATGTTTTGGGCCTTTATTTTCAAAATACTCTAACACGGAGTAGGCATGTACAGATCGCTTCTGGGACCCAAAAATATCGAATTTTCGGGTGTTTTTAACCTGAATTTGAGATATAAACGGGTACTGAAGATGCAAGCACATATCGACTTTTGGGCACTTAAAACATCGATTTTGAGCATGTTTTGGGCCTGTATTTTTGAAAATACTCTAACACGGAGTAGGCATGTACACATCGCTTCTGGGACCCCAAAATATCGAATTTTCGGGTGTTTTGGGCCTGAATTTGAGATATCGCCTTTACGCACCTAAAATGTCGATTTTTAGCATGTTTTGAGCCTATATTTTGAAAATATTCTAAGACTGAGTAGGCATGTACAGATCGCTTCTGGGACCCCTAAATATCGAATTTTCGGGTGTTTTGAGAATGAATTTGAGATATAAACGGGTACTGAAGATGCATGCACATATCGACTTTTGGGCACTTAAAACATCGATTTTGAGCATGTTTTGGGACTGTATTTTGAAAATACTCTAACACGGAGTAGGCATGTACACATTGCTTCTGGGACCCCAAAATATCGAATTTTCGGGTGTTTTGGGCCTGAATTTGAGATATCGCCTTTACGCACCTAAAATATCGATTTTTTGTATGTTTTGAGCCTATATTTTGAAAATATTCTAGCACTGAGTAGGCATGTACAGATCGCTTCTGGGACCCCTAAATATCGAATTTTCGGGTGTTTTGGGCCTTAATTTGAGATATCGACTTTTTGGCACCTAAAATATCGATTTTTAGGATGTTTTTCGCCTATATTTTGAAAATATTCTAGCACTGAGTAGGCATGTACAGATCGCTTCTGGGACCCCAAAATATTGAATTTTCGGGTGTTTTGAGCCTGAATTTGATATATAAACGAGTACAGAAGATGCATGCACATATCGACTTTTGGGCACCTAAAATATCGATTTTGAGCATGTTTTGAGCCTATATTTTGAAAACATTCTAGCACTGAGTAGGCATGTACAGATCGCTTCTGGGACCCCAAAATATCGATTTTTCGGGTGTTTAGGGCCATAATTTGAAATATAAACGGGTACAGAAGATGCATGCACATATCGACTTGTGAGCACCTAAAAGATCGATTTTCAGTATGTTTTTGGCCAGTATTTTGAAAATACTCTAACACGGAGTAGGCATGTACAGATCCCTTCTGGGACCCCTAAATATCGAATTTTCGGGTGATTTGGGCCTTAATTTGAGATATCGACTTTTTGGCACCTAAAATATCGATTTTTAGCATGTTTTTCGCCTATATTTTGAAAATATTCCAGCACTGAGTAGGCATGTACAGAATGCTTCTGAGACCTCAAAATATCGAATTTTTGGGTGTTTTGAGCCTGAATTTGAGATATAAACGGGTACTGAAGGTGCATGCAGATATCGACTTTTTGGCACCTAAAACATCGATTTTGAGCATGTTTTGGGCCTGTAATTTGAAAATACTCTAACACGGTGTAGGCATGTACACATCGCTTCTGGGACCCCAAAATATCGAATTTTCGGGTGTTTTGGGCCTGAATTTGAGATATCGCCTTTACGCACCTAAAATATCGATTTTTAGCATGTTTTGAGCCTATATTTTGAAAATATTCTAAGACTGAGTAGGCATGTACAGATCGCTTCTGGGACCCCTAAATATCGAATTTTCGGGTGTTTTGGGCCTTAATTTGAGATATCGACTTTTTGGCACATAAAATATCGATTTTTAGCATGTTTTTAGCCTATATTTTGAAAATATTCTAGCACTGAGTAGGCATGTACAGATTGCTTCTGGGACCCCAAAATATCGAATTTTCGGGTGTTTAGGGCCAGAATTTGAGATATAAACGGGTACTGAAGGTGCATGCACATATCGACTTTTTGGCACCTAAAACATCGATTTTGAGCATGTTTTGGGCCTGTATTTTGAAAATACTCTAACACGGAGTAGGCATGTACAGATCGCTTCTGGGACCCCTAAATATCGAACTTTCGGGTGTTTTGGGCCTTAATTTGAGATATCGACTTTTTGGCACCTAAAATATCGATTTTTATCATGTTTTTAGCCTATATTTTTTCAAAATATTCTAGCACTGAGTAGGCATGTACAGATTCCTTCTGGGACCCCAAAATATTGAATTTTCGGGTGTTTAGGGCCAGAATTTGAGATATAAACGGGTACAGAAGATGCATGCACATATCGACTTTTGGGCACCTAAAATATCGATTTTGAGCATGTTTTGAGCCTATATTTTGAAAACATTCTAGCACTGAGTAGGCATGTACAGATCGCTTCTGGGACCCCAAAATATTGAATTTTCGGGTGTTTTGAGCCTGAATTTGAGATATAAACGAGTACAGAAGATTCATGCACATATCGACTTTTGGGCACCTAAAATATCGATTTTGAGCATGTTTTGAGCCTATATTTTGAAAACATTCTAGCACTGAGTAGGCATGTACAGATCGCTTCTGGGACCCCAAAATATCGATTTTTCGGGTGTTTAGGGCCAGAATTTGAGATATAAACGGGTACAGAAGATGAATGCACATATCGACTTTTGGGCACCTAAAAGATCGATTTTCAGTATGTTTTTGGCCTGTATTTGGAAAATACTCTAACACGGAGTAGGCATGTACAGATCCCTTTTGGGACCCCTAAATATCGAATTTTCGGGTGTTTTTGTGACTTAATTTGAGATATCGCCTTTACGCACCTAAAATATCAATTTTTAGCATGTTTTGAGCCTATATTTTGAAAATATTCTAGCACTGAGTAGGCATGTACAGATTGCTTCTGGGACCCCTAAATATTGAATTTTCGGGTGTTTTGAGCCTGAATTTGAGATATAAACGGGTACAGAAGATACATGCACATATTGACTTTGGGCATCTAAAATATCGTTTTTCAGCATGTTTTGGGCCTGTATTTTCAAAATACTCTAACACGGAGTAGGCATGTACAGATCGCTTCTGGGACCCCAAAATATCGAATTTTCGGGTGTTTTGAGCCTGAATTTGAGATATAAACGGGTACTGAAGATGCATGCACATATCGACTTTTGGGCACTTAAAACATCGATTTTGAGCATGTTTTGGGACTGTATTTTGAAAATACTCTAACACGGAGTAGGCATGTACACATTGCTTCTGGGACCCCAAAATATCGAATTTTGGGGTGTTTTGGGCCTGAATTTGAGATATCGCCTTTACGCACCTAAAATATCGATTTTTTGTATGTTTTGAGCCTATATTTTGAAAATATTCTAGCACTGAGTAGGCATGTACAGATCGCTTCTGGGACCCCTAAATATCGAATTTTCGGGTGTTTTGGGACTGAATTTGAGATATCGACTTTTTGGCACCTAAAATATCGATTTTTAAGATGTTTTTCGCCTATTTTTTGAAAATATTCTAGCACTGAGTAGGCATGTACAGATCGCTTCTGGGACCCCAAAATATTGAATTTTCGGGTGTTTTGAGCCTGAATTTGAGATATAAACGAGTACAGAAGATGCATGCACATATCGACTTTTGGGCACCTAAAAGATCGATTTTCAGTATGTTTTTGGCCTGTATTTTGAAAATACTCTAACACGGAGTAGGCATGTACAGATCCCTTCTGGGACCCCTAAATATAGAATTTTCGGGTGTTTTGGGCCTTAATTTGAAATATCGACTTTTTGGCACCTAAAATATCGATTTTTAGCATGTTTTTCGCCTATATTTTGAAAATATTCTAGCACTGAGTAGGCATGTACAGAATGCTTCTGAGACCTCAAAATATCGAATTTTCGGGTGTTTTGAGCCTGAATTTGAGATATAAACGGGTACTGAAGGTGCATGCAGATATCGACTTTTTGGCACCTAAAACATCGATTTTGAGCATGTTTTGGGCCTGTAATTTGAAAATACTCTAACACGGAGTAGGCATGTACACATCGCTTCTGGGACCCCAAAATATCGAATTTTCGGGTGTTTTGGGCCTGAATTTGAGATATCGCCTTTACGCACCTAAAATATCGATTTTTAGCATGTTTTGAGCCTATATTTTGAAAATATTCTAAGACTGAGTAGGCATGTACAGATCGCTTCTGGGACCCCAAAATATCGAATTTTCGGGTGTTTTGGGCCTTAATTTGAGATATCGACTTTTTGGCACCTAAAATATCGATTTTTAGCATGTTTTTAGCCTATATTTTGAAAATATTCTAGCACTGAGTAGGCATGTACAGATTGCTTCTGGGACCCCAAAATATCGAATTTTCGGGTGTTTTGAGCCTGAATTTGAGATATAAACGGGTACTGAAGGTGCATGCACATATCGACTTTTCGGCACCTAAAAGATCGATTTTCAGTATGTTTTTGGCCTGTATTTTGAAAATACTCTTACACGGAGTAGGCATGTACAGATCCCTTCTGGGACCCCTAAATATCGAATTTTCGGGTGTTTTGGGCCTTAATTTGAGATATCGACTTTTTGGCACCTAAAATATCGATTTTTAGCATGTTTTTAGCCTATATTTTGATAATATTCTAGCACTGAGTAGGCATGTACAGATTGCTTCTGGGACCCCAAAATATCGAATTTTCGGGTGTTTTGAGCCTGAATTTGAGATATAAACGTTTACTGAAGGTGCATGCACATATCGACTTTTTGGCACCTAAAACATCGATTTTGAGCATGTTTTGGGCCTGTATTTTGAAAATACTCTAACACGGAGTAGGCATGTACAGATCGCTTCTGAGACCCCTAAATATCGAATTTTCGGGTGTTTTGGGCCTTAATTTGAGATATCGACTTTTTGGCACCTAAAATATAGATTTTTATCATGTTTTTAGCCTATATTTTTTCAAAATATTCTAGCACTGAGTAGGCATGTACAGATTGCTTCTGGGACCCCAAAATATTGAATTTTCGGGTGTTTAGGGCCAGAATTTGAGATATAAACGGGTACAGAAGATGCATGCACATATCGACTTTTGGGCACCTAAAATATCGATTTTGAGCATGTTTTGAGCCTATATTTTGAAAACATTCTAGCACTGAGTAGGCATGTACAGATCGCTTCTGGGACCCAAAAATATCGAATTTTCGGGTGTTTAGGGCCAGAATTTGAGATATAAACGGGTACAGAAGATGCATGCACATATCGACTTTTGGGCACCTAAGAGATCGCTTTTCAGTATGTTTTTAGCCTGTATTTTGAAAATACTCTAACACGGAGTAGGCATGTACACATCGCTTCTGAGACCCCAAAATATCGAATTTTCGGGTGTTTTGGGCCTGAATTTGAGATATCGCCTTTACGCACCTAAAATGTCGATTTTTAGCATGTTTTAAGCCTATATTTTGAAAATATTCTAAGACTGAGTAGGCATGTACAGATCGCTTCTGGGACCCCTAAATATCGAATTTTCGGGTGTTTTGGGCCTTAATTTGAGATATCGACTTTTTGGCACCTAAAATATCGATTTTTAGCATGTTTTTAGCCTATATTTTGATAATATTCTAGCACTGAGTAGGCATGTACAGATTGCTTCTGGGACCCCAAAATATCGAATTTTCGGGTGTTTTGAGCCTGAATTTGAGATATAAACGTTTACTGAAGGTGCATGCACATATCGACTTTTTGGCACCTAAAACATCGATTTTGAGCATGTTTTGGGCCTGTATTTTGAAAATACTCTAACACGGAGTAGGCATGTACAGATCGCTTCTGGGACCCCTAAATATCGAATTTTCGGGTGTTTTGGGCCTTAATTTGAGATATCGACTTTTTGGCACCTAAAATATCGATTTTTATCATGTTTTTAGCCTATATTTTTTCAAAATATTCTAGCACTGAGTAGGCATGTACAGATTGCTTCTGGGACCCCAAAATATTGAATTTTCGGCTGTTTAGGGCCAGAATTTGAGATATAAACGGGTACAGAAGATGCATGCACATATCGACTTTTGGGCACCTAAAATATCGATTTTGAGCATGTTTTGAGCCTATATTTTGAAAACATTCTAGCACTGAGTAGGCATGTACAGATCGCTTCTGAGACCCAAAAATATCGAATTTTCGGGTGTTTAGGGCCAGAATTTGAGATATAAACGGGTACAGAAGATGCATGCACATATCGACTTTTGGGCACCTAAGAGATCGCTTTTCAGTATGTTTTTAGCCTGTATTTTGAAAATACTCTAACACGGAGTAGGCATGTACACATCGCTTCTGAGACCCCAAAATATCGAATTTTCGGGTGTTTTGGGCCTGAATTTGAGATATCGCCTTTACGCACCTAAAATGTCGATTTTTAGCATGTTTTAAGCCTATATTTTGAAAATATTCTAAGACTGAGTAGGCATGTACAGATCGCTTCTGGGACCCCTAAATATCGAATTTTCGGGTGTTTTGGGCCTTAATTTGAGATATCGACTTTTTGGCACCTAAAATATCGATTTTTAGCATGTTTTTAGCCTATATTTTGATAATATTCTAGCACTGAGTAGGCATGTACAGATTGCTTCTGGGACCCCAAAATATCGAATTTTCGGGTGTTTTGAGCCTGAATTTGAGATATAAACGTTTACTGAAGGTGCATGCACATATCGACTTTTTGGCACCTAAAACATCGATTTTGAGCATGTTTTGGGCCTGTATTTTGAAAATACTCTAACACGGAGTAGGCATGTACAGATCGCTTCTGGGACCCCTAAATATCGAATTTTCGGGTGTTTTGGGCCTTAATTTGAGATATCGACTTTTTGGCACCTAAAATATCGATTTTTATCATGTTTTTAGCCTATATTTTTTCAAAATATTCTAGCACTGAGTAGGCATGTACAGATTGCTTCTGGGACCCCAAAATATTGAATTTTCGGGTGTTTAGGGCCAGAATTTGAGATATAAACGGGTACAGAAGATGCATGCACATATCGACTTTTGGGCACCTAAAATATCGATTTTGAGCATGTTTTGAGCCTATATTTTGAAAACATTCTAGCACTGAGTAGGCATGTACAGATCGCTTCTGGGACCCAAAAATATCGAATTTTCGGGTGTTTAGGGCCAGAATTTGAGATATAAACGGGTACAGAAGATGCATGCACATATCGACTTTTGGGCAAATAAAAGATCGATTTTCAGTATGTTTTTGGCCTGTATTTGGAAAATACTCTAACACGGAGTAGGCATGTACAGATCCCTTTTGGGACCCCTAAATATCGAATTTTCGGGTGTTTTTGTGACTTAATTTGAGATATCGCCTTTACGCACCTAAAATATCAATTTTTAGCATGTTTTGAGCCTATATTTTGAAAATATTCTAGCACTGAGTAGGCATGTACAGATTGCTTCTGGGACCCCAAAATATTGAATTTTCGGGTGTTTTGAGCCTGAATTTGAGATATAAACGGGTACAGAAGATACATGCACATATTGACTTTGGGCATCTAAAATATCGTTTTTCAGCATGTTTTGGGCCTGTATTTTCAAAATACTCTAACACGGAGTAGGCATGTACAGATCGCTTCTGGGACCCCAAAATATCGAATTTTCGGGTGTTTTGAGCCTGAATTTGAGATATAAACGGGTACTGAAGATGCATGCACATATCGACTTTTGGGCACTTAAAACATCGATTTTGAGCATGTTTTGGGACTGTATTTTGAAAATACTCTAACACGGAGTAGGCATGTACACATTGCTTCTGGGACCCCAAAATATCGAATTTTCGGGTGTTTTGGGCCTGAATTTGAGATATCGCCTTTACGCACCTAAAATATCGATTTTTTGTATGTTTTGAGCCTATATTTTGAAAATATTCTAGCACTGAGTAGGCATGTACAGATCGCTTCTGGGACCCCTAAATATCGAATTTTCGGGTGTTTTGGGCCTTAATTTGAGATATCGACTTTTTGGCACCTAAAATATCGATTTTTAGGATGTTTTTCGCCTATATTTTGAAAATATTCTAGCACTGAGTAGGCATGTACAGATCGCTTCTGGGACCCCAAAATATTGAATTTTCGGGTGTTTTGAGCCTGAATTTGAGATATAAACGAGTACAGAAGATGCATGCACATATCGACTTTTGGGCACCTAAAATATCGATTTTGAGCATGTTTTGAGCCTATATTTTGAAAACATTCTAGCACTGAGTAGGCATGTACAGATCGCTTCTGGGACCCAAAAATATCGAATTTTCGGGTGTTTAGGGCCAGAATTTGAAATATAAACGGGTACAGAAGATGCATGCACATATCGACTTTTGGGCACCTAAAAGATCGATTTTCAGTATGTTTTTGGCCTGTATTTTGAAAATACTCTAACACGGAGTAGGCATGTACAGATCCCTTCTGGGACCCCTAAATATCGAATTTTCGGGTGTTTTGGGCCTTAATTTGAGATATCGACTTTTTGGCACCTAAAATATCGATTTTTAGCATGTTTTTCGCCTATATTTTGAAAATATTCTAGCACTGAGTAGGCATGTACAGAATGCTTCTGAGACCTCAAAATATCGAATTTTCGGGTGTTTTGAGCCTGAATTTGAGATATAAACGGGTACTGAAGGTGCATGCAGATATCGACTTTTTGGCACCTAAAACATCGATTTTGAGCATGTTTTGGGCCTGTAATTTGAAAATACTCTAACACGGAGTAGGCATGTACAGATCGCTTCTGGGACCCCAAAATATCGAATTTTCGGGTGTTTTGGGCCTGAATTTGAGATATCGCCTTTACGCACCTAAAATGTCGATTTTTAGCATGTTTTAAGCCTATATTTTGAAAATATTCTAAGACTGAGTAGGCATGTACAGATCGCTTCTGGGACCCCTAAATATCGAATTTTCGGGTGTTTTGGGCCTTAATTTGAGATATCGACTTTTTGGCACCTAAAATATCGATTTTTAGCATGTTTTTAGCCTATATTTTGATAATATTCTAGCACTGAGTAGGCATGTACAGATTGCTTCTGGGACCCCAAAATATCGAATTTTCGGGTGTTTTGAGCCTGAATTTGAGATATAAACGTTTACTGAAGGTGCATGCACATATCGACTTTTTGGCACCTAAAACATCGATTTTGAGCATGTTTTGGGCCTGTATTTTGAAAATACTCTAACACGGAGTAGGCATGTACAGATCGCTTCTGGGACCCCTAAATATCGAATTTTCGGGTGTTTTGGGCCTTAATTTGAGATATCGACTTTTTGGCACCTAAAATATCGATTTTTATCATGTTTTTAGCCTATATTTTTTCAAAATATTCTAGCACTGAGTAGGCATGTACAGATTGCTTCTGGGACCCCAAAATATTGAATTTTCGGGTGTTTAGGGCCAGAATTTGAGATATAAACGGGTACAGAAGATGCATGCACATATCGACTTTTGGGCACCTAAAATATCGATTTTGAGCATGTTTTGAGCCTATATTTTGAAAACATTCTAGCACTGAGTAGGCATGTACAGATCGCTTCTGGGACCCAAAAATATCGAATTTTCGGGTGTTTTGGGCCAGAATTTGAGATATAAACGGGTACAGAAGATGCATGCACATATCGACTTTTGGGCAAATAAAAGATCGATTTTCAGTATGTTTTTGGCCTGTATTTTGAAAATACTCTAACACGGAGTAGGCATGTACAGATCCCTTTTGGGACCCCTAAATATCGAATTTTCGGGTGTTTTTGTGACTTAATTTGAGATATCGCCTTTACGCACCTAAAATATCAATTTTTAGCATGTTTTGAGCCTATATTTTGAAAATATTCTAGCACTGAGTAGGCATGTACAGATTGCTTCTGGGACCCCAAAATATTGAATTTTCGGGTGTTTTGAGCCTGAATTTGAGATATAAACGGGTACAGAAGATACATGCACATATTGACTTTGGGCATCTAAAATATCGTTTTTCAGCATGTTTTGGGCCTGTATTTTCAAAATACTCTAACACGGAGTAGGCATGTACAGATCGCTTCTGGGACCCCAAAATATCGAATTTTCGGGTGTTTTGAGCCTGAATTTGAGATATAAACGGGTACTGAAGATGCATGCACATATCGACTTTTGGGCACTTAAAACATCGATTTTGAGCATGTTTTGGGACTGTATTTTGAAAATACTCTAACACGGAGTAGGCATGTACACATTGCTTCTGGGACCCCAAAATATAGAATTTTCGGGTGTTTTGGGCCTGAATTTGAGATATCGCCTTTACGCACCTAAAATATCGATTTTTTGTATGTTTTGAGCCTATATTTTGAAAATATTCTAGCACTGAGTAGGCAGGTACAGATCGCTTCTGGGACCCCTAAATATCGAATTTTCGGGTGTTTTGGGCCTTAATTTGAGATATCGACTTTTTGGCACCTAAAATATCGATTTTTAGGATGTTTTTCGCCTATATTTTGAAAATATTCTAGCACTGAGTAGGCATGTACAGATCGCTTCTGGGACCCCAAAATATTGAATTTTCGGGTGTTTTGAGCCTGAATTTGAGATATAAACGAGTACAGAAGATGCATGCACATATCGACTTTTGGGCACCTAAAATATCGATTTTGAGCATGTTTTGAGCCTATATTTTGAAAACATTCTAGCACTGAGTAGGCATGTACAGATTGCTTCTTTGACCCCAAAATATCGAATTTTCGGGTGTTTAGGGCCAGAATTTGAGATATAAACGGGTACAGAAGATGAATGCACATATCGACTTTTGGGCACCTAAAAGATCGATTTTCAGTATGTTTTTGGCCTGTATTTTGAAAATACTCTAACACGGAGTAGGCATGTACAGATCGCTTCTGGGACCCCTAAATATCGAATTTTCGGGTGTTTTGGGCCTTAATTTGAGATATCGACTTTTTGGCACCTAAAATATCGATTTTTATCATGTTTTTAGCCTATATTTTTTCAAAATATTCTAGCACTGAGTAGGCATGTACAGATTGCTTCTGGGACCCCAAAATATTGAATTTTCGGGTGTTTAGGGCCAGAATTTGAGATATAAACGGGTACAGAAGATGCATGCACATATCGACTTTTGGGCACCTAAAATATCGATTTTGAGCATGTTTTGAGCCTATATTTTGAAAACATTCTAGCACTGAGTAGGCATGTACAGATCGCTTCTGGGACCCAAAAATATCGAATTTTCGGGTGTTTAGGGCCAGAATTTGAGATATAAACGGGTACAGAAGATGCATGCACATATCGACTTTTGGGCACCTAAAATATCGATTTTTAGCATGTTTTTCGCCTATATTTTGAAAATATTCTAGCACTGAGTAGGCATGTACAGATTGCTTCTGGGACCCCAAAATATCGAATTTTCGGGTGTTTTGAGCCTGAATTTGAGATATAAACGGGTACAGAAGATACATGCACATATTGACTTTGGGCATCTAAAATATCGTTTTTCAGCATGTTTTGGGCCTGTATTTTCAAAATACTCTAACACGGAGTAGGCATGTACAGATCGCTTCTGGGACCCAAAAATATCGAATTTTCGGGTGTTTTGAGCCTGAATTTGAGATATAAACGGGTACTGAAGATGCATGCACATATCGACTTTTGGGCACTTAAAACATCGATTTTGAGCATGTTTTGGGCCTGTATTTTGAAAATACTCTAACACGGAGTAGGCATGTACACATCGCTTCTGGGACCCCAAAATATCGAATTTTCGGGTGTTTTGGGCCTGAATTTGAGATATCGCCTTTACGCACCTAAAATGTCGATTTTTAGCATGTTTTGAGCCTATATTTTGAAAATATTCTAAGACTGAGTAGGCATGTACAGATCGCTTCTGGGACCCCTAAATATCGAATTTTCGGGTGTTTTGGGCCTTAATTTGAGATATCGACTTTTTGGCACCTAAAATATCGATTTTTAGCATGTTTTTAGCCTATATTTTGATAATATTCTAGCACTGAGTAGGCATGTACAGATTGCTTCTGGGACCCCAAAATATCGAATTTTCGGGTGTTTTGAGCCTGAATTTGAGATATAAACGTTTACTGAAGGTACATGCACATATCGACTTTTTGGCACCCAAAACATCGATTTTGAGCATGTTTTGGGCCTGTATTTTGAAAATACTCTAACACGGAGTAGGCATGTACAGATCGCTTCTGGGACCCCTAAATATCGAATTTTCGGGTGTTTTGGGCCTTAATTTGAGATATCGACTTTTTGGCACCTAAAATATCGATTTTTATCATGTTTTTAGCCTATATTTTTTCAAAATATTCTAGCACTGAGTAGGCATGTACAGATTGCTTCTGGGACCCCAAAATATTGAATTTTCGGGTGTTTAGGGCCAGAATTTGAGATATAAACGGGTACAGAAGATGCATGCACATATCGACTTTTGGGCACCTAAAATATCGATTTTGAGCATGTTTTAAGCCTATATTTTGAAAACATTCTAGCACTGAGTAGGCATGTACAGATCGCTTCTGGGACCCAAAAATATCGAATTTTCGGGTGTTTAGGGCCAGAATTTGAGATATAAACGGGTACAGAAGATTCATGCACATATCGACTTTTGGTCACCTAAAAGATCGATTTTCAGTATGTTTTTGGCCTGTATTTTGAAAATACTCTAACACGGAGTAGGCATGTACAGATCGCTTCTGGGACCCCTAAATATCGAATTTTCGGGTGTTTTGGGCCTTAATTTGATATATCGCCTTTACGCACCTAAAATATCGATTTTTAGCATGTTTTGAGCCTTTATTTTGAAAATATTCTAGCACTGAGTAGGCATGTACAGATCGCTTCTGGGACCCCAAAATATTGAATTTTCGGGTGTTTTGAGCCTGAATTTGAGATATAAACGAGTACAGAAGATTCATGCACATATCGACTTTTGGGCACCTAAAATATCGATTTTGAGCATGTTTTGAGCCTATATTTTGAAAACATTCTAGCACTGAGTAGGCATGTACAGATCGCTTCTGGGACCCCAAAATATCGATTTTTCGGGTGTTTAGGGCCAGAATTTGAGATATAAACGGGTACAGAAGATACATGCACATATCGACTTTTGGGCACCTAAAAGATCGATTTTTAGTATGTTTTTGGCCTGTATTTGGAAAATACTCTAACACGGAGTAGACATGTACAGATCCCTTTTGGGACCCCTAAATATCGAATTCTCGGGTGTTTTTGTGACTTAATTTGAGATATCGCCTTTACGCACCTAAAATATCAATTTTTAGCATGTTTTGAGCCTATATTTTGAAAATATTCTAGCACTGAGTAGGCATGTACAGATTGCTTCTGGGACCCCAAAATATTGAATTTTCGGGTGTTTTGAGCCTGAATTTGAGATATAAACGGGTACAGAAGATACATGCACATATTGACTTTGGGCATCTAAAATATCGTTTTTCAGCATGTTTTGGGCCTGTATTTTCAAAATACTCTAACACGGAGTAGGCATGTACAGATCGCTTCTGGGACCCCAAAATATCGAATTTTCGGGTGTTTTGAGCCTGAATTTGAGATATAAACGGGTACTGAAGATGCATGCACATATCGACTTTTGGGCACTTAAAACATCGATTTTGAGCATGTTTTGGGACTGTATTTTGAAAATACTCTAACACGGAGTAGGCATGTACACATTGCTTCTGGGACCCCAAAATATCGAATTTTCGGGTGTTTTGGGCCTGAATTTGAGATATCGCCTTTACGCACCTAAAATATCGATTTTTTGTATGTTTTGAGCCTATATTTTGAAAATATTCTAGCACTGAGTAGGCATGTACAGATCGCTTCTGGGACCCCTAAATATCGAATTTTCGGGTGTTTTGGGCCTTAATTTGAGATATCGACTTTTTGGCACCTAAAATATCGATTTTTAGGATGTTTTTCGCCTATATTTTGAAAATATTCTAGCACTGAGTAGGCATGTACAGATCGCTTCTGGGACCCCAAAATATTGAATTTTTTTGTGTTTTGAGCCTGAATTTGAGATATAAACGAGTACAGAAGATGCATGCACATATCGACTTTTGGGCACCTAAAATATCGATTTTGAGCATGTTTTGCGCCTATATTTTGAAAACATTCTAGCACTGAGTAGGCATGTACAGATCGCTTCTGGGACCCCAAAATATCGATTTTTCGGGAGTTTAGGGCCAGAATTTGAAATATAAACGGGTACAGAAGATGCATGCACATATCGACTTTTGGGCACCTAAAAGATCGATTTTCAGTATGTTTTTGGCCTGTATATTGAAAATACTCTAACACGGAGTAGGCATGTACAGATCCCTTCTGGGACCCCTAAATATCGAATTTTCGGGTGTTTTGGGCCTTAATTTGAGATATCGACTTTTTGGCACCTAAAATATCGATTTTTAGCATGTTTTTCTCCTATATTTTGAAAATATTCTAGCACTGAGTAGGCATGTACAGAATGCTTCTGAGACCTCAAAATATCGAATTTTCGGGTGTTTTGAGCCTGAATTTGAGATATAAACGGGTACTGAAGGTGCATGCAGATATCGACTTTTTGGCACCTAAAACATCGATTTTGAGCATGTTTTGGGCCTGTAATTTGAAAATACTCTAACACGGAGTAGGCATGTACACATCGCTTCTGGGACCCCAAAATATCGAATTTTCGGGTGTTTTGGGCCTGAATTTGAGATATCGCATTTACGCACCTAAAATATCGATTTTTAGCATGTTTTGAGCCTATATTTTGAAAATATTCTAAGACTGAGTAGGCATGTACAGATCGCTTCTGGGACCCCAAAATATCGAATTTTCGGGTGTTTTGGGCCTTAATTTGAGATATCGACTTTTTGGCACCTAAAATATCGATTTTTAGCATGTTTTTAGCCTATATTTTGAAAATATTCTAGCACTGAGTAGGCATGTACAGATTGCTTCTGGGACCCCAAAATATCGAATTTTCGGGTGTTTTGAGCCTGAATTTGAGATATAAACGGGTACTGAAGGTGCATGCACATATCGACTTTTCGGCACCTAAAAGATCGATTTTCAGTATGTTTTTGGCCTGTATTTTGAAAATACTCTAACACGGAGTAGGCATGTACAGATCCCTTCTGGGACCCCTAAATATCGAATTTTCGGGTGTTTTGGGCCTTAATTTGAGATATCGACTTTTTGGCACCTAAAATATCGATTTTTAGCATGTTTTTCGCCTATATTTTGAAAATATTCTAGCACTGAGTAGGCATGTACAGAATGCTTCTGAGACCTCAAAATATCGAATTTTCGGGTGTTTTGAGCCTGAATTTGAGATATAAACGGGTACTGAAGGTGCATGCAGATATCGACTTTTTGGCACCTAAAACATCGATTTTGAGCATCTTTTGGGCCTGTAATTTAAAAATACTCTAACACGGAGTAGGCATGTACACATCGCTTCTGGGACCCCAAAATATCGAATTTTCGGGTGTTTTGGGCCTGATTTTGAGATATCGCCTTTACGCACCTAAAATATCGATTTTTAGCATGTTTTGAGCCTATATTTTGAAAATATTCTAAGACTGAGTAGGCATGTACAGATCGCTTCTGGGACCCCAAAATATCGAATTTTCGGGTGTTTTGGGCCTTAATTTGAGATATCGACTTTTTGGCACCTAAAATATCGATTTTTAGCATGTTTTTAGCCTATATTTTGAAAATATTCTAGCACTGAGTAGGCATGTACAGATTGCTTCTGGGACCCCGAAATATCGAATTTTCGGGTGTTTTGAGCCTGAATTTGAGATATAAACGGGTACTGAAGGTGCATGCACATATCGACTTTTTGGCACCTAAAACATCGATTTTGAGCATGTTTTGGGCCTGTATTTTGAAAATACTCTAACACGGAGTAGGCATGTACAGATCGCTTCTGGGACCCCTAAATATTGAATTTTCGGGTGTTTTGGGCCTTAATTTGAGATATCGACTTTTTGGCACCTAAAATATCGATTTTTATCATGTTTTTAGCCTATATTTTTTCAAAATATTCTAGCACTGAGTAGGCATGTACAGATTGCTTCTGGGACCCCAAAATATCGAATTTTCGGGTGTTTAGGGCCAGAATTTGAGATATAAACGGGTACAGAAGATGCATGCACATATCGACTTTTGGGCACCTAAAATATCGATTTTGAGCATGTTTTGAGCCTATATTTTGAAAACATTCTAGCACTGAGTAGGCATGTACAGATCGCTTCTGGGACCCCAAAATATCGATTTTTCGGGTGTTTAGGGCCAGAATTTGATATATAAACGGGTACAGAAGATGCATGCACATATCGACTTTTGTGCACCTAAGAGATCGATTTTCAGTATGTTTTTGGCCTGTATTTGGAAAATACTCTAACACGGAGTAGGCATGTACAGATCCCTTTTGGGACCCCTAAATATCGAATTTTCGGGTGTTTTTGTGACTTAATTTGAGATATCGCCTTTACGCACCTAAAATATCAATTTTTAGCATGTTTTGAGCCTATATTTTGAAAATATTCTAGCACTGAGTAGGCATGTACAGATTGCTTCTGGGACCCCAAAATATTGAATTTTCGGGTGTTTTGAGCCTGAATTTGAGATATAAACGGGTACAGAAGATACATGCACATATTGACTTTGGGCATCTAAAATATCGTTTTTCAGCATGTTTTGGGCATGTATTTTGAAAATACTCTAACACGGAGTAGGCATGTACAGATCCCTTCTGGGACCCCTAAATATCGAATTTTCGGGTGTTTTGGGACTGAATTTGAGATATCGAGTTTTTGGCACCTAAAATATCGATTTTAGCATGTTTTTAGCCTATGTTTTGAAAATATTCTAGCACTGAGTAGGCATGTACAGATTGCTTCTGGGACCCAAAAATATCGAATTTTCGGGTGTTTTGAGCCTGAATTTGAGATATAAACGGGTACAGAAGATACATGCACATATCGACTTTTGGGCACCTAAAACATCGATTTTCAGTATGTTTTTGGCCTGTATTTTGAAAATACTCTAACACGGAGTAGGCATGTACAGATCCCTTCTGGGACCCCTAAATATCGAATTTTCGGGTGTTTTGGGCCTTAATTTGAGATATCGCCTTTACGCACCTAAAATATCGATTTTTAGCATGTTTTGAGCCTTTATTTTGAAAATATTCTAGCACTGAGTAGGCATGTACAGATCGCTTCTGGGACCCCAAAATATTGAATTTTCGGGTGTTTTGAGCCTGAATTTGAGATATAAACGAGTACAGAAGATGCATGCACATATCGACTTTTGGGCACCTAAAATATCGATTTTGAGCATGTTTTGAGCCTATATTTTGAAAACATTCTAGCACTGAGTAGGCATGTACAGATCGCTTCTGGGACCCCAAAATATCGATTTTTCGGGTGTTTAGGGCCAGAATTTGATATATAAACGGGTACAGAAGATGCATGCACATATCGACTTTTGGGCACCTAAGAGATCGATTTTCAGTATGTTTTTGGCCTGTATTTGGAAAATACTCTAACACGGAGTAGGCATGTACAGATCCCTTTTGGGACCCCTAAATATCGAATTTTCGGGTGTTTTTGTGACTTAATTTGAGATATCGCCTTTACGCACCTAAAATATCAATTTTTAGCATGTTTTGAGCCTATATTTTGAAAATATTCTAGCACTGAGTAGGCATGTACAGATTGCTTCTGGGACCCCAAAATATTGAATTTTCGGGTGTTTTGAGCCTGAATTTGAAATATAAACGGGTACAGAAGATACATGCACATATTGACTTTGGGCATCTAAAATATCGTTTTTCAGCATGTTTTGGGCATGTATTTTCAAAATACTCTAACACGGAGTAGGCATGTACAGATCGCTTCTGGGACCCCAAAATATCGAATTTTCGGGTGTTTTGAGCCTGAATTTGAGATATAAACGGGTACTGAAGATGCATGCACATATCGACTTTTGGGCACTTAAAACATCGATTTTGAGCATGTTTTGGGACTGTATTTTGAAAATACTCTAACACGGAGTAGGCATGTACACATTGCTTCTGGGACCCCAAAATATCGAATTTTCGGGTGTTTTGGGCCTGAATTTGAGATATCGCCTTTACGCACCTAAAATATCGATTTTTTGTATGTTTTGAGCCTATATTTTGAAAATATTCTAGCACTGAGTAGGCATTTACAGATCGCTTCTGGGACCCCTAAATATCGAATTTCCGGGTGTTTTGGGCCTTAATTTGAGATATCGACTTTTTGGCACCTAAAATATCGATTTTTAGGATGTTTTTCGCCTATATTTTGAAAATATTCTAGCACTGAGTAGGCATGTACAGATCGCTTCTGGGACCCCAAAATATTGAATTTTCGGGTGTTTTGAGCCTGAATTTGAGATATAAACGAGTACAGAAGATGCATGCACATATCGACTTTTGGGCACCTAAAATATCGATTTTGAGCATGTTTTGAGCCTATATTTTGAAAACATTCTAGCACTGAGTAGGCATGTACAGATCGCTTCTGGGACCCCAAAATATCGATTTTTCGGGTGTTTAGGGCCAGAATTTGAAATATAAACGGGTACAGAAGATGCATGCACATATCGACTTTTGGGCACCTAAAAGATCGATTTTCAGTATGTTTTTGGCCTGTATTTTGAAAATACTCTAACACGGAGTAGGCATGTACAGATCCCTTCTGGGACCCCTAAATATCGAATTTTCGGGTGTTTTGGGCCTTAATTTGAGATATCGACTTTTTGGCACCTAAAATATCGATTTTTAGCATGTTTTTCGCCTATATTTTGAAAATATTCTAGCACTGAGTAGGCATGTACAGAATGCTTCTGAGACCTCAAAATATCGAATTTTCGGGTGTTTTGAGCCTGAATTTGAGATATAAACGGATACTGAAGGTGCATGCAGATATCGACTTTTTGGCACCTAAAACATCGATTTTGAGCATGTTTTGGGCCTGTAATTTAAAAATACTCTAACACGGAGTAGGCATGTACACATCGCTTCTGGGACCCCAAAATATCGAATTTTCGGGTGTTTTGGGCCTGAATTTGAGATATCGCCTTTACGCACCTAAAATATCGATTTTTAGCATGTTTTGAGCCTATATTTTGAAAATATTCTAAGACTGAGTAGGCATGTACAGATCGCTTCTGGGACCCCAAAATATCGAATTTTCGGGTGTTTTGGGCCTTAATTTGAGATATCGACTTTTTGGCACCTAAAATATCGATTTTTAGCATGTTTTTAGCCTATATTTTGAAAATATTCTAGCACTGAGTAGGCATGTACAGATTGCTTCTGGGACCCCAAAATATCGAATTTTCGGGTGTTTTGAGCCTGAATTTGAGATATAAACGGGTACTGAAGGTGCATGCACATATCGACTTTTTGGCACCTAAAACATCGATTTTGAGCATGTTTTGGGCCTGTATTTTGAAAATACTCTAACACGGAGTAGGCATGTACAGATCGCTTCTGGGACCCCTAAATATCGAATTTTCGGGTGTTTTGGGCCTTAATTTGAGATATCGACTTTTTGGCACCTAAAATATCGATTTTTATCATGTTTTTAGCCTATATTTTTTCAAAATATTCTAGCACTGAGTAGGCATGTACAGATTGCTTCTGGGACCCCAAAATATCGAATTTTCGGGTGTTTAGGGCCAGAATTTGAGATATAAACGGGTACAGAAGATGCATGCACATATCGACTTTTGGGCACCTAAAATATCGATTTTGAGCATGTTTTGAGCCTATATTTTGAAAACATTCTAGCACTGAGTAGGCATGTACAGATCGCATCTGGGACCCAAAAATATCGAATTTTCGGGTGTTTAGGGCCAGAATTTGAGATATAAACGGGTACAGAAGATGCATGCACATATCGACTTTTGGGCACCTAAAACATCGATTTTCAGTATGTTTTTAGCCTGTATTTTGAAAATACTCTAACACGGAGTAGGCATGTGCAGATCCCTTCTGGGACCCCTAAATATCGAATTTTCGGGTGTTTTGGGACTGAATTTGAGATATCGCCTTTACGCACCTAAAATATCGATTTTTAGCATGTTTTGAGCCTATATTTTGAAAATATTCTAGCACTGAGTAGGCATGTACAGATTGCTTCTGGGACCCCAAAATATTGAATTTTCGGGTGTTTTGAGCCTGAATTTGAGATATAAACGGGTACAGAAGATACATGCACATATTGACTTTGGGCATCTAAAATATCGTTTTTCAGCATGTTTTGGGCCTGTATTTTGAAAATACTCTAACACGGAGTAGGCATGTACAGATCGCTTCTGGGACCCCAAAATATCGAATTTTCGGGTGTTTTGAGCCTGAATTTGAGATATAAACGGGTACTGAAGATGCATGCACATATCGACTTTTGGGCACCTAAAACATCGATTTTGAGCATTTTTTGGGCCTGTATTTTGAAAATACTCTAACACGGAGTAGGCATGTACACATCGCTTCTGGGACCCAAAAATATCGAATTTTCGGGTGTTTTGGGCCTGAATTTGAGATATCGCCTTTACGCACCTAAAATATCGATTTTTAGCATGTTTTGAGCCTATATTTTGAAAATATTCTAGCACTGAGTAGGCATGTACAGATCGCTTCTGGGACCCCTAAATATCGAATTTTCGGGTGTTTTGGGCCTTAATTTGAGATATCGACTTTTTGGCAACTAAAATATCGATTTTTAGCATGTTTTTCGCCTATATTTTGAAAATATTCTAGCACTGAGTAGGCATGTACAGATTGCTTCTGGGACCTCAAAATATCGAATTTTCGTGTGTTTTGAGCCTGAATTTGAGATATAAACGGGTACTGAAGGTGCATGCAGATATCGACTTTTTGGCACCTAAAACATCGATTTTGAGCATGTTTTGGGCCTGTAATTTGAAAATACTCTAACACGGAGAAAGCATGTACAGATCGCTTCTGGGACCCTTAAATATCGAATTTTCGGATGTTTTGGGACTGAATTTGAGATATCGACTTTTTGGCACCTAAAATATCGATTTTTAGCATGTTTTTCGCCTATATTTTGAAAATATTCTAACACTGAGTAGGCATGTACAGATTGCTTCTGGGACCCCAAAATATTGAATTTTCGGCTGTTTAGGGCCAGAATTTGAGATATAAACGGGTACAGAAGATGCATGCACATATCGACTTTTGGGCACCTAAAATATCGATTTTGAGCATGTTTTGAGCCTATATTTTGAAAACATTCTAGCACTGAGTAGGCATGTACAGATCGCTTCTGGGACCCAAAAATATCGAATTTTCGGGTGTTTAGGGCCAGAATTTGAGATATAAACGGGTACAGAAGATGCATGCACATATCGACTTTTGGGCACCTAAAATATCGATTTTGAGCATGTTTTGAGCCTATATTTTGAAAACATTCTAGCACTGAGTAGGCATGTACAGATCGCTTCTGGGACCCCAAAATATCGATTTTTCGGGTGTTTAGGGCCAGAATTTGAGATATAAACGGGTACAGAAGATGCATGCACATATCGACTTTTGGGCACCTAAAAGATCGATTTTCAGTATGTTTTTGGCCTGTATTTTGAAAATACTCTAACACGGAGTAGGCATGTACAGATCCCTTTTGGGACCCCTAAATATCGAATTTTCGGGTGTTTTGGGACTGAATTTGAGATATCGCCTTTACGCACCTAAAATATCAATTTTTAGCATGTTTTGAGCCTATATTTTGAAAATATTCTAGCACTGAGTAGGCATGTACAGATCGCTTCTGGGACCCCTAAATATCGAATTTTCGGGTGTTTTGGGCCTTAATTTGAGATATCGACTTTTTGGCACCTAAAATATCGATTTTTAGGATGTTTTTCGCCTATATTTTGAAAATATTCTAGCACTGAGTAGGCATGTACAGATCGCTTCTGGGACCCCAAAATATCGTATTTTCGGGTGTTTTGAGCCTGAATTTGAGATATAAACGAGTACAGAAGATGCATGCACATATCGACTTTTGGGCACCTAAAATATCGATTTTGAGCATGTTTTGAGCCTATATTTTGAAAACATTCTAGCACTGAGTAGGCATGTACAGATCGCTTCTGGGACCCCAAAATATCGATTTTTCGGGTGTTATGGGCCAGAATTTGAGATATAAACGGGTACAGAAGATGCATGCACATATCGACTTTTGGGCACCTAAAAGATCGATTTTCAGTATGTTTTTGGCCTCTATTTTGAAAATACTCTAACACGGAGTAGGCATGTACAGATCGCTTCTGGGACCCCTAAATATCGAATTTTCGGGTGTTTTGGGCCTTAATTTGAGATATCGCCTTTACGCACCTAAAATATCGATTTTTAGCATGTTTCGAGCCTATATTTTGGAAATATTCTAGCACTGAGTAGGCATGTACAGATCGCTTCTGGGACCCCAAAATATTGAATTTTCGGGTGTTTTGAGCCTGAATTTGAGATATAAACGAGTACAGAAGATGCATGCACATATCGACTTTTGGGCACCTAAAATATCGATTTTGAGCATGTTTTGAGCCTATATTTTGAAAACATTCTGGCACTGAGTAGGCATTAACAGATCGCTTCTGGAACCCCAAAATATCGATTTTTCGGGTGTTTAGGGCCAGAATTTGAGATATAAACGGGTACAGAAGATGCATGCACATATCGACTTTTGGGCACCTAAAAGATCGATTTTCAATATGTTTTTGGCCTGTATTTTGAAAATACTCTAACACGGAGTAGGCATGTACAGATCCCTTTTGGGAACCCTAAATATCGAATTTTCGGGTGTTTTGGGACTGAATTTGAGATATCGCCTTTACGCACCTAAAATATCAATTTTTAGCATGTTTTGAGACTATATTTTGAAAATATTCTAGCACTGAGTAGGCATGTACAGATTGCTTCTGGGACCCCAAAATATTGAATTTTCGGGAGTTTTGAGCCTGAATTTGAGATATAAACGGGTACAGAAGATTCATGCACATATTGACTTTGGGCATCTAAAATATCGTTTTTCAGCATGTTTTGGGCCTGTATTTTCAAAATACTCTAACACGGAGTAGGCATGTACAGATCGCTTCTGGGACCCCAAAATATCGAATTTTCGGGTGTTTTGAGCCTGAATTTGAGATATAAACGGGTACTGAAGATGCATGCACATATCGACTTTTGGGCACTTAAAACATCGATTTTGAGCATGTTTTGGGCCTGTATTTTGAAAATACTGTAACACGGAGTAGGCATGTACAGATCCCTTTTGGGACCCTTAAATATCGAATTTTCGGGTGTTTTGGGACTGAATTTGAGATATCGACTTTTTGGCACCTAAAATATCGATTTTTAGCATGTTTTTAGCCTATATTTAGAAAATATTCTAGCACTGAGTAGGCATGTACAGATTGCTTCTGGGACCCCAAAATATTGAATTTTCGGGTGTTGTGAGCCTGAATTTGAGATATAAACGGGTACAGAAAATACATGCACATATTGACTTTGGGCATCTAAAATATCGATTTTCAGCATGTTTTGGGCCTGTATTTTGAAAATACTCTAACACGGAGTAGGCATGTACAGATCGCTTCTGGGACCCCAAAATATCGAATTTTCGGGTGTTTTGAGCCTGAATTTGAGATATATACGGGTACTGAACATGCATGCACATATCGACTTTTGGGCACCTAAAACATCGATTTTGAGCATGTTTTGTGCCTGTATTTTGAAAATACTCTAACACGGAGTACGCATGTACAGATCGCTTCTGGGACCCCAAAATATCGAATTTTCGGGTGTTTTGGGCCTGAATTTGAGATATCGCCTTTACGCACCTAAAATATCGATTTTTAGCATATTTTGAGCCTATATTTTGAAAATATTCTAGCACTGAGTAGGCATGTACAGATCGCTTCTGGGACAACAAAATATCGAATTTTCGGGTGTTTTGAGCTTGAATTTAAGATATAAACGAGTACAGAAGATGCATGCACATATTGACTTTTGGGCACCTAAAATATCGATTTTGAGCATGTTTTGAGCCTATATTTTGAAAACATTCTAGCACTGAGTAGGCATGTACATATCGCTTCTGGGACCCCAAAATATCGATTTTTCGGGTGTTTAGGGCCAGAATTTGAGATATAAACGGGTACAGAAGATGCATGCACTTATCGACTTTTGGGCACCTAAAAGATCGATTTTCAGTATGTTTTTGGCGTGTATTTTTGAAAATAGTCTAACACGGAGTAGGCATGTACAGATCCCTTCGGGGACCCTAAAATATCGAATTTTCGGGTGTTTTGGGACTGAATTTGAGATATCGACTTTTTGGCACCTAAAATATCGATTTTTAGCATGTTTTGAGCCTATATTTTGAAAACATTCTAGCACTGAGTAGGCATGTACAGATCGCTTCTGGGACCCAAAAATATCGAATTTTCGGGTGTTTAGGGCCAGAATTTGAGATATAAACGGGTACAGAAAATGCATGCACATATCGACTTTTGGGCACTTAAAACATCGATTTTGAGCATGTTTTGGGCCTGTATTTTGAAAATACTCTAACACGGCGTAGGCATGTACACATGGCTTCTGGGACCCCAAAATATCGAATTTTCGGGTGTTTTGGGCCTGAATTTGAGATATCGCCTTTAGGCACCTAAAATATCGATTTTTAGTATGTTTTGAGCCTATATTTTGAAAATATTCTAGCACTGAGTAGGCATGTACAGATCGCTTCTGGGACCCCTAAATATCGAATTTTCGGGTGTTTTGGGCCTTAATTTGAGATATCGACTTTTTGTCACCTAAAATATCGATTTTTAGGATATTTTTCGCCTATATTTTGAAAATATTCTAGCACTGAGTAGGCATGTACAGATCGCTTCTGGGACCCCAAAATATTGAATTTTCTGGTGTTTTGAGCCTGAATTTGAGATATAAACGAGTACAGAAGATGCTTGCACATATCGACTTTTGGGCACCTAAAATATCGATTTTGAGCATGTTTTGAGCCTATATTTTGAAAACATTCTAGCACTGAGTAGGCATGTACAGATCGCTTCTGGGACCCCAAAATATCGATTTTTCGGGTGTTTAGGGCCAGAATTTGAGATATAAACGGGTACAGAAGATACATGCACATTTCGACTTTTGGGCACCTAAAAGATCGATTTTCAGTATGTTTTTGGCCTGTATTTTGAAAATACTCTAACACGGAGTAGGCATGTACAGATCCCTTCTGGGACCCCTAAATATCGAATTTTCGGGTGTTTTGGGACTGAATTCGAGATATCGACTTTTTGGCACCTAAAATATCGATTTTCAGTATGTTTTTGGCCTATATTTTGAAAATATTCTAGCACTGAGTAGGCATGTACAGATTGCTTCTGGGACCCCAAAATATTGAATTTTCGGGTGTTTTGAGCCTGAATTTGAGATATAAACGGGTACAGAAGATACATGCACATATTGACTTTGGGCATCTAAAATATCGATTTTCAGCATGTTTTGGGCCTGTATTTTGAAAATACTCTAACACGGAGTAGGCATGTACAGATCGCTTCTGGGACCCCAAAATATCGAATTTTCGGGTGTTTTGAGCTTGAACTTGAGATATAAACGGGTACTGAACATGCATGCACATATCGACTTTTGGGCACCTAAAACATCGATTTTGAGCATGTTTTGGGCCTGTATTTTGAAAATACTCTAACACGGAGTACGCATGTACAGATCACTTCTGGGACCCCAAAATATCGAATTTTCGGGTGTTTTGGGCCTGAATTTGAGATATCGCCTTTACGCACCTAAAATATCGATTTTTAGCATGTTTTGAGCCTATATTTTGTGAAATATTCTAGCACTGAGTAGGCATGTACAGATTGCTTCTGGGACCCCAAAATATTGAATTTTCCGGTGTTTTGAGCCTGAATTTGAGATATAAACGGGTACAGAAGATGCATGCACATATCGACTTTTGGGCACCTAAAACATCGATTTTGAGCATGTTTTGGGCCTGTATTTTGAAAATACTCTAACACGGAGTACGCATGTACAGATCGCTTCTGGGACCCCAAAATATCGAATTTTCGGGTGTTTAGGGCCAGAATTTGAGATATAAACGGGTACAGAAGATGCATGCACATATCGACTTTTGGGCACCTAAAAGATCGATTTTCAGTATGTGATGAGCCTATATTTTGAAAACATTCTAGCACTGAGTAGGCATGTACAGATCGCTTCTGGGACCCCAAAATATCGATTTTTCGGGTGTTTAGGGCCAGAATTTGAGATATAAACGGGTACAGAAGATACATGCACATTTCGACTTTTGGGCACCTAAAAGATCGATTTTCAGTATGTTTTGGGCCTGTATTTTGAAAATACTCTAACACGGAGTAGGCATGTACAGATCCCTTCTGGGACCCCTAAATATCGAATTTTCTTGTGTTTTGGGACTGAATTTGAGATATCGACTTTTTGGCACCTAAAATATCGATTTTTAGCATGTATTTAGCCTATATTTTGAAAATATTCTAGCACTGAGTAGGCATGTACAGATTGCTTCTGGGACCCCAAAATATCGAATTTTCGGGTGTTTTGAGCCTGAATTTGAGATATAAACGGGTACAAAAGATACATGCACATATTGACTTTGGGCATCTAAAATATCGATTTTCAGCATGTTTTGGGCCTGTATTTTGAAAATACTCTAACACGGAGTAGGCATGTACAGATCGCTTCTGGGACCCCAAAATATCAAATTTTCGGGTGTTTTGAGCCTTAATTTGAGATATGAACGGGTACAGAAGATGCATGCACATATCGACTTTTGGGCACCTAAAACATCGATTTTGAGCATGTTTTGGGCCTGTATTTTGAAAATACTCTAACACGGAGTACGCATGTACAGATCGCTTCTGGGACCCCAAAATATCGAATTTTCGGGTGTTTAGGGCCAGAATTTGAGATATAAACGGGTACAGAAGATGCATGCACATATCGACTTTTGGGCACCTAAAAGATCGATTTTCAGTATGTTTTTGGCCTGTATTTTGAAACTACTCTAACACGGAGTAGGCATGTACAGATCCCTTCTAGGACCCCTAAATATCGAATTTTCGGGTGTTTTGGGACTGAATTTGAAATATAAACGTGTACAGAAGATGCATGCACATATCGACTTTTGGCACCTAAAATATCGATTTTGAGCATGTTTTAAGTCTATATTTTGAAAACATTCTAGCACTGAGTAGGCATGTACAGACCGCTTCTGGGACCCCAAAATATCGATTTTTCGGGTGTTTAGGGCCAGAATTTAAGATATAAACGTGTACAGAAGATGCATGCACATATCGACTTTTGGCACCTAAAATATCGATTTTTAGCATGTTTCTAGCCTATATTTTTTCAAAATATTCTAGCACTGAGTAGGCATGTACAGATTGCTTCTGGGACCCCAAAATTTTGAATTTTTGAGTGTTTAGGGCCAGAATTTGAGATATAAACGGGTACAGAAGATACATGCACATATTGACTTTGGGCATCTAAAATATCGATTTTCAGCATGTTTTGGGCCTGTATTTTGAAAAAACTCTAACACGGAGTAGGCATTTACAGATCGCTTTTGGGACCCCAAAATATCGAATTTTCGGGTGTTTTGAGCCTGAATTTGAGATATAAACGGGTACTGAACATGCATTCACATATCGACTTTTGGGCACCTAAAACATCAATTTTGAGCATGTTTTGGGTCTGTATTTTGAAAATACTCTAAAACGGAGTACGCATGTACAGATCGCTTCTGGGACCCCAAAATATCGAATTTTCGGGTGTTTTGGGCCTGAATTTGAGATATCGCCTATACGCACCTAAAATATCGATTTTTAGCATGTTTTGAGCCTATATTTTGAAAATATTCTAGCACTGAGTAGGCATGTACAGATCGCTTCTGGGACCCCAAAATATCGATGTTTCGGGTGTTTTGAGCTTGAATTTGAGATATAAACGACTACAGAAGATGAATGCACATATCGACTTTTGGGCACTTAAAATATCGATTTTGAGCATGTTTTGAGCCTATATTTTGAAAACATTCTAGCACTGAGTAGGCATATACAGATCGCTTCAGGGACCCCAAAATATTGAATTTTCGGGTGTTTAGGGCCAGAATTTGAGATATAAAAGGGTACAGAAGATGCATGCACATATCGACTTTTTGGCACATAAAAGATCGATTTTTGGTATGTTTTTGGCCTGTATTTTGAAAATACTCTAACACGGAGTAGGCATGTACAGATCGCTTCTGGGACCCCAAAATATCGAATTTTCGGGTGTATTGAGCCTGAATTCTAGATGTAAACGAGTACATAAGATGTATGCACATATCGACTTTTTGGCACATAAAAGATCGATTTTCGGTATGTTTTTGGCCTGTATTTTGAAAACACTCTAACATGGAGTAGGCATGTACAGATCGCTTCTGGGACCCGATAATATGGAATTTTCGGGTGTGTAGGGCCTGAATTTGAGATATAAACGGGTACTGAAGATGCATGCACATATCGACTTTTGGGCACCTAAAAGATCGATTTTCGGTATGTTTTTGGCCTGTATTTTGAAAATACTCTAACACGGAGTAGGCATGTACAGATCGCTTCTGGGACCCCTAAATATCGATTTTTCGGGTGTTTTGGGACTGAATTTGAGATATCGACATTTTGGCACCTAAAAGATCGATTTTTAGCATGTTTTTAGCCTATATTTTGAAAATATTCTAGCACTGAGTAGGCATGTACAGATTGCTTCTGGGACCCCAAAATATTGAATTTTCAGGTGTTCTGAGCCTGAATTTGAGATATAAACGGGTACAGAAGATACATGCACATATTGACTTTGGGCATCTAAAATATCGATTTTCAGCATGTTTTGGGCCTGTATTTTGAAAATACTCTAACACGGAGTAGGCATGTACAGATCGCTTCTGGGACCCAAAAATATCGCATTTTCGGGTGTTTTGAGCCTGAATTTGAGATATAAACGGGTATTGAAGATGCATTCACATATCGACTTTTGGGCACCTAAAACATCGATTTTGAGCATGTTGTGGGCCTGTATTTTGTAAATACTCTAAAACGGAGTAGGCATGTACAGATCGCTTCTGGGACCCCATAATATCGAATTTTCGGGTGTTTTGGGCCTGAATTTGAGATATCGCCTTTACGCACCTAAAATATCGATTTTTAGCATGTTTTGAGCCTATATTTTGAAAATATTCTAGCACTGAGAAGGCATGTACAAATCGCTTCTGGGACCCCCCAAAATCGAATTTTCGGGTGTTTTGAGCCTGAATTTGAGATATAAACGAGTACAGAAGATGCATGCACATATCGACTTTTGGGCACCTAAAATATCGATTTTGAGCATGTTTTGAGCCTATATTTTGAAAACATTCTAGCACTGAGTAGGCATGTACAGATCGCTTCTGGGACCCCAAAATAACGAATTTTCGGGTGTTTAGGGCCAGAATTTGTGATATAAACGGGTACAGAAGATGCATGCACATATCGACTTTTGGGCAGTTAAAAGATCGATTTTGAGTATGTTTTTGGCCTGTATTTTGAAAATACTCTAACACGGAGTAGGCATGTACAGATCCCTTCTGGGACCCCTAAATATCGAATTTTCGGGTGTTTTGGGCCTTAATTTGAGATATCGACTTTTTGGTACGTAAAATATCGATTTTTAGCATGTTTCTAGCCTATATTTTTTCAAAATATTCTAGCACTGAGTAGGCATGTACAGATTGCTTCTGGGACCCCAAAATATTGAATTTTTGGGTGTTTAGGGCCAGAATTTGTGATATAAACGGGTACAGAAGATGCATGCACATATTGACTTTTGGGCACCTAAAACATCGATTTTCAGTATGTTTTTGGCCTGTATTTTGAAAATACTCTAACACGGAGTAGGCATGTACAGATCCCTTCTGGGACCCCTAAATATCGAATTTTCGGGTGTTTTAGGACTGAATTTGAGATATCGACATTTTGGCACCTAAAAGATCGATTTTTAGCATGTTTTGAGCCTATATTTTGAAAATATTCTAGCACTGAGTAGGCATGTACAGATTGCTTCTGGGACCCCAAAATATTGAATTTTCGGGTGTTTTGAGCGTGAATTTGAGATATAAGCGGGTACAGAAGATACATGCACATATTGACTTTGGGCATCTAAAATATCGATTTTCAGCATGTTTTGGGCCTGTATTTTGAAAATACTCTAACCCGGAGTAGGCATGTACAGATCGCTTCTGGGACCCCAAAATATCGAATTTTCGGGTGTTTTGAGCTTGAACTTGAGATATAAACGGGTACTGAACATGCATGCACATATCGACTTTTGGGCACCTAAAAGATCGATTTTCAGTATGTTTTTGGCCTGTATTTTGAAAATACTCTAACACGGAGTAGGCATGTACAGATCGCTTCTGGGACCCCTAAATATCGAATTTTTGGGGGTTTTGGGCCTTAATTTGAGATATCGCCTCTACGCACATAAAATATCGATTTTTAGCATGTTTTGAGCCTATAATTTGAAAATATCCTAGCACTGAGTAGGCATGTACAGATCGCTTCTGGGACCCCAAAATATCGATTTTTCGGGTGTTTAGGGCCAGAATTTGAGATATAAACGGGTACAGAAGAAGCATGCACATATCGACTTTTGGGCACCTAAAAGATCGATTTTCAGTATGTTTTTGGCCTGTATTTTGAAACTACTCTAACACGGAGTAGGCATGTACAGATCCCTTCTAGGACCCCTAAATATCGAATTTTCGGGTGTTTTGGGACTGAATTTGAGATATCGACTTTTTGGCACCTAAAAGATCGATTTTTAGCATGTTTTCAGCCTATATTTTGAAAATATTCTAGCACTGAGTAGGCATGTACAGATTGCTTCTGGGACCCCAAAATATTGAATTTTCGGGTGTTTTGAGCGTGAATTTGAGATATAAACGGGTACAGAAGATACATGCACATATTGACTTTGGGCATCTAAAATATCGATTTTCAGCATGTTTTGGGCCTGTATTTTGAAAATACTCTAACCCGGAGTAGGCATGTACAGATCGCTTCTGGGACCCCAAAATATCGAATTTTCGGGTGTTTTGAGCTTGAACTTGAGATATAAACGGGTACTGAACATGCATGCACATATCGACTTTTGGGCACCTAAAAGATCGATTTTCAGTATGTTTTTGGCCTGTATTTTGAAAATACTCTAACACGGAGTAGGCATGTACAGATCGCTTCTGGGACCCCTAAATATCGAATTTTCGGGGGTTTTGGGCCTTAATTTGAGATATCGCCTCTACGCACATAAAATATCGATTTTTAGCATGTTTTGAGCCTATAATTTGAAAATATCCTAGCACCGAGTAGGCATGTACAAATCGCTTCTGGGACCCCAAAATATCGATTTTTCGGGTGTTTAGGGCCAGAATTTGAGATATAAACGGGTACAGAAGAAGCATGCACATATCGACTTTTGGGCACCTAAAAGATCGATTTTCAGTATGTTTTTGGCCTGTATTTTGAAACTACTCTAACACGGAGTAGGCATGTACAGATCCCTTCTAGGACCCCTAAATATCGAATTTTCGGGTGTTTTGGGACTGAATTTGAGATATCGACTTTTTGGCACCTAAAAGATCGATTTTTAGCATGTTTTCAGCCTATATTTTGAAAATATTCTAGCACTGAGTAGGCATGTACAGATTGCTTCTGGGACCCCAAAATATTGAATTTTCGGGTGTTTTGAGCGTGAATTTGAGATATAAACGGGTACAGAAGATACATGCACATATTGACTTTGGGCATCTAAAATATCGATTTTCAGCATGTTTTGGGCCTGTATTTTGAAAATACTCTAACCCGGAGTAGGCATGTACAGATCGCTTCTGGGACCCCAAAATATCGAATTTTCGGGTGTTTTGAGCTTGAACTTGAGATATAAACGGGTACTGAACATGCATGCACATATCGACTTTTGGGCACCTAAAAGATCGATTTTCAGTATGTTTTTGGCCTGTATTTTGAAAATACTCTAACACGGAGTAGGCATGTACAGATCGATACTGGGACCCCTAAATATCGAATTTTTGGGGGTTTTGGGCCTTAATTTGAGATATCGCCTCTACGCACATAAAATATCGATTTTTAGCATGTTTTGAGCCTATAATTTGAAAATATCCTAGCACCGAGTAGGCATGTACAGATCGCTTCTGGGACCCCAAAATATCGATTTTTCGGGTGTTTAGGGCCAGAATTTGAGATATAAACGGGTACAGAAGAAGCATGCACATATCGACTTTTGGGCACCTAAAAGATCGATTTTCAGTATGTTTTTGGCCTGTATTTTGAAACTACTCTAACACGGAGTAGGCATGTACAGATCCCTTCTAGGACCCCTAAATATCGAATTTTCGGGTGTTTTGGGACTGAATTTGAGATATCGACTTTTTGGCACCTAAAATATCGATTTTTAGCATGTTTTTAGCCTATATTTTGAAAATATTCTAGCACTGAGTAGGCATGTACAGATTGCTTCTGGGACCCCAAAATATTGAATTTTCGGGTGTTTTGAGCCTGAATTTGAGATATAAACGGGTACAGAAGATACATGCACATATTAACTTTGGGCATCTAAAATATCGATTTTCAGCATGTTTTGGGCCTGTATTTTGAAAATACTCTAACACGGAGTAGGCATTTACAGATCGCTTTTGGGACCCCAAAATATCGAATTTTCGGGTGTTTTGAGCCTGAATTTGAGATATAAACGGGTACTGAACATGCATGCACATATCGACTTTTGGGCACCTAAAACATCGATTTTGAGCATGTTTTGTTTCTGTATTTTGAAAATACTCTAACACGGAGTACGCATGTACAGATTGCTTCTGGGACCCCAAAATATCGAATTTTCGGGTGTTTTGGGCCTGAATTTGAGATATCGCCTATACGCACCTAAAATATCGATTTTTAGCATGTTTTGAGCCTATATTTTGAAAATATTCTAGCACTGAGTAGGCATGTACAGATCGCTTCTGGGACCCCAAAATATCGAATTTTCGGGTGTTTAGGGCCAGAATTTGAGATATAAACGGGTACAGAAGATGCATGCACATATCGACTTTTGGGCACCTAAAAGATTGATTTTCAGTATGTTTTTGGCCTGTATTTTGAAAATACTCTAACACGGAGTAGGCATGTACAGATCGCTTCTGGGACCCCTAAATATCGAATTTTCGGGTGTTTTGGGGCTTAATTTGAGATATCGCCTCTACGCACATAAAATATCGATTTTTAGCATGTTTTGAGCCTATAATTTGAAATTATCCTAGCACTGAGTAGGCATGTACAGATCGCTTCTGGGACCCCAAAATATTGAATTTTCGGGTGTTTTGAGCCTGAATTTGAGATATAAACGTGTACAGAAGATGCATGCACATATCGACTTTTGGCACCTAAAATATCGATTTTAAGCATGTTTTGAGCCTATATTTTCAAAACATTCTAGCACTGAGTAGGCATGTACAGATCGCTTCTGGGACCCCAAAATATCGATTTTTCGGGTGTTTAGGGCCAGAATTTGAGATATAAACGGGAACAGAAGAAGCATGCACATATCGACTTTTGGGCACCTAAAAGATCGATTTTCAGTATGTTTTTGGCCTGTATTTTGAAACTACTCTAACACGGAGTAGGCATGTACAGATCCCTTCTAGGACCCCTAAATATCGAATTTTCGGGTGTTTTGGGACTGAATTTGAGATATCGACTTTTTGGCACCTAAAATATCGATTTTTAGCATGTTTTTAGCCTATATTTTGAAAATATTCTAGCACTGAGTAGGCATGTACAGATTGCTTCTGGGACCCCAAAATATTGAATTTTCGGGTGTTTTGAGCCTGAATTTGAGATATAAACGGGTACAGAAGATACATGCACATATTAACTTTGGGCATCTAAAATATCGATTTTCAGCATGTTTTGGGCCTGTATTTTGAAAATACTCTAACACGGAGTAGGCATTTACAGATCGCTTTTGGGACCCCAAAATATCGAATTTTCGGGTGTTTTGAGCCTGAATTTGAGATATAAACGGGTACTGAACATGCATGCACATATCGACTTTTGGGCACCTAAAACATCGATTTTGAGCATGTTTTGGGTCTGTATTTTGAAAATACTCTAACACGGAGTACGCATGTACAGATCGCTTCTGGGACCCCAAAATATCGAATTTTCGGGTGTTTTGGGCCTGAATTTGAGATATCGCCTATACGCACCTAAAATATCGATTTTTAGCATGTTTTGAGCCTATATTTTGAAAATATTCTAGCACTGAGTAGGCATGTAGAGATCGCTTCTGGGACCCCAAAATATCGAATTTTCGGGTGTTTAGGGCCAGAATTTGAGAAATAAACGGGTACAGAAGATGCATGCACATATCGACTTTGGGGCACCTAAAAGATCGATTTTCAGTATGTTTTTGGCCTGTATTTTGAAAATACTCTAACACGGAGTAGGCATGTACAGATCGCTTCTGGGACCCCTAAATATCGAATTTTCGGGTGTTTTGGGCCTTAATTTGAGATATCGCCTCTACGCACATAAAATATCGATTTTTAGCATGTTTTGAGCCTATAATTTGAAAATATCCTAGCACTGAGTAGGCATGTACAGATCGCTTCTGGGACCCCCAAATATTGAATTTTCGGGTGTTTTGAGCCTGAATTTGAGATATAAACGTGTACAGAAGATGCATGCACATATCGACTTTTGGCACCTAAAATATCGATTTTGAGCATGTTTTGAGACTATATTTTGAAAACATTCTAGCACCGAGTAGGCATGTACAGATCGCTTCTGGGACCCCAAAATATCGATTTTTCGGGTGTTTAGGGCCAGAATTTGAGATATAAACGGGTACAGAAGAAGCATGCACATATCGACTTTTGGGCACCTAAAAGATCGATTTTCAGTATGTTTTTGGCCTGTATTTTGAAACTACTGTAACACGGAGTAGGCATGTACAGATCCCTTCTAGGACCCCTAAATATCGAATTTTCGGGTGTTTTGGGACTGAATTTGAGATATCGACTTTTTGGCACCTAAAATATCGATTTTTAGCATATTTTTAGCCTATATTTTGAAAATATTCTAGCACTGAGTAGGCATGTACAGATTGCTTCTGGGACCCCAAAATATTGAATTTTCGGGTGTTTTGAGCCTGAATTTGAGATATAAACGGGTACAGAAGATACATGCACATATTAACTTTGGGCATCTAAAATATCGATTTTCATCATGTTTTGGGCCTGTATTTTGAAAATACTCTAACACGGAGTAGGCATTTACAGATCGCTTTTGGGACCCCAAAATATCGAATTTTCGGGTGTTTTGAGCTTGAATTTGAGATATAAACGGATACTGAACATGCATGCACATATCGACTTTTGGGCACCTAAAACATCGATTTTGAGCATGTTTTGGGTCTGTATTTTGAAAATACTCTAACACGGAGTACGCATGTACAGATCGCTTCTGGGACCCCAAAATATCGAATTTTCGGGTGTTTTGGGCCTGAATTTGAGATATCGCCTATACGCACCTAAAATATCGATTTTTAGCATGTTTTGAGCCTATATTTTGAAAATATTCTAGCACTGAGTAGGCATGTACAGATCGCTTCTGGGACACCAAAATATCGAATTTTCGGGTGTTTAGGGCCATAATTTGAGATATAAACGGGTACAGAAGATGCATGCACATATCGACTTTTGGGCACCTAAAAGATCGATTTTCAGTATGTTTTTGGCCTGTATTTTGAAAATACTCTAACACGGAGTAGGCATGTACAGATCGCTTCTAGGACCCCTAAATATCGAATTTTCGGGTGTTTTGGGACTGAATTTGAGATATCGACTTTTTGGCACCTAAAATATCGATTTTTAGCATGTTTTTAGCCTATATTTTGAAAATATTCTAGCACTGAGTAGGCATGTACAGATTGCTTCTGGGACCCCAAAATATTGAATTTTCGGGTGTTTTGAGCCTGAATTTGAGATATAAACGGGTACAGAAGATACATGCACATATTAACTTTGGGCATCTAAAATATCGATTTTCAGCATGTTTTGGGCCTGTATTTTGAAAATACTCTAACACGGAGTAGGCATTTACAGATCGCTTTTGGGACCCCAAAATATCGAATTTTCGGGTGTTTTGAGCCTGAATTTGAGATATAAACGGGTACTGAACATGCATTCACATATCGACTTTTGGGCACCTAAAACATCGATTTTGAGCATGTTTTGGGCCTGTATTTTGAAAATACTCTAACACGGAGTACGCATGTACAGATCGCTTCTGGGACTCCAAAATATCGAATTTTCGGGTGTTTTGGGCCTGAATTTGAGATATCGCCTATACGCACCTAAAATATCGATTTTTAGCATGTTTTGAGCCTATATTTTGAAAATATTCTAGCACTGAGTAGGCATGTACAGATCGCTTCTGGGACCCCAAAATATCGATGTTTCGGGTGTTTTGAGCTTGAATTTGAGATATAAACGACTACAGAAGATGAATGCACATATCGACTTTTGGGCACCTAAAATATCGATTTTGAGCATGTTTTGAGCCTATATTTTGAAAACATTCTAGCACTGAGTAGGCATGTACAGATCGCTTCAGGGACCACAAAATATTGAATTTTCGGGTGTTTAGGGCCAGAATTTGAGATATAAAAGGGTACAGAAGATGCATGCACATATCGACTTTTTGGCACATAAAAGATCGATTTTCGGTATGTTTTTGGCCTGTATTTTGAAAATACTCTAACACGGAGTAGGCATGTACAGATCGCTTCTGGGACCCCAAAATATCGAATTTTCGGGTGTTTTGAGCCTGAATTTGAGATATAAACGAGTACATAAGATGCATGCACATATCGACTTTTGGGCAACTAAAATATCGATTTGGAGCATATTTTGGGCCTGTATTTTGAAAACACTCTAACATGGAGTAGGCATATACAGATTGCTTCTGGGACCCGATAATATGGAATTTTCGGGTGTTTAGGGCCAGAATTTGAGATATAAACGGGTACAGAAGATACATGCACATATTGACTTTGGGCATCTAAAATATCGATTTTCAGCATGTTTTGGGCCTGTATTTTGAAAATACTCTAACACGGAGTAGGCATGTACAGATCGCTTCTGGGACCCCAAAATATCGAATTTTCGGGTGTTTTGAGCTTGAACTTGAGATATAAACGGGTACTGAACATGCATGCACATATCGACTTTTGGGCACCTAAAACATCGATTTTGAGCATGTTTTGGGCCTGTATTTTGAAAATACTCTAACACGGAGTACGCATGTACAGATCACTTCTGGGACCCCAAAATATCAAATTTTCGGGTGTTTTGGGCCTGAATTTGAGATATCGCCTTTACGCACCTAAAATATCGATTTTTAGCATGTTTTGAGCCTATATTTTGAAAATATTCTAGCACTGAGTAGGCATGTACAGATCGCTTCTGGGACCCCAAAATATCGAATTTTCGGGTGTTTTGGGCCTGAATTTGAGATATCGCCTATACGCACCTAAAATATCGATTTTTAGCATGTTTTGAGCCTATATTTTGAAAATATTCTAGCACTGAGTAGGCATGTACAGATCGCTTCTGGGACCCCAAAATATCGATGTTTCGGGTGTTTTGAGCTTGAATTTGAGATATAAACGACTACAGAAGATGAATGCACATATCGACTTTTGGGCACCTAAAATATCGATTTTGAGCATGTTTTGAGCCTATATTTTTAAAACATTCTAGCACTGAGTAGGCATGTACAGATCGCTTCAGGGACCCCAAAATATTGAATTTTCGGGTGTTTAGGGCCAGAATTTGAGATATAAAAGGGTACAGAAGATGCATGCACATATCGACTTTTTGGCACATAAAAGATCGATTTTCGGTATGTTTTTGGCCTGTATTTTGAAAATACTCTAACACGGAGTAGGCATGTACAGATCGCTTCTGGGACCCCAAAATATCGAATTTTCGGGTGTTTTGAGCCTGAATTTGAGATATAAACGAGTACATAAGATGCATGCACATATCGACTTTTGGGCAACTAAAATATCGATTTGGAGCATATTTTGGGCCTGTATTTTGAAAACACTCTAACATGGAGTAGGCGTATACAGATTGCTTCTGGGACCCGATAATATGGAATTTTCGGGTGTTTAGGGCCAGAATTTGAGATATAAACGGGTACAGAAGATACATGCACATATTGACTTTGGGCATCTAAAATATCGATTTTCAGCATGTTTTGGGCCTGTATTTTGAAAATACTCTAACACGGAGTAGGCATGTACAGATCGCTTCTGGGACCCCAAAATAACGAATTTTCGGGTGTTTTGAGCTTGAACTTGAGATATAAACGGGTACTGAACATGCATGCACATATCGACTTTTGGGCACCTAAAACATCGATTTTGAGCATGTTTCGGGCCTGTATTTTGAAAATACTCTAACACGGAGTACGCATGTACAGATCACTTCTGGGACCCCAAAATATCGAATTTTCGGGTGTTTTGGGCCTGAATTTGAGATATCGCCTTTACGCACCTAAAATATCGATTTTTAGCATGTTTTGAGCCTATATTTTGAAAATATTCTAGCACTGAGTAGGCATGTACAGATCGCTTCTGGGACCCCAAAATATCGAATTTTCGGGTGTTTTGAGCTTGAATTTGAGATATAAACGAGTACAGAAGATGCATGCGCATATTGACTTTTGGGCACCTAAAATATCGATTTTGAGCATGTTTTGAGCCTATATTTTGAAAACATTCTAGCACTGAGTAGGCATGTACAGATCGCTTCTGGGACCCCAAAATATCGATTTTTCGGGTGTTTAGGGCCAGAATTTGAGATATAAACGGGTACAGAAGATGCATGCACTTATCGACTTTTGGGCACCTAAAAGATCGATTTTCAGTATGTTTTTGGCCTGTATTTTGAAAATACTCTAACACGAAGTAGGCATGTACAGATCCCTTCTGGGACCCTTAAATATCGAATTTTCGGGTGTTTTGGGACTGAATTTGAGATATCGACTTTTTGGCACCTAAAATATCGATTTTTAGCATGTTTTTAGCCTATATATTGAAAATATTCTAGCACTGAGTAGGCATGTACAGATTGCTTCTGGGACCCCAAAATATTGAATTTTTGGGTGTTTTGAGCCTGAATTTGAGATATAAACGGGTACAGAAGATACATGCACATATTGACTTTGGGCATCTAAAATATCGATTTTCAGCATGTTTTGGGCCTGTATTTTGAAAATACTCTAACACGGAGTAGGCATGTACAGATCGCTTCTGGGACCCCAAAATATCAAATTTTCGGGTGTTTTGAGCCTGAATTTGAGATATAAACGGGTACAGAAGATGCATGCACATATCGACTTTTGGGCACCTAAAACATCGATTTTGAGCATGTTTTGGGCCTGTATTTTGAAAATACTCTAACACGGAGTACGCATGTACAGATCGCTTCTGGGACCCCAAAATATCGAATTTTCGGGTGTTTAGGGCCAGAATTTGAGATATAAACGGGTACAGAAGATGCATGCACATATCGACTTTTGGGCACCTAAAAGATCGATTTTCAGTATGTTTTTGGCCTGTATTTTGAAAATACTCTAACACGGAGTAGGCATGTTCAGATCGCTTCTGGGACCCCTAAATATCGAATTTTCGGGTGTTTTGGGCCTTAATTTGAGATATCGCCTCTACGCACATAAAATATCGAATTTTAGCATGTTTTGAGCCTATAATTTGAAAATATCCTAGCACTGAGTAGGCATGTACAGATCGCTTCTGGGACCCCAAAATATCGATTTTTCGGGTGTTTAGGGCCAGAATTTGAGATATAAACGGGTACAGAAGAAGCATGCACATATCGACTTTTGGGCACCTAAAAGATCGATTTTCAGTATGTTTTTGGCCTGTATTTTGAAACTACTCTAACACGGAGTAGGCATGTACAGATCCCTTCTAGGACCCCTAAATATCGAATTTTCGGGTGTTTTGGGACTGAATTTGAGATATCGACTTTTTGGCACCTAAAATATCGATTTTTAGCATGTTTTGAACCTATATTTTGAAAATATTCTAGCACTGAGTAGGCATGTACAGATTGCTTCAGGGACCCCAAAATATTGAATTTTCGGGTGTTTTGAGCCTGAATTTGAGATATAAACGGGTACAGAAGATACATGCACATATTAACTCTGGGCATCTAAAATATCGATTTTCATCATGTTTTGGGCCTGTATTTTGAAAATACTCTAACACGGAGTAGGCATTTACAGATCGCTTTTGGGACCCCAAAATATCGAATTTTCGGGTGTTTTGAGCCTGAATTTGAGATATAAACGGGTACTGAACATGCATGCACATATCGACTTTTGGGCACCTAAAACATCGATTTTGAGCATGTTTTGTTTCTGTATTTTGAAAATACTCTAACACGGAGTACGCATGTACAGATCGCTTCTGGGACCCCAAAATATCGAATTTTCGGTGTTTTGGGCCTGAATTTGAGATATCGCATATACGCTTGGGAAGTCTTTGGCAGGTGCCCAAGTATTCCCGCTCAAATCTGCGTACCATGATGGCTAAAAACTACCAATGGCCCTCAGTCCCGGGCACTCGAAAGAGAGAGGGTGCGAAGAATCTCCCGTTAGCTACGTGGAACGTTCGGACAATGAATGAAGAAGGAAAATTAAATATGTTGGTGATGGAGATGAAGAGACTTGACATAAAGATAATGGGAATATCAGAGACGCACTGGGATGGGAACGAAGAAGCCTTCACCGATGACGCATACACCATAATAGCCTCAAGTCGAAGAGATGGAGTTAGAAGACAGGGTGTAGCAATGCTGATAGAGACTGAAACTACAAAAAGTATGACAAACTATCAACAAATTTCAGAGAGACTAATGGGAGCAAGTTTTAAGATGAGAGAGGGTCTTTTAGATGTTCTCCAAGTTTATGCCCCTGACACTAGTTACCCAGATGAAGAATACCAACGATTTCTTGATGATGTACAAGCATATCTCGATAGAATACAAAGGAACAGTAAAATAATATTGATGGGGGACTTCAATGCAAAAATAGGAACAGAAGCAAATGAAGTGTGGCCAGAAGTAGCGGGCAAATATGGCCTTGGAGATAGAAATGAAAGAGGTGAAATGCTAATGCAATTCTGTGCTATCAATGGACTGGTAATAAGTAACTCCTTTTTCAAGCATCGACCAGGAAGAAGAGCAACCTGGATCTCACCTTATGGACGGACTAGAAACCAAATTGACTACATCACTGTAAGCAGAGAAGTAATGAACAACACTAAAAACTCAAGGGTGTACAATTCGGCGGATGTGGGCTCGGACCACTCCCTGTTGATGGCAAACATAAATATGAAGATGAGGAAGCCACGTAAGAGCAAAACAACTCCCAGACGGTATGATGTAGAGAAGTTGACAGATCAGGAGATAAGAAATGAATTTGTTGTAAAGATTGGCGGCGCTTTTGAAGCATTGATAGACCGAATGGAAAACCAAACAGTGCAAAAAGCTTACGAAGAATATGTGAACACTACAAACAAAATAACTGAAGAGACAGTTGGTTACAAGAAGAAAAAGCAAGTTGAGGGAATGCCAAAGGCACTCGAAAACAAATGCAATGACAGAAGAGAGGCTCGATTAAAATACCTTAAACAACCATCTAACAACGAACTACGAGAGAACTACAGGACAATAAACAGACAAGTTAAATCAGAAGTGTTGCAACAGAAAAGATTAACAATGGAGAAAAAGGTAGAGCAGTTAGAGAGAGATTTCAAGAATAACAACAGTCATAATCTCTTTAAGACAGTCAGAGAACTGGAAAAGAAACCGTATAGACAACTAAACACAATTAAAGACAAAAATGGAACGATTCAATGTGAACAAGAAGAGGTCCTTAGATGTTGGCAAGATCATTTCACCACACAGCTGAACACAGAATTTCCTCACAATGACGAAGCACCAAACGATGTTCTGGAAGGTGATGCGGAAATTAATGATAACCCACCCACTGAACATGAAGTGGAAACATCAATAAAATCCCTGAAGAACAAAAAATCCCCAGGATGGGATAATATTACTGCTGAGGTATTAAAGGCTGGTGGGAGGTACATGGTAGAGATGCTACAATGTCTGTTCAAAAAGGTATGGGATCTTGAGGATACGCCTGATGATTGGTCTAAGCTGTTAATAAACCCTATACACAAGAAAGGTGATAAACAAAACCCAGAAAATTACAGGGCAATATCCCTAACATCGGTACCCTGTAAAGTATTCTGCAAGATAATTCTTTTGAGAATAGAGGGCATATTAGAAGAATCCGCGAGTGAGAGCCAATTTGGATTTAGAACAGGAAGAGGTACAATAGATGCAATATTTATTGCTAGACAGATACTGGAAAAGGCAAGAGAGCATAATGTCCCGATACATTTCAACTTTATCGACTTCAAATCAGCTTTTGATACTGTGTGGAGGGAAGCTTTGTGGATATTTCTGAGCTCTGTGGGTGTCAATCAAAGAATGATTAATGTTATAAAGAAGATGTATGAGAATACACAGTGCTCTGTGATGATCGGTGGTTCTATGACAGAGTGGTTCTGTGTTAGAGTTGGTGTTAGACAGGGCTGTATCTTATCACCCGCACTGTTTAACCTGTTCTTGGAGTTTGTGATGAGAGAGCTTAAGAGCATAGACAGAGAGCTAAACTATAGAGAAAAAATGAGCCTTGACATAAGATACGCTGATGACACTACTTTATTGTCGGTTATCTTTGGGAAGCTTGGATTATCCACACAAGAACTTGAAACAGCATGCATGAAGTGGGGACTGAAAATAAACAACAAGAAATGCAAGATTTTAACAGATGGAGATGATAATATTAGAATAGACGGAGAGGAGGTGCAGAGGGTTAATGAGTTTGTCTTCCTTGGCAGCATGCTACCATTTACTTCAAAGGATGTAAACAGAAGGATAGCTTTGGCATCGGCAGCATTCGGAAGACTGCAGAGAACTGTGTGGTCCAGAAGAGACATTTCACTAAAGCTCAAAGTCAGGCTGTACAAGAGTTTGATCCTACCAATAGCAATCTATGCAGGAGAAACCTGGACATTAAGAGCAGAGGACACAAGAAGACTAGAAGTGTTTGAAATGAGATGCCTGAGAGCCATAATGGGTATAAGAAGAATACAAAGAGTTACTAATGAACATATAAGAAGAGAACTAAATGTGAATGAAACAATCACTGAAATAATAAGAAGGAAACGGCTGAAATGGTTTGGACACACAATGAGAAGACCACCAGAGAGTTACATCAGAAGAGCGTATTGGGGAGACTTCACAGCACGGCGACCTAGGGGGAGACCACCTAAACGATGGAAGGACCAAATTCCTGAAGATCTTGGCCTCCCTCTGCATCGATGTGAGGAAATGGCCCTGAACAGAGGAGACTGGTGGGAAGGAGCTGTCAGAGGAAGACGCAGAGCAAGGGGTCGATATGACCTACGCCCTTAAGTCAAGTAAGTCAAGCACCTAAAATATCGATTTTTAGCATGTTTTGAGCCTATATTTTGAAAATATTCTAGCACTGAGTAGGCATGTACAGATCGCTTCTGGGACCCCAAAATATTGAATTTTCGGGTGTTTTGAGCCTGAATTTAAGATATAAACGACTACAGAAGATACATGCACATATTAACTTTGGGCATCTAAAATATCGATTTTGAGCATGTTTTGAGCCTATATTTTGAAAACATTCTAGCACTGAGTAGGCATGTACAGATCGCTTCAGGGACCCCAAAATATTGAATTTTCGGGTGTTTAGGGCCAGAATTTGAGATATAAAAGGGTACAGAAGATGCATGCACATATCGACTTTTTGGCACATAAAAGATCGATTTTCGGTATGTTTTTGGCCTGTATTTTGAAAATACTCTAACACGGAGTAGGCATGTACAGATCGCTTCTGGGACCCCAAAATATCGAATTTTAGGGTGTTTTGAGCCTGAATTTGAGATATAAACGAGTACATAAGATGCATGCACATATCGACTTTTGGGCAACTAAAATATCGATTTGGAGCATATTTTGGGCCTGTATTTTGAATACACTCTAACATGGAGTAGGCATGTACAGATCGCTTCTGGGACCCGATAATATGGAATTTTCGGGTGTTTAGGGCCAGAATTTGAGATATAAACGGGTACTGAAGATGCATGCACATATCGACTTTTGGGCACCTAAAAGATCGATATTCGGTATGTTTTTGGCCTGTATTTTGAAAATATTCTAACACGGAGTAGGCATGTACAGATCGCTTCTGGGACCCCTAAATATCGAATTTTCGGGTGTTTTGGGACTGAATTTGAGATATCGACATTTTGGCACCTAAAAGATCGATTTTTAGCATGTTTTTAGCCTATATTTTGAAAATATTCTAGCACTGAGTAGGCATGTACAGATTGCTTCTGGGACCCCAAAATATTGAATTTTCAGGTGTTCTGAGCCTGAATTTGAAATATAAACGGGTACAGAAGATACATGCACATATTGACTTTGGGCATCTAAAATATCGATTTTCAGCCTGTTTTGGGCCTGTATTTTGAAAATACTCTAACACGGAGTAGGCATGTACAGATCGCTTCTGGGACCCCAAAATATCGAATTTTCGGGTGTTTTCAGCTTGAACTTGAGATATAAACGGGTACTGAACATGCATGCACATATCGACTTTTGGGCACCTAAAACATCGATTTTGAGCATGTTTTGGGCCTGTATTTTGAAAATACTCTAACACGGAGTACGCATGTACAGATCACTTCTGGGACTCCAAAATATCGAATTTTCGGGTGTTTTGGGCCTGAATTTGAGATATCGCCTTTACGCACCTAAAATATCGATTTTTAGCATGTTTTGAGCCTATATTTTGAAAATATTCTAGCACTGAGTAGGCATGTACAGATCGCTTCTGGGACCCCGAAATATCGAATTTTCGGGTGTTTTGAGCCTGAATTTGAGATATAAACGACTACAGAAGATGAATGCACATATCGACTTTTGGGCACCTAAAATATCGATTTTGAGCATGTTTTGAGCCTATATTTTGAAAACATTCTAGCACTGAGTAGGCATGTACAGATCGCTTCAGGGACCCCAAAATATTGAATTTTCGGGTGTTTAGGGCCAGAATTTGAGATATAAAAGGGTACAGAAGATGCATGCACATATCGACTTTTTGGCACATAAAAGATCGATTTACGGTATGTTTTTGGCCTGTATTTTGAAAATACTCTAACACGGAGTAGGCATGTACAGATCGCTTCTGGGACCCCAAAATATCGAATTTTCGGGTGTTTTGAGCCTGAAATTGAGATATAAACGAGTACATAAGATGCATGCACATATCGACTTTTGGGCAACTAAAATATCGATTTGGAGCATATTTTGGGCCTGTATTTTGAATACACTCTAACATGGAGTAGGCATGTACAGATCGCTTCTGGGACCCGATAATATGGAATTTTCGGGTGTTTACGGCCAGAATTTGAGATATAAACGGGTACTGAAGATGCATGCACATATCGACTTTTGGGCACCTAAAAGATCGATTTTCGGTATGTTTTTGGCCTGTATTTTGAAAATATTCTAACACGGAGTAGGCATGTACAGATCGCTTCTGGGACCCCTAAATATCGAATTTTCGGGTGTTTTGGGACTGAATTTGAGATATCGAGTTTTTGGCACCTAAAATATCGATTTTAGCATGTTTTTAGACTATATTTTGAAAATATTCTAGCACTGAGTAGGCATGTACAGATCGCTTCTGAGACCCAAAAATATCGAATTTTCGGGTGTTTTGGGACTGAATTTGAGATATCGACTTTTTGGCAACTAAAATATCGATTTTCGGTATGTTTTTGGCCTGTATTTTGAAAATACTCTAGCACGGAGTAGGCATGTACAGATCGCTTCTGGGACCCCTAAATATCGAATTTTCGGGTGTTTTGGGACTGAATTTGAGATATCGAGTTTTTGGCACCTAAAATATCGATTTTAGCATGCTTTTAGACTATATTTTGAAAATATTCTAGCACTGAGTAGGCATGTACAGATTGCTTCTGGGACCCAAAAATATCGAATTTTCGGGTGTTTTGGGACTGAATTTGAGATTTCGACTTTTTGGCAACTAAAATATCGATTTTAGCATGTTTTTAGCCTATGTTTTGAAAATATTCTAGCACTGAGTAGGCATGTACAGATCGCTTCTGGGACCCAAAAATATCGAATTTTCGGGTGTTTTGAGCCTGAATTTGAGATATAAACGGGTACAGAAGATGCATGCACATATCGACTTTTGGGCACCTAAAACATCGATTTTCAGTATGTTTTTGGCCTGTATTTTGAAAATACTCTAACACGGAGTAGGCATGTACAGATCCCTTCTGGGACCCCTAAATATCGAATTTTCGGGTGTTTTGGGACTGAATTTGAGATATCGAGTTTTGGGCACCTAAAATATCGATTTTAGCATGTTTTTAGCCTATGTTTTGAAAATATTCTAGCACTGAGTAGGCATGTACAGATTGGTTCTGGGACCCCAAAAATTGAATTTTCGGGTGTTTTGAGCCTGAATTTGAGATATAAACGGGTACAGAAGATACATGCACATATTGACTTTGGGCATCTAAAATATCGATTTTCAGCATGTTTTCGGCCTGTATTTTGAAAATACTCTAACACAGAGTAGGCATGTACAGATCGCTTCTGGGACCCCAAATTTTCGAATTTTCGGGTGTTTTGAGCCTGAATTTGAGATATAAACGGGTACTGAAGATGCATGCACATATCGACTTTTTGGCACCTAAAACATCGATTTTGAGCATGTTTTGGGCCTGTATTTTGAAAATACTCTAACACGGAGTACGCTTGTACAGATCGCTTCTGGGACCCCTAAATATCGAATTTTCGGGTGTTTTGGGCCTGAATTTGAGATATCGCCATTACGCACCTAAAATATCGATTTTTAGCATGTTTTTAGCCTATATTTTGAAAATATTCTAGCACTGAGTAGGCATGTACAGATCGCTTCTGGGACCCCAAAATATCAAATTTTCGGGTGTTTCGAGCTTGAATTTGAGATATAAACGAGTACAGGATATGCATGCACATATCGACTTTTGGGCACCTAAAATATCGATTTTGAGCATGTTTTGAGCCTATATTTTGAAAACATTCTAGCACTGAGTAGGCATGTACAGATCGCTTCTGGGACCCCAAAATATTGAATTTTCGGGTGTTTAGGGCCGGAATTTGAGATATAAAAGGGTACAGAAGATGCATTCACATATCCACTTTTGGGCACCTAATATATCGATTTTCAGTATGTTTTTGGCCTGTATTTTGAAAATATTCTAACACGGAGTAGGCATGTACAGTTCGCTTCTGGGACCCCTAAATATCGAATTTTCGGGTGTTTTGGGACAGAATTTGATATATCGATTTTTGGCAACTAAAATATCGATTTTTAGCATGTTTTTAGCCTATATTTTGAAAATATTCTAGCACTGAGCATGTACAGATTGCTTCTGGGACCCCAAAATATTGAATTTTCGGGTGTTTTGAGCCTGAATTTGAGATATAAACGGGTACAGAAGATGCATGCACATATCGACTTTTGGGCACCTAAGAGATCGATTTTTAGTATGTTTTTGGCCTGTATTTTGAAAATACTCTAGCACTGAGTAGGCATGTACAGATCGCTTCTGGGACCCCTAAATATCGAATTTTCGGGTGTTTTGGGACTGAATTTGAGATATCGACTTTTTGGCACCTAAAATATCGATTTTTAGCTTGTTTTTAGCCTATATTTTGAAAATATTCTTGCACTGAGTAGGCATGTACAGATAGCTTCTGGGACCCCAAAATATTGAATTTTCGGGTGTTTAGGGCCAGAATTTGAGATATAAACGGGTACAGAAGATGCATGCACATATCGACTTTTGGGCACCTAAAATATTTTGAGCATGTTTTGAGCCTATATTTTGAAAACATTCTAGCACTGAGTAGGCATGTACAGATCGCTTCTGGGACCCCAAAATATCGATTTTTCGGGTGTTTTGAGCCTGAATTTGAGATATAAACGAGTATAGAAGATGCATACACATATTGACTTAGGGCACCAAAAATATCGATTTACAGCATGTTTTGGGCCTGAATTTTGAAAATACTCTAACACGGAGTAGGCATGTACAGATCGCTTCTGGGACCCCAAAATATCGAATTTTCGGGTATTTAGGGCCAGAATTTGAGATATAATCGCGTACAGAAGATGCATGCACATATCGACTTTTGGGCACCTAAAGGATCGATTTTCAATATGTTTTTGGCCTGTATTTTGAAAATACTCTAACACGGAGTAGGCATATACAGATCGCTTCTGGGACCCCTAAATATCGAATTTTCGGGTGTTTTGGGACTGAATTTGAGATATGGACTTTTTGTCACCTAAAATATCGATTTTTAGCATGTTTTTAGCCTATATTTTGAAAATATTCTAGCACTGAGTAGGCATGTACAGATCGCTTCTGGGACCCCAAAATATTGAATTTTCGGGTGTTTAGGGCCATAATTTGAGATATAAACGGGTACAGAAAATGCATGCACATATCGACTTTTGCGCACCTAAAAGATCGATTTTCAGTATGTTTTTGGCCTGTATTTTGAAAATTCACTAACACTCAGTAAGCATGTACAGATCGCCTCTGGGACCCCTAAATATCGAATTTTCGGGTGTTTTGGGACTGAATTTGAGATATCGACTTTTTGGCACCTAAAAGATCGATTTTTAGCATGTTTTTAGCCTATATTTTGAAAATATTCTAGTACTGAGTATGCATGTACAGATTGCTTCTGGGACCCCAAAATAATGAATTTTCGGGTGTTTTGAGCCTGAATTTGAGATATAAACGGGTACAAAAGATACATGCACATATTGACTTTGGGCATCTAAAATATCGATTTTCAGCATGTTTTGGGCATGTATTTTGAAAATACTCTAACACGGAGTAGGCATGTACAGATCGCTTCTGGGACCCCAAAATATCAAATTTTCGGGTGTTTTGAGCCTGAATTTGAGATATAAACGGGTACTGAAGATGCATGCACATATCGACTTTTGGGCACCTAAAACATCGATTTTGAGCATGTTTTGGGCCTGTATTTTGTAAATACTGTAACACTGAGTAGGCATGTACAGATCGCTTCTGGGACCCCATAATATCGAATTTTCGGGTGTTTTGGGCCTGAATTTGAGATATCGCCTTTACGCACCTAAAATATCGATTTTTAGCATGTTTTGAGCCTATATTTTGAAAATATTCTAGCACTGAGTAGGCATGTACAGATCGCTTCTGGCACCCCAAAATATCGAATTTTCGGGTGTTTTCAGCCTGATATTGAGATATAAACGAGTATAGAATATGCATGCACATATCGACTTTTGGGCACCTAAAATATCGATTTTGAGCATGTTTTTAGCCTATATTTTGAAAACATTCTAGCACTGAGTAGGCATGTACAGATTGCTTCTGGGACCCCAAAATATTGAATTTTTGGGTGTTTTGAGCCTGAATTTGAGATATAAACGGGTACAGAAGATACAAGCACAGATTGACTTTGGGCATCTAAAATATCGATTTTTAGCCTGTTTTGGGTCTGTATTTTGAAAATATTCTAGCACTGAGTAGGCATGTACAGATTGCTTCTGGGACCCCAAAATATCGAATTTTCGGGTGTTTTCAGCTTGAACTTGAGATATAAACGGGTACTGAACATGCATGCACATATCGACTTTTGGGCACCTAAAACATCGATTTTGAGCATGTTTTGGGCCTGTATTTTGAAAATACTTTAACACGGAGTACGCTTGTACAGATCGCTTCTGGGACCCCAAAATATCGAATTTTCGGGTGTTTTGGGCCTGAATTTGAGATATCGCCATTACGCACCTAAAATATCGATTTTTAGCATGTTTTTAGCCTATATTTTGAAAATATTCTAGCACTGAGTAGGCATGTACAGATCGCTTCTGGGACCCCAAAATATCAAATTTTCGGGTGTTTTGAGCCTGAATTTGAGATATAAACGGGTACAGAAGATGCATGCACATATCGACTTTTGGGCACCTAAAACATCGATTTTCAGTATGTTTTTGGCCTGTATTTTGAAAATACTCTAACACGGAGTAGGCATGTACAGATCCCTTCTGGGACCCCTAAATATCGAATTTTCGGGTGTTTTAGGACTGAATTTGAGATATCGACTTTTTGGCACCTAAAATATCGATTTTTAGCATGTTTTTAGCCTATATTTTGAAAATATTCTAGCACTGAGTAGGCATGTACAGATTGGTTCTGGGACCCCAAAAATTGAATTTTCGGGTGTTTTGAGCCTGAATTTGAGATATAAACGGGTACAGAAGATACATGCACATATTGACTTTGGGCATCTAAAATATCGATTTTCAGCATGTTTTCGGCCTGTATTTTGAAAATACTCTAACACAGAGTAGGCATGTACAGATAGCTTCTGGGACCCCAAAATTTCGAATTTTCGGGTGTTTTGAGCCTGAATTTGAGATATAAACGGGTACTGAAGATGCATGCACATATCGACTTTTTGGCACCTAAAACATCGATTTTGAGCATGTTTTGGGCCTGTATTTTGAAAATACTCTAACACGGAGTACTCTTGTACAGATCGCTTCTGGGACCCCAAAATATCGAATTTTCGGGTGTTTTGGGCCTGAATTTGAGATATCGCTATTACGCACCTAAAATATCGATTTTTAGCATGTTTCTAGCCTATATTTTGAAAATATTCTAGCACTGAGTAGGCATGTACAGATCGCTTCTGGGACCCCAAAATATCAAATTTTCGGGTGTTTCGAGCTTGAATTTGAGATATAAACGAGTACAGGATATGCATGCACATATCGACTTTTGGGCACCTAAAATATCGATTTTGAGCATGTTATGAGCCTATATTTTGAAAACATTCTAGCACTGAGTAGGCATGTACAGATTGCTTCTGGGACCCCAAAATATTGAATTTTCGGGTGTTTAGGGCCGGAATTTGAGATATAAAAGGGTACAGAAGATGCATTCACATATCCACTTTTGGGCACCTAATATATCGATTTTCAGTATGTTTTTGGCCTGTATTTTGAAAATATTCTAACACGGAGTAGGCATGTACAGATCGCTTCTGGGACCCCTAAATATCGAATTTTCGTGTGTTTTGGGACAGAATTTGATATATCGATTTTTGGCAACTAAAATATCGATTTTTAGCATGTTTTTAGCCTATATTTTGAAAATATTCTAGCACTGAGCATGTACAGATTGCTTCTGGGACCCCAAAATATTGAATTTTCGGGTGTTTTGAGCCTGAATTTGAGATATAAACGGGTACAGAAGATGCATGCACATATCGACTTTTGGGCACCTAAGAGATCGATTTTTAGTATGTTTTTGGCCTGTATTTTGAAAATACTCTAGCACTGAGTAGGCATGTACAGATCGCTTCTGGGACCCCTAAATATCGAATTTTCGGGTGTTTTGGGACTGAATTTGAGATATCGACTTTTTGGCACCTAAAATATCGATTTTTAGCTTGTTTTTAGCCTATATTTTGAAAATATTCTTGCACTGAGTAGGCATGTACACATCGCTTCTGGGACCCCAAAATATTGAATTTTCGGGTGTTTAGGGCCAGAATTTGAGATATAAACGGGTACAGAAGATGCATGCACATATCGACTTTTGGGCACCTAAAATATTTTGAGCATGTTTTGAGCCTATATTTTGAAAACATTCTAGCACTGAGTATGCATGTACAGATTGCTTCTGGGACCCCAAAATAATGAATTTTCGGGTGTTTTGAGCCTGAATTTGAGATATAAACGGGTACAAAAGATACATGCACATATTGACTTTGGGCATCTAAAATATCGATTTTCAGCATGTTTTGGGCATGTATTTTGAAAATACTCTAACACGGAGTAGGCATGTACAGATCGCTTCTGGGACCCCAAAATATCAAATTTTCGGGTGTTTTGAGCCTGAATTTGAGATATAAACGGGTACTGAAGATGCATGCACATATCGACTTTTGGGCACCTAAAACATCGATTTTGAGCATGTTTTGGGCCTGTATTTTGTAAATACTGTAACACTGAGTAGGCATGTACAGATCGCTTCTGGGACCCCATAATATCGAATTTTCGGGTGTTTTGGGCCTGAATTTGAGATATCGCCTTTACGCACCTAAAATATCGATTTTTAGCATGTTTTGAGCCTATATTTTGAAAATATTCTAGCATTGAGTAGGCATGTACAGATCGCTTCTGGCACCCCAAAATATCGAATTTTCGGGTGTTTTCAGCCTGATATTGAGATATAAACGAGTATAGAATATGCATGCACATATCGACTTTTGGGCACCTAAAATATCGATTTTGAGCATGTTTTTATCCTATATTTTGAAAACATTCTAGCACTGAGTAGGCATGTACAGATTGCTTCTGGGACCCCAAAATATTGAATTTTTGGGTGTTTTGAGCCTGAATTTGAGATATAAACGGGTACAGAAGATACAAGCACAGATTGACTTTGGGCATCTAAAATATCGATTTTTAGCCTGTTTTGGGTCTGTATTTTGAAAATATTCTAGCACTGAGTAGGCATGTACAGATTGCTTCTGGGACCTCAAAATATCGAATTTTCGGGTGTTTTCAGCTTGAATTTGAGATATAAACGGGTACTGAACATGCATGCACATATCGACTTTTGGGCACCTAAAACATCGATTTTGAGCATGTTTTGGGCCTGTATTTTGAAAATACTCTAACACGGAGTACGCATGTACAGATCACTTCTGGGACTCCAAAATATCGAATTTTCGGGTGTTTTGGGCATGAATTTGAGATATCGCCTTTACGCACCTAAAATATCGATTTTTAGCATGTTTTGAGCCTATATTTTGAAAATATTCTAGCACTGAGTAGGCATGTACAGATCGCTTCTGGGACCCCGAAATATCGAATTTTCGGGTGTTTTGAGCCTGAATTTGAGATATAAACGACTACAGAAGATGAATGCACATATCGACTTTTGGGCACCTAAAATATCGATTTTGAGCATGTTTTGAGCCTATATTTTGAAAACATTCTAGCACTGAGTAGGCATGTACAGATCGCTTCAGGGACCCCAAAATATTGAATTTTCGGGTGTTTAGGGCCAGATTTTGAGATATAAAAGGGTACAGAAGATGCATGCACATATCGACTTTTTGGCACATAAAAGATCGATTTTCGGTATGTTTTTGGCCTGTATTTTGAAAATACTCTAACACGGAGTAGGCATGTACAGTTCGCTTCTGGGACCCCAAAATATCGAATTTTCGGGTGTTTTGAGCCTGAATTTGAGATATAAACGAGTACATAAGATGCATGCACATATCGACTTTTGGGCAACTAAAATATCGATTTGGAGCATATTTTGGGCCTGTATTTTGAATACACTCTAACATGGAGTAGGCATGTACAGATCGCTTCTGGGACCCGATAATATGGAATTTTCGGGTGTTTACGGCCAGAATTTGAGATATAAACGGGTACTGAAGATGCATGCACATATCGACTTTTGGGCACCTAAAAGATCGATTTTCGGTATGTTTTTGGCCTGTAATTTGAAAATATTCTAACACGGAGTAGGCATGTACAGATCGCTTCTGGGACCCCTAAATATCGAATTTTCGGGTGTTTTGGGACTGAATTTGAGATATCGACATTTTGGAACCTAAAATATCGATTTTTAGCATGTTTTTAGCCTATATTTTGAAAATATTCTAGCACTGAGTAGGCATGTACAGATTGCTTCTGGGACCCCAAAATATTGAATTTTCGGGTGTTTTGAGCCTGAATTTGAGATATAAACGGGTACAGAAGATACATGCACATATTGACTTTGGGCATCTAAAATATCGATTTTCTGCATGTTTTAAGCCTGTATTTTGAAAATACTCTAACACGGAGTAGGCATGTACAGATCGCTTCTGGGATCCCAAAATATCGAATTTTCGGGTGTTTTGAGCCTGAATTTGAGATATAAACGGGTACTGAAGATGCATGCACATATCGACTTTTGGGCACCTAAAATATCGATTTTGAGCATGTTTTGAGCCTATATTTTGAAAACATTCTAGCACTGAGTAGGCATGTACAGATCGCTTCTGGGATCCCAAAATATCGAATTTTCGGGTGTTTAGGGCCAGAATTTGAGATATAAACGGGTACAGAAGATGCATGCACATATCGACTTTTGGGCACCTAAAAGATCGATTTTCAGTATGTTTTTGGCCTGTATTTTGAAAATACTCTAACACGGAGTAGGCATGTACAGATCCCTTCTGGGACCCCTAAATATCGAATTTTCGGGTGTTTTGGGCCTTAATTTGAGATATCGACTTTTTGGTACCTAAAATATCGATTTTTAGCATGTTTCTAGCCTATATTTTTTCAAAATATTCTAGCACTGGGAAGGCATGTACAGATTGCTTCTGGTACAACAAAATATTGAATTTTCGGGTGTTTAGGGCCAGAATTTGAGATATAAACGGGTACAGAAGATGCATGCACATATTGACTTTTGGGCAACTAAAACATCGATTTTCAGTATGTTTTTGGCTTGTATTTTGAAAATACTCTAACACGGAGTAGGCATGTACAGATCCCTTCTGGGACCCCTAAATATAGAATTTTCGGGTGTTTTAGGACTGAATTTGAGATATCGACTTTTTGGCACCTAAAATATCGATTTTTAGCATGTTTTCAGCCTATATTTTGAAAATATTCTAGCACTGAGTAGGCATGTACAGATTGGTTCTGGGACCCAAAAATATCGAATTTTCGGGTGTTTTGAGCCTGAATTTGAGATATAAACGGGTACAGAAGATACATGCACATATTGACTTTGGGCATCTAAAATATCGATTTTCAGCATGTTTTGGGCCTGTATTTTGAAAATACTCTAACACGGAGTAGGCATGTACAGATCGCTTCAGGGACCCCAAAATATCGAATTTTCGGGTGATTTGAGCCTGAATTTGAGATATAAACGGGTACTGAAGATGCATGCACATATCGACTTTTTGGCACCTAAAACATCGATTTTGAGCATGTTTTGGGCCTGTACTTTGAAAATACTCTAACACGGAGTACGCTTGTACAGATCGCTTCTGGGACCCCAAAATATCGAATTTTCGGGTGTTTTGGGCCTGAATTTGAGATATCGCCTATACGCACCTAAAATATCGATTTTTAGCCTGTTTTTAGCCTATATTTTGAAAATATTCTAGCACTGAGTAGGCATGTACAGATCGCTTCTGGGACCCCAAAATATCGAATTTATGGGTGTTTTGAGCTTGAATTTGAGATATAAACGAGTACAGGAGATGCATGCACATATCGACTTTTGGGCACCTAAAATATCGATTTTGAGCATGTTTTGAGCCTATATTTTGAAAACATTCTAGCACTGAGTAGGCATGTACAGATCGCTTCTGGGACCCCAAAATATTGAATTTTCGGGTGTTTAGGGCCGGAATTTGAGATATAAAAGGGTACAGAAGATGCATTCACATATCGACTTTTGGGCACCTAATATATCGATTTTCAGTATGTTTTTAGCCTGTTTTTTGAAAATATTCTAACACGGAGTAGGCATGTACAGATTGCTTCTGGGACCCCTAAATATCGAATTTTCGGGTGTTTTGGGACTGAATTTGAGATATCGACTTTTTGGCAACTAAAATATCGATTTTTAGCATTTTTCTAGCCTATATTTTTTCAAAATATTCTAGCACTGAGAAGGCATGTACAGATTGCTTCTGGGACAACAAAATATTGAATTTTCGGGTGTTTAGGGCCAGAATTTGAGATATAAACGGGTACAGAAGATGCATGCACATATTGACTTTTGGGCACCTAAAACATCGATTTTCAGTATGTTTTTGGCCTGTATTTTGAAAATACTCTAACACGGAGTAGGCATGTACAGATCCCTTCTGGGACCCCTAAATATCGAATTTTCGGGTGTTTTAGGACTGAATTTGAGATATCGACTTTTTGGCACCTAAAATATCGATTTTTAGCATGTTTTCAGCCTATATCTTGAAAATATTCTAGCACTGAGTAGGCATGTACAGATTGGTTCTGGGACCCAAAAATATCGAATTTTCGGGTGTTTTGAGCCTGAATTTGAGATATAAACGGGTACAGAAGATACATGCACATATTGACTTTGGGCATCTAAAATATCGATTTTCAGCATGTTTTGGGCCTGTATTTTGAAAATACTCTAACACGGAGTAGGCATGTACAGATCGCTTCTGGGACCCCAAAATATCGAATTTTCGGGTGTTTTGAGCCTGAATTTGAGATATAAACGGGTACTGAAGATGCATGCACATATCGACTTTTTGGCACCTAAAACATCGATTTTGAGCATGTTTTGGGCCTGTATTTTGAAAATACTCTAACACGGAGTACGCTTGTACAGATCGCTTCTGGGACCCCAAAATATAGAATTTTCGGGTGTTTTGGGCCTGAATTTGAGATATCGCCTATACGCACCTAAAATATCGATTTTTAGCATGTTTTTAGCCTATATTTTGAAAATATTCTAGCACTGAGTAGGCATGTACAGATCGCTTCTGGGACCCCAAAATATCGAATTTTCGGGTGTTTTGAGCTTGAATTTGAGATATAAACGAGTACAGGAGATGCATGCACATATAGACTTTTGGGCACCTAAAATATCGATTTTGAGCATGTTTTGACCCTATATTTTGAAAACATTCTAGCACTGAGTAGGCATGTACAGATCGCTTCTGGGACCCCAAAATATTGAATTTTCGGGTGTTTAGGGCCGGAATTTGAGATATAAAAGGGTACAGAAGATGCATTCACATATCGACTTTTGAGCACCTAATATATCGATTTTCAGTATGTTTTTAGCCTGTATTTTGAAAATATTCTAACACGGAGTAGGCATGTACAGATTGCTTCTGGGACCCCTAAATATCGAATTTTCGGGTGTTTTGGGACTGAATTTGAGATATCGACTTTTTGGCAACTAAAATATCGATTTTTAGCATGTTTTTAGCCTATATTTTGAAAATATTCTAGCACTGAGCATGTACAGATTGCTTCTGGGACCCCTAAATATCGAATTTTCGGGTGTTTTGGGACTGAATTTGAGATATCGAGTTTTTGGCACCTAAAATATCGATTTTAGCATGTTTTTAGACTATATTTTGAAAATATTCTAGCACTGAGTAGGCATGTACAGATCGCTTCTGGGACCCAAAAATATCGAATTTTCGGGTGTTTTGGGACTGAATTTGAGATATCGACTTTTTGGCAACTAAAATATCGATTTTCAGTATGTTTTTGGCCTGTATTTTGAAAATACTCTAGCACGGAGTAGGCATGTACAGATCGCTTCTGGGACCCCTAAATATCGAATTTTCGGGTGTTTTGGGACTGAATTTGAGATATCGAGTTTTTGGCACCTAAAATATCGATTTTAGCATGTTTTTAGACTATATTTTGAAAATATTCTAGCACTGAGTAGGCATGTACAGATTGCTTCTGGGACCCAAAAATATCGAATTTTCGGGTGTTTTGGGACTGAATTTGAGATATCGACTTTTTGGCAACTAAAATATCGATTTTAGCATGTTTTTAGCCTATGTTTTGAAAATATTCTAGCACTGAGTAGGCATGTACAGATTGCTTCTGGGACCCAAAAATATCGAATTTTCGGGTGTTTTGAGCCTGAATTTGAGATATAAACGGGTACAGAAGATGCATGCACATATCGACTTTTGGGCACCTAAAACATCGATTTTCAGTATGTTTTTGGCCTGTATTTTGAAAATACTCTAACACGGAGTAGGCATGTACAGATCCCTTCTGGGACCCCTAAATATCGAATTTTCGGGTGTTTTGGGACTGAATTTGAGATATCGAGTTTTTGGCACCTAAAATATCGATTTTAGCATGTTTTTAGCCTATGTTTTGAAAATATTCTAGCACTGAGTAGGCATGTACAGATTGCTTCTGGGACCCAAAAATATCGAATTTTCGGGTGTTTTGAGCCTGAATTTGAGATATAAACGGGTACAGAAGATGCATGCACATATCGACTTTTGGGCACCTAAAACATCGATTTTCAGTATGTTTTTGGCCTGTATTTTGAAAATACTCTAACACGGAGTAGGCATGTACAGATCCCTTCTGGGACCCCTAAATATCGAATTTTCGGGTGTTTTAGGACTGAATTTGAGATATCGACTTTTTGGCACCTAAAATATCGATTTTTAGCATGTTTTTAGCCTATATTTTGAAAATATTCTAGCACTGAGTAGGCATGTACAGATTGGTTCTGGGACCCCAAAAATTGAATTTTCGGGTGTTTTGAGCCTGAATTTGAGATATAAACGGGTACAGAAGATACATGCACATATTGACTTTGGGCATCTAAAATATCGATTTTCAGCATGTTTTCGGCCTGTATTTTCAAAATACTCTAACACAGAGTAGGCATGTACAGATCGCTTCTGGGACCCCAAAATTTCGAATTTTCGGGTGTTTTGAGCCTGAATTTGAGATATAAACGGGTACTGAAGATGCATGCACATATCGACTTTTTGGCACCTAAAACATCGATTTTGAGCATGTTTTGGGCCTGTATTTTGAAAATACTCTAACACGGAGTACGCTTGTACAGATCGCTTCTGGGACCCCAAAATATCGAATTTTCGGGTGTTTTGGGCCTGAATTTGAGATATCGCCATTACGCACCTAAAATATCGATTTTTAGCATGTTTTTAGCCTATATTTTGAAAATATTCTAGCACTGAGTAGGCATGTACAGATCGCTTCTGGGACCCCAAAATATCAAATTTTCGGGTGTTTCGAGCTTGAATTTGAGATATAAACGAATACAGGATATGCATGCACATATCGACTTTTGGGCACCTAAAATATCGATTTTGAGCATGTTTTGAGCCTATATTTTGAAAACATTCTAGCACTGAGTAGGCATGTACAGATCGCTTCTGGGACCCCAAAATATTGAATTTTCGGGTGTTTAGGGCCGGAATTTGAGATATAAAAGGGTACAGAAGATGCATTCACATATCCACTTTTGGGCACCTAATATATCGATTTTCAGTATGTTTTTGGCCTGTATTTTGAAAATATTCTAACACGGAGTAGGCATGTACAGATCGCTTCTGGGACCCCTAAATATCGAATTTTCGGGTGTTTTGGGACAGAATTTGATATATCGATTTTTGGCAACTAAAATATCGATTTTTAGCATGTTTTAAGCCTATATTTCGAAAATATTCTAGCACTGAGCATGTACAGATTGCTTCTGGGACCCCAAAATATTGAATTTTCGGGTGTTTTGAGCCTGAATTTGAGATATAAACGGGTACAGAAGATGCATGCACATATCGACTTTTGGGCACCTAAGAGATCGATTTTTAGTATGTTTTTGGCCTGTATTTTGAAAATACTCTAGCACTGAGTAGGCATGTACAGATCGCTTCTGGGACCCCTAAATATCGAATTTTCGGGTGTTTTGGGACTGAATTTGAGATATCGACTTTTTGGCACCTAAAATATCGATTTTTAGCTTGTTTTTAGCCTATATTTTGAAAATATTCTTGCACTGAGTAGGCATGTACAGATAGCTTCTGGGACCCCAAAATATTGAATTTTCGGGTGTTTAGGGCCTGAATTTGAGATATAAACGGGTACAGAAGATGCATGCACATATCGACTTTTGGGCACCTAAAATATTTTGAGCATGTTTTGAGCCTATATTTTGAAAACATTCTAGCACTGAGTAGGCATGTACAGATCGCTTCTGGGACCCCAAAATATCGATTTTTCGGGTGTTTTGAGCCTGAATTTGAGATATAAACGAGTATAGAAGATGCATACACATAATGACTTAGGGCACCAAAAATATCGATTTACAGCATGTTTTGGGCCTGAATTTTGAAAATACTCTAACACGGAGTAGGCATGTACAGATCGCTTCTGGGACCCCAAAATATCGAATTTTCGGGTGTTTAGGGCCAGAATTTGAGATATAATCGCGTACAGAAGATGCATGCACATATCGACTTTTGGGCACCTAAAGGATCGATTTTCAATATGTTTTTGGCCTGTATTTTGAAAATACTCTAACACGGAGTAGGCATGTACAGATCGCTTCTGGGACCCCTAAATATCGAATTTTCGGGTGTTTTGGGACTGAATTTGAGATATCGACTTTTTGTCACCTAAAATATCGATTTTTAGCATGTTTTTAGCCTATATTTTGAAAATATTCTAGCACTGAGTAGGCATGTACAGATCGCTTCTGGGACCCCAAAATATTGAATTTTCGGGTGTTTAGGGCCATAATTTGAGATATAAACGGGTACAGAAAATGCATGCACATATCGACTTTTGCGCACCTAAAAGATCGATTTTCAGTATGTTTTTGGCCTGTATTTTGAAAATTCACTAACACTCAGTAAGCATGTACAGATCGCCTCTGGGACCCCTAAATATCGAATTTTCGGGTGTTTTGGGACTGAATTTGAGATATCGACTTTTTGGCACCTAAAAGATCGATTTTTAGCATGTTTTTAGCCTATATTTTGAAAATATTCTAGTACTGAGTATGCATGTACAGATTGCTTCTGGGACCCCAAAATAATGAATTTTCGGGTGTTTTGAGCCTGAATTTGAGATATAAACGGGTACAAAAGATACATGCACATATTGACTTTGGGCATCTAAAATATCGATTTTCAGCATGTTTTGGGCATGTATTTTGAAAATACTCTAACACGGAGTAGGCATGTACAGATCGCTTCTGGGACCCCAAAATATCAAATTTTCGGGTGTTTTGAGCCTGAATTTGAGATATAAACGGGTACTGAAGATGCATGCACATATCGACTTTTGGGCACCTAAAACATCGATTTTGAGCATGTTTTGGGCCTGTATTTTGTAAATACTGTAACACTGAGTAAGCATGTACAGATCGCTTCTGGGACCCCATAATATCGAATTTTCGGGTGTTTTGGGCCTGAATTTGAGATATCGCCTTTACGCACCTAAAATATCGATTTTTAGCATTTTTGAGCCTATATTTTGAAAATATTCTAGCACTGAGTAGGCATGTACAGATCGCTTCTGGCACCCCAAAATATCGAATTTTCGGGTGTTTTGAGCCTTAATTTGAGATATAAACGAGTACAGAAGATGCATGCACATATCGACTTTTGGGCACCTAAAATATCGATTTTTAGCATGTTTTTAGCCTATATTTTGAAAATATTCTAGCACTGAGTAGGCATGTACAGATTGCTTCTGGGACCCCAAAATATCGAATTTTCGGGTGTTTTGAGCCTGAATTTGAGATATAAACGGGTACTGAAGGTGCATGCACATATCGACTTTTTGGCACCTAAAACATCGATTTTGAGCATGTTTTGGGCCTGTATTTTGAAAATACTCTAACACGGAGTAGGCATGTACAGTTCGCTTCTGGGACCCCTAAATGTCGAATTTTTGGATGTTTTGGGCCTTAATTTGAGATATCGACTTTTTGGCACCTAAAATATCGATTTTTAGCATGTTTTTAGCCTATATTTTGAAAATATTCTAGCACTGAGTAGGCATGTACAGATCGCTTCTGGGACCCGAAAATATCGTATTTTCGGGAGTTTTGAGCCTGAATTTGAGATATAAACGAGTACAGAAGATGCATGCACATATCGACTTTTGGGCACCTAAAATATCGATTTTGAGCATGTTTTGAGCCTATATTTTGAAAACATTCTAGCACATAGTAGGCATGTACAGATCGCTTCCAGGACCTCAAAATATCGAATTTTCGGGTGTTTAGGGCCAGAATTTGAGATATAAACGGGTACAGAAGATGCATGCACATATCGACTTTTGGGCACCTAAAAGATCGATTTTTATTATGTTTTTGGCCTGTATTTTGAAAATACTCTAACACGGAGTAGGCATGTACAGATCCCTTCTGGGACCCCTAAATATCGAATTTTCGGGTGTTTTGGGCCTTAATTTGAGATATCGACTTTTTGGCACCCAAAATATCGATTTTTAGCATGTTTTTAGCCTATATTTTGATAATATTCTAGCACTGAGTAGGCATGTACAGATTGCTTCTGGGACCCCGAAATATCGAATTTTCGGGTGTTTTGAGCGTGAATTTGAGATATAAACGGGTACAGAAAATACATGCACATATTGACTTTGGGCATCTAAAATATCGATTTTCAGCATGTTTTGGGCATATATTTTGAAAATACTCTAACACGGAGTAGGCATGTACAGATCGCTTCTGGGACCCCAAAATATCGAATTTTCGGGTGTTTTGGGCATGAATTTGAGATATTGCCTTTACTCACCTAAAATATCGATTTTTAGCATGTTTTGAGCCTATATTTTGAAAATATTCTAGCACTGAGTAGGCATGTACAGATTGCTTCAGGGACCCCAACATATTGAATTTTCGGGTGTTTTGAGCCTGAATTTGAGATATAAACGGGTACAGAAGATACAAGCACATATCGACTTTGGGCATCTAAAATATCGATTTTCAGCATGTTTTGGGTCTGTATTTTGAAAATACTCTAACACGGAGTAGGCATGTACAGATCGCTTCTGGGACCCCAAAATATCGAATTTTCGGGTGTTTTGAGCCTGAATTTGAGATATAAACGGGTACTGAAGATGCATGCACATATCGACTTTTGGGCACCTAAAACATCGATTTTTAGCATGTTTTGAGCCTATATTTTGAAAATATTCTAGCACCGAGTAGGCATGTACAGATTGCTTCTGGGACCCCAAAATATCGAATTTTCGGGTGTTTTGAGACTGAATTTGAGATATAAACGAGTACAGAAGATGCATGCACATATCGACTTTTGGGCACCTAAAATATCGATTTTGAGCATGTTTTGAGCCTATATTTTGAAAACATTCTAGCACATAGTAGGCATGTACAGATCGCTTCTGGGACACCAAAATATCGAATTTTCGGGTGTTTAGGGCCAGAATTTGAGATATAAACGGGTACAGAAGATGCATGCACATATCGACTTTTGGGCACCTAAAAGATCGATTTTCAGTATGTTTTTTGGCCTGTATTTTGAAAAAACTCTAACACGGAGTAGGCATGTACAGATCCCTTCTGGGACCCCTAAATATCGAATTTTCGGGTGTTTTGGGCCTTAATTTGAGATATCGACTTTTTGTCACCTAAAATATCGATTTTTAGCATGTTTTTAGCCTATATTTTGATAATATTCTAGCACTGAGTAGGCATGTACAGATTGCTTCTGGGACCCCAAAATATCGAATTTTCGGGTGTTTTGAGCCTGAATTTGAGATATAAACGGGTACAGAAGATACATGCATATATTGACTTTGGGCATCTAAAATATCGATTTTTAGCATGTTTTGGGCATGTATTTTGTAAATACTCTAACACGGAGTAGGCATGTACAGATCGCTTCTGGGACCCCAAAATATCGAATTTTCTGGTGTTTTGAGCCTGAATTTGAGATATAAACGGGTACTGAAGATGCATGCACATATCGACTTTTGGGCACCTAAAACATCGATTTTGAGCATGCTTTGGGCCTGTATTTTGTAAATACTCTATCACGAAGTAGGCATGTACAGATCGCTTCTGGGACCCCATAATACCGAATTTTCGGGTGTTTTGGGCCTGAATTTGAGATATCGCCTTTACGCACCTAAAATATCGATTTTTAGCATGTTTTGAGCCTATATTTTGAAAATATTCTAGCACTGAGTAGGCATGTACAGATTGCTTCTGGGAACCCAAAATATTGAATATTCGGGTGTTTTGAGCCTGAATTTGAGATATAAACGAGTACAGAAGATACAAGCACATATCGACTTTGGGCATCTAAAATATCGATTTTCAGCCTGTTTTGGGTCTGTATTTTGAAAATACTCTAACACGGAGTAGGCATGTACAGATCGCTTCTGGGACCCCAAAATATCGAATTTTCTGGTATTTTGAGCATGAATTTGAGATATAAACGGGTACTGAAGATGCATGCACATATCGACTTTTGGGCACCTAAAACATCGATTTTGAGCATGTTTTGGGCCTGTATTTTGTAAATACTCTATCACGGAGTAGGCATGTACAGATCGCTTCTGGGACCCCATAATACCGAATTCTCGGGTGTTTTGGGCCTGAATTTGAGATATCGCTTCTACGCACCTAAAATATCGATTTTTAGCATGTTTTGAGCCTATATTTTGAAAATAATCTAGCACTGAGTAGGCATGTACAGATTGCTTCTGGGACCCCAAAATATTGAATTTGTGGGTGTTTTGAGCCTGAATTTGAGATATAAACGGGTACAGAAGATACAAGCACATATTGACTTTGGGCATCTAAAATATCGATTTTCAGCCTGTTTTGGGTCTGTATTTTGAAAATACTCTAACACGGAGTAGGCATGTACAGATCGCTTCTGGGATCCCAAAATATCGAATTTTCGGGTGTTTTGAGCCTGAATTTGAGATATAAACGGGTACTGAAGATGCATGCACATATCGACTTTTAGGCACATAAAACATCGATTTTTAGCATGTTTTTAGCCTATATTTTGAAAATATTCTAGCACTGAGTAGGCATGTACAGATCGCTTCTGGGACCCCAAAATATCGAATTTTCGGGTGTTTTGAGCCTTAATTTGAGATATAAACGAGTACAGAACATGCATGCACATATCGACTTTTGGGCACCTAAAATATCGATTTTTAGCATGTTTTTAGCCTATATTTTGAAAATATTCTAGCACTGAGTAGGCATGTACAGATTGCTTCTGGGACCCCAAAATACTGAATTTTCGGGTGTTTTGAGCCTGAATTTGAGATATAAACGGGTACAGAAGATACATGCACATATTGACTTTGGGCATCTAAAATATCGATTTTCAGCATGTTTTGGGTCTGTATTTTGAAAATACTCTAACACGGAGTAGGCATGTACAGATCGCTTCTGGGACCCCTAAATATCGAATTTTTGGGTGTTTTGGGCCTTAATTTGAGATATCGACTATTTGGCACCTAAAATATCGATTTTTAGCATGTTTTTAGCATATATTTTGAACATATTCTAGCACTGAGTAGGCATGTACAGATTGCTTCTGGGACCCCAAAATATCGAATTTTCGGGTGTTTTGAGCCTGAATTTGAGATATAAACGGGTACTGAAGGTGCATGCACATATCGACTTTTTGGCACCTAAAACATCGATTTTGAGCATGTTTTGGGCCTGTATTTTGAAAATACTCTAACACGGAGTAGGCATGTACAGTTCGCTTCTGGGACCCCTAAATATCGAATTTTTGGATGTTTTGGGCCTTAATTTGAGATATCGACTTTTTGGCACCTAAAATATCGATTTTTAGCATGTTTTTAGCCTATATTTTGAAAATATTCTAGCACTGAGTAGGCATGTACAGATCGCTTCTGGGACCCCAAAATATCGTATTTTCGGGTGTTTTGAGCCTGAATTTGAGATATAAACGAGTACAGAAGATGCATGCACATATCGACTTTTGGGCACCTAAAATATCGATTTTGAGCATGTTTTGAGCCTATATTTTGAAAACATTCTAGCACATAGTAGGCATGTACAGATCGCTTCCAGGACCTCAAAATATCGAATTTTCGGGTGTTTAGGGCCAGAATTTGAGATATAAACGGGTACAGAAGGTGCATGCACATATCGACTTTCGGGCACCAAAAAGATCGATTTTTATTATGTTTTTGGCCTGTATTTTGAAAATACTCTAACACGGAGTAGGCATGTACAGATCCCTTCTGGGACCCCTAAATATCGAATTTTCGGGTGTTTTGGGCCTTAATTTGAGATATCGACTTTTTGGCACCCAAAATATCGATTTTTAGCATGTTTTTAGCCTATATTTTGATAATATTCTAGCACTGAGTAGGCATGTACAGATTGCTTCTGAGACCCCAAAATATCGAATTTTCGGGTGTTTTGAGCGTGAATTTGAGATATAAACGGGTACAGAAGATACATGCACATATTGACTTTGGGCATCTAAAATATCGATTTTCAGCATGTTTTGGGCATATATTTTGAAAATACTCTAACACGGAGTAAGCATGTACAGATCGCTTCTGGGACCCCAAAATATCGAATTTTCTGGTGTTTTGAGCCTGAATTTGAGATATAAACCGGTACTGAAGATGCATGCACATATTGACTTTTGGGCACCTAAAACATCGATTTTGAGCATGTTTTGGGCCTGTACTTTGTAAATACTCTATCACGGAGTAGGCATGTACAAATCGCTTCTGGGACCCCATAATACTGAATTTTCGGGTGTTTTGAGCCTGAATTTGAGATATAAACGAGTACAGAAGATGCATGCACATATCGACTTTTGGGCACCTAAAATATCGATTTTTAGCATGTTTTGAGCCTATATTTTGAAAAAATTCTAGCACTGAGTAGGCATGTACAGATTGCTTCTGGGACCCCAAAATATTGAATTTTCGGGTGTTTTGAGCCTGAATTTGAGATATAAACGGGTACAGAAGATACAAGCACATATTGACTTTGGGCATCTAAAATATCGATTTTCAGCCTGTTTTGGGTCTGTATTTTGAAAATACTCTAACACGGAGTAGGCATGTACAGATCGCTTCTGGGACCCCAAAATATCGAATTTTCGGGTGTTTTGAGCCTGAATTTGAGATATAAACGGGTACTGAAGATGCATGCACATATCGACTTTTTGGTACCTAAAACATCGATTTTGAGCATGTTTTGGGGCTGTATTTTGAAAATACTCTAACACGGAGTAGGCATGTACAGATCCCTTCTGGGACCCCTAAATATCGAATTTTCGGGTGTTTTGGGACTGAATTTGTGATATCGCCTTTACGCACCTAAAATATCGATTTTTAGCATGTTTTTAGCCTATATTTTGAAAATATTCTAGCACTGAGTAGGCATGTACAGATTGCTTCAGGGACCCCAACATATTGAATTTTCGGGTGTTTTGAGCCTGAATTTGAGATATAAACGGGTACAGAAGTTACATGCACATATTGACTTTGGGCATCTAAAATATCGATTTTCAGTATGTTTTTGGCCTGTATTTTGAAAATACTCTAACACGGAGTAGGCATGTACAGATCCCTTCTGGGACCCCTAAATATCAAATTTTTGGGTGTTTTGGACCTTAATTTGAGATATCGACCTTATTGGCACCCAAAATATCGATTTTTAGCATGTTTTTAGCCTATATTTTGATAATATTCTAGCAATGAGTAGGCATGTACAGATTGCTTCTGGGACCCCAAAATACTGAATTTTCGGGTGTTTTGAGCCTGAATTTGAGATATAAACGGGTACAGAAGATACATGCACATATTGACTTTGGGCATCTAAAATATCGATTTTCAGCATGTTTTGGGTCTGTATTTTGAAAATACTCTAACACGGAGTAGGCATGTACAGATCGCTTCTGGGACCCCTAAATATCGAATTTTTGGGTGTTTTGGGCCTTAATTTGAGATATCGACTATTTGGCACCTAAAATATCGATTTTTAGCATGTTTTTAGCATATATTTTGAACATATTCTAGCACTGAGTAGGCATGTACAGATTGCTTCTGGGACCCCAAAATATCGAATTTTCGGGTGTTTTGAGCCTGAATTTGAGATATAAACGGGTACTGAAGGTGCATGCACATATCGACTTTTTGGCACCTAAAACATCGATTTTGAGCATGTTTTGGGCCTGTATTTTGAAAATACTCTAACACGGAGTAGGCATGTACAGTTCGCTTCTGGGACCCCTAAATATCGAATTTTTGGATGTTTTGGGCCTTAATTTGAGATATCGACTTTTTGGCACCTAAAATATCGATTTTTAGCATGTTTTTAGCCTATATTTTGAAAATATTCTAGCACTGAGTAGGCATGTACAGATCGCTTCTGGGACCCCAAAATATCGTATTTTCGGGTGTTTTGAGCCTGAATTTGAGATATAAACGAGTACAGAAGATGCATGCACATATCGACTTTTGGGCACCTAAAATATCGATTTTGAGCATGTTTTGAGCCTATATTTTGAAAACATTCTAGCACATAGTAGGCATGTACAGATCGCTTCCAGGACCTCAAAATATCGAATTTTCGGGTGTTTAGGGCCAGAATTTGAGATATAAACGGGTACAGAAGATGCATGCACATATCGACTTTTGGGCACCTAAAAGATCGATTTTTATTATGTTTTTGGCCTGTATTTTGAAAATACTCTAACACGGAGTAGGCATGTACAGATCCCTTCTGGGACCCCTAAATATCGAATTTTCGGGTGTTTTGGGCCTTAATTTGAGATATCGACTTTTTGGCACCCAAAATATCGATTTTTAGCATGTTTTTAGCCTATATTTTGATAATATTCTAGCACTGAGTAGGCATGTACAGATTGCTTCTGAGACCCCAAAATATCGAATTTTCGGGTGTTTTGAGCGTGAATTTGAGATATAAACGGGTACAGAAGATACATGCACATATTGACTTTGGGCATCTAAAATATCGATTTTCAGCATGTTTTGGGCATATATTTTGAAAATACTCTAACACGGAGTAAGCATGTACAGATCGCTTCTGGGACCCCAAAATATCGAATTTTCTGGTGTTTTGAGCCTGAATTTGAGATATAAACCGGTACTGAAGATGCATGCACATATTGACTTTTGGGCACCTAAAACATCGATTTTGAGCATGTTTTGGGCCTGTACTTTGTAAATACTCTATCACGGAGTAGGCATGTACAAATCGCTTCTGGGACCCCATAATACTGAATTTTCGGGTGTTTTGAGCCTGAATTTGAGATATAAACGAGTACAGAAGATGCATGCACATATCGACTTTTGGGCACCTAAAATATCGATTTTTAGCATGTTTTGAGCCTATATTTTGAAAAAATTCTAGCACTGAGTAGGCATGTACAGATTGCTTCTGGGACCCCAAAATATTGAATTTTCGGGTGTTTTGAGCCTGAATTTGAGATATAAACGGGTACAGAAGATACAAGCACATATTGACTTTGGGCATCTAAAATATCGATTTTCAGCCTGTTTTGGGTCTGTATTTTGAAAATACTCTAACACGGAGTAGGCATGTACAGATCGCTTCTGGGACCCCAAAATATCGAATTTTCGGGTGTTTTGAGCCTGAATTTGAGATATAAACGGGTACTGAAGATGCATGCACATATCGACTTTTTGGTACCTAAAACATCGATTTTGAGCATGTTTTGGGGCTGTATTTTGAAAATACTCTAACACGGAGTAGGCATGTACAGATCCCTTCTGGGACCCCTAAATATCGAATTTTCGGGTGTTTTGGGACTGAATTTGTGATATCGCCTTTACGCACCTAAAATATCGATTTTTAGCATGTTTTTAGCCTATATTTTGAAAATATTCTAGCACTGAGTAGGCATGTACAGATTGCTTCAGGGACCCCAACATATTGAATTTTCGGGTGTTTTGAGCCTGAATTTGAGATATAAACGGGTACAGAAGTTACATGCACATATTGACTTTGGGCATCTAAAATATCGATTTTCAGTATGTTTTTGGCCTGTATTTTGAAAATACTCTAACACGGAGTAGGCATGTACAGATCCCTTCTGGGACCCCTAAATATCAAATTTTTGGGTGTTTTGGACCTTAATTTGAGATATCGACCTTATTGGCACCCAAAATATCGATTTTTAGCATGTTTTTAGCCTATATTTTGATAATATTCTAGCAATGAGTAGGCATGTACAGATTGCTTCTGGGACCCCAAAATATCGAATTTTCGGGTGTTTTGAGACTGAATTTGAGATATAAACGGGTACAGAAGATACATGCATATATTGACTTTGGGCATCTAAAATATCGATTTTCAGCATGTTTTGGGCATGTATTTTGAAAATACTCTAACACGGAGTAGGCATGTACAGATCGCTTCTGGGACCCCAAAATATCGAATTTTCTGGTGTTTTGAGCCTGAATTTGAGATATAAACGGGTACTGAAGATCCATGCACATATCGACTTTTGGGCACCTAAAACATCGATTTTGAGCATGCTTTGGGCCTGTATTTTGTAAATACTCTATCACGGAGTAGGCATGTACAGATCGCTTCTGGGACCCCATAATACCGAATTTTCGGGTGTTTTGGGCCTGAATTTGAGATATCGCCTTTACGCACCTAAAATATCGATTTTTAGCATGTTTTGAGCCTATATTTTGAAAATATTCTAGCACTGAGTAGGCATGTACAGATTGCTTCTGGGACCCCAAAATATTGAATATTCGGGTGTTTTGAGCCTGAATTTGAGATATAAACGGGTACAGAAGATACAAGCACATATCGACTTTGGGCATCTAAAATATCGATTTTCAGCATGTTTTGGGTCTGTATTTTGAAAATACTCTAACACGGAGTAGGCATGTACAGATCGCTTCTGGGACCCCAAAATATCGAATTTTCGGGTGTTTTGAGCCTGAATTTGAGATATAAACGGGTACTGAAGATGCATGCACATATCGACTTTTGGGCACCTAAAACATCGATTTTTAGCATGTTTTGAGCCTATATTTTGAAAATATTCTAGCACCGAGTAGGCATGTACAGATTGCTTCTGGGACCCCAAAATATCGAATTTTCGGGTGTTTTGAGACTGAATTTGAGATATAAACGAGTACAGAAGATGCATGCACATATCGACTTTTGGGCACCTAAAATATCGATTTTGAGCATGTTTTGAGCCTATATTTTGAAAACATTCTAGCACATAGTAGGCATGTACAGATCGCTTCTGGGACACCAAAATATCGAATTTTCGGGTGTTTAGGGCCAGAATTTGAGATATAAACGGGTACAGAAGATGCATGCACATATCGACTTTTGGGCACCTAAAAGATCGATTTTCAGTATGTTTTTTGGCCTGTATTTTGAAAAAACTCTAACACGGAGTAGGCATGTACAGATCCCTTCTGGGACCCCTAAATATCGAATTTTCGGGTGTTTTGGGCCTTAATTTGAGATATCGACTTTTTGTCACCTAAAATATCGATTTTTAGCATGTTTTTAGCCTATATTTTGATAATATTCTAGCAATGAGTAGGCATGTACAGATTGCTTCTGGGACCCCAAAATATCGAATTTTCGGGTGTTTTGAGACTGAATTTGAGATATAAACGGGTACAGAAGATACATGCATATATTGACTTTGGGCATCTAAAATATCGATTTTCAGCATGTTTTGGGCATGTATTTTGAAAATACTCTAACACGGAGTAGGCATGTACAGATCGTTTCTGGGACCCCAAAATATCGAATTTTCTGGTGTTTTGAGCCTGAATTTGAGATATAAACGGGTACTGAAGATCCATGCACATATCGACTTTTGGGCACCTAAAACATCGATTTTGAGCATGCTTTGGGCCTGTATTTTGTAAATACTCTATCACGGAGTAGGCATGTACAGATCGCTTCTGGGACCCCATAATACCGAATTTTCGGGTGGTTTGGGCCTGAATTTGAGATATCGCCTTTACGCACCTAAAATATCGATTTTTAGCATGTTTTGAGCCTATATTTTGAAAATATTCTAGCACTGAGTAGGCATGTACAGATTGCTTCTGGGACCCCAAAATATTGAATATTCGGGTGTTTTGAGCCTGAATTTGAGATATAAACGGGTACAGAAGATACAAGCACATATCGACTTTGGGCATCTAAAATATCGATTTTCAGCATGTTTTGGGTCTGTATTTTGAAAATACTCTAACACGGAGTAGGCATGTACAGATCGCTTCTGGGACCCCAAAATATCGAATTTTCGGGTGTTTTGAGCCTGAATTTGAGATATAAACGGGTACTGAAGATGCATGCACATATCGACTTTTGGGCACCTAAAACATCGATTTTTAGCATGTTTTGAGCCTATATTTTGAAAATATTCTAGCACCGAGTAGGCATGTACAGATTGCTTCTGGGACCCCAAAATATCGAATTTTCGGGTGTTTTGAGACTGAATTTGAGATATAAACGAGTACAGAAGATGCATGCACATATCGACTTTTGGGCACCTAAAATATCGATTTTGAGCATGTTTTGAGCCTATATTTTGAAAACATTCTAGCACATAGTAGGCATGTACAGATCGCTTCTGGGACACCAAAATATCGAATTTTCGGGTGTTTAGGGCCAGAATTTGAGATATAAACGGGTACAGAAGATGCATGCACATATCGACTTTTGGGCACCTAAAAGATCGATTTTCAGTATGTTTTTTGGCCTGTATTTTGAAAATACTCTAACACGGAGTAGGCATGTACAGATCGCTTCTGGGACCCCAAAATATCGAATTTTCTGGTGTTTTGAGCCTGAATTTGAGATATAAACGGGTACTGAAGATGCATGCACATATCGACTTTTGGGCACCTAAAACATCGATTTTGAGCATGCTTTGGGCCTGTATTTTGTAAATACTTTATCACGAAGTAGGCATGTACAGATCGCTTCTGGGACCCCATAATACCGAATTTTCGGGTGTTTTGGGCCTGAATTTGAGATATCGCCTTTACGCACCTAAAATATCGATTTTTAGCATGTTTTGAGCCTATATTTTGAAAATATTCTAGCACTGAGTAGGCATGTACAGATTGCTTCTGGGACCCCAAAATATCGAATTTTCGGGTGTTTTGAGCCTGAATTTGAGATATAAACGGGTACTGAAGGTGCATGCACATATCGACTTTTTGGCACCTAAAACATCGATTTTGAGCATGTTTTGAGCCTATATTTTAAAAAAACATTCTAGCACATAGTAGGCATGTACAGATCGCTTCCAGGACCTCAAAATATCGAATTTTCGGGTGTTTAGGGCCAGAATTTGAGATATAAACGGGTACAGAAGATGCATGCACATATCCACTTTTGGGCACCTAAAAGATCGATTTTTATTATGTTTTTGGCCTGTATTTTGAAAATACTCTAACACGGAGTAGGCATGTACAGATCCCTTCTGGGACCCCTAAATATCGAATTTTCGGGTGTTTTGGTCCTTAATTTGAGATATCGACTTTTTGGAACCCAAAATATCGATTTCTAGCATGTTTTTAGCCTATATTTCGATAATATTCTAGCACTGAGTAGGCATGTACAGATTGCTTCTGGGACCCCAAAATATCGAATTTTCGGGTGTTTTGAGCGTGAATTTGAGATATAAACGGGTACAGAAGATACATGCACATATTGACTTTGGGCATCTAAAATATCGATTTTGAGCATGTTTTTAGCCTATATTTTGAAAATACTCTAACACGGAGTAGGCATGTACAGATCGCTTCTGGGACCCCAAAATATCGAATTTTCGGGTGTTTTGAGCCTGAATTTGAGATATAAACGGGTACTGAAGATGCATGCACATATCGACTTTTGGGCACCTAAAACATCGATTTTGAGCATGTTTTGGGCCTGTATTTTGTAAATACTCTATCACGGAGTAGGCATGTACAGATCGCTTCTGGGACCCCATAATACCGAATTTTCAGGTGTTTTGGGACTGAATTTGAGATATCGCATTTACGCACCTAAAATATCGATTTTTAGCATGTTTTGAGCCTATATTTTGAAAATATTCTAGCACTGAGTAGGCATGTACAGATTGCTTCTGGGACCCCAAAATATTGAATTTTCGGGTGTTTTGAGCCTGAATTTGAGATATAAACGGGTACAGAAGATACAAGCACATATTGACTTTGGGCATCTAAAATATCGATTTTCAGCCTGTTTTGGGCCTGTATTTTGAAAATACTCTAACACGGAGTAGGCATGTACAGATCGCTTCTGGGACCCCAAAATATCGAATTTTCGGGTGTTTTTAGCCTGAATTTGAGATATAAACGGGTACTGAAGATGCATGCACATATCGACTTTTAGGCACATAAAACATCGATTTTTAGCATGTTTTGAGCCTATATTTTGAAAATATTCTAGCGCTGAGTAGGCATGTACAGATCGCTTCTGGGACCATAAAATATCGTATTTTCGGGTGTTTTGAGCCTAAATTTGAGATATAAACGAGTACAGAACATGCATGCACATATCGACTTTTGGGCACCTAAAATATCGATTTTTAGCATGTTTTTAGCCTATATTTTGAAAATATTCTAGCACTGAGTAGGCATGTACAGATTGCTTCTGGGACCCCAAAATATTGAATTTTCGGGTGTTTTGAGCCTGAATTTGAGATATAAACGGGTACAGAAGATACATGCACATATTGACTTTGGGCATCTAAAATATCGATTTTCAGCATGTTTTGGGTCTGTATTTTGAAAATACTCTAACAAGGAGTAGGCATGTACAGATCGCTTCTGGGACCCTAAAATATCGAATTTTCGGGTGTTTTGAGCCTGAATTTGAGATATAAACGGGTACTGAAGATGCATGCACATATCGACTTTTAGGCACGTAAAACATCGATTTTGAGCATGTTTTGGGCCTGTATTTTGAAAATATTCTAACACGGAGTAAGCATGTACACATCACTTCTAGGACCACAAAATATCGAATTTTCGGGTGTTTTGGGCCTGAATTTGAGATATCGCCTTTACGCACCTAAAATATCGATTTTCAGCATGTTTTGAGCCTTTATTTTGAAAATATTCTAGCACTGAGTAGGCATGTACAGATCGCTTCTGGGACCCCTAAATATCGAATTTTTGGGTGTTTTGGGCCTTAATTTGAGATATCAACTTTTTGGCACCTAATATATCGATTTTTAGCATGTTTTTAGCATATATTTTGAAAATATTGTAGCACTGAGTAGGCATGTACAGATTGCTTCTGGGACCCCAAAATATCGAATTTGCGGGTGTTTTGAGCCTGAATTTAAGATATAAACGGGTACTGAAGGTGCATGCACATATCGACTTTTTGGCACCTAAAACATCGATTTTGAGCATGTTTTAAGCCTGTATTTTGAAAATACTCTAACACGGAGTAGGCATGTACAGATCGCTTCTGGGACCCTTAAATATCGAATTTTCGGATGTTTTGGGCCTTAATTTGAGATATCGACTTTTTGGCACCTAAAATATCGATTTTTAGCATATTTTTAGCCTATATTTTGAAAATATTCTAGCACTGAGTAGGCATGTACCGATCGCTTTTGGGACCCCAAAATATCGTATTTTCGGGTGTTTTGAGCCTGAATTTGAGATATAAACGAGTACAGAAGATGCATGCACATATCGACTTTTGGGCACCTAAAATATCGATTTTGAGCATGTTTTGAGCCTATATTTTGAAAACATTCTAGCACATAGTAGGCATGTACAGATCGCTTACAGGACCTCAAAATATCGAATTTTTGGGTGTTTAGGGCCAGAATTTGAGATATAAACGGGTACAGAATATGCATGCACATATCGACTTTTGGGCACCTAAAAGATCGATTTTCAGTATGTTTTTGGCCTGTATTTTGAAAATACTCTAACACGGAGTAGGCATGTACAGATCCCTTCTGGGACCCCTAAATATCGAATTTTCGGGTGTTTTGGGCCTTAATTTGAGATATCGACTTTTTGGCACCCAAAATATCGATTTTTAGCATGTTTTTAGCCTATATTTTGATAATATTCTAGCACTGAGTAGGCATGTACAGATTGCTTCTGGGACCCTAAAATATCGAATTTTCGGGTGTTTTGAGCGTGAATTTGAGATATAAACGGGTACAGAAGATACATGCACATATTGACTTTGGGCATCTAAAATATCGATTTTCAGCATGTTTTGGGCATATATTTTGAAAATACTCTAACACGGAGTATGCATGTACAGATCGCTTCTGGGACCCCAAAATATCGAATTTTCTGGTGTTTTGAGCCTGAATTTGAGATATAAACGGGTACTGAAGATGCATGCACAAATCGACTTTTGGGCACCTAAAACATCGATTTTGAGCATGTTTTGGGCTTGTATTTTGTAAATACTCTATCACGGAGTAGGCATGTACAGATCGCTTCTGGGACCCCATAATACCGAATTTTCGGGTGTTTTGGGCCTGAATTTGAGATATCGCCTTTACGCACCTAAAATATCGATTTTTAGCATGTTTTGAGCCTATATTTTGAAAAAATTCTAGCACTGAGTAGGCATGTACAGATTGCTTCTGGGACCCCAAAATATTGAATTTTCGGGTGTTTTGAGCCTGAATTTGAGATATAAACGGGTACAGAAGTTACATGCACATATTGACTTTGGGCATCTAAAATATCGATTTTCAGTATGTTTTTGGCCTGTATTTTGAAAATACTCTAACACGGAGTAGGCATGTACAGATCCCTTCTGGGACCCCTAAATATCAAATTTTTGGGTGTTTTGGACCTTAATTTGAGATATCGACCTTATTGGCACCCAAAATATCGATTTTTAGCATGTTTTTAGCCTATATTTTGATAATATTCTAGCAATGAGTAGGCATGTACAGATTGCTTCTGGGACCCCAAAATATCGAATTTTCGGGTGTCTTGAGCCTGAATTTGAGATATAAACGGGTACAGAAGATACATGCATATATTGACTTTGGGCATCTAAAATATCGATTTTCAGCATGTTTTGGGCATGTATTTTGAAAATACTCTAACACGGAGTAGGCATGTACAGATCGCTTCTGGGACCCCAAAATATCGAATTTTCTGGTGTTTTGAACCTGAATTTGAGATATAAACGGGTACTGAACATGCATGCACATATCGACTTTTGGGCACCTAAAACATCGATTTTGAGCATGCTTTGGGCCTGTATTTTGTAAATACTCTATCACGGAGTAGGCATGTACAGATCGCTTCTGGGACCCCATAATACCGAATTTTCGGGTGTTTTGGGCCTGAATTTGAGATATCGCCTTTACGCACCTAAAATATCGATTTTTAGCATGTTTTGAGCCTATATTTTGAAAATATTCTAGCACTGAGTAGGCATGTACAGATTGCTTCTGGGACCCCAAAATATTGAATATTCGGGTGTTTTGAGCCTGAATTTGAGATATAAACGGGTACAGAAGATACAAACACATATCGACTTTGGGCATCTAAAATATCGATTTTCAGCATGTTTTGGGTCTGTATTTTGAAAATACTCTAACACGGAGTAGGCATGTACAGATCGCATCTGGGACCCCATAATATCGAATTTTCGGGTGTTTTGAGCCTGAATATGAGATATAAACGGGTACTGAAGATGCATGCACATATCGACTTTTGGGCACCTAAAACATCGATTTTTAGCATGTTTTGAGCCTATATTTTGAAAATATTCTAGCACTGAGTAGGCATGTACAGATCGCTTCTGGGACCCCAAAATATCGAATTTTCGGGTGTTTTGAGCCTGAATTTGAGATATAAACGAGTACAGAAGATGCATGCACATATCGACTTTTGGGCACCTAAAATATCGATTTTGAGCATGTTTTGAGCCTATATTTTGAAAACATTCTAGCACATAGTAGGTATGTACAGATCGCTTCTGGGACAACAAAATATCGAATTTTCGGGTGTTTATGGCCAGAATTTGAGATATAAACGGGTACAGAAGATGCATGCACATATCGACTTTTGGGCACCTAAAAGATCGATTTTCAGTATGTTTTTGGCCTGTATTTTGAAAATACTCTAACACGGAGTAGGCATGTACAGATCCCTTCTGGGACCCCTAAATATCGAATTTTCGGGTGTTTTGGGCCTTAATTTGAGATATCGACTTTTTGTCACCTAAAATATCGATTTTTAGCATGTTTTTAGCCTATATTTTGATAATATTCTAGCACTGAGTAGGCATGTACAGATTGCTTCTGGGACCCCAAAATATCGATTTTTTGGGTGTTTTGAGCCTGAATTTGAGATATAAACGGGTACAGATGATACATGCACATATTGACTTTGGGCATCTAAAATATCGATTTTCAGTATGTTTTGGGTCTGTATTTTGAAAATACTCTAACACGGAGTAGGCATGTACAGATCGCTTCTGGGACCCCAAAATATCGAATTTTCGGGTTTTTTGAGCCTAAATTTGAGATATAAACGGGTACTGAAGATGCATGCACATATCGACTTTTGGTCACCTAAAACATCGATTTTGAGCATGTTTTGGGCCTGTATTTTGAAAATACTCTAACACGGAGTAGGCATGTACACATCACTTCTGGGACCCCAAAATATCGAATTTTCGGGTGTTTTGGGCCTGAATTTGAGATATCGCCTTTACGCACCTAAAATATCGATTTTTAGAATGTTTTGAGCCTATATTTTGAAAATATTCTAGCACTGAGTAGGCATGTACAGATTGCTTCTGGGACCCCAAAATATCGAATTTTCGGGTATTTTGAGCCTGAATTTGAGATATAAACGGGTACTGAAGGGCATGCACATATCGACTTTTTGGCACCTAAAACATCGATTTTGAGCATGTTTTGGGCCTGTATTTTGAAAATACTCTAACACGGAGTAGGCATGTACAGATCGCTTCTGGGACCACAAAATATCGAATTTTCGGATGTTTTGGGCCTTAATTTGAGATATCTACTTTTTGGCACCTAAAATATCGACTTTTAGCATGTTTTTAGCCTATATTTTGAAAATATTCTAGCACTGAGTAGGCATGTACAGATCGCTTGTGGGACCCCAAAATATCGAATTTTCGGGTGTTTTGAGCCTGAATTTGAGATATAAACGAGTACAGAAGATGCATGCACATATCGACTTTTGGGCACCTAAAAGATCGATTTTCAGTATGTTTTTGGCCTGTAATTTGAAAATACTCTAACACGGAGTAGGCATGTACAGATCCCATCTGGGACCCCTAAATATCGAATTTTCGGGTGTTTTGGGCCTTAATTTGAGATATCGACTTTTTGGCACCCAAAATATCGATTTTTAGCATGTTTTTAGCCTATATTTTGATAATATTCTAGCACTGAGTAGGCATGTACAGATTGCTTCTGGGACCCCAAAATATCGAATTTTCGGGTGTTTTGAGCGTGAATTTGAGATATAAACGGGTACAGAAGATACATGCACATATTGACTTTGGGCATCTAAAATATCGATTTTCAGCATGTTTTGGGCATATATTTTGAAAATACTCTAACACGGAGTAGGCATGTACAGATCGCTTCTAGGACCCCAAAATATCGAATTTTCGGATGTTTTGAGCCTGAATTTGAGATATAAACGGGTACTGAAGATGCATGCACATATCGACTTTTGGTCACCTAAAACATCGATTTTGAGCATGTTTTGGGCCTGTATTTTGTAAATACTCTAACACAGAGTAGGCATGTACACATCACTTCTGGGACCCCAAAATATCGAATTTTCGGGTGTTTTGGGCCTGAATTTGAGATATCGCCTTTACGCACCTAAAATATCGATTTTTAGCATGTTTTTAGCATATATTTTGAAAATATTCTAGCACTGAGTAGGCATGTACAGATTGCTTCTGGGACCCCAAAATATCGAATTTTCGGGTGTTTTGAGCCTGAATTTGAGATATAAACGGGTACTGAAGGTGCATGCACATATCGACTTTTTGGCACCTAAAACATCGATTTTGAGCATGTTTTGGGCCTGTTTTTTGAAAATACTCTAACACGGAGTAGGCATGCACAGATTGCTTCTGGGACCCCAAAATATCGAATTTTCGGATGTTTTGGGCCTTAATTTGAGATATCGACTTTTTGGCACCTAAAATATCGATTTTTAGCATGTTTTTAGCCTATATTTTGAAAATATTCTAGCACTGAGTAGGCATGTACAGATCGCTTGTGGGACCACAAAATATCGAATTTTCGGGTGTTTTGAGCCTGAATTTGAGATATAAACGAGTACAGAAGATGCATGCACATATCGACTTTTGGGCACCTAAAAGATCGATTTTCAGTATGTTTTTGGCCTGTATTTTGAAAATACTCTAACACGGAGTAGGCATGTACAGATCCCTTCTGGGACCCCTAAATATCGTATTTTCGGGTGTTTTGGGCCTTAATTTGAGATATCGACTTTTTGGCACCCAAAATATCGATATTTAGCATGTTTTTAGCCTATATTTTGATAATATTCTAGCACTGAGTAGGCATGTACAGATTGCTTCTGGGACCCCAAAATATCGAATTTTCGGGTGTTTTGAGCGTGAATTTGAGATATAAACGGGTACAGAAGATACATGCACATATTGACTTTGGGCATCTAAAATATCGATTTTCAGCATGTTTTGGGCATATATTTTGAAAATACTCTAACAGGGTATAGGCTTGTACAGATCGCTTCTGGGACCCCAAAATATCGAATTTTCTGGTGTTTTGAGCCTGAATTTGAGATATAAACGGGTACTGAAGATGCATGCACATATCGACTTTTGGGCACCTAAAACATCGATTTTGAGCATGTTTTGGGCCTGTATTTTGTAAATACTCTATCACGGAGTAGGCATGTATCAATCGCTTCTGGGACCCCATAATACCGAATTTTCAGGTGTTTTGGACCTGAATTTGAGATATCGCCTTTACGCACCTAAAATATCGATTTTTAGCATGTTTTGAGCCTATATTTTGAAAATATTCTAGCACTGAGTAGGCATGTACAGCTTGCTTCTGGGACCCCAAAATATTGAATTTTCGGGTGTTTTGAGCCTGAATTTGAGATATAAACGGGTACAGAAGATACAAGCACATATTGACTTTGGGCATCTAAAATATCGATTTTCAGCCTGTTTTGGGTCTGTATTTTGAAAATACTTTAACACGGAGTAGGCATGTACAGATCGCTTTTGGGACCCCAAAATATTGAATTTACGGGTGTTTAAGGCTAGAATTTGAGATATAAACGGATACAGAAGACGCATGCACATATCGACTTTTGGGCACCTAAAATATCGATTTTGAGCATGTTTTGAGCCTAAATTTTGAAAACATTCTAGCACTGAGTAGGCATGTACAGATCGCTTCTGGGACCCAAAAATATCGAATTTTCGGGTGTTTAGGGCCAGAATTTGAGATATAAACGGGTACAGAAGATGCATGCACATATCGACTTTTGGGCACCTAAAAGATCGATTTTCAGTATGTTTTTGGCCTGTATTTTGAAAATACTCTAATACGGAGTAGGCATGTACAGATCGCTTCTGGGACCCCCAAATATCGAACTTTCGGGTGTTTTAAGCCTGAATTTGAGATATAAACGGGTACTGAAGATGCATGCACATATCGACTTTTGGGCACCTAAAACATCGATTTTTAGCATGTTTTGAGCCTATATTTTGAAAATATTCTAGCACTGAGTAGGCATGTACAGATCGCTTCTGGGACCCCAAAATATCGAATTTTTGGGTTTTTTGAGCTTGAATTTGAGATATAAACGAGTACAGAAGATGCATGCACATATCGACTTTTGGGCACCTAAAATATCGATTTTGAGCATGTTTTGAGCCTATATTTTGAAAACATTCTAGCACATAGTAGGCATGTACATATCGTTTCTGGGACCCCAAAATATCGAATTTTCGGGTGTTTAGGGCCAGAATTTGAGATATAAACGGGTACAGAAGATGCATGCACATATCGACTTTTGGGCACAAAAAAGATCTATTTTAAGTATGTTTTAGGCCTGTATTTTGAAAATACTCTAACACGGAGTAGGCATGTACAGATCCCTTCTGGGACCCCTAAATATCGAATTTTTGGGTGTTTTGGGCCTTAATTTGAGATATCGACTTTTTGGCACCTAAAATATCGACTTTTAGCATGTTTTTTGCATATATTTTGAAAATATTCTAGCAATGAGTAGGCATGTACAGATTGCTTCTAGGACCCCAAAATATCGAATTTTCGGGTGTTTTGAGCCTGAATTTGAGATATAAACGGGTACTGAAGGTGCATGCACATATCGACTTTTTGGCACCTAAAACATCGATTTTGAGCATGTTTTGGGCCTGTATTTTGAAAATACTCTAACACGGAGTAGGCATGTACAGATCGCTTCTGGGACCCAAAAATATCGATTTTTCAGGTGTTTAGGGCCAGAATTTGAGATATCGCCTTAACGCACATAAAATATCGAGTTTTAGTATGTTTTGAGCCTATATTTTGAAAATATTCTAGCACTGAGTAGGCATGTACAGATTGCTTCTAAGACCCCAAAATATTGAATTTTCCGGTGTTTTGAGAGTGAATTTGAGATATAAACGGGTACAGAAGATACATGCACATATTGACTTTGGGCATCTAAAATATCGATTTTCAGCATGTTTTGGGCATGTATTTTGAAAATACTCTAACACGGAGAAGGTATGTACACATCGCTTCTGGGACCCCAAAATATCGAATTTTCGGGTGTTTTGGGTCTGAATTTGAGATATCGCCTTTACGCACCTAAAATATCGATTTTTAGCATGTTTTGAGCCTATATTTTGAAAATATTCTAGCTCTGAGTAGGCATGTACCGATCGCTTCTGGGACCCCTAACTATCGAATTTTCGGGTGTTTTAGGCCTTAATTTAAGATATCGACTTTTTGGCACCTAAAATATCGATTTTTAGCATGTTTTTAGCCTATATTTTGAAAATATTCTAGCACTGAGTAGGCATGTACAGATTGCTTCTAGGACCCCAAAATATTGAATTTACGGGTGTTTAAGGCCAGAATTTGAGATATAAACGGATACAGCAGATGCATGCACATATCGACTTTTGGGCACCTAAAATATCGATTTTGAGCATGTTTTGAGCCTATATTTTGAAAACATTCTAGCACTGAGTAGGCATGTACAGATCGCTTCTGGGACCCCCAAATATCGAACTTTCGGGTGTTTTAAGCCTGAATTTGAGATATAAACGGGTACAGAAGATGCATGCACATATCGACTTTTGGGCACCTAAAATATCGATTTTGAGCATGTTTTGAGCCTATATTTTGAAAACATTCTAGCACATAGTAGGCATGTACAGATCGCTTCTGGGACACCAAAATATCGAATTTTCGGGTGTTTAGGGCCAGAATTTGAGATAAAAAACGGGTACAGAAGATGCATGCACATATCGACTTTTGGGCACCTAAAAGATCGATTTTCAGTATGTTTTTGGCCTGTATTTTGAAAATACTCTAACACGGAGTAGGCATGTACAGATCCCTTCTGGGACCCCTAAATATCGAATTTTCGGGTGTTTTGGGCCTTAATTTGAGATATCGACTTTTTGTCACCTAAAATATCGATTTTTAGCATGTTTTTAGCCTATATTTTGATAATATTCTAGCACTGAGTAGGCATGTACAGATCGCTTGTGGGACCCCAAAATATCGAATTTTCGGGTGTTTTGAGCCTGAATTTGAGATATAAACGAGTACAGAAGATGCATGCACATATCGACTTTTGGGCACCTAAAAGATCGATTTTCAGTATGTTTTTGGCCTGTATTTTTAAAATACTCTAACACGGAGTAGGCATGTACAGATCCCATCTGGGACCCCTAAATATCGAATTTTCGGGTGTTTTGGGCCTTAATTTGAGATATCGACTTTTTGGCACCCAAAATATCGATTTTTAGCATGTTTTTACCCTATATTTTGATAATATTCTAGCACTGAGTAGGCATGTACAGATTGCTTCTGGGACCCCAAAATATCGAATTTTCGGGTGTTTTGAGCGTGAATTTGAGATATAAACGGGTACAGAAGATACATGCACATATTGACTTTGGGCATCTAAAATATCGATTTTTAGCATGTTTTGGGCATATATTTTGAAAATACTCTAACTGGGAGTAGGCATGTACAGATCGCTTCTGGGACCCAAAAATATCGAATTTTCTGGTGTTTTGAGCCTGAATTTGAGATATAAACGGGTACTGAAGATGCATGCACATATCGACTTTTGGGCACCTAAAACATCGATTTTCAGTATGTTTTGGGCCTGTATTTTGAAAATACTCTAACACGGAGTAGGCATGTACAGATCCCTTTTGGGACCCCTAAATATCGATTTTTCGGGTGTTTTGGGCCTTAATTTGAGATATCGACTTTTTGTCACCTAAAATATCGATTTTTAGCATGTTTTTAGCCTATATTTTGATAATATTCAAGCACTGAGTAGGCATGTACATATTGCTTCTGGGACCCAAAAATATCGAATTTTTGGGTGTTTTTAGCGTGAATTTGAGATATAAACGGGTACAGAAGATACATGCACATATTGACTTTGGGCATCTAAAATATCGATTTTCAGCATGTTTTGGGTCTGTATTTTGAAAATACTCTAACACGGAGTAGGCATGTACAGATCGCTTCTAGGACCCCAAAATATCGAATTTTCGGATGTTTTGAGCCTGAATTTGAGATATAAACGGGTACTGAAGATGCATGCACATATCGACTTTTGGTCACCTAAAACATCGATTTTGAGCATGTTTTGGGCCTGTATTTTGAAAATACTCTAACACAGAGTAGGCATGTACACATCACTTCTGGGACCCCAAAATATCGAATTTTCGGGTGTTTTGGGCCTGACTTTGAGATATCGCCTTTACGCACCTAAAATATCGATTTTTAGCATGTTTTGAGCCTATATTTTGAAAATATTCTAGCACTGAGTAGGCATGTACAGATTGCTTCTGGGACCCCAAAATATCGAATTTTCGGGTGTTTTGAGCCTGAATTTGAGATATAAACGGGTACTGAAGGTGCATGCACATATCGACTTTTTGGCACCTAAAACATCGATTTTGAGCATGTTTTGGGCCTGTTTTTTGAAAATACTCTAACACGGAGTAGGCATGCACAGATCGTTTCTGTTACCCCAAAATATCGAATTTTCGGATGTTTTGGGCCTTAATTTGAGATATCGACTTTTTGGCACCTAAAATATCGATTTTTAGCATGTTTTTAGCCTATATTTTGAAAATATTCTAGAACTGAGTAGGCATGTACAGATCGCTTGTGGGACCACAAAATATCGAATTTTCGGGTGTTTTGAGCCTGAATTTGAGATATAAACGAGTACAGAAGATGCATGCACATATCGACTTTTTGGCACCTAAAATATCGATTTTTAGCATGTTTTTAGCCTATATTTTGAAAATATTCTAGCACTGAGTAGGCATGTACAGATTGCTTCTGGGACCCCAAAATATCGAATTTTCGGGTGTTTTGAGCGTGAATTTGAGATATAAACGGGTACAGAAGATACATGCATATATTGACTTTGGGCATCTAAAATATCGATTTTCAGCATGTTTTGGGCATATATTTTGAAAATACTCTAACAGGGTATAGGCATGTACAGATCGCTTCTGGGACCCCAAAATATCGAATTTTCTGGTGTTTTGAGCCTGAATTTGAGATATAAACGGGTACTGAAGATGCATGCACATATCGACTTTTGGGCACCTAAAACATCGATTTTGAGCATGTTTTGGGCCTGTATTTTGTAAATACTCTATCACGGAGTAGGCATGTATCGATCGCTTCTGGGACCCCATAATACCGAATTTTCGGGTGTTTCGGACCTGAATTTGAGATATCGCCTTTACGCACCTAAAATATCGATTTTTAGCATGTTTTGAGCCTATATTTTGAAAATATTCTAGCACTGAGTAGGCATTTACAGCTTGCTTCTGGGACCCCAAAATATTGAATTTTCGGGTGTTTTGAGCCTGAATTTGAGATATAAACGGGTACAGAAGATACAAGCACATATTGACTTTGGGCATCTAAAATATCGATTTTCAGCCTGTTTTGGGTCTGTATTTTGAAAATACTTTAACACGGAGTAGGCATGTACAGATCGCTTTTGGGACCCCTAAATATTGAATTTACGGGTGTTTAAGGCTAGAATTTGAGATATAAACGGATACAGAAGATGCATGCACATATCGACTTTTGGGCACCTAAAATATCGATTTTGAGCATGTTTTGAGCCTAAATTTTGAAAACATTCTAGCACTGAGTAGGCATGTACAGATCGCTTCTGGGACCCCAAAATATCGAATTTTCGGGTGTTTTGAGCGTGAATTTGAGATATAAACGGGTACAGAAGATACATGCACATATTGACTTTGGGCATCTAAAATATCGATTTTTAGCATGTTTTGGGCATATATTTTGAAAATACTCTAACAGGGAGTAGGCATGTACAGATCGCTTCTGGGACCCAAAAATATCGAATTTTCTGGTGTTTTGAGCCTGAATTTGAGATATAAACGGGTACTGAAGATGCATGCACATATCGACTTTTGGGCACCTAAAACATCGATTTTCAGTATGTTTTGGGCCTGTATTTTGAAAATACTCTAACACGGAGTAGGCATGTACAGATCCCTTTTGGGACCCCTAAATATCGATTTTTCGGGTGTTTTGGGCCTTAATTTGAGATATCGACTTTTTGTCACCTAAAATATCGATTTTTAGCATGTTTTTTGCATATATTTTGAAAATATTCTAGCAATGAGTAGGCATGTACATATTGCTTCTGGGACCCAAAAATATCGATTTTTTGGGTGTTTTTAGCGTGAATTTGAGATATAAACGGGTACAGAAGATACATGCACATATTGACTTTGGGCATCTAAAATATCGATTTTCAGCATGTTTTGGGTCTGTATTTTGAAAATACTCTAACACGGAGTAGGCATGTACAGATCGCTTCTGGGACCCAAAAATATCGATTTTTCAGGTGTTTAGGGCCAGAATTTGAGATATTGCCTTAACGCACATAAAATATCGAGTTTTAGTATGTTTTGAGCCTATATTTTGAAAATATTCTAGCACTGAGTAGGCATGTACAGATTGCTTCTAAGACCCCAAAATATTGAATTTTCCGGTGTTTTGAGCCTGAATTTGAGATATAAACGGGTACAGAAGATACATGCACATATTGACTTTGGGCATCTAAAATATCGATTTTCAGCATGTTTTGGGCATGTATTTTGAAAATACTCTAACACGGAGAAGGTATGTACACATCGCTTCTGGGACCCCAAAATATCGAATTTTCGGGTGTTTTGGGTCTGAATTTGAGATATCGCCTTTACGCACCTAAAATATCGATTTTTAGCATGTTTTGAGCCTATATTTTGAAAATATTCTAGCTCTGAGTAGGCATGTACCGATCGCTTCTGGGACCCCTAACTATCGAATTTTCGGGTGTTTTAGGCCTTAATTTAAGATATAGACTTTTTGGCACCTAAAAGATCGATTATAGCATGTTTTTTGCATATATTTTGAAAATATTCTAGCAATGAGTAGGCATGTACAGATTGCTTCTGGGACCCCAAAATATCGAATTTTCGGGTGTTTTGAGCCTGAATTTGAGATATAAACGGGTACTGAAGGTGCATGCACATATCGACTTTTTGGCACCTAAAACATCGATTTTGAGCATGTTTTGGGCCTGTATTTTGAAAATACTCTAACACGGAGTAGGCATGTACAAATCGCTTCTGGTATCCAAAAATATCGATTTTTCAGGTGTTTAGGGCCAGAATTTGAGATATCGCCTTAACGCACATAAAATATCGAGTTTTAGTATGTTTTGAGCCTATATTTTGAAAATATTCTAGCACTGAGTAGGCATGTACAGATTGCTTCTAAGACCCCAAAATATTGAATTTTCCGGTGTTTTGAGCCTGAATTTGAGATATAAACGGATACAGAAGATACATGCACATATTGACTTTGGGCATCTAAAATATCGATTTTCAGCATGTTTTGGGCCCGTATTTTGAAAATACTCTAACACGGAGAAGGCATGTACACATCGCTTCTGGGACCCCAAAATATCGAATTTTCGGGTGTTTTGGGCCTGAATTTGAGATATCGCCTTTACGCACCTAAAATATCGATTTTTAGCATGTTTTGAGCCTATATTTTGAAAATATTCTAGCTCTGAGTAGGCATGTTCTGATCGCTTCTGGGACCCCTAACTATCGAATTTTCGGGTGTTTTAGGCCTTAATTTAAGATATAGACTTTTTGGCACCTAAAATATCGATTTTTAGCATGTTTTTAGCCTATATTTTGAAAATACTCTAACACGGAGAAGGCATGTACAGATTGCTTCTGGGACCCCAAAATATTGAATTTTCGGGTGTTTTGAGCCTGAATTTGAGATATCGCCTTTACGCACTTAAAATATCGATTTTTAGCATGTTTTGAGCCTATATTTTGAAAATATTCTAGCACTGAGTAGGCATGTACAGATCGCTTCTGGAACCCCAAAATTTCGAATTTTCGGGTGTTTAGGGCCAGAATTTGAGATATAAACGCGTACAGAAGATGCATGCACATATCGACTTTTGGGCACCTAAAAGATCGATTTTTAATATGTTTTTGGCCTGTATTTTGAAAATACTCTAACACGGAGTAGGCATGTACAGATCCCTTCTGGGACCCCCAAATATCGAATTTTCGGGTGTTTTGGGACTGAATTTGAGATATCGACTTTTTGACACTTAAAATATCGATTTTTAGCATGTTTTCAGCCTAAATTTTGATAATATTCTAGCACTGAGTAGGCATGTACAGATTGCTTCTGGGACCCCAAAATATTGAATTTTCGGGTGTTTTGAGCCTGAATTTGAGATATAAACGGGTACAGAAGATATATGCACATATTGACTTTGGGCATCTAAAATATCGATTTTCAACATGTTTTGGGCCTGTATTTTGAAAATACTCTAACACTGAGAAGGCATGTACACATCGCTTCTGGGACCCCAAAATATCGAATTTTCGGGTGTTTTGGGCCTGAATTTGAGATATCGCCTTTACGCACCTAAAATATCGATTTTTAGCATGTTTTGAGCCTATATTTTGAAAATATTCTAGCTCTGAGTAGGCATGTACCGATCGCTTCAGGGACCCCTAACTATCGAATTTTCGGGTGTTTTAGGCCTTAATTTAAGATATAGACTTTTTGGCACCTAAAAGATCGATTTTTAGCATGTTTTTAGCCTATATTTTGAAAATATTCTAGCTCTGAGTAGGCATGTACAGATTGCTTCTGGGACCCCAAAATATTGAATTTTCGGGTGTTTATGGCCAGAATTTGAGATATAAACGGGTACAGAACATGCATGCACATATCGACTTTTGGGCACCTAAAATATCGATTTTGAGCATGTTTTGAGCCTATATCTTGAAAACATTCTAGCACTGAGTAGGCATGTACAGATCGCTTGTGGGACCCAAAAATATCAAATTTTCGTGTGTTTAGGTCCAGAATTTGAGATATAAACGGGTACAGAAGATGCATGCACATATCGACTTTAGGGCACCTAAAATATCGATTTTGAGCATGTTTTGAGCCTATATTTTGAAAACATTCTAGCACATAGTAGTCATGTACATATCGTTTCTGGGACCCCAAAATATCGAATTTTCGGGTGTTTAGGGCCAGAATTTGAGATATAAACGGGTACAGAAGATGCATGCACATATCGACTTTTGGGCACCTAAAAGATCTATTTTCAGTATGTTTTAGGGCTGTATTTTAAAAATACTCTAACACGGAGTAGGCATGTACAGATCCCTTCTGGGACCCCTAAATATCGAATTTTTGGGTGTTTTGGGCCTTAATTTGAGATATCGACTTTTTGGCACCTAAAATATCGACTTTTAGCATGTTTTTTGCATATATTTTGAAAATATTCTAGCAATGAGTAGGCATGTACAGATTGCTTCTGGGACCCCAAAATATCGAATTTTCGGGTGTTTTGAGCCTGAATTTGAGATATAAACGGGTACTGAAGGTGCATGCATATATCGACTTTTTGGCACCTAAAACATCGATTTTGAGCATGTTTTGGGCCTGTATTTTGAAAATACTCTAACACGGAGTAGGCATGTACAAATCGCTTCTGGGACCCAAAAATATCGATTTTTCAGGTGTTTAGGGCCAGAATTTGAGATATCGCCTTAACGCACATAAAATATCGAGTTTTAGTATGTTTTGAGCCTATATTTTGAAAATATTCTAGCACTGAGTAGGCATGTACAGATTGCTTCTAAGACCCCAAAATATTGAATTTTCCGGTGTTTTGAGCCTTAATTTGAGATATAAACGGGTACAGAAGATACATGCACATAATGACTTTGGGCATCTAAAATATCGATTTTCAGCATGTTTTGGGCCTGTATTTTGAAAATACTCTAACACGGAGAAGGCATGTACACATCGCTTCTGGGACCCCAAAATATCGAATTTTCGGGTGTTTTGGGACTGAATTTGAGATATCGACTTTTTGACACCTAAAATATCGATTTTTAGCATGTTTTTAGCCTATATTTTGAAAATATTCTAGCACTGAGTAGGCATGTACAGATTGCTTCTGGGACCCCAAAATATTGATTTTTCGGGTGTTTTGAGCCTGAATTTGAGATATCGCCTTTACGCACCTAAAATATCGATTTTTAGCATGTTTTGAGCCTATATTTTGAAAATATTCTAGCACTGAGTAGGCATGTACAGATCGCTTCTGGTACCCCAAAATATCGAATTTTCAGGTGTTTTGAGCCTGAATTTGAGATATAAACGAGTACAGAAGATGCATGCACATATCGACTTTTGGGCACCTAAAATATCGATTTTGAGCATGTTTTGAGCCTAAATTTTGAAAACATTCCAACACTGAGTAGGCATGTACAGATCGCTTCTTGAACCCCAAAATTTCAAATTTTCGGGTGTTTATGGCCAGAATTTGAGATATAAACGCGTACAGAAGATGCATGCACATATCGACTTTTGGGCACCTATAAGATCGATTTTTAATATGTTTTTGGCCTGTATTTTGAAAATACTCTAACACGGAGTAGGCATGTACAGATCCCTTCTGGGACCCCCAAATATCGAATTTTCGGGTGTTTTGGGACTGAATTTGAGATATCGACTTTTTGGCACCTAAAATATCGATTTTTAGCATGTTTTTAGCCTAAATTTTGATAATATTCTAGCACTGAGTAGGCATGTACAGATTGCTTCTGGGACCCCAAAATATTGAATTTTCGGGTGTTTTGAGCCTGAATTTGAGATATAAACGGGTACAGAAGATATATGCACATATTGACTTTGGGCATCTAAAATATCGATTTTCAACATGTTTTGGGCCTGTATTTAGAAAATACTCTAACACGGAGAAGGCATGTACACATCGCTTCTGGGACCCCAAAATATCGAATTTTCGGGTGTTTTGGGCCTGAATTTGAGATATCGCCTTTACGCACCTAAAATATCGATTTTTAGCATGTTTTGAGCCTATATTTTGAAAATATTCTAGCTCTGAGTAGGCATGTACTGATCGCTTCTGGGACCCCTAACTATCGAATTTTCGGGTGTTTTAAGCCTTAATTTAAGATATAGACTTTTTGGCACTTAAAATATCGATTTTTAGCATGTTTATAGCCTATATTTTGAAAATATTCTAGCACTGAGTAGGCATGTACAGATTGCTTCTGGGACCCCAAAATATTGAATTTTCGGGTGTTTAGGGCAAGAATTTGAGATATAAACGGGTACAGAACATGCATGCACATATCGACTTTTGGGCAACTAAAATATCGATTTTGAGCATGTTTTGAGCCTATATTTTGAAAACATTCTAGCACTGAGTAGGCATGTACAGATCGCTTGTGGGACCCAAAAATATCGAATTTTCGGGTGTTTAGGTCCAGAATTTGAGATATAAACGGGTACAGAAGATGCATGCACATATCGACTTTTGGGCACCTAAAATATCGATTTGGAGCATGTTTTGAGCCTATATTTTGAAAACATTCTAGCACTGAGTAGGCATGTACAGATCGCTTCTGGGACCCCAAAATATCGATTTTTCGGGTGTTTAGGGCCAGAATTTGAGATATAAACGGGTACAGAAGATGCATGCGCATATCGTCTTTTGGGCACCTAAAAGATCGATTTTCAGTATGTTTTTGGCCTGTATTTTGAAAATACTCTAACAAGGAGTAGGCATGTACAGATCCCTTCTGGGACCCCCAAATATCGAATTTTCGGGTGTTTTGGAACTGAATTTGAGATATCGACTTTTTGACACCTAAAATATCGATTTTTAGCATGTTTTTAGCCTATATTTTGAAAATATTCTAGCACTGAGTAGGCATGTACAGATTGCTTCTGGGACCCCAAAATATTGAATTTCCGGGTGTTTTGAGCCTGAATTTGAGATATAAACGAGTACAGAAGATGCATGCACATATCGACTTTTGGGCACCTAAAATATCGATTTTGAGCATGTTTTGAGCCTAAATTTTGAAAACATTCCAATACTGAGTAGGCATGTACAGATCGCTTCTGGAACCCCAAAATTTCGAATTTTCAGGTGTTTATGGAGAGAATTTGAGATATAAACGCGTACAGAAGATGCATGCACATATCGACTTTTGGGCACCTAAAAGGTCGATTTTTAATATGTTTTTGGCCTGTATTTTGAAAATACTCTAACACGGAGTAGGCATGTACAGATCCCTTCTGGGACCCCCAAATATCGAATTTTCGGGTGTTTTGGGACTGAATTTGAGATATCGACTTTCTGACACCTAAAATATCGATTTTTAGCATGTTTTCAGCCTAAATTTTGATAATATTCTAGCACTGAGTAGGCATGTACAGATTGCTTCTGGGACCCCAAAATATTGAATTTTCGGGAATTTGAGCCTGAATTTGAGATATAAACGGGTACAGAAGATATATGCACATATTGACTTTGGGTATCTAAAATATCGATTTTCAACATGTTTTGGGCCTGTATTTTGAAAATACTCTAACACGGAGAAGGCATGTACACATCGCTTTTGGGACCCCAAAATATCGAATTTTCGGGTGTTTTGGGCCTGAATTTGAGATATCGCCTTTACGCACCTATAATATCGATTTTTAGCATGTTTTGAGCCTATATTTTGAAAATATTCTAGCTCTGAGTAGGCATGTACCGATTGCTTCTGGGACCCATAACTATCGAATTTTCGGGTGTTTTAGGCCTTAATTTAAGATATAGACTTTTTGGCACCTAAAAGATCGATTTTTAGCATGTTTTTAGCCTATATTTAGAAAATATTCTAGCACTGAGTAGGCATGTACAGATTGCTTCTGGGACCCCAAACGATTGAATTTTCGGGTGTTTAGGGCCAGAATTTGAGATATAAACGGGTACAGAACATGCATGCACATATCGACTTTTGGGCACCTAAAATATCGATTTTGATCATGTTTTGAGCCTATATTTTGAAAACATTCTAGCACATAGTAGGCATGTACATATCGTTTCTGGGACCCCAAAATATCGAATTTTCGGGTGTTTAGGGCCAGAATTTGAGATATAAACGGGTACAGAAGATGCATGCACATATCGACTTTTGGGCACCTAAAAGATCTATTTTCAGTATGTTTTAGGGCTGTATTTTGAAAATACTCTAACACGGAGTAGGCATGTACAGATCCCTTCTTGGACCCCTAAATATCGAATTTTTGGGTGTTTTGGGCCTTAATTTGAGATATCGACTTTTTGGCACCTAAAATATCGACTTTTAGCATGTTTTTTGCATATATTTTGAAAATATTCTAGCAATGAGTAGGCATGTACAGATTGCTTCTGGGACCCCAAAATATCGAATTTTCGGGTGTTTTGAGCCTGAATTTGAGATATAAACGGGTACTGAAGGTGCATGCACATATCGACTTTTTGGCACCTAAAACATCGATTTTGAGCATGTTTTGGGCCTGTATTTTGAAAATACTCTAACACGGAGTAGGCATGTACAAATCGCTTCTGGGACCCAAAAATATCGATTTTTCAGGTGTTTAGGGCCAGAATTTGAGATATCGCCTTAACGCACATAAAATATCGAGTTTTAGTATGTTTTGAGCCTATATTTTGAAAATATTCTAGCACTGAGTAGGCATGTACAGATTGCTTCTAAGACCCCAAAATATTGAATTTTCCGGTGTTTTGAGCCTGAATTTGAGACATAAACGGGTACAGAAGATACATGCACATATTGACTTTGGGCATCTAAAATATCGATTTTCAGCATGTTTTGGGCCTGTATTTTGAAAATACTCTAACACGGAGAAGGCATGTACACATAGCTTCTGGGACCCCAAAATATCGAATTTTCGGGTGTATTGGGCCTGAATTTGAGATATCGCCTTTACGCACCTAAAATATCGATTTTTAGCATGTTTTGAGCCTATATTTTGAAAATATTCTAGCTCTGAGTAGGCATGTACTGATCGCTTCTGGGACCCCTAACTATCGAATTTTCGGGTGTTTTAGGCCTTAATTTAAGATATAGACTTTTTGGCACCTAAAATATCGATTTTTAGCATGTTTTTAGCCTATATTTTGAAAATATTCTAGCACTGAGTAGGCATGTACAGATTGCTTCTGGGACCCCAAAATATTGAATTTTCGGGTGTTTAGGGCCAGAATTTGAGATATAAACGGGTTCAGAACATGCATGCACATATCGACTTTTGGGCACCTAAAATATCGATTTTGAGCATGTTTTGAGCCTATATTTTGAAAACATTCTAGCACTGAGTAGGCATGTACAGATCGCTTCTGGGACCCAAAAATATCGAATTTTCGGGTATTTAGGTCCAGAATTTGAGATATAAACGGGTACAGAAGATGCATGCACATATCGACTTTTGGGCACCTAAAATATCGATTTGGAGCATGTTTTGAGCCTATATTTTGAAAACATTCTAGCACTGAGTAGGCATGTACAGATCGCTTCTGGGATCCCAAAATATCGATTTTTCGGGTGTTTAGGGCCAGAATTTGAGATATAAACGGGTACAGAAGATGCATGCGCATATCGTCTTTTGGGCACCTAAAAGATCGATTTTCAGTATGTTTTTGGCTTGTATTTTGAAAATACTCTAACAAGGAGTAGGCATGTACAGATCCCTTCTGGGACCCCCAAATATCGAATTTTCGGGTGTTTTGGGACTGAATTTGAGATATCGACTTTTTGACACCTAAAATATCGATTTTTAGCATGTTTTTAGCCTATATTTTGAAAATATTCTAGCACTGAGTAGGCATGTACAGATTGCTTCTGGGACCCCAAAATATTGAATTTTCGGGTGTTTTGAGCCTGAATTTGAGATATAAACGAGTACAGAAGATGCATGCACATATCGACTTTTGGGCACCTAAAAGATCGATTTTCAGTATGTTTTTGGCCTGTATTTTTAAAATACTCTAACACGGAGTAGGCATGTACAGATCCCATCTGGGACCCCTAAATATCGAATTTTCGGGTGTTTTGGGCCTTAATTTGAGATATCGACTTTTTGGCACCCAAAATATCGATTTTTAGCATGTTTTTAGCCTATATTTTGATAATATTCTAGCACTGAGTAGGCATGTACAGATTGCTTCTGGGACCCCAAAATATCGAATTTTCGGGTGTTTTGAGCGTGAATTTGAGATATAAACGGGTACAGAAGATACATGCACATATTGACTTTGGGCATCTAAAATATCGATTTTTAGCATGTTTTGGGCATATATTTTGAAAATACTCTAACTGGGAGTAGGCATGTACAGATCGCTTCTGGGACCCAAAAATATCGAATTTTCTGGTGTTTTGAGCCTGAATTTGAGATATAAACGGGTACTGAAGATGCATGCACATATCGACTTTTGGGCACCTAAAACATCGATTTTCAGTATGTTTTGGGCCTGTATTTTGAAAATACTCTAACACGGAGTAGGCATGTACAGATCCCTTTTGGGACCCCTAAATATCGATTTTTCGGGTGTTTTGGGCCTTAATTTGAGATATCGACTTTTTGTCACCTAAAATATCGATTTTTAGCATGTTTTTAGCCTATATTTTGATAATATTCAAGCACTGAGTAGGCATGTACATATTGCTTCTGGGACCCAAAAATATCGAATTTTTGGGTGTTTTTAGCGTGAATTTGAGATATAAACGGGTACAGAAGATACATGCACATATCGACTTTTGGGCACCTAAAAGATCGATTTTCAGTATGTTTTTGGCCTGTATTTTTAAAATACTCTAACACGGAGTAGGCATGTACAGATCCCATCTGGGACCCCTAAATATCGAATTTTCGGGTGTTTTGGGCCTTAATTTGAGATATCGACTTTTTGGCACCCAAAATATCGATTTTTAGCATGTTTTTAGCCTATATTTTGATAATATTCTAGCACTGAGTAGGCATGTACAGATTGCTTCTGGGACCCCAAAATATCGAATTTTCGGGTGTTTTGAGCGTGAATTTGAGATATAAACGGGTACAGAAGATACATGCACATATTGACTTTGGGCATCTAAAATATCGATTTTTAGCATGTTTTGGGCATATATTTTGAAAATACTCTAACTGGGAGTAGGCATGTACAGATCGCTTCTGGGACCCAAAAATATCGAATTTTCTGGTGTTTTGAGCCTGAATTTGAGATATAAACGGGTACTGAAGATGCATGCACATATCGACTTTTGGGCACCTAAAACATCGATTTTCAGTATGTTTTGGGCCTGTATTTTGAAAATACTCTAACACGGAGTAGGCATGTACAGATCCCTTTTGGGACCCCTAAATATCGATTTTTCGGGTGTTTTGGGCCTTAATTTGAGATATCGACTTTTTGTCACCTAAAATATCGATTTTTAGCATGTTTTTAGCCTATATTTTGATAATATTCAAGCACTGAGTAGGCATGTACATATTGCTTCTGGGACCCAAAAATATCGAATTTTTGGGTGTTTTTAGCGTGAATTTGAGATATAAACGGGTACAGAAGATACATGCACATATTGACTTTGGGCATCTAAAATATCGATTTTCAGCATGTTTTGGTTCTGTATTTTGAAAATACTCTAACACGGAGTAGGCATGTACAGATCGCTTCTAGGACCCCAAAATATCGAATTTTCGGATGTTTTGAGCCTGAATTTGAGATATAAACGGGTACTGAAGATGCATGCACATATCGACTTTTGGTCACCTAAAACATCGATTTTGAGCATGTTTTGGGCCTGTATTTTGAAAATACTCTAACACAGAGTAGGCATGTACACATCACTTCTGGGACCCAAAAATATCGAATTTTTGGGTGTTTTTAGCGTGAATTTGAGATATAAACGGGTACAGAAGATACATGCACATATCGACTTTTGGGCACCTAAAAGATCGATTTTCAGTATGTTTTTGGCCTGTATTTTGAAAATATTCTAGCACTGAGTAGGCATGTACAGATTGCTTCTGGGACCCCAAAATATCGAATTTTCGGGTGTTTTGAGCCTGAATTTGAGATATAAACGGGTACTGAAGGTGCATGCACATATCGACTTTTTGGCACCTAAAACATCGATTTTGAGCATGTTTTGGGCCTGTTTTTTGAAAATACTCTAACACGGAGTAGGCATGCACAGATCGTTTCTGTTACCCCAAAATATCGAATTTTCGGATGTTTTGGGCCTTAATTTGAGATATCGACTTTTTGGCACCTAAAATATCGATTTTTAGCATGTTTTTAGCCTATATTTTGAAAATATTCTAGAACTGAGTAGGCATGTACAGATCGCTTGTGGGACCACAAAATATCGAATTTTCGGGTGTTTTGAGCCTGAATTTGAGATATAAACGAGTACAGAAGATGCATGCACATATCGACTTTTTGGCACCTAAAATATCGATTTTTAGCATGTTTTTAGCCTATATTTTGAAAATATTCTAGCACTGAGTAGGCATGTACAGATTGCTTCTGGGACCCCAAAATATCGAATTTTCGGGTGTTTTGAGCGTGAATTTGAGATATAAACGGGTACAGAAGATACATGCATATATTGACTTTGGGCATCTAAAATATCGATTTTCAGCATGTTTTGGGCATATATTTTGAAAATACTCTAACAGGGTATAGGCATGTACAGATCGCTTCTGGGACCGCAAAATATCGAATTTTCTGGTGTTTTGAGCCTGAATTTGAGATATAAACGGGTACTGAAGATGCATGCACATATCGACTTTTGGGCACCTAAAACATCGATTTTGAGCATGTTTTGGGCCTGTATTTTGTAAATACTCTATCACGGAGTAGGCATGTATCGATCGCTTCTGGGACCCCATAATACCGAATTTTCGGGTGTTTCGGACCTGAATTTGAGATATCGCCTTTACGCACCTAAAATATCGATTTTTAGCATGTTTTGAGCCTATATTTTGAAAATATTCTAGCACTGAGTAGGCATTTACAGCTTGCTTCTGGGACCCCAAAATATTGAATTTTCGGGTGTTTTGAGCCTGAATTTGAGATATAAACGGGTACAGAAGATACAAGCACATATTGACTTTGGGCATCTAAAATATCGATTTTCAGCCTGTTTTGGGTCTGTATTTTGAAAATACTTTAACACGGAGTAGGCATGTACAGATCGCTTTTGGGACCCCTAAATATTGAATTTACGGGTGTTTAAGGCTAGAATTTGAGATATAAACGGATACAGAAGATGCATGCACATATCGACTTTTGGGCACCTAAAATATCGATTTTGAGCATGTTTTGAGCCTAAATTTTGAAAACATTCTAGCACTGAGTAGGCATGTACAGATCGCTTCTGGGACCCCAAAATATCGAATTTTCGGGTGTTTTGAGCGTGAATTTGAGATATAAACGGGTACAGAAGATACATGCACATATTGACTTTGGGCATCTAAAATATCGATTTTTAGCATGTTTTGGGCATATATTTTGAAAATACTCTAACAGGGAGTAGGCATGTACAGATCGCTTCTGGGACCCAAAAATATCGAATTTTCTGGTGTTTTGAGCCTGAATTTGAGATATAAACGGGTACTGAAGATGCATGCACATATCGACTTTTGGGCACCTAAAACATCGATTTTCAGTATGTTTTGGGCCTGTATTTTGAAAATACTCTAACACGGAGTAGGCATGTACAGATCCCTTTTGGGACCCCTAAATATCGATTTTTCGGGTGTTTTGGGCCTTAATTTGAGATATCGACTTTTTGTCACCTAAAATATCGATTTTTAGCATGTTTTTTGCATATATTTTGAAAATATTCTAGCAATGAGTAGGCATGTACATATTGCTTCTGGGACCCAAAAATATCGATTTTTTGGGTGTTTTTAGCGTGAATTTGAGATATAAACGGGTACAGAAGATACATGCACATATTGACTTTGGGCATCTAAAATATCGATTTTCAGCATGTTTTGGGTCTGTATTTTGAAAATACTCTAACACGGAGTAGGCATGTACAGATCGCTTCTGGGACCCAAAAATATCGATTTTTCAGGTGTTTAGGGCCAGAATTTGAGATATTGCCTTAACGCACATAAAATATCGAGTTTTAGTATGTTTTGAGCCTATATTTTGAAAATATTCTAGCACTGAGTAGGCATGTACAGATTGCTTCTAAGACCCCAAAATATTGAATTTTCCGGTGTTTTGAGCCTGAATTTGAGATATAAACGGGTACAGAAGATACATGCACATATTGACTTTGGGCATCTAAAATATCGATTTTCAGCATGTTTTGGGCATGTATTTTGAAAATACTCTAACACGGAGAAGGTATGTACACATCGCTTCTGGGACCCCAAAATATCGAATTTTCGGGTGTTTTGGGTCTGAATTTGAGATATCGCCTTTACGCACCTAAAATATCGATTTTTAGCATGTTTTGAGCCTATATTTTGAAAATATTCTAGCTCTGAGTAGGCATGTACCGATCGCTTCTGGGACCCCTAACTATCGAATTTTCGGGTGTTTTAGGCCTTAATTTAAGATATAGACTTTTTGGCACCTAAAAGATCGATTATAGCATGTTTTTTGCATATATTTTGAAAATATTCTAGCAATGAGTAGGCATGTACAGATTGCTTCTGGGACCCCAAAATATCGAATTTTCGGGTGTTTTGAGCCTGAATTTGAGATATAAACGGGTACTGAAGGTGCATGCACATATCGACTTTTTGGCACCTAAAACATCGATTTTGAGCATGTTTTGGGCCTGTATTTTGAAAATACTCTAACACGGAGTAGGCATGTACAAATCGCTTCTGGTATCCAAAAATATCGATTTTTCAGGTGTTTAGGGCCAGAATTTGAGATATCGCCTTAACGCACATAAAATATCGAGTTTTAGTATGTTTTGAGCCTATATTTTGAAAATATTCTAGCACTGAGTAGGCATGTACAGATTGCTTCTAAGACCCCAAAATATTGAATTTTCCGGTGTTTTGAGCCTGAATTTGAGATATAAACGGATACAGAAGATACATGCACATATTGACTTTGGGCATCTAAAATATCGATTTTCAGCATGTTTTGGGCCCGTATTTTGAAAATACTCTAACACGGAGAAGGCATGTACACATCGCTTCTGGGACCCCAAAATATCGAATTTTCGGGTGTTTTGGGCCTGAATTTGAGATATCGCCTTTACGCACCTAAAATATCGATTTTTAGCATGTTTTGAGCCTATATTTTGAAAATATTCTAGCTCTGAGTAGGCATGTTCTGATCGCTTCTGGGACCCCTAACTATCGAATTTTCGGGTGTTTTAGGCCTTAATTTAAGATATAGACTTTTTGGCACCTAAAATATCGATTTTTAGCATGTTTTTAGCCTATATTTTGAAAATACTCTAACACGGAGAAGGCATGTACAGATTGCTTCTGGGACCCCAAAATATTGAATTTTCGGGTGTTTTGAGCCTGAATTTGAGATATCGCCTTTACGCACTTAAAATATCGATTTTTAGCATGTTTTGAGCCTATATTTTGAAAATATTCTAGCACTGAGTAGGCATGTACAGATCGCTTCTGGAACCCCAAAATTTCGAATTTTCGGGTGTTTAGGGCCAGAATTTGAGATATAAACGCGTACAGAAGATGCATGCACATATCGACTTTTGGGCACCTAAAAGATCGATTTTTAATATGTTTTTGGCCTGTATTTTGAAAATACTCTAACACGGAGTAGGCATGTACAGATCCCTTCTGGGACCCCCAAATATCGAATTTTCGGGTGTTTTGGGACTGAATTTGAGATATCGACTTTTTGACACTTATAATATCGATTTTTAGCATGTTTTCAGCCTAAATTTTGATAATATTCTAGCACTGAGTAGGCATGTACAGATTGCTTCTGGGACCCCAAAATATTGAATTTTCGGGTGTTTTGAGCCTGAATTTGAGATATAAACGGGTACAGAAGATATATGCACATATTGACTTTGGGCATCTAAAATATCGATTTTCAACATGTTTTGGGCCTGTATTTTGAAAATACTCTAACACGGAGAAGGCATGTACACATCGCTTCTGGGACCCCAAAATATCGAATTTTCGGGTGTTTTGGGCCTGAATTTGAGATATCGCCTTTACGCACCTAAAATATCGATTTTTAGCATGTTTTGAGCCTATATTTTGAAAATATTCTAGCTCTGAGTAGGCATGTACCGATCGCTTCAGGGACCCCTAACTATCGAATTTTCGGGTGTTTTAGGCCTTAATTTAAGATATAGACTTTTTGGCACCTAAAAGATCGATTTTTAGCATGTTTTTAGCCTATATTTTGAAAATATTCTAGCTCTGAGTAGGCATGTACAAATTGCTTCTGGGACCCCAAAATATTGAATTTTCGGGTGTTTATGGCCAGAATTTGAGATATAAACGGGTACAGAACATGCATGCACATATCGACTTTAGGGCACCTAAAATATCGATTTTGAGCATGTTTTGAGCCTATATTTTGAAAACATTCTAGCACATAGTAGTCATGTACATATCGTTTCTGGGACCCCAAAATATCGAATTTTCGGGTGTTTAGGGCCAGAATTTGAGATATAAACGGGTACAGAAGATGCATGCACATATCGACTTTTGGGCACCTAAAAGATCTATTTTCAGTATGTTTTAGGGCTGTATTTTAAAAATACTCTAACACGGAGTAGGCATGTACAGATCCCTTCTGGGACCCCTAAATATCGAATTTTTGGGTGTTTTGGGCCTTAATTTGAGATATCGACTTTTTGGCACCTAAAATATCGACTTTTAGCATGTTTTTTGCATATATTTTGAAAATATTCTAGCAATGAGTAGGCATGTACAGATTGCTTCTGGGACCCCAAAATATCGAATTTTCGGGTGTTTTGAGCCTGAATTTGAGATATAAACGGGTACTGAAGGTGCATGCATATATCGACTTTTTGGCACCTAAAACATCGATTTTGAGCATGTTTTGGGCCTGTATTTTGAAAATACTCTAACACGGAGTAGGCATGTACAAATCGCTTCTGGGACCCAAAAATATCGATTTTTCAGGTGTTTAGGGCCAGAATTTGAGATATCGCCTTAACGCACATAAAATATCGAGTTTTAGTATGTTTTGAGCCTATATTTTGAAAATATTCTAGCACTGAGTAGGCATGTACAGATTGCTTCTAAGACCCCAAAATATTGAATTTTCCGGTGTTTTGAGCCTTAATTTGAGATATAAACGGGTACAGAAGATACATGCACATAATGACTTTGGGCATCTAAAATATCGATTTTCAGCATGTTTTGGGCCTGTATTTTGAAAATACTCTAACACGGAGAAGGCATGTACACATCGCTTCTGGGACCCCAAAATATCGAATTTTCGGGTGTTTTGGGACTGAATTTGAGATATCGACTTTTTGACACCTAAAATATCGATTTTTAGCATGTTTTTAGCCTATATTTTGAAAATATTCTAGCACTGAGTAGGCATGTACAGATTGCTTCTGGGACCCCAAAATATTGATTTTTCGGGTGTTTTGAGCCTGAATTTGAGATATCGCCTTTACGCACCTAAAATATCGATTTTTAGCATGTTTTGAGCCTATATTTTGAAAATATTCTAGCACTGAGTAGGCATGTACAGATCGCTTCTGGTACCCCAAAATATCGAATTTTCAGGTGTTTTGAGCCTGAATTTGAGATATAAACGAGTACAGAAGATGCATGCACATATCGACTTTTGGGCACCTAAAATATCGATTTTGAGCATGTTTTGAGCCTAAATTTTGAAAACATTCCAACACTGAGTAGGCATGTACAGATCGCTTCTGGAACCCCAAAATTTCAAATTTTCGGGTGTTTATGGCCAGAATTTGAGATATAAACGCGTACAGAAGATGCATGCACATATCGACTTTTGGGCACCTATAAGATCGATTTTTAATATGTTTTTGGCCTGTATTTTGAAAATACTCTAACACGGAGTAGGCATGTACAGATCCCTTCTGGGACCCCCAAATATCGAATTTTCGGGTGTTTTGGGACTGAATTTGAGATATCGACTTTTTGGCACCTAAAATATCGATTTTTAGCATGTTTTTAGCCTAAATTTTGATAATATTCTAGCACTGAGTAGGCATGTACAGATTGCTTCTGGGACCCCAAAATATTGAATTTTCGGGTGTTTTGAGCCTGAATTTGAGATATAAACGGGTACAGAAGATATATGCACATATTGACTTTGGGCATCTAAAATATCGATTTTCAACATGTTTTGGGCCTGTATTTAGAAAATACTCTAACACGGAGAAGGCATGTACACATCGCTTCTGGGACCCCAAAATATCGAATTTTCGGGTGTTTTGGGCCTGAATTTGAGATATCGCCTTTACGCACCTAAAATATCGATTTTTAGCATGTTTTGAGCCTATATTTTGAAAATATTCTAGCTCTGAGTAGGCATGTACTGATCGCTTCTGGGACCCCTAACTATCGAATTTTCGGGTGTTTTAAGCCTTAATTTAAGATATAGACTTTTTGGCACTTAAAATATCGATTTTTAGCATGTTTATAGCCTATATTTTGAAAATATTCTAGCACTGAGTAGGCATGTACAGATTGCTTCTGGGACCCCAAAATATTGAATTTTCGGGTGTTTAGGGCAAGAATTTGAGATATAAACGGGTACAGAACATGCATGCACATATCGACTTTTGGGCACCTAAAATATCGATTTTGAGCATGTTTTGAGCCTATATTTTGAAAACATTCTAGCACTGAGTAGGCATGTACAGATCGCTTGTGGGACCCAAAAATATCGAATTTTCGGGTGTTTAGGTCCAGAATTTGAGATATAAACGGGTACAGAAGATGCATGCACATATCGACTTTTGGGCACCTAAAATATCGATTTGGAGCATGTTTTGAGCCTATATTTTGAAAACATTCTAGCACTGAGTAGGCATGTACAGATCGCTTCTGGGACCCCAAAATATCGATTTTTCGGGTGTTTAGGGCCAGAATTTGAGATATAAACGGGTACAGAAGATGCATGCGCATATCGTCTTTTGGGCACCTAAAAGATCGATTTTCAGTATGTTTTTGGCCTGTATTTTGAAAATACTCTAACAAGGAGTAGGCATGTACAGATCCCTTCTGGGACCCCCAAATATCGAATTTTCGGGTGTTTTGGAACTGAATTTGAGATATCGACTTTTTGACACCTAAAATATCGATTTTTAGCATGTTTTTAGCCTATATTTTGAAAATATTCTAGCACTGAGTAGGCATGTACAGATTGCTTCTGGGACCCCAAAATATTGAATTTCCGGGTGTTTTGAGCCTGAATTTGAGATATAAACGAGTACAGAAGATGCATGCACATATCGACTTTTGGGCACCTAAAATATCGATTTTGAGCATGTTTTGAGCCTAAATTTTGAAAACATTCCAATACTGAGTAGGCATGTACAGATCGCTTCTGGAACCCCAAAATTTCGAATTTTCAGGTGTTTATGGAGAGAATTTGAGATATAAACGCGTACAGAAGATGCATGCACATATCGACTTTTGGGCACCTAAAAGGTCGATTTTTAATATGTTTTTGGCCTGTATTTTGAAAATACTCTAACACGGAGTAGGCATGTACAGATCCCTTCTGGGACCCCCAAATATCGAATTTTCGGGTGTTTTGGGACTGAATTTGAGATATCGACTTTCTGACACCTAAAATATCGATTTTTAGCATGTTTTCAGCCTAAATTTTGATAATATTCTAGCACTGAGTAGGCATGTACAGATTGCTTCTGGGACCCCAAAATATTGAATTTTCGGGAATTTGAGCCTGAATTTGAGATATAAACGGGTACAGAAGATATATGCACATATTGACTTTGGGTATCTAAAATATCGATTTTCAACATGTTTTGGGCCTGTATTTTGAAAATACTCTAACACGGAGAAGGCATGTACACATCGCTTTTGGGACCCCAAAATATCGAATTTTCGGGTGTTTTGGGCCTGAATTTGAGATATCGCCTTTACGCACCTATAATATCGATTTTTAGCATGTTTTGAGCCTATATTTTGAAAATATTCTAGCTCTGAGTAGGCATGTACCGATTGCTTCTGGGACCCATAACTATCGAATTTTCGGGTGTTTTAGGCCTTAATTTAAGATATAGACTTTTTGGCACCTAAAAGATCGATTTTTAGCATGTTTTTAGCCTATATTTTGAAAATATTCTAGCACTGAGTAGGCATGTACAGATTGCTTCTGGGACCCCAAACGATTGAATTTTCGGGTGTTTAGGGCCAGAATTTGAGATATAAACGGGTACAGAACATGCATGCACATATCGACTTTTGGGCACCTAAAATATCGATTTTGAGCATGTTTTGAGCCTATATCTTGAAAACATTCTAGCACTGAGTAGGCATGTACAGATCGCTTGTGGGACCCAAAAATATCGAATTTTCGGGTGTTTAGGTCCAGAATTTGAGATATAAACGGGTACAGAAGATGCATGCACATATCGACTTTAGGGCACCTAAAATATCGATTTTGATCATGTTTTGAGCCTATATTTTGAAAACATTCTAGCACATAGTAGGCATGTACATATCGTTTCTGGGACCCCAAAATATCGAATTTTCGGGTGTTTAGGGCCAGAATTTGAGATATAAACGGGTACAGAAGATGCATGCACATATCGACTTTTGGGCACCTAAAAGATCTATTTTCAGTATGTTTTAGGGCTGTATTTTGAAAATACTCTAACACGGAGTAGGCATGTACAGATCCCTTCTGGGACCCCTAAATATCGAATTTTTGGGTGTTTTGGGCCTTAATTTGAGATATCGACTTTTTGGCACCTAAAATATCGACTTTTAGCATGTTTTTTGCATATATTTTGAAAATATTCTAGCAATGAGTAGGCATGTACAGATTGCTTCTGGGACCCCAAAATATCGAATTTTCGGGTGTTTTGAGCCTGAATTTGAGATATAAACGGGTACTGAAGGTGCATGCACATATCGACTTTTTGGCACCTAAAACATCGATTTTGAGCATGTTTTGGGCCTGTATTTTGAAAATACTCTAACACGGAGTAGGCATGTACAAATCGCTTCTGGGACCCAAAAATATCGATTTTTCAGGTGTTTAGGGCCAGAATTTGAGATATCGCCTTAACGCACATAAAATATCGAGTTTTAGTATGTTTTGAGCCTATATTTTGAAAATATTCTAGCACTGAGTAGGCATGTACAGATTGCTTCTAAGACCCCAAAATATTGAATTTTCCGGTGTTTTGAGCCTGAATTTGAGACATAAACGGGTACAGAAGATACATGCACATATTGACTTTGGGCATCTAAAATATCGATTTTCAGCATGTTTTGGGCCTGTATTTTGAAAATACTCTAACACGGAGAAGGCATGTACACATAGCTTCTGGGACCCCAAAATATCGAATTTTCGGGTGTATTGGGCCTGAATTTGAGATATCGCCTTTACGCACCTAAAATATCGATTTTTAGCATGTTTTGAGCCTATATTTTGAAAATATTCTAGCTCTGAGTAGGCATGTACTGATCGCTTCTGGGACCCCTAACTATCGAATTTTCGGGTGTTTTAGGCCTTAATTTAAGATATAGACTTTTTGGCACCTAAAATATCGATTTTTAGCATGTTTTTAGCCTATATTTTGAAAATATTCTAGCACTGAGTAGGCATGTACAGATTGCTTCTGGGACCCCAAAATATTGAATTTTCGGGTGTTTAGGGCCAGAATTTGAGATATAAACGGGTTCAGAACATGCATGCACATATCGACTTTTGGGCACCTAAAATATCGATTTTGAGCATGTTTTGAGCCTATATTTTGAAAACATTCTAGCACTGAGTAGGCATGTACAGATCGCTTCTGGGACCCAAAAATATCGAATTTTCGGGTATTTAGGTCCAGAATTTGAGATATAAACGGGTACAGAAGATGCATGCACATATCGACTTTTGGGCACCTAAAATATCGATTTGGAGCATGTTTTGAGCCTATATTTTGAAAACATTCTAGCACTGAGTAGGCATGTACAGATCGCTTCTGGGATCCCAAAATATCGATTTTTCGGGTGTTTAGGGCCAGAATTTGAGATATAAACGGGTACAGAAGATGCATGCGCATATCGTCTTTTGGGCACCTAAAAGATCGATTTTCAGTATGTTTTTGGCTTGTATTTTGAAAATACTCTAACAAGGAGTAGGCATGTACAGATCCCTTCTGGGACCCCCAAATATCGAATTTTCGGGTGTTTTGGGACTGAATTTGAGATATCGACTTTTTGACACCTAAAATATCGATTTTTAGCATGTTTTTAGCCTATATTTGGAAAATATTCTAGCACTGAGTAGGCATGTACAGATTGCTTCTGGGACCCCAAAATATTGAATTTTCGGGTGTTTTGAGCCTGAATTTGAGATATAAACGAGTACAGAAGATGCATGCACATATCGACTTTTGGGCACCTAAAAGATCGATTTTTAATATGTTTTTGGCTTGTATTTTGAAAACACTCTAACACGGAGTAGGCATGTACAGATTGCTTCTGGGACCCCAAAATATTGAATTTTCGGGTGTTTTGAGCCTGAATTTGAGATATAAACGGGTACAGAAGATATATGCACATATTGACTTTGGGCATCTAAAATATCGATTTTCAACATGTTTTGGGCCTGTATTTTGAAAATACTCTAACACGGAGAAGGCATGTACACATCGCTTCTGGGACCCCAAAATATCGAATTTTCGGGTGTTTTGGGCCTGAATTTGAGATATCGCCTTTAAGCACCTAAAATATCGATTTTTAGCATGTTTTGAGCCTATATTTTGAAAATATTCTAGCTCTGAGTAGGCATGTACCGATCGCTTCTGTGACCCCTAACTATCGAATTTTCGGGTGTTATAGGCATTAATTTAAGATATAGACTTTTTGGCACCTAAAAGATCGATTTTTAGCATGTTTTTAGCCTTTTTTTTTGAAAATATTCTAGCACTGAGTAGGCATATACAGATTGCTTCTGGGACCCCAAAATTATGAATTTTCGGGTGTTTAGGGCCAGAATTTGAGATATAAACGGGTACAGAACATGCATGCACATATCGACTTTTGGGCACCTAAAATATCGATTTTGAGCATGTTTTGAGCCTATATCTTGAAAACATTCTAGCACTGAGTAGGCATGTACAGATCGCTGGTGGGACCCAAAAATATCGAATTTTCGGGTGTTTAGGTCCAGAATTTGAGATATAAACGGGTACAGAAGATGCATGCACATATCGACTTTAGGGCACCTAAAATATCTATTTTGAGCATGTTTTGAGCCTATATTTTGAAAACATTCTAGCACTGAGTAGGCATGAACAGATCGCTTCTGGGACCCCAAAATATCGATTTTTCGGGCGTTTAGGGCCAGAATTTGAGATATAAACGGGTACAGAAGATGCATGCACATATCGTCTTTTGGGCACCTAAAAGATCGATTTTCAGTATGTTTTTGGCCTGTATTTTGAAAATACTCTAACAAGGAGTAGGCATGTACAGATCCCTTCTGGGACCCCTAAATATCGAATTTTCGGGTGTTTTGGGAATGAATTTGAGATATCGACTTTTTGGCACCTAAAATATCGATTTTTAGCATGTTTTTAGCCTATATTTTGAAAATATTCTAGCACTGAGTAGGCATGTACAGATTGCTTCTAGGACCCCAAAATATTGAATTTACGGGTGTTTAAGGCCAGAATTTGAGATATAAACGGATACAGATGATGCATGCACATATCGACTTTTGGGCACCTAAAATATCGATTTTGAGCATGTTTTGAGCCTATATTTTGAAAACATTCTAGCACTGAGTAGGCATGTACAGATAGCTTCTGGGACCCCCAAATATCGAACTTTCGGGTGTTTTAAGCCTGAATTTGAGATATAAACGGGTACTGAAGATGCATGCACATATCGACTTTAGGGCACCTAAAACATCGATTTTTAGCATGTTTTGAGCCTATATTTTGAAAATATTCTAGCACTGAGTAGGCATGTACAGATCGCTTCTGGGACCCCAAAATATCGAATTTTTGGGTGTTTTGAGCCTGAATTTGAGATATAAACGAGTACAGAAGATGCATGCACATATCGACTTTTGGGCACCTAAAATATCGATTTTGAGCATGTTTTGAGCCTATATTTTGAAAACATTCTAGCACATAGTAGGCATGTACATATCGTTTCTGGGACCCCAAAATATCGAATTTTCGGGTGTTTAGGGCCAGAATTTGAGATATAAACGGGTACAGAAGATGCATGCACATATCGACTTTTGGGCACCTAAAAGATCTGTTTTCAGTATGTTTTAGGGCTGTATTTTGAAAATACTCTAACACGGAGTAGGCATGTACAGATCCCTTCTGGGACCCCTAAATATCGAATTTTTGGGTGTTTTGGGCCTTAATTTGAGATATCGACTTTTTGGCACCTAAAATATCGACTTTTAGCATGTTTTTTGCATATATTTTGAAAATATTCTAGCAATGAGTAGGCATGTACAGATTGCTTCTGGGACCCCAAAATATCGAATTTTCGGGTGTTTTGAGCCTGAATTTGAGATATAAACGGGTACTGAAGGTGCATGCACATATCGACTTTTTGGCACCTAAAACATCGATTTTGAGCATGTTTTGGGCCTGTATTTTGAAAATACTCTAACACGGAGTAGGCATGTACAGATCGCTTCAGGGACCCAAAAATATCGATTTTTCAGGTGTTTAGGGCCAGAATTTGAGATATCGCCTTAACGCACATAAAATATCGAGTTTTAGTATGTTTTGAGCCAATATTTTGAAAATATTCTAGCACTGAGTAGGCATGTACAGATTGCTTCTAAGACCCCAAAATATTGAATTTTCCTGTGTTTTGAGCCTGAATTTGAGATATAAACGGGTACAGAAGATACATGCACATATTGACTTTGGGCATCTAAAATATCGATTTTCAGCATGTTTTGGGCCTGTATTTTGAAAATACTCTAACACGGAGAAGGCATGTACACATCGCTTCTGGGACCCCAAAATATCGAATTTTCGGGTGTTTTGGGCCTGAATTTGAGATATCGCCTTTAAGCACCTAAAATATCGATTTTTAGCATGTTTTGAGCCTATATTTTGAAAATATTCTAGCTCTGAGTAGGCATGTACCGATCGCTTCTGGGACCCCTAACTATCGAATTTTCGGGTGTTATAGGCATTAATTTAAGATATAGACTTTTTGGCACCTAAAAGATCGATTTTTAGCATGTTTTTAGCCTTTTTTTTTGAAAATATTCTAGCACTGAGTAGGCATATACAGATTGCTTCTGGGACCCCAAAATTATGAATTTTCGGGTGTTTAGGGCCAGAATTTGAGATATAAACGGGTACAGAACATGCATGCACATATCGACTTTTGGGCACCTAAAATATCGATTTTGAGCATGTTTTGAGCCTATATCTTGAAAACATTCTAGCACTGAGTAGGCATGTACAGATCGCTTGTGGGACCCAAAAATATCGAATTTTCGGGTGTTTAGGTCCAGAATTTGAGATATAAACGGGTACAGAAGATGCATGCACATATCGACTTTAGGGCACCTAAAATATCTATTTTGAGCATGTTTTGAGCCTATATTTTGAAAACATTCTAGCACTGAGTAGGCATGTACAGATCGCTTCTGGGACCCCAAAATATCGATTTTTCGGGCGTTTAGGGCCAGAATTTGAGATATAAACGGGTACAGAAGATGCATGCACATATCGTCTTTTGGGCACCTAAAATATCGATTTTCAGTATGTTTTTGGCCTGTATTTTGAAAATACTCTAACAAGGAGTAGGCATGTACAGATCCCTTCTGGGACCCCTAAATATCGAATTTTCGGGTGTTTTGGGAATGAATTTGAGATATCGACTTTTTGGCACCTAAAATATCGATTTTTAGCATGTTTTTAGCCTATATTTTGAAAATATTCTAGCACTGAGTAGGCATGTACAGATTGCTTCTAGGACCCCAAAATATTGAATTTACGGGTGTTTAAGGCCAGAATTTGAGATATAAACGGATACAGAAGATGCATGCACATATCGACTTTTGGGCACCTAAAATATCGATTTTGAGCATGTTTTGAGCCTATATTTTGAAAACATTCTAGCACTGAGTAGGCATGTACAGATAGCTTCTGGGACCCCCAAATATCGAACTTTCGGGTGTTTTAAGCCTGAATTTGAGATATAAACGGGTACTGAAGATGCATGCACATATCGACTTTAGGGCACCTAAAACATCGATTTTTAGCATGTTTTGAGCCTATATTTTGAAAATATTCTAGCACTGAGTAGGCATGTACAGATCGCTTCTGGGACCCCAAAATATCGAATTTTTGGGTGTTTTGAGCCTGAATTTGAGATATAAACGAGTACAGAAGATGCATGCACATATCGACTTTTGGGCACCTAAAATATCGATTTTGAGCATGTTTTGAGCCTATATTTTGAAAACATTCTAGCACATAGTAGGCATGTACATATCGTTTCTGGGACCCCAAAATATCGAATTTTCGGGTGTTTAGGGCCAGAATTTGAGATATAAACGGGTACAGAAGATGCATGCACATATCGACTTTTGGGCACCTAAAAGATCTATTTTCAGTATGTTTTAGGGCTGTATTTTGAAAATACTCTAACACGGAGTAGGCATGTACAGATCCCTTCTGGGACCCCTAAATATCGAATTTTTGGGTGTTTTGGGCCTTAATTTGAGATATCGACTTTTTGGCACCTAAAATATCGACTTTTAGCATGTTTTTTGCATATATTTTGAAAATATTCTAGCAATGAGTAGGCATGTACAGATTGCTTCTGGGACCCCAAAATATCGAATTTTCGGGTGTTTTGAGCCTGAATTTGAGATATAAACGGGTACTGAAGGTGCATGCACATATCGACTTTTTGGCACCTAAAACATCGATTTTGAGCATGTTTTGGGCCTGTATTTTGAAAATACTCTAACACGGAGTAGGCATGTACAGATCGCTTCAGGGACCCAAAAATATCGATTTTTCAGGTGTTTAGGGCCAGAATTTGAGATATCGCCTTAACGCACATAAAATATCGAGTTTTAGTATGTTTTGAGCCAATATTTTGAAAATATTCTAGCACTGAGTAGGCATGTACAGATTGCTTCTAAGACCCCAAAATATTGAATTTTCCTGTGTTTTGAGCCTGAATTTGAGATATAAACGGGTACAGAAGATACATGCACATATTGACTTTGGGCATCTAAAATATCGATTTTCAGCATGTTTTGGGCCTGTATTTTGAAAATACTCTAACACGGAGAAGGCATGTACACATCGCTTCTGGGACCCCAAAATATCGAATTTTCGGGTGTTTTGGGCCTGAATTTGAGATATCGCCTTTACGCACCTAAAATATCGATTTTTAGCATGTTTTGAGCCTATATTTTGAAAATATTCTAGCTCTGAGTAGGCATGTACCGATCGCTTCTGGGACCCCTAACTATCAAATTTTCGGGTGTTTTAGGCCTTAATTTAAGATATAGACTTTTTGGCACCTAAAATATCGATTTTTTGCATGTTTTTAGCCTATATTTTGAAAATATTCTAGCACTGAGTAGGCATGTACAGATTGCTTCTGGGACCCCAAAATATTGAATTTTCGGGTGTTTAGGGCCAGAATATGAGATATAAACGGGTACAGAACATGCATGCACATATCGACTTTTGGGCACCTAAAATATCGATTTTGAGCATGTTTTGAGCCTATATTTTGAAAACATTCTAGCACTGAGTAGGCATGTACAGATCGCTTGTGGGACCCAAAAATATCGAATTTTCGGGTGTTTAGGTCCAGAATTTGAGATATAAACGGGTACAGAAGATGCATGCACATATCGACTTTTGGGCACCTAAAATATCGATTTTGAGCATGTTTTGAGCCTATATTTTGAAAACATTCTAGCACTGAGTAGGCATGTACAGATCGCTTCTGGGACCCCAAAATATCGATTTTTCGGGTGTTTAGGGCCAGAATTTGAGATATAAACGGGTACAGAAGATGCATGCACATATCGTCTTTTGGGCACCTAAAAGATCGATTTTCAGTATGTTTTTGGCCTGTATTTTGAAAATACTCTAACAAGGAGTAGGCATGTACAGATCCCTTCTGGGACCCCTAAATATCGAATTTTCGGGTGTTTTGGGAATGAATTTGAGATATCGACTTTTTAGCACCTAAAATATCGATTTTTAGCATGTTTTTAGCCTATATTTTGAAAATATTCTATCACTGAGTAGGCATGTACAGATTGCTTCTGGGACCCCAAAATATTGAATTTTCGGGTGTTTTGAGCCTGAATTTGAGATATCGCCTTTACGCACCTAAAATATCGATTTTTAGCATGTTTTGAGCCTATATTTTGATAATATTCTAGCACTGAGTAGGCATGTACAGATTGCTTCTGGGACCCCAAAATATTGAATTTTCGAATGTTTAGGGCCAGAATTCGAGATATAAACGGGTGATGAAGGTGCATGCACATATCGACTTTTGGGCACCTAAAAGATCGATTTTCAGTATGTTTTTGGCTTGTATCTTGAAAATACTCTAACACGGAATAGGCATGTACAGATCGCTTCTGGGACCCCTAAATATCGAATTTTCGGGTGTTTTAGGACTGAATTTGAGATATCGACTTTTTGGCACCTAAAATATCGATTTTGAGCATGTTTTTAGCCTATAATTTGAAAATGTTCCAGCACTTAGTAGGCATGTACAGATTGCTTCTGGGACCCAAAAATATCGAATTTTCGGGTGTTTTTAACATGAATTTGAGATATAAACGGGTACAGAAGATGCATGCACATATCGACTTTTGGGCACCAAAAAGATCCATTTTCAGTATGTTTTGAGCCTGTATTTTGAAAATTATCTAACACGGAGCAAGCATGTACAGATCGCCTCTGGGACCCCTAAATATCAAATTTTCGGGTGTTTTGGGCCTTAATTCGAGATATCGACTTTTTGGCACCTAAAATATCAATTTTTAGCATGTTTTTAGCCTATATTTTGAAAATATTCTAAGACTGAGTAGGCATGTACAGATCGCTTCTGGGACCCCTAAATATCGAGTTTTTGAGTGTTTTGGGCCTTAATTTTAGATATCGACTTTTTGGCACCTAAAATATCGATTTTTAGCATGTTTTTAGCATATATTTTGAAAATATTCTAGCACTGAGTAGGCATGTACAGATTGCTTCTGGGACCCCAAAATATCAAATTTTCGGGTGTTTTGAGCCTGAATTTGAGATATAAACGGGTACTGAAGGTGCATGCACATATCGACTTTTTGGCACCTAAATCATCGATTTTGAGCATGTTGTGGGCCTGTATTTTGAAAATACTCTAACACGGAGTAGGCATGTACAGATCGCTTCTGGGACCCCTAAATATCGAATTTTCGGGTGTTTTGGGCCTTAATTTGAGATATCGACTTTTTGGCACCTAAAATATCGATTTTTAGCATGTTTTTAGCCTATTTTTTTTCAAAATATTCTAGCACTGAGTAGGCATGTACAGATTGCTTCTGGGACCCCATAATATTGAATTTTCGAATGTTTAGGGCCAGAATTCGAGATATAAACGGGTGCTGAAGGTGCATGCACATATCGACTTTTGGGCACCTAAAAGATCGATTTTCAGTATGTTTTAGGCTTGTATTTTGAAAATACTCTAACACGGAGTAGGCATGTACAGATCGCTTCTGGGACCCCTTAATATCGAATTTTCGGGTGTTTTGGGACTGAATTTGAGATATCGACTTTTTGGGACCTAAAATATCGATTTTGAGCATGTTTTTAGCCTATAATTTGAAAATGTTCCAGCACTGAGTAGGCATGTACAGATTGCTTCTGGGACCCAAAAATATCGAATTTTCGGGTGTTTTTAACCTGAATTTGAGATATAAATGGGTACAGAAGATGCATGCACATATCGACTTTTGGGCACCAAAAAGATCGATTTTCAGTATGTTTTTGGCCTGTATTTTGAAAATTATCTAACACGGAGTAAGCATGTACAGATCGCCTCTGGGACCCCTAAATATCGAATTTTCGGGTGTTTGGAGCCTTAATTTGAGATATCGACTTTTTGGCACCCAAAATATCGATTTTTAGCATGTTTTTAGCCTATATTTTTTCAAAATATTCTAGCACTGAGTAGGCATGTACAGATTACTTCTGGGACCCCAAAATATTGAATTTTCGGGTGTTTTGAGCCTGAATTTGAGATATAAACGGATACAGAAGATAAATGCACATATATTTACTTTTGGGCATCTAAAATATCGATTTTTAGCATGTTTTGGGCATGTATTTTGAAAATACTCTAACACGGAGTAGGCATGTACAGATCGCTTCTGGGACCCCAAAATATCGAATTTTCGGGTGTTTTGAGCCTGAATTTGATATATAAACGGGGACTGAAGATGCATGCATATATCGACTTTTGGGCACCTAAAACATCGATTTTGAGCATGTTTTGGGCCTGAATTTTTAAAATACTCTAACATGGAGTAGGCATGTACAGATCGCTTCTGGGACCCCTAAATATCGAATTTTCGGGTGTTTTGGGCCTTAATTCGAGATATCGACTTTTTGGCACCTAAAATATCAATTTTTAGCATGTTTTTAGCCTATATTTTGAAAATATTCTAGCACTGAGTAACCATGTACAGATCGCTTCTGGGACCCCTAAATATCGAGTTTTTGGGTGTTTTGGGCCTTAATTTGAGATATCGACTTTTTGGCACCTAAAATATCGATTTTTAGCATGTTTTTAGCATATATTTTGAAAATATTCTAGCACTGAGTAGGCATGTACAGATTGCTTCTGGGACCCCAAAATATCAAATTTTCGGGTGTTTTGAGCCTGAATTTGAGATATAAACGGGTACTGAAGGTGCATGCACATATCGACTTTTTGGCACCTAAATCATCGATTTTGAGCATGTTATGGACCTGTATTTTGAAAATACTCTAACACGGAGTAGGCATGTACAGATCGCTTCTGGGACCCCTAAATATCGAATTTTCGGGTGTTTTGGGCCTTAATTTGAGATATCGACTTTTTGGCACCTAAAATATCGAATTTTAGCATGTTTTTAGCCTATTTTTTTTCAAAATATTCTAGCACTGAGTAGGCATGTACAGATTGCTTCTGGGACCCCATAATATTGAATTTTCGAATGTTTAGGGCCAGAATTCGAGATATAAACGGGTGCTGAAGGTGCATGCACATATCGACTTTTGGGCACCTAAAAGATCGATTTTCAGTATGTTTTTGGCTTGTATCTTGAAAATACTCTAACACGGAGTAGGCATGTACAGATCGCTTCTGGGACCCCTAAATATCGAATTTTCGGGTGTTTTGGGACTGAATTTGAGATATCGACTTTTTGGCACCTAAAATATCGATTTTGAGCATGTTTTTAGCCTATAATTTGAAAATGTTCCAGCACTGAGTAGGCATGTACAGATTGCTTCTGGGACCCAAAAATATCGAATTTTCGGGTGTTTTTAACCTGAATTTGAGATATAAACGGGTACAGAAGATGCATGCACATATCGACTTTTGGGCACCAAAAAGATCCATTTTCAGTATGTTTTTGGCCTGTATTTTGAAAATTATCTAACACGGAGTAAGCATGTACAGATCGCCTCTGGGACCCCTAAATATTGAATTTTCGGGTGTTTTGGGCCTTAATTCGAGATATCGACTTTTTGGCACCTAAAATATCAATTTTTAGCATGTTTTTAGCCTATATTTTGAAAATATTCTAGCACTGAGTAGGCATGTACAGATCGCTTCTGGGACCCCTAAATATCGAGTTTTTGGGTGTTTTGGGCCTTAATTTGAGATATCGACTTTTTGGCACCTAAAATATCGATTTTTAGCATGTTTATAGCATATATTTTGAAAATATTCTAGCACTGAGTAGGCATGTACAGATTGCTTCTGGGACCCCAAAATATCAAATTTTCGGGTGTTTTGAGCCTGAATTTGAGATATAAACGGGTACTGAAGGTGCATGCACATATCGACTTTTTGGCACCTAAATCATCGATTTTGAGCATGTTGTGGGCCTGTATTTTGAAAATACTCTAACACGAAGTAGGCATGTACAGATCGCTTCTGGGACCCCTAAATATCGAATTTTCGGGTGTTTTGGGCCTTAATTTGAGATATCGACTTTTTGGCACCTAAAATATCGATTTTTAGCATGTTTTTAGCCTATTTTTTTTCAAAATATTCTAGCACTGAGTAGGCATGTACAGATTGCTTCTGGGACCCCATAATATTGAATTTTCGAATGTTTAGGGCCAGAATTCGAGATATAAACGGGTGCTGAAGGTGCATGCACATATCGACTTTTGGGCACCTAAAAGATCGATTTTCAGTATGTTTTTGGCTTGTATTTTGAAAATACTCTAACACGGAGTAGGCATGTACAGATCGCTTCTGGGACCCCTTAATATCGAATTTTCGGGTGTTTTGGGACTGAATTTGAGATATCGACTTTTTGGCACCTAAAATATCGATTTTGAGCATGTTTTTAGCCTATAATTTGAAAATGTTCCAGCACTGAGTAGGCATGTACAGATTGCTTCTGGGACCCAAAAATATCGAATTTTCGGGTGTTTTTAACCTGAATTTGAGATATAAACGGGTACAGAAGATGCATGCACATATCGACTTTTGGGCACCAAAAGGATCAATTTTCAGTATGTTTTTGGCCTGTATTTTGAAAATTATCTAACACGGAGTAAGCATGTACAGATCGCCTCTGGGACCCCTAAATATCGAATTTTCGGGTGTTTTGGGACTGAATATGAGATATCGACTTTTTGGCACCTAAAAGATCGATTTTTAGCATGTTTTTAGCCTATATTTTGAAAATATTCTAGCACTGATTAGGCATGTACAGATTGCTTCTGGGACCCCAAAATATTGAATTTTCGGGTGTTTTGAGCCTGAATTTGAGATATAAACGGGTACAGAAGATACATGCACATATTGACTTTGGGCATCTAAAATATCGATTTTCAGCATGTTTTGGGCATGTATTTTGAAAATACTCTAACACGGAGTAGGCATGTACAGATCCCTTCTGGGACCCCTAAATATCGAATTTTCGGGTGTTTTGGGCCTTAATTTGAGATATCGACTTTTTGGCACCTAAAATATCGATTTTTAGCATTTTTTTAGCCTATATTTTGATAATATTCTAGCACTGAGTAGGCATGTACAGATTGCTTCTGGGACCCCAAAATATCGAATTTTCGGGTGTTTTGAGCCTGAATTTGAGATATAAACTGGTACTTAAGGTGCATGCACATATCGACTTTTTGGCACCTAAAACATCGATTTTGAGCATGTTTTGGGCCTGTATTTTGAAAATACTCTAACACGGAGTAGGCATCTACAGATCGCTTCTGGGACCCCTAAATATCGAATTTTCGGGTGTTTTGGGCGTTAATTTGAGATATCGAATTTTTGGCACCTAAAATATCGATTTTTAGCATGTTTTTATCCTATATTTTTTTCAAAATATTCTAGCACTGAGTAGGCATGTACAGATTGCTTCTGGGACCCCAAAATATTAAATTTTCGGGTGTTTAGGGCCAGAATTTGAGATATAAACGGGTACAGAAGATGCATGCACATATCGGCTTTTGTGCACCTAAAATATCGATTTTGAGCATGTTTTGAGCCTATTTTTTGAAAACATTCAAGCACTGAGTAGGCATGTACAGATCGCTTCTGGGACCTAAAAATATCGATTTTTCGGGTGTTTAGGGCCAGAATTTGAGATATAAACGGGTACAGAAGATGCATGCACATATCGACTTTTGGGCACCTAAAAGATCGATTTTCAGTATGTTTTTGGCCTGTATTTTGAAAATACTCTAACACGGAGTAGGCATGTACAGATCCCTTCTGGGCCCCCTAAATATCGAATTTTCGGGTGTTTTGGGACTGAATTTGAGATATCGCCTTTACGCACCTAAAATATCGAGTTTTAGCATGTTTTGAGCCTATATTTTGAAAATATTCTAGCACTGAGTAGGCATGTACAGATTGCTTCTGGGACCCCAAAATATTGAATTTTCGGGTGTTTTGAGCCTGAATTTAAGATATAAACGGGTACAGAAGATACATGCACATATAGACTTTGGGCATCTAAAATATCCATTTTCAGCATGTTTTGGGTCTGTATTTTGAAAATACTCTAACACGGAGTAGGCATGTACAGATCGCTTCTGGGACCCCAAAATATCGAATTTTCGGGTGTTTTGAGCCTGATTTTGAGATATAAATGGGTACTGAAGATGCATGCACATATCGACTTTTAGGCACCTAAAACATCGATTTTTAGCATGTTTTTGGCCTGTATTTTGAAAATACTCTAACACGGAGTAGGCATGTACACATCACTTCTGGGACCCCAAAATATCGAATTTGCGGGTGTTTTGGGCATGAATTTGAGATATCGCCTTTACGCACCTAAAATACGGATTTTTAGCATGTTTTGAGCCTATATTTTGAAAATATTTTAGCACTGAGTAGGCATGTACAGATCGCTTGTGGGACCCCTAAATATCGAATTTTTGGGTGTTTTGGGCCTTAATTTGAGATATCAACTTTTTGGCACCTAAAATATCGATTTTTAGCATGTTTTTAGCATATATTTTGAAAATATTCTAGCACTGAGTAGGCATGTACAGATTGCTTCTGGGACCCCAAAATATCAAATTTTCGGGTGTTTTGAGCCTTAATTTGAGATATAAACGGGTACTTAAGGTTCATGCACATATCGACTTTTTGGCACCTAAAACGTCGATTTTGAGCATGTTATGGGCCTGTATTTTGAAAATACTCTAACACGGATTAGGCAAGTACAGATCGCTTCTGGGACCCCTAAATATCGAATTTTCGGGTGTTTTGGGACTGAATTTGAGATATTGACTTTTTGGCACCTAAAATATCGATTTTAAACATGTTTTTAGCCTATATTTTGAAAATATTCTAGCACTGAGTAGGCATGTACAGATTGCTTCTGGGACCCAAAAATATCGAATTTTCGGGTGTTTTTAACCTGAATTTGAGATATAAACGGGTACAGAAGATGCATGCACATATCGACTTTTGGGCACCAAAAAGATCCATTTTCAGTATGTTTTTGGCCTGTATTTTGAAAATTCTCTAACACGGAGTAAGCATGTACAGATCGCCTCTGGGACCCCTAAATATCGAATTTTCGGGTGTTTTGGGACTGAATTTGAGATATCGACTTTTTGGCACCTAAAAGATCGATTTTTAGCATGTTTTTAGCATATATTTTGAAAATATTCTAGCACTGAGTAGGCATGTACAGATTGCTTCTGGGACCCCAAAATATTGAATTTTCGGGTGTTTTGAGCCTGAATTTGAGATATAAACGGGTACAGAAGATACATGCACATATTGACTTTGGGCATCTAAAATATCGATTTTCAGCATGTTTTGGGCATGTATTTTGAAAATACTCTAACACGGAGTAGGCATGTACAGATCCCTTCTGGGACCCCTAAATATCGAATTTTCGGGTGTTTGGATCCTGAATTTGAGATATAAACTGGTACTTAAGGTGCATGCACATATCGACTTTTTGGCACCTAAAAGATCGATTTTCAGTATGTTTTTGGCTTGTATCTTGAAAATACTCTAACACGGAGTAGGCATGTACAGATCGCTTCTGGGACCCCTAAATATCGAATTTTCGGGTGTTTTGGGACTGAATTTGAGATATCGACTTTTTGGCACCTAAAATATCGATTTTGAGCATGTTTTTAGCCTATAATTTGAAAATGTTCCAGCACTGAGTAGGCATGTACAGATTGCTTCTGGGACCCAAAAATATCGAATTTTCGGGTGTTTTTAACCTGAATTTGAGATATAAACGGGTACAGAAGATGCATGCACATATCGACTTTTGGGCACCAAAAAGATCCATTTTCAGTATGTTTTTGGCCTGTATTTTGAAAATTATCTAACACGGAGTAAGCATGTACAGATCGCCTCTGGGACCCCTAAATATTGAATTTTCGGGTGTTTTGGGCCTTAATTCTAGATATCGACTTTTTGGCACCTAAAATATCAATTTTTAGCATGTTTTTAGCCTATATTTTGAAAATATTCTAGCACTGAGTAGGCATGTACAGATCGCTTCTGGGACCCCTAAATATCGAGTTTTTGGGTGTTTTGGGCCTTAATTTGAGATATCGACTTTTTGGCACCTAAAATATCGATTTTTAGCATGTTTTTAGCATATATTTTGAAAATATTCTAGCACTGAGTAGGCATGTACAGATTGCTTCTGGGACCCCAAAATATCAAATTTTCGGGTGTTTTGAGCCTGAATTTGAGATATAAACGGGTACTGAAGGTGCATGCACATATCGACTTTTTGGCACCTAAATCATCGATTTTGAGCATGTTGTGGGCCTGTATTTTGAAAATACTCTAACACGGAGTAGGCATGTACAGATCGCTTCTGGGACCCCTAAATATCGAATTTTCGGGTGTTTTGGGCCTTAATTTGAGATATCGACTTTTTGGCACCTAAAATATCGATTTTTAGCATGTTTTTAGCCTATTTTTTTTCAAAATATTCTAGCACTGAGTAGGCATGTACAGATTGCTTCTGGGACCCCATAATATTGAATTTTCGAATGTTTAGGGCCAGAATTCGAGATATAAACGGGTGCTGAAGGTGCATGCACATATCGACTTTTGGGCACCTAAAAGATCGATTTTCAGTATGTTTTTGGCTTGTATTTTGAAAATACTCTAACACGGAGTAGGCATGTACAGATCGCTTCTGGGACCCCTTAATATCGAATTTTCGGGTGTTTTGGGACTGAATTTGAGATATCGACTTTTTGGCACCTAAAATATCGATTTTGAGCATGTTTTTAGCCTATAATTTGAAAATGTTCCAGTACTGAGTAGGCATGTACAGATTGCGTCTGGGACCCAAAAATATCGAATTTTCGGGTGTTTTTAACCTGAATTTGAGATATAAACGGGTACAGAAGATGCATGCACATATCGACTTTTGGGCACCAAAAAGATCAATTTTCAGTATGTTTTTGGCCTGTATTTTGAAAATTATCTAACACGGAGTAAGCATGTACAGATCGCCTCTGGGACCCCTAAATATCGAATTTTCGGGTGTTTTGGGACTGAATATGAGATATCGACTTTTTGGCACCTAAAAGATCGATTTTTAGCATGTTTTTAGCCTATATTTTGAAAATATTCTAGCACTGATTAGGCATGTACAGATTGCTTCTGGGACCCCAAAATATTGAATTTTCGGGTGTTTTGAGCCTGAATTTGAGATATAAACGGGTACAGAAGATACATGCACATATTGACTTTGGGCATCTAAAATATCGATTTTCAGCATGTTTTGGGCATGTATTTTGAAAATACTCTAACACGGAGTAGGCATGTACAGATCCCTTCTGGGACCCCTAAATATCAAATTTTCGGGTGTTTTGGGCCTTAATTTGAGATATCGACTTTTTGGCACCTAAAATATCGATTTTTAGCATTTTTTTAGCCTATATTTTGATAATATTCTAGCACTGAGTAGGCATGTACAGATTGCTTCTGGGACCCCAAAATATCGAATTTTCGGGTGTTTTGAGCCTGAATTTGAGATATAAACTGGTACTTAAGGTGCATGCACATATCGACTTTTTGGCACCTAAAACATCGATTTTGAGCATGTTTTGGGCCTGTATTTTGAAAATACTCTAACACGGAGTAGGCATCTACAGATCGCTTCTGGGACCCCTAAATATCGAATTTTCGGGTGTTTTGGGCGTTAATTTGAGATATCGAATTTTTGGCACCTAAAATATCGATTTTTAGCATGTTTTTAGCCTATATTTTTTTCAAAATATTCTAGCACTGAGTAGGCATGTACAGATTGCTTCTGGGACCCCAAAATATTAAATTTTCGGGTGTTTAGGGCCAGAATTTGAGATATAAACGGGTACAGAAGATGCATGCACATATCGGCTTTTGTGCACCTAAAATATCGATTTTGAGCATGTTTTGAGCCTATTTTTTGAAAACATTCAAGCACTGAGTAGGCATGTACAGATCGCTTCTGGGACCTAAAAATATCGATTTTTCGGGTGTTTAGGGCCAGAATTTGAGATATAAACGGGTACAGAAGATGCATGCACATATCGACTTTTGGGCACCTAAAAGATCGATTTTCAGTATGTTTTTGGCCTGTATTTTGAAAATACTCTAACACGGAGTAGGCATGTACAGATCGCTTCTGGGACCCCAAAATATCGAATTTTCGGGTGTTTTGAGCCTGATTTTGAGATATAAATGGGTACTGAAGATGCATGCACATATCGACTTTTAGGCACCTAAAACATCGATTTTTAGCATGTTTTTGGCCTGTATTTTGAAAATACTCTAACACGGAGTAGGCATGTACACATCACTTCTGGGACCCCAAAATATCGAATTTTCGGGTGTTTTGGGCATGAATTTGAGATATCGCCTTTACGCACCTAAAATACGGATTTTTAGCATGTTTTGAGCCTATATTTTGAAAATATTTTAGCACTGAGTAGGCATGTACAGATCGCTTCTGGGACCCCTAAATATCGAATTTTTGGGTGTTTTGGGCCTTAATTTGAGATATCAACTTTTTGGCACCTAAAATATCGATTTTTAGCATGTTTTTAGCATATATTTTGAAAATATTCTAGCACTGAGTAGGCATGTACAGATTGCTTCTGGGACCCCAAAATATCAAATTTTCGGGTGTTTTGAGCCTTAATTTGAGATATAAACGGGTACTTAAGGTTCATGCACATATCGACTTTTTGGCACCTAAAACGTCGATTTTGAGCATGTTATGGGCCTGTATTTTGAAAATACTCTAACACGGATTAGGCATGTACAGATCGCTTCTGGGACCCCTAAATATCGAATTTTCGGGTGTTTTGGGCCTTAATTTGAGATATCGACTTTTTGGCACCTAAAATATCGATTTTTAGCATGTTTTTAGCCTATATTTTTTCAAAATATTCTAGCACTGAGTAGGCATGTACAGATTGCTTCTGGGACCCCACAATATTGAATTTTCGGGTGTTTAGGGCCAGAATTCGAGATATAAACGGGTACTGAAGATGCATGCACATATTGACTTTTGCCCGGGCACCTAAAAGATCGATTTTTAGTATGTTTTTGACCTGTATTTTGAAAATACTCTAACACGGAATAGGCATGTACAGATCGCTTCTGGGACCCCTAAATATCGAATTTTCGGGTGTTTTGGGACTGAATTTGAGATATCGACTTTTTAGCACCTAAAATATCGATTTTAAACATGTTTTTAGCCTATATTTTGAAAATATTCTAGCACTGAGTAGGCATGTACAGATTGCTTCTGGGACCCAAAAATATCGAATTTTCGGGTGTTTTTAACCTGAATTTGAGATATAAACGGGTACAGAAGATGCATGCACATATCGACTTTTGGGCACCAAAAAGATCCATTTTCAGTATGTTTTTGGCCTGTATTTTGAAAATTCTCTAACACGGAGTAAGCATGTACAGATCGCCTCTGGGACCCCTAAATATCGAATTTTCGGGTGTTTTGGGACTGAATTTGAGATATCGACTTTTTGGCACCTAAAATATCGATTTTTAGCATGTTTTTAGCCTATATTTTGAAAATATTCTAGCACTGAGTAGGCATGTACAGATTGCTTCTGGGACCCCAAAATATTGAATTTTCGGGTGTTTTGAGCCTGAATTTGAGATATAAACGGATACAGAAGATACATGCACATATTGACTTTGGGCATCTAAAATATCGATTTTCAGCATGTTTTGGGCATGTATTTTGAAAATACTCTAACACGGAGTAGGCATGTACAGATCCCTTCTGGGACCCCTAAATATCGAATTTTCGGGTGTTTTGGGCCTTAATTTGAGATATCGACTTTTTGGCACCTAAAATATCGATTTTTAGCATGTTTTTAGCCTATATTTTGATAATATTCTAGCACTGAGTAGGCATGTACAGATTGCATCTGGGACCCCAAAATATCGAATTTTCGGGTGTTTGGATCCTGAATTTGAGATATAAACTGGTACTTAAGGTGCATGCACATATCGACTTTTTGGCACCTAAAACATCGATTTTGAGCATGTTTTGGGCCTGTATTTTGAAAATACTCTAACACGGAGAAGGCATGTACAGATCGCTTCTGGGACCCCTAAATATCGAATTTTCGGGTGTTTTGGGCGTTAATTTGAGATATCGACTTTTTGGCACCTAAAATATCGATTTTTAGCATGTTTTTAGCTTATATTTATTCAAAATATTCTAGCACTGAGTAGGCATGTACAGATTGCTTCTGGGACCCCAAAATATTAAATTTTCGGGTGTTTAGGGCCAGAATTTGAGATATAAACGGGTACAGAAGATGCATGCACATATCGACTTTTGGGCACCTAAAATATCGATTTTGAGCATGTTTTGAGCCTATATTTTGAAAACATTCTAGCGCTTAGTAGGCATATACAGATCGCTTGTTGGACCTAAAAATATCGAATTTGCGGGTGTTTAGGGCCAGAATTTGAGATATAAACGGGTACAGAAAATGCATGCACATATCGACTTTTGGGAACCTAAAAGATCGATTTTCAGTATGTTTTTGGCTTGTATTTTGAAAATACTCTAACACGGAGAAGGCATGTACACATCTCTTCTGGGACCCCAAAATATCGAATTTTCGGGTGTTTTGGGCCTGAATTTGAGATATCGCCTTTACGCACCTAAAATATCGATTTTTAGCATGTTTTGAGCCTATTTTTTGAAATTATTCTAGCTCTGAGTAGGCATGTACCGATCGCTTCTGGGACCCCTAACTATCGAATTTTCGGGTGTTTTAGGCCTTAATTTAAGATATAGACTTTTTGGCACCTAAAATATCGATTTTTAGCATGTTTTTAGCCTATATTTTGAAAATATTCTAGCACTGAGTAGGCATGTACAGATTGCTTCTGGGACCCCAAAATATTGAATTTTCGGGTGTTTAGGGCCAGAATTTGAGATATAAACGGGTACAGAACATGCATGCACATATCGACTTTTGGGCACCTAAAATATCGATTTTGAGCATGTTTTGAGCCTATATTTTGAAAACATTCTAGCACTGAGTAGGCATGTACAGATCGCTTGTGGGACCCAAAAATATCGAATTTTCGGGTGTTTAGGTCCAGAATTTGAGATATAAACGGGTACAGAAGATGCATGCACATATCGACTTTTGGGCACCTAAAATATCGATTTTGAGCATGTTTTGAGCCTATATTTTGAAAACATTCTAGCACTGAGTAGGCATGTACAGATCGCTTCTGGGACCCCAAAATATCGATTTTTCGGGTGTTTAGGGCCAGAATTTGAGATATAAACGCGTACAGAAGATGCATGCACATATCGACTTTTGGGCACCTAAAAGATCGATTTTCAGTATGTTTTTGGCCTGTATTTTGAAAATACTCTAACACGGAGTAGGCATGTACAGATCCCTTCTGGGATCCCCAAATATAGAATTTCCGGGTGTTTTGGGACTGAATTTGAGATATCGACTTTTTGACACCTAAAATATCGATTTTTAGCATGTTTTCAGCATAAATTTTGATAATATTCTAGCACTGAGTAGGCATGTACAGATTGCTTCTGGGACCCCAAAATATTGAATTTTCGGGTGTTTTGAGCCTGAATTTGAGATATAAACGGGTACAGAAGATAAATGCACATATTGACTTTGGGCATCTAAATTATCGATTTTCAACATGTTTTGGGCCTGTATTTTGAAAATACTCTAACACGGAGTAGGCATGTACAGATCGCTTCTGGGACCCCAAAATATCGAATTTTCGGGTGTTTTGAGCCTGAATTTGAGATATAAACGGGTACTGAAGATGCATGCACATATCGACTTTTGGGCACCTAAAACATCGATTTTGAGCATGTTTTGGGCCTGTATTTTGAAAATACTCTAACACGGAGTAGGCATGTACAGATCGCTTCTGGGACCCCTAAATATCGAATTTTCGAGTGTTTTTGGCTTTAATTCGAGATATCGACTGTTTGGCACCTAAAATATCGATTTTAGCATGTTTTTAGCCTATATTTTGAAAATATTCTAGCACTGAGTAGGCATGTTCAGATTGCTTCTGGGACCCTAAAATATTGAATTTTCGGGTGTTTAGGGCCAGAATTCGAGATATAAACGGGTACAGAAGATGGATGCACATATCGACTTCTGGGCACCTAAAAGATCGATTTTCAGTATGTTTTTGGCCTGTATTTTGAAAATACTCTAACACGGAGTAGGCATGTACAGATCGCTTCTGGGACCCCTAAATATCGAATTTTCGGGTGTTTTGGACTGAATTTGAGATATCGACTTTTTGGCACCTAAAATATCGATTTTTAGCATGTTTTTAGCCTAAATTTTGATAATATTCTAGCACTGAGTAGGCATGTACAGATTGCTTCTGGGACCCCAAAATATTGAATTTTCGGGTGTTTTGAGCCTGAATTTGAGATATAAACGGGTACAGAAGATAAATGCACATATTGACTTTGGGCATCTAAAATATCGATTTTCAGCATGTTTTGGGCATGTATTTTGAAAATACTCTAACACGGAGTAGGCATGTACAGATCGCTTCTGGGACCCCAAAATATCGAATTTTCGGGTGTTTTGAGCCTGAATTTGATATATAAACGGGTACTGAAGATGCATGCACATATCGACTTTTGGGCACCTAAAACATCGATTTTGAGCATGTTTTGGGCCTGAATTTTTAAAATACTCTAACATGGAGTAGGCATGTACAGATCGCATCTGGGACCCCTAAATATCGAATTTTCGGGTGTTTTGGGCCTTAATTCGAGATATCGACTTTTTGGCACCTAAAATATCAATTTTTAGCATGTTTTTAGCCTATATTTTGAAAATATTCTAGCACTGAGTAGGCATGTACAGATCGCTTCTGGGACCCCTAAATATCGAGTTTTTGGGTGTTTTGGGCCTTAATTTGAGATATCGACTTTTTGGCACCTAAAATATCGATTTTTAGCATGTTTTTAGCATATATTTTGAAAATATTCTAGCACTGAGTAGGCATGTACAGATTGCTTCTGGGACCCCAAAATATCAAATTTTCGGGTGTTTTGAGCCTGAATTTGAGATATAAACGGGTACTGAAGGTGCATGCACATATCGACTTTTTGGCACCTAAATCATCGATTTTGAGCATGTTATGGGCCTGTATTTTGAAAATACTCTAACACGGAGTAGGCATGTACAGATCGCTTCTGGGACCCCTAAATACCGAATTTTCGGGTGTTTTGGGCCTTAATTTGAGATATCGACTTTTTGGCACCTAAAATATCGATTTTTAGCATGTTTTTAGCCTATTTTTTTTCAAAATATTCTAGCACTGAGTAGGCATGTACAGATTGCTTCTGGGACCCCATAATATTGAATTTTCGAATGTTTAGGGCCAGAATTCGAGATATAAACGGGTGCTGAAGGTGCATGCACATATCGACTTTTGGGCACCTAAAAGATCGATTTTTAGTATGTTTTTGGCTTGTATTTTGAAAATACTCTAACACGAAGTAGGCATGTACAGATTGCTTCTGGGACCCCTAAATATCGAATTTTCGGGTGTTTTGGGACTAAATTTGAGATATCGACTTTTTGGCACCTAAAATATCGATTTTGAGCATGTTTTTAGCCTATAATTTGAAAATGTTCCAGCACTGAGTAGGCATGTACAGATTGCTTCTGGGACCCAAAAATATCGAATTTTCAGGTGTTTTTAACCTGAATTTGAGATATAAACGGGTACAGAAGATGCATGCACATATCGACTTTTGGGCACCAAAAAGATCGATTTTCAGTATATTTTTGGCCTGTATTTTGAAAATTATCTAACACGGAGTAAGCATGTACAGATCGCCTCTGGTACCCCTAAATATCGAATTTTCGGGTGTTTTGGGCCTTAATTCGAGATATCGACTTTTTGGCACCTAAAATATCAATTTTTAGCATGTTTTTAGCCTATATTTTGAAAATATTCTAGCACTGAGTAGGCATGTACAGATCGCTTCTGGGACCCCTAAATATCGAGTTTTTGGGTGTTTTGGGCCTTAATTTGAGATATCGACTTTTTGGCACCTAAAATATCGATTTTTAGCATGTTTTTAGCATATATTTTGAAAATATTCTAGCACTGAGTAGGCATGTACAGATTGCTTCTGGGACCCCAAAATATCAAATTTTCGGGTGTTTTGAGCCAGAATTTCATGAGATATAAACGGGTACTGAAGGTGCATGCACATATCGACTTTTTGGCACCTAAATCATCGATTTTGAGCATGTTATGGGCCTGTATTTTGAAAATACTCTAACACGGAGTAGGCATGTACAGATCGCTTCTGGGACCCCTAAATATCGAATTTTCGGGTGTTTTGGGCCTTAATTTGAGATATCGACTTTTTGGCACCTAAAATATCGATTTTTAGCATGTTTTTAGCCTATTTTTTTTCAAAATATTCTAGCACTGAGTAGGCATGTACAGATTGCTTCTGGGACCCCATAATATTGAATTTTCGAATGTTTAGGGCCAGAATTCGAGATATAAATGGGTGCTGAAGGTGCATGCACATATCGACTTTTGGGCGCCTAAAAGATCGATTTTCAGTATGTTTTTGGCTTGTATTTTGAAAATACTCTAAAACGGAGTAGGCATGTACAGATCGCTTCTGGGACCCCTAAATATCGAATTTTCGGGTGTTTTGGGACTGAATTTGAGATATCGACTTTTTGGCACCTAAAATATCGATTTTGAGCATGTTTTTAGCCTATAATTTGAAAATGTTCCAGCACTGAGTAGGCATGTACAGATTGCTTCTGGGACCCAAAAATATCGAATTTTGGGGTGTTTTTAACCTGAATTTGAGATATAAACGGGTACAGAAGATGCATGCACATATCGACTTTTGGGCACCAAAAAGATCGATTTTCAGCATGTTTTGGGCATGTATTTTGAAAATACTCTAACACGGAGTAGGCATGTATAGATCCCTTATGGGACCCCTAAATATCGAATTTTCGGGTGTTTTGGGCCTTAATTTGAGATATCGACTTTTTGGCACCTAAAATATAGATTTTTAGCATGTTTTTAGCCTATATTTTGATAATATTCTAGCAATGAGTAGGCATGTACAGATTGCTTCTGGGACCCCAAAATATCGAATTTTCGGGTGTTTTGAGCCTGAATTTGAGATTTAAACTGGTACTTAAGGTGCATGCACATATCGACTTTTTGGCACCTAAAACATCGATTTTGAGCATGTTATGGGCCTGTATTTTGAAAATACTCTAACACGGAGTAGGCATGTACAGATCGCTTCTGGGACCCCTAAATATCGAATTTTCGGGTGTTTTGGGCCTTAATTTGAGATATCGACTTTTTGGCACCTAAAATATCGATTTTTAGCATGTTTTTAGCCTATATTTTTTCAAAATATTCTAGCACTGAGTAGGCATGTACAGATTGCTTCTGGGACCCCACAATATTGAATTTTCGGGTGTTTAGGGCCAGAATTCGAGATATAAACGGGTACTGAAGATGCATGCACATATCGACTTTTGGGCACCTAAAAGATCGATTTTCAGTATGTTTTTGACCTGTATTTTGAAAATACTCTAACACGGAATAGGCATGTACAGATCGCTTCTGGGACCCCTAAATATCGAATTTTCGGGTGTTTTGGGACTGAATTTGAGATATCGACTTTTTGGCACATAAAATATCGATTTTAAGCATGTTTTTAGCCTATAATTTGAAAATATTCTAGCACTGAGTAGGCATGTACAGATTGCTTCTGGGACCCAAAAATATCGAATTTTCGGGTGTTTTTAACCTAAATTTGAGATATAAACGGGTACAGAAGATGCATGCACATATCGACTTTTGGGCACCAAAAAGATCGATTTTCAGTATGTTTTTGGCCTGTATTTTGAAAATTCTCTAACACGGAGTAAGCATGTACAGATCGCCTCTGGGACCCCTAAATATCGAATTTTCGGGTGTTTTGGGACTGAATTTGAGATATCGACTTTTTGGCACCTAAAAGATCGATTTTTAGCATGTTTTTAGCCTATATTTTGAAAATATTCTAGCACTGAGTAGGCATGTACAGATTGCTTCAGGGACCCCAAAATATTGAATTTTCGGGTGTTTTGAGCCTGAATTTGAGATATAAACGGGTACAGAAGATACATGCACATATTGACTTTGGGCATCTAAAATATCGATTTTCAGCATGTTTTGGGCATGTATTTTGAAAATACTCTAACACGGAGTAGGCATGTACAGATCCCTTCTGGGACCCCTAAATATCGAATTTTCGGGTGTTTTGGGCCTTAATTTGAGATATCGACTTTTTGGCACCTAAAATATCGATTTTTAGCATGTTTTTAGCCTATATTTTGATAATATTCTAGCACTGAGTAGGCATGTACAGATTGCATCTGGGACCCCAAAATATCGAATTTTCGGGTGTTTTGATCCTGAATTTGAGATATAAACTGGTACTTAAGGTGCATGCACATATCGACTTTTTGGCACCTAAAACATCGATTTTGAGCATGTTTTGGGCCTGTATTTTGAAAATACTCTAACACGGAGAAGGCATGTACAGATCGCTTCTGGGACCCCTAAATATCGAATTTTCGGGTGTTTTGGGCGTTAATTTGAGATATCGACTTTTTGGCACCTAAAATATCGATTTTTAGCATGTTTTTAGCCTATATTTATTCAAAATATTCTAGCACTGAGTAGGCATGTACAGATTGCTTCTGGGACCCCAAAATATTAAATTTTCGGGTGTTTATTGCCAGAATTTGAGATATAAACGGGTACAGAAGATGCATGCACATATCGACTTTTGGGCACCTAAAATATCGATTTTGAGCATGTTTTGAGCCTATATTTTGAAAACATTCTAGCACTGAGTAGGCATGTACAGATCGCTTGTTGGACCTAAAAATATCGAATTTGCGGGTGTTTAGGGCCAGAATTTGAGATATAAACGGGTACAGAAAATGCATGCACATATCGACTTTTGGGCACCTAAAAGATCGATTTTCAGTATGTTTTTGGCTTGTATTTTGAAAATACTCTAACACGGAGTAGGCATGTACAGATCCCTTCTGGGACCCCTAAATATCGAATTTTTGGGTGTTTTGGGACTGAATTTGAGATATCGCCTTTACGCACCTAAAATATCGAGTTATGGCATGTTTTGAGCCTATATTTTGAAAATATTCTAGCACTGAGTAGGCATGTACAGATTGTTTCTGGGACCCCAAAATATTGAATTTTTTGGGTGTTTTTGAGCCTGAATTTGAGATATAAACGGGTACTGAATGTGCATGCACATATCGACTTTTTGGCACCTAAAACATCGATTTTGAGCATGTTATGGGCCTTGATTTTGAAAATACTCTAACACGGAGTAGGCATGTACAGATTGTTTCTGGGACCCCAAAATATTGAATTTTTTGGGTGTTTTTGAGCCTGAATTTGAGATATAAACGGGTACAGAAGATACATGCACATATTGACTTTGGGCATCTAAAATATCGATTTTCAGCATGTTTTGGGTCTGTATTTTGAAAATACTCTAACACGGAGTAGGCATGTACACATCGCTTCTGGGACCCCAAAATATCGAATTTTCGGGTGTTTTGAGCCTGAATTTGAGATATAAACGGGTACTGAAGATGCATGCACACATCGACTTTTGGGCACCTAAAACATCGATTTTGAGCATGTTTTGATCCTGTATTTTGAAAATACTCTAACACGGAGTAGGCATGTACACATCACTTCTGGGACCCCAAAATATCGAATTTTCGGGTGTTTTGGGTCTGAATTTGAGATATCGCCTTTACGCACCTAAAATACCGATTTTTAGCATGTTTTGAGCTTATATTTTGAAAATATTCTAGCACTGAGTAGGCATGTACAGATCGCTTCTGGGACCCTTAAATATCGAATTTTTGGGTGTTTTGGGCCTTAATTTGAGATATCGACTTTTTGGCACCTAAAATATCGATTTTTAGCATGTTTTTAGCATATATTTTGAAAATATTCTAGCACTGAGTAGGCATGTACAGATTGCATCTGGGACCCCAAAATATCGAATTTTCGGGTGTTTTGAGCCTGAATTTGAGATATAAACTGGTACTTAAGGTGCATGCACATATCGACTTTTTGGCACCTAAAACATCGATTTTGAGCATGTTTTGGGCCTGTATTTTGAAAATACTCTAACACGGAGAAGGCATGTACAGATCGCTTCTGGGACCCCTAAATATCGAATTTTCGGGTGTTTTGGGCGTTAATTTGAGATATCGACTTTTTGGAACCTAAAATATCGATTTTTAGCATGTTTTTAGCCTATATTTATTCAAAATATTCTAGCACTGAGTAGGCATGTACAGATTGCTTCTGGGACCCCAAAATATTAAATTTTCGGGTGTTTAGGGCCAGAATTTGAGATATAAACGGGTACAGAAGATGCATGCACATATCGACTTTTGGGCACCTAAAATATCGATTTTGAGCATGTTTTGAGCCTATATTTTGAAAACATTCTAGCACTGAGTAGGCATGTACAGATCGCTTGTTGGACCTAAAAATATCGAATTTGCGGGTGTTTAGGGCCAGAATTTGAGATATAAACGGGTACAGAAAATGCATGCACATATCGACTTTTGGGCACCTAAAAGATCGATTTTCAGTATGTTTTTGGCTTGTATTTTGAAAATACTCTAACACGGAGTAGGCATGTACAGATCCCTTCTGGGACCCCTAAATATCGAATTTTTGGGTGTTTTGGGACTGAATTTGAGATATCGCCTTTACGCACCTAAAATATCGAGTTATGGCATGTTTTGAGACTATATTTTGAAAATATTCTAGCACTTAGTAGGCATGTACAGATTGTTTCTGGGACCCCAAAATATTGAATTTTTTGGGTGTTTTTGAGCCTGAATTTGAGATATAAACGGGTACAGAAGATGCATGCACATATTGACTTTGGGCATCTAAAATATCGATTTTCAGCATGTTTTGGGTCTGTATTTTGAAAATACTCTAACACGGAGTAGGCATGTACACATCGCTTCTGGGACCCCAAAATATCGAATTTTCGGGTGTTTTGAGCCTGAATTTGAGATATAAACGGGTACTGAAGATGCATGCACACATCGACTTTTGGGCACCTAAAACATCGATTTTGAGCATGTTTTGGGCCTGTATTTTGAAAATACTCTAACACGGAGTAGGCATGTACACATCACTTCTGGGACCCCAAAATATCGAATTTTTGGGTGTTTTGGGCCTTAATTTGAGATATCGACTTTTTGGCACCTAAAATATCGATTTTTAGCAAGTTTTTAGCATATATTTTGAAAATATTCTAGCACTGAGTAGGCATGTACAGATTGCTTCTGGGACCCCAAAATATCAAATTTTCGGGTGTTTTGAGCCTGAATTTGAGATATAAACGGGTACTGAAGGTGCATGCACATATCGACTTTATGGCACCTAAAACATCGATTTTGAGCATGTTATGGGCCTTGATTTTGAAAATACTCTAACACGGAGTAGGCATGTACAGATTGTTTCTGGGACCCCAAAATATTGAATTTTTTGGGTGTTTTTGAGCCTGAATTTGAGATATAAACGGGTACAGAAGATACATGCACATATTGACTTTGGGCATCTAAAATATCGATTTTCAGCATGTTTTGGGTCTGTATTTTGAAAATACTCTAACACGGAGTAGGCATGTACAGATCGCTTCTGGGACCACTAAATATCGAATTTTCGGGTGTTTTGGGCCTTAATTTGAGATATCGACTTTTTGGCACCTAAAATATCGATTTTTAGCATGTTTTTAGCCTATATTTATTCAAAATATTCTAGCACTGAGTAGGCATGTACAGATTGCTTCTGGGACCCCACAATATTGAATTTTCGGGTGTTTAGGGCCAGAATTCGAGATATAAACGGGTACTGAGGATGCATGCACATATCGACTTTTGGGCAACTAAAAGATCGATTTTCAGTATGTTTTTGACCTGTATTTTGAAAATACTCTAACACGGAATAGGCATGTACAGATCGCTTTAGGGACCCCTAAATATCGAATTTTCGGGTGTTTTGGGACAGAATTTGAGATATAAACGGGTACAGAAGATGCATGCACATATCGACTTTTGGGCACCAAAAAGATCGATTTTCAGTATGTTTTTGGCCTGTATTTTGAAAATTCTCTAACACGGAGTAAGCATGTACAGATCGCCTCTGGGACCCCTAAATATCGATTTTTTTGGTGTTTTGGGACTGAATTTGAGATATCGCCTTTACGCACCTAAAATATCGAGTTTTAGCATGTTTTTAGCATATATTTTGAAAATATTCTAGCACTGAGTAGGCATGTACAGATTGCTTCTGGGACCCCAAAATATCGAATTTTCGGGTGTTTTGAGCCTGAATTTGAGATATAAACGGGTGCTGAAGGTGCATGCACATATCGACTTTTGGGCACCTAAAAGATCGATTTTCAGTATGTTTTTAGCTTGTATTTTGAAAATACTCTAACACGGAGTAGGCATGTACAGATCCCTTCTGGGACCCCTAAATATCGAATTTTTTGGTGTTTTGGGACTGAATTTGAGATATCGCCTTTACGCACCTAAAATATCGAGTTTTAGCATGTTTTGAGCTTATATTTTGAAAATATACTAGCACTGAGTAGGCATGTACAGATCGCTTCTGGGACCCTTAAATATCGAATTTTTGGGGGTTTTGGGCCTTAATTTGAGATATCGACTTTTTGGCACCTAAAATATCGATTTTTAGCATGTTTTTAGCATATATTTTGAAAATATTCTAGCACTGAGTAGGCATGTACAGATTGCATCTGGGACCCCAAAATATCGAATTTTCGGGTGTTTTGAGCCTGAATTTGAGATATAAACTGGTACTTAAGGTGCATGCACATATCGACTTTTTGGCACCTAAAACATCGATTTTGAGCATGTTTTGGGCCTGTATTTTGAAAATACTCTAACACGGAGAAGGCATGTACAGATCGCTTCTGGGACCCCTAAATATCGAATTTTCTGGTGTTTTGGGCGTTAATTTGAGATATCGACTTTTTGGCACCTAAAATATCGATTTTTAGCATGTTTTTAGCCTATATTTATTCAAAATATTCTAGCACTGAGTAGGCATGTACAGATTGCTTCTGGGACCCCAAAATATTAAATTTTCGGGTGTTTAGGGCCAGAATTTGAGATATAAACGGGTACAGAAGATGCATGCACATATCGACTTTTGGGCACCTAAAATATCGATTTTGAGCTTGTTTTGAGCCTATATTTTGAAAACATTCTAGCACTGAGTAGGCATGTACAGATCGCTTGTCGGACCTAAAAATATCGAATTTGCGGGTGTTTAGGGCCAGAATTTGAGATATAAACGGGTACAGAAAATGCATGCACATATCGACTTTTGGGCACCTAAAAGATCGATTTTCAGTATGTTTTTGGCTTGTATTTTGAAAATACTCTAACACGGAGTAGGCATGTACAGATCCCTTCTGGGACCCCTAAATATCGAATTTTTGGGTGTTTTGGGACTGAATTTGAGATATCGCCTTTACGCACCTAAAATATCGAGTTATGGCATGTTTTGAGCCTATATTTTGAAAATATTCTAGCACTGAGTAGGCATGTACAGATTGTTTCTGGGACCCCAAAATATTGAATTTTTTGGGTGTTTTTGAGCCTGAATTTGAGATATAAACGGGTACAGAAGATACATGCACATATTGACTTTGGGCATCTAAAATATCGATTTTCAGCATGTTTTGGGTCTGTATTTTGAAAATACTCTAACACGGAGTAGGCATGTACACATCGCTTCTGGGACCCCAAAATATCGAATTTTCGGGTGTTTTGAGCCTGAATTTGAGATATAAACGGGTACTGAAGATGCATGCACACATCGACTTTTGGGCACCTAAAACATCGATTTTGAGCATGTTTTGGGCCTGTATTTTGAAAATACTCTAACACGGAGTAGGCATGTACACATCACTTCTGGGACCCCAAAATATCGAATTTTCGGGTGTTTTGGGTCTGAATTTGAGATATCGTCTTTACGCACCTAAAATACCGATTTTTAGCATGTTTTGAGCTTATATTTTGAAAATATTCTAGCACTGAGTAGGCATGTACAGATCGCTTCTGGGACCCTTAAATATCGAATTTTTGGGTGTTTTGGGCCTTAATTTGAGATATCGACTTTTTGGCACCTAAAATATCGATTTTTAGCATGTTTTTAGCATATATTTAGAAAATATTCTAGCACTGAGTAGGCATGTACAGATTGCTTCTGGGACCCCAAAATATCAAATTTTCGGGTGTTTTGAGCCTGAATTTGAGATATAAACGGGTACTGAAGGTGCATGCACATATCGACTTTTTGGCACCTAAAACATCGATTTTGAGCATGTTATGGGCCTTGATTTTGAAAATACTCTAACACGGAGTAGGCATGTACAGATTGTTTCTGGGACCCCAAAATATTGAATTTTTTGTGTGTTTTGAGCCTGAATTTGAGATATAAACGGGTACAGAAGATACATGCACATATTGACTTTGGGCATCTAAAATATCGATTTTCAGCATGTTTTGGGTCTGTATTTTGAAAATACTCTAACACGGAGTAGGCATGTACAGATCGCTTCTGGGACCACTAAATATCGAATTTTCGGGTGTTTTGGGCCTTAATTTGAGATATCGACTTTTTGGCACCTAAAATATCGATTTTTAGCATGTTTTTAGCCTATATTTTTTCAAAATATTCTAGCACTGAGTAGGCATGTACAGATTGCTTCTGGGACCCCACAATATTGAATTTTCGGGTGTTTAGGGCCAGAATTCGAGATATAAACGGGTACTGAGGATGCATGCACATATCGACTTTTGGGCAACTAAAAGATCGATTTTCAGTATGTTTTTGACCTGTATTTTGAAAATACTCTAACACGGAGTAGGCATGTACACATCACTTCTGGGACCCCAAAATATCGAATTTTCGGATGTTTTGGGTCTGAATTTGAGATATCGTCTTTACGCACCTAAAATACCGATTTTTAGCATGTTTTGAGCTTATATTTTGAAAATATTCTAGCACTGAGTAGGCATGTACAGATCGCTTCTGGGACCCTTAAATATCGAATTTTTGGGTGTTTTGGGCCTTAATTTGAGATATCGACTTTTTGGCACCTAAAATATCGATTTTTAGCATGTTTTTAGCATATATTTTGAAAATATTCTAGCACTGAGTAGGCATGTACAGATTGCTTCTGGGACCCCAAAATATCAAATTTTCGGGTGTTTTGAGCCTGAATTTGAGATATAAACGGGTACTGAAGGTGCATGCACATATCGACTTTTTGGCACCTAAAACATCGATTTTGAGCATGTTATGGGCCTTGATTTTGAAAATACTCTAACACGGAGTAGGCATGTACAGATTGTTTCTGGGACCCCAAAATATTGAATTTTTTGTGTGTTTTGAGCCTGAATTTGAGATATAAACGGGTACAGAAGATTCACGCACATATTGACTTTGGGCATCTGAAATATCGATTTTCAGCATGTTTTGGGTCTGTATTTTGAAAATACTCTAACACGGAGTAGGCATGTACAGATCGCTTCTGGGACCACTAAATATCGAATTTTCGGGTGTTTTGGGCCTTAATTTGAGATATCGACTTTTTGGCACCTAAAATATCGATTTTTAGCATGTTTTTAGCCTATATTTTTTCAAAATATTCTAGCACTGAGTAGGCATGTACAGATTGCTTCTGGGACCCCAAAATATCGAATTTTCGGGTGTTTAGGGCCAGAATTCGAGATATAAACGGGTACTGAAGATGCATGCACATATCGACTTTTGGGCACCTAAAAGATCGATTTTCAGTATGTTTTTGACCTATATTTTGAAAATACTCTAACACGGAATAGGCATGTACAGATCGCTTCTGGGGCCCCTAAATATCGAATTTTCGGGTGTTTTGAGACTGAATTTGAGATATCGACTTTTTGGCACTTAAAATATCGATTTTGAGCATGTTTTTAGCCTATGTTTTGAAAATATTCTAGCACTGAGTAGGCATGTACAGATCGGTTCTGGGACCCAAAAATATCGAATTTTCGGGTGTTTTTAACCTGAATTTGAGATATAAACGGGTACAGAAGATGCATGCACATATCGACTTTTGGGCACCAAAAAGATCGATTTTCAATATGTTTTTGGCCTGTATTTTGAAAATTCTCTAACACGGAGTAAGCATGTACAGATCGCCTCTGGGACCCCTAAATATCGAATTTTCGGGTGTTTTGGGACTGAATTTGAGATATCGACTCTTTGGCACCTAAAATATCGATTTTTAGCATGTTTTTAGCATATATTTTGAAAATATTCTAGCACTGAGTAGGCATGTACAGATCGCTTCTGGGACCCTTAAATATCGAATTTTTGGGTGTTTTGGGCCTTAATTTCAGATATCGATTTTTTGGCACCTAAAATATCGATTTTTAGCATGTTTTTAGCATATATTTTGAAAATATTCTAGCACTGAGTAGGCATGTACAGATTGCTTCTGGGACCCCAAAATATCAAATTTTCGGGTGTTTTGAGCCTGAATTTGAGATATAAACGGGTACTGAAGGTGCATGCACATATCGACTTTTTGGCTCCTAAAACATCGATTTTGAGCATGTTATGGTCCTTGATTTTGAAAATACTCTAACACGGAGTAGGCATGTACAGATCGCTTCTGGGACCACTAAATGTCGAGTTTTCGGGTGTTTTGGGCCTTAATTTGAGATATCGACTTTTTGGCACCTAAAATATCGATTTTTAGCATGTTTTTAGCCTATATTTTTTCAAAATATTCTAGCACTGAGTAGGCATGTACAGATTGCTTCTGGGACCCCACAATATTGAATTTTCGGGTGTTTAGGGCCAGAATTTGAGATATAAACGGGTACTGAAGATGCATGCACACATCGACTTTTGGGCACCTAAAACATCGATTTTGAGCATGTTTTGGGCCTGTATTTTGAAAATACTCTAACACGGAGTAGGCATGTACACACCACTTCTGGGACCCCAAAATATCGAATTTTCGGGTGTTTTGGGCCTGAATTTGAGATATCGCCTTTACGCACCTAAAATATCGATTTATAGCATGTTTTGAGCCTATATTTTGAAAATATTCTAGCAATGAGTAGGCATGTACAGATCGCTTCTGGGACCCCTGAATATCGAATTTTCGGGTGTTTTGGGCCTTAATTTGAGATATCGCCTTTACGCACCTAAAATATCGATTTATAGCATGTTTTGAGCCTATATTTTGAAAATATTCTAGCAATGAGTAGGCATGTACAGATCGCTTCTGGGACCCCTAAATATCGAATTTTCGGGTGTTTTGGGCCTTAATTTGAGATATCGACTTTTTTGCACCTAAAATATCGATTTTTAGCATGTTTTTAGCCTATATTTTGAAAATATTCTAGCACTGAGTAGGCATGTACAGTTTGCTTCTGGGACCCCAAAATACTGAATTTTCGGGTGATTTGCGCCTGAATTTGAGATATAAACGGGTACAGAAGATACATGCACATATTGACTTTGGGCATCTAAAATATCGATTTTGAGCATGTTTTGGGCCTGTATTTTGAAAATACTCTAACACGGAGTAGGCATGTACAGATCGCTTCTGGGACCCCAAAATATCGAATTTTTGGGTGTTTTGAGCCTGAATTTGAGATATAAACGATTACTGAAGATGCTTGCACATATCGACTTTTGGGCACCTAATACATCGATTTTAAGCATGTTTTTGGCCTGTATTTTGTAAATACTCTAACACGGAATAGGCATGTACAGATCGCTTCTGCGACCCCATAATATCGAATTTTCGGGTGTTTTTGGCCTTAATTTGAGATATCGCCTTTACGCACCTAAAATATCGATTTTTAGCATGTTTTGAGCCTATATTTTGAAAATATTCTAGCACTGAGTAGACATGTACAGATCGCTTCTGGGACCCCAAAATATCGAATTTTCGGGTGTTTTGAGCCTGAATTTGAGATATAAACGAGTACAGAAGATGCATGCACATATCGACTTTTGGGCACCTAAAAGATCGATTTTTAGTATGTTTTTGGCCTGTATTTTGAAAATACTCTAACACGGAGTAGGCATGTACATATCCCTTTTGGGACCCCTAAATATCGAATTTTCGGGTGTTTTGGGCCTTAATTTGAGATATCGACTTTTTGGCACCTAAAATATCGATTTTTAGCATGTTTTTAGCCTATATTGTGATAATATTCTAGCACTGAGTAGGCATGTACAGAATGCTTCTGGGACCCCAAAATATCGAATTTTCGGGTGTTTTGAGCCTGAATTTGAGATATAAACGGGTACAGAAGATACATGCACATATTGACTTTTGGCATCTAAAATATCGATTTTCAGCATGTTTTGGGTCTGTATTTTGAAAATACTCTAACACGGAGTAGGCATGTACAGATCGCTTCTGGGACCCCTAAATATCAAATTTTCGTGTGTTTTGGGCCTTAATTTGAGATATCGACTTTTTGGCACCTAAAATATCGATTTTTAGCATGTTTTTAGCCTATATTTTGAAAATATTCTAGCACTGAGTAGGCATGTTCAGATTGCCTCTGGGACCCTAAAATATTGAATTTTCGGGTGTTTATGGCCAGAATTTGAAATATAAACGAGTACAGAAGATGCATGCACATATCGACTTTTGGGCACCTAAAATATCTGTTTTGAGCATGTTTTGAGCCTATATTTTGAAAACATTCTAGCACTGAGTAGGTATGTACAGGTCACTTCTGGGACCCAAAAATATCGAATTTTCGGGTGTTTAGGGCCAGAATTTGAGATATAAACGGGTACAGAAGATGCATGCACATATCGACTTTTGGGCACCTAAAAGATCGATTTTCAGTATGTTTTTGGCCTGTATTTTGAAAATACTCTAACACGGAGTAGGCATGTACAGATCGCTTCTGGGACCCCTAAATATCGAATTTTCGGGTGTTTTGGGCCTTAATTTGAGATATCGACTTTACGCACCTAAAATATCGATTTTTAGCATGTTTTGAGCCTCTATTTTGAAAATATTGTAGCACTGAGTAGGCATGTACAGATTGCTTCTGGGACCCCAAAATATTGAATTTTCGGGTGTTTTGAGCCTGAATTTGAGATATAAACGGGTATAGAAGATACATGCACATATTGACTTTGGGCATCTAAAATATCGATTTTCAGCATGTTTTGGGTCTGTATTTAGAAAATACTCTAACACGGAGTAGGCATGTACAGATCGCTTCTGTGACCCCAAAATATCGAATTTTCGGGTGTTTTGAGCCTGAATTTGAGATATAAACGGGTACTAAAGATGCATGCACATATCGACTTTTGGGCACCTAAAACATCGATTTTGAGCATGTTTTGGGCCTGAATTTTGAAAATACTCTAACACGGAGTAGGCATGTACACATCACTTCTGGGACCCCAAAATATCGAATTTTCGGGTGTTTTGGGCCTGAATTTGAGATATCGCCTTTACGCACCTAAAATATCGATTTTTAGCATGTTTTGAGCCTATATTTTGAAAATATTCTAGCACTGAGTAGGCATGTACAGATCGCTTCTGGGACCCTTAAATATCGAATTTTTGGGTGTTTTGGGCCTTAATTTGAGATATCGACTTTTTGGCACCTAAAATATCGATTTTTAGCATGTTTTTAGCATATATTTTGAAAATATTCTAGCACTGAGTACGCATGTACAGATTGTTTCTTGGACCCCAAAAAATCGAATTTTCGGGTGTTTTGAGCCTGAATTTGAGATATAAACGGGTACTGAGGGGTGCATGCACATATCGACTTTTTGGCACCTAAAACATCGATTTTGAGCATGTTTTGGGCCTGTATTTTGAAAATACTCTAACACGGAGTAGGCATGTACAGATCGATTCTGGGACCCCTAAATATCGAATTTTCGGATGTTTTGGGCCTTAATTTGAGATATCGACTTTTTGGCACCTAAAATATCGATTTTTAGCATGTTTTTAGCCTATATTTTGAAAATATTCTAGCACTGAGTAGGCATGTACAGATTGCTTCTAGGACCCCAAAATATTGAATTTTCGGGTGTTTAAGGCCAGAATTTGAGATATAAACGGATACAGAAGATGCATGCACATATCGACTTTTGGGCACCTAAAATATCGATTTTGAGCATGTTTTGAGCCTATATTTTGAAAACATTCTAGCACTGAGTAGGCATGTACAGATCGCTTCTGGGACCCCGAAATATCGAATTTTCGGGTGTTTAGGGCCAGAATTTGAAATATAAACGGGTACAGAAGATGCATGCACATATCGACTTTTGGGCTCCTAAAAGATCGATTTTCAGTATGTTTTTGGCCTGTGTTTTGAAAATACTCTTACACGGTGTAGGCATGTACAGATCGGTTCTGGGACCCCTAAATATAGAATTTTCGGGTGTTTTGGGCCTTAATTTGAGATATCGCTTTTACGCACCTAAAATATCGATTTTTAGCATGTTTTGAGCCTATATTTTGAAAATATTCTAGCACTGAGTAGGCATTTACAGATCGCTTCTGGGACCCCTAAATATCGAAATTTCGGGTGTTTTGGGCCTTAATTTGAGATATCGACTTTTTGGCACCTAAAATATCGATTTTTAGCATGTTTTTAGCCTATATTTTGAAAATATTCTAGCACTGAGTAGGCATGTACAGATTGCTTCTGGGACCCCAAAATATCGAATTTTCGGGTGTTTTCAGCCTGTATTTGAGATATAAACGGGTACTGAAGGTGCATGCACATATCGACTTTTTGGCACCTAAAACATCGATTTTGAGCATGTTTTGGGCCTATATTTTGAAAATACCCTAACACGGAGTAGGCATGTACAGATCGCTTCTGGGCCCCCTAAATATCGAATTTTCGGATGTTTTGGGCATTAATTTGAGATATCGACTTTTTGGCACCTAAAATATCGATTTTTAGCATGTTTTTAACGTATATTTTGAAAATATTCTAGCACTGAGTAGGCATGTACAGATTGCTTCTGGGACCCCAAAATATTGAATATTCGGGTGTTTAGGGCCAGAATTTGAGATATAAACGGGTACAGAAGATGTATGCACGTATCGACTTTTGGGCACCTAAAATATCGATTTTGAGCATGTTTTGAGCCTATATTTTGAAAACATTCTAGCACTGAGTAGGCATGTACAGATCGCTTGTGGGACCCAAAAATATCGAATTTTCGGGTGTTTAGGGCCAGAATTTGAGATATAAACGGGTACAGAAGATGCATGCACATATCGACTTTTGGGCACCTAAAATATCGATTTTGAGCATGTTTTGAGCCTTTATTTTGAAAACATTCTAGCACTGAGTAGGCATGTACAGATCGCTTCTGGGATCCCAAAATATCGATTTTTCGGGTGTTTAGGGCCAGAATTTGAGATATAAACGGGTACAGAAGATGCATGCACATATCGACTTTTGGGCACCTAAAAGATCGATTTTCAGTATGTTTTTGGCCTGTATTTTGAAAATACTCTAAAAAGGAGTAGGCATGTACAGATCGCTTCTGGGACCCCTAAATATCGAATTTTCGGGTGTTTTGGGACTGAATTTGAGATATCGACTTTTTGGCACCTAAAATATCGATTTTTAGCATGTTTTTAGCCAATATTTTGAAAATATTCTAGCACTGTACATTCATGTACAGATTGCTTCTGGGACCCCAAAATATTGAATTTTCGGGTGTTTTGAGCCTGAATTTGAGATATAAAAGGGTACAGAAGATACATGCACATATTGACTTGGGCATCTAAAATATCGATTTTCAGCATGTTTTGGGCCTGTATTTTGAAAATACTCTAACACGGAGTAGGCATGTACAGATCGCTTCTGGGACCCCAAAATATCGAATTTTTGGGTGTTTTGAGCCTGAATTTGAGATATAAACGGGTACTGAAGATGCATGCACATATCGACTTTTGGGCACCTAAAACATCGATTTTGAGCATGTTTTGGACCTGTCTTTTGAAAATACTCTAACACGGAATAGGTATGTACAGATCGCTTCTGGGACCCGATAATATCGAATTTTTGGGTGTTTTGGGCCTGAATTTGAGATATCGTATTTACGCACCTAAAATATCGATTTTTAGCATGTTATGAGCCTATATTTCGAAAATATTCTAGCACTGAGTAGGCATGTACAGATCGCTTATGAGACCCCAAAATATCGAACTTTCGGGTGTTTTGAGCCTGAATTTGAGATATAAACGAGTACAGAAGATGCATGCACATATCGACTTTTGGGCACCTAAAATATCGATTTTGAGCATGTTTTGAGCCTATATTTTGAAAACATTCTAGCACTGAGTAGGCATGTACAGATCGCTTCTGGGACCCCAAAATATCGAATTTTCGGGTGTTTAGGGCCAGAATTTGAGATATAAACGGGTACAGAAGATGCATGCACAAATCGACTTTTGGGCACCTAAAAGATCGATTTTCAGTATGTTTTTGGCCTGTATTTTGAAAATACTCTAACACGGAGTAGGCATGTACAGATCCCTTTTGGGACCCCTAAATATCGAATTTTCGGGTGTTTTGGGCCTTTATTTGGGATATCGACTTTTTGGCACCTAAAATATCGATTTTTAGCATGTTTTTAGCCTATATTTTGATAATATTCTAGCACAGATCGCTTTTGGGACCCCAAAATATCGAATTTTCGGGTGTTTTGAGCCTGAATTTGAGATATAAACGGGTATAGAAGATACATGCACATATTATCTTTTGGGCACCTAAAATATCGATTTTGAGCATGTTTTGGGCCTGTATTTTGAAAACATTCCAGCACTGAGTAGGCATGTACAGATCGCTTCTGGGACCCCAAAATATCGAATTTTCGGGTGTTTAGGGCCAGAATTTGAGATATAAACGGGTACAGAAGATGCATGCACAAACCGACTTTTGGGCACCTAAAAGATCGATTTTCAGTATGTTTTTGGCCTGTATTTTGAAAATACTCTAACACGGAGTAGGCATGTACAGATCGCTTCTGGGACCCCTAAATATCGAATTTTCGGGTGTTTTGGGCCTTAATTTGAGATATCGACTTTTTGGCACCTAAAATATCGATTTTTAACATGTTTTTAGCCTATATTTTTTCAAAATATTCTAGCACTGAGTAAGCATGTACAGATTGCTTCTGGGACCCCAAAATACTGAATTTTCGGGTATTTTGAGCCTGAATTTGAGATATAAACGGGTGTAGAAGATACATGCACATATTGACTTTGGGCATCTAAAATATCGATTTTGAGCATGTTTTGGGCCTGTATTTTGAAAATACTCTAACATGGGACCCCAGAATATCGAATTTTCGGGTGTTTTGAGCCTGAATTTGAGATATAAACGGGTACTGAAGATGCATGCACATATCGACTTTTGGGCACCTAAAACATCGATTTTGAGCACGTTTTGGGCCTGTATTTTGAAAGTACTCTAACACGGAGTAGGCATGTACACATCGCTTCTGGGACCCGAAAATATCGAATTTTCGGGTGTTTTGGGCCTGAATTTGAGATATCGCCTTTACGCACCTAAAATATCGATTTTTAGCATGTTTTGAGTCTATATTTTGAAAATATTCTAGCACTGAGTAGGCATGTACAGATCGTTTCTGGGTCCCCTAAATATCGAATTTTCGGGTGTTTTGGGCCTTAATTTGAGATATCGACTTTTTGGCACCTAAAATATCGATTTTTAGCATGTTTTGAGCCTATATTTTGAAAATATTCTAGCACTGAGTAGGCATGTACAGATTGCTTCTGGGACCCCAAAAAATCGAATTTTCGGGTGTTTTGAGCCTGAATTTGAGATATAAACGGGTACAGAAGATACATGCACATATTGATTTTGGGCATCTAAAATATCGATTTTCAGCATGTTTTGGGCCTGTATTTTGAAAATACTCTAACACGGAGTAGGCATGTACAGATCGCTTCTGGGACCCCAAAATATCGAATTTTTGGGTGTTTTGAGCCTGAATTTGAGATATAAACGGGTACTGAAGATGCATGCACATATCGACTTTTGGGCACCTAAAACATCGATTTTTATGTATGTTTTTGGCCTGTATTTTGAAAATACTCTAACACGGAGTAGGCATGTACAGGTCGTTTCTGGGACCCCTAAATATCGAATTTTCGGGTGTTTTAGGCCTGAATTTGAGATATCGCCTTTACGCACCTAAAATATCGATTTTTAGCATGTTTTGAGCCTTTATTTTGAAAATATTCTAGCACTGAGTAGGCATGTACAGATCGCTTCTGGGATCCCAAAATATCGAATTTTCGGGTGTTTTGAGCCTGAATTTGAGATATAAACGAGTACAGAAGATGCATGCACATATCGACTTTTGGGCACCTAAAATATCGATTTTGAGCATGTTTTGAGCCTATATTTTGAAAACATTCCAGCACTGAGTAGGCATGTACAGATCGCTTCTGGGACCAAAAAATATCGAATTTTCGGGTGTTTAGGGCCAGAATTTGAGATATAAACGGGTACAGAAGATGCATGCACATATCGACTTTTGGGCACCTAAAAGATCGATTTTTAGTATGTTTTTGGCCTGTATTTTGAAAATACTCTAACACGGAGTAGGCATGTACAGATCCCTTTTGGGACCCCTAAATATCGAATTTTCGGGTGTTTTGGGCCTTAATTTGAGATATCGACTTTTTGGCACCTAAAATATCGATTTTTAGCATGTTTTTAGCCTATATTGTGATAATATTCTAGCACTGAGTAGGCATGTACAGAATGCTTCTGGGACCACAAAATATCGAATTTTCGGGTGTTTTGAGCCTGAATTTGAGATATAAACGGGTACAGAAGATACATGCACATATTGACTTTGGGCATCTAAAATATCGATTTTCAGCATGTTTTGGGTCTGTATTTTGAAAATACTCTAACACGGAGTAGGCATGTACAGATCGCTTCTGGGACCCCAAAATATCGAATTTTCGGGTGTTTTGAGCCAGAATTTGAGATATAAACGGGTACAGAAGATGCATGCACATATCGACTTTTGTGCACCTAAAACATCGATTTCGAGCATGTTTTGGGCCTGTATTTTGAAAATACTCTGACACGGAGTAGGCATGTACACATCTCTTCTGGGACCCCAAAATATCGAATTTTCGGGTGTTTTTGGCCTGAATTTGAGATATCGCCTTTACGCACCTAAAATATCGATTTTTAGCATGTTATGAGCCTATATTTTGAAAATATTCTAGCACTGAGTAGGCATGTACAGATCGCTTCTGGGACCCCTAAATATCGAATTTTCGTGTGTTTTGGGCCTTAATTTGAGATATCGACTTTTTGGCACCTAAAATATCGATTTTTAGCATGTTTTTAGCCTATATTTTGAAAATATTCTAGCACTGAGTAGGCATGTTCAGATTGCTTCTGGGACCCTAAAATATTGAATTTTCGGGTGTTTAGGGCCAGAATTTGAAATATAAACGAGTACAGAAGATGCATGCACATATCGACTTTTGGGCACCTAAAATATCTGTTTTTAGCATGTTTTGAGCCTATATTTTGAAAACATTCTAGCACTAAGTAGGTATGTACAGGTCACTTCTGGGACCCAAAAATATCGAATTTTCGGGTGTTTAGGGCCAGAATTTGAGATATAAACGGGTACAGAAGATGCATGCACATATCGACTTTTGGGCACCTAAAAGATCGATTTTTAGCATGTTATGAGCCTATATTTTGAAAATATTCTAGCACTGAGTAGGCATGTACAGATCGCTTCTGGGACCCCTAAATATCGAATTTTCGTGTGTTTTGGGCCTTAATTTGAGATATCGACTTTTTGGCACCTAAAATATCGATTTTTAGCATGTTTTTAGCCTATATTTTGAAAATATTCTAGCACTGAGTAGGCATGTTCAGATTGCTTCTGGGACCCTAAAATATTGAATTTTCGGGTGTTTAGGGCCAGAATTTGAAATATAAACGAGTACAGAAGATGCATGCACATATCGACTTTTGGGCACCTAAAATATCTGTTTTTAGCATGTTTTGAGCCTATATTTTGAAAACATTCTAGCACTGAGTAGGTATGTACAGGTCACTTCCGGGACCCAAAAATATCGAATTTTCGGGTGTTTAGGGCCAGAATTTGAGATATAAACGGGTACAGAAGATGCATGCACATATCGACTTTTGGGCACCTAAAAGATCGATTTTCAGTATGTTTTTGGCCTGTATTTTGAAAATACTCTAACACGGAGTAGGCATGTACAGATCGCTTCTGGGACCCCTAAATATCGAATTTTCGGGTGTTTTGGGCCTTAATTTGAGATATCGACTTTACGCACCTAAAATATCGATTTTTAGCATGTTTTGAGCCTATATTTTGAAAATATTGTAGCACTGAGTAGGCATGTACAGATTGCTTCTGGGACCCCAAAATATTGAATTTTCGGGTGTTTTGAGCCTGAATTTGAGATATAAACGGGTACAGAAGATACATGCACATATTGACTTTGGGCATCTAAAATATCGATTTTCAGCATGTTTTGGGTCTGTATTTTGAAAATACTCTAACACGGAGTAAGCATGTACAGATCGCTTCTGTGACCCCAAAATATCGAATTTTCGGGTGTTTTGAGCCTGAATTTGAGATATAAACGGGTACTAAAGATGCATGCACATATCGACTTTTGGGCACCTAAAACATCGATTTTGAGCATGTTTTGGGCCTGAATTTTGAAAATACTCTAACACGGAGTAGGCATGTACACATCACTTCTGGGACCCCAAAATATCGAATTTTCGGGTGTTTTGGGCCTGAATTTGAGATATCGCCTTTACGCACCTAAAATATCGATTTTTAGCATGTTATGAGCCTATATTTTGAAAATATTCTAGCACTGAGTAGGCATGTACAGATCGCTTCTGGGACCCCTAAATATCGAATTTTCGTGTGTTTTGGGCCTTAATTTGAGATATCGACTTTTTGGCACCTAAAATATCGATTTTTAGCATGTTTTTAGCCTATATTTTGAAAATATTCTAGCACTGAGTAGGCATGTTCAGATTGCTTCTGGGACCCTAAAATATTGAATTTTCGGGTGTTTAGGGCCAGAATTTGAAATATAAACGAGTACAGAAGATGCATGCACATATCGACTTTTGGGCACCTAAAATATCTGTTTTTAGCATGTTTTGAGCCTATATTTTGAAAACATTCTAGCACTAAGTAGGTATGTACAGGTCACTTCTGGGACCCAAAAATATCGAATTTTCGGGTGTTTAGGGCCAGAATTTGAGATATAAACGGGTACAGAAGATGCATGCACATATCGACTTTTGGGCACCTAAAAGATCGATTTTTAGCATGTTATGAGCCTATATTTTGAAAATATTCTAGCACTGAGTAGGCATGTACAGATCGCTTCTGGGACCCCTAAATATCGAATTTTCGTGTGTTTTGGGCCTTAATTTGAGATATCGACTTTTTGGCACCTAAAATATCGATTTTTAGCATGTTTTTAGCCTATATTTTGAAAATATTCTAGCACTGAGTAGGCATGTTCAGATTGCTTCTGGGACCCTAAAATATTGAATTTTCGGGTGTTTAGGGCCAGAATTTGAAATATAAACGAGTACAGAAGATGCATGCACATATCGACTTTTGGGCACCTAAAATATCTGTTTTTAGCATGTTTTGAGTCTATATTTTGAAAACATTCTAGCACTGAGTAGGTATGTACAGGTCACTTCTGGGACCCAAAAATATCGAATTTTCGGGTGTTTAGGGCCAGAATTTGAGATATAAACGGGTACAGAAGATGCATGCACATATCGACTTTTGGGCACCTAAAAGATCGATTTTCAGTATGTTTTTGGCCTGTATTTTGAAAATACTCTAACACGGAGTAGGCATGTACAGATCGCTTCTGGGACCCCTAAATATCGAATTTTCGGGTGTTTTGGGCCTTAATTTGAGATATCGACTTTACGCACCTAAAATATCGATTTTTAGCATGTTTTGAGCCTATATTTTGAAAATATTGTAGCACTGAGTAGGCATGTACAGATTGCTTCTGGGACCCCAAAATATTGAATTTTCGGGTGTTTTGAGCCTGAATTTGAGATATAAACGGGTACAGAAGATACATGCACATATTGACTTTGGGCATCTAAAATATCGATTTTCAGCATGTTTTGGGTCTGTATTTTGAAAATACTCTAACACGGAGTAGGCATGTACAGATCGCTTCTGTGACCCCAAAATATCGAATTTTCGGGTGTTTTGAGCCTGAATTTGAGATATAAACGGGTACTAAAGATGCATGCACATATCGACTTTTGGGCACCTAAAACATCGATTTTGAGCATGTTTTGGGCCTGAATTTTGAAAATACTCTAACACGGAGTAGGCATGTACACATCACTTCTGGGACCCCAAAATATCGAATTTTCGGGTGTTTTGGGCCTGAATTTGAGATATCGCCTTTACGCACCTAAAATATCGATTTTTAGCATGTTTTGAGCCTATATTTTGAAAATATTCTAGCACTGAGTAGGCATGTACAGATCGCTTCTGGGACCCTTAAATATCGAATTTTTGGGTGTTTTGGGCCTTAATTTGAGATATCGACTTTTTGGCACCTAAATATCGATTTTTAGCATGTTTTTAGCATATATTTTGAAAATATTCTAGCACTGAGTACGCATGTACAGATTGTTTCTTGGACCCCAAAATATCGAATTTTCGGGTGTTTTGAGCCTGAATTTGAGATATAAACGGGTACTGAGGGGTGCATGCACATATCGACTTTTTGGCACCTAAAACATCGATTTTGAGCATGTTTTGGGCCTGTATTTTGAAAATACTCTAACACGGAGTAGGCATGTACAGATCGCTTCTGGGACCCCTAAATATCGAATTTTCGGATGTTTTGGGCCTTAATTTGAGATATCGACTTTTTGGCACCTAAAATATCGATTTTTAGCATGTTTTTAGCCTATATTTTGAAAATATTCTAGCACTGAGTAGGCATGTACAGATTGCTTCTAGGACCCCAAAATATTGAATTTTCGGGTGTTTAAGGCCAGAATTTGAGATATAAACGGATACAGAAGATGCATGCACATATAGGCTTTTGGGCACCTAAAATATCGATTTTGAGCATGTTTTGAGCCTATATTTTGAAAACATTCTAGCACTGAGTAGGCATGTACAGATCGCTTCTGGGACCCCAAAATATCGAATTTTCGGGTGTTTAGGGCCAGAATTTGAAATATAAACGGGTACAGAAGATGCATGCACATATCGACTTTTGGGCTCCTAAAAGATCGATTTTCAGTATGTTTTTGGCCTGTGTTTTGAAAATACTCTTACACGGTGTAGGCATGTACAGATCGGTTCTGGGACCCCTAAATATCGAATTTTCGGGTGTTTTGGGCCTTAATTTGAGATATCGCCTTTACGCACCTATAATATCGATTTTTAGCATGTTTTGAGCCTATATTTTGAAAATATTCTAGCACTGAGTAGACATGTACAGATCGCTTCTGGGACCCCTAAATATCGAATTTTCGGGTGTTTTGGGCCTTAATTTGAGATATCGACTTTTTGGCACCTGAAATATCGATTTTTAGCATGTTTTTAGCCTATATTTTGAAAATATTCTAGCACTGAGTAGGCATGTACAGATTGCTTCTGGGACCCCAAAATATCGAATTTTCGGGTGTTTTCAGCCTGTATTTGAGATATAAACGGGTACTGAAGGTGCATGCACATATCGACTTTTTGGCACCTAAAACATCGATTTTGAGCATGTTTTGGGCCTGTATTTTGAAAATACCCTAACACGGAGTAGGCATGTACAGATCGCTTCTGGGCCCCCTAAATATCGAATTTTCGGATGTTTTGGGCCTTAATTTGAGATATCGACTTTTTGGCACCTAAAATATCGATTTTTAGCATGTTTTTAGCCTATATTTTGAAAATATTCTAGCACTGAGTAGGCATGTACAGATTGCTTCTGGGACCCCAAAATATTGAATTTTCGGGTGTTTAGGGCCAGAATTTGAGATATAAACGGGTACAGAAGATGCATGCACGTATCGACTTTTGGGCACCTAAAATATCGATTTTGAGCATGTTTTGAGCCTATATTTTGAAAACATTCTAGCACTGAGTAGGCATGTACAGATCGCTTGTGGGACCCAAAAATATCGAATTTTTGGGTGTTTTGAGCCTGAATTTGAGATATAAACGGGTACTGAAGATGCATGCACATATCGACTTTTGGGCACCTAAAACATCGATTTTGAGCATGTTTTGGGCCTGTCTTTTGAAAATACTCTAACACGGAATAGGTATGTACAGATCGCTTCTGGGACCCCATAATATCGAATTTTTGGGTGTTTTGGGCCTGAATTTGAGATATCGTATTTACGCACCTAAAATATCGATTTTTAGCATGTTTTGAGCCTATATTTCGAAAATATTCTAGCACTGAGTAGGCATGTACAGATCGCTTATGAGACCCCAAAATATCGAACTTTCGGGTGTTTTGAGCCTGAATTTGAGATATAAACGAGTACAGAAGATGCATGCACATATCGACTTTTGGGCTCCTAAAATATCGATTTTGAGCATGTTTTGAGCCTATATTTTGAAAACATTCCAGCACTGAGTAGGCATGTACAGATCGCTTCTGGGACCCCAAAATATCGAATTTTCGGGTGTTTAGGGCCAGAATTTGAGATATAAACGGGTACAGAAGATGCATGCACAAATCGACTTTTGGGCACCTAAAAGATCGATTTTCAGTATGTTTTTGACCTGTATTTTGAAAATACTCTAACACGGAGTAGGCATGTACAGATCCCTTTTGTGACCCCTAAATATCGAATTTTCGGGTATTTTGGGCCTTTATTTGAGATATCGACTTTTTGGCACCTAAAATATCGATTTTTAGCATGTTTTTAGCCTATATTTTGATAATATTCTAGTACTGAGTAGGCATGTACAGATCGCTTCTGGGACCCCAAAATATCGAATTTTCGGGTGTTTTGAGCCTGAATTTGAGATATAAACGGGTATAGAAGATACATGCACATATTGACTTTTGGGCACCTAAAATATCGATTTTGAGCATGTTTTGGGCCTGTATTTTGAAAACATTCCAGCACTGAGTAGGCATGTACAGATCGCTTCTGGGACCCCAAAATATCGAATTTTCGGGTGTTTAGGGCCAGAATTTGAGATATAAACGGGTACAGAAGATGCATGCACAAACCGACTTTTGGGCTCCTAAAAGATCGATTTTCAGTATGTTTTTAGCCTGTATTTTGAAAATACTCTAACACGGAGTAGGCATGTACAGATCGCTTCTGGGACCCCAAAATATCGAATTTTCGGGTGTTTTGAGCCAGAATTTGAGATATAAACGGGTACAGAAGATGCATGCACATATCGACTTTTGTGCACCTAAAACATCGATTTCGAGCATGTTTTGGGCCTGTATTTTGAAAATACTCTGACACGGAGTAGGCATGTACACATCTCTTCTGGGACCCCAAAATATCGAATTTTCGGGTGTTTTTGGCCTGAATTTGAGATATCGCCTTTACGCACCTAAAATATCGATTTTTAGAATGTTATGAGCCTATATTTTGAAAATATTCTAGCACTGAGTAGGCATGTACAGATTGCTTCTGGGACCCCAAAATATTGAATTTTCGGGTGTTTTGAGCCTGAATTTGAGATATAAACGGGTACAGAAGATAAATGCACATATTGACTTTGGGCATCTAAAATATCGATTTTCAGCATGTTTTGGGTCTGTATTTTGAAAATACTCTAACACGGAGTAGGCTTGTACAGATCGCTTCTGTGACCCCAAAATATCGAATTTTTGGGTGTTTTGAGCCTGAATTTGAGATATAAACGGGTACTAAAGATGCATGCACATATCGACTTTTGGGCACCTAAAACATCGATTTTGAGCATGTTTTGGGCCTGAATTTTGAAAATACTCTAACACGGAGTAGGCATGTACACATCACTTCTGGGACCCCAAAATATCGAATTTTCGGGTGTTTTGGGCCTGAATTTGAGATATCGCCTTTACGCACCTAAAATATCGATTTTTAGCATGTTTTGAGCCTATATTTTGAAAATATTCTAGCACTGAGTAGGCATGTACAGATCGCTTCTGGGACCCTTAAATATCGAATTTTTGGGTGTTTTAGGCCTTAATTTGAGATATCGACTTTTTGGCACCTAAAATATCGATTTTTAGCATGTTTTTAGCATATATTTTGAAAATATTCTAGCACTGAGTACGCATGTACAGATTGTTTCTTGGACCCCAAAATATCGAATTTTCGGGTGTTTTGAGCCTGAATTTGAGATATAAACGGGTACTGAGGGGTGCATGCACATATCGACTTTTTGGCACCTAAAACATCGATTTTGTGCATGTTTTGGGCCTGTATTTTGAAAATACTCTAACATGGAGTAGGCATGTACAGATCGCTTCTGGGACCCCTAAATATCGAATTTTCGGATGTTTTGGGCCTTAATTTGAGATATCGACTTTTTGGCACCTAAAATATCGATTTTTAGCATGTTTTTAGCCTGTATTTTGAAAATATTCTAGCACTGAGTAGGCATGTACAGATTGCTTCTAGGACCCCAAAATATTGAATTTTCGGGTGTTTAATGCCAGAATTTGAGATATAAACGGATACAGAAGATGCATGCACATATCGACTTTTGGGCACCTAAAATATCGATTTTGAGCATGTTTTGAGCCTATATTTTGAAAACATTCTAGCACTGAGTAGGCATGTACAGATCGCTTCTGGGACCCCAAAATATCGAATTTTCGGGTGTTTAGGGCCAGAATTTGAAATATAAACGGGTACAGAAGATGCATGCACATATCGACTTTTGGGCTCCTAAAAGATCGATTTTCAGTATGTTTTTGGCCTGTTATTTGAAAATACTCTTACACGGTGTAGGCATGTACAGATCGGTTCTGGGACCCCTAAATATCGAATTTTCGGGTGTTTTGGGCCTTAATTTGAGATATCGCCTTTACGCACCTAAAATATCGATTTTTAGCATGTTTTGAGCCTATATTTTGAAAATATTCTAGCACTGAGTAGACATGTACAGATCGCTTCTGGGACCCCTAAATATCGAATTTTCGGGTGTTTTGGGCCTTAATTTGAGATATCGCCTTTACGCACCTAAAATATCGATTTTTAGCATGTTTTGAGCCTATATTTTGAAAATATTCTAGCACTGAGTAGGCATGTACAGATTGCTTCTGGGACCCCAAAATATCGAATTTTCGGGTGTTTTCAGCCTGTATTTGAGATATAAACGGGTACTGAAGGTGCATGCACATATCGACTTTTTGGCACCTAAAACATCGATTTTGAGCATGTTTTGGGCCTGTATTTTTAAAATACCCTAACACGGAGTAGGCATGTACAGATCGCTTCTGGGCCCCCTAAATATCGAATTTTCGGATGTTTTGGGCCTTAATTTGAGATATCGACTTTTTGGCACCTAAAATATCGATTTTTAGCATGTTTTTAGCCTATATTTTGAAAATATTCTAGCACTGAGTAGGCATGTACAGATTGCTTCTGGGACCCCAAAATATTGAATTTTCGGGTGTTTAGGGCCAGAATTTGAGATATAAACGGGTACAGAAGATGCATGCACGTATCGACTTTTGGGCACCTAAAATATCGATTTTGAGCATGTTTTGAGCCTATATTTTGAAAACATTCTAGCACTGAGTAGGCATGTACAGATCGCTTGTGGGACCCAAAAATATTGAATTTTCGGGTGTTTAGGGCCAGAATTTGAGATATAAACGGGTACAGAAGATGCATGCACATATCGACTTTTGGGCACCTAAAACATCGATTTTGAGCATGTTTTGGGCCTGTCTTTTGAAAATACTCTAACACGGAATAGGTATGTACAGATCGCTTCTGGGACCCCATAATATCGAATTTTTGGGTGTTTTGGGCCTGAATTTGAGATATCGTATTTACGCACCTAAAATATCGATTTCTAGCATGTTTTGTGCCTATATTTCGAAAATATTCTAGCACTGAGTAGGCATGTACAGATCGCTTATGAGACCCCAAAATATCGAACTTTCGGGTGTTCTGAGCCTGAATTTGAGATATAAACGAGTACAGAAGATGCATGCACATATCGACTTTTGGGCTCCTAAAATATCGATTTTGAGCATGTTTTGAGCCTATATTTTGAAAATACTCTAACACGGAGTAGGCATGTACAGATCCCTTTTGGGACCCCTAAATATCGAATTTTCGGGTATTTTGGGCCTTTATTTGAGATATCGACTTTTTGGCACCTAAAATATCGATTTTTAGCATGTTTTTAGCCTATATTTTGATAATATTCTAGTACTGAGTAGGCATGTACAGATCGCTTCTGGGACCCCAAAAAATCGAATTTTCGGGTGTTTTGAGCCTGAATTTGAGATATAAACGGGTATAGAAGATACATGCACATATTGACTTTTGGGCACCTAAAATATCGATTTTGAGCATGTTTTGGGCCTGTATTTTGAAAACATTCCAGCACTGAGTAGGCATGTACAGATCGCTTCTGGGACCCCAAAATATCGAATTTTCGGGTGTTTAGGGCCAGAATTTGAGATATAAACGGGTACAGAAGATGCATGCACATATCGACTTTTGGGCACCTAAAAGATCGATTTTCAGTATGTTTTTGGCCTGTATTTTGAAAATACTCTAACACGGAGTAGGCATGTACAGATCGCTTCTGGGACCCCTAAATATCGAATTTTCGGGTGTTTTGGGCCTTAATTTGAGATATCGACTTTTTGGCACCTAAAATATCGATTTTTAACATGTTTTTAGCCTATATTTTTTCAAAATATTCTAGCACTGAGTAAGCATGTACAGATTGCTTCTGGGACCCCAAAATACTGAATTTTCGGGTATTTTGAGCCTGAATTTGAGATATAAACGGGTACAGAAGATACATGCACATATTGACTTTGGGCATCTAAAATATCGATTTTGAGCATGTTTTGGGCCTGTATTTTGAAAATACTCTAACATGGGACCCCAAAATATCGAATTTTCGGGTGTTTTGAGCCTGAATTTGAGATATAAACGGGTACTGAAGATGCATGCACATATCGACTTTTGGGCACCTAAAACATCGATTTTGAGCACGTTTTGGGCCTGTATTTTGAAAGTACTCTAACACGGAGTAGGCATGTACACATCGCTTCTGGGACCCCAAAATATCGAATTTTCGGGTGTTTTGGGCCTGAATTTGAGATATCGCCTTTACGCACCTAAAATATCGATTTTTAGCATGTTTTAAGCCTATATTTTGAAAATATTCTAGCACTGAGTAGGCATGTACAGATCGCTTCTGGGACCCCAAAATATCGAATTTTCGGGTGTTTTGAGACTGAATTTGAGATATAAACGGGTACAGAAGATACATGCACATATTGACTTTGGGCATCTAAAATATCGATTTTCAGCATGTTTTGGGCCTGTATTTTGAAAATACTCTAACATGGGACCCCAGAATATCGAATTTTCGGGTGTTTTGAGCCTGAATTTGAGATATAAACGGGTACTGAAGATGCATGCACATATCGACTTTTGGGCACCTAAAACATCGATTTTGAGCACGTTTTGGGCCTGTATTTTGAAAGTACTCTAACACGGAGTAGGCATGTACACATCGCTTCTGGGACCCGAAAATATCGAATTTTCGGGTGTTTTGGGCCTGAATTTGAGATATCGCCTTTACGCACCTAAAATATCGATTTTTAGCATGTTTTGAGTCTATATTTTGAAAATATTCTAGCACTGAGTAGGCATGTACAGATCGTTTCTGGGTCCCCTAAATATCGAATTTTCGGGTGTTTAGGGCCTTAATTTGAGATATCGACTTTTTGGCACCTAAAATATCGATTTTTAGAATGTTTTGAGCCTATATTTTGAAAATATTCTAGCACTGAGTAGGCATGTACAGATTGCTTCTGGGACCCCAAAAAATCGAATTTTCGGGTGTTTTGAGCCTGAATTTGAGATATAAACGGGTACCGAAGATACATGCACATATTGATTTTGGGCATCTAAAATAAAGATTTTCAGCATGTTTTGGGCCTGTATTGTGAAAATACTCTAACACGGAGTAGGCATGTACAGATCGCTTCTGGGACCCCAAAATATCGAATTTTTGGGTGTTTTGAGCCTGAATTTGAGATATAAACGGGTACTGAAGATGCATGCACATATCGACTTTTGGGCACCTAAAACATCGATTTTTATGTATGTTTTTGGCCTGTATTTTGAAAATACTCTAACACGGAGTAGGCATGTACAGGTCGTTTCTGGGACCCCTAAATATCGAATTTTCGGGTGTTTTAGGCCTGAATTTGAGATATCGCCTTTACGCACCTAAAATATCGATTTTTAGCATGTTTTTAGCCTATATTTTGAAAATATTCTAGCACTGAGTAGGCATGTACAGATTGCTTCTGGGACCCCAAAATATCGAATTTTCGGGTGTTTTCAGCCTGTATTTGAGATATAAACGGGTACATATCGACTTTTTGGCACCTAAAACATCGATTTTGAGCATGTTTTGGGCCTGTATTTTTAAAATACCCTAACACGGAGTAGGCATGTACAGATCGCTTCTGGGCCCCCTAAATATCGAATTTTCGGATGTTTTGGGCCTTAATTTGAGATATCGACTTTTTGGCACCTAAAATATCGATTTTTAGCATGTTTTTAGCCTATATTTTGAAAATATTCTAGCACTGAGTAGGCATGTACATATTGCTTCTGGGACCCCAAAATATTGAATTTTCGGGTGTTTAGGGCCAGAATTTGAGATATAAACGGGTACTGAAGATGCATGCACGTATCGACTTTTGGGCACCTAAAATATCGATTTTGAGCATGTTTTGAGCCTAAATTTTGAAAACATTCTAGCACTGAGTAGGCATGTACAGATCGCTTCTGGGACCCCAAAATATTGAATTTTCGGGTGTTTTGAGCCTGAATTTGAGATATAAAAGGGTACAGAAGATACATGCACATATTGACTTTGGGCATCTAAAATATCGATTTTCAGCATGTTTTGGGCCTGTATTTTGAAAATACTCTAACACGGTGTAGGCATGTACAGATCGCTTCTGGGACCCCAAAATATCGAATTTTTGGGTGTTTTGAGCCTGAATTTGAGATATAAAAGGGTACAGAAGATACATGCACATATTGACTTTGGGCACCTAAAACATCGATTTTGAGCATGTTTTGGGCCTGTCTTTTGAAAATACTCTAACACGGAATAGGTATGTACAGATCGCTTCTGGGACCCCATAATATCGAATTTTTGGGTGTTTTGGGCCTGAATTTGAGATATCGTATTTACGCACCTAAAATATCGATTTCTAGCATGTTTTGTGCCTATATTTCGAAAATATTCTAGCACTGAGTAGGCATGTACAGATCGCTTATGAGACCTCAAAATATCGAACTTTCGGGTGTTTTGAGCCTGAATTTGAGATATAAACGAGTACAGAAGATGCATGCACATATCGACTTTTGGGCTCCTAAAATATCGATTTTGAGCATGTTTTGAGCCTATATTTTGAAAACATTCCAGCACTGAGTAGGCATGTACAGATCGCTTCTGGGACCCCAAAATATCGAATTTTCGGGTGTTTAGGGCCAGAATTTGAGATATAAACGGGTACAGAAGATGCATGCACAAATCGACTTTTGGGCACCTAAAAGATCGATTTTCAGTATGTTTTTGGCCTGTCTTTTGAAAATACTCTAACACGGAGTAGGCATGTACAGATCCCTTTTGGGACCCCTAAATATCGAATTTTCGGGTATTTTGGACCTTTATTTGAGATATCGACTTTTTGGCACCTAAAATATCGATTTTTAGCATGTTTTTAGCCTATATTTTGATAATATTCTAGTACTGAGTAGGCATGTACAGATCGCTTCTGGGACCCCAAAATATCGAATTTTCGGGTGTTTTGAGCCTGAATTTGAGATATAAACGGGTATAGAAGATACATGCACATATTGACTTTTGGGCACCTAAAATATCGATTTTGAGCATGTTTTGGGCCTGTATTTTGAAAACATTCCAGCACTGAGTAGGCATGTACAGATCGCTTCTGGGACCCCAAAATATCGAATTTTCGGGTGTTTAGGGCAAGAATTTGAGATATAAACGGGTACAGAAGATGCATGCACATATCGACTTTTGGGCACCTAAAAGATCGATTTTCAGTATGTTTTTGGCCTGTATTTTGAAAATACTCTAACACGGAGTAGGCATGTACAGATCGCTTCTGGGACCCCTAAATATCGAATTTTCGGGTGTTTTGGGCCTTAATTTGAGATATCGACTTTTTGGCACCTAAAATATCGATTTTTAACATGTTTTTAGCCTATATTTTTTCAAAATATTCTAGCACTGAGTAAGCATGTACAGATTGCTTCTGGGACCCCAAAATACTGAATTTTCGGGTATTTTGAGCCTGAATTTGAGATATAAACGGGTACAGAAGATACATGCACATATTGACTTTGGGCATCTAAAATATCGATTTTGAGCATGTTTTGGGCCTGTATTTCGAAAATACTCTAACATGGGACCCCAGAATATCGAATTTTCGGGTGTTTTGGGCCTGAATTTGAGATATAAACGGGTACTGAAGATGCATGCACATATCGACTTTTGGGCACCTAAAACATCGATTTTGAGCACGTTTTGGGCCTGTATTTTGAAAGTACTCTAACACGGAGTAGGCATGTACACATCGCTTCTGGGACCCGAAAATATCGAATTTTCGGGTGTTTTGGGCCTGAATTTGAGATATCGCCTTTACGCACCTAAAATATCGATTTTTAGCATGTTTTGAGTCTATATTTTGAAAATATTCTAGCACTGAGTAGGCATGTACAGATCGTTTCTGGGTCCCCTAAATATCGAATTTTCGGGTGTTTAGGGCCTTAATTTGAGATATCGACTTTTTGGCACCTAAAATATCGATTTTTAGAATGTTTTGAGCCTATATTTTGAAAATATTCTAGCACTGAGTAGGCATGTACAGATTGCTTCTGGGACCCCAAAAAATCGAATTTTCGGGTGTTTTGAGCCTGAATTTGAGATATAAACGGGTACCGAAGATACATGCACATATTGATTTTGGGCATCTAAAATATCGATTTTCAGCATGTTTTGGGCCTGTATTTTGAAAATACTCTAACACGGAGTAGGCATGTACAGATCGCTTCTGGGACCCCAAAATATCGAATTTTTGGGTGTTTTGAGCCTGAATTTGAGATATAAACGGGTACTGAAGATGCATGCACATATCGACTTTTGGGCACCTAAAACATCGATTTTTATGTATGTTTTTGGCCTGTATTTTGAAAATACTCTAACACGGAGTAGGCATGTACAGGTTGTTTCTGGGACCCCTAAATATCGAATTTTCTGGTGTTTTAGGCCTGAATTTGAGATATCGCCTTTACGCACCTAAAATATCGATTTTTAGCATGTTTTGAGCCTATATTTTGAAAATATTCTAGCACTGAGTAGGCATGTACAGATCGCTTCTGGGACCTCAAAATATCGAATTTTCGGGTGTTTTGAGCCTGAATTTGAGATATAAACGAGTACAGAAGATGCATGCACATATCGACTTTTGGGCACCTAAAATATCGATTTTGAGCATGTTTTGAGCCTATATTTTGAAAACATTCCAGCACTGAGTAGGCATGTACAGATCGCTTCTGGGACCAAAAAATATCGAATTTTCGGGTGTTTAGGGCCAGAATTTGAGATATAAACGGGTACAGAAGATGCATGCACATATCGACTTTTGGGCACCTAAAACATCGATTTTGAGCATGTTTTGGGCCTGTATTTTGAAAATACTCTAACACGGAGTAGGCATGTACACATCGCTTATGGGACCCCAAAATATCGAATTTTCGGGTGTTTTGGGCCTGAATTTGAGATATCGCCTTTACGCACCTAAAATATCGATTTTTAGCATGTTTTGAGCCTATATTTTGAAAATATTCTAGCACTGAGTAGGCATGTACAGATCGCTTCTGGGACCCCTAAATATCGAATTTTCGGGTGTTTTGGGCCTTAATTTGAGATATCGACTTTTTGGCACCTAAAATATCGATTTTTAGCATGTTTTTAGCCTATATTTTGAAAATATTCTAGCACTGAGTAGGCATGTTCAGATTGCTTCTGGGACCCTAAAATATTGAATTTTCGGGTGTTTACGGCCAGAATTTGAGATATAAACGGGTACAGAAGATGCATGCACATATCGACTTTTGGGCACCTAAAATATCGATTTTGAGCATGTTTTGAGCCTATATTTTGAAAAAATTCTAGCACTGAGTAGGCATGTACAGGTCGCTTCTGGGACCCAAAAATATCGAATTTTCGGGTGTTTAGGGCCAGAATTTGAGATATAAACGGGTACAGAAGATGCATGCACATATCGACTTTTGGGCACCTAAAAGATCGATTTTTATGTATGTTTTTGGCCTGTATTTTGAAAATACTCTAACACGGAGTAGGCATGTACAGGTCGTTTCTGAGACCCCTAAATATCGAATTTTCGGGTGTTTTGGGCCTTAATTTGAGATATCGCCTTTACGAACCCAAAATATCGATTTTTAGCATGTTTTGAGCCTATATTTTGAAAATATTCTAGCACTGAGTAGGCATGTACAGATCGCTTCTGGGACCCCAAAATATCGAATTTTCGGGTGTTTTGAGCCTGAATTTGAGATATAAACGAGTACAGAAGATGCATGCACATATCGACTTTTGGGCACCTAAAATATCGATTTTGAGCATGTTTTGAGCCTATATTTTGAAAACATTCCAGCACTGAGTAGGCATGTACAGATCGCTTCTGGGACCCCAAAATATCGAATTTTCGGGTGTTTAGAGCCAGAATTTGAGATATAAACGGGTACAGAAGATGCATGCACATATCGACTTTTTGGCACCTAAAAGATCGATTTTCAGTATGTTTTTGGCCTGTATTTTGAAAATACTCTAACACGGAGTAGGCATGTACAGATCCCTTCTGGGACCCCTAAATATCGAGTTTTCGGGTATTTTGGGCCATTATTTGAGATATCGACTTTTTGGCACCTAAAATATCGATTTTTAGCATGTTTTTAGCCTATATTTTAATAATATTCTAGCACTGAGTAGGCATGTACAGATTGCTTCTGGGACCCCAAAATATTGAATTTTCGGATGTTTTGAGCCTGAATTTGAGATATAAACGGGTACAGAAGATACATGCACATATTGACTTTGAGCATCTAAAATATCGATTTTCAGCATGTTTTGGGCCTGTATTTTGAAAATACTCTAACACGGAGTAGGCAGGTACAGATCGCTTCTGGGACCACAAAATATCGAATTTTCGGGTGTTTTGAGCCAGAATTTGAGATATAAACGGGTACTGAAGATGCATGCACATATCGACTTTTGGGCACCTAAAACATCGATTTTGACCATGTTTTGGGCCTGTATTTTGAAAATACTCTAACACGGAGTAGGCATGTACACATCGCTTCTGGGACCCCAAAATATCGAATTTTCGGGTGTTTTGGGCCTGAATTTGAGATATCGCCTTTACGCACCTAAAATATCGATTTTTAGCATGTTATGAGCCTATATTTTGAAAATATTCTAGCACTGAGTAGGCATGTACAGATCGTTTCTGGGACCCCTAAATATCGAATTTTCGGGTGTTTTGGGCCTTAATTTGAGATATCGACTTTTTGGCACCTAAAATATCGATTTTTAGCATGTTTTTAGCCTATATTTTGAAAATATTCTAGCACTGAGTAGGCATGTTCAGATTGCTTCTGGGACCCTAAAATATTGAATTTTCGGGTGTTTAGGGCCAGAATTTCAGATATAAACGGGTACTGAAGATGCATGCACATATCGACTTTTGGGCACCTAAAATATCGATTTTGAGCATGTTTTGAGCCTATATTTTGAAAACATTCTAGCACTGAGTAGGCATGTACAGGTCGCTTCTGGGACCCAAAAATATCGAATTTTCGGGTGTTTAGGGCCAGAATTTGAGATATAAACGGGTACAGAAGATGCATGCACATATCGACTTTTGGGCACCTAAAAGATCGATTTTTATGTATGTTTTTGGCCTGTATTTTGAAAATACTCTAACACGGAGTAGGCATGTACAGGTCGTTTCTGAGACCCCTAAATATCGAATTTTCGGGTGTTTTGGGCCTTAATTTGAGATATCGCCTTTACGCACATAAAATATCGATTTTTAGCATGTTTTGAGTCTATATTTTGAAAATATTCTAGCACTGAGTAGGCATGTACAGATCGTTTCTGGGTCCCCTAAATATCGAATTTTCGGGTGTTTAGGGCCTTAATTTGAGATATCGACTTTTTGGCACCTAAAATATCGATTTTTAGAATGTTTTGAGCCTATATTTTGAAAATATTCTAGCACTGAGTAGGCATGTACAGATTGCTTCTGGGACCCAAAAAAATCGAATTTTCGGGTGTTTTGAGCCTGAATTTGAGATATAAACGGGTACCGAAGATACATGCACATATTGATTTTGGGCATCTAAAATATCGATTTTCAGCATGTTTTGGGCCTGTATTTTGAAAATACTCTAACACGGAGTAGGCATGTACAGATTGCTTCTGGGACCCCAAAATATCGAATTTTTGGGTGTTTTGAGCCTGAATTTGAGATATAAACGGGTACTGAAGATGCATGCAAATATCGACTTTTGGGCACCTAAAACATCGATTTTTATGTATGTTTTTGGCCTGTATTTTGAAAATACTCTAACACGGAGTAGGCATGTACAGGTCGTTTCTGGGACCCCTAAATATCGAATTTTCTGGTGTTTTAGGCCTGAATTTGAGATATCGCCTTTACGCACCTAAAATATCGATTTTTAGCATGTTTTGAGCCTATATTTTGAAAATATTCTAGCACTGAGTAGGCATGTACAGATCGCTTCTGGGACCCCAAAATATCGAATTTTCGGGTGTTTTGAGCCTGAATTTGAGATATAAACGAGTACAGAAGATGCATGCACATATCGACTTTTGGGCACCTAAAATATCGATTTTGAGCATGTTTTGAGCCTATATTTTGAAAACATTCCAGCACTGAGTAGGCATGTACAGATCGCTTCTGGGACCAAAAAATATCGAATTTTCGGGTGTTTAGGGCCAGAATTTGAGATATAAACGGGTACAGAAGATGCATGCACATATCGACTTTTGGGCACCTAAAACATCGATTTTGAGCATGTTTTGGGCCTGTATTTTGAAAATACTCTAACACGGAGTAGGCATGTACACATCGCTTCTGGGACCCCAAAATATCGAATTTTCGGGTGTTTTGGGCCTGAATTTGAGATATCGCCTTTACGCACCTAAAATATCGATTTTTAGCATGTTTTGAGCCTATATTTTGAAAATATTCTAGCACTGAGTAGGCATGTACAGATCGCTTCTGGGACCCCTAAATATCGAATTTTCGGGTGTTTTGGGCCTTAATTTGAGATATCGACTTTTTGGCACCTAAAATATCGATTTTTAGCATGTTTTTAGCCTATATTTTGAAAATATTCTAGCACTGAGTAGGCATGTTCAGATTGCTTCTGGGACCCTAAAATATTGAATTTTCGGGTTTTTAGGGCCAGAATTTGAGATATAAACGGGTACAGAAGATGCATGCACATATCGACTTTTGGGCACCTAAAATATCGATTTTGAGCATGTTTTGAGCCTATATTTTGAAATAATTCTAGCACTGAGTAGGCATGTACAGGTCGCTTCTGGGACCCAAAAATATCGAATTTTCGGGTGTTTAGGGCCAGAATTTGAGATATAAACGGGTACAGAAGATGCATGCACATATCGACTTTTGGGCACCTAAAAGATCGATTTTTATGTATGTTTTTGGCCTGTATTTTGAAAATACTCTAACACGGAGTAGGCATGTACAGGTCGTTTCTGAGACCCCTAAATATCGAATTTTCGGGTGTTTTGGGCCTTAATTTGAGATATCGCCTTTACGCACCTAAAATATCGATTTTTAGCATGTTTTGAGCCTATATTTTGAAAATATTCTAGCACTGAGTAGGCATGTACAGATCGCTTCTGGGACCCCAAAATATCGAATTTTCGGGTGTTTTGAGCCTGAATTTGAGATATAAACGAGTACAGAAGATGCATGCACATATCGACTTTTGGGCACCTAAAATATCGATTTTGAGCATGTTTTGAGCCTATATTTTGAAAACATTCCAGCACTGAGTAGGCATGTACAGATCGCTTCTGGGACCCCAAAATATCGAATTTTCGGGTGTTTAGAGCCAGAATTTGAGATATAAACGGGTACAGAAGATGCATGCACATATCGACTTTTTGGCACCTAAAAGATCGATTTTCAGTATGTTTTTGGCCTGTATTTTGAAAATACTCTAACACGGAGTAGGCATGTACAGATCCCTTCTGGGACCCCTAAATATCGAGTTTTCGGGTATTTTGGGCCATTATTTGTGATATCGACTTTTTGGCACCTAAAATATCGATATTTAGCATGTTTTTAGCCTATATTTTAATAATATTCTAGCACTGAGTAGGCATGTACAGATTGCTTCTGGGACCCCAAAATATTGAATTTTCGGATGTTTTGAGCCTGAATTTGAGATATAAACGGGTACAGAAGATACATGCACATATTGACTTTGAGCATCTAAAATATCGATTTTCAGCATGTTTTGGGCCTGTATTTTGAAAATACTCTAACACGGAGTAGGCAGGTACAGATCGCTTCTGGGACCCCAAAATATCGAATTTTCGGGTGTTTTGAGCCAGAATTTGAGATATAAACGGGTACTGAAGATGCATGCACATATCGACTTTTGGGCACCTAAAACACCGATTTTGACCATGTTTTGGGCCTGTATTTTGAAAATACTCTAACACGGAGTAGGCATGTACACATCGCTTCTGGGACCCCAAAATATCGAATTTTCGGGTGTTTTGGGCCTGAATTTGAGATATCGCCTTTACGCACCTAAAATATCGATTTTTAGCATGTTATGAGCCTATATTTTGAAAATATTCTAGCACTGAGTAGGCATGTACAGATCGTTTCTGGGACCCCTAAATATCGAATTTTCGGGTGTTTTGGGCCTTAATTTGAGATATCGACTTTTTGGCACCTAAAATATCGATTTTTAGCATGTTTTTAGCCTATATTTTGAAAATATTCTAGCACTGAGTAGGCATGTTCAGATTGCTTCTGGGACCCTAAAATATTGAATTTTCGGGTGTTTAGGGCCAGAATTTCAGATATAAACGGGTACTGAAGATGCATGCACATATCGACTTTTGGGCAACTAAAATATCGATTTTGAGCATGTTTTGAGCCTATATTTTGAAAACATTCTAGCACTGAGTAGGCATGTACAGGTCGCTTCTGGGACCCAAAAATATCAAATTTTCGGGTGTTTAGGGCCAGAATTTGAGATATAAACGGGTACAGAAGATGCATGCACATATCGACTTTTGGGCACCTAAAAGATCGATTTTTATGTATGTTTTTGGCCTGTATTTTGAAAATACTCTAACACGGAGTAGGCATGTACAGGTCGTTTCTGAGACCCCTAAATATCGAATTTTCGGGTGTTTTGGGCCTTAATTTGAGATATCGCCTTTACGCACCTAAAATATCGATTTTTAGCATGTTTTGAGCCTATATTTTGAAAATATTCTAGCACTGAGTAGGCATGTACAGATCGCTTCTGGGACCCCAAAATATCGAATATTCGGGTGTTTTGAGCCTGAATTTGAGATATAAACGAGTACAGAAGATGCATGCACATATCGACTTTTGGGCACCTAAAATATCGATTTTGAGCATGTTTTGAGCCTATATTTTGAAAACATTCCAGCACTGAGTAGGCATGTACAGATCGCTTCTGGGACCCCAAAATATCGAATTTTCGGGTGTTTAGGGCCAGAATTTGAGATATAAACGGGTACAGAAGATGCATGCACATATCGACTTTTTGGCACCTAAAAGATCGATTTTCAGTATGTTTTTGGCCTGTATTTTGAAAATACTCTAACACGGAGTAGGCATGTACAGATCCCTTCTGGGACCCCTAAATATCGAGTTTTCGGGTATTTTGGGCCATTATTTGAGATATCGACTTTTTGGCACCTAAAATATCGATTTTTAGCATGTTTTTAGCCTATATTTTAATAATATTCTAGCACTGAGTAGGCATGTACAGATTGCTTCTGGGACCCCAAAATATTGAATTTCGGATGTTTTGAGCCTGAATTTGAGATATAAACGGGTACAGAAGATACATGCACATATTGACTTTGAGCATCTAAAATATCGATTTTCAGCATGTTTTGGGCCTGTATTTTGAAAATACTCTAACACGGAGTAGGCAGGTACAGATCGCTTCTGGGACCCCAAAATATCGAATTTTCGGGTGTTTTGAGCCAGATTTTGAGATATAAACGGGTACTGAAGATGCATGCACATATCGACTTTTGGGCACCTAAAACATCGATTTTGACCATGTTTTGGGCCTGTATTTTGAAAATACTCTAACACGGAGTAGGCATGTACACATCGCTTCTGGGACCCCAAAATATCGAATTTTCGGGTGTTTTGGGCCTGAATTTGAGATATCGCCTTTACGCACCTAAAATATCGATTTTTAGCATGTTTTGAGCCTATATTTTGAAAATATTCTAGCACTGAGTAGGCATGTACAGATCGCTTCTGGGACCCCAAAATATCGAATATTCGGGTGTTTTGAGCCTGAATTTGAGATATAAACGAGTACAGAAGATGCATGCACATATCGACTTTAGGGCACCTAAAATATCGATTTTGAGCATGTTTTGAGCCTATATTTTGAAAACATTCCAGCACTGAGTAGGCATGTACAGATCGCTTCTGGGACCCCAAAATATCGAATTTTCGGGTGTTTAGGGCCAGAATTTGAGATATAAACGGGTACAGAAGATGCATGCACATATCGACTTTTTGGCACCTAAAAGATCGATTTTCAGTATGTTTTTGGCCTGTATTTTGAAAATACTCTAACACGGAGTAGGCATGTACAGATCCCTTCTGGGACCCCTAAATATCGAGTTTTCGGGTATTTTGGGCCATTATTTGAGATATCGACTTTTTGGCACCTAAAATATCGATTTTTAGCATGTTTTTAGCCTATATTTTAATAATATTCTAGCACTGAGTAGGCATGTACAGATTGCTTCTGGGACCCCAAAATATTGAATTTTCGGATGTTTTGAGCCTGAATTTGAGATATAAACGGGTACAGAAGATACATGCACATATTGACTTTGAGCATCTAAAATATCGATTTTCAGCATGTTTTGGGCCTGTATTTTGAAAATACTCTAACACGGAGTAGGCAGGTACAGATCGCTTCTGGGACCCCAAAATATCGAATTTTCGGGTGTTTTGAGCCAGATTTTGAGATATAAACGGGTACTGAAGATGCATGCACATATCGACTTTTGGGCACCTAAAACATCGATTTTGACCATGTTTTGGGCCTGTATTTTGAAAATACTCTAACACGGAGTAGGCATGTACACATCGCTTCTGGGACCCCAAAATATCGAATTTTCGGGTGTTTTGGGCCTGAATTTGAGATATCGCCTTTACGCACCTAAAATATCGATTTTTAGCATGTTATGAGCCTATATTTTGAAAATATTCTAGCACTGAGTAGGCATGTACAGATCGCTTCTGGGACCCCTAAATATCGAATTTTCGGGTGTTTTGGGCCTAAAATTGAGATATCGACTTTTTGGCACCTAAAATATCGATTTTTAGCATGTTTTTAGCCTATATTTTGAAAATATTCTAGCACTGAGTAGGCATGTTCAGATTGCTTCTGGGACCCTAAAATATTGAATTTTCGGGTGTTTAGGGCCAGAATTTGAGATATAAACGGGTACAGAAGATGCATGCACATATCGACTTTTGGGCACCTAAAATATCGATTTTGAGCATGTTTTGAGCCTATATTTTGAAAACATTCTAGCAGTGAGTAGGCATGTACAGGTCGCTTCTGGGACCCAAAAATATCGAATTTTCGGGTGTTTAGGGCCAGAATTTGAGATATAAACGGATACGGAAGATGCATGCACATATCGACTTTTGGGCACCTAAAAGATCGATTTTTATGTATGTTTTTGGCCTGTATTTTGAAAATACTCTAACACGGAGTAGGCATGTACAGGTCGTTTCTGGGACCCCTAAATATCGAATTTTCGGGTGTTTTGGGCCTTAATTTGAGATATCGCCTTTACGCACCTAAAATATCGATTTTTAGCATGTTTTGAGCCTATATTTTGAAAATATTCTAGCACTGAGTAGGCATGTACAGATCGCTTCTGGGACCCCAAAATATCGAATTTTCGGGTGTTTTGAGCCTGAATTTGAGATATAAACGAGTACAGAAGATGCATGCACATATCGACTTTTGGGCACCTAAAATATCAATTTTGAGCATGTTTTGAGCCTATATTTTGAAAACATTCTAGCACTGAGTAGGCATGTACAGATCGCTTCTGGGACCCCAAAATATCGAATTTTCGGGTGTTTTGGGCCTGAATTTGAGATATCGCCTTTACGCACCTAAAATATCGATTTTTAGCATGTTTTGAGCCAATATTTTGAAAATATTCTAGCACTGAGTAGGCATGTACAGATTGCTTCTGGGACCCCAAAATATCGGATATTCGGGTGTTTTGAGCCTGAATTTGAGATATAAACGGGTATAGAAGATGCATGCACATATCGACTTTTGGGCATATAAAAGATCGATTTTCAATATGTTTTTGGCCTGTATTTTGAAAATACTCTAACTCGGAGTAGGCATGAACAAATCGCTTCTGGGACCCCTAAATATCGAATTTTCGGGTGTTTTGGGCCTTAATTTGAGATATCGACTTTACGCACCTAAAATATCGATTTTTAGCATGTTTTGAGCCTATATTTTGAAAATATTCTAGCACTGAGTAGGCATGTACAGATCGCTTGTGGGACCCCAAAATATCGAATTTTCGGGTGTTTAGGGCCAGAATTTCAAATATAAACGGGTACAGAAGATGCATGCACATATCGACTTTTGGGCACCTAAAAGATCGATTTTCAGTATGTTTTTGGCCTGTATTTTGAAAATACTCTAACACGGAGTAGGCATGTACAGATCGCTTCTGGGACCCCTAAATATCGAATTTTCGGGTGTTTTGGGCCTTAATTTGAGATATCGACTTTTTGGCACCTAATATATCGATTTTTAACATGTTTTTAGCCTATATTTTTTCAAAATATTCTAGCACTGAGTAAGCATGTACAGATTGCTTCTGGGACCCCAAAATATTGAATTTTCGGGTGTTTTGAGCCTGAATTTGAGATATAAACGGGTACAGAAGATACATGCACATATTGACTTTGGGCATCTAAAATATCGATTTTCAGCATGTTTTGGGCCTGTATTTTTAAAATACTCTAACATGGGACCCCAGAATATCGAATTTTTTCCGGTGTTTTGAGTCTGAATTTGAGATATAAACGGGTACTGAAGATGCATGCACATATCGACTTTTGGGCACCTAAAACATCGATTTTGAGCACGTTTTGGGCCTGTATTTTGAAAGTACTCTAACACGGAGTAGGCATATACACATCGCTTCTGGGACCCGAAAATATCGAATTTTCGGGTGTTTTGGGCCTGAATTTGAGATATCGCCTTTACGCACCTAAAATATCGATTTTTAGCATGTTTTGAACCTATATTTTGAAATTATTCTAGCACTGAGTAGGCATGTACAGGTCGTTTCTGGGACCCCTAAATATCGAATTTTCGGGTGTTTTAGGCCTGAATTTGAGATATCGCCTTTACGCACGTAAAATATCGATTTTTAGCATGTTTTGAGCCTATATTTTGAAAATATTCTAGCACTGAGTAGGCATGTACATATCGCTTCTGGGACCCCAAAATATCGAATTTTCGGGTGTTTTGAGCCTGAATTTGAGATATAAACAAGTACAGAAGATGCATGCACATATCGACTTTTGGGCACCTAAAATATCGATTTTGAGCATGTTTTGAGCCTATATTTTGAAAACATTCCAGCACTAAGTAGGCATGTACAGATCGCTTCTGGGACCCCAAAATATCGAATTTTCGGATGTTTAGGGCCAGAATTTGAGATATAAACGGGTACAGAAGATTCCTGCACATATCGACTTTTGAGCACCTAAAAGATCGGTTTTCAGTATGTTTTTGGCCTGTATATTGAAAATACTCTAACACGGAGTAGGCATGTACACATCCCTTCTGGGACCTCTAAATATCGAATTTTAGGGTGTTTTGGGCCTGAATTTGAGATATCGACTTTTTGGCACCTAAAATATCGATTTTTAGCATGTTTTGAGCCTATATTTTGAAAATATTCTAGCACTGAGTAGGCATGTACAGATCGCTTCTGGGACCCCTAAATATCGAATTTTCGGGTGTTTTGGGCCTTAATTTGAGATATCGACTTTTTGGCACCTAAAATATCGATTTTTAACATGTTTTTAGCCTATATTTTTTCAAAATATTCTAGCACTGAGTAAGCATGTACAGATTGCTTCTGGGACCCCAAAATATTGAATTTTCGGGTGTTTTGAGCCTGAATTTGATATATAAACGGGTACAGAAGATACATGCACATATTGACTTTGGGCATCTAAAATACCGATTTACAGCATGTTTTGGGCCTGTATTTTGAAAATACTCTAACATGGGACCCCAAAATATCGAATTTTCGGGTGTTTTGAGCCTGAATTTGAGATATAAACGGGTACTGAAGATGCATGCACATATCGACTTTTGGGCACCTAAAACATCGATTTTGAGCACGTTTTGGGCCTGTATTTTGAAAGTACTCTAACACGGAGTAGGCATGTACACATCGCTTCTGGGACCCAAAAATATCGAATTTTCGGGTGTTTTGGGCCTGAATTTGAGATATCGCCTTTACGCACCTAAAATACCGATTTTTAGCATGTTTTGAGCCTATATTTTGAAACTATTCTAGCACTGAGTAGGCATGTACAGATCGCTTCTGGGACCCCTAAATATCGAATTTTCGGGTGTTTTGGGCCTTAATTTGAGATATCGACTTTTTGGCACCTAAAATATCGATTTTTAGCATGTTTTTAGCCTATATTTTGAAAATATTCTAGCACTGAGTAGGCATGTACAGATCGCTTCTGGGACCCCAAAATATCGAATTTTCGGGTGTTTTGAGTCTGAATTTGAGATATAAACGAGTACAGAAGATGCATGCACATATCGACTTTTGGGCACCTAAAATATCAATTTTGAGCATGTTTTGAGCCTATATTTTGAAAATATTCTAGCACTGAGTAGGCATGTACAGATCGCTTCTGGGACCCCAAAATATCGAATTTTCGGGTGTTTTGGGCCTGAATTTGAGATATCGCCTTTACGCACCTAAAATATCGATTTTCAGCATGTTTTGAGCCTATATTTTGAAAATATTCTAGCACTGAGTAGGCATGTACAGATTGCTTCTGGGACCCCAAAATATCGAATTTTCGGGTGTTTATTGCCATAATTTGAGATATAAACGGGTACAGAAGATGCATGCACATATCGACTTTTGGGCACCTAAAAGATCGATTTTCAGTATGTTTTTGGCCTGTATTTTGAAAATACTCTAACACGGAGTAGGCATGTACAGATCGCTTCTGGGACCCCTAAATATCGAATTTTCGGGTGTTTTGGGCCTTAATTTGAGATATCGACTTTTTGGCACCTAATATATCGATTTTTAACATGTTTTTAGCCTATATTTTTTCAAAATATTCTAGCACTGAGTAAGCATGTACAGATTGCTTCTGGGACCCCAAAATATTGAATTTTCGGGTGTTTTGAGCCTGAATTTGATATATAAACGGGTACAGAAGATACATGCACATATTGACTTTGGGCATCTAAAATATCGATTTTCAGCATGTTTTGGGCCTGTATTTTGAAAATACTCTAACATGGGACCCCAGAATATCGAATTTTCGGGTGTTTTGAGTCTGAATTTGAGATATAAACGGGTACTGAAGATGCATGCACATATCGACTTTTGGGCACCTAAAACATCGATTTTGAGCACGTTTTGGGCCTGTATTTTGAAAGTACTCTAACACGGAGTAGGCATGTACACATCGCTTCTGGGACCCGAAAATATCGAATTTTCGGGTGTTTTGGGCCTGAATTTGAGATATAGCTTTTACGCACCTAAAATATCGATTTTTAGCATGTTTTGAGCCTATATTTTGAAATTATTCTAGCACTGTGTAGGCATGTACAGGTCGTTTCTGGGACCCCTAAATATGGAATTTTCGGGTGTTTTAGGCCTGAATTTGAGATATCGCCTTTACGCACCTAAAATATCGATTTTTAGCATGTTTTGAGCCTATATTTTGAAAATATTCTAGCACTGAGTAGGCATGTACAGATCGCTCCTGGGACCCCAAAATATCGAATTTTCGGGTGTTTTGAGCCTGAATTTGAGATATAAACGAGTACAGAAGATGCATGCACATATCGACTTTTGGGCACCTAAAATACCGATTTTGAGCATGTTTTGAGCCTCTATTTTGAAAACATTCCAGCACTGAGTAGGCATGTACAGATCGCTTCTGGGACCCCAAAATATCGAATTTTCGGGTGTTTTGGGCCTGAGTTTGAGATATCGCCTTTACGCACCTAAAATATCGATTTTTAGCATGTTTTGAGCCTATATTTTGAAAATATTCTAGCACTGAGTAGGCATGTACAGATTGCATCTGGGACCCCAAAATATCGAATTTTCGGGTGTTTTGAGCCTGAATTTGAGATATAATCGGGTACAGAAGATGCATGCTCATATCGACTTTTGGGCATATAAAAGATCGATTTTCAGTATGTTTTTGGCCAGTATTTTGAAAATACTCTAACACGGAGTAGGCATGTACAGATCGCTTCTGGAACCCCTAAATATCGAATTTTCGGGTGTTTTGGGCCTTAATTTGATATATCGACTTTTTGGCACCTAAAATATCGATTTTTAACATGTTTTTAGCCTATATTTTTTCAAAATATTCTAGCACTGAGTAAGCATGTACAGATTGCTTCTGGGACCCCAAAATATTGAATTTTCGGGTGTTTTGAGCCTGAATTTGATATATAAACGGGTACAGAAGATACATGCACATATTGACTTTGGGCATCTAAAATACCGATTTACAGCCTGTTTTGGGCCTGTATTTTGAAAATACTCTAACATGGGACCCCAAAATATCGAATTTTCGGGTGTTTTGAGCCTGAATTTGAGATATAAACGGGTACTGAAGATGCATGCACATATCGACTTTTGGGCACCTAAAACATCGATTTTGAGCACGTTTTGGGCCTGTATTTTGAAAGTACTCTAACACGGAGTAGGCATGTACACATCGCTTCTGGGACCCAAAAATATCGAATTTTCGGGTGTTTTGGGCCTGAATTTGAGATATCGCCTTTACGCACCTAAAATACCGATTTTTACCATGTTTTGAGCCTATATTTTGAAACTATTCTAGCACTGAGTAGGCATGTACAGATCGCTTCTGGGACCCCTAAATATCGAATTTTCGGGTGTTTTGGGCCTTAATATGAGATATCGACTTTTTGGCACCTAAAATATCGATTTTTAGCATGTTTTTAGCCTATATTTTGAAAATATTCTAGCACTGAGTAGGCATGTTCAGATTGCTTCTGGGACCTTAAAATATTGAATTTTCGGGTGTTTAGGGCCAGAATTTGAGATATAAACGGGTACAGAAGATGCATGCACATATCGACTTTTGGGCACCTAAAATATCGATTTTGAGCATGTTTTGAGCCTATATTTTGAAAACATTCTAGCACTGAGTAGGCATGTACAGGTCGCTTCTGGGACCCAAAAATATCGAATTTTCGGGTGTTTAGGGCCAGAATTTGAGATATAAACGGGTACAGAAGATGCATGCACATATCGACTTTTGGGCACCTAAAAGATCGATTTTTATGTATGTTTTTAGCCTGTATTTTGAAAATACTCTAACACGGAGTAGGCATGTACAGGTCATTTCTGGGACCCCTAAATATCGAATTTTCGGGTGTTTTGGGCCTTAATTTGAGATATCGCCTTTACGCACCTAAAATATCGATTTTTAACATGTTTTGAGCCTATATTTTGAAAATATTCTAGCACTGAGTAGGCATGTACAGATCGCTTCTGGGACCCCAAAATATCGAATTTTCGGGTGTTTTGAGTCTGAATTTGAGATATAAACGAGTACAGAAGATGCATGCACATATCGACTTTTGGGCACCTAAAATATCAATTTTGAGCATGTTTTGAGCCTATATTTTGAAAATATTCTAGCACTGAGTAGGCATGTACAGATCGCTTCTGGGACCCCAAAATATCGAATTTTCGGGTGTTTTGGGCCTGAATTTGAGATATCGCCTTTACGCACCTAAATTATCGATTTTTAGCATGTTTTGAGCCTATATTTTGAAAATATTCTAGCACTGAGTAGGCATGTACAGATTGCTTCTGGGACCCCAAAATATCGAATATTCGGGTGTTTTGAGCCTGAATTTGAGATATAAACGGGTATAGAAGATGCATGCACATATCGACTTTTGGGCATATAAAAGATCGATTTTCAGTATGTTTTTGGCCTGTATTTTGAAAATACTCTAACTCGGAGTAGGCATGTACAGATCGCTTCTGGGACCCCTAAATATCGAATTTTCGGGTGTTTTGGGCCTTAATTTGAGATATCGCCTTTATGCACCTAAAATATCGATTTTTAGCATGTTTTGAGCCTATATTTTGAAAATATTCTAGCACTGAGTAGGCATGTACAGATCGCTTCTGGGACCCCAAAATTTCGAATTTTCGGGTGTTTTGAGCCTGAATTTGAGATATAAACGAGTACAGAAGATGCATGCACATATCGACTTTTGGGCACCTAAAATATCGATTTTGAGCATGTTTTGAGCCTATATTTTGAAAACATTCCAGCACTGAGTAGGCATGTACAGATCGCTTCTGGGACCCCAAAATATCGAATTTTCGGGTGTTTAGGGCCAGAATTTGAGATATAAACGGGTACAGAAGATGCATGCACATATCGACTTTTGGGCACCTAAAAGATCGATTTTCAGTATGTTTTTGGCCTGTATTTTGAAAATACTCTAACACGGAGTAGGCATGTACAGATCGCTTCTGGGACCCCTAAATATCGAATTTTCGGGTGTTTTGGGCCTTATTTTGAGATATCGACTTTTTGGCACCTAATATATCGATTTTTAACATGTTTTTAGCCTATATTTTTTCAAAATATTCTAGCACTGAGTAAGCATGTACAGATTGCTTCTGGGACCCCAAAATATTGAATTTTCGGGTGTTTTGAGCCTGAATTTGAGATATAAACGGGTACAGAAGATACATGCACATATTGACTTTGGGCATCTAAAATATCGATTTTCAGCATGTTTTGGGCCTGTATTTTGAAAATACTCTAACATGGGACCCCAGAATATCGAATTTTCGGGTGTTTTGAGTCTGAATTTGAGATATAAACGGGTACTGAAGATGCATGCACATATCGACTTTTGGGCACCTAAAACATCGATTTTGAGCACGTTTTGGGCCTGTATTTTGAAAGTACTCTAACACGGAGTAGGCATGTACACATCGCTTCTGGGACCCGAAAATATCGAATTTTCGGGTGTTTTGGGCCTGAATTTGAGATATCGCTTTTACGCACCTAAAATATCGATTTTTAGCATGTTTTGAGCCTATATTTTGAAATTATTCTAGCACTGTGTAGGCATGTACAGGTCGTTTCTGGGAACCCTAAATATGGAATTTTCGGGTGTTTTAGGCCTGAATTTGAGATATCGTTTTTACGCACCTAAAATATCGATTTTTAGCATGTTTTGAGCCTATATTTTGAAAATATTCTAGCACTGAGTAGGCATGTACAGATCGCTTCTGGGACCCCAAAATATCGAATTTTCGGGTGTTTTGAGCCTGAATTTGAGATATAAACGAGTACAGAAGATGCATGCACATATCGACTTTTGGGCACCTAAAATACCGATTTTGAGCATGTTTTGAGCCTCTATTTTGAAAACATTCCAGCACTGAGTAGGCATGTACAGATCGCTTCTGGGACCCTAAAATATCGAATTTTCGGGTGTTTTGGGCCTGAGTTTGAGATATCGCCTTTACGCACCTAAAATATCGATTTTTAGCATGTTTTGAGCCTATATTTTGAAAATATTCTAGCACTGAGTAGGCATGTACAGATTGCTTCTGGGACCCCAAAATATCGAATTTTCGGGTGTTTTGAGCCTGAATTTGAGATATAAACGGGTACAGAAGATGCATGCACATATCGACTTTTGGGCATATAAAAGATCGATTTTCAGTATGTTTTTGTCCAGTATTTTGAAAATACTCTAACTCGGAGTAGGCATGTACAGATCGCTTCTGGGACCCCAAAATATCGAATTTTCGGGAGTTTTGAGCCTGAATTTGAGATATAAACGAGTACAGAAGATGCATGCACATATCGACTTTTGGGCACCTAAAATATCGATTTTGAACATGTTTTGAGCCTATATTTTGAAAACATTCCAGCACTGAGTAGGCATGTACAGATCGCTTCTGGGACCCCAAAATATCGAATTTTCGGTTGTTTAGGGCCAGAATTTGAGATATAAACGGGTACAGAAGATGCATGCACATATCGACTTTTGGGCACCTAAAAGATCGATTTTCAGTATGTTTTTGGCCTGTATTTTGAAAATACTCTAACACGGAGTAGGCATGTACAGATCGCTTCTTGGACCCCTAAATATCGAATTTTCGGGTGTTTTGGGCCTTAATTTGAGATCTCGATTTTTTGGCACCTAAAATATCGATTTTTAGCATGTTTTTAGCCTATATTTTGATAATATTCTAGCACTGAGTAGGCATGTACAGATTGCTTCTGGGACCCCAAAATATTGAATTTTCGGGTGTTTTGAGCCTGAATTTGAGATATAAACGGGTACAGAAGATACATGCACGTATTGACTTTGGGCATCTAAAATATCGATTTTTAGCATGTTTTGGGCCTGTATTTTGAAAATACTCTAACACGGAGTAGGCATGTACAGATTGCTTCTGGGACCCCAAAATATCGAATTTTCGGGTGTTTTGAGCCTGAATTTGAGATATAAAAGGGTACTGAAGATGCATGCACATATCGACTTTTGGGCACCTAAAATATCGATTTTTAGCATGTTTTGAGCCTATATTTTGAAAATATTCTAGCACTGAGTAGGCATGTACAGATCGCTTCTGGGACCCCTAAATATCGAATTTTCGGGTGTTTTGGGCCTTAATTTGAGATATCGACTTTTTGGCACCTAAAATATCGATTTTTAGCATGTTTTTAGCCTATATTTTGATAATATTCTTGCACTGAGTAGGCATGTACAGATTGCTTCTGGGACCCCAAAATATTGAATTTTCGGGTGTTTTGAGCCTGAATTTGAGATATAAACGGGTACAGAAGATACATGCACATATTGACTTTGGGCATCTAAAATATAGATTTTCAGCATGTTTTGGGCCTGTATTTTGAAAATACTCTAACACGGAGTAGGCATGTACAGATCGCTTCTGGGAACCCAAAATATCGAATTTTTGGGTGTTTTGAGCCTGAATTTGAGATATAAACGGGTACTGAAGATGTATGCACATATCGACTTTTGTGCACCTAAAACATCTATTTTTATGTATGTTTTTGGCCTGTATTTGGAAAATACTCTAACACGGAGTAGGCATGTACAGGTCGTTTCTGGGACCCCTAAATATCGAATTTTCGGGTGTTTTAGGCCTGAATTTGAGATATCGCCTTTACGCACCTAAAATATCGATTTTTAGCATGTTTTGAGCCTATATTTTGAAAATATTCTAGCACTGAGTAGTCATGTACAGATCGCTTCTGGGACCCCAAAATATCGAATTTTCGGGTGTTTTGGGCCTGAGTTTGAGATATCGCCTCTACGCACCTAAAATATCGATTTTTAGCATGTTTTGAGCCTATATTTTGAAAATATTCTAGCACTGAGTAGGCATGTACAGATTGCTTCTGGGACCCCAAAATATCGAATTTTCGGGTGTTTTGAGCCTGAATTTGAGATATAAACGGGTACAGAAGATGCATGCACATATCGACTTTTGGGCATATAAAAGATCGATTTTCAATATGTTTTTGGCCAGTATTTTGAAAATACTCTAACTCGGAGTAGGCATGTACAGATCGCTTCTGGTACCCCAAAATATCGAATTTTCGGGTGTTTTGAGCCTGAATTTGAGATATAAACGAGTACAGAAGATGCATGCACATATCGACTTTTGGGCACCTAAAATATCGATTTTGAGCATGTTTTGAGCCTATATTTTGAAAACATTCCAGCACTGAGTAGGCATGTACAGATCGTTTCTGGGACCCCAAAATATCGAATTTTCGGGTGTTTAGGGCCAGAATTTGAGATATAAACGGGTACAGAAGATTCATGCACATATCGACTTTTGGGCACCTAAAAGATCGATTTTCAGTATGTTTTTGGCCTGTATTTTGAAAATACTCTAACACGGAGTAGGCATGTACAGATCCCTTCTGGGACCTCTAAATATCGAATTTTCGGGTGTTTAGGGCCTTAATTTGAGATATCGACTTTTTGGCACCTAAAATATCGATTTTTAGCATGTTTTTAGCCTATATTTTGAAAATACTCTAACACGGAGTAGGCATGTACAGATCGCTTCTGGGACCCCAAAATATCGAATTTTCGGGTGTTTTGAGCCTGAATTTGAGATATAAAAGGGTACTGAAGATGCTTGCACATATCGACTTTTGGGCACCTAAAACATCGATTTTGAGCATGTTTTGGGCCTTTATTTTGAAAATACTCTAACACGGAGTAGGCATGTACACATCGCTTCTGGTACCCCAAAATATCGAATTTTCGGGTGTTTTGGGCCTGAATTTGAGATATCGCCTTTACGCACCTAAAATATCGATTTTTAGCATGTTTTGAGACTATATTTTGAAAATATTCTAGCACTGAGTAGGCATGTACAGATCGCTACTGGGACCCCTAAATATCGAATTTTCGGGTGTTTTGGGCCTTAATTTGAGATATCGACTTTTTGGCACCTAAAATATCGATTTTTAACATGTTTTTAGACTATATATTTTCAAAATATATTCTAGCACTGAGTAAGCATGTACAGATTGCTTCTGGGACCCCAAAATATTGAATTTTCGGGTGTTTTGAGCCTGAATTTGATATATAAACGGGTACAGAAGATACATGCACATATTGACTTTGGGCATCTAAAATATCGATTTACAGCATGTTTTGGGCCTGTATTTTAAAAATACTCTAACATGGGACCCCAAAATATCGAATTTTCGGGTGTTTTGAGCCTGAATTTGAGATATAAACGGGTACTGAAGATGCATGCACATATCGACTTTTGGGCACCTAAAACATCGATTTTGAGCACGTTTTGGGCCTGTATTTTGAAAGTACTCTAACACGGAGTAGGCATGTACACATCGCTTCTGGGACCCCAAAATATCGAATTTTCGGGTGTTTTGGGCCTGAATTTGAGATATCGCCTTTACGCACCTAAAATATCGATTTTTAGCATGTTTTGAGCCTATATTTTGAAAATATTCTAGCACTGAGTAGGCATGTACAGATCGCTTCTGGGACCCCTAAATATCGAATTTTCGGGTGTTTTGGGCCTTAATTTGAGATATCGACTTTTTGGCACCTAAAATATCGATTTTCAGCATGTTTTGGGCCTGTATTTTTAAAATACTCTAACACGGAGTAGGCATATACAGATCGCTTCTGGGACCCCAAAATATCGAATTTTTGGGTGTTTTGAGCCTGAAATTGAGATAAAAACGGGTACTGAAGATGCATGCACATATCGACTTTTGGGCACCTAAAACATCGATTTTGAGCATGTTTTGGGCCTGTATTTTGTAAATACTCTAACACGGAGTAGGAATGTACAGATCGCTTCTGGGACCCCATAATATCGAATTTTCGGGTGTTTTAGGCCTGATTTTGAGATATCGCCTTTATTCACCTAAAATATCGATTTTTAGCATGTTTTGAGCCTATATTTTGAAAATATTCTAGCATTGAGTAGGCATGTACAGATCGCTTCTGGGACCCCAAAATATCGAATTTTCGGGTGTTTTGAGCCTGAATTTGAGATATAAACGAGTACAGAAGATGCATGCACATATCACCTTTTGGGCACCTAAAATATCGATTTTGAGCATGTTTTGAGCCTATATTTTGAAAACATTCCAGCACTAAGTAGGCATGTACAGATCGCTTCTGGGACCCCAAAATATCGAATTTTCGGGTGTTTAGGGCCAGAATTTGAGATATAAACGGGTACAGAAGATGCATGCACATATCGACTTTTGGGCACCCAAAAGATCGATTTTCAGTATGTTTTTGGCCTGTATTTTGAAAATACTCTAACACGGAGTAGGCATGTACAGATCCCTTCTGGGACCCCAAAATATCGAATTTTCGGGTGTTTTGGGCCTTAATTTGACATATCGACTTTTTGCACCTAAAATATCGATTTTTAGCATGTTTTTAGCCTATATTTTGATATTATTCTAGCACTGAGTAGGCATGTACAGATTGCTTCTGGGATCCCAAAATATTGAATTTTCGGGTGTTTTGAGCCAGAATTTGAGATATAAACGGGTACAGAAGATACATGCACATATTGACTTTGGGCATCTAAAATATCGATTTTCAGCATGTTTTGGGCCTGTATTTTGAAAATACTCTAACACGGAGTAGGCATGTACAGATCACTTCTGGGACCCCAAAATATCGAATTTTCGGGTGTTTTGAGCCTGAATTTGAGATATAAACGGGTACAGAAGATGCATGCACATATCGACTTTTGGGCATATAAAAGATCGATTTTCAATATGTTTTTGGCCAGTATTTTGAAAATACTCTAACTCGGAGTAGGCATGTACAGATCGCTTCTGGTACCCCAAAATATCGAATTTTCGGGTGTTTTGAGCCTGAATTTGAGATATAAACGAGTACAGAAGATGCATGCACATATCGACTTTTGGGCACCTAAAATATCGATTTTGAGCATGTTTTCAGCCTATATTTTGAAAACATTCCAGCACTGAGTAGGCATGTACAGATCGTTTCTGGGACCCCAAAATATCGAATTTTCGGGTGTTTAGGGCCAGAATTTGAGATATAAACGGGTACAGAAGATTCATGCACATATCGACTTTTGGTCACCTAAAAGATCGATTTTCAGTATGTTTTTGGCCTGTATTTTGAAAATACTCTAACATGGAGTAGGCATGTACAGATCCCTTCTGGGACCTCTAAATATCGAATTTTCGGGTGTTTAGGGCCTTAATTTGAGATATCGACTTTTTGGCACCTAAAATATCGATTTTTAGCATGTTTTTAGCCTATATTTTGAAAATACTCTAACACGGAGTAGGCATGTACAGATCGCTTCTGGGACCCCAAAATATCGAATTTTCGGGTGTTTTGAGCCTGAATTTGAGATATAAAAGGGTACTGAAGATGCTTGAACATATCGACTTTTGGGCACCTAAAACATCGATTTTGAGCATGTTTTGGGCCTTTATTTTGAAAATACTCTAACACGGAGTAGGCATGTACACATCGCTTCTGGGACCCCAAAATATCGAATTTTCGGGTGTTTTGGGCCTGAATTTGAGATATCGCCTTTACGCACCTAAAATATCGATTTTTAGCATGTTTTGAGCCTATATTTTGAAAATATTCTAGCACTGAGTAGGCATGTACAGATCGCTTCTGGGACCCCTAAATATCGAATTTTCGGGTGTTTTGGGCCTTAATTTGAGATATCGACTTTTTGGCACCTAAAATATCGATTTTTAACATGTTTTTAGACTATATATTTTCAAAATATTCTAGCACTGAGTAAGCATGTACAGATTGCTTCTGGGACCCCAAAATATTGAATTTTCGGGTGTTTTGAGCCTGAATTTGATATATAAACGGGTACAGAAGATACATGCACATATTGACTTTGGGCATCTAAAATATCGATTTACAGCATGTTTTGGGCCCGTATTTTAAAAATACTCTAACATGGGACCCCAAAATATCGAATTTTCGGGTGTTTTGAGCCTGAATTTGAGATATAAACGGGTACTGAAGATGCATGCACATATCGACTTTTGGGCACCTAAAACATCGATTTTGAGCACGTTTTGGGCCTGTATTTTGAAAGTACTCTAACACGGAGTAGGCATGTACACATCTCTTCTGGGACCCCAAAATATCGAATTTTCGGGTGTTTTGGGCCTGAATTTGAGATATCGCCTTTACGCACCTAAAATATCGATTTTTAGCATGTTTTGAGCCTATATTTTGAAAATATTCTAGCAATGAGTAGGCATGTACAGATCGCTTCTGGGACCCCTAAATATCGAATTTTCGGGTGTTTTGGGCCTTAATTTGAGATATCGACTTTTTGGCGCCTAAAATATCGATTTTCAGCATGTTTTTGGCCTGTATTTTTAAAATACTCTAACACGGAGTAGGCATGTACAGATCGCTTCTGGGACCCCAAAATATCGAATTTTTGGGTGTTTTGAGCCTGAAATTGAGATAAAAACGGGTACTGAAGATGCATGCACATATCGACTTTTGGGCACCTAAAACATCGATTTTGAGCATGTTTTGGGCCTGTATTTTGTAAATACTCTAACACGGAGCAGGAATGTACAGATCGCTTCTGGGACCCCATAATATCGAATTCTCGGGTGTTTTAGGCCTGAATTTGAGATATCGCCTTTATTCACCTAAAATATCGATTTTTAGCATGTTTTGAGCCTATATTTTGAAAATATTCTAGCACTGAGTAGGCATGTACAGATCGCTTCTGGGACCCCAAAATATCGAATTTTCGGGTGTTTTGAGCCTGAATTTGAGATATAAACGAGTACAGAAGATGCATGCACATATCAACTTTTGGGCACCTAAAATATCGATTTTGAGCATGTTTTGAGCCTATATTTTGAAAACATTCCAGCACTAAGTAGGCATGTACAGATCGCTTCTGGGACCCGAAAATATCGAATTTTCGGGTGTTTAGGGCCAGAATTTGCGATATAAACGGGTACAGAAGATGCATGCACATATCGACTTTTGGGCACCCAAAAGATCGATTTTCAGTATGTTTTTGGCCTGTATTTTGAAAATACTCTAACACGGAGTAGGCATGTACAGATCCCTTCTGGGACCCCTAAATATCGAATTTTCGGGTGTTTTGGGCCTTAATTTGACATATCGACTTTTTGCACCTAAAATATCGATTTTTAGCATGTTTTTAGCCTATATTTTGATATTATTCTAGCACTGAGTAGGCATGTACAGATTGCTTCTGGGACCCCAAAATATTTAATTTTCGGGTGTTTTGTGCCAGAATTTGAGATATAAACGGGTACAGAAGATACATGCACATATTGACTTTGGGCATCTAAAATCTCGATTTTCAGCATGTTTTGGGCCTGTATTTTGGAAATACTCTAACACGGAGTAGGCATGTACAGATCGTTTCTGGGACCCCAAAATATCGAATTTTCGGGTGTTTTGAGCCTGAATTTGAGATTTAAAAGGGTACTGAAGATGCATGCACATATCGACTTTTGGGCACCTAAAACATCGATTTTGAGCATGTTTTGGGCCTGTATTTTGAAAGTACTCTAACACGGAGTAGGCATGTACACATCGCTTCTGGGACCCAAAATTATCGAATTTTCGGGTGTTTTGGGCCTGAATTTGAGATATAAACGGGTACTGAAGATGCTTGCACATATCGACTTTTGGGCACCTAAAACATCGATTTTTATGTATGTTTTTGGCCTGTATTTTGAAAATACTCTAACACGGAGTAGGCATGTACAGGTCGTTTCTGGGACCCCTAAATATCGAATTTTCGGGTGTTTTAGGCCTGAATTTGAGATATCGCCTTTACGCACCTAAAATATCGATTTTTAGCATGTTTTGAGCCTATATTTTGAAAATATTCTAGCACTGAGTAGGCATGTACAGATTGCTTCTGGGACCCCAAAATATCGAATTTTCGGGTGTTTTGAGCCTGAATTTGAGATATAAACGAGTACAGAAGATGCATGCACATATCGACTTTTGGGCACCTAAAATATCAATTTTGAGCATGTTTTGAGCCTATATTTTGAAAACATTCTAGCACTGAGTAGGCATCTACAGATCGCTTCTGGGACCCAAAAATATCGAATTTTCGGGTGTTTTGGGCCTGTGTTTGAGATATCGCCTTTACGCACCTAAAATATCGATTTTTAGCATATTTTGAGCCTATATTTTGAAAATAGTCTAGCACTGAGTAGGCATGTACAGATTGCTTCTGGGACCCCAAAATATCGAATTTTCGGGTGTTTTGAGCCTGAATTTGAGATATAAACGGGTGCAGAAGATGCATGCACATATCGACTTTTGGGCATATAAAAGATCGATTTTCAGTATGTTTTTGGCCTGTATTTTGAAAATACTCTAACTCGGAGTAGGCATGTACAGATCGCTTCTGGAACCCCAAAATATCGAATTTTCGGGTGTTTTGAGCCTGAATTCGAGATATAAACGAGTACAGAAGATGCATGCACATATCGACTTTTGGGCACCTAAAATATCGATTTTGAGCATGTTTTAAAGCCTATATTTTGAAAACATTCCGGCACTGAGTAGGCATGTACAGATCGCTTATGGGACCCCAAAATATTGAATTTTCGGGTATTTAAGGCCAGAATTTGAGATATAAACGGGTACAGAAGATGCATGCACATATCGACTTTTGGGCACCTAAAAGATCGATTTTCAGTATGTTTTTATCCTGTATTTTGAAAATACTCTAACACGGAGTAGGCATGTACAGATCGCTTCTGGGACCCCTAAATATCGAATTTTCGGGTGTTTTGAGCTTGAATTTGAGATATAAACGAGTAAAGAAGATGCATGCACATATCGACTTTTAGGCACCTAAAATATCGATTTTGAGCATGTTTTGAGTCTATAATTTGAAAACATTCTAGCACTGAGTAGGCATGTACAGATCGCTTCTGGGACCCCAAAATATCGAATTTTCGGGTGTTTAGGGCCAGTATTTGAGATATAAACGGGTACAGAAGATGCATGCACATATCGACTTTTGGGCACCTAAAAGATCGATTATCAGTATGTTTTTAGCCTGTATTTTGAAAATACTCTAACACGGAGTAGGCATGTACAGATCCCTTCTGGGACCCATAAATATCAAATTTTCGGGTGTTTTGGTCCTTAATTTGAGATATCGACTTTTTGGCACCTAAAATATCGATTTTTAGCATGTTTTTAGCCTATATTTTGAAAATATTCTAGCACTGAGTAGGCATGTACAGATCGCTTCTGGGACCCCAAAATATTGAATTTTCGTGCGTTTAGGGCCAGAATTTGAGATATAAACGGGTACAGAAGATGCATGCACATATCGACTTTTGGGCACCTAAAAGATCGATTTTCAGTATGTTTTTATCCTGTATTTTGAAAATACTCTAACACGGAGTAGGCATGTACAGATCGCTTCTGGGACCCCTAAATATCGAATTTTCGGGTGTTTTGAGCCTAAATTAAGATATAAACGAGTACAGAAGATGCATGCAAATATCGACTTTTGGGCACCTAAAATATCGATTTTGAGCATGTTTTGAGCTTATATTTTGAAAACATTCTAGCACTGTGTAGGCATGTACAGATCGCTTCTGGGACCCCAAAATATCGAATATTCGGGTGTTTTGAGCCTGAATTTGAGATATAAACGAGTATAGAAGATGCATACACATATTGACTTTGGGCACCAAAAATATCGATTTTCAGCATGTTTTAAGCCTGAATTTTGAAAATACTCTAACACGGAGTAGGCATGTACAGATCGCTTCTGGGACCCCAAAATATCGAATTTTCGGGTGTTTAGGGCCAGAATTTGAGTTATAAACGGGTACTGAAGATGCTTGCACATATCGACTTTTTGGCACCTAAAACATCGATTTTGAGCATGTTGTGGGCCTGAATTTTGAAAATACTCTAACACGGAGTAGGCATGTACAGATCGCTTCTGGGACCCCTAAATATCGAATTTTCGGGTGTTTTGGGACTGAATTTGAGATATCGACTTTTTGGCACCAAAAAGATCGATTTTTAGCATGTTTTTAGCCTATATTTTGAAAATATTCTAGCATTGAGTAGGCATGTACAGATTGCTTCTGGGACCCCAAAATATTGAATTTTCGGGTGTTTTGTGCCTGAATTTGAGATGTAAACGGGTACAAAAAAAACATGCACATATTGACTTTGGGCATCTAAAATATCGATTTTCAGCATGTTTTGGGCATGTATTTTGAAAATACTCTAACACGAAGTAGGCATGTACAGATCGCTTCTGGGACCCCAAAATATCGAATTTTCGGGTGTTTTGGGCCTTAATTTGAGATATCTACTTTTTGGCACCTAAAATATCGATTTTTAGCATGTTTTGAGCCTATATTTTAAAAATATTCTAGCACTGAGTAGGCATGTACAGATCGCTTCTGGGTCCCCAAAATATCGAATTTTCGGGTGTTTTGAGCCTGAATTTGAGATATAAACGAGTACAGAAGATGCATGCTCATATCGACTTTTTAACACCTATAATATCGATTTTGAGCATTTTTTGAGCCTATATTTTGAAAACATTCTAGCACTGAGTAGGCATGTACAGATCGCTTCTGGGACCCCAAAATATCGAATTTTCGGGTGTTTTGAGCCTGAATTTCAGATATAAACGAGTATAGAAGATGCATACACATATTGACTTTGGGCACCAAAAATATCGATTTTCAGCATGTTTTGGGCCTGAATTTTGAAAATACTCTAACACGGAGTAGGCATGTACAGATCGCTTCTGGGACCCCAAAATATCGAATTTTCGGGTCTTTTGGGTCCTGAATTTGAGATATCGCCTTTACGCACCTAAAATATCGATTTTAGCATGTTTTGAGCCTATATTTTGAAAATATTCTAGCATTGAGTAGGCATGTACAGATCGCTTCTGGGACCCCAAAATATCGAATTTTCGGGTGTTTTGAGCCTGAATTTGAGATATAAACGGGTACAAAAGATACATGCACATACTGACTTTCGGCATCTAAAATATCGATTTTCAGCATGTTTTGGGCATGTATTTTGAAAATACTCTTACACGGAGTACACGGAGTGCATATCGCTTCTGGGACCTCAAAATATCGAATTTTCGGGTGTTTTGAGCCTGAATTTGAGATGTAAACGGGTACTGAAGATGCATGCACATATCGACTTTTTGGCACCTAAAACATCGATTTTGAGCATGTTTTTGGCCTGTATTTTGAAAATACTCTAACTCGGAGTAGGCATGTACAGATCGCTTCTGGGACCCTTAAATATCGAATTTTCGGGTGTTTTGGGACTGAATTTGAGATATCGACTTTTTGGCACCTAAAAGATCGATTTTGAGCATGTTTTGAGTCTATATTTTGAAAACATTCTAGCACTGAGTAGGCATGTACAGATCGCTTCTGGGACCCCAAAATATCGAATTTTCGGGTGTTTTGAGCCTGAATTTCAGATATAAACGAGTATAGAAGATGCATACACATATTGACTTTGGGCACCAAAAATATCGATTTTCAGCATGTTTTGGGCCTGAATTTTGAAAATACTCTAACACGGAGTAGGCATGTACAGATCGCTTCTGGGACCCCAAAATATCGAATTTTCGGGTCTTTTGGGTCCTGAATTTGAGATATCGCCTTTACGCACCTAAAACATCGATTTTGAGCATGTTTTTGGCCTGTATTTTGAAAATACTCTAACTCGGAGTAGGCATGTACAGATCGCTTCTGGGACCCCTAAATATCGAATTTTCGGGTGTTTTGGGCCTTAATTTGAGATATCGACTTTTTGGCACCTAAAATATCGATTTTTAGCATGTTTTTAGCCTATATTTTGATAATATTCTTGCACTGAGTAGGCATGTACAGATTGCTTCTGGGACCCCAAAATATTGAATTTTCGGGTGTTTTGAGCCTGAATTTGAGATATAAACGGGTACAGAAGATACATGCACATATTGACTTTGGGCATCTAAAATATAGATTTTCAGCATGTTTTGGGCCTGTATTTTGAAAATACTCTAACACGGAGTAGGCATGTACAGATCGCTTCTGGGACCCCAAAATATCGAATTTTTGGGTGTTTTGAGCCTGAATTTGAGATATAAACGGGTACTGAAGATGTATGCACATATCGACTTTTGTGCACCTAAAACATCTATTTTTATGTATGTTTTTGGCCTGTATTTGGAAAATACTCTAACACGGAGTAGGCATGTACAGGTCGTTTCTGGGACCCCTAAATATCGAATTTTCGGGTGTTTTAGGCCTGAATTTGAGATATCGCCTTTACGCACCTAAAATATCGATTTTTAGCATGTTTTGAGCCTATATTTTGAAAATATTCTAGCACTGAGTAGTCATGTACAGATCGCTTCTGGGACCCCAAAATATCGAATTTTCGGGTGTTTTGGGCCTGAGTTTGAGATATCGCCTCTACGCACCTAAAATATCGATTTTTAGCATGTTTTGAGCCAATATTTTGAAAATATTCTAGCACTGAGTAGGCATGTACAGATTGCTTCTGGGACCCCAAAATATCGAATTTTCGGGTGTTTTGAGCCTGAATTTGAGATATAAACGGGTACAGAAGATGCATGCACATATCGACTTTTGGGCATATAAAAGATCGATTTTCAATATGTTTTTGGCCAGTATTTTGAAAATACTCTAACTCGGAGTAGGCATGTACAGATCGCTTCTGGTACCCCAAAATATCGAATTTTCGGGTGTTTTGAGCCTGAATTTGAGATATAAACGAGTACAGAAGATGCATGCACATATCGACTTTTGGGCACCTAAAATATCGATTTTGAGCATGTTTTGAGCCTATATTTTGAAAACATTCCAGCACTGAGTAGGCATGTACAGATCGTTTCTGGGACCCCAAAATATCGAATTTTCGGGTGTTTAGGGCCAGAATTTGAGATATAAACGGGTACAGAAGATTCATGCACATATCGACTTTTGGGCACCTAAAAGATCGATTTTCAGTATGTTTTTGGCCTGTATTTTGAAAATACTCTAACACGGAGTAGGCATGTACAGATCCCTTCTGGGACCTCTAAATATCGAATTTTCGGGTGTTTAGGGCCTTAATTTGAGATATCGACTTTTTGGCACCTAAAATATCGATTTTTAGCATGTTTTTAGCCTATATTTTGAAAATACTCTAACACGGAGTAGGCATGTACAGATCGCTTCTGGGACCCCAAAATATCGAATTTTCGGGTGTTTTGAGCCTGAATTTGAGATATAAAAGGGTACTGAAGATGCTTGCACATATCGACTTTTGGGCACCTAAAACATCGATTTTGAGCATGTTTTGGGCCTTTATTTTGAAAATACTCTAACACGGAGTAGGCATGTACACATCGCTTCTGGGACCCCAAAATATCGAATTTTCGGGTGTTTTGGGCCTGAATTTGAGATATCGCCTTTACGCACCTAAAATATCGATTTTTAGCATGTTTTGAGCCTATATTTTGAAAATATTCTAGCACTAAGTAGGCATGTACAGATCGCTTCTGGGACCCCTAAATATCGAATTTTCGGGTGTTTTGGGCCTTAATTTGAGATATCGACTTTTTGGCACCTAAAATATCGATTTTTAACATGTTTTTAGACTATATATTTTCAAAATATTCTAGCACTGAGTAAGCATGTACAGATTGCTTCTGGGACCCCAAAATATTGAATTTTCGGGTGTTTTGAGCCTGAATTTGATATATAAACGGGTACAGAAGATACATGCACATATTGACTTTGGGCATCTAAAATATCGATTTACAGCATGTTTTGGGCCTGTATTTTAAAAATACTCTAACATGGGACCCCAAAATATCGAATTTTCGGGTGTTTTGAGCCTGAATTTGAGATATAAACGGGTACTGAAGATGCATGCACATATCGACTTTTGGGCACCTAAAACATCGATTTTGAGCACGTTTTGGGCCTGTATTTTGAAAGTACTCTAACACGGAGTAGGCATGTACACATCGCTTCTGGGACCCCAAAATATCGAATTTTCGGGTGTTTTGGGCCTGAATTTGAGATATCGCCTTTACGCACCTAAAATATCGATTTTTAGCATGTTTTGAGCCTATATTCTGAAAATATTCTAGCACTGAGTAGGCATGTACAGATCGCTTCTGGGACCCCTAAATATCGAATTTTCGGGTGTTTTGGGCCTTAATTTGAGATATCGACTTTTTGGCACCTAAAATATCGATTTTCAGCATGTTTTGGGCCTGTATTTTTAAAATACTCTAACACGGAGTAGGCATGTACAGATCGCTTCTGGGACCCCAAAATATCGAATTTTTGGGTGTTTTGAGCCTGAAATTGAGATAAAAACGGGTACTGAAGATGCATGCACATATCGACTTTTGGGCACCTAAAACATCGATTTTGAGCATGTTTTGGGCCTGTATTTTGTAAATACTCTAACACGGAGTAGGAATGTACAGATCGCTTCTGGGACCCCATAATATCGAATTTTCGGGTGTTTTAGGCCTGAATTTGAGATATCGCCTTTATTCACCTAAAATATCGATTTTTAGCATGTTTTTCAGCCTATATTTTGAAAATATTCTAGCACTGAGTAGGCATGTACAGATCGCTTCTGGGACCCCAAAATATCGCATTTTCGGGTGTTTTGAGCCTGAATTTGAGATATAAACGAGTACAGAAGATGCATGCACATATCAACTTTTGGGCACCTAAAATATCGATTTTGAGCATGTTTTGAGCCTATATTTTGAAAACATTCCAGCACTAAGTAGGCATGTACAGATCGCTTCTGGGACCCCAAAATATCGAATTTTCGGGTGTTTAGGGCCAGAATTTGAGATATAAACGGGTACAGAAGATGCATGCACATATCGACTTTTGGGCACCCAAAAGATCGATTTTCAGTATGTTTTTGGCCTGTATTTTGAAAATACTCTAACACGGAGTAGGCATGTACAGATCCCTTCTGGGACCTCTAAATATCGAATTTTCGGGTGTTTAGGGCCTTAATTTGAGATATCGACTTTTTGGCACCTAAAATATCGATTTTTAGCATGTTTTTAGCCTATATTTTGAAAATACTCTAACACGGAGTAGGCATGTACAGATCGCTTCTGGGACCCCAAAATATCGAATTTTCGGGTGTTTTGAGCCTGAATTTGAGATATAAAAGGGTACTGAAGATGCTTGCACATATCGACTTTTGGGCACCTAAAACATCGATTTTGAGCATGTTTTGGGCCTTTATTTTGAAAATACTCTAACACGGAGTAGGCATGTACACATCGCTTCTGGTACCCCAAAATATCGAATTTTCGGGTGTTTTGGGCCTGAATTTGAGATATCGCCTTTACGCACCTAAAATATCGATTTTTAGCATGTTTTGAGACTATATTTTGAAAATATTCTAGCACTGAGTAGGCATGTACAGATCGCTACTGGGACCCCTAAATATCGAATTTTCGGGTGTTTTGGGCCTTAATTTGAGATATCGACTTTTTGGCACCTAAAATATCGATTTTTAACATGTTTTTAGACTATATATTTTCAAAATATATTCTAGCACTGAGTAAGCATGTACAGATTGCTTCTGGGACCCCAAAATATTGAATTTTCGGGTGTTTTGAGCCTGAATTTGATATATAAACGGGTACAGAAGATACATGCACATATTGACTTTGGGCATCTAAAATATCGATTTACAGCATGTTTTGGGCCTGTATTTTAAAAATACTCTAACATGGGACCCCAAAATATCGAATTTTCGGGTGTTTTGAGCCTGAATTTGAGATATAAACGGGTACTGAAGATGCATGCACATATCGACTTTTGGGCACCTAAAACATCGATTTTGAGCACGTTTTGGGCCTGTATTTTGAAAGTACTCTAACACGGAGTAGGCATGTACACATCGCTTCTGGGACCCCAAAATATCGAATTTTCGGGTGTTTTGGGCCTGAATTTGAGATATCGCCTTTACGCACCTAAAATATCGATTTTTAGCATGTTTTGAGCCTATATTTTGAAAATATTCTAGCACTGAGTAGGCATGTACAGATCGCTTCTGGGACCCCTAAATATCGAATTTTCGGGTGTTTTGGGCCTTAATTTGAGATATCGACTTTTTGGCACCTAAAATATCGATTTTCAGCATGTTTTGGGCCTGTATTTTTAAAATACTCTAACACGGAGTAGGCATATACAGATCGCTTCTGGGACCCCAAAATATCGAATTTTTGGGTGTTTTGAGCCTGAAATTGAGATAAAAACGGGTACTGAAGATGCATGCACATATCGACTTTTGGGCACCTAAAACATCGATTTTGAGCATGTTTTGGGCCTGTATTTTGTAAATACTCTAACACGGAGTAGGAATGTACAGATCGCTTCTGGGACCCCATAATATCGAATTTTCGGGTGTTTTAGGCCTGAATTTGAGATATCGCCTTTATTCACCTAAAATATCGATTTTTAGCATGTTTTGAGCCTATATTTTGAAAATATTCTAGCATTGAGTAGGCATGTACAGATCGCTTCTGGGACCCCAAAATATCGAATTTTCGGGTGTTTTGAGCCTGAATTTGAGATATAAACGAGTACAGAAGATGCATGCACATATCACCTTTTGGGCACCTAAAATATCGATTTTGAGCATGTTTTGAGCCTATATTTTGAAAACATTCCAGCACTAAGTAGGCATGTACAGATCGCTTCTGGGACCCCAAAATATCGAATTTTCGGGTGTTTAGGGCCAGAATTTGAGATATAAACGGGTACAGAAGATGCATGCACATATCGACTTTTGGGCACCCAAAAGATCGATTTTCAGTATGTTTTTGGCCTGTATTTTGAAAATACTCTAACACGGAGTAGGCATGTACAGATCCCTTCTGGGACCCCAAAATATCGAATTTTCGGGTGTTTTGGGCCTTAATTTGACATATCGACTTTTTGCACCTAAAATATCGATTTTTAGCATGTTTTTAGCCTATATTTTGATATTATTCTAGCACTGAGTAGGCATGTACAGATTGCTTCTGGGATCCCAAAATATTGAATTTTCGGGTGTTTTGAGCCAGAATTTGAGATATAAACGGGTACAGAAGATACATGCACATATTGACTTTGGGCATCTAAAATATCGATTTTCAGCATGTTTTGGGCCTGTATTTTGAAAATACTCTAACACGGAGTAGGCATGTACAGATCGCTTCTGGGACCCCAAAATATCGAATTTTCGGGTGTTTTGAGCCTGAATTTGAGATATAAACGGGTACAGAAGATGCATGCACATATCGACTTTTGGGCATATAAAAGATCGATTTTCAATATGTTTTTGGCCAGTATTTTGAAAATACTCTAACTCGGAGTAGGCATGTACAGATCGCTTCTGGTACCCCAAAATATCGAATTTTCGGGTGTTTTGAGCCTGAATTTGAGATATAAACGAGTACAGAAGATGCATGCACATATCGACTTTTGGGCACCTAAAATATCGATTTTGAGCATGTTTTGAGCCTATATTTTGAAAACATTCCAGCACTGAGTAGGCATGTACAGATCGTTTCTGGGACCCCAAAATATCGAATTTTCGGGTGTTTAGGGCCAGAATTTGAGATATAAACGGGTACAGAAGATTCATGCACATATCGACTTTTGGGCACCTAAAAGATCGATTTTCAGTATGTTTTTGGCCTGTATTTTGAAAATACTCTAACATGGAGTAGGCATGTACAGATCCCTTCTGGGACCTCTAAATATCGAATTTTCGGGTGTTTAGGGCCTTAATTTGAGATATCGACTTTTTGGCACCTAAAATATCGATTTTTAGCATGTTTTTAGCCTATATTTTGAAAATACTCTAACACGGAGTAGGCATGTACAGATCGCTTCTGGGACCCCAAAATATCGAATTTTCGGGTGTTTTGAGCCTGAATTTGAGATATAAAAGGGTACTGAAGATGCTTGAACATATCGACTTTTGGGCACCTAAAACATCGATTTTGAGCATGTTTTGGGCCTTTATTTTGAAAATACTCTAACACGGAGTAGGCATGTACAGATCGCTTCTGGGACCCCAAAATATCGAATTTTCGGGTCTTTTGGGTCCTGAATTTGAGATATCGCCTTTACGCACCTAAAACATCGATTTTGAGCATGTTTTTGGCCTGTATTTTGAAAATACTCTAACTCGGAGTAGGCATGTACAGATCGCTTCTGGGACCCCTAAATATCGAATTTTCGGGTGTTTTGGGCCTTAATTTGAGATATCGACTTTTTGGCACCTAAAATATCGATTTTTAGCATGTTTTTAGCCTATATTTTGATAATATTCTTGCACTGAGTAGGCATGTACAGATTGCTTCTGGGACCCCAAAATATTGAATTTTCGGGTGTTTTGAGCCTGAATTTGAGATATAAACGGGTACAGAAGATACATGCACATATTGACTTTGGGCATCTAAAATATAGATTTTCAGCATGTTTTGGGCCTGTATTTTGAAAATACTCTAACACGGAGTAGGCATGTACAGATCGCTTCTGGGACCCCAAAATATCGAATTTTTGGGTGTTTTGAGCCTGAATTTGAGATATAAACGGGTACTGAAGATGTATGCACATATCGACTTTTGTGCACCTAAAACATCTATTTTTATGTATGTTTTTGGCCTGTATTTGGAAAATACTCTAACACGGAGTAGGCATGTACAGGTCGTTTCTGGGACCCCTAAATATCGAATTTTCGGGTGTTTTAGGCCTGAATTTGAGATATCGCCTTTACGCACCTAAAATATCGATTTTTAGCATGTTTTGAGCCTATATTTTGAAAATATTCTAGCACTGAGTAGTCATGTACAGATCGCTTCTGGGACCCCAAAATATCGAATTTTCGGGTGTTTTGGGCCTGAGTTTGAGATATCGCCTCTACGCACCTAAAATATCGATTTTTAGCATGTTTTGAGCCAATATTTTGAAAATATTCTAGCACTGAGTAGGCATGTACAGATTGCTTCTGGGACCCCAAAATATCGAATTTTCGGGTGTTTTGAGCCTGAATTTGAGATATAAACGGGTACAGAAGATGCATGCACATATCGACTTTTGGGCATATAAAAGATCGATTTTCAATATGTTTTTGGCCAGTATTTTGAAAATACTCTAACTCGGAGTAGGCATGTACAGATCGCTTCTGGTACCCCAAAATATCGAATTTTCGGGTGTTTTGAGCCTGAATTTGAGATATAAACGAGTACAGAAGATGCATGCACATATCGACTTTTGGGCACCTAAAATATCGATTTTGAGCATGTTTTGAGCCTATATTTTGAAAACATTCCAGCACTGAGTAGGCATGTACAGATCGTTTCTGGGACCCCAAAATATCGAATTTTCGGGTGTTTAGGGCCAGAATTTGAGATATAAACGGGTACAGAAGATTCATGCACATATCGACTTTTGGGCACCTAAAAGATCGATTTTCAGTATGTTTTTGGCCTGTATTTTGAAAATACTCTAACACGGAGTAGGCATGTACAGATCCCTTCTGGGACCTCTAAATATCGAATTTTCGGGTGTTTAGGGCCTTAATTTGAGATATCGACTTTTTGGCACCTAAAATATCGATTTTTAGCATGTTTTTAGCCTATATTTTGAAAATACTCTAACACGGAGTAGGCATGTACAGATCGCTTCTGGGACCCCAAAATATCGAATTTTCGGGTGTTTTGAGCCTGAATTTGAGATATAAAAGGGTACTGAAGATGCTTGCACATATCGACTTTTGGGCACCTAAAACATCGATTTTGAGCATGTTTTGGGCCTTTATTTTGAAAATACTCTAACACGGAGTAGGCATGTACACATCGCTTCTGGGACCCCAAAATATCGAATTTTCGGGTGTTTTGGGCCTGAATTTGAGATATCGCCTTTACGCACCTAAAATATCGATTTTTAGCATGTTTTGAGCCTATATTTTGAAAATATTCTAGCACTAAGTAGGCATGTACAGATCGCTTCTGGGACCCCTAAATATCGAATTTTCGGGTGTTTTGGGCCTTAATTTGAGATATCGACTTTTTGGCACCTAAAATATCGATTTTTAACATGTTTTTAGACTATATATTTTCAAAATATTCTAGCACTGAGTAAGCATGTACAGATTGCTTCTGGGACCCCAAAATATTGAATTTTCGGGTGTTTTGAGCCTGAATTTGATATATAAACGGGTACAGAAGATACATGCACATATTGACTTTGGGCATCTAAAATATCGATTTACAGCATGTTTTGGGCCTGTATTTTAAAAATACTCTAACATGGGACCCCAAAATATCGAATTTTCGGGTGTTTTGAGCCTGAATTTGAGATATAAACGGGTACTGAAGATGCATGCACATATCGACTTTTGGGCACCTAAAACATCGATTTTGAGCACGTTTTGGGCCTGTATTTTGAAAGTACTCTAACACGGAGTAGGCATGTACACATCGCTTCTGGGACCCCAAAATATCGAATTTTCGGGTGTTTTGGGCCTGAATTTGAGATATCGCCTTTACGCACCTAAAATATCGATTTTTAGCATGTTTTGAGCCTATATTCTGAAAATATTCTAGCACTGAGTAGGCATGTACAGATCGCTTCTGGGACCCCTAAATATCGAATTTTCGGGTGTTTTGGGCCTTAATTTGAGATATCGACTTTTTGGCACCTAAAATATCGATTTTCAGCATGTTTTGGGCCTGTATTTTTAAAATACTCTAACACGGAGTAGGCATGTACAGATCGCTTCTGGGACCCCAAAATATCGAATTTTTGGGTGTTTTGAGCCTGAAATTGAGATAAAAACGGGTACTGAAGATGCATGCACATATCGACTTTTGGGCACCTAAAACATCGATTTTGAGCATGTTTTGGGCCTGTATTTTGTAAATACTCTAACACGGAGTAGGAATGTACAGATCGCTTCTGGGACCCCATAATATCGAATTTTCGGGTGTTTTAGGCCTGAATTTGAGATATCGCCTTTATTCACCTAAAATATCGATTTTTAGCATGTTTTTCAGCCTATATTTTGAAAATATTCTAGCACTGAGTAGGCATGTACAGATCGCTTCTGGGACCCCAAAATATCGCATTTTCGGGTGTTTTGAGCCTGAATTTGAGATATAAACGAGTACAGAAGATGCATGCACATATCAACTTTTGGGCACCTAAAATATCGATTTTGAGCATGTTTTGAGCCTATATTTTGAAAACATTCCAGCACTAAGTAGGCATGTACAGATCGCTTCTGGGACCCCAAAATATCGAATTTTCGGGTGTTTAGGGCCAGAATTTGAGATATAAACGGGTACAGAAGATGCATGCACATATCGACTTTTGGGCACCCAAAAGATCGATTTTCAGTATGTTTTTGGCCTGTATTTTGAAAATACTCTAACACGGAGTAGGCATGTACAGATCCCTTCTGGGACCTCTAAATATCGAATTTTCGGGTGTTTAGGGCCTTAATTTGAGATATCGACTTTTTGGCACCTAAAATATCGATTTTTAGCATGTTTTTAGCCTATATTTTGAAAATACTCTAACACGGAGTAGGCATGTACAGATCGCTTCTGGGACCCCAAAATATCGAATTTTCGGGTGTTTTGAGCCTGAATTTGAGATATAAAAGGGTACTGAAGATGCTTGCACATATCGACTTTTGGGCACCTAAAACATCGATTTTGAGCATGTTTTGGGCCTTTATTTTGAAAATACTCTAACACGGAGTAGGCATGTACACATCGCTTCTGGTACCCCAAAATATCGAATTTTCGGGTGTTTTGGGCCTGAATTTGAGATATCGCCTTTACGCACCTAAAATATCGATTTTTAGCATGTTTTGAGACTATATTTTGAAAATATTCTAGCACTGAGTAGGCATGTACAGATCGCTACTGGGACCCCTAAATATCGAATTTTCGGGTGTTTTGGGCCTTAATTTGAGATATCGACTTTTTGGCACCTAAAATATCGATTTTTAACATGTTTTTAGACTATATATTTTCAAAATATATTCTAGCACTGAGTAAGCATGTACAGATTGCTTCTGGGACCCCAAAATATTGAATTTTCGGGTGTTTTGAGCCTGAATTTGATATATAAACGGGTACAGAAGATACATGCACATATTGACTTTGGGCATCTAAAATATCGATTTACAGCATGTTTTGGGCCTGTATTTTAAAAATACTCTAACATGGGACCCCAAAATATCGAATTTTCGGGTGTTTTGAGCCTGAATTTGAGATATAAACGGGTACTGAAGATGCATGCACATATCGACTTTTGGGCACCTAAAACATCGATTTTGAGCACGTTTTGGGCCTGTATTTTGAAAGTACTCTAACACGGAGTAGGCATGTACACATCGCTTCTGGGACCCCAAAATATCGAATTTTCGGGTGTTTTGGGCCTGAATTTGAGATATCGCCTTTACGCACCTAAAATATCGATTTTTAGCATGTTTTGAGCCTATATTTTGAAAATATTCTAGCACTGAGTAGGCATGTACAGATCGCTTCTGGGACCCCTAAATATCGAATTTTCGGGTGTTTTGGGCCTTAATTTGAGATATCGACTTTTTGGCACCTAAAATATCGATTTTCAGCATGTTTTGGGCCTGTATTTTTAAAATACTCTAACACGGAGTAGGCATATACAGATCGCTTCTGGGACCCCAAAATATCGAATTTTTGGGTGTTTTGAGCCTGAAATTGAGATAAAAACGGGTACTGAAGATGCATGCACATATCGACTTTTGGGCACCTAAAACATCGATTTTGAGCATGTTTTGGGCCTGTATTTTGTAAATACTCTAACACGGAGTAGGAATGTACAGATCGCTTCTGGGACCCCATAATATCGAATTTTCGGGTGTTTTAGGCCTGAATTTGAGATATCGCCTTTATTCACCTAAAATATCGATTTTTAGCATGTTTTGAGCCTATATTTTGAAAATATTCTAGCATTGAGTAGGCATGTACAGATCGCTTCTGGGACCCCAAAATATCGAATTTTCGGGTGTTTTGAGCCTGAATTTGAGATATAAACGAGTACAGAAGATGCATGCACATATCACCTTTTGGGCACCTAAAATATCGATTTTGAGCATGTTTTGAGCCTATATTTTGAAAACATTCCAGCACTAAGTAGGCATGTACAGATCGCTTCTGGGACCCCAAAATATCGAATTTTCGGGTGTTTAGGGCCAGAATTTGAGATATAAACGGGTACAGAAGATGCATGCACATATCGACTTTTGGGCACCCAAAAGATCGATTTTCAGTATGTTTTTGGCCTGTATTTTGAAAATACTCTAACACGGAGTAGGCATGTACAGATCCCTTCTGGGACCCCAAAATATCGAATTTTCGGGTGTTTTGGGCCTTAATTTGACATATCGACTTTTTGCACCTAAAATATCGATTTTTAGCATGTTTTTAGCCTATATTTTGATATTATTCTAGCACTGAGTAGGCATGTACAGATTGCTTCTGGGATCCCAAAATATTGAATTTTCGGGTGTTTTGAGCCAGAATTTGAGATATAAACGGGTACAGAAGATACATGCACATATTGACTTTGGGCATCTAAAATATCGATTTTCAGCATGTTTTGGGCCTGTATTTTGAAAATACTCTAACACGGAGTAGGCATGTACAGATCGCTTCTGGGACCCCAAAATATCGAATTTTCGGGTGTTTTGAGCCTGAATTTGAGATATAAACGGGTACAGAAGATGCATGCACATATCGACTTTTGGGCATATAAAAGATCGATTTTCAATATGTTTTTGGCCAGTATTTTGAAAATACTCTAACTCGGAGTAGGCATGTACAGATCGCTTCTGGTACCCCAAAATATCGAATTTTCGGGTGTTTTGAGCCTGAATTTGAGATATAAACGAGTACAGAAGATGCATGCACATATCGACTTTTGGGCACCTAAAATATCGATTTTGAGCATGTTTTGAGCCTATATTTTGAAAACATTCCAGCACTGAGTAGGCATGTACAGATCGTTTCTGGGACCCCAAAATATCGAATTTTCGGGTGTTTAGGGCCAGAATTTGAGATATAAACGGGTACAGAAGATTCATGCACATATCGACTTTTGGGCACCTAAAAGATCGATTTTCAGTATGTTTTTGGCCTGTATTTTGAAAATACTCTAACATGGAGTAGGCATGTACAGATCCCTTCTGGGACCTCTAAATATCGAATTTTCGGGTGTTTAGGGCCTTAATTTGAGATATCGACTTTTTGGCACCTAAAATATCGATTTTTAGCATGTTTTTAGCCTATATTTTGAAAATACTCTAACACGGAGTAGGCATGTACAGATCGCTTCTGGGACCCCAAAATATCGAATTTTCGGGTGTTTTGAGCCTGAATTTGAGATATAAAAGGGTACTGAAGATGCTTGAACATATCGACTTTTGGGCACCTAAAACATCGATTTTGAGCATGTTTTGGGCCTTTATTTTGAAAATACTCTAATACGGAGTAGGCATGTACACATCGCTTCTGGGACCCCAAAATATCGAATTTTCGGGTGTTTTGGGCCTGAATTTGAGATATCGCCTTTACGCACCTAAAATATCGATTTTTAGCATGTTTTGAGCCTATATTTTGAAAATATTCTAGCACTGAGTAGGCATGTACAGATCGCTTCTGGGACCCCTAAATATCGAATTTTCGGGTGTTTTGGGCCTTAATTTGAGATATCGACTTTTTGGCACCTAAAATATCGATTTTTAACATGTTTTTAGACTATATATTTTCAAAATATTCTAGCACTGAGTAAGCATGTACAGATTGCTTCTGGGACCCCAAAATATTGAATTTTCGGGTGTTTTGAGCCTGAATTTGATATATAAACGGGTACAGAAGATACATGCACATATTGACTTTGGGCATCTAAAATATCGATTTACAGCATGTTTTGGGCCCGTATTTTAAAAATACTCTAACATGGGACCCCAAAATATCGAATTTTCGGGTGTTTTGAGCCTGAATTTGAGATATAAACGGGTACTGAAGATGCATGCACATATCGACTTTTGGGCACCTAAAACATCGATTTTGAGCACGTTTTGGGCCTGTATTTTGAAAGTACTCTAACACGGAATAGGCATGTACACATCTCTTCTGGGACCCCAAAATATCGAATTTTCGGGTGTTTTGGGCCTGAATTTGAGATATCGCCTTTACGCACCTAAAATATCGATTTTTAGCATGTTTTGAGCCTATATTTTGAAAATATTCTAGCAATGAGTAGGCATGTACAGATCGCTTCTGGGACCCCTAAATATCGAATTTTCGGGTGTTTTGGGCCTTAATTTGAGATATCGACTTTTTGGCGCCTAAAATATCGATTTTCAGCATGTTTTGGGCCTGTATTTTTAAAATACTCTAACACGGAGTAGGCATGTACAGATCGCTTCTGGGACCCCAAAATATCGAATTTTTGGGTGTTTTGAGCCTGAAATTGAGATAAAAACGGGTACTGAAGATGCATGCACATATCGACTTTTGGGCACCTAAAACATCGATTTTGAGCATGTTTTGGGCCTGTATTTTGTAAATACTCTAACACGGAGCAGGAATGTACAGATCGCTTCTGGGACCCCATAATATCGAATTCTCGGGTGTTTTAGGCCTGAATTTGAGATATCGCCTTTATTCACCTAAAATATCGATTTTTAGCATGTTTTGAGCCTATATTTTGAAAATATTCTAGCACTGAGTAGGCATGTACAGATCGCTTCTGGGACCCCAAAATATCGAATTTTCGGGTGTTTTGAGCCTGAATTTGAGATATAAACGAGTACAGAAGATGCATGCACATATCAACTTTTGGGCACCTAAAATATCGATTTTGAGCATGTTTTGAGCCTATATTTTGAAAACATTCCAGCACTAAGTAGGCATGTACAGATCGCTTCTGGGACCCCAAAATATCGAATTTTCGGGTGTTTAGGGCCAGAATTTGCGATATAAACGGGTACAGAAGATGCATGCACATATCGACTTTTGGGCACCCAAAAGATCGATTTTCAGTATGTTTTTGGCCTGTATTTTGAAAATACTCTAACACGGAGTAGGCATGTACAGATCCCTTCTGGGACCCCTAAATATCGAATTTTCGGGTGTTTTGGGCCTTAATTTGACATATCGACTTTTTGCACCTAAAATATCGATTTTTAGCATGTTTTTAGCCTATATTTTGATATTATTCTAGCACTGAGTAGGCATGTACAGATTGCTTCTGGGACCCCAAAATATTTAATTTTCGGGTGTTTTGTGCCAGAATTTGAGATATAAACGGGTACAGAAGATACATGCACATATTGACTTTGGGCATCTAAAATCTCGATTTTCAGCATGTTTTGGGCCTGTATTTTGGAAATACTCAAACACGGAGTAGGCATGTACAGATCGTTTCTGGGACCCCAAAATATCGAATTTTCGGGTGTTTTGAGCCTGAATTTGAGATTTAAAAGGGTACTGAAGATGCATGCACATATCGACTTTTGGGCACCTAAAACATCGATTTTGAGCATGTTTTGGGCCTGTATTTTGAAAGTACTCTAACACGGAGTAGGCATGTACACATCGCTTCTGGGACCCAAAATTATCGAATTTTCGGGTGTTTTGGGCCTGAATTTGAGATATAAACGGGTACTGAAGATGCTTGCACATATCGACTTTTGGGCACCTAAAACATCGATTTTTATGTATGTTTTTGGCCTGTATTTTGAAAATACTCTAACACGGAGTAGGCATGTACAGGTCGTTTCTGGGACCCCTAAATATCGAATTTTCGGGTGTTTTAGGCCTGAATTTGAGATATCGCCTTTACGCACCTAAAATATCGATTTTTAGCATGTTTTGAGCCTATATTTTGAAAATATTCTAGCACTGAGTAGGCATGTACAGATCGCTTCTGGGACCCCAAAATATCGAATTTTCGGGTGTTTTGAGCCTGAATTTGAGATATAAACGAGTACAGAAGATGCATGCACATATCGACTTTTGGGCACCTAAAATATCAATTTTGAGCATGTTTTGAGCCTATATTTTGAAAACATTCTAGCACTGAGTAGGCATCTACAGATCGCTTCTGGGACCCCAAAATATCGAATTTTCGGGTGTTTTGGGCCTGTGTTTGAGATATCGCCTTTACGCACCTAAAATATCGATTTTTAGCATATTTTGAGCCTATATTTTGAAAATAGTCTAGCACTGAGTAGGCATGTACAGATTGCTTCTGGGACCCCAAAATATCGAATTTTCGGGTGTTTTGAGCCTGAATTTGAGATATAAACGGGTGCAGAAGATGCATGCACATATCGACTTTTGGGCATATAAAAGATCGATTTTCAGTATGTTTTTGGCCTGTATTTTGAAAATACTCTAACTCGGAGTAGGCATGTACAGATCGCTTCTGGAACCCCAAAATATCGAATTTTCGGGTGTTTTGAGCCTGAATTCGAGATATAAACGAGTACAGAAGATGCATGCACATATCGACTTTTGGGCACCTAAAATATCGATTTTGAGCATGTTTTAAAGCCTATATTTTGAAAACATTCCGGCACTGAGTAGGCATGTACAGATCGCTTATGGGACCCCAAAATATTGAATTTTCGGGTATTTAAGGCCAGAATTTGAGATATAAACGGGTACAGAAGATGCATGCACATATCGACTTTTGGGCACCTAAAAGATCGATTTTCAGTATGTTTTTATCCTGTATTTTGAAAATACTCTAACACGGAGTAGGCATGTACAGATCGCTTCTGGGACCCCTAAATATCGAATTTTCGGGTGTTTTGAGCTTGAATTTGAGATATAAACGAGTAAAGAAGATGCATGCACATATCGACTTTTAGGCACCTAAAATATCGATTTTGAGCATGTTTTGAGTCTATAATTTGAAAACATTCTAGCACTGAGTAGGCATGTACAGATCGCTTCTGGGACCCCAAAATATCGAATTTTCGGGTGTTTAGGGCCAGTATTTGAGATATAAACGGGTACAGAAGATGCATGCACATATCGACTTTTGGGCACCTAAAAGATCGATTATCAGTATGTTTTTAGCCTGTATTTTGAAAATACTCTAACACGGAGTAGGCATGTACAGATCCCTTCTGGGACCCATAAATATCAAATTTTCGGGTGTTTTGGTCCTTAATTTGAGATATCTACTTTTTGGCACCTAAAATATCGATTTTTAGCATGTTTTTAGCCTATATTTTGAAAATATTCTAGCACTGAGTAGGCATGTACAGATCGCTTCTGGGACCCCAAAATATTGAATTTTCGTGCGTTTAGGGCCAGAATTTGAGATATAAACGGGTACAGAAGATGCATGCACATATCGACTTTTGGGCACCTAAAAGATCGATTTTCAGTATGTTTTTATCCTGTATTTTGAAAATACTCTAACACGGAGTAGGCATGTACAGATCGCTTCTGGGACCCCTAAATATCGAATTTTCGGGTGTTTTGAGCCTAAATTAAGATATAAACGAGTACAGAAGATGCATGCAAATATCGACTTTTGGGCACCTAAAATATCGATTTTGAGCATGTTTTGAGCTTATATTTTGAAAACATTCTAGCACTGTGTAGGCATGTACAGATCGCTTCTGGGACCCCAAAATATCGAATATTCGGGTGTTTTGAGCCTGAATTTGAGATATAAACGAGTATAGAAGATGCATACACATATTGACTTTGGGCACCAAAAATATCGATTTTCAGCATGTTTTAAGCCTGAATTTTGAAAATACTCTAACACGGAGTAGGCATGTACAGATCGCTTCTGGGACCCCAAAATATCGAATTTTCGGGTGTTTAGGGCCAGAATTTGAGTTATAAACGGGTACTGAAGATGCATGCACATATCGACTTTTTGGCACCTAAAACATCGATTTTGAGCATGTTGTGGGCCTGAATTTTGAAAATACTCTAACACGGAGTAGGCATGTACAGATCGCTTCTGGGACCCCTAAATATCGAATTTTCGGGTGTTTTGGGACTGAATTTGAGATATCGACTTTTTGGCACCAAAAAGATCGATTTTTAGCATGTTTTTAGCCTATATTTTGAAAATATTCTAGCATTGAGTAGGCATGTACAGATTGCTTCTGGGACCCCAAAATATTGAATTTTCGGGTGTTTTGTGCCTGAATTTGAGATGTAAACGGGTACAAAAAAAACATGCACATATTGACTTTGGGCATCTAAAATATCGATTTTCAGCATGTTTTGGGCATGTATTTTGAAAATACTCTAACACGGAGTAGGCATGTACAGATCGCTTCTGGGACCCCAAAATATCGAATTTTCGGGTGTTTTGGGCCTTAATTTGAGATATCTACTTTTTGGCACCTAAAACATCGATTTTTAGCATGTTTTGAGCCTATATTTTAAAAATATTCTAGCACTGAGTAGGCATGTACAGATCGCTTCTGGGTCCCCAAAATATCGAATTTTCGGGTGTTTTGAGCCTGAATTTGAGATATAAACGAGTACAGAAGATGCATGCTCATATCGACTTTTTAACACCTATAATATCGATTTTGAGCATTTTTTGAGCCTATATTTTGAAAACATTCTAGCACTGAGTAGGCATGTACAGATCGCTTCTGGGACCCCAAAATATCGAATTTTCGGGTGTTTTGAGCCTGAATTTCAGATATAAACGAGTATAGAAGATGCATACACATATTGACTTTGGGCACCAAAAATATCGATTTTCAGCATGTTTTGGGCCTGAATTTTGAAAATACTCTAACACGGAGTAGGCATGTACAGATCGCTTCTGGGACCCCAAAATATCGAATTTTCGGGTCTTTTGGGTCCTGAATTTGAGATATCGCCTTTACGCACCTAAAATATCGATTTTAGCATGTTTTGAGCCTATATTTTGAAAATATTCTAGCATTGAGTAGGCATGTACAGATCGCTTCTGGGACCCCAAAATATCGAATTTTCGGGTGTTTTGAGCCTGAATTTGAGATATAAACGGGTATAGAAGATACATGCACATATTGACTTTGGGCATCTAAAATATCGATTTTGAGCATGTTTTGGGTATGTATTTTGAAAATACTCTAACACGGAGTAGGCATGTACAGATCGCTTCTGGGACCCAAAAATATCGAATTTTCGGGTGTTTAGGGCCAGAATTTGAGATATAAACGGGTACAGAAGATGTATGCACATATCGACTTTTGGGCACCTAAAAGATCGATTTTCAGCATGTTTTTAACCTGTATTTTGAAAATACTCTAACACGGAGTAGGCATGTACAGATCGCTTCTGGGACCCCAAAATATCGAATTTTCGGGTGTTTTGAGCCTGAATTTGAGATATAAACGGGTACTGAAGATGCATGCACATATCGAATTTTGGGCACCTAAAACATCGATTTTGAGCATGTTTTGGGCCTGTATTTTGAAAACACTCTAACACGGAGTAGGCATGTACAGATCGCTTCTGGGACCACAAAATATCGAATTTACGGGTGTTTTGGGCATGAATTTGAGATATCGCCTTTACGCACCAAAAATATCGATTTTTAGCATGTTTTGAGCTTTTATTTTGAAAATATTCTAGCACAGAGTAGGCATGTACAGATCACTTCTGGGACCCCAAAATATCGAATTTTCGGGTGTTTTGAGCTTGAATTTGAGATATAAACGAGTACAGAAGATGCATGCACATATCGACTTTTGGGCAACTAAAATATCGATTTTGAGCATGTTTTGAGCCTATATTTTGAAAACATTCTAGCACTAAGTAGGCATGTACAGATCGCTTCTGGGACCCCTAAATATCGAATTTTCGGGTGTTTTGAGCTTGAATTTGAGATATAAACGAGTAAAGAAGATGTATGCACATATCGACTTTTAGGCACCTAAAATATCGATTTTGAGCATGTTTTGAGTCTATAATTTGAAAACATTCTAGCACTGAGTAGGCATGTACAGATCGCTTCTGGGACCCCAAAATATCGAATTTTCGGGTGTTTTGAGCCTAAATTTGAGATATAAACGAGTATAGAAGATGCATACAAATATTGACTTTGGGCACCAAAAATATCGTTTTTCAGCATGTTTTGGGCCTGAATTTTGAAAATACTCTAACACGGAGTAGGCATGTACAGATCGCTTCTGGGACCCAAAAATATCGAATTTTCGGGTGTTTAGGGCCAGAATTTGAGATATAAACGGGTACAGAAGATGCATGCACATATCGACTTTTGGGCACCTAAAAGATCGATTTTCAGTATGTTTTTAACCTGTATTTTGAAAATACTCTAACACGGAGTAGGCATGTACAGATCGCTTCTGGGACCCCAAAATATCGAATTTTCGGGTGTTTTGAGCCTGAATTTGAGATATAAACGGGTACTGAAGATGCATGCACATATCGAATTTTGGGCACCTAAAACATCGATTTTGAGCATGTTTTGAGCCTATATTTTGAAAACATTCTAGCACTGAGTAGGCATGTACAGATCGCTTCTGGGACCCAAAATATCGAATTTTTGGGTGTTTAGGGCCAGAATTTGAGATATAGACGGGTACTGAAAATGCATGCACATATCGACTTTTGGGCACCTAAAACATCGATTTTGAGCATGTTTTGGGCCTGTATTTTGTAAATACTCTAACACGGAGTAGGCATGTACAGATCGCTTCTGGGACCCCAAAATATCGAATTTTCGGGTGTTTTGGGCCGGAATTTAATATATCGCCTTTACGCACCTAAAATATCGATTTTTAGCATGTTTTGAGCCTATATTTTGAAAATATTCTAGCACTGAGTAGGCATGTAGAGATCGCTTTTGGGATATCAAAATATCGAATTTTCGGGTGTTTTAAGCCTGAATTTGAGATATAAACGGGTACAAAAGATACATGCACATACTGACTTTCGGCATCTAAAATATCGATTTTCAGCATGTTTTGGGCATGTATTTTGAAAATACTCTTACACGTAGTACACGGAGTGCATATCGCTTCTGGGACCTCAAAATATCGAATTTTCGGGTGTTTTGAGCCTGAATTTGAGATGTAAACGGGTACTGAAGATGCATGCACATATCGACTTTTTGGCACCTAAAACATCGATTTTGAGCATGTTTTTGGCCTGTATTTTGAAAATACTCTAACTCGGAGTAGGCATGTACAGATCGCTTCTGGGACCCCTAAATATCGAATTTTCGGGTGTTTTGGGACTGAATTTGAGATATCGACTTTTTGGCACCTAAAAGATCGATTTTGAGCATGTTTTGAGCCTATATTTTGAAAACATTCTAGCACTGAGTAGGCATGTACAGATCGCTTCTGGGACCCCAAAATATCGAATTTTCGGGTGTTTTGAGCCTGAATTTCAGATATAAACGAGTATAGAAGATGCATACACATATTGACTTTGGGCACCAAAAATATCGATTTTCAGCATGTTTTGGGCCTGAATTTTGAAAATACTCTAACACGGAGTAGGCATGTACAGATCGCTTCTGGGACCTCGAAATATCGAATTATCGGGTGTTTTGAGCCTGAATTTGAGATATAAACGGGTACTGAAGATGCATGCACATATCGAATTTTGGGCACCTAAAACATCGATTTTGAGCATGTTTTGGGCCTGTATTTTGAAAATACTCTAACACGGAGTAGGCATGTACAGATCACTTCTGGGACCCCAAAATATCGAATTTTCGGGTGTTTTGGGCCTGAATTTGAGATATCGCCTTTGCGCACTTAAAATATCGATTTTCAGCATGTTTTCAGCCTATATTTTTAAAACATTCTAGCACTGAGTAGGCATGTACAGATCGCTTCTGGGACCCAAAAATATCGAATTTTCGGGTGTTTAGGGCCAGAATTTGAGATATAATCGGGCACAGAAGATGCATACACATATCGACTTTTGGGCACCTAAAATATCGATTTTAAGCATGTTTTGAGCCTATATTTTGAAAACATATTAGCACTGAGTAGGCATGTACAGATCGCTTCTAGGACCCCAAAATATCGAATTTTCGGGTGTTTTGAGCCTGAATTTGAGATATAAACGGGTACAGAAGATGCTTGCACATATCGACTTTTGGGCACCTAAAACATCGATTTTCAGTATGTTTTTGGCCTGTATTTTGAAAATACTCTAACACGGAGTAGGCATGTACAGGTCGTTTCTGGGACCCCTAAATATCGAATTTTCGGGTGTTTTAGGCCTGAATTTGAGATATCGCCTTTACGCACCTAAAATATCGATTTTTAGCATGTTTTGAGCCTATATTTTGAAAATATTCTAGCACTGAGTAGGCATGTACAGATCGCTTCTGGGACCCCAAAATATCGAATTTTCGGGTGTTTTGAGCCTGAATTTGAGATATAAACGAGTACAGAAGATGCATGCACATATCGACTTTTGGGCACCTAAAATATCAATTTTGAGCATGTTTTGAGCCTATATTTTGAAAACATTCTAGCACTGAGTAGGCATGTACAGATCGCTTCTTGGACCCCAAAATATCGAATTTTCGGGTGTTTTGGGCCTGAGTTTGAGATATCGCCTTTACGCACCTAAAATATCGATTTTTAGCATATTTTGAGCCTATATTTTGAAAATAGTCTAGCACTGAGTAGGCATGTACAGATTGCTTCTGGGACCCCAAAATATCGAATTTTCGGGTGTTTTGAGCCTGAATTTGAGATATAAACGGGTGCAGAAGATGCATGCACATATCGACTTTTGGGCATATAAAAGATCGATTTTCAGTATGTTTTTGGCCTGTATTTTGAAAATACTCTAACACGGAGTAGGCATGTACAGATACCTTCTGGGACCTCTAAATATCGAATTTTCGGGTGTTATGGGACTGAATTTGAGATATCGATTTTTTGGCACCTATAATATCGATTTTTAGCATGTTTTTAGCCTATATTTTGAAAATATTATAGCACTGTGTAGGCATGTACAGATTGCTTCTGGGACCCCAAAATATTGAATTTTCGGGTGTTTTGAGCCTGAATTTGAGATATAAACGGGTACAGAAGATACATGCACATATTGACTTTGGGCATCTAAAATATCGATTTTCAGCATGTTTTGGGCCTGTATTTTGAAAATACTCTAACACTGAGTAGGCATGTACAGATTGCTTCTGGGACCCCAAAATATTGAATTTTCGGGTGTTTTGAGCCTGAATTTGAGATATAAACGGGTACAGAAGATACATGCACATATTGACTTTGGGCACCAAAAATATCGATTTTCAGCATGTTTTGGGCCTGAATTTTGAAAATACTCTAACACGGAGTAGGCATGTACAGATCGTTTCTGGGACCCCAAAATATCGAATTTTCGGGTGTTTAGGGCCAGAATTTGAGATATAAACGGGTACAGAAGATGCATGCACATATCGACTTTTTGGCACCTAAAACATCGATTTTGAGCATGTTGTGGGCCTGAATTTTGAAAATACTCTAACACGGAGTAGGCATGTACAGATCGCTTCTGGGACCCCTAAATATCGAATTTTCGGGTGTTTTGGGACTGAATTTGAGATATCGACTTTTTGGCACCAAAAAGATCGATTTTTAGCATGTTTTTAGCCTATATTTTGAAAATATTCTAGCATTGAGTAGGCATGTACAGATTGCTTCTGGGACCCCAAAATATTGAATTTTCGGGTGTTTTGTGCCTGAATTTGAGATGTAAACGGGTACAAAAAAAACATGCACATATTGACTTTGGGCATCTAAAATATCGATTTTCAGCATGTTTTGGGCATGTATTTTGAAAATACTCTAACACGGAGTAGGCATGTACAGATCGCTTCTGGGACCCCAAAATATCGAATTTTCGGGTGTTTTGGGCCTTAATTTGAGATATCTACTTTTTGGCACCTAAAACATCGATTTTTAGCATGTTTTGAGCCTATATTTTAAAAATATTCTAGCACTGAGTAGGCATGTACAGATCGCTTCTGGGTCCCCAAAATATCGAATTTTCGGGTGTTTTGAGCCTGAATTTGAGATATAAACGAGTACAGAAGATGCATGCTCATATCGACTTTTTAACACCTATAATATCGATTTTGAGCATTTTTTGAGCCTATATTTTGAAAACATTCTAGCACTGAGTAGGCATGTACAGATCGCTTCTGGGACCCCAAAATATCGAATTTTCGGGTGTTTTGAGCCTGAATTTCAGATATAAACGAGTATAGAAGATGCATACACATATTGACTTTGGGCACCAAAAATATCGATTTTCAGCATGTTTTGGGCCTGAATTTTGAAAATACTCTAACACGGAGTAGGCATGTACAGATCGCTTCTGGGACCCCAAAATATCGAATTTTCGGGTCTTTTGGGTCCTGAATTTGAGATATCGCCTTTACGCACCTAAAATATCGATTTTAGCATGTTTTGAGCCTATATTTTGAAAATATTCTAGCATTGAGTAGGCATGTACAGATCGCTTCTGGGACCCCAAAATATCGAATTTTCGGGTGTTTTGAGCCTGAATTTGAGATATAAACGGGTATAGAAGATACATGCACATATTGACTTTGGGCATCTAAAATATCGATTTTGAGCATGTTTTGGGTATGTATTTTGAAAATACTCTAACACGGAGTAGGCATGTACAGATCGCTTCTGGGACCCAAAAATATCGAATTTTCGGGTGTTTAGGGCCAGAATTTGAGATATAAACGGGTACAGAAGATGTATGCACATATCGACTTTTGGGCACCTAAAAGATCGATTTTCAGCATGTTTTTAACCTGTATTTTGAAAATACTCTAACACGGAGTAGGCATGTACAGATCGCTTCTGGGACCCCAAAATATCGAATTTTCGGGTGTTTTGAGCCTGAATTTGAGATATAAACGGGTACTGAAGATGCATGCACATATCGAATTTTGGGCACCTAAAACATCGATTTTGAGCATGTTTTGGGCCTGTATTTTGAAAACACTCTAACACGGAGTAGGCATGTACAGATCGCTTCTGGGACCACAAAATATCGAATTTACGGGTGTTTTGGGCATGAATTTGAGATATCGCCTTTACGCACCAAAAATATCGATTTTTAGCATGTTTTGAGCTTTTATTTTGAAAATATTCTAGCACAGAGTAGGCATGTACAGATCACTTCTGGGACCCCAAAATATCGAATTTTCGGGTGTTTTGAGCTTGAATTTGAGATATAAACGAGTACAGAAGATGCATGCACATATCGACTTTTGGGCAACTAAAATATCGATTTTGAGCATGTTTTGAGCCTATATTTTGAAAACATTCTAGCACTAAGTAGGCATGTACAGATCGCTTCTGGGACCCCTAAATATCGAATTTTCGGGTGTTTTGAGCTTGAATTTGAGATATAAACGAGTAAAGAAGATGTATGCACATATCGACTTTTAGGCACCTAAAATATCGATTTTGAGCATGTTTTGAGTCTATAATTTGAAAACATTCTAGCACTGAGTAGGCATGTACAGATCGCTTCTGGGACCCCAAAATATCGAATTTTCGGGTGTTTTGAGCCTAAATTTGAGATATAAACGAGTATAGAAGATGCATACAAATATTGACTTTGGGCACCAAAAATATCGTTTTTCAGCATGTTTTGGGCCTGAATTTTGAAAATACTCTAACACGGAGTAGGCATGTACAGATCGCTTCTGGGACCCAAAAATATCGAATTTTCGGGTGTTTAGGGCCAGAATTTGAGATATAAACGGGTACAGAAGATGCATGCACATATCGACTTTTGGGCACCTAAAAGATCGATTTTCAGTATGTTTTTAACCTGTATTTTGAAAATACTCTAACACGGAGTAGGCATGTACAGATCGCTTCTGGGACCCCAAAATATCGAATTTTCGGGTGTTTTGAGCCTGAATTTGAGAGATAAACGGGTACTGAAGATGCATGCACATATCGAATTTTGGGCACCTAAAACATCGATTTTGAGCATGTTTTGAGCCTATATTTTGAAAACATTCTAGCACTGAGTAGGCATGTACAGATCGCTTCTGGGACCCAAAATATCGAATTTTTGGGTGTTTAGGGCCAGAATTTGAGATATAGACGGGTACTGAAAATGCATGCACATATCGACTTTTGGGCACCTAAAACATCGATTTTGAGCATGTTTTGGGCCTGTATTTTGTAAATACTCTAACACGGAGTAGGCATGTACAGATCGCTTCTGGGACCCCAAAATATCGAATTTTCGGGTGTTTTGGGCCTGAATTTAATATATCGCCTTTACGCACCTAAAATATCGATTTTTAGCATGTTTTGAGCCTATATTTTGAAAATATTCTAGCACTGAGTAGGCATGTAGAGATCGCTTTTGGGATATCAAAATATCGAATTTTCGGGTGTTTTAAGCCTGAATTTGAGATATAAACGGGTACAAAAGATACATGCACATACTGACTTTCGGCATCTAAAATATCGATTTTCAGCATGTTTTGGGCATGTATTTTGAAAATACTCTTACACGTAGTACACGGAGTGCATATCGCTTCTGGGACCTCAAAATATCGAATTTTCGGGTGTTTTGAGCCTGAATTTGAGATGTAAACGGGTACTGAAGATGCATGCACATATCGACTTTTTGGCACCTAAAACATCGATTTTGAGCATGTTTTTGGCCTGTATTTTGAAAATACTCTAACTCGGAGTAGGCATGTACAGATCGCTTCTGGGACCCCTAAATATCGAATTTTCGGGTGTTTTGGGACTGAATTTGAGATATCGACTTTTTGGCACCTAAAAGATCGATTTTGAGCATGTTTTGAGCCTATATTTTGAAAACATTCTAGCACTGAGTAGGCATGTACAGATCGCTTCTGGGACCCCAAAATATCGAATTTTCGGGTGTTTTGAGCCTGAATTTCAGATATAAACGAGTATAGAAGATGCATACACATATTGACTTTGGGCACCAAAAATATCGATTTTCAGCATGTTTTGGGCCTGAATTTTGAAAATACTCTAACACGGAGTAGGCATGTACAGATCGCTTCTGGGACCTCGAAATATCGAATTATCGGGTGTTTTGAGCCTGAATTTGAGATATAAACGGGTACTGAAGATGCATGCACATATCGAATTTTGGGCACCTAAAACATCGATTTTGAGCATGTTTTGGGCCTGTATTTTGAAAATACTCTAACACGGAGTAGGCATGTACAGATCACTTCTGGGACCCCAAAATATCGAATTTTCGGGTGTTTTGGGCCTGAATTTGAGATATCGCCTTTGCGCACTTAAAATATCGATTTTCAGCATGTTTTCAGCCTATATTTTTAAAACATTCTAGCACTGAGTAGGCATGTACAGATCGCTTCTGGGACCCAAAAATATCGAATTTTCGGGTGTTTAGGGCCAGAATTTGAGATATAATCGGGCACAGAAGATGCATACACATATCGACTTTTGGGCACCTAAAATATCGATTTTAAGCATGTTTTGAGCCTATATTTTGAAAACATATTAGCACTGAGTAGGCATGTACAGATCGCTTCTAGGACCCCAAAATATCGAATTTTCGGGTGTTTTGAGCCTGAATTTGAGATATAAACGGGTACAGAAGATGCTTGCACATATCGACTTTTGGGCACCTAAAACATCGATTTTCAGTATGTTTTTGGCCTGTATTTTGAAAATACTCTAACACGGAGTAGGCATGTACAGGTCGTTTCTGGGACCCCTAAATATCGAATTTTCGGGTGTTTTAGGCCTGAATTTGAGATATCGCCTTTACGCACCTAAAATATCGATTTTTAGCATGTTTTGAGCCTATATTTTGAAAATATTCTAGCACTGAGTAGGCATGTACAGATCGCTTCTGGGACCCCAAAATATCGAATTTTCGGGTGTTTTGAGCCTGAATTTGAGATATAAACGAGTACAGAAGATGCATGCACATATCGACTTTTGGGCACCTAAAATATCAATTTTGAGCATGTTTTGAGCCTATATTTTGAAAACATTCTAGCACTGAGTAGGCATGTACAGATCGCTTCTTGGACCCCAAAATATCGAATTTTCGGGTGTTTTGGGCCTGAGTTTGAGATATCGCCTTTACGCACCTAAAATATCGATTTTTAGCATATTTTGAGCCTATATTTTGAAAATAGTCTAGCACTGAGTAGGCATGTACAGATTGCTTCTGGGACCCCAAAATATCGAATTTTCGGGTGTTTTGAGCCTGAATTTGAGATATAAACGGGTGCAGAAGATGCATGCACATATCGACTTTTGGGCATATAAAAGATCGATTTTCAGTATGTTTTTGGCCTGTATTTTGAAAATACTCTAACTCGGAGTAGGCATGTACAGATCGCTTCTGGGACCCCAAAATATCGAATTTTCGGGTGTTTTGAGCCTGAATTTGAGATATAAACGAGTACAGAAGATGCATGCACATATCGACTTTTGGGCACCTAAAATATCGATTTTGAGCATGTTTTAAAGCCTATATTTTGAAAACATTCCGGCACTGAGTAGGCATGTACAGATCGCTTATGGGACCCCAAAATATTGAATTTTCGGGTGTTTAAGGCCAGAATTTGAGATATAAACGGGTACAGAAGATGCATGCAAATATAGACTTTTGGGCACCTAAAAGATCGATTTTCAGTATGTTTTTGGCCTGTATTTTGAAAATACTCTAACACGGAGTAGGCATGTAGAGATCGCTTCTGGGACCCCTAAATATCGAATTTTCGGGTGTTTTGGTCCTTAATTTGAGATATAAACGGGTACTGAAGATGCATGCACATATCGACTTTTTGGTACCTTAAACATCGATTTTAAGCATGTTTTGGGCCTGTATTTTGAAAATACTCTAACACGGAGTATGCATGTACAGATCGCTTCTGGGACCCTTAAATATCGAATTTTCGGGTGTTTTGGTCCTTAATTTGAGATATCGACTTTTTGGCACCTAAAATATCGATTTTTAGCATGTTTTTGGCCTGTATTTTGAAAATACTCTAACACGGAGTAGGTATGTACAGATCGCTTCTGGGACCCCTAAATATCGAATTTTCGGGTGTTTTGAGCTTGAATTTGAGATATAAACGAGTAAATAAGATGCATGCACATATCGACTTTTAGGCACCTAAAATATCGATTTTGAGCATGTTTTGAGTCTATAATTTGAAAACATTCTAGCACTGAGTAGGCATGTACAGATCGCTTCAGGGACCCCAAAATATCGAATTTTCGGGTGTTTTGAGCCTAAATTTGAGATATAAACGAGTATAGAAGATACATACACATATTGACTTTGGGCACCAAAAATATCGTTTTTCAGCATGTTTTGGGCCTGAATTTTGAAAATACTCTAACACGGAGTAGGCATGTACAGATCGCTTCTGGGACCTCCAAATATCGAATTTTCGGGTGTTTAGGGACAGAATTTGAGATATCGACTTTTTGGCACCTAAAATATCGATTTTTAGCACGTTTTGAGCCTATATTTTGAAAACATTCTAGCACTGAGTAGGCATGTACAGATCGCTTCTGGGACCCCAAAATATCGAATTTTCGGGTGTTTTGAACCTGAATTTGAGATATAAACGAGTATAGAAGATGCATGCACATATTGACTTTGGGCACCAAAAATATCGATTTTCAGCATGTTTTAAGCCTGAATTTTGAAAATACTCTAACACGGAGTAGGCATGTACAGATCGCTTCTGGGACCCCAAAATTTTGAATTTTCGGGTGATTAGGGCCAGAATTTGAGATATAAACGGGTACAGAAGATGCATGCACATATCGACTTTTGGGCACAAAAAATATCGATTTTCAGTATGTTTTTATCCTGTATTTTGAAAATACTCTAACACGGAGTAGGCATGTACAGATCGCTTCTGGGACCCCTAAATATCGAATTTTCGGGTGTTTAGGGCCAGAATTTGAGATATCGACTTTTTGGCACCTAAAATATCGATTTTTAGCATGTTTTGACCCTATATTTTGAAAATATTCTAGCACTGAGTAGGCATGTACAGATTGCTTCTGGGACCCCAAAATATTGAATTTTCGGTTATTTTGAGCCTAAATTTGAGATATAAACGGGTACAGAAGATACATGCACATATTGAATTTGGGCATCTAAAATATCGATTTTCAGCATGTTTAGGGCATGTATTTTGAAAATACTCTAACACGGAGTAGGCATGTACAGATCGCTTCTGGGACCCCAAAATATCGAATTTTCGGGTGTTTTGAGCCTGAATTTGAGATACAAACGGGTACTGAAGATGCATACACATATCGACTTTTTGGCACCTAAAACATCGATTTTGAGCATGTTTTGGGCCTGTATTTTGTAAATACTCTAACACGGAGTAGGCATGTACAGATCGCTTCTGGGACCCCAAAATATCGAATTTTCGGGTGTTTTGGGCCTGAATTTAAAATATCGCCTTTACGCACCTAAAATATCGATTTTTAGCATGTTTTGAGCCTATATTTTGAAAATATTCTAGCACTGAGTAGGCATGTACAGATCGCTTCTGGGACCCCAAAATATCGAATTTTCGGGTGTTTTAAGCCTGAATTTGAGATATAAACGGGTACAAAAGATACATGCACATACTGACTTTCGGCATCTAAAATATCGATTTTCAGCATGTTTTGGGGATGTATTTTGAAAATACTCTAACACGGAGTACACGGAGTGCAGATCGCTTCTGGGACCTCAAAATATCGAATTTTCGGGTGTTTTGAGCCTGAATTTGAGATGTAAACGGGTACTGAAGATGCATGCACATATCGACTTTTTGGCACCTAAAACATCGATTTTGAGCATGTTTTGGGCCTGAATTTTGAAAATACTCTAACACGGAATAGGCATTTACAGATCGCTTCTGGGACCTCTAAATATCGAATTTGCGGGTGTTTTGGGCCTTAATTTGAGATATCGACTTTTTGGCACCTAAAATATCGATTTTTAGCATGTTTTTAGCCTATATTTTGAAAATATTCTAGCACTGAGTAGGCATGTACAGATTGCTTCTGGGACCCCAAAATATTGAATTTTCGGGTGTTTAAGGCCAGAATTTGAGATATAAACGGGTACAGAAGATGCATGCACATATCTACTTTTGGGCACCTAAAAGATCGATTTTCAGTATGTTTTTGGCCTGTATTTTGAAAATACTCTAACTCGGAGTAGGCATGTACAGATCGCTTCTCGGACCCCTAAATATCGAATTTTCGGGTGTTTTGGGACTGAATTTGAGATATCGACTTTTTGGCACCTAAAATATCGATTTTTAGCATGTTTTGAGCCTATATTTTGAAAACATTCTAGCACTGAGTAGGCATGTACAGATCGCTTCTGGGACCCCAAAATATCGAATTTTCGGGTGTATTGAGCCTGAATTTCAGATATAAACGAGTATAGAAGATGCATACACATATTGACTTTGGGCACCAAAAATATCGATTTTCAGCATGTTTTGGGCCTGAATTTTGAAAATACTCTAACACGGAGTAGGCATGTACAGATCGCTTCTGGGACCTCGAAATATCGAATTATCGGGTGTTTTGAGCCTGAATTTGAGATATAAACGGGTACTGAAGATGCATGCACATATCGAATTTTGGGCACCTAAAACATCGATTTTGAGCATGTTTTGGGCCTGTATTTTGAAAATACTCTAACACGGAGTAGGCATGTACAGATCACTTCTGGGACCCCAAAATATCGAATTTTAGGGTGTTTTGGGCCTGAATTTGAGATATCGCCTTTGCGCACTTAAAATATCGATTTTGAGCATGTTTTGAGCCTATATTTTGAAAACATTCTAGCACTGAGTAGGCATGTACAGATTGCTTCTGGGACCCAAAAATATCGAATTTTCGGGTGTTTAGGGCCAGAATTTGAGATATAATCGGGCACAGAAGATGCATGCACATATCGACTTTTGGGCACCTAAAATATCGATTTTGAGCATGTTTTGAGCCTATATTTTGAAAACATATTAGCACTGAGTAGGCATGTACAGATCGCTTCTGGGACCCCAAAATATCGAATTTTCGGGTGTTTAGGGCCAGAATTTGAGATATAAACAAGTACAGAAGATGCATGCACATATCGACTTTTGGGCACCTAAAAGATCGATTTTCAGTATGTTTTTGGCCTGTATTTTGAAAATACTCTAACACGGAGTAGGCATGTACAGATCGCTTCTGGGACCCCAAAATATCGAATTTTCGGGTGTTTTGGGCCTGAATTTGAGATATCGCCTTTACGCACCTAAAATATCGATTTTTAGCATGTTTTGAGCTTTTATTTTGAAAATATTCAAGCACTGAGTAGGCATGTACAGATTGCTTCTGGGACCCCAAAATATCGAATTTTCGGGTGTATTGAGCCTGAATTTCAGATATAAACGAGTATAGAAGATGCATACACATATTGACTTTGGGCACCAAAAATATCGATTTTCAGCATGTTTTGGGCCTGAATTTTGAAAATACTCTAACACGGAGTAGGCATGTACAGATCGCTTCTGGGACCTCGAAATATCGAATTATCGGGTGTTTTGAGCCTGAATTTGAGATATAAACGGGTACTGAAGATGCATGCACATATCGAATTTTGGGCACCTAAAACATCGATTTTGAGCATGTTTTGGGCCTGTATTTTGAAAATACTCTAACACGGAGTAGGCATGTACAGATCACTTCTGGGACCCCAAAATATCGAATTTTAGGGTGTTTTGGGCCTGAATTTGAGATATCGCCTTTGCGCACTTAAAATATCGATTTTGAGCATGTTTTGAGCCTATATTTTGAAAACATTCTAGCACTGAGTAGGCATGTACAGATTGCTTCTGGGACCCAAAAATATCGAATTTTCGGGTGTTTAGGGCCAGAATTTGAGATATAATCGGGCACAGAAGATGCATGCACATATCGACTTTTGGGCACCTAAAATATCGATTTTGAGCATGTTTTGAGCCTATATTTTGAAAACATATTAGCACTGAGTAGGCATGTACAGATCGCTTCTGGGACCCCAAAATATCGAATTTTCGGGTGTTTAGGGCCAGAATTTGAGATATAAACAAGTACAGAAGATGCATGCACATATCGACTTTTGGGCACCTAAAAGATCGATTTTCAGTATGTTTTTGGCCTGTATTTTGAAAATACTCTAACACGGAGTAGGCATGTACAGATCGCTTCTGGGACCCCAAAATATCGAATTTTCGGGTGTTTTGGGCCTGAATTTGAGATATCGCCTTTACGCACCTAAAATATCGATTTTTAGCATGTTTTGAGCTTTTATTTTGAAAATATTCAAGCACTGAGTAGGCATGTACAGATTGCTTCTGGGACCCCAAAATATCGAATTTCTGGGTGTTTTGAGCCTGAATTTGAGATATAAACGAGTACAGAAGATGCATGCACATATCGACTTTTGGGAACCTAAAATATCGATTTCGAGCATGTTTTGAGCCTATATTTTGAAAACATTCTAGTACGGAGTAGGCATGTACAGATCGCTTCTGGGACCCCAAAATATCGAATTTTCGGGTGTTTAGGGCCAGAATTTGAGATATAAACGGGTACTGAAGATGCATGCACATATCGACTTTTGGGCACCTAAAATATCGATTTTGAGCATGTTTTGAGCCTATATTTTGAAAACATTCTAGCACTGAGTAGGCATGTACAGATCGCTTCTGGGACCCCAAAATATCGAATTTTCGGGTGTTTAGGGCCAGAATTTGAGATTTAAACAGGTACAGAAAAAGCATGCACATATCTACTTTTGGGCACCTAAAAGATCGATTTTCAGTATGTTTTTGGCCTGTATTTTGAAAATACTCTAACACGGTGTAGGCATGTACAGATCGCTTCTGGGACCCCAAAATATCGAATTTTCGGGTGTTTTGGGCCTTAATTTGAGATATCTACTTTTTGGCACCTAAAATATCGATTTTTAGCATGTTTTTGAGCCTATATTTTGAAAATATTCTAGCACTGAGTAGGCATGTACAGATCGCTTCTGGGATCCCAAAATATCGAATTTTCGGGTGTTTTGAGCCTGAATTTGAGATATAAACGAGTACAGAAGATGCATGCACATATCGACTTGTGAGCACCTTTAATATCGATTTTGAGCATGTTTTGAGCCTATATTTTGAAAACATTCTAGCACTGAGTAGGCATGTACAGATCGCTTCTGGGACCCCAAAATATCGAATTTTCGGGTGTTTTGAGCCTGAATTTCAGATATAAACGAGTATAGAAGATGCATACACATATTGACTTTGGGCACCAAAAATATCGATTTTCTGCATGTTTTGGGCCTGAATTTTGAAAATCCTCTAACACGGAGTAGGCATTTACAGATCACTTCTGGGACCTCAAAATATCGAATTTTCGGGTGTTTTGAGCCTGAATTTGAGATATAAACGGGTACTGAAGATGCATGCACATATCGAATTTTGGGCACCTAAAACATCGATTTTGAGCATGTTTTGGGCCTGTATTTTGAAAATACTCTAACACGGAGTAAGCATGTACAGATCGCTTCTGGGACCCCAAAATATCGAATTTTCGAGTGTTTTGGGCCTGAATTTCAGATATCGCCTTTGCGCACCTAAAATATCGATTTTTAGCATGTTTTGAGCCTATATTTTGAAAACATATTAGCACTGAGTAGGCATGTACAGATCGCTTCTGTGACCCAAAAATATCGAATTTTCGGGAGTTTACGACCAGAATTTGAGATATAAACGGGTACAGAAGATGCATGCACATATCTACTTTTGGGCACCAAAAATATCGATTTTCAGCATGTTTTAAGCCTGAATTTTGAAAATACTCTAACACGGAGTAGGCATGTACAGATCGCTTCTGGGACCCCAAAATATCGAATTTTCGGGTGTTTAGGGCCAGAATTTGAGATATAAACGGGTACAGAAGATGCATGCACATATCGACTTTTGGGCACCTTAAAGATCGATTTTCAGTATGTTTTTGGCCTGTATTTTGAAAATACTCTAGCACGGAGTAGGCATGTACAGATCGCTTCTGGGACCCCTAAATATCGAATTTTCGGGTGTTTTGGGCCTTAATTTGAGATATCGACTTTTTGGCACCTAAAATATCGATTTTTAGCATGTTTTTAGCCTATATTTTGAAAATATTCTAGCACTGAGTAGGCATGTACAGATTGCTTCTGGGACACCAAAATATTTAATTTTCGGGTGTTTAGGGCCAGAATTTGAGATATAAACGGGTACAGAAGATGCATGCACATATCGACTTTTGGGCACCTAAAATATCAATTTCGAGCATGTTTTGAGCCTATATTTTGAAAACATTCTAGCACGGAGTAGGCATGTACAGATCGCTTCTGGGACCCCAAAATATCGAATGTTCGGGTGTTTTGAGCCTGAATTTGAGATATAAACGAGTATAGAAGATGCATACACATATTGACTTTGGGCACCAAAAATATCGATTTTCAGCATGTATTGGGCCTGAATTTTGAAAATACTCTAACACGCAGTAGGCATGTACAGATCGCTTCTGGGACCCCAAAATATCGAATTTTCGGGTGTTTAGGGCCAGAATTTGAGATATAAACGGGTACAGAAGATGCATGCACATATCGACTTTTGGGCACCTAAAATATCAATTTTCAGTATGTTTTTGGCCTGTATTTTGAAAATACTCTAACACGGATTAGGCATGTACAGATCGCTTCTAAAACCCAAAATATCGAATTTTCGGGTGTTTTGGGCCTGAATTTGAGATATCGCCTTTACGCACCTAAAATTTCGATTTTTAGCATGTTTTCAGCCTATATTTTGAAAATATTCTAGCACTGAGTAGGCATGTACAGATCGCTTCTGGGACCCCAAAATATCGAATTTTCGGGTGTTTTGAGCTTGAATTTGAGATATAAACGAGTATAGAAAATGCATACACATATTGACTTTGGGCACCAAAAATATCGATTTTCAGCATGTATTGGGCCTGAATTTTAAAAATACTCTAACACGCAGTAGGCATGTACAGATCGCTTCTGGGACCCCAAAATATTGAATTTTCGGGTGCTTAGGGCCAGAATTTGAGATATAAACAAGTACAGAAGATGGATGCACATATCGACTTTTGGGCACATAAAAGATCGATTTTCAGTATGTTTTTGGCCTGTATTTTGAAAATACTCTAACATGGAGTAGGCATGTACAGATCGATTCTGGGACCCATAAATATCGAATTTTCGGGTGTTTTCGGACTGAATTTGAGATATCGACTTTTTGGCACCTAAAATATCGATTTTTAGCATGTTTTTAGCCTATACTTTGAAAATATTCTAGCACTGAGTAAGCATGTACAGATCGCTTCTGGGACCCCAAAATATCGAATTTGGGTATTTTGAGCCTGAATTTGAGATATAAACGGGTACTGAAGATGCATGCACATATCGACTTTTTGGCACCTAAAACATCGATTTTGAGCATGTTTTGGGCCTGTATTTTGAAAATACTCTAACACGGTGTAGGCATTTACAGATCGCTTCTGGGACCCCTAAATATCGAATTTTCGGGTGTTTTGGGCCTTAATTTGAGATATCGACTTTTTGGCACCTAAAATATCGATTTTTAGCATGTTTTGGGCATGTATTTTGAAAATACTCTAACACGGAGTAGGCATGTACAGATCGCTTCTGGGACCCCAAAATATCGAATTTTTGGGTGTTTTGGCCTGAATTTGAGATATAAACGGGTACTGAAGATGCATGCACATATCGACTTTTGGGCACCTAAAATATCAATTTCGAGCATGTTTTGGGCATGTATTTTGTAAATATTCTAACACGGAGTAGGCATGTACAGATCGCTTCTGGGACCCCATAATATCGAATTTTCGGGTGTTTAGGGCCAGAATTTGAGATATAAACGGGTACAGAAGATGCATGCACATATCGACTTTTGGGCACCTAAAATATCAATTTCGAGCATGTTTTGAGCCTATATTTTGAAAACATTCTAGCACGGAGTAGGCATGTACAGATCGCTTCTGGGACCCCAAAATATCGAATGTTCGGGTGTTTTGAGCCTGAATTTGAGATATAAACGAGTATAGAAGATGCATACACATATTGACTTTGGGCACCAAAAATATCGATTTTCAGCATGTATTGGGCCTGAATTTTGAAAATACTCTAACACGCAGTAGGCATGTACAGATCGCTTCTGGGACCCCAAAATATCGAATTTTCGGGTGTTTAGGGCCAGAATTTGAGATATAAACGGGTACAGAAGATGCATGCACATATCGACTTTTGGGCACCTAAAATATCAATTTTCAGTATGTTTTTGGCCTGTATTTTGAAAATACTCTAACACGGATTAGGCATGTACAGATCGCTTCTAAAACCCAAAATATCGAATTTTCGGGTGTTTTGGGCCTGAATTTGAGATATCGCCTTTACGCACCTAAAATTTCGATTTTTAGCATGTTTTCAGCCTATATTTTGAAAATATTCTAGCACTGAGTAGGCATGTACAGATCGCTTCTGGGACCCCAAAATATCGAATTTTCGGGTGTTTTGAGCTTGAATTTGAGATATAAACGAGTATAGAAAATGCATACACATATTGACTTTGGGCACCAAAAATATCGATTTTCAGCATGTATTGGGCCTGAATTTTAAAAATACTCTAACACGCAGTAGGCATGTACAGATCGCTTCTGGGACCCCAAAATATTGAATTTTCGGGTGCTTAGGGCCAGAATTTGAGATATAAACAAGTACAGAAGATGGATGCACATATCGACTTTTGGGCACATAAAAGATCGATTTTCAGTATGTTTTTGGCCTGTATTTTGAAAATACTCTAACATGGAGTAGGCATGTACAGATCGATTCTGGGACCCATAAATATCGAATTTTCGGGTGTTTTCGGACTGAATTTGAGATATCGACTTTTTGGCACCTAAAATATCGATTTTTAGCATGTTTTTAGCCTATACTTTGAAAATATTCTAGCACTGAGTAAGCATGTACAGATCGCTTCTGGGACCCCAAAATATCGAATTTGGGTATTTTGAGCCTGAATTTGAGATATAAACGGGTACTGAAGATGCATGCACATATCGACTTTTTGGCACCTAAAACATCGATTTTGAGCATGTTTTGGGCCTGTATTTTGAAAATACTCTAACACGGTGTAGGCATTTACAGATCGCTTCTGGGACCCCTAAATATCGAATTTTCGGGTGTTTTGGGCCTTAATTTGAGATATCGACTTTTTGGCACCTAAAATATCGATTTTTAGCATGTTTTGGGCATGTATTTTGAAAATACTCTAACACGGAGTAGGCATGTACAGATCGCTTCTGGGACCCCAAAATATCGAATTTTTGGGTGTTTTGGCCTGAATTTGAGATATAAACGGGTACTGAAGATGCATGCACATATCGACTTTTGGGCACCTAAAATATCAATTTCGAGCATGTTTTGGGCATGTATTTTGTAAATATTCTAACACGGAGTAGGCATGTACAGATCGCTTCTGGGACCCCATAATATCGAATTTTCGGGTGTTTTGGGCCTGAATTTGAGATATCGCCTTTACGCACCTAAAATATCGATTTTTAGCATGTTTTGAGCCTATATTTTGAAAATATTCTAGCACTGAGTAGGCATGTACAGATCGCTTCTGAGACCCCAAAATATCGAATTTTCGGGTGTTTTGAGCCTCAATTTGAGATATAAACGAGTACATAAGATGCATGCACATATCGACTTTTGGGCACCTAAAATATCGATTTTGAGCATGTTTTGAGCCTATATTTTGAAAACATTCTAGCACTGAGTAGGCATGTACAGATCGCTTCTGGGACCCCAAAATATCGAATTTTCGGGTGTTTTGAGCCTGAATTTGAGATATAAACGAGTATAGAAGATGCATACACATATTGACTTAGTGCACCAAAAATATCGATTTTCAGCATGTATTGAGCCTGAATTTTGAAAATACTCTAACACGCAGTAGGCATGTACAGATCGCTTCTGGGGCCCCAAAATATCGAATTTTCGGGTGTTTAGGGCCGGAATTTGAGATATAAACGGGTACAGAAGATGCATGCACATATCGACTTTTGGGCACCTAAAAGATCGATTTTCAGTATGTTTTTGGCCTGTATTTTGAAAATACTCTAACACAGAGTAGGCATGTACAGATCCCTTCTGGGACCCCTAAATATCGAATTTTCGGGTGTTTTGGGACTGAATTTGAGATATCGACTTTTTGGCACCTAAAAGATCGATTTTTAGCATTTTTTTAGCCTATATTTTGAAAATATTCTAGCACTGAGTAGGCATGTACAGATTGCTTCTGGGACCCCAATATATTGAATTTTCGGGTGTTTTGAGCCTGAATTTGAGATATTAGTGCATTTGTCGCGGCTTCTAGCCGCTTAAATTGTATTTATTGGTTGTGAAACCAGCACAGCTGTTTGCTATAGAATAGGCCCCTTCACAAGCCCAGGCCCCGTATAGGCATAATCTGGGTTGGAAGGGTCAATTCCGTGACGTTCATCAGACGTAAATAAAATTCAAATCTGGCGCTGTACTGATAGTGGAGCCACCTGGTGGTGGTGAGGTGAGGTATTAAGCCCCTCCTCCGCTGAATACCGCTCGCCCACTCCAATGAGAAAGAAGTGAGTGCCTGGCGCATCGGGAGGTGGGTGGGACAGTAGAAGCTGTGCTGGTTTCACAACCAATAAATACAATTTAAGCGGCTAGTAGCCGCGACAAATGCACTATTATTGGTATAGTGAAACCAGCACAGCTGTTTGCTATGCATGCGATGCGGTAGGTGGGAGGTGAGGTGGAGGCAATCACGTGCTAGTTAAGAGTGGTTGAGAGCGGAGGGCAGGAAAGGTAACCGAGCCCGGTGAGGCAGCAGCTAACGCCCCTCCCGACACTGGCTAGGTGAAAAGCCGTGGTGGGGGAGAAGTAGCTTATACCATATAACCGTAGACCATTCTGTTATAGACCAGAATTGTTACACATAAAGTCTTTATAGGTAGACTCGAGGGTTCGGGCCTAGGAGAGGAGGGGGGAGGTGCCCATGGCAACTCCCCCCCCCCTTTTCCTCCCCCCCCCCTTCCCCCCTCCCCTTATTCAAGTCTTCTGAGTTAGGGCTATGGCCCTCGCTCAGGTAATGTGATCCCGAGGGGATGAAGGAGGACACTAGGATCCAGATATCCTGTGTAATAATATCTCCTGTCACTCATCGTAGTTAAATAATTGTTTGGAAAATGAATACACAAGAATTCCGTAACAATGTAATTTATTTTAGACTCTCTTTCGCCATATGTACACGTGAAGAATGGGGATGAGTATGAAGCTGTACAAGATGTGGATGAGGCATGGGATGATGTGACGGGACTTAAATCACCCGACCTTTTCTCTTCGGGCGGCCCCTCCCCCCCATGTGTCTCCTGCGGGGACCCTGGGGAATAGGAGGTGGAGTACCCATAGCCACACAGGGGGTAGGGGAGTGCGAGTGGAACAGGTACCTCGTCCTGAAGGAGGAAGTGGACGCCCAGCCCCCTAAATCCCTGACCCTCTCCACCGAGTTAGTCCTGAGGAAGGCGAGGGAGGCGGCCACGCCCCTAACGCTGTGAGCCCTCGGGGCGTGTCCGGGATCCCCGTTCTCTATCACTCGGCAGAGAAGGCGAGCGATTGACCTAGGGAAGAGAGGGTTACCGGACCTAGAGTTGTAGAAGAGGTGGTCCGGAGAAGCCCCTCTCGTCGCCTCCACGTATGCAACAAAGGCGTGGACTGGGCAGAGGGGGTGGAAATTTCCATCCCTCAGGAACGAGGGTACTGCGAGAGGGCCAATTCTGTCGTCAGCCTGCTCGTTCTTAGCTAGAAAAGCAGGAGAGGGGGAAATGGTTAAGGAAGTAAGGTTAGGGGTTACTGAAGAAAAGGCTGTGTGACGGGTCAGGGCTGCCAACTGAGAAGCCCTGTAACCTGTAGCTAAGGCGAGCAGGAAGAGAGCTTTCTGGAGGAGGTGACAAACCTCCAGAGGGACCCCCTCGAAGGTCAGGTAGGAAAGGACACGATGAAGGGACCAGGAGGGTGTCTGGGCCCGGTGAGGTGCGGTCCCCGCCCGAATCCCCATCCTCAGGAGAGAGAGAGGCCTCTCCGAAACCTTAATGTTAAAACCCAGGAGGAGGGGATCAGACAGGGCTGCGTGATGCGCAAGCACCGTCGCCGGGGCCCTGTTGATGGAATCGGCGAGCCACGTGAGGAATTCTAGGACTGTGTCCTCCGAGATGACCCTGGAGGGGTGTCTTCGCAAGAAGTCCTGGAATCTTTTCCAGCACGATTCGTATTGTCGCACCGAAGACTGACGATGAGCCCTCAACATCTTGTCCACTGTCTCCTTAGTGAACCTTTTGCTGAGGACTCCCCGTAGAAACTCCAAGCGTGTAGTTTCAGTGACGCTTGGAGTGGTGCAGACAGGGTGCTGGAGAGGCACGCCGATCCCAACTGAAGGGGATGCGGGCACCACCGGGACAACTCTCCGAACCACGGCTGTGCTGGCCAGAGGGGGGCTATGAGGAGAACCCTCCCCCTGAAAGTGCGCAGCTTGAGGATCGCCTTCAGGAGGACTGAAGTGGCTGGGGGTGGGAAGAGGTAGAGATGACCCCACCTGTTCCAGTCCTCCGTGAAGGCGTCCGGGCCTCCCGCCTCTGTTCTGGATGAGAAAGTCAGGAACAGAGGGAGTAGGGCCGTGGATGGGGAGGCGAATAGGTCCACCTCCGGTGTCCCGTAGCGAAGGCAGAGAGACTCGAACACAAGGGGACGCAGTTGCCACTCGACTGACGTCCCCCTGAACCTGGATAGGGCGTCCGCCCAATTGTTCTCCCGCCCTGGCACGTAGCGGGCCGAGAGGTGAATGTTCCTCTTGGCCGCTATTGCGAAAATCTGTTCTGACAGGGACAGGAGAATTTCCGACCGTACGGTGCCCTGTTTCTGTAGGCACTGCACGGCCGCAACGTTGTCCATATCGAAGCGGACGCCTATCCTGGCAAACTGAGGGTGTCTGTTGAGCCATTCCTTCGCTACCATCAACTCCCGGGCGTTGATGTGCAGTAGCCTTTCCCCTTCCTTTCATCCCCCGCACCGTTGATGTCCCAGGCAAGACTGGTATCCCCAGCCTACGTCCGATGCGTCTGTCGCCACCGTAATCCCCGGGGGAGGGAACACCCAGGGGACCCGCTGACGCAGGGCACCGGGACGTAGCCAGGGGCGAAGGAGGCGGTGGAGAGAGGGGGACACTTGCCTGGGAAGGTCCCTGTGTGCGGGGGACAGGTGGAGGTTTACCTCCCGCGTCAGCCTCCTGTGTTTCAATCGTCCCAGGGGCATTGCAGGGGCCGCGAAATTTAGGGACCCGAGCAATGATTCCCACTGGCGGCGAGAGAAAGTACGGGAAAAATGCGCCTGGCGGACGTGGCGGAGGGTCCGGCGGGCGTTGTCTGGAGCGAGAGAGAGGGTGGCCGAAAGAGAGTCCCACTCTATTCCTAGCCAACACAGCTTGCGAGTGGGGGTGAGAGAGGACTTGGGGATGTTCAACAGAAACCCCATTTCCTCTAGCACTCCCCTCGCTACCCGGACGTTGTTTGCTACCTGCTCCTTGGAAGGGGCGTGAAGCAACCAATCGTCCAGGTACATGAGGGTGGGGACACCCGCCTCTGCCAGACGGGATGCCACCACCCTTACGAGTTTTGTGAAGACTCGCGGAGCTAGAGAAAGACCGAAAGGGAGCCTGGTAAACTGGAACGTCTCGGTCCCCACCTGGAAGGCCAGAAAGCGGCGAAACCTGGGGTGGATCGGGACGTGCCAGTACGCATCCTTGAGATCCAGGGATGCTAACCAGTCTCCCTTCCTCAGAACTGTGCGGACCTGAGCAACCGAAACCATCCTGAAATGTAACGTTTTCACGAATTTGTTTAGCTTGCTCAGGTCCATCACCAATCTCGTTTTTCCCTGATCCTTTTTGGGGACCGTGAATAAACGAGAAAGAAAGACCCTTCCCGTCGCCCGCTCCACTACCCCTTTTTCCCGCATTTCTAACACATGCGGGACGACCGAAAGTGACACTTTGGTTGAGGCAGGAGGTAGACGTAGTGGCTGTAACGGGAGAAGACAGGTGTCAGTGAGAGTACCGTTAATCCTAATCCCCCGGGGCCCGAGGGACCCGGGGTGGTTGGGGGGTGAATGACAGGAGAGGCAGAGATTTTGACCGCAAGGGAAAATCTGATTTTGACCTAACGGTAGCCCAAGGACGGGATTAGGCATAATTCATATGTCAGAAAGTAAGGATGACAGTTACTCACCGGAACAGTAATCCAGGGCCATGACAGGCCCTGGCGAATTATCCTTGCTGCCCAGCCGTGGGTGGGCCAGGCTGCTGACCACCCTGTGAGGCAGCCCAGAGTGGGACCCTCAAGTGGCGCGGTCCTTCTGGGCGGGGTGGTTGAAGGAGGACTTGGGCTTCGAGTAGGACTTGGAGCCCTGTCCCCTTCCTCGAAACGGCTGCTGGCCCCTCTGGGGGGGCCTGTTGTGTGCTCTCGGGGGAGTGGGATAGGAGGGCCTCGGTAGCCTGGAGGGCTGGGAGGGCCTCCGGGGCTGGTAGGCTGGTTTGGCTGGCTGTGGGGCACGTGGCCTACGGACAAACAGAATGATTAGGAACCAAAGTAGACCCGAAAATCCTTTCATTTCACCCCCGTGACAACTCGGGTAAGACGAACACGAGAGGTACTTACTTGGAGGTGGAAGGCTTTGGTAAATTGATTACCGCTGGGAGGGAGGCGAAGATCGTGTCTGTCGCTGGTTGGTCAAAGAGGGCGGGGGACAAGGGGGCAGCTCGCACCACTCCCCTCTGTGCCATCTCCGGCGCAGATTTAGCCGCCGCCTGGCGGGCTGCCAGTCTCGCCTCGGCGAACGCCTTCGCCTCCTCCCGCATGAAGTGGGTCGACATTGCCGCCACGCCCTCCATCACGGTGGCCATGGAAGAGAGGGTGTCACTGTAAGGGGTAAACAAGGAAAAACCGAGCGAACCCGGGGATAAGTACCCGGGAGTAACAGAGAGACCCTCTACCCAGCATCCCTAAAAACATGATACACGAGTAAGGTACTCACGCTAGCTGTACACCCGACATCTCGTGGTAGGAGTTGGTTAGGGCGTTGAGGCAGTCCCTAATCAACGAGGCGGCTGCTCCCGTGGAGATGGTGTGGGCCAGCTCCAGACGGGTAGCAGACTCCGCCTGTCGCAACTTACCATCGGGCTCCTTCAGCTGATAGGGGACCGGGGGCTCCTTCTCTGTCTTCCACAGGCACTCCCTCAAGCCCGGGGGAGCCCGGGAACGAGGGAGGATGACGGGGAAAGACGGAGGAGGGGGCTTCCTGGGCGCGTTGTTTCTCTGGTGGTCCAGGGACTTAAGGAGAAGGGCTGGAATATCCAGGTCCCCTTCGCCCTTATCCCCCGGGAAGTACGCGTCCGGGGAAAGGAGGAGAGCCGTGTTACCGTGGGAGCGGTCAATCCTCCAAGCCCCGGACAAGTGTAGCTGGCTGTACTCCACCAGAAAACCCATCGCGTCCAGGGTCGCCGCAGAGGACACCCTAGCTGAAGTGGGTACGGGCGCTGAGATAGGACGAACCTTGTAGAAGGGAATAGCCTCGCCCTTCTCATCCGCCCCCCACTTCACCACGACGTCATCCCTCCGGGTCCACACGTCTGGTTGAGCTGTGTCCGGAGACCAAGCCACCAGTCTGCCCTCCTCCGAAGAGTGGGTCCATGCAGGAGGGAGAAGAGACCAAGAGTAGGGAAGGTATCCGTCTCCCGAAGGAGGGGGTGACGGGGACGGAGGTGCGGAGGTAACCAACTCCTCAGCTACGTCCCCCGACGGAGACTCGAGCCCTGGGGAAACGGGAGGCACGAAAAGGACTCCCACATCCCCGGGAGGACTCGAGCCCTCGACGGGAGCAGCAGCGGGAGGCGGGGGAACAGGAGCGGGTTCCGTAGCGACAGCCGGAGGCTGCGCGACGGAAGCCCCAGGAAAAGCGTGAGGAATAAGGGCGTGGAAGATCTTAACTATCTTCCTCGATGAGGGGCTGTCCCCCCCCCGCTTACCCTTGCGGGAATTGCGGGCGGGCGAAGGAGAGCTCCCCGACGACGAAGAAGAGGAAGAGGACGACGAAGAAGAGGAGGAAGGAGAACGGCGACGAGCACGGGACTTCCTGGAGTGGCGGGACCTTTTAGCTGAACGCTTGCATCCTCTAGAGAGGCCTGAGGAGCCAGCTCTAGCAGGAGGCGAAGCTGGGGGTTCCCTGCTGGGCCCTTGTACCGGTGAGGCAGTCGGGAGAACCAGCGCGACAGACTCGCTCGCTTCCCGGGGGGATAAGCCCCGAGAAGGAGTCGTAGTACCGCCTAGGGAAGGAGGCTCAATCTCTCGGGCCTCAGGAGGTTCTAGCCCCTGAGACTCCGAGAGACAGGAAGAAGGGTAACGGGTCCTGAATAAACCCAGGTCCGCTCCCAAAATCGGGTCCACCCACGCCAAAGAAGAACCGTCTCGTTTGTGGGCCATTCTCCTAGCCCTCGTCCACGCCATACGAAGAGAAGCAAGGGCAGGGAGCTTGGAGCGGGCAGAAGGGGAGGTAACCCGACACAACTCAGCCCAGGGGCGGCACACACCACACGCCAAAGGGTCGTAACCCAAGGGAGTGAAGCAGGGTGCGTGAGGAGAACAGTGCAGGTGTCCGTCAGGCGAGACCCGCACGGTACATCCTGAGGCAGCACAAAGGGCACGAGTAGGCTGGGGGAGAAAAGAATACACAAACATGGGTTAACACGTGCAAACACTGGAACACAGAAGACACGAAACCCATCCTCCCCGAAGGAAAGAAGCGCGGGACACGCCCGCTGAACCTGGGGACCAGAACACGATCCCCCACACTCGCGCAGCCGCCCAGGGAAAAACCCCGTAAAACCAGAACCGTCCGCCACATGGAGCGGGTAAAAAAGGGCCCCCCCGGACAGATGAACCAGAAGGAGGGGTAGGAGGGGACCCGATAGCCTGAGAAGAAACACTCCAGGCTGAAAATAATGGAAAAACCCCAAAAATAAAATAAAAAACCCCCGCCCGGGAGAGGAAGAGAGAACCAGGGCACAATTCTCACTCCCCCCTACCGAGAGGGGACACATAATAATCGGGGAAGGCAAGAGGAAGGGCTGCAAAGACCCCATGTGGACACCACGTGGGGCGGGGAAGTCCCACGTGGCGCCCACTAACCTCGCTAAAAACCCCAGAAAACCCCGATAAAATACACACGAAGAATGTACTAGTGGCAGGAGGGACAGTGAAAGAGGGGACAGACGGAGAAAAACTCCGAAAACAGGGGCTGAAAAGCCCCCTTCGCTTAAGGAAAGAACTAAGTCCTAACGAAGAAAAAAACCCCATAAACACCTAAAAACCCTCCTAGAAAACACACATGATACATCTGCAAAGCAGGCTAGCCACTAGAACACAAAAGAAAAACTTAGCAGGAACACGCGACACAATACCATAGCGTAGCAGCGAGGAGCGTAGATGTTGACTGAGACGTGTTCCGCGACAGAGTGGGCGAGCGGTATTCAGCGGAGGAGGGGCTTAATACCTCACCTCACCACCACCAGGTGGCTCCACTATCAGTACAGCGCCAGATTTGAATTTTATTTACTTCTGATGAACGTCACGGAATTGACCCTTCCAACCCAGATTATGCCTATACGGGGCCTGGGCTTGTGAAGGGGCCTATTCCATAGCAAACAGCTGTGCTGGTTTCACTATACCAATAAAAACGGGTACAGAAGATACATGCACATATTGACTTTGGGCATCTAAAATATCGATTTTCAGCATGTTTTGGGCCTGTATTTTGAAAATACTCTAACCCGGATTAGGCATGTACAGATCGCTTCTGGGACCCCAAAATATCGAATTTTCGGGTGTTTTGAGCCTGAATTTGAGATATAAACAGGCACTGAAGATGCATGCACATATCGACTTTTGGGCACCTACAACATAGATTTTGAGCATGTTTTGGGACTGTATTTTGAAAATACTCTAACACGGAGTAGGCATGTACAGATCACTTCTAGGACACCTAAATATCGAATTTTCGGGTGTTTTGGGCCTGAATTTGAGATATCGCCTTTACGCACCTAAAATATCGATTTTTAGCATGTTTTGAGCCTATATTTTGAAAATATTCTAGCACTGAGTAGGCATGTACAGATCGCTTCTGGGACCCCAAAATATCGAATTTTCGGGTGTTTTGAGCTTGAATTTGAGACATAAACGAGTACAGAAGATGCATGCACATATCGACTTTTGGGTACCAAAAATATCGATTTTGAGCATGTTTTGGGCATGTATTTTGAAAATACTCTAACACGGAGTAGGCATGTACAGATCGCTTCTGGGACCCAAAAATATCGAATTTTCGGGTGTTTTGGCCTGAATTTGAGATATAAACGGGTACTGAAGATGCATGCACATATCGACTTTTGGGCACCTAAAACATCGATTTTGAGCATGTTTTGGGCCTGTATTTTGTAAATATTCTAACACGGAGTAGGCATGTACAGATCGCTTCTGGGACCCCATACTATCGAATTTTCGGGTGTTTTGGGCCTGAATTTGAGATATCGCCTTTACGCACCTAAAATATCGATTTTTAGCATGTTTTGAGCCTATATTTTGAAAATATTCTAGCACTGAGTAGGCATGTACAGATCGCTTCTGAGACCCCAAAATATCGAATTTTCGGGTGTTTTGAGCCTCAATTTGGGATATAAACGAGTACAAAAGATGAATGCACATATCGACTTTTGGGCACCTAAAATATCGATTTTGAGCATGTTTTGAGCCTATATTTTGAAAACATTCTAGCACTGAGTAGGCATGTACAGATCGCTTCTGGGACCCCAAAATATCGAATTTTCGGGTGTTTTGAGCCTGAATTTGAGATATAAACGAGTATAGAAGATGCATACACATATTGACTTAAGGCACCAAAAATATCGATTTTCAGCATGTATTGGGCCTGAATTTTGAAAATACTCTAACACGCAGTAGGCATGTACAGATCGCTTCTGGGACCCCAAAATATCGAATTTTCGGGTGTTTAGGGCCAGAATTTGAGATATAAACGGGTACAGAAGATGCATGCACATATCGACTTTTGGGCACCTAAAACATCGATTTTCAGTATGTTTTTGGCCTGTATTTTGAAAATACTCTAACACGGAGTAGGCATGTACAGATCCCTTCTGGGACCCCTAAATATCGAATTTTCGGGTGTTTTGGGACTGAATTTGAGATATCGACTTTTTGGCACCTAAAAGATCGATTTTTAGCATGTTTTTAGCCTATATTTTGAAAATATTCTAGCACTGAGTAGGCATGTACAGATTGCTTCTGGGACCCCAAAATATTGAATTTTCGGGTGTTTTGAGCCTGAATTTGATATATAAACGGGTACAGAAGATACATGCACATATTGACTTTGGGCATCTAAAATATCGATTTTCAGCATGTTTTGGGCCTGTATTTTGAAAATACTCTAACCCGGATTAGGCATGTACAGATCGCTTCTGGGACCCCAAAATATCGAATTTTCGGGTGTTTTGAGTCTGAATTTGAGATATAAACAGGCACTGAAGATGCATGCACATATCGACTTTTGGGCACCTACAACATAGATTTTGAGCATGTTATGGGCCTGTATTTTGAAAATACTCTAACACGGAGTAGGCATGTACAGATCACTTCTAGGACCCCTAAATATCGAATTTTCAGGTGTTTTGGGCCTGAATTTGAGATATCGCCTTTACGCACTTAAAATATCGATTTTTAGCATGTTTTGAGCCTATATTTTGAAAATATTCTAGCACTGAGTAGGCATGTACAGATCGCTTCTGGGACCCCAAAATATCGAATTTTCGGGTGTTTTGAGCTTGAATTTGAGATATAAACGAGTACAGAAGATGCATGCACATATCGACTTTTAGGTACCAAAAATATCGATTTTGAGCATGTTTTCAGCCTATATTTTGAAAACATTCTAGCACTGAGTAGGCATGTACAGAACGCTTCTGGGACCCAAAAATATCGAATTTTCGGGTGTTTAGGGCCAAAATTTGAGATATAAACGGGTACAGAAGATGCATGCACATATCGACTTTTGGGGACCTAAAAGATCGATTTTCAGTATGTTTTTGGCCTGTATTTTGAAAATACTCTTACACGGAGTAGGCTTGTACAGATCGCTTCTGGGACCCCTAAATATCGAATTTCCGGGTGTTTTGGGCCTGAATTTGAGATATCGCCTTTACGCACCTAAAATATCGATTTTTAGCATGTTTTGAGCTTTTATTTTGAAAATATTCTAGCACTGAGTAGGCATGTACAGATCGCTTTTGGGACCCCAAAATATCGAATTTTCGGGTGTTTTGAGCTTGAATTTGAGATATAAACGAGTACAGAAGATGCATGCAGATATCGACTTTTGGCACCTAAAATATCGATTTTTAGCATGTTTTGAGCCTATATTTTGAAAACATTCTAGCACTGAGTAGGCATGTACAGATCGATTCTGGGAACCAAAAATATCGAATTTTCGGGTGTTTAGGGCCAGAATTTGAGATATAAACGGGTACAAAAGAGGCATGCACATATCGACTTTTTGGCACCTAAAATATCGATTTTGAGCATGTTTTGAGCCTATATTTTGAAAACATTCTAGCACTGAGTAGGCATGTACAGATCGCTTCTGGGACCCAAAAATATCGAATTTTCGGGTGTTTAGGGCCAGAATTTGAGATATAAACGGGTACAGAAGATGCATGCACATATCTACTTTTGGGCACCTAAAAGATCGATTTTCAGTATGTTTTTAGCCAGTATTTTGAAAATACTCTAACACGGAGTAGGCATGTACAGATCGCTTTTGGGACCCCTAAATATCGAATTTTCGGGTGTATTGGGCCTTAATTTGAGATATCGACTTTTTGGCACCTAAAATATCGATTTTTAGCATGTTTTTAGCCTATATTGTGAAAATATTCTAGCACTGAGTAGGCATGTACAGATTGCTTCTGGGACCCCAAAATATTGAATTTTCGGGTGTTTTGAGCCAGAATTTGATATATAAACGGGTACAGAAGATGCATGCACATATCGACTTTTGGGCACCTAAAATATCGATTTTGAGCATGTTTTGAGCCTATATTTTGAAAACATTCTAGCACTGAGTAGGCATGTACAGATCGCTTCTGGGACACAAAAATATCGAATTTTCGGGTGTTTAGGGCCAGAATTTGAGATATAAACGGGTACAGAAGATGCATGCACATATCTACTTTTGGGCACCTAAAAGATCGATTTTCAGTATGTTTTTGGCCAGTATTTTGAAAATACTCTAACACGGAGTAGGCATGTACAGATCGCTTTTGGGACCCCTAAATATCGAATTTTCGGGTGTATTGGGCCTTAATTTGAGATATCGACTTTTTGGCACCTAAAATATCGATTTTTAGCATGTTTTTAGCCTATATTTTGAAAATATTCTAGCACTGAGTAGGCATGTACAGATTGCTTCTGGGACCCTAAAATATTGAATTTTCGGGTGTTTTGAGCCAGAATTTGATATATAAACGGGTACAGAAGATGCATGCACATATCGACTTTTGGGCACCTAAAAGATCGATTTTCAGCATGTTTTTGGCCTGTATTTTGAAAATACTCTAACACGGAGTAGGCATGTACAGATCGCTTCTGGGACCCCTAAATATCGAATTTTCGGGTGTTTAGGGCCAGAATTTGAGATATAAACGGGTACAGAAGAGGCATGCATATATCGACTTTTGGGCACCTAAAATATCGATTTTGAGCATGTTTTGAACCTATATTTTGAAAACATTCTAGCACTGAGTAGGCATGTACAGATCGCTTCTGGGACCCAAAAATATCGAATTTTCGGGTGTTTAGGGCCAGAATTTGAGATATAAACGGGTACAGAAGATGCATGCACATATCTACTTTTGGGCACCTAAAAGATCGATTTTCAGTATGTTTTTGGCCAGTATTTTGAAAATACTCTAACACGGAGTAGGCATGTACAGATCGCTTTTGGGACCCCTAAATATCGAATTTTCGGGTGTATTGGGCCTTAATTTGAGATATCGACTTTTTGGCACCTAAAATATCGATTTTTAGCATGTTTTTAGCCTATATTTTGAAAATATTCTAGCACTGAGTAGGCATGTACAGATTGCTTCTGGGACCCCAAAATATTGAATTTTCGGGTGTTTTGAGCCAGAATTTGATATATAAACGGGTACAGAAGATGCATGCACATATCGACTTTTGGGCACCTAAAATATCGATTTTGAGCATGTTTTGAGCCTATATTTTGAAAACATTCTAGCACTGAGTAGGCATGTACAGATTGCTTCTGGGACCCAAAAATATCAAATTTTCGGGTGTTTAGGGCCAGAATTTGAGATATAAACTGGTACAGAAGATGCATGCACATATCTACTTTTGGGCACCTAAAAGATCGATTTTCAGTATGTTTTTGGCCAGTATTTTGAAAATGCTCTAACACGGAGTAGGCATGTACAGATCGCTTTTGGGACCCCTAAATATCGAATTTTCGGGTGTATTGGGCCTTAATTTGAGATATCGACTTTTTGGCACCTAAAATATCGATTTTTAGCATGTTTTTAGCCTATATTTTGAAAATATTCTAGCACTGAGTAGGCATGTACAGATTGCTTCTGGGATCCCAAAATATTGAATTTTCGGGTGTTTTGAGCCAGAATTTGATATATAAACGGGTACAGAAGATGCATGCACATATCGACTTTTGGGCACCTAAAAGATCGATTTTCAGCATGTTTTTGGCCTGTATTTTGAAAATACTCTAACACGGAGTAGGCATGTACAGATCGCTTCTGGGACCCCTAAATATCGAATTTTCGGGTGTTTTGGGCCTGAATTTGAGATATCGCCTTTACGCACCTAAAATATCGATTTTTAGCCTGTTTTGAGCCTATATTTTGAAAATATTCTAGCACTGAGTAGGCATGTACAGATCGCTTCTGGGACCCCAAAATATCGAATTTTCGGGTGTTTTGAGCCTCAATTTGAGATATAAACGGGTACAGAAGATACATGCACATATTGACTTTGGGCATCTAAAATATCGATTTTCAGCATGTTTTGGGCATGTATTTTGAAAATACTCTAACACGGAGTAGGCATGTACAGATCGCTTCTGGGACCCCAAAATATCGAATTTTCGGGTGTTTTGAGCCTGCATTTGAGATATAAATGGGTACTGAAGATGCATGCACATATCGACTTTTTGGCACCTAAAACATCGATTTTGAGCATGTTTTGGGCCTTTATTTTGAAAATACTCTAACACGGAGTAGGCATGTACAGATCGCTTCTGGGACCCCTAAATATCGAATTTTCGGGTGTTTTGGGCCTTAATTTGAGATATCGACTTTTTGTCAACTAAAATATTGATTTTTAGCATGTTTTTAGCCTATATTTTGAAAATATTCTAGCACTGAGTAGGCATGTACAGATTGCTTCTGGGACCCCAAAATATTGAATTTTCGGGTGTTTAGGGCCAGAATTTGAGATATAAACGGGTACAGAAGATGCATGCACATATCGACTTTTGGGCACCTAAAAGATTGATTTTCAGTATGTTTTTGGCCTTTATTTTGAAAATACTCTAACACGGAGTAGGCATGTACAGATCGCTTCTGGGACCCCAAAATATCGAATTTTCGGGTGTTTTGAGCCTGAATTTGAGATATAAACGGGTACTGAAGATGCATGCACATATCGACTTTTGGGCACCTAAAACATCGATTTTGAGCATGTTTTGGTCCTGTATTTTGAAAATACTCAAACACGGACTAGGCATGTACAGATCCCTTTTGGAACCCCTAAATATCGAATTTTGGGGTGTTTTGGGACTGAATTTGAGATATCTACTTTTTGGCACCTAAAATATCGATTTTTAGCAAGTTTTTTGCCTATATTTTGATAATATTCTAGCACTGAGTAGGCATGTACAGATTGCTTCTGGGTTCCCAAAATATTGAATTTTCGGGTGTTTTGTGCCTGAATTTTAGATATAAACGGGTACAGAAGATATATGCACATATTGACTTTGGGCATCTAAAATATCGATTTTGAGCATGTTTTGAGCCTATATTTTGAAAACATTCTAGCACTGAGTAGGCATGTACAGATCGCTTCTGGGACCCAAAAATATCGAATTTTCGGGTGTTTAGGGCCAAATTTTAAGATATAAACGGGTACAGAAGATGCATGCACATATCGACTTTTGGGGACCTAAAAAGATCGATTTTCAGTATGTTTTTGGCCTGTATTTTGAAAATACTCTAACACGGACTAGGCATGTACAGATCCCTTTTGGAAACCCTAAATATCGAATTTTCGGGTGTTTTGGGACTGAATTTGAGATATCGACTTTTTGGCACCTAAAATATCGATTTTTAGCATGTTTTTAGCCTATATTTTGATAATATTCTAGCACTGAGTAGGCATGTACAGATTGCTTCTGGGATCCCAAAATATTGAATTTTCGGGTGTTTTGAGCCAGAATTTGAGATATAAACGGGTACAGAAGATATATGCACATATTGACTTTGGGCATCTAAAATATTTATTTTGAGCATGTTTTGAGCCTATATTTTGAAAACATTCTAGCACTGAGTAGGCATGTACAGATCGCTTCTGGGACCCAAAAATATCGAATTTTCGGGTGTTTAGGGCCAAATTTTCAGATATAAACGGGTACAGAAGATGCATGCACATATCGACTTTTGGGGACCTAAAAAGATCGATTTTCAGTATGTTTTTGGCCTGTATTTTGAAAATACTCTAACACGGAGTAGGCATGTACAGATCGCTTCTGGGACCCCTAAATATCGAATTTCCGGGTGATTTGGGCCTGAATTTGATATATCGCCTTTACGCACCTAAAATATCGATTTTTAGCCTGTTTTGTGCCTATATTTTGAAAATATTCTAGCACTGAGTAGGCATGTACAGATAGCTTCTGGGACCCCAAAATATCGAATTTTCGGGTGTTTTGAGCTTGAATTTGAGATATAAACGGGTACAGAAGATACATGCACATATTGACTTTCGGCATCTATAATATCGATTTTCAGCATGTTTTGGGCATGTATTTTGAAAATACTCTAACACGGAGTAGGCATGTACAGATCGCTTCTGGGACCCTAAAATATCGAATTTTCGGGTGTTTTGAGCCTGAATTTGAGATATAAACGGGTACTGAAGATGCATGCACATATCGACTTTTTGGCACGTAAAACATCGATTTTGAGCATGTTTTGGGCCTGTATTTTGAAAATACTCTAACACGGAGTAGGCATGTACAGATCGCTTCTGGGACCCCTAAATATCGAATTTTCGGGTGTTTTGGGCCTTAATTTGAGATATCGACTTTTTGTCAACTAAAATATCGATTTTTAGCATGTTTTTAGCCTATATTTTGAAAATATACTAGCACTGAGTAGGCATGTACAGATTGCTTCTGGGACCCCAAAATATTGAATTTTCGGGTGTTTAGGGCCAGAATTTGAGATATAAACGGGTACAGAAGATGCATGCACATATCGACTTTTGGGCACCTAAAAGATTGATTTTCAGTATGTTTTTGGCCTGTATTTTGAAAATACTCTAACACGGAGTAGGCATGTACAGATCGCTTCTTGGACCCCTAAATATCGAATTTGCGGGTGTTTTGGGACTGAATTTGATATATCGACTTTTTGGCACCTAAAATATCGATTTTTAGCATGTTTTTAGCCTATATTTTGGTAATATTCTAGCACTGATTGCTTCTGGGATCCCAAAATATTGTATTTTCGGGTGTTTTGAGCCTGAATTTGAGATATAAACAGGTACAGAAGATATATGCACAAATTGACTTTGGGCATCTAAAATATTGATTTTGAGCATGTTTTCAGCCTATATTTTGAAAACATTCTAGCACTGAGTAGGCATGTACAGATCGCTTCTGGGACCCAAAAATATCGAATTTTCGGGTGTTTAGGGCCAAAAATTGAAATATAAACGGGTACAGAAGATGCATGCACATATCGACTTTTCGGGACCTAAAAGATCGATTTTCAGTATGTTTTTGGCCTGTATTTTGAAAATACTCTAACACGGAGTAGGCATGTACAGATCTCTTCTGGGACCCCTAAATATCGAATTTGCGGGTGTTTTGGGACTGAATTTGAGATATCGACTTTGTGGCACCTAAAAGATCGATTTTTAGCATGTTTTTAGCCTATATTTTGAAAATATTCTAGCACTGAGTAGGCATGTACAGATTGCTTCTGGGACCCCAAAATATTGAATTTTCGGGTGTTTTGAGCCTGAATTTGAGATATAAACGGTTACAGAAGATACATGCACATATTGACTTTGGGCATCTAAAATATCGATTTTCAGCATGTTTTGGGCATGTATTTTGAAAATACTCTAACACGGAGTAGGCATGTACAGATCGCTTCTGGGACCCCAAAATATCGAATTTTCGGGTGTTTTGAGCCTGAATTTGAGATATAAACGGGTACTGAAGATGCATGCACATACCGACTTTTGGGCACCTAAAACATCGATTTTGAGCATGTTTTGGGCCTGTATTTTGAAAATACTCAAACACGGACTAGGCATGTACAGATCCCTTTTGGAAACCCTAAATATCGAATTTTCGGGTGTTTTGGGACTGAATTTGAGATATCGACTTTTTGGCACCTAAAATATCGATTTTTAGCATGTTTTTAGCCTATATTTTGATAATATTCTAGCACTGAGTAGGCATGTACAGATTGCTTCTGGGATCCCAAAATATTGAATTTTCGGGTGTTTTGAGCCTGAATTTGAGATATAAACGGGTACAGAAGATATATGCACATATTGACTTTGGGCATCTAAAATATCGATTTTGAGCATGTTTTGAGCCTATATTTTGAAAACATTCTAGCACTGAGTAGGCATGTACAGATCGCTTCTGGGACCCAAAAATATCGAATTTTCGGGTGTTTAGGGCCAAATTTTGAGATATAAACGGGTACAGAAGATGCATGCACATATCGACTTTTGGGGACCTAAAAAGATCGATTTTTCAGTATGTTTTTGGCCTGCATTTTGAAAATAGTCTAACACGGACTAGGCATGTACAGATCCCTTTTGGAACCCCTAAATATCGAATTTTCTGGTGTTTTGGGACTGAATTTGAGATATCGACTTTTTGGCACCTAAAATATCGATTTTTAGCATGTTTTTAGCCTATATTTTGATAATATTCTAGCACTGAGTAGGCATGTACAGATTGCTTCTGGGATCCCAAAATATTGAATTTTCGGGTGTTTTGAGCCTGAATTTGAGATATAAACGGGTACAGAAGATATATGCACATATTGACTTTGGGCATCTAAAATATCGATTTTGAGCATGTTTTGAGCCTATATTTTGAAAACATTCTAGCACTGAGTAGGCATGTACAGATCGCTTCTGGGACCCCAAAAAATCGAATTTTCGGGTGTTTTGAGCCTGAATTTGAGATATAAACGGGTACAGAAGATGCATGCACATATCGACTTTTTGGCACCTAAAACATCGATTTTGAGCATGTTTTGGGCCTGTATTTTGAAAATACTCTAACACGGAGTAGGCATGTACAGATCGCTTCTGGGACCCCTAAATATAGAATTTTCGGGTGTTTTGGGCCTTAATTTGAGATATCGACTTTTTGTCAACTAAAATATCGATTTTTAGCATGTTTTTAGCCTATATTTTGAAAATATTCTAGCACTGAGTAGGCATGTACAGATTGCTTCTGGGACCCCAAAATATTGAATTTTCGGGTGTTTAGGGCCAGAATTTGAGATATAAACGGGTACAGAAGATGCATGCACATATCGACTTTTGGGCACCTAAAAGATTGATTTTCAGTATGTTTTTGGCCTGTATTTTGAAAATACTCTAACACGGAGTAGGCATGTACAGATCGCTTCTGGGACCCCTAAATATCGAATTTGCGGGTGTTTTGGGACTGAATTTGAGATATCGACTTTGTGGCACCTAAAAGATCGATTTTTAGCATGTTTTTAGCCTATATTTTGAAAATATTCTAGCACTGAGTAGGCATGTACAGATTGCTTCTGGGACCCCAAAATATTGAATTTTCGGGTGTTTTGAGCCTGAATTTGAGATATAAACGGTTACAGAAGATACATGCACATATTGACTTTGGGCATCTAAAATATCGATTTTCAGCATGTTTTGGGCATGTATTTTGAAAATACTCTAACACGGAGTAGGCATGTACAGATCGCTTCTGGGACCCCAAAATATCGAATTTTCGGGTGTTTTGAGCCTGAATTTGAGATATAAACGGGTACTGAAGATGCATGCACATATCGACTTTTGGGCACCTAAAACATCGATTTTGAGCATGTTTTGGGCCTGTATTTTGAAAATACTCAAACACGGAGTAGGCATGTACAGATCCCTTTTGGAACCCCTAAATATCGAATTTTCGGGTGTTTTGGGACTGAAATTGAGATATCGACTTTTTGGCACCTAAAATATCGATTTTTAGCATGTTTTTAGCCTATATTTTGATAATATTCTAGCACTGATTGCTTCTGGGATCCCAAAATATTGTATTTTCGGGTGTTTTGAGCCTGAATTTGAGATATAAACAGGTACAGAAGATATATGCACATATCGACTTTTGGGCACCTAATATTTCGATTTTGAGCATGTTTTGAGCCTATATTTTGAAAACATTCTAGCACTGAGTAGGCATGTACAGATCGCTTCTGGGACCCCAAAATATCGAATTTTCGGGTGTTTAGGACCAGAATTTGAGATGTAAACGGGTACAGAAGATGCATGCACATATCGACTTTTGGGCACCTAAAAGATCGATTGTGGGAACCCAAAATATCGAATTTTCGGGTGTTTTGAGCCTGAATTTGAGATATAAACGAGTACAGAAGATGCATGCACATATCGACTTTTGGGCACCTATAATATCGATTTTGAGCATGTTTTGAGCCTATATTTTGAAAACATTCTAGCACTGAGTAGGCATGTACAGATCGCTTCTGGGACCCCAAAATATCGAATTTTCGGGTGTTTTGAGCCTGAATTTGAGATATAAACGAGTATAGAAGATGCATACACATATTGACTTTGGGCACCAAAAATATCGGTTTTCAGCATGTTTTGGGCCTGAATTTTGAAAATACTCTAATACGGAGTAGGCATGTACAGATCGCTTCTGGGACCCCAAAATATCGAATTTTCGGGTGTTTAGGGCCAGAATTTGAGATATAAACGGGTACAGAAGATGCATGCACATATCGACTTTTGGGCACCTAAAAGATCGATTTTCGGTATGTTTTTAACCTGTATTTTGAAACACGGAGTAGGCATGTACAGATCGCTTCTGGGACCCCAAAATATCGAATTTTCGGGTGTTTTGAGCCTGAATTTGATATATAAACGGTTACTAAAGATGCATGCACATATCGAATTTTGGGCACCTAAAACATCGATTTTGAGCATGTTTTGGGCCTGTATTTTGAAAATACTCTAACACGGAGTAGACATGTACAGATCGCTTCTGGGACCCCATAATATCGAATTTTCGGGTTTTTTGGGCCTGAATTTGAGATATCGCCTTTACGCACCTAAAATATCGATTTTTAGCATGTTTTGAGCTTTTATATTGAAAATATTCTAGCACTGAGTAGGCATGTACAGATCGCTTCTGGGACCCCAAAAAATCGAATTTCCGGGTGTTTTAAGCTTGAATTTGAGATATAAACGAGTAGAGAAGATTCATGCACATATCGACTTTTGGGCAACTAAAATATCGATTTTGAGCATGTTTTGAGCCTATATTTTGAAAACATTCTAGCACTAAGTAGGCATGTACAGATCGCTTCTGGGACCAAAAAATATCGAATTTTCGGGTGTTTAGGGCCAGAATTTGAGATATAAACGGGTACATAAGATGCATGCACATATCGATTTTTGGGCACCTAAAAGATCGATTTTCAGTATGTTTTTGGCCTGTATTTTGAAAATACTCTAACACGGAGTAGGCATGTACAGATCGCTTCTGGGATCCCAAAATATCGAATTTTCGGGTGTTTTGAGCCAGAATTTAGATATAAACGAGTACAGAAGATGCATGCACATATCGACTTTTCGGCACCTAAAATATCGATTTTGAGCATGTTTTGAGCCTATATTTTGAAAAGATTTTAGCACTGAGTAGGCATGTACAGATAGCTTCTGGGACCCAGAAATATCGAATTTTCGGGTGTTTAGGGCCAGAATTTGAGATATATACGGGTACAGATGATGCATCCACATATCGACTTTTGGGCACCTAATATATCGATTTTGAGCATGTTTTGAGCCTATATTTTGAAAACATTCTAGCACTGAGTAGGCATGTACAGATCGCTTCTGGGACCCAAAAATATCGAATTTTCGGGTGTTTAGGGCCAGAATTTGAGATATAAACGGGTACATAAGATGCATGCACATATCTACTTTTGGGCACCTAAAAGAGAGATTTTCAGTATGTTTTTGGCCTGTATTTTGAAAATACTCTAACTCGGAGAAGGCATGTACAGATCGCTTCTGAGACCCCAAAATATCGAATTTTCGGGTGTTTTGAGCCTGAATTTGAGATATAAACGGGTACTGAAGATGCTTGCACATATCGAATTTTGGGCACTTAAATCATCGATTTTGAGCATGTTTTGGGCCTGTATTTTGAAAATACTCTAACACGGAGTAGGCATGTACAGATCGCTTCTGGGATCCTAAAATATCGAATTTTCGGGTGTTTTGGGCCTGAATTCGAGATATCGCCTTTACGCACCTAAAATATCGATTTTTAGCATGTTTTGAGCTTTTATTTTGAAAATATTCTAGCACTGAGTAGGCATGTACAGATCGCTTCTGGGACCCCAAAATATCGCATTTTCGGGGGTTTTGAGCTTGAATTTGAGATATAAACGAGTACAGAAGATGCATGCACATATCGACTTTTGGGCACCTAAAATATCGATTTTGAGCATGTTTTGAGCCTATATTTTGAAAAGATTCTAACACTGAGTAGGCATGTACAGATCGCTTCTTGGACCCCAAAATATCGAATTTTCGGGTGTTTTGAGATTGAATTTGAGATATAAACGAGTACAGAAGATGCATGCACATATCGACTTTTGGGCACCTAAAATATCGATTTTGAGCATGTTATGAGCCTATATTTTGAAAAGATTCTAGCACTGAGTAGGCATGTACAGATCGCTTCTGGGACCAAAAAATATCGAATTTTCGGGTTTTTAGGGCCAGAATTTGAGATATAAACGGGTACAGAAGATGCAAGAACATATCGACTTTTGGGCACCTAAAATATCGATTTTTAGCATGTTTGGAGCCTTAATTTTGAAAATATTCTAGCACTGAGTAGGCATGTAGAGATCGCTTCTGGGACCCCAAAATATCGAATTTTCGGGTGTTTTGAGCCTGAATTTAAGATATAAACGAGTACAGAAGATGCATGCACATATCGACTTTTGGGCACCTAAAAGATCGTTTTTCAGTATGTTTTTGGCCTGTATTTTGAAAATACTCTAACACGGAGTAGGCATGTACAGATCGCTTCTGGGACCCCAAAATATCGAATTTTCGGGTGTTTTGAGTCTGAATTTGAGATATAAACGGGTACTGAAGATGCATGCACATATCGACTTTTGGGCACCAAAAACATCGATTTTGAGCATGTTTTGGGCCTGTATTTTGAAAATACACTAACACGGAGTAGGCTTGACAGATCGCTTCTGGGACCGCTAAATATCGAATTTTCGGGTGTTTTGGGACTGAATTTGAGATATCGACTTTTGGGCACCTAAAACATCGATTTTGAGCATGTTTTGGGCCTGTATTTTGAAAATACTCTAACACGGAGTAGGCTTGACGGATCGCTTCTGGGACCCCAAAATATCGAATTTTCGGGTGTTTTGGGCCTGAATTTGAGATATCGCCTTTACGCACCTAAAATATCTATTTTTAGCATGTTTTGAGCCTATATTTTGAAAATATTCTAGCACAAAGTAGGCATGTACAGATCGCTTCTGGGACCCCAAAATATCGAATTTTCGGGTGTTTTGAGCCTGAATTTGAGATATAAACGAGTACAGAAGATGCATGCACATATCGACTTTTGGGCACCTAAAATATCGATTTTTAGCATGTTTTGAGCCTATATTTTGAAAACATTCTAGCACTGAGTAGGCATGTACAGATCGCTTCTGGGACCCCATAATATCGAATTTTCGGGTGTTTTGAGCCTGAATTTGAGATATAAACGAATATAGAAGATGCATACACATATTGACTTTGGGCACCAAAAATATCGATTTTCAGCATGTTTTGGGCCTGAATTTTGAAAATACTCTAATACGGAGTAGGCATGTACAGATCGCTTCTGGGACCTCAAAAAATCGAATTTTCGGGTGTTTAGGGCCAGAATTTGAGATATAAACGGGTACAGAAGATGCATTCACATATCGACTTTTGGGCACCTAAAAGATTGATTTTCAGTATGTTTTTGGCCTGTATTTTGAAAATACTCTAACACGGAGTAGGCATGTACAGATCCCTTCTGGGACCCCTAAATATCGAATTTTCGGGTGTTTTGGGACTGAATTATAGATATCGACTTTTTGGCACCTAAAAGATCGATTTTTAGCATGTTTTTAGCCTATATTTTGAAAATATTCTAGCACTGAGTAGGCATGTACAGATTGCTTCTGGGACCCCAAAATATTGAATTTTCGGGTGTTTTGAGCCTGAATTTGAGATATAAACAGGTACAGAAGATACATGCACATATTGACTTTGGGCATCTAAAATATCGATTTTCAGCATGTTTTGGGCCTGTATTTTGAAAATACTCTAACCCGGAGTAGGCATGTACACATCGCTTCTGGGACCCCAAAATATCGAATTTTCGGGTGTTTTGAGCCTGAATTTGAGATATAAACAGGCACTGAAGATGCATGCACATATCGACTTTTGGGCACTTACAACATAGATTTTGAGCATGTTTTGGGCCTGTATTTTGAAAATACTCTAACACGGAGTAGGCATGTACAGATCACTTCTAGGACCCCTAAATATCGAATTTTCGGGTGTTTTGGGCCTGAATTTGAGATATCGCCTTTACGCACCTAAAATATCGATTTTTAGCATGTTTTAAGCCTATATTTTGAAAATATTCTAGCACTGAGTAGGCATGTACAGATCGCTTCTGGGACCCCAAAATATCGAATTTTCGGGTGTTTTGAGCCTGAATTTGAGATATAAACGAGTACAGAAGATGCATGCACATATCGACTTTTGGGTACCAAAAATATCGATTTTGAGCATGTTTTGAGACTATATTTTGAAAACATTCTAGCACTGCGTAGGCATGTACAGATCGCTTCTGGGACCCCAAAATATCAAATTTTCGGGTGTTTAGGGCCAGAATTTGAGATATAAACGGGTACAGAAGATGCATGCACATATCGACTTTTGGGCACCTAAAAGATCGATTTTCAGTATGTTTTTGGCCTGTAATTTGAAAATAATCTAACACGGAGTAGGCATGTACAGATCGCTTCTGGGACCCCTAAATATCGAATTTTCGGGTGTTTTGGGCCTGAATTTGAGATATCGCCTTTACGCACCTAAAATATCGATTTTTAGCATGTTTTGAGCCAATATTTTGAAAATATTCTAGCACAGAGTAGGCATGTACAGATCGCTTCTGGGACCCTATAATATCGAATTTTCGGGTGTTTAGGGCAAGAATTTGAGATATAAACGGGTACAGAAGATGCATGCACATATCGACTTTTGGGCACCTAAAAAATCGATTTTGAGCATGTTTTTGGCCTGTATTTTGAAAATACTCTAACACGGAGTAGGCATGTACAGATCACTTCTAGGACCCCTAAATATCGAATTTTCGGGTGTTTTGGGCCTGAATTTGAGATATCGCCTTTACGCACCTAAAATATCGATTTTTAGCATGTGTTGAGCCTATATTTTGAAAATATTCTAGCACTGAGTAGGCATGTACAGATCGCTTCTGGGACCCCAAAATATCGAATTTTCGGGTGTTTTGAGCTTGAATTTGAGATATAAACGAGTACAGAAGATGCATGCACATATCGACTTTTGGGTACCAAAAATATCGATTTTGAGCATGTTTTGAGCCTATATTTTGAAAACATTCTAGCACTGCGTAGGCATGTACAGATCGCTTCTGGGACCCCAAAATATCAAATTTTCGGGTGTTTAGGGCCAGAATTTGAGATATAAACGGGTACAGAAGATGCATGCACATATCGACTTTTGGGCACCTAAAAGATCGATTTTCAGTATGTTTTTGGCCTGTAATTTGAAAATAATCTAACACGGAGTAGGCATGTACAGATCGCTTCTGGGACCCCTAAATATCGAATTTTCGGGTGTTTTGGGCCTGAATTTGAGATATCGCCTTTACGCACCTAAAATATCGATTTTTAGCATGTTTTGAGCCAATATTTTGAAAATATTCTAGCACAGAGTAGGCATGTACAGATCGCTTCTGGGACCCTAAAATATCGAATTTTCGGGTGTTTAGGGCCAGAATTTGAGATATAAACGGGTACAGAAGATGCATGCACATATCGACTTTTGGGCACCTAAAAAATCAATTTTGAGCATGTTTTTGGCCTGTATTTTGAAAATACTCTAACACGGAGTAGGCATATACAGATCACTTCTAGGACCCCTAAATATCGAATTTTCGGGTGTTTTGGGCCTGAATTTGAGATATCGCCTTTACGCACCTAAAATATCGATTTTTAGCATGTGTTGAGCCTATATTTTGAAAATATTCTAGCACTGAGTAGGCATGTACAGATCACTTCTGGGACCCCAAAATATCGAATTTTCGGGTGTTTTGAGCTTGAATTTGAGATATAAACGAGTACAGAAGATGCATGCACATATCGACTTTTGGGTACCAAAAATATCGATTTTGAGCATGTTTTGAGCCTATATTTTGAAAACATTCTAGCACTGAGTAGGCATGTACAGATCGCTTCTGGGACCCAAAAATATCGAATTTTCGGGTGTTTAGGGCCAGAATTTGAGATATAAACGGGTACAGAAGATGTGTGCACATATCGACTTTTGGGCACCTAAAAGATCGATTTTCAGTATGTTTTTGGCCTGTATTTTGAAAATACTCTAACACGGAGTAGGCATGTACAGATCGCTTCTGGGACCCCTAAATATCGAATTTCCGGGTGTTTAGGGCCAGAATTTGATATATAAACGGGTACAGAAGATGCATACAAATATCTACTTTTGGGCACCTAAAAGATCGATTTTCAGTATGTTTTTGGCCTGTATTTTGAAAATACTCTAACACGGAGTAGGCATGTACAGATCCCTTCTGGGACCCCTAAATATCGAATTTTCTGGTGTTTTGGGACTGAATTTGAGATATCGACTTTTTGGCACCTAAAAGATCGATTTTTAGCATGTTTTTTGCCTATATTTTGAAAATATTCTAGCACTGAGTAGGCATGTACAGATCGCTTCTGGGACCCCAAAATATTGAATTTTCGGGTGTTTTGAGCCTGAATTTGAGATATAAACGGGTACAGAAGATAAATGCACATATTGACTTTGGGCATCTAAAATATCGATTTTTAGCATGTTTTGGGCCTGTATTTTGAAAATACTCTAACCCGGAGTAGGCATGTACAGATCGCTTCTGGGACCCCAAAATATCGATTTTTCGGTGTTTTGAGCCTGAATTTGAGATATCGCCTTTACGCACCTAAAATATCGATTTTTAGCATGTTTTGAGCCTATATTTTGAAAATATTCTAGCACAGAGTAGGCATGTACAGATCGCTTCTGGGACCCCAAAATATTGAATTTTCGGGTGATTTGAGCCTGAATTTGAGATATAAACGAGTACAGAAGATGCATGCACATATCGACTTTTAGGCACCTAAAATATCTTTTTTGAGCATGTTTTGAGCCTATATTTTGAAAACATTCTAGCACTGAGTAGGCATGTACAGATCGCTTCTGGGACCCCAAAATATCGAATTTTCGGGTGTTTTAAGCCTGAATTTGAGATATAAACGAGTATAGAAGATGCATACACATATTGACTTTGGGCACCAAAAATATCGATTTTTAGCATGTTTTGGGCCTGAGTTTTGAAAATACTCTAATACGGAGTAGGCATGTACAGATCGCTTCTGGGACCCCAAAATATCGAATTTTCGGGTGTTTAGGACCAGAATTTGAGATATAAACGGGTACATAAGATTCATGCACATATCGACTTTTGGGCACCTAAAGGATCGATTTTCAGTATGTTTTTGGCCTGTATTTTGGAAATACTCTAACACGGAGTAGGCATGTACAGATCCCTTCTGGGACCCCTAAATATCGAATTTTCGGGTGTTTTGGGACTGAATTTGAGATATCGACTTTTTGGCACCTAAAAGATCGATTTTTAGCATGTTTTTAGCCTATATTTTGAAAATATTCTAGCACTGAGTAGGCATGTACAGATTGCTTCTGGGACCCCAAAAAATTGAATTTTCGGGTGTTTTGAGCCTGAATTTGAGATATAAACGGGTACAGAAGATATATGCACATATTGACTTTGGGCATCTAAAATATCGATTTTCAGCATGTTTTGGGCCTGTATTTTGAAAATACTCTAACCCGGATTAGGCATGTACAGATCGCTTCTGGGACCCCAAAATATCGAATTTTCGGGTGTTTTGAGCCTGAATTTGAGATATAAACAGGCACTGAAGATGCATGCACATATCGACTTTTGGGCACCTACAACATAGATTTTGAGCATGTTTTGGCCTGTATTTTGAAAATACTCTAACACGGAGTAGGCATGTACAGATCACTTCTAGGACCCATAAATATCGAATTTTCGGGTGTTTTGGGCTGAATTTGAGCTATCGCCTTTACGCACCTAAAATATCGATTTTTAGCATGTGTTGAGCCTATATTTTGAAAATATTCTAGCACTGAGTAGGCATGTACAGATCGCTTCTGGGACCCCAAAATATCGAATTTTCGGGTGTTTTGGGCTTGAATTTGAGATATAAACGAGTACAGAAGATGCATGCACATATCGACTTTTGGGTACCAAAAATATCGATTTTGAGCATGTTTTGAGCCTATATTTTGAAAACATTCTAGCACTGAGTAGGCATGTACAGATCGCTTCTGGGACCCAAAAATATCGAATTTTCGGGTGTTTAGGGCCAGAATTTGAGATATAAACGGGTACAGAAGATGCATGCACATATCGACTTTTGGGCACCTAAAAGATCGATTTTCAGTATGTTTTTGGCCTGTATTTTGAAAATACTCTAACACGGAGTAGGCATGTACAGATCGCTTCTGGGACCCCTAAATATCGAATTTCCGGGTGTTTAGGGCCAGAATTTGAGATATCGCCTTTACGCACCTAAAATATCGATTTTTAGCATGTTTTGAGCCTATATTTTGAAAATATTCTAGCACAGAGTAGGCATGTACAGATCGCTTCTGGGACCCCAAAATATTGAATTTTCGGGTGTTTTGAGCCTGAATTTGAGATATAAACGAGTACAGAAGATGCATGCACATATCGACTTTTAGGCACCTAAAATATCTTTTTTGAGCATGTTTTGAGCCTATATTTTGAAAACATTCTAGCACTGAGTAGGCATGTACAGATCGCTTCTGGGACCCCTAAATATCGAATTTCCGGGTGTTTAGGGCCAGAATTTGATATATAAACGGGTACAGAAGATGCATACACATATCTACTTTTGGGCACCTAAAAGATCGATTTTCAGTATGTTTTTGGCCTGTATTTTGAAAATACCCTAACACGGAGTAGGCATGTACAGATCCCTTCTGGGACCCCTAAATATCGAATTTTCGGGTGTTTTGGGACTGAATTTGAGATATAGACTTTTTGGCACCTAAAAGATCGATTTTTAGCATGTTTTTAGCCTATATTTTTAAAATATTCTAGCACTGAGTAGGCATGTACAGATCCCTTCTGGGACCCCAAACTATTGAATTTTCGGGTGTTTTGAGCCTGAATTTGATATATAAACGGGTACAGAAGATAAATGCACATATTGACCTTGGGCATCTAAAATATCGATTTTCAGCATGTTTTGGGCCTGTATTTTGAAAATACTCTAACCCGGAGTAGGCATGTACAGATCGCTTCTGGGACCCCAAAATATCGAATTTTCGTGTGTTTTGAGCCTGAATTTGAGATATAAACAGGCACTGAAGATGCATGCACATATCGACTTTTGGGCACCTACAACATAGATTTTGAGCATGTTTTGGGCCTGTATTTTGAAAATACTCTAACACGGAGTAGGCATGTACAGATCACTTCTAGGACCCCTAAATATCGAATTTTCTGGTTTTTTGGGCCTGAATTTGAGATATCGCCTATACGCACCTAAAATATCGATTTTTAGCATGTTTTGAGCCTATATTTTGAAAATATTCTAGCACTGAGTAGGCATGTACAGATCTCTTCTGGGACCCAAAAATATCGAATTTTCGGGTGTTTTGAGCTTGAATTTGAGATATAAACGAGTACAGATGATGCATGCACATATCGACTTTTGGGTACCAAAAATATCGATTTTGAGCATGTTTTGAGCCTATATTTTGAAAACATTCTAGCACTGCGTAGGCATGTACAGATCGCTTCTGGGACCCAAAAATATCGAATTTTCGGGTGTTTAGGGCCAGAATTTGAGATATAAACGGGTAGAGAAGATGGATGCACATATCGACTTTTGGGCACCTAAAAGATCGATTTTCAGTATGTTTTTGGCCTTTATTTTGAAAATACTCTAACACGGAGTAGGCATGTACAGATCGCTTCTGGGATCCCTAAATATCGAATTTCCGGGTGTTTTGGGCCTGAATTTGAGATATCGCCTTTACGCACCTAAAATATCGATTTATAGAATGTTTTGAGCCTATATTTTGAAAATATTCTAGCACAGAGTAGGCATGTACAGATCGCTTCAGGGACCCCAAAATATCGAATTTTCGGGTGTTTTGAGCCTGAATTTGTGATATAAACGAGTACAGAAGATGCATGCACATATCGACTTTTGGGCACCTAAAATATCGATTTTGAGCATGTTTTGAGCCTATATTTTGAAAACATTCTAGCACTGAGTAGGCATGTACAGATCGCTTCTGGGACCCCAAAATATCGAATTTTCGGGTGTTTTGAGCCTGAATTTGAGATATAAACGAGTATAGAAGATGCATACACATATTGACTTTGGGCACCAAAAATATCGATTTTCAGCATGTTTTGGGCCTGAATTTTGAAAATACTCTAATACGGAGTAGGCATGTACAGATCGCTTCTGGGACCCCAAAATATCTAATTTTCAGGTGTTTAGGGCCAGAATTTGAGATATAAACGGGTACAGAAGATGCATGCACATATCGACTCTTTGGCACCTAAAAGATCGATTTTAAGTATGTTTTTGGCCTGTATTTTAAAAATACTTTAACACGGAGTAGGCATGTACAGATCCCTTCTGGGACCCTTAAATATCGAATTTTCGGGTGTTTTGGGACTGAATTTGAGATATCGACTTTTTGGCACCTAAAAGATCGATTTTTAGCATGTTTTTAGCCTATATTTTGAAAATATTCTAGCACTGAGTAGGCATGTACAGATTGCTTCTGGGACCCCAAAATATTGAGTTTTCGGGTGTTTTGAGCCTGAATTTGAGATATAAACGGGTACAGAAGATACATGCACATATTGACTTTGGGCATCTAAAATATCGATTTTCAGCATGTTTTGGGCCTGAATTTTGAAAATACTCTAATACGGAGTAGGCATGTACAGATCGCTTCTGGGACCCAAAAATATCGAATTTTCGGGTGTTTAGGGCCAGAATTTGAGATATAAACGGGTACAGGAGATGCATGCACATATCGACTTTTGGGCACCTAAATTATCGATTTTGAGAATGTTTTGAGCCTATATCTTGAAAACATTCTAGCACTGAGTAGGCATTTACAGATCGCTTCTGGGACCCAAAAATATCGAATTTTCGGGTGTTTAGGGCCAGAATTTGATATATAAACGGGTACAGAAGATGCATACACATATCTACTTTTGGGCACCTAAAAGATCGATTTTCAGTATGTTTTTGGCCTGTAATTTGAAAATACTCTAACACGGAGTAGGCATGTACAGATCGCTTCTGGGACCCCTAAATATCGAATTTTCGGGTGTTTTGGGCCTTAATTTGAGATATCGACTTTTTGGCACCTAAAATATCTATTTTGAGCATGTTTTGAGTCTATATTTTAAAAATATTCTAGCACTGAGTAGGCATGTACAGATTGCTTCTGGGACCCCAAAATATTGAATTTTCGGGTGTTTTGAGCCTGAATTTGAGATATAAACGGGTACAGAAGATACATGCACATATTGACTTTGGGCATCTAAAATATCGATTTTCAGCATGTTTTGGGCCTGTATTTTGAAAATACTCTAACCCGGAGTAGGCATGTACAGATCGCTTCTGGGTCCCCAAAATATCGAATTTTCGGGTGTTTTGAGCCTGAATTTGAGATATAAACAGGCACTGAAGATGCATGCACATATCGACTTTTGGGCACCTACAACATAGATTTTGAGCATGTTTTGGGCCTGTATTTTGAAAATACTCTAACACGGAGTAGGCATGTACAGATCGCTTCTAGGACCCCTAAATATCGAATTTTTGGGTGTTTTGGGCCTGAATTTGAGATATCGCCTTTACGCACCTAAAATATAGATTTTTAGCATGTTTTTAGCCTATATTTTGAAAATATTCTAGCACTGAGTAGGCATGTACAGATCGCTTCTGGGACCCAAAAATATCGAATTTTCGGGGGTTTTGAGCTTGAATTTGAGATATAAACGAGTACAGAAAATGCATGCACATATCGACTTTGGGCACCTAAAATATCGATTTTGAGCATGTTTTGAGCCTATATTTTGAAAACATTCTAGCACTGAGTAGGCATGTACAGATCGCTTCTGGGACCCAAAAATATCGAATTTTCGGGTGTTTAGGGCCAGAATTTAAGATATAAACGGGTACAGAAGATGCATGCACATATCGACTTTTGGGCACCTAAAATATCGATTTTGAGCATGTTTTGAGCCTATATCTTGAAAACATTCTAGCACTGAGTAGGCATTTACAGATCGCTTCTGGGACCCAAAAATATCGAATTTTCGGGTTTTTAGGGCCAAAATTTGATATATAAACGGGTACAGAAGATGCATACACATATCTACTTTTGGGCACCTAAAAGATCGATTTTCAGTATGTTTTTGGCCTGTATTTTGAAAATATTCTAACACGGAGTAGGCATGTACAGATCGCTTCTGGGACCCCTAAATATCGAATTTTCGGGTGTTTTGGTCCTTAATTTGAGATATCGACTTTTTGGCACCTAACATATCTATTTTTAGCATGTTTTGGGCCTATTTTTTGAAAATATTCTTGCACTGAGTAGGCATGTACAGATTGCTTCTGGGACCCCAAAATATTGAATTTTCGGGTGTTATGAGCCTGAATTTGAGATATAAACGAGTACAGAAGATGCATGCACATATCGACTTTTGGGCACCTAAAACATCGATTTTGAACATGTTTTGGGCCTGAATTTTGAAAATACTCTAACTCGGTGTAGGCATGTACAGATCGCTTCTGGGACCCCTAAATATCGAATTTTCGGGAGTTTTGGGCCTTAATTTGAGATATCGACTTTTTGGCACCTAAAATATCGATTTTTAGCATGTTTTTAGCCTATATTTTGAAAATATTCCAGCACTGAGTAGGCATATACAGATTGCTTCTGGGACCCCAAAATATTGAATTTTCGGGTGTTTAGGGCCAGAATTTGAGATATAAATGGGTACAGAAGATACATGCACATATTGACTTTGGGCATCTAAAATATCGATTTTCAGCATGTTTTGGGCATGTATTTTGAAAATACTCTACCACGGAGTAGGCATGTACAGATCGCTTCTGGGACCCTAAAATATCGAATTTTCGGGTGTTTTGAGCATGAATTTGAGATATAAACGGGTACTGAAGATGCATTCACATATTGACTTTTGGGCACCTAACACATCGATTTTGATCATGTTTTGGGCCTGTATTTTGTAAATACTCTAACACGGAGTAGGCATGTACAGATCGCTTCTGGGACCCCAAAATATCGAATTTTCGGGTGTTTTGAGCTTGAATTTGATATCTAAACGAGTACAGAAGATGCATGCACATATCGACTTTTGGGCACCTAAAATATCGATTTTGAGCTTGTTTTGAGCCTATATTATGAAAACATTCTAGCACTGAGTAGGCATGTACAGATCGCTTCTGGGACCCCTAAATATCGGATTTTCGGGTGTTTTGGGCCTTAATTTGAGATATCGTTTTTACGCACCTAAAATATCGATTTTTAGCATGTTTTTAGTCTATATTTTGAAAATATTCTAGCACAGAGTAGGCATGTACAGATCGCTTCTGGGACCCCAAAATATTGAATTTTCGGGTGTTTTGAGCCTGAATTTGAGATATAAATGAGTACAGAAGATGCATGCACATATCGACTTTTAGGAACCTAAAATATCTTTTTTGAGCATGTTTTAAGCCTATATTTTGAAAACATTCTAGCACTGAGTAGGCATGTACAGATCGCTTCTGGGACCCCAAAATATCGAATTTTCGGGTGTTTTGAGCCTGAATTTGAGATATAAACGAGTATAGAAGATGCATACACATATTGACTTTGGGCACCAAAAATATCGATTCTCAGCATGTTTTGGGCCTGAATTTTGAAAATACTCTAATACGGAGTAGGCATGTACAGATCGCTTCTGGGACCCCAAAATATCGAATTTTCGGGTGTTTAGGGCCAGAATTTGAGATATAAACGGGTACAGAAGATGCATGCACATATCGACTCTTTGGCACCTAAAAGATCGATTTTAAGTATGTTTTTGGCCTGTATTTTAAAAATACTTTAACACGGAGTAGGCATGTACAGATCCCTTCTGGGACCCTTAAATATCGAATTTTCGGGTGTTTTGGGACTGAATTTGAGATATCGACTTTTTGGCACCTAAAAGATCGATTTTTAGCATGTTTTTAGCCTATATTTTTAAAATATTCTAGCACTGAGTAGGCATGTACAGATTGCTTCTGGGACCCCAAAATATTGAGGTTTCGGGTGTTTTGAGCCTGAATTTGAGATATAAACGGGTACAGAAGATACATGCACATATTGACTTTGGGCATCTAAAATATCGATTTTCTGCATGTTTTGGGCCTGAATTTTGAAAATACTCTAATACGGAGTAGGCATGTACAGATCGCTTCTGGGACCCAAAAATATCGAATTTTCGGGTGTTTAGGGCCAGAATTTGAGATATAAACGGGTACAGAAGATGCATGCACATATCGACTTTTGGGCACCTAAATTATCGATTTTGAGAATGTTTTGAGCCTATATCTTGAAAACATTCTAGCGCTGAGTAGGCATTTACAGATCGCTTCTGGGACCCAAAAATATCGAATTTTCGGGTGTTTAGGGCCAGAATTTGATATATAAACGGGTACAGAAGATGCATACACATATCTACTTTTGGGCACCTAAAAGATCGATTTTCAGTATGTTTTTGGCCTGTATTTTGAAAATACTCTAACACGGAGTAGGCATGTACAGATCGCTTCTGGGACCCCTAAATATCGAATTTTCGGGTGTTTTGGGCCTTAATTTGAGATATCGACTTTTTGGCACCTAAAATATCTATTTTGAGCATGTTTTGAGTCTATATTTTAAAAATATTCTAGCACTGAGTAGGCATGTACAGATTGCTTCTGGGACCCCAAAATATTGAATTTTCGGGTGTTTTGAGCCTGAATTTGAGATATAAACGGGTACAGAAGATACATGCACATATTGACTTTGGGCATCTAAAATATCGATTTTCAGCATGTTTTGGGCCTGTATTTTGAAAATACTCTAACCCGGAGTAGGCATGTACAGATCGCTTCTGGGTCCCCAAAATATCGAATTTTCGGGTGTTTTGAGCCTGAATTTGAGATATAAACAGGCACTGAAGATGCATGCACATATCGACTTTTGGGCACCTACAACATAGATTTTGAGCATGTTTTGGGCCTGTATTTTGAAAATACTCTAACACGGAGTAGGCATGTACAGATCGCTTCTAGGACCCCTAAATATCGAATTTTTGGGTGTTTTGGGCCTGCATTTGAGATATCGCCTTTACGCACCTAAAATATAGATTTTTAGCATGTTTTTAGCCTATATTTTGAAAATATTCTAGCACTGAGTAGGCATGTACAGATCGCTTCTGGGACCCAAAAATATCGAATTTTCGGGGGTTTTGAGCTTGAATTTGAGATATAAACGAGTACAGAAAATGCATGCACATATCGACTTTTGGGCACCTAAAATATCGATTTTGAGCATGTTTTGAGCCTATATTTTGAAAACATTCTAGCACTGAGTAGGCATGTACAGATCGCTTCTGGGACCCAAAAATATCGAATTTTCGGGTGTTTAGGGCCAGAATTTAAGATATAAACGGGTACATAAGATGCATACACATATCTACTTTTGGGCACCTAAAAGATCGATTTTCAGTATGTTTTTGGCCTGTATTTTGAAAATACTCTAACACGGAGTAGGCATGTACAGATCGCTTCTGGGACCCCTAAATATCGAATTTCCGGGTGTTTTGGGCCTTATTTTGAGATATCGACTTTTTGGCACCTAACATATCTATTTTTAGCATGTTTTGGGCCTATATTTTGAAAATATTCTTGCACTGAGTAGGCATGTACAGATTGCTTCTGGGACCCCAAAATATTGAATTTTCGGGTTTTATGAGCCTGAATTTAAGATATAAACGAGTACAGAAGATGCATGCACATATCGACTTTTGGGCACCTAAAACATCGATTTTGAGCATGTTTTGGGCCTGAATTTTGAAAATACTCTAACTCGGTGTAGGCATGTACAGATTGCTTTTGGGACCCCTAAAGATCGAATTTTCGGGTGTTTTGGGCCTTAATTTGAGATATCGACTTTTTGGCACCTAAAATATTGATTTTTAGCATGTTTTTAGCCTATATTTTGAAAATATTCCAGCACTGAGTAGGCATATACAGATTGCTTCTGGGACCCCAAAATATTGAATTTACGAGTGTTTAGGGCCAGAATTTGAGATATAAATGGGTACAGAAGATACATGCACATATTGACTTTGAGCATCTAAAATATCGATTTTCAGCATGTTTTGGGCATGTATTTTGAAAATACTCTACCACGGAGTAGGCATGTACAGATCGCTTCTGGGACCCTAAAATATCGAATTTTCGGGTGTTTTGAGCATGAATTTGAGATATAAACGGGTACTGAAGATGCATTCACATATTGACTTTTGGGCACCTAACACATCGATTTTGATCATGTTTTGGGCCTATATTTTGTAAATACTCTAACACGGAGTAGGCATGTACAGATCGCTTCTGGGACCCCAAAATATCTAATTTTCGGGTGTTTTGAGCTTGAATTTGAGATCTAAACGAGTACAGAAGATGCATGCACATATCGACTTTTGGGCACCTAAAATATCGATTTTGAGCTTGATTTGAGCCCATATTATGAAAACATTCTAGCACTGAGTAGGCATGTACAGATCGCTTCGGGGACCCCTAAATATCGGATTTTCGGGTGTTTTGGGCCTTAATTTGAGATATCGTTTTTACGCACCTAAAATATCGATTTTTAGCATGTTTTTAGCCTATATTTTGAAAATATTCTAGCACTGAGTAGGCATGTACAGATTGCTTCTGGGACCCCAAAATATTGAATTTTCGGGTGTTTTGAGCCTGAATTTGAGATATAAACGGGTACAGAAGATACATGCACATATTGACTTTGGGCATCTAAAATATCGATTTTCAGCATGTTTTGGGCCTGTATTTTGAAAATACTCTAACCCGGAGTAGGCATGTACAGATCGCTTCTGGGACCCCAAAATATCGAATTTTCGGGTGTTTTGAGCCTGAATTTGAGATATAAACAGGCACTGAAGATGCATGCACATATCGACTTTTCGGCACCTACAACATAGATTTTGAGCATGTTTTGGGCCTGTATTTTGAAAATACTCTAACACGGAGTAGGCATGTACAGATCACTTCTAGGACCCCTAAATATCAAATTTTCGGGTGTTTTGGGCCTGAATTTGAGATATCGCCTTTACGCACCTAAAATATCGATTTTTAGCTTGTTTTTAGCCTATATTTTGAAAATATTCTAGCACTGAGTAGGCATGTACAGATCGCTTCTGGGACCCAAAAATATCGAATTTTCGGGGGTTTTGAGCTTGAATTTGAGATATAAACGAGTACAGAAGATGCATTCACATATCGACTTTTGGGCACCTAAAATATCGATTTTGAGCATGTTTTGAGCCTATATTTTGAAAACATTCTAGCACTTAGTAGGCATGTACAGATCGCTTCTGGGACCCAAAAATATCGAATTTTCGGGTGTTTAGGGCCAGAATTTGAGATATAAACGGGTACAGAAGATGGATGCACATATCGACTTTTGGGCAACTAAAATATAGATTTTGAGCATGTTTTGAGCCTATATCTTGAAAACATTCTAGCACTGAGTAGGCATTTACAGATCGCTTCTGGGACCCAAAAATATCGAATTTTCGGGTGTTTAGGGCCAGAATTTGATATATAAACGGGTACAGAAGATGCATACACATATCTACTTTTGGGCACCTAAAAGATCGATTTTCAGTATGTTTTTGGCCTGTATTTTGAAAATACTCTAACACGGAGTAGGCATGTACAGATCGCTTCTGGGACCCCTAAATATCGAATTTTCGGGTGTTTTGGTCCTTAATTTGAGATATCGACTTTTTGGCACCTAACATATCTATTTTTAGCATGTTTTGGGCCTATATTTTGAAAATATTCTTGCACTGAGTAGGCATGTACAGATTGCTTCTGGGACCCCAAAATATTGAATTTTCGGGTGTTATGAGCCTGAATTTGAGATATAAACGAGTACAGAAGATGCATGCACATATCGACTTTTGGGCACCTAAAACATCGATTTTGAGCATGTTTTGGGCCTGAATTTTGAATATACTCTAACTCGGTGTAGGCATGTACAGATCGCTTTTGGGACCCCTAAATATCGAATTTTCGGGAGTTTTGGGCCTTAATTTGAGATATCGACTTTTTGGCACCTAAAATATCGATTTTTAGCATGTTTTTAGCCTATATTTTGAAAATATTCCAGCACTGAGTAGGCATATACAGATTGCTTCTGGGACCCCAAAATATTGAATTTTCGGGTGTTTAGGGCCAGAATTTGAGATATAAATGGGTACAGAAGATACATGCACATATTGACTTTGGGCATCTAAAATATCGATTTTCAGCATGTTTTGGGCATGTATTTTGAAAATACTCTACCACGGAGTAGGCATGTACAGATCGCTTCTGGGACCCTAAAATATCGAATTTTCGGGGTTTTTGAGCATGAATTTGAGATATAAACGGGTACTGAAGATGCATTCACATATTGACTTTTGGGCACCTAACACATCGATTTTGATCATGTTTTGAGCCTATATTATGAAAACATTCTAGCAATGAGTAGGCATGTACAGATCGCTTCTGGGACCCCTAAATATCGGATTTTCGGGTGTTTTGGGCCTTAATTTGAGATATCGTTTTTACGCACCTAAAATATCGATTTTTAGCATGTTTTTAGTCTATATTTTGAAAATATTCTAGCACTGAGTAGGCATGTACAGATTGCTTCTGGGACCCCAAAATATCGAATTTTCGGGTGTTTTGAGCCTGAATTTGAGATATAAACGGGTACAGAAGATACATGCACATATTGACTTTGGGCATCTAAAATATCGATTTTCAGCATGTTTTGGGCCTGTATTTTGAAAATACTCTAACCCGGAGTAGGCATGTACAGATCACTTCTAGGACCCCTAAATATCGAATTTTCGGGTGTTTTGGGCCTGAATTTGAGATATCGCCTTTACGCACCTAAAATATCGATTTTTAGCATGTTTTGAGCATATATTTTGAAAATATTCTAGCACTGAGTAGGCATGTACAGATCGCTTCTGGGACCCCAAAATATCGATTTTTCGGGTGTTTTGAGCCTGAATTTGAGATATAAACGGGTACAGAAGATGCATGCACATATCGACTTTTGGGCACCTAAAATATCGATTTTGAGCATGTTTTGAGCCTATATCTTGAAAACATTCTAGCACTGAGTAGGCATTTACAGATCGCTTCTGGGACCCAAAAATATCGAATTTTCGGGTGTTTAGGGCCAGAATTTGATATATAAACGGGTACAGAAGATGCATACACATATCTACTTTTGGGCACCTAAAAGATCGATTTTCAGTATGTTTTTGGCCTGTATTTTGAAAATATTCTAACACGGAGTAGGCATGTACAGATCGCTTCTGGGACCCCTAAATATCGAATTTTCGGGTGTTTTGGTCCTTAATTTGAGATATCGACTTTTTGGCACCTAACATATCTATTTTTAGCATGTTTTGGGCCTATTTTTTGAAAATATTCTTGCACTGAGTAGGCATGTACAGATTGCTTCTGGGACCCCAAAATATTGAATTTTTGGGTGTTATGAGCCTGAATTTGAGATATAAACGAGTACAGAAGATGCATGCACATATCGACTTTTGGGCACCTAAAACATCGATTTTGAACATGTTTTGGGCCTGAATTTTGAAAATACTCTAACTCGGTGTAGGCATGTACAGATCGCTTCTGGGACCCCTAAATATCGAATTTTCGGGAGTTTTGGGCCTTAATTTGAGATATCGACTTTTTGGCACCTAAAATATCGATTTTTAGCATGTTTTTAGCCTATATTTTGAAAATATTCCAGCACTGAGTAGGCATATACAGATTGCTTCTGGGACCCCAAAATATTGAATTTTCGGGTGTTTAGGGCCAGAATTTGAGATATAAATGGGTACAGAAGATACATGCACATATTGACTTTGGGCATCTAAAATATCGATTTTCAGCATGTTTTGGGCATGTATTTTGAAAATACTCTACCACGGAGTAGGCATGTACAGATCGCTTCTGGGACCCTAAAATATCGAATTTTCGGGTGTTTTGAGCATGAATTTGAGATATAAACGGGTACTGAAGATGCATTCACATATTGACTTTTGGGCACCTAACACATCGATTTTGATCATGTTTTGGGCCTGTATTTTGTAAATACTCTAACACGGAGTAGGCATGTACAGATCGCTTCTGGGACCCCAAAATATCGAATTTTCGGGTGTTTTGAGCTTGAATTTGAGATCTAAACGAGTACAGAAGATGCATGCACATATCGACTTTTGGGCACCTAAAATATCGATTTTGAGCTTGTTTTGAGCCTATATTATGAAAACATTCTAGCACTGAGTAGTCATGTACAGATCGCTTCTGGGACCCCTAAATATCGGATTTTCGGGTGTTTTGGGCCTTAATTTGAGATATCGTTTTTACGCACCTAAAATATCGATTTTTAGCATGTTTTTAGTCTATATTTTGAAAATATTCTAGCACAGAGTAGGCATGTACAGATCGCTTCTGGGACCCCAAAATATTGAATTTTCGGGTGTTTTGAGCCTGAATTTGAGATATAAATGAGTACAGAAGATGCATGCACATATCGACTTTTAGGAACCTAAAATATCTTTTTTGAGCATGTTTTAAGCCTATATTTTGAAAACATTCTAGCACTGAGTAGGCATGTACAGATCGCTTCTGGGACCCCAAAATATCGAATTTTCGGGTGTTTTGAGCCTGAATTTGAGATATAAACGAGTATAGAAGATGCATACACATATTGATTTTGGGCACCAAAAATATCGATTTTCAGCATGTTTTGGGCCTGAATTTTGAAAATACTCTAACACGGAGTAGGCATGTACAGATCGCTTCTGGGACCCCAAAATATCGAATTTTCGGGTGTTTAGGGCCAGAATTTGAGATATAAACGGGTACAGAAGATGCATGCACATATCGACTTTTGGGCTCCTAAAAGATCGATTTTCAGTATGTTTTTGGCCTGTATTTTGAAAATACTCTAACACGGAGTAGGCATGTACAGATCCCTTCTGGGACCCCTAAATATCGAATTTTCGGGTGTTTTGGGACTGAATTTGAGATATCGACTTTTTGGCACTTAAAAGATCGATTTTTAGCATGTTTTTAGCCTATATTTTTAAAATATTCTAGCACTGAGTAGGCATGTACAGATTGCTTCTGGGACCCCAAAATATTGAATTTTCTGGTGTTTTGAGCCTGAATTTGAGATATAAACCTGTACAGAAGATACATGCACATATTGACTTTGGGCATCTAAAATATCGATTTTCAGCAAGTTTTTGGCCTGTATTTTGAAAATACTCTAACCCGGAGTAGGCATGTACAGATCGCTTCTGGGACCCCAAAATATCGAATTTTCGGGTGTTTTGAGCCTGAATTTGAGATATAAACAGGCACTGAAGATGCATGCACATATCGACTTTTGGGCACCTACAACATAGATTTTGAGCATGTTTTGGGCCTATATTTTGAAAATACTCTAACACGGAGTAGGCATGTACAGATCGCTTCTGGGACCCCTAAATATCGAATTTCCGGGTGTTTTGGGCCTGAATTTGAGATATCGCCTATACGCACCTAAAATATCGATTTTTCATGTTTTGAGCCTATATTTTGAAAATATTCTAGCACAGAGTAGGCATGTACAGATCGCTTCAGGGACCCCAAAATATCGAATTTTCGGGTGTTTTGAGCCTGAATTTGTGATATAAACGAGTACAGAAGATGCATACACATATCGACTTTTGGGCACCTAAAATATCGATTTTGAGCATGTTGTGAGCCTACATTTTGAAAACATTCTAGCACTGAGTGCCAGGCATGTACAGATCGCTTCTGGGACCCCAAAATATCGAATTTTCGGGTGTTTTGAACCTGAATTTGAGATATGAACGAGTACAGAAGATGCATGCACATATCGACTCTTGGGCACCTAAAAGATCGATTTTCAGTATGTTTTTGGCCTGTATTTTGAAAATACTCTAACATGGAGTAGGCATGTACAGATCCCTTCTGGGACCCCTAAATATCGAATTTTCGGGTGTTTTGGGACAGAATTTGAGATATCGACTTTTTGGCACCTAAAAGATCGATTTTTAGCATGTTTTTAGCCTATATTTTGAAAATATTCTAGCACTGAGTAGGCATGTACAGATTGCTTCTGGGACCCTAAAATATTGAGTTTTCGGGTGTTTTGAGCCTGAATTTGAGATATAAACGGGTACAGAAGATACATGCACATATTGACTTTGGGCATCTAAAATATCGATTTTCAGCATGTTTTGGGCCTGAATTTTGAAAATACTCTAATACGGAGTAGGCATGTACAGATCGCTTCTGGGACCCAAAAATATCGAATTTTCGGGTGTTTAGGGCCAGAATTTGAGATATAAACGGGTACAGAAGATGCATGCACATATCGACTTTTGGGCACCTAAATTATCGATTTTGAGAATGTTTTGAGCTTATATCTTGAAAACATTCTAGCACTGAGTAGGCATTTACAGATCGCTTCTGGGACCCCAAAATATCGAATTTTCGGGTGTTTAGGGCCAGAATTTGATATATAAACGGGAACAGAAGATGCATACACATATCTACTTTTGGGCACCTAAAAGATCGATTTTCAGTATGTTTTTGGCCTGTATTTTGAAAATACTCTAACACGGAGTAGGCATGTACAGATCGCTTCTGGGACCCCTAAATATCGAATTTCCGGGTGTTTTGGGCCTGAATTTGAGATATCGCCTATACGCACCTAAAATATCGATTTTTAGCATGTTTTGAGCCTATATTTTGAAAATATTCTAGCACAGAGTAGGCATGTACAGATCGCTTCAGGGACCCCAAAATATCGAATTTTCGGGTGTTTTGAGCCTGAATTTGTGATATAAACGAGTACAGAAGATGCATACACATATCGACTTTTGGGCACCTAAAATAACGATTTTGAGCATGTTTTGAGCCTACATTTTGAAAACATTCTAGCACTGAGTGCCAGGCATGTACAGATCGCTTCTGGGACCCCAAAATATCGAATTTTCGGGTGTTTTGAACCTGAATTTGAGATATGAACGAGTATAGAAGATGCATACACATATTGACTTTGGGCACCAAAAATATCGATTTTCAGCATGTTTTGGGCCTGAATTTTGAAAATACTCTAATACGGTGTTGGCATGTACAGATCGCTTCTGGGACCCTAAAATATCGAATTTTCGGGTGTTTAGGGCCAGAATTTGAGATATAAACGGGTACAGAAGATGCATGCACATATCGACTCTTGGGCACCTAAAAGATCGATTTTCAGTATGTTTTTGGCCTGTATTTTGAAAATACTCTAACACGGAGTAGGCATGTACAGATCCCTTCTGGGACCCATAAATATCGAATTTTCGGGTGTTTTGGGACTGAATTTGAGATATCGACTTTTTGGCACCTAAAAGATCGATTTTTAGCATGTTTTTAGCCTATATTTTGAAAATATTCTAGCACTGAGTAGGCATGTACAGATTGCTTCTGGGACCCTAAAATATTGAGTTTTCGGGTGTTTTGAGCCTGAATTTGAGATATAAACGGGTACAGAAGATACATGCACATATTGACTTTGGGCATCTAAAATATCGATTTTCAGCATGTTTTGGGCCTGAATTTTGAAAATACTCTAATACGGAGTAGGCATGTACAGATCGCTTCTGGGACCCAAAAATATCGAATTTTTGGGTGTTTAGGGCCAGAATTTGAGATATAAACGGGTACAGAAGATGCATGCACATATCGACTTTTGGGCACCTAAATTATCGATTTTGAGAATGTTTTGAGCCTATATCTTGAAAACATTCTAGCACTGAGTAGGCATTTACAGATCGCTTCTGGGACACCAAAATATCGAATTTTCGGGTGTTTAGGGCCAGAATTTGATATATAAACGGGAACAGAAGATGCATACACATATCTACTTTTGGGCACCTAAAAGATCGATTTTCAGTATGTTTTTGGCCTGTATTTTGAAAATACTCTAACACGGAGTAGGCATGTACAGATCGCTTCTGGGACCCCTAAATATCGAATTTTCGGGTGTTTTGGGCCTTAATTTGAGATATCGACTTTTTGGCACCTAAAATATCTATTTTGAGCAAGTTTTGAGCCTATATTTTGAAAATATTCTAGCACTGAGTAGGCATGTACAGATTGCTTCTGGGACCCCAAAATATTGAATTTTCGGGTGTTTTGAGCCTTTATTTGAGATATAAACGGGTACAGAAGATACATGCACATATTGACATTGGGCATCTAAAATATCGATTTTCTGCATGTTTTGGGCCTGTATTTTGAAAATACTCTAACCCGGAGTATGCATGTACAGATCGCTTCTAGGACCATAAAATATCGAATTTTCGGGTGTTTTGAGCCTGAATTTGAGATATAAACAGGCACTGAAGATGCATGCACATATCGACTTTTGGGCACCTACAACATAGATTTTGAGCATGTTTTGGGCCTGTATTTTGAAAATACTCTAACACGGAGTAGGCATGTACAGATCGCTTCTAGGACCCCTAAATATCGAATTTTTGGGTGTTTTGGGCCTGAATTTGAGATATCGCCTTTACGCACCTAAAATATAGATTTTTAGCATGTTTTGAGCCTATATTTTGAAAATATTCTAGCACTGAGTAGGCATGTACAGATCGCTTCTGGGACCCAAAAATATCGAATTTTCGGGTGTTTTGAGCTTGAATTTGAGATATAAACGAGTACAGAAGATGCATGCACATATCGACTTTTGGGCACCTAAAATATCGATTTTGAGCATGTTTTGAGCCTATATTTTGAAAATATTCTAGCACTGAGTAGGCATGTACAGATCGCTTCTGGGACCCAAAAATATCGAATTTTCGGGTGTTTAGGGCCAGAATTTGAGATATAAACGGGTACAGAAGATGGATGCACATATCGACTTTTGGGCACCTAAAATATCGATTTTGAGCATGTTTTCAGCCTATATTTTGAAAACATTCTAGCACTGAGTGCCAGGCATGTACAGATCGCTTCTGGGACCCAAAAAAATCGAATTTTCGGGTGTTATGAACCTGAATTTGAGATATGAACGAGTATAGAAGATGCATACACATATTGACTTTGGGCACCAAAAATATCGATTTTCAGCATGTTTTGGGCCTGAATTTTGATAATACTCTAATACGGAGTAGGCATGTACAGATCGCTTCTGGGACCCCAAAATATCGAATTTTCGGGTGTTTAGGGCCAGAATTTGAGATATAAACGGGTACAGAAGATGCATGCACATATCGACTCTTGGGCACCTAAAAGATCGATTTTCAGAATGTTTTTGGCCTGTATTTTGAAAATACTCTAACACGGAGTAGGCATGTACAGATCCCTTCTGGGACCCCTAAATATCGAATTTTCGGGTGTTTTGGGACTGAATTTGAGATATCGACTTTTTGGCACCTAAAAGATCGATTTTTAGCATGTTTTTAGCCTATATTTTGAAAATATTCTAGCACTGAGTAGGCATGTACAGATTGCTTCTGGGACCCCAAAATATTGAGTTTTCGGGTGTTTTGAGCCTGAATTTGAGATATAAACGGGTACAGAAGATACATGCACATATTGACATTGGGCATCTAAAATATCGATTTTCAGCATGTTTTGGGCCTGAATTTTGAAAATACTCTAATACGGAGTAGGCATGTACAGATCGCTTCTGGGACCCCTAAATATCGAATTTTCGGGTGTTTTGGGCCTTAATTTGAGATATCGACTTTTTGGCACCTTAAATATCTATTTTGAGCATGTTTTGAGCCTATATTTTGAAAATATTCTAGCACTGAGTAGGCATGTACAGATTGCTTCTGGGACCCCAAAATATTGAATTTTCGGGTGTTTTGAGCCTGAATTTGAGATATAAACGGGTATAGAATATACATGCACATATTGACTTTGGGCATCTAAAATATCGATTTTCAGAATGTTTTGGGCCTGTATTTTGAAAATACTCTAACCCGGAGTAGGCATGTACAGATCGCTTCTGGGACCCCAAAATATCGAATTTTCGGGTGTTTTGAGCCTGAATTTGAGATATAAACAGGCACTGAAGATGCATGCACATATCGACTTTTGGGCACCTACAACATAGATTTTGAGCATGTTTTGGGCCTGTATTTTGAAAATACTCTAACACGGAGTAGGCATGTACAGATCGCTTCTAGGACCCCTAAATATCGAATTTTTGGGTGTTTTGGGCCTGAATTTGAGATATCGCCTTTACGCACCTAAAATATATATTTTTAGCATGTTTTGAGCCTATATTTTGAAAATATTCTAGCACTGAGTAGGCATGTACAGATCGCTTTTGGGACCCAAAAATATCGAATTTTCGGGTGTTTTGAGCTTGAATTTGAGATATAAACGAGTACAGAAGATGCATGCACATATCGACTTTTGGGCACCTAAAATATCGATTTTGAGCATGTTTTGAGCCTATATTTTGAAAACATTCTAGCACTGAGTAGGCATTTACAGATCGCTTCTGGGACCCAAAATATCGAATTTTCGGGTGTTTAGGGCCAGAATTTGAGATATAAACGGGTACAGAAGATGCATACACATATCTACTTTTGGGCACCTAAAAGATCGATTTTCAGTATGTTTTTGGCCTGTATTTTGAAAATACTCTAACACGGAGTAGGCATGTACAGATCGCTTCTGGGACCCCTAAATATCGAATTTTCGGGTGTTTTGGGCCTTAATTTGAGATATCGACTTTTTGGCACCTAACATATCTATTTTTAGCATGTTTTGGGCCTATATTTTGAAAACATTCTTGCACTGAGTAGGCATGAACAGATTGCTTCTGGGACCCCAAAATATTGAATTTTCGGGTGTTATGAGCCTGAATTTGAGATATAAACGAGTACAGAAGATGCATGCACATATCGACTTTTGGGCACCTAAAACATCGATTTTGAGCCTGTTTTGGACCTGAATTTTGAAAATACTCTAACTCGGTGTAGGCATGTACAGATCGCTTTTGGGACCCCTAAATATCGAATTTTCGGGAGTTTTGGGCCTTAATTTGAGACATCGACTTTTTAGCACCTAAAATATCGATTTTTAGCATGTTTTTAGCCTATATTTTGAAAATATTCCAGCACTGAGTAGGCATATACAGATTGCTTCTGGGACCCCAAAATATTGAATTTCCGGGTGTTTAGGGCCAGAATTTGAGATATAAATGGGTACAGAAGATACATGCACATATTGACTTTGGGCATCTAAAATATCGATTTTCAGCATGTTTTGGGCATGTATTTTGAAAATACTCTACCACGGAGTAGGCATGTACAGATCTCTTCTGGGACCCTAAAATATCAAATTTTCGGGTGTTTTGAGCATGAATTTGAGATATAAACGGGTACAGAAGATGCATTCACATATTGACTTTTGGGCACCTAACACATCGATTTTGATCATGTTTTGGGCCTGTATTTTGTAAATACTCTAACACGGAGTAGGCATGTACAGATCGCTTCTGGGACCCCAAAATATCGAATTTTTGGGTGTTTTGAGCTTGAATTTGAGATCTAAACGAGTACAGAAGATGCATGCACATATCGACTTTTGGGCACCTAAAATATCGATTTTGAGCTTGTTTTGAGCCTATATTATGAAAACATTCTAGCACTGAGTAGGCATGTACAGATCGCTTCTGGGACCCCTAAATATCGGATTTTCGGGTGTTTTGGGCCTTAATTTGAGATATCTTTTTTACGCACCTAAAATATCGATTTTTAGCATGTTTTTAGCCTATATTTTGAAAATATTCTAGCACTGAGTAGGCATGTACAGATTGCTTCTGGGACCCCAAAATATTGAATTTTCGGGTGTTTTGAGCCTGAATTTGAGATATAAACGGGTACAGAAGATACATGCACATATTGACTTAGGGCATCTAAAATATCGATTTTCAGCATGTTTTGGGCCTGTATTTTGAAAATACTCTAACCCGGAGTAGGCATGTACAGATCGCTTCTGGGACCCCAAAATATCGAATTTTCGGGTGTTTTGAGCCTGAATTTGAGATATAAACAGGCACTGAAGATGCATGCACATATCGACTTTTGGGCACCTACAACATAGATTTTGAGCATGTTTTGGGCCTGTACTTTGAAAATACTCTAACACGGAGTAGGCATGTACAGATCACTTCTAGGACCCCTAAATATCGAATTTTCGGTTGTTTTGGGCCTGAATTTGAGATATCGCCTTTACGCACCTAAAATATCGATTTTTAGCATGTTTTGAGCATATATTTTGAAAATATTCTAGCACTGAGTAGGCATGTACAGATCGCTTCTGGGACCCCAAAATATCGAATTTTCGGGTGTTTTGAGCCTGAATTTGAGATATAAACGAGTACAGAAGATGCATGCACATATCGACTTTTGGGTACCAAAAATATCGATTTTGAGCATGTTTTGAGCCTATATTTTGAAAACATTCTATCACTGAGTAGGCATGTACAGATCGCTTCTGGGACCCAAAAATATCAAATTTTCGGGTGTTTAGGGCCAGAATTTGAGATATAAACGGGTACAGAAGATGCTTGCTCATATCGACTTTTGGGCACCTAAATGATCGATTTTCAGTATGTTTTTGGCCTGTATTTTGAAAATACTCTAACACGGAGTAGGCATGTACAGATCGCTTCTGGGACCCCTAAATATCGAATTTCCGGGTGTTTTGGGCCTGAATTTGAGATATCGACTTTACGCAAATATAATATCGATTTTTAGCATGTTTTTAGCCTATATTTTGAAAATATTCTAGCACAGAGTAGGCATGTACAGATCGCTTCTGGGACCCCAAAATATTGAATTTTCGGGTGTTTTGAGCCTGAATTTGAGATATAAATGAGTACAGAAGATGCATGCACATATCGACTTTTAGGAACCTAAAATATCTTTTTTGAGCATGTTTTGAGCCTATATTTTGAAAACATTCTAGCACTGAGTAGGCATGTACAGATCGCTTCTGGGACCCCAAAATATCGTATTTTAGGGTGTTTTGAGCCTGAATTTGAGATATAAACGAGTATAGAAGATGCATACACATATTGATTTTGGGCACCAAAAATATCGATTTTCAGCATGTTTTGGGCCTGAATTTTGAAAATACTCTAATCCGGAGTAGGCATGTACAGGTCGCTTTTGGGACCCCAAAATATCGAATTTTCTGGTGTTTTGAGCCTGAATTTGTGATATAAACGAGTACAGAAGATGCATGCACATATCGACTTTTGGGCACCTAAAAGATCGATTTTCAGTATGTTTTTGGCCTGTATTTTGAAAACATTCTAGCACTGAGTGCCAGGCATGTACAGATCGCTTCTGGGACCCCAAAATATAGAATTTTCGGGTGTTTTGAACCTGAATTTGAGATATGAACAAGTATAGAAGATGCATACACATATTGACTTTGGGCACCAAAAATATCGATTTTCAGCATGTTTTGGGCCTGAATTTTGAAAATACTCTAATACAGAGTAGGCATGTACAGATCGCTTCTGGGACCCCAAAATATCGAATTTTCGGGTGTTTAGGGCCAGAATTTGAGATATAAACGGGTACAGAAGATGCATGCACATATCGACTCTTGGGCACCTAAAAGATCGATTTTCAGTATGTTTTTGGCCTGTATTTTGAAAATACTCTAACACGGAGTAGGCATGTACAGATCCCTTCTGGGACCCCTAAATATCGAATTTTCGGGTGTTTTGGGACTGAATTTGAGATATAGACTTTTTGGCACCTAAAGGATCGATTTTTAGCATGTTTTTAGCCTATATTTTGAAAATATTCTAGCACTGAGTAGGCATGTACAGATTGCTTCTGGGACCCCAAAATATTGAGTTTTCGGGTGTTTTGAGCCTGAATTTGAGATATAAACGGGTACAGAAGATACATGCACATATTGACTTTGGGCATCTAAAATATCGATTTTCAGCATGTTTTGGGCCTGAATTTTGAAAATACTCTAATACGGAGTAGGCATGTACAGATCGCTTCTGGGACACAAAAATATCGAATTTTTGTGTGTTTAGGGCCAGAATTTGAGATATAAACGGGTACAGAAGATGCATGCACATATCGACTTTTGGGCACCTAAATTATCGATTTTGAGAATGTTTTGAGCCTATATCTTGAAAACATTCTAGCACTGAGTAGGCATTTACAGATCGCTTCTGGGACCCAAAAATATCGAATTTTCGGGTGTTTAGGGCCAGAATTTGATATATAAACGGGAACAGAAGATGCATACACATATCTACTTTTGGGCACCTAAAAGATCGATTTTCAGTATGTTTTTGGCCTGTATTTTGAAAATACTCTAACACGGAGTAGGCATGTACAGATCGCTTCTGGGACCCCTAAATATCGAATTTTCGGGTGTTTTGGGCCTTACTTTGAGATATCGGCTTTTTGGCACATAAAATATCTATTTTGAGCATGTTTTGAGCCTATATTTTGAAAATATTCTAGCACTGAGTAGGCATGTACAGATTGCTTCTGGGACCCCAAAATATTGAATTTTCGGGTGTTTTGAGCCTGAATTTGAGATATAAACGGGTACAGAAGATACATGCACATATTGACTTTGGGCATCTAAAATATCGATTTTCAGCATGTTTTGGGCCTGTATTTTATAAATACTCTAACCCGGAGTAGGCATGTACAGATCGCTTCTGAGACACTAAAATATCGAATTTTCGGGTGTTTTGAGCCTGAATTTGAGATATAAACAGGCACTGAAGATGCATGCACATATCGACTTTTGGGCACCTACAACATAGATTTTGAGCATGTTTTGGGCCTGTATTTTGAAAATACTCTAACACGGAGTAGGCATGTACAGATCGCTTCTAGGACCCCTAAATATCGAATTTTTGGGTGTTTTGGGCCTGAATTTGAGATATCGCCTTTACGCACCTAAAATATATATTTTTAGCATGTTTTGAGCCTATATTTTGAAAATATTCTAGCACTGAGTAGGCATGTACAGATCGCTTCTGGGACCCAAAAATATCGAATTTTCGGGTGTTTTGAGCTTGAATTTGAGATATAAACGAGTACAGAAGATGCATGCACATATCGACTTTTGGGCACCTAAAATATCGATTTTGAGCATGTTTTGAGCCTATATTTTGAAAACATTCTAGCACTGAGTGCCAGGCATGTACAGATCGCTTCTTGGACCCCAAAATATCAAATTTTCGGGTGTTTAGGGCCAGAATTTGAGATATAAACGGGTACAGAAGATGCATGCACGCACATATCGACTCTTGGGCAATTAAAAGATCGATTTTCAGCATGTTTTGGGCATGTATTTTGAAAATACTCTACCACGGAGTAGGCATGTACAGATCGCTTCTGGGACCCTAAAATATCGAATTTTCGGGTGTTTTGAGCATGAATTTGAGATATAAACGGGTACTGAAGATGCATTCACATATTGACTTTTGGGCATCTAACACATCGATTTTGATAATGTTTTGGGCCTGTATTTTGTAAATACTCTAACACGGAGTAGGCATGTACAGATCGCTTCTGGGACCCCAAAATATCGAATTTTCGGGTGTTTTGAGCTTGAATTTGAGATCTAAACGAGTACAGAAGATGCATGCACATATCGACTTTTGGGCACCTAAAATATCGATTTTGAGCTTGTTTTGAGCCTATATTATGAAAACATTCTAGCACTGAGTAGGCATGTACAGATCGCTTTTGGGACCCCTAAATATCGGATTTTCGGGTGTTTTGGGCCTTAATTTGAGATATCGTTTTTACGCACCTAAAATATCGATTTTTAGCATGTTTTTAGCCTATATTTTGAAAATATTCTAGCACTGAGTAGGCATGTACAGATTGCTTCTGGGACCCCAAAATATTGAATTTTCGGGTGTTTTGAGCCTGAATTTGAGATATAAACGGGTACAGAAGATACATGCACATATTGACTTTGGGCATCTAAAATATCGATTTTCAGCATGTTTTAGGCCTGTATTTTGAAAATACTCTAACCCGGAGTAGGCATGTACAGATCGCTTCTGGGACCCCAAAATATCGAATTTTCGGGTGTTTAGGGCCAGAATTTGAGATATAAACGGGTACAGAAGATGCATGCACATATCGACTCTTGGGCACCTAAAAGATCGATTTTCAGTATGTTTTTGGCCTGTATTTTGAAAATACTCTAACACGGAGTAGGCATGTACAGATCCCTTCTGGGACCCATAAATATCGAATTTTCGGGTGTTTTGGGACTGAATTTGAGATATCGACTTTTTGGCACCTAAAAGATCGATTTTTAGCATGTTTTTAGCCTATATTTTGAAAATATTCTAGCACTGAGTAGGCATGTACAGATTGCTTCTGGGACCCTAAAATATTGAGTTTTCGGGTGTTTTGAGCCTGAATTTGAGATATAAACGGGTACAGAAGATACATGCACATATTGACTTTGGGCATCTAAAATATCGATTTTCAGCATGTTTTGGGCCTGAATTTTGAAAATACTCTAATACGGAGTAGGCATGTACAGATCGCTTCTGGGACCCAAAAATATCGAATTTTTGGGTGTTTAGGGCCAGAATTTGAGATATAAACGGGTACAGAAGATGCATGCACATATCGACTTTTGGGCACCTAAATTATCGATTTTGAGAATGTTTTGAGCCTATATCTTGAAAACATTCTAGCACTGAGTAGGCATTTACAGATCGCTTCTGGGACCCCAAAATATCGAATTTTCGGGTGTTTAGGGCCAGAATTTGATATATAAACGGGAACAGAAGATGCATACACATATCTACTTTTGGGCACCTAAAAGATCGATTTTCAGTATGTTTTTGGCCTGTATTTTGAAAATACTCTAACACGGAGTAGGCATGTACAGATCGCTTCTGGGACCCCTAAATATCGAATTTTCGGGTGTTTTGGGCCTTAATTTGAGATATCGACTTTTTGGCACCTAAAATATCTATTTTGAGCAAGTTTTGAGCCTATATTTTGAAAATATTCTAGCACTGAGTAGGCATGTACAGATTGCTTCTGGGACCCCAAAATATTGAATTTTCGGGTGTTTTGAGCCTGAATTTGAGATATAAACGGGTACAGAAGATACATGCACATATTGACATTGGGCATCTAAAATATCGATTTTCAACATGTTTTGGGCCTGTATTTTGAAAATACTCTAACCCGGAGTATGCATGTACAGATCGCTTCTAGGACCATAAAATATCGAATTTTCGGGTGTTTTGAGCCTGAATTTGAGATATAAACAGGCACTGAAGATGCATGCACATATCGACTTTTGGGCACCTACAACATAGATTTTGAGCATGTTTTGAGCCTGTATTTTGAAAATACTCTAACACGGAGTAGGCATGTACAGATCGCTTCTAGGACCCCTAAATATCGAATTTTTGGGTGTTTTGGGCCTGAATTTGAGATATCGCCTTTACGCACCTAAAATATAGATTTTTAGCATGTTTTGAGCCTATATTTTGAAAATATTCTAGCACTGAGTAGGCATGTACAGATCGCTTCTGGGACCCAAAAATATCGAATTTTCGGGTGTTTTGAGCTTGAATTTGAGATATAAACGAGTACAGAAGATGCATGCACATATCGACTTTTGGGCACCTAAAATATCGATTTTGAGCATGTTTTGAGCCTATATTTTGAAAATATTCTAGCACTGAGTAGGCATGTACAGATCGCTTCTGGGACCCAAAAATATCGAATTTTCGGGTGTTTAGGGCCAGAATTTGAGATATAAACGGGTACAGAAGATGGATGCACATATCGACTTTTGGGCACCTAAAATATCGATTTTGAGCATGTTTTCAGCCTATATTTTGAAAGCATTCTAGCACTGAGTGCCAGGCATGTACAGATCGCTTCTGGGACCCAAAAAAATCGAATTTTCGGGTGTTATGAACCTGAATTTGAGATATGAACGAGTACAGAAGATACATGCACATATTGACTTTGGGCATCTAAAATATCGATTTTCAGCATGTTTTGGGCCTGAATTCTGAAAATACTCTAATACGGAGTAGGCATGTACAGATCGCTTCTGGGACCCCTAAATATCGAATTTTCGGGTGTTTTGGGCCTTAATTTGAGATATCGACTTTTTGGCACCTAACATATCTATTTTTAGCATGTTTTGGGCCTTTATTTTGAAAACATTCTTGCACTGAGTAGGCATGAACAGATTGCTTCTGGGACCCCAAAATATTGAATTTTCGGGTGTTATGAGCCTGAATTTGAGATATAAACGAGTACAGAAGATGCATGCACATATCGACTTTTGGGCACCTAAAACATCGATTTTGAGCCTGTTTTGGACCTGAATTTTGAAAATACTCTAACTCGGTGTAGGCATGTACAGATCGCTTTTGGGACCCCTAAATATCGAATTTTCGGGAGTTTTGGGCCTTAATTTGAGATATCGACTTTTTGGCACCTAAAATATCGATTTTTAGCATGTTTTTAGCCTATATTTTGAAAATATTCCAGCACTGAGTAGGCATATACAGATTGCTTCTGGGACCCCAAAATATTGAATTTCCGGGTGTTTAGGGCCAGAATTTGAGATATAAATGGGTACAGAAGATACATGCACATATTGACTTTGGGCATCTAAAATATCGATTTTCAGCATGTTTTGGGCATGTATTTTGAAAATACTCTACCACGGAGTAGGCATGTACAGATCTCTTCTGGGACCCTAAAATATCAAATTTTCGGGTGTTTTGAGCATGAATTTGAGATATAAACGGGTACAGAAGATGCATTCACATATTGACTTTTGGGCACCTAACACATCGATTTTGATCATGTTTTGGGCCTGTATTTTGTAAATACTCTAACACGGAGTAGGCATGTACAGATCGCTTCTGGGACCCCAAAATATCGAATTTTTGGGTGTTTTGAGCTTGAATTTGAGATCTAAACGAGTACAGAAGATGCATGCACATATCGACTTTTGGGCACCTAAAATATCGATTTTGAGCTTGTTTTGAGCCTATATTATGAAAACATTCTAGCACTGAGTAGGCATGTACAGATCGCTTCTGGGACCCTTAAATATCGGATTTTCGGGTGTTTTGGGCCTTAATTTGAGATATCGTTTTTACGCACCTAAAATATCGATTTTTAGCATGTTTTTAGCCTATATTTTGAAAATATTCTAGCACTGAGTAGGCATGTACAGATTGCTTCTGGGACCCCAAAATATTGAATTTTCGGGTGTTTTGAGCCTGAATTTGAGATATAAACGGGTACAGAAGATACATGCACATATTGACTTAGGGCATCTAAAATATCGATTTTCAGCATGTTTTGGGCCTGTATTTTGAAAATACTCTAACCCGGAGTAGGCATGTACAGATCGCTTCTGGGACCCCAAAATATCGAATTTTCGGGTGTTTTGAGCCTGAATTTGAGATATAAACAGGCACTGAAGATGCATGCACATATCGACTTTTGGGCACCTACAACATAGATATTGAGCATGTTTTGGGCCTGTACTTTGAAAATACTCTAACACGGAGTAGGCATGTACAGATCACTTCTAGGACCCCTAAATATCGAATTTTCGGTTGTTTTGGGCCTGAATTTGAGATATCGCCTTTACGCACCTAAAATATCGATTTTTAGCATGTTTTGAGCATATATTTTGAAAATATTCTAGCACTGAGTAGGCATGTACAGATCGCTTCTGGGACCCCAAAATATCGAATTTTCGGGTGTTTTGAGCCTGAATTTGAGATATAAACGAGTACAGAAGATGCATGCACATATCGACTTTTGGGTACCAAAAATATCGATTTTGAGCATGTTTTGAGCCTATATTTTGAAAACATTCTAGCACTGAGTAGGCATGTACAGATCGCTTCTGGGACCCAAAAATATCAAATTTTCGGGTGTTTAGGGCCAGAATTTGAGATATAAACGGGTACAGAAGATGCTTGCTCATATCGACTTTTGGGCACCTAAATGATCGATTTTCAGTATGTTTTTGGCCTGTATTTTGAAAATACTCTAACACGGAGTAGGCATGTACAGATCGCTTCTGGGACCCCTAAATATCGAATTTCCGGGTGTTTTGGGCCTGAATTTGAGATATCGACTTTACGCAAATATAATATCGATTTTTAGCATGTTTTGAGCCTATATTTTGAAAATATTCTAGCACAGAGTAGGCATGTACAGATCGCTTCTGGGACCCCAAAATATTGAATTTTCGGGTGTTTTGAGCCTGAATTTGAGATATAAATGAGTACAGAAGATGCATGCACATATCGACTTTTAGGAACCTAAAATATCTTTTTTGAGCATGTTTTGAGCCTATATTTTGAAAACATTCTAGCACTGAGTAGGCATGTACAGATCGCTTCTGGGACCCCAAAATATCGAATTTTAGGGTGTTTTGAGACTGAATTTGAGATATAAACGAGTATAGAAGATGCATACACATATTGATTTTGGGCACCAAAAATATCGATTTTCAGCATGTTTTGGGCCTGAATTTTGAAAATACTCTAATCCGGAGTAGGCATGTACAGGTCGCTTTTGGGACCCCAAAATATCGAATTTTCTGGTGTTTTGAGCCTGAATTTGTGATATAAACGAGTACAGAAGATGCATGCACATATCGACTTTTGGGCACCTAAAAGATCGATTTTCAGTATGTTTTTGGCCTGTATTTTGAAAACATTCTAGCACTGAGTGCCAGGCATGTACAGATCGCTTCTGGGACCCCAAAATATAGAATTTTCGGGTGTTTTGAACCTGAATTTGAGATATGAACGAGTATAGAAGATGCATACACATATTGACTTTGGGCACCAAAAATATCGATTTTCAGCATGTTTTGGGCCTGAATTTTGAAAATACTCTAATACAGAGTAGGCATGTACAGATCGCTTCTGGGACCCCAAAATATCGAATTTTCGGGTGTTTAGGGCCAGAATTTGAGATATAAACGGGTACAGAAGATGCATGCACATATCGACTCTTGGGCACCTAAAAGATCGATTTTCAGTATGTTTTTGGCCTGTATTTTGAAAATACTCTAACACGGAGTAGGCATGTACAGATCCCTTCTGGGACCCCTAAATATCGAATTTTCGGGTGTTTTGGGACTGAATTTGAGATATAGACTTTTTGGCACCTAAAAGATCGATTTTTAGCATGTTTTTAGCCTATATTTTGAAAATATTCTAGCACTGAGTAGGCATGTACAGATTGCTTCTGGGACCCCAAAATATTGAGTTTTCGGGTGTTTTGAGCCTGAATTTGAGATATAAACGGGTACAGAAGATACATGCACATATTGACTTTGGGCATCTAAAATATCGATTTTCAGCATGTTTTGGGCCTGAATTTTGAAAATACTCTAATACGGAGTAGGCATGTACAGATCGCTTCTGGGACACAAAAATATCGAATTTTTGTGTGTTTAGGGCCAGAATTTGAGATATAAACGGGTACAGAAGATGCATGCACATATCGACTTTTGGGCACCTAAATTATCGATTTTGAGAATGTTTTGAGCCTATATCTTGAAAACATTCTAGCACTGAGTAGGCATTTACAGATCGCTTCTGGGACCCAAAAATATCGAATTTTCGGGTGTTTAAGGCCAGAATTTGATATATAAACGGGAACAGAAGATGCATACACATATCTACTTTTGGGCACCTAAAAGATCGATTTTCAGTATGTTTTTGGCCTGTATTTTGAAAATATTCTAACACGGAGTAGGCATGTACAGATCGCTTCTGGGACCCCTAAATATCGAATTTTCGGGTGTTTTGGGCCTTAATTTGAGATATCGGCTTTTTGGCACATAAAATATCTATTTTGAGCATGTTTTGAGCCTATATTTTGAAAATATTCTAGCACTGAGTAGGCATGTACAGATTGCTTCTGGGACCCCAAAATATTGAATTTTCGGGTGTTTTGAGCCTGAATTTGAGATATAAACGGGTACAGAAGATACATGCACATATTGACTTTGGGCATCTAAAATATCGATTTTCAGCATGTTTTGGGCCTGTATTTTGTAAATACTCTAACCCGGAGTAGGCATGTACAGATCGCTTCTGAGACCCTAAAATATCGAATTTTCGGGTGTTTTGAGCCTGAATTTGAGATATAAACAGGCACTGAAGATGCATGCACATATCGACTTTTGGGCACCTACAACATAGATTTTGAGCATGTTTTGGGCCTGTATTTTGAAAATACTCTAACACGGAGTAGGCATGTACAGATCGCTTCTAGGACCCCTAAATATCGAATTTTTGGGTGTTTTGGGCCTGAATTTGAGATATCGCCTTTACGCACCTAAAATATATATTTTTAGCATGTTTTGAGCCTATATTTTGAAAATATTCTAGCACTGAGTAGGCATGTACAGATCGCTTCTGGGACCCAAAAATATCGAATTTTCGGGTGTTTTGAGCTTGAATTTGAGATATAAACGAGTACAGAAGATGCATGCACATATCGACTTTTGGGCACCTAAAATATCGATTTTGAGCATGTTTTGAGCCTATATTTTGAAAACATTCTAGCACTGAGTGCCAGGCATGTACAGATCGCTTCTTGGACCCCAAAATATCAAATTTTCGGGTGTTTAGGGCCAGAATTTGAGATATAAACGGGTACAGAAGATGCATGCACGCACATATCGACTCTTGGGCACCTAAAAGATCGATTTTCAGCATGTTTTGGGCATGTATTTTGAAAATACTCTACCACGGAGTAGGCATGTACAGATCGCTTCTGGGACCCTAAAATATCGAATTTTCGGGTGTTTTGAGCATGAATTTGAGATATAAACGGGTACTGAAGATGCATTCACATATTGACTTTTGGGCATCTAACACATCGATTTTGATCATGTTTTGGGCCTGTATTTTGTAAATACTCTAACACGGAGTAGGCATGTACAGATCGCTTCTGGGACCCCAAAATATCGAATTTTCGGGTGTTTTGAGCTTGAATTTGAGATCTAAACGAGTACAGAAGATGAATGCACATATCGACTTTTGGGCACCTAAAATATCGATTTTGAGCTTGTTTTGAGCCTATATTATGAAAACATTCTAGCACTGAGTAGGCATGTACAGATCGCTTTTGGGACCCCTAAATATCGGATTTTCGGGTGTTTTGGGCCTTAATTTGAGATATCGTTTTTACGCACCTAAAATATCGATTTTTAGCATGTTTTTAGCCTATATTTTGAAAATATTCTAGCACTGAGTAGGCATGTACAGATTGCTTCTGGGACCCCAAAATATTGAATTTTCGGGTGTTTTGAGCCTGAATTTGAGATATAAACGGGTACAGAAGATACATGCACATATTGACTTTGGGCATCTAAAATATCGATTTTCAGCATGTTTTAGGCCTGTATTTTGAAAATACTCTAACCCGGAGTAGGCATGTACAGATCGCTTCTGGGACCCCAAAATATCGAATTTTCGGGTGTTTTGAGCCTGAATTTGAGATATAAACAGGCACTGAAGATGCATGCACATATCGACTTTTGGGCACCTACAACATAGATTTTGAGCATGTTTTGGGCCTGTATTTTGAAAATACTCTAACACGGAGTAGGCATGTACAGATCACTTCTAGGACCCCTAAATATCGAATTTTCGGGTGTTTTGGGCCTGAATTTAAGATATCGCCTTTACGCACCTAAAATATCGATTTTTAGCATGTTTTGAGCCTATATTTTGAAAATATTCTAGCACAGAGTAGGCATGTACAGATCGCTTCTGGGACCCCAAAATATTGAATTTTCGGGTGTTTTGAGCCTGAATTTGAGATATAAATGAGTACAGAAGATGCATGCACATATCGACTTTTAGGAACCTAAAATATCTTTTTTGAGCATGTTTTGAGCCTATATTTTGAAAACATTCTAGCACTGAGTAGGCATGTACAGATCGCTTCTGGGACCCCAAAATATCGAATTTTCGGGTGTTTTGAGCCTGAATTTGAGATATAAACGAGTATAGAAGATGCATACACATATTGATTTTGGGCACCAAAAATATCGATTTTCAGCATGTTTTGGGCCTGAATTTTGAAAATACTCTAATCCGGAGTAGGCATGTACAGATCGCTTCTGGGACCCCAAAATATCGAATTTTCGGGTGTTTAGGGCCAGAATTTGAGATATAAACGGGTACAGAAGATGCATGCACATATCGACTTTTGGGCACCTAAAAGATCGATTTTCAGTATGTTTTTGGCCTGTATTTTGAAAATACTCTAACACGGAGTAGGCATTTACAGATCCCTTCTGGGACCCCTAAATATCGAATTTTCGGGTGTTTTGGGACTGAATTTGAGATATCAACTTTTTGGCACTTAAAAGATCGATTTTTAGCATGTTTTTAGCCTATATTTTGAAAATATTCTAGCACTGAGTAGGCATGTACAGATTGCTTCTGGGACCTAAAAAATACTGAATTTTCTGGTGTTTTGAGCCTGAATTTGAGATATAAACCGGTACAGAAGATACATGCACATATTGACTTTGTTCATCTAAAATATCGATTTTCAGCATGTTTTGGGCCTGTATATTGAAAATACTCTAACCCGGAGTAGGCATGTACAGATCGCTTCTGGGACCCCAAAATATCGAATTTTCGGGTGTTTTGAGCCTGAATTTGAGATATAAACAGGCACTGAAGATGCATGCATATATCGACTTTTGGGCACCTACAACATAGATTTTGAGCATGTTTTGGGCCTGTATTTTGAAAATACTCTAACACGGAGTAGGCATGTACAGATGACTTCTAGGACCCCAAAATATCGAATTTTCGGGTGTTTTGGGCCTGAATTTGAGATATCGCCTTTACGCACCTAAAATATCGATTTTTAGCATGTTTTGAGCCTATATTTTGAAAATATTCTAGCACTGAGTAGGCATGTACAGATCGCTTCTGGGACCCCAAAATATCGAATTTTCGGGTGTTTTGAGCTTGAATTTGAGATATAAATGAGTACAGAAGATGCATGCACATATCGACTTTTGGGTACCAAAAATATCGATTTTGAGCATGTTTTGAGCCTATATTTTGAAAACATTCTAGCACTGCGTAGGCATGTACAGATCGCTTCTGGGACCCAAAAATATCGAATTTTAGGGTGTTTAGGGCCAGAATTTGAGATATAAACGGGTACAGAAGATGGATGCACATATCGACTTTTGGGCACCTAAAAGATCGATTTTCAGTATGTTTTTGGCCTGTATTTTGAAAATACTCTAACACGGAGTAGGCATGTACAGATCGCTTCTGGGACCCCTAAATATCGAATTTCCGGGTGTTTTGGGCCTGAATTTGAGATATCGCCTTTACGCACCTAAAATATCGATTTTTAGCATGTTTTGAGCCTATATTTTGAAAATATTCTAGCACAGAGTAGGCATGTACAAATCGCATCAGGGACCCCAAAATATCGAATTTTCGGGTGTTTTGAGCCTGAATTTGAGATATAAACGAGTACAGAAGATGCATGCACATATCGACTTTTGGGCACCTAAAATATCGATTTTCAGCATGTTTTGAGCCTATATTTTGAAAAAATTCTAGCATTGAGTAGGCATGTACAGATCGCTTCTGGGACCCCAAAATATCGAATTTTCGAGTGTTTTAAGCCTGAATTTGAGATATAAACGAGTATAGAAGATGCATACACATATTGACTTTGGGCACCAAAAATATCGATTTTCAGCATGTTTTGGGCCTGAATTTTGAAAATACTCTAATACGGAGTAGGCATGTACAGATCGCTTATGGGACCCCAAAATATCGAATTTTCGGGTGTTTTGAGCCTGAATTTGAGATATAAACAGGCACTGAAGATGCATGCACATATCGACTTTTGGGCCCCTAAAATATCGATTTAGAGCATGTTTTGAGCCTATATCTTGAAAACATTCTAGCACTGAGTAGGCATTTACAGATCGCTTTTGGGACCCAAAAATATCGAATTTTCGGGTGTTTAGGGCCAGAATTTCATATATAAACGGGTACAGAAGATACATACATATATCTACTTTTGGGCACCTAAAAGATCGATTTTCAGTATGTTTTTGGCCTGTATTTTGAAAATACTCTAACACGGAGTAGGCATGTACAGATCCCTTCTGGGACCCCTAAATATCGAATTTTCGGGTGTTTTGGGACTGAATTTGAGATATCGACTTTTTGGCACCTAAAAGATCGATTTTTATCATGTTTTTAGCCTATATTTTGAAAATATTCTAGCACTGAGTAGGCATGTACAGATCGCTTCTGGGACCCCAAAATATCGAATTTTCGGGTGTTTTGAGCCTGAATTTGAGATATAAACAGGCACTGAAGATGCATGCACATATCGACTTTTGGGTACCTACAACATAGATTTTGAGCATGTTTTTGGCCTGTATTTTGAAAATACTCTAACACGGAGTAGGCATGTACAGATCACTTCTAGGACCCCTAAATATCGAATTTTCGGGTGTTTTGGGCCTGAATTTGAGATATCGCCTTTAAGCACCTAAAATATCGATTTTTAGCATGTTTTGAGCCTATATTTTGAAAATATTCTAGCACTGAGTAGGCATGTACAGATCGCTTCTGGGACCCAAGAATATCGAATTTTCGGGTGTTTTGAGCTTGAATTTGAGATATAAACGAGTACAGAAGATGCATGCACATATCGACTTTTGGGTACCAAAAATATCGATTTTGAGCATGTTTTGAGCCTATATTTTGAAAACATTCTAGCACTGAGTAGGCATGTACAGATCGCTTCTGGGACCCAAAAATATCAAATTTTCGGGTGTTTAGGGCCAGAATTTGAGATATAAACGGGTACAGAAGATGCTTGCTCATATCGACTTTTGGGCACCTAAATGATCGATTTTCAGTATGTTTTTGGCCTGTATTTTGAAAATACTCTAACACGGAGTAGGCATGTACAGATCGCTTCTGGGACCCCTAAATATCGAATTTCCGGGTGTTTTGGGCCTGAATTTGAGATATCGACTTTACGCAAATATAATATCGATTTTTAGCATGTTTTGAGCCTATATTTTGAAAATATTCTAGCACAGAGTAGGCATGTACAGATCGCTTCTGGGACCCCAAAATATTGAATTTTCGGGTGTTTTGAGCCTGAATTTGAGATATAAATGAGTACAGAAGATGCATGCACATATCGACTTTTAGGAACCTAAAATATCTTTTTTGAGCATGTTTTGAGCCTATATTTTGAAAACATTCTAGCACTGAGTAGGCATGTACAGATCGCTTCTGGGACCCCAAAATATCGAATTTTAGGGTGTTTTGAGACTGAATTTGAGATATAAACGAGTATAGAAGATGCATACACATATTGATTTTGGGCACCAAAAATATCGATTTTCAGCATGTTTTGGGCCTGAATTTTGAAAATACTCTAATCCGGAGTAGGCATGTACAGGTCGCTTTTGGGACCCCAAAATATCGAATTTTCTGGTGTTTTGAGCCTGAATTTGTGATATAAACGAGTACAGAAGATGCATGCACATATCGACTTTTGGGCACCTAAAAGATCGATTTTCAGTATGTTTTTGGCCTGTATTTTGAAAACATTCTAGCACTGAGTGCCAGGCATGTACAGATCGCTTCTGGGACCCCAAAATATAGAATTTTCGGGTGTTTTGAACCTGAATTTGAGATATGAACGAGTATAGAAGATGCATACACATATTGACTTTGGGCACCAAAAATATCGATTTTCAGCATGTTTTGGGCCTGAATTTTGAAAATACTCTAATACAGAGTAGGCATGTACAGATCGCTTCTGGGACCCCAAAATATCGAATTTTCGGGTGTTTAGGGCCAGAATTTGAGATATAAACGGGTACAGAAGATGCATGCACATATCGACTCTTGGGCACCTAAAAGATCGATTTTCAGTATGTTTTTGGCCTGTATTTTGAAAATACTCTAACACGGAGTAGGCATGTACAGATCCCTTCTGGGACCCCTAAATATCGAATTTTCGGGTGTTTTGGGACTGAATTTGAGATATAGACTTTTTGGCACCTAAAAGATCGATTTTTAGCATGTTTTTAGCCTATATTTTGAAAATATTCTAGCACTGAGTAGGCATGTACAGATTGCTTCTGGGACCCCAAAATATTGAGTTTTCGGGTGTTTTGAGCCTGAATTTGAGATATAAACGGGTACAGAAGATACATGCACATATTGACTTTGGGCATCTAAAATATCGATTTTCAGCATGTTTTGGGCCTGAATTTTGAAAATACTCTAATACGGAGTAGGCATGTACAGATCGCTTCTGGGACACAAAAATATCGAATTTTTGTGTGTTTAGGGCCAGAATTTGAGATATAAACGGGTACAGAAGATGCATGCACATATCGACTTTTGGGCACCTAAATTATCGATTTTGAGAATGTTTTGAGCCTATATCTTGAAAACATTCTAGCACTGAGTAGGCATTTACAGATCGCTTCTGGGACCCAAAAATATCGAATTTTCGGGTGTTTAAGGCCAGAATTTGATATATAAACGGGAACAGAAGATGCATACACATATCTACTTTTGGGCACCTAAAAGATCGATTTTCAGTATGTTTTTGGCCTGTATTTTGAAAATATTCTAACACGGAGTAGGCATGTACAGATCGCTTCTGGGACCCCTAAATATCGAATTTTCGGGTGTTTTGGGCCTTAATTTGAGATATCGGCTTTTTGGCACATAAAATATCTATTTTGAGCATGTTTTGAGCCTATATTTTGAAAATATTCTAGCACTGAGTAGGCATGTACAGATTGCTTCTGGGACCCCAAAATATTGAATTTTCGGGTGTTTTGAGCCTGAATTTGAGATATAAACGGGTACAGAAGATACATGCACATATTGACTTTGGGCATCTAAAATATCGATTTTCAGCATGTTTTGGGCCTGTATTTTGTAAATACTCTAACCCGGAGTAGGCATGTACAGATCGCTTCTGAGACCCTAAAATATCGAATTTTCGGGTGTTTTGAGCCTGAATTTGAGATATAAACAGGCACTGAAGATGCATGCACATATCGACTTTTGGGCACCTACAACATAGATTTTGAGCATGTTTTGGGCCTGTATTTTGAAAATACTCTAACACGGAGTAGGCATGTACAGATCGCTTCTAGGACCCCTAAATATCGAATTTTTGGGTGTTTTGGGCCTGAATTTGAGATATCGCCTTTACGCACCTAAAATATATATTTTTAGCATGTTTTGAGCCTATATTTTGAAAATATTCTAGCACTGAGTAGGCATGTACAGATCGCTTCTGGGACCCAAAAATATCGAATTTTCGGGTGTTTTGAGCTTGAATTTGAGATATAAACGAGTACAGAAGATGCATGCACATATCGACTTTTGGGCACCTAAAATATCGATTTTGAGCATGTTTTGAGCCTATATTTTGAAAACATTCTAGCACTGAGTGCCAGGCATGTACAGATCGCTTCTTGGACCCCAAAATATCAAATTTTCGGGTGTTTAGGGCCAGAATTTGAGATATAAACGGGTACAGAAGATGCATGCACGCACATATCGACTCTTGGGCACCTAAAAGATCGATTTTCAGCATGTTTTGGGCATGTATTTTGAAAATACTCTACCACGGAGTAGGCATGTACAGATCGCTTCTGGGACCCTAAAATATCGAATTTTCGGGTGTTTTGAGCATGAATTTGAGATATAAACGGGTACTGAAGATGCATTCACATATTGACTTTTGGGCATCTAACACATCGATTTTGATCATGTTTTGGGCCTGTATTTTGTAAATACTCTAACACGGAGTAGGCATGTACAGATCGCTTCTGGGACCCCAAAATATCGAATTTTCGGGTGTTTTGAGCTTGAATTTGAGATCTAAACGAGTACAGAAGATGCATGCACATATCGACTTTTGGGCACCTAAAATATCGATTTTGAGCTTGTTTTGAGCCTATATTATGAAAACATTCTAGCACTGAGTAGGCATGTACAGATCGCTTTTGGGACCCCTAAATATCGGATTTTCGGGTGTTTTGGGCCTTAATTTGAGATATCGTTTTTACGCACCTAAAATATCGATTTTTAGCATGTTTTTAGCCTATATTTTGAAAATATTCTAGCACTGAGTAGGCATGTACAGATTGCTTCTGGGACCCCAAAATATTGAATTTTCGGGTGTTTTGAGCCTGAATTTGAGATATAAACGGGTACAGAAGATACATGCACATATTGACTTTGGGCATCTAAAATATCGATTTTCAGCATGTTTTAGGCCTGTATTTTGAAAATACTCTAACCCGGAGTAGGCATGTACAGATCGCTTCTGGGACCCCAAAATATCGAATTTTCGGGTGTTTTGAGCCTGAATTTGAGATATAAACAGGCACTGAAGATGCATGCACATATCGACTTTTGGGCACCTACAACATAGATTTTGAGCATGTTTTGGGCCTGTATTTTGAAAATACTCTAACACGGAGTAGGCATGTACAGATCACTTCTAGGACCCCTAAATATCGAATTTTCGGGTGTTTTGGGCCTGAATTTAAGATATCGCCTTTACGCACCTAAAATATCGATTTTTAGCATGTTTTGAGCCTATATTTTGAAAATATTCTAGCACAGAGTAGGCATGTACAGATCGCTTCTGGGACCCCAAAATATTGAATTTTCGGGTGTTTTGAGCCTGAATTTGAGATATAAATGAGTACAGAAGATGCATGCACATATCGACTTTTAGGAACCTAAAATATCTTTTTTGAGCATGTTTTGAGCCTATATTTTGAAAACATTCTAGCACTGAGTAGGCATGTACAGATCGCTTCTGGGACCCCAAAATATCGAATTTTCGGGTGTTTTGAGCCTGAATTTGAGATATAAACGAGTATAGAAGATGCATACACATATTGATTTTGGGCACCAAAAATATCGATTTTCAGCATGTTTTGGGCCTGAATTTTGAAAATACTCTAATCCGGAGTAGGCATGTACAGATCGCTTCTGGGACCCCAAAATATCGAATTTTCGGGTGTTTAGGGCCAGAATTTGAGATATAAACGGGTACAGAAGATGCATGCACATATCGACTTTTGGGCACCTAAAAGATCGATTTTCAGTATGTTTTTGGCCTGTATTTTGAAAATACTCTAACACGGAGTAGGCATTTACAGATCCCTTCTGGGACCCCTAAATATCGAATTTTCGGGTGTTTTGGGACTGAATTTGAGATATCAACTTTTTGGCACTTAAAAGATCGATTTTTAGCATGTTTTTAGCCTATATTTTGAAAATATTCTAGCACTGAGTAGGCATGTACAGATTGCTTCTGGGACCTAAAAAATACTGAATTTTCTGGTGTTTTGAGCCTGAATTTGAGATATAAACCGGTACAGAAGATACATGCACATATTGACTTTGTTCATCTAAAATATCGATTTTCAGCATGTTTTGGGCCTGTATATTGAAAATACTCTAACCCGGAGTAGGCATGTACAGATCGCTTCTGGGACCCCAAAATATCGAATTTTCGGGTGTTTTGAGCCTGAATTTGAGATATAAACAGGCACTGAAGATGCATGCATATATCGACTTTTGGGCACCTACAACATAGATTTTGAGCATGTTTTGGGCCTGTATTTTGAAAATACTCTAACACGGAGTAGGCATGTACAGATGACTTCTAGGACCCCAAAATATCGAATTTTCGGGTGTTTTGGGCCTGAATTTGAGATATCGCCTTTACGCACCTAAAATATCGATTTTTAGCATGTTTTGAGCCTATATTTTGAAAATATTCTAGCACTGAGTAGGCATGTACAGATCGCTTCTGGGACCCCAAAATATCGAATTTTCGGGTGTTTTGAGCTTGAATTTGAGATATAAATGAGTACAGAAGATGCATGCACATATCGACTTTTGGGTACCAAAAATATCGATTTTGAGCATGTTTTGAGCCTATATTTTGAAAACATTCTAGCACTGCGTAGGCATGTACAGATCGCTTCTGGGACCCAAAAATATCGAATTTTAGGGTGTTTAGGGCCAGAATTTGAGATATAAACGGGTACAGAAGATGGATGCACATATCGACTTTTGGGCACCTAAAAGATCGATTTTCAGTATGTTTTTGGCCTGTATTTTGAAAATACTCTAACACGGAGTAGGCATGTACAGATCGCTTCTGGGACCCCTAAATATCGAATTTCCGGGTGTTTTGGGCCTGAATTTGAGATATCGCCTTTACGCACCTAAAATATCGATTTTTAGCATGTTTTGAGCCTATATTTTGAAAATATTCTAGCACAGAGTAGGCATGTACAAATCGCATCAGGGACCCCAAAATATCGAATTTTCGGGTGTTTTGAGCCTGAATTTGAGATATAAACGAGTACAGAAGATGCATGCACATATCGACTTTTGGGCACCTAAAATATCGATTTTCAGCATGTTTTGAGCCTATATTTTGAAAAAATTCTAGCATTGAGTAGGCATGTACAGATCGCTTCTGGGACCCCAAAATATCGAATTTTCGAGTGTTTTAAGCCTGAATTTGAGATATAAACGAGTATAGAAGATGCATACACATATTGACTTTGGGCACCAAAAATATCGATTTTCAGCATGTTTTGGGCCTGAATTTTGAAAATACTCTAATACGGAGTAGGCATGTACAGATCGCTTATGGGACCCCAAAATATCGAATTTTCGGGTGTTTTGAGCCTGAATTTGAGATATAAACAGGCACTGAAGATGCATGCACATATCGACTTTTGGGCCCCTAAAATATCGATTTAGAGCATGTTTTGAGCCTATATCTTGAAAACATTCTAGCACTGAGTAGGCATTTACAGATCGCTTTTGGGACCCAAAAATATCGAATTTTCGGGTGTTTAGGGCCAGAATTTCATATATAAACGGGTACAGAAGATACATACATATATCTACTTTTGGGCACCTAAAAGATCGATTTTCAGTATGTTTTTGGCCTGTATTTTGAAAATACTCTAACACGGAGTAGGCATGTACAGATCCCTTCTGGGACCCCTAAATATCGAATTTTCGGGTGTTTTGGGACTGAATTTGAGATATCGACTTTTTGGCACCTAAAAGATCGATTTTTATCATGTTTTTAGCCTATATTTTGAAAATATTCTAGCACTGAGTAGGCATGTACAGATCGCTTCTGGGACCCCAAAATATCGAATTTTCGGGTGTTTTGAGCCTGAATTTGAGATATAAACAGGCACTGAAGATGCATGCACATATCGACTTTTGGGTACCTACAACATAGATTTTGAGCATGTTTTGGGCCTGTATTTTGAAAATACTCTAACACGGAGTAGGCATGTACAGATCACTTCTAGGACCCCTAAATATCGAATTTTCGGGTGTTTTGGGCCTGAATTTGAGATATCGCCTTTAAGCACCTAAAATATCGATTTTTAGCATGTTTTGAGCCTATATTTTGAAAATATTCTAGCACTGAGTAGGCATGTACAGATCGCTTCTGGGACCCAAGAATATCGAATTTTCGGGTGTTTTGAGCTTGAATTTGAGATATAAACGAGTACAGAAGATGCATGCACATATCGACTTTTGGGTACCAAAAATATCGATTTTGAGCATGTTTTGAGCCTATATTTTGAAAACATTCTAGCACTGCGTAGGCATGTACAGATCGCTTCTGGGACCCAAAAATATCGAATTTTCGGGTGTTTAGGGCCAGAATTTGAGATATAAACGGGTACAGAAGATGGATGCACATATCGACTTTTGGGCACCTAAAAGATCGATTTTCAGTATGTTTTTAGCCTGTATTTTGAAAATACTCTAACACGGAGTAGGCATGTACAGATCGTTTCTGGGACCCCTAAATATCGAATTTCCGGGTGTTTTGGGCCTGAATTTGAGATATCGCCTTTACGCACCTAAAATATCGATTTTTAGCATGTTTTGAGCCTATATTTTGAAAATATTCTAGCACAGAGTAGGCATGTACAGATCGCTTCAGGGACCCCAAAATATCGAATTTTCGGGTGTTTTGAGCCTGAATTTGTGATATAAACGAGTACAGAAGATGCATGCACATATCGACTTTTGGGCACCTAAAATATCGATTTTGAGCATGTTTTGAGCCTATATTTTGAAAACATTCTAGCACTGAGTAGGCATGTACAGATCGCTTCTGGGACCCCAAAATATCGAATTTTCGGGTGTTTTGAGCCTGAATTTGAGATATAAATGAGTATAGAAAATGCATACACATATTGACTTAGGGCACCAAAAATATCGATTTTCAGCATGTTTTGAGGCCTGAATTTTGAAAATACTCTAACACGGAGTAGGCATGTACAGATCGCTTCTGGGACCCAAAAATATCGAATTTTCGGGTGTTTAGGGCCAGAATTTGAGATATAAACGGGTACAGAAGATGCATGCACATATCGACTTTTGGGCACCTAAATTATCGATTTTGAGAATGTTTTGAGCCTATGTCTTGAAAACATTCTAGCACTGAGTAGGCATTTACAGATCGCTTCTGGGACCCAAAAATATCGAATTTTCGGGTGTTTAGGGCCAGAATTTGATATATAAACGGGTACAGAAGATGCATACACATATCTACTTTTGTGCACCTAAAAGATCGATTTTCAGTATGTTTTTGGCCTGTATTTTGAAAATACTCTAACACGGAGTAGGCATGTACAGATCGCTTCTAGGACCCCTAAATACCGAATTTTCGGTTGTTTTGGGCCTTAATTTGAGATATCGCCTTTACGCACCTAAAATATAGATTTTTAGCATGTTTTGAGCCTATATTTTGAAAATATTCTAGCACTGAGTAGGCATGTACAGATTGCTTATGGGACCCCAAAATATTGAATTTTCGGGTGTTTTGAGCCTGAATTTGAGATATAAACGGGTACAGAAGATACATGCACATATTGACTTTGGGCATCTAAAATATCGATTTTCAGCATGTTTTGGGCCTGTATTTTGAAAATACTCTAACCCGGAGTAGGCATGTACAGATCGCTTCTGGGACCCCAAAATATCGAATTTTCGGGTGTTTTGAGCCTGAATTTAAGATATAAACAGACACTGAAGATGCATGCACATATCGACTTTTGGGCACCTACAACATAAATTTTGAGCATGTTTTGGGCCTGTATTTTGAAAATACTCTAACATGGAGTAGGCATGTACAAATCGCTTCTAGGACCCCTAAATATCGAATTTTCGGGTGTTTTGGGCCTGAATTTGAGATATCGCCTTTACGCACCTAAAATATAGATTTTTAGCATGTTTTGGGCCTATATTTTGAAAATATTCTTGCCCTGAGTAGGCATGTACAGATTGCTTCTGGGACCCCAAAATATTGAATTTTCGGGTGTTATGAGCCTGAATTTGAGATATAAACGAGTACAGAAGATGCATGCACATATCGACTTTTAGGCACCTAAAACATCGATTTTGAGCATGTTTTGGGCCTGAATTTTGAAAATACTCTAACTCGGTGTAGGCTTGTACAGATCGCTTTTGGGACCCCTAAATATCGAATTTTCGGGTGTTTTGGGCCTTAATTTGAGATATCGACTTTTTGGCACCTAAAATATCGATTTTTAGCATGTTTTTAGCCTATATTTTGAAAATATTCCAGCACTGAGCAGGCATTTACTTCTGCGACCCCAAAATATTGAATTTTCGGGTGTTTAGGGCCAGAACTTTTGATATAAACGGGTACAAAAGATGCATGCACATATCGACTTTTGGGCACCTAAAACATCGATTTTGAGCATGTTTTGGGCCTGAATTTTGTAAATACTCTAACTCGGTGTAGGCATGTACAGATCGCTTCTGGGACCCCTAAATATCGAATTTTCAGGTGTTTTGGGACTGAATTTGAGATATCGACTTTTTGGCACCTAAAAGATCGATTTTTAGCATGTTTTTCCTATATTTTGAAAATATTCTAGCACTGAGTAGGCATGTACAGATTGCTTCAGGGAACCCAAAATATTGAATTTTCGGGTGTTTTGAGCCTGAATTTGAGATATAAATGGGTACAGAAGATACATGCACATATTGACTTTGGGCATCTAAAATATCGATTTTCAGCATGTTTTGGGCATGTATTTTGAAAATACTCTACCACGGAGTAGGCATGTACAGATCGCTTCTGGGACCCTAAAATATCGAATTTTCGGGTGTTTTGAGCCTGAATTTGAGATATAAACGGGTACTGAAGATGAATGCACATATTGACTTTTGGGCACCTAACACATCGATTTTGATCATGTTTTGGGCCTGCATTTTGTAAATACTCTAACACAGAGTAGGCATGTACAGATCGCTTCTGGGACCCCAGAATATCGAATTTTCGGGTGTTTTGAGCTTGAATTTGAGATCTAAACGAGTACAGAAGATGCATGCACATATCGACTTTTGGGCACTTAAAATATCGATTTTGAGCATGTTTTGAGCCTATATTTTGAAAATATTCTAGCACTGAGTAGGCATGTACAGATTGCTTCTGGGACCCCAAAATATTGAATTTTCGGGTGTTTAGGGCCAGAATATGAGATATAAACGGGAACAAAAGATGCATGCACATATCGACTTTTGGGCACCTAATATATCGATTTTGAGCATGTTTTGAACCTATATTTTGAAAACATTCTAGCACTGAGTAGGCATGTACAGATCGCTTCTGGGACCCAAAAATATCGAATTTTCGGGTGTTTAGGGCCAGAATTTGAGATATAAACCGGTACAGAAGATGCATGCACATATCGACTTTTGGGCACCTAAAATATCGATTTTCAGTATGTTTTTGGCCTGTATTTTGAAAATATTCTAGCACTGAGTAGGCATGTACAGATTGCTTCTGGGACCCCAAAATATTGAATTTTCGGGTGTTTTGAGCCTGAATTTGAGATATAAACGGGTACAGAAGATACATGCACATATTGACTTTGGGCATCTAAAATATCGATTTTCAGCATGTTTTGGGCCTGTATTTGGCCTGTATTTTGAAAATACTCTAACACGGAGTAGGCATGTACAGATCGCTTGTGGGACCCCTAAATATCGAATTTTCGGGTGTTTTGGGCCTTAATTTGAGATATCGCCTTTACGCACCTAAAATATCGATTTTTAGCATGTTTTGAGCCTATATTTTGAAAATATTCTAGCACTGAGTAGGCATGTACAGATCGCTTCTGGGACCCCAAAATATCGAATTTTCGGGTGTTTTGAGCCTGAATTTGAGATATAAACGAGTACAGAAGATGCATGCACATATCGACTTTTGGGCACCTAAAATATCGATTTTGAGCATGTTTTGAGCCTATATTTTGAAAATATTCTAGCACTGAGTAGGCATGTACAGATTGCTTCTGGGACCCCAAAATATTGAATTTTCGGGTGTTTTGAGCCTGAATTTGAGATATAAACGTGTACAGAAGATACATGAACATATTGACTTTGGGCATCTAAAATATCGATTTTCAGCATGTTTTGGGCCTGTATTTGGCCTGTATTTTGAAAATACTCTAACACGGAGTAGGCATGTACAGATCCCTTCTGGGACCCCATAATATCGAATTTTGGGGGGTTTTGGGACTGAATTTGAGATATCGCCTCTACGCACCTAAAATATCGATTTTTAGCATGTTTTCAGCCTATATTTTGAAAATATTCTAGCACTGAGTAGGCATGTACAGATTGCTTCTGGGACCCCAAAATATTGAATTTTCGGGTGTTTTGAGACTGAATTTGAGATATAAACGGGTACAGAAGATACATGCACATATTGACTTTGGGCATCTAAAATATCGTTTTTCAGCATGTTTTGGGCCTGCATCTTGAAAATACTCTAACACGGAGTAGGCATGTACAGATCGCTTCTGGGACCCCGAAATATCGAATTTTCGGGTGTTTTGGGCCTTAATTTGAGATATCGCCTTTACATACCTAAAATATCGATTTTTAGCATGCTTTTAGCCTATATTTTGAAAATATTCTAGCACTGAGTAGGCATGTACAGATCGCTTCTGGGACCCCAAAATATCGAATTTTCGGGTGTTTTGAGCTTTAATTTGAGATATAAACGAGTACAGAAGATGCATGCACATATCGACTTTTGGGCACCTAAAATATCGATTTTGAGCATGTTTTGAGCCTATATTTTGAAAACATTATAGCACTGAGTAGGCATGTACAGATCGCTTCTGGGACCCCAAAATATTGAATTTTCGGGTGTTTAGGGCCAGAATTTGAGATATAAAAGGGTACAGAAGATGCATACACATATTGACTTTGGTTACCAAAAATATCGATTTTCAGTATGTTTTGGGCCTGAATTTTGAAAATACTCTAACACGGAGTAGGCATGTACAGATCGCTTCTGGGACCCTAAAATATCGAATTTTCGGGTGTTTAGAGCCAGAATTTTAGATATAAACGCGTACAGAAGATGCATACACATATCGACTTTTGGGCACCTAAAAGATCGATTTTCAGTATGTTTTTGGCCTGTATTTTGAAAATACTCTAACACGGAGTAGGCATGTACAGATCGCTTCTGGGACTCCTAAATATCGAAGTTTAGGGTGTTTTGGTACTGAATTTGAGATATCGACTTTTTGGCACCTATAATATCGATTTTTAGCATGTTTTTAGCCTATATTTTGAAAACATTCTAGCACTGAGTAGGCATGTACAGATCGCTTCTGGGACCCCAAAATATCGAATTTTCGGGTGTTTAGGGCCAGAATTTGAGATATAAACGGGTACAGAAAGTGCATGCACATATCGACTTTTGGGCACCTAAAAGATCGATTTTCACTATGTTTTTGGCCTGTATTTTGAAAATACTCTAACATGGAGTAGGCATGTACAGATCCCTTCTGGGACCCCTAAATATCGAATTTTCGGGTGTTTTGGGCCTGAATTTGAGATATGGACTATTTGGCACCTAAAATATCGATTTTTAGCATGTTTTTAGCCTATATTTTGAAAATATTCTAGCACTGAGCATGTACTGATTGCTTCTGGGACCCCAAAATATTCAATTTTTGGGTGTTTTGAGCCTGAATTTGAGATATAAATGGGTACAGAAGATACATGCACATATTGACTTTGGGCATCTAAATAATCGATTTTCAGCATGTTTTGGGCATGTATTTTGAAAATACTCTAGCACTGAGTAGGCATGTACAGATCGCTTCTGGGACCCCAAAATATCGAATTTTCGGGTGTTTAGGGCCAGAATTTGAGATATAAACGGGTACAGAAGATGCATGCACATATCGACTTTTGGGCACCTAAAAGATTGATTTTCAGTATGTTTTTGGCCTGTATTTTGAAAATACTCTAGCACGGAGTAGGCATGTACAGATCGCTTCTGGGACCCCTAAATATCGAATTTTCGGGTGTTTTGGGACTGAATTTGAGATATCGACTTTTGGGCACCTAAAATATCGATTTTGAGAATGTTTTGAGCCTATATTTTGAAAACATTCTAGCACTGAGTAGGCATGTACAGATCGCTTCTGGGACCCCAAAATATTGAATTTTCGGGTGTTTAGGGCCAGAATTTGAGATATAAAGGATACAGAAGATGCATGCACATTTCGACTTTTGGGCACCTAAAAGATCGATTTTCAGTATGTTTTTGGCCTGTATTTTGAAAATACTCTAACACGGTGTAGGCATGTACAGATTGCTTCTGGGACCCCTAAATATCGAATTTTCGGGTGTTTTGGGACTGAATTTGAGATATAGACTATTTGGAACCTAAAATATCGATTTTTAGCATGTTTTTAGCCTATATTTTGAAAATATTATAGCACTGAGCATGTACAGATTGCTTCTGGGACCCCAAAATATTGAATTTTCGGTTGTTTTGAGCCTGAATTTGAGATATAAACGGGTACAGAAGATACATGCACATATTGACTTTGAGCATCTAAAATATCGATTTTCAGCATGTTTTGGGCATGTATTTTGAAAATACTCTAGCACTTAGTAGGCATGTACAGATTGCTTCTGGGACCCCAAAATATCAAATTTTCGGGTGTTTAGGGCCAGAATTTGAGATATAAACGGGTACAGAAGATGCATGCACATATCGACTTTTGGGCACCTAAAAGATCGATTTTCATTATGTTTTTGGCCTGTATTTTGAAAATACTCTAGCACGGAGTAGGCATGTACAGATCGCTTCTGGGACCCCTAAATATCGAATTTTCGGGTGTTTTGGGACTGAATTTGAGATATCGACTTTTTAGCACCTAAAATATCGATTTTTAGCATGTTTTTAGCCTATATTTTGGAAATATTCTAGCACTGAGTAGGCATGTACAGATTGCATCTGGGACCAAAAAATATCGAATTTTCGGGTGTTTTGAGCCTGAATTTGAGATATAAACGGGTACAGAAGATGCATGCACATATCGACTTTTGGGCACCTAAAATATCGATTTTGAGCATGTTTTGAGCCTATATTTTGAAAACATTCTAGCACTGACTAGACATGTACAGATCGCTTCTGGGACCCCAAAATATCGAATTTTCGGGTGTTTTGAGCCTGAATTTGAGATATAAACGAGTATAGAAGATGCATACACATATTGACTTTGGGCACCAAAAATATCGATTTTAGCATGTTTTGGGCCTTAATTTTGAAAATACTCTAACACGGAGTAGGCATGTACAGATCGCTTCTGGGACCCCAAAATATCGAATTTTCGGGTGTTTTGGGCCTGAATTTGAGATATCGCCTTTACGCACCTAAAATATCGATTTTTAGCATGTTTTGAGCCTAGATTTTGAAAATATTCTAGCATTGAGTAGGCATGTACAGATCGTTTCTGGGACCCCAAAATATCGAATTTTCGGGTGTATTGAGCTTTAATTTAAGATATAAACGAGTACAGAAGATGCATGCACATATCGACTTTTGGGCACCTAAAATATCGATTTGGAGCATGTTTTGAGCCTATATTTTGAAAACATTCTAGCACTGAGTAGGCATGTACAGATCGCTTCTGGGACCCCAAAATATCGAATTTTCGGGTGTTTAGGGCCAGAATTTGAGATATAAACGGGTACAGAAGATGCATGCACATATCGACTTTTGGGCACCTAAAAGATTGATTTTCAGTATGTTTTTGGCCTGTATTTTGAAAATACTCTAGCACGGAGTAGGCATGTACAGATCGCTTCTGGGACCCCTAAATATCGAATTTTCGGGTGTTTTGGGACTGAATTTGAGATATCGACTTTTGGGCACCTAAAATATCGATTTTGAGCATGTTTTGAGCCTATATTTTGAAAACATTCTAGCACTGAGTAGGCATGTACAGATCGCTTCTGGGACCCCAAAATATTGAATTTTCGGGTGTTTAGGGCCAGAATTTGAGATATAAAGGATACAGAAGATGCATGCACATTTCGACTTTTGGGCACCTAAAAGATCTATTTTCAGTATGTTTTTGGCCTGTATTTTGAAAATACTCTAACACGGTGTAGGCATGTACAGATTGCTTCTGGGACCCCTAAATATCGAATTTTCGGGTGTTTTGGGACTGAATTTGAGATATAGACTATTTGGAACCTAAAATATCGATTTTTAGCATGTTTTTAGCCTATATTTTGAAAATATTATAGCACTGAGCATGTACAGATTGCTTCTGGGACCCCAAAATATTGAATTTTCGGTTGTTTTGAGCCTGAATTTGAGATATAAACGGGTACAGAAGATACATGCACATATTGACTTTGGGCATCTAAAATATCGATTTTCAGCATGTTTTGGGCATGTATTTTGAAAATACTCTAGCACTTAGTAGGCATGTACAGATTGCTTCTGGGACCCCAAAATATCAAATTTTCGGGTGTTTAGGGCCAGAATTTGAGATATAAACGGGTACAGAAGATGCATGCACATATCGACTTTTGGGCACCTAAAAGATCGATTTTCATTATGTTTTTGGCCTGTATTTTGAAAATACTCTAGCACGGAGTAGGCATGTACAGATCGCTTCTGGGACCCCTAAATATCGAATTTTCGGGTGTTTTGGGACTGAATTTGAGATATCGACTTTTTAGCACCTAAAATATCGATTTTTAGCATGTTTTTAGCCTATATTTTGGAAATATTCTAGCACTGAGTAGGCATGTACAGATTGCATCTGGGACCAAAAAATATCGAATTTTCGGGTGTTTTGAGCCTGAATTTGAGATATAAACGGGTACAGAAGATGCATGCACATATCGACTTTTGGGCACCTAAAATATCGATTTTGAGCATGTTTTGAGCCTATATTTTGAAAACATTCTAGCACTGACTAGACATGTACAGATCGCTTCTGGGACCCCAAAATATCGAATTTTCGGGTGTTTTGAGCCTGAATTTGAGATATAAACGAGTATAGAAGATGCATACACATATTGACTTTGGGCACCAAAAATATCGATTTTAGCATGTTTTGGGCCTTAATTTTGAAAATACTCTAACACGGAGTAGGCATGTACAGATCGCTTCTGGGACCCCAAAATATCGAATTTTCGGGTGTTTTGGGCCTGAATTTGAGATATCGCCTTTACGCACCTAAAAAAACGATTTTTAGCATGTTTTGAGCCTAGATTTTGAAAATATTCTAGCATTGAGTAGGCATGTACAGATCGTTTCTGGGACCCCAAAATATCGAATTTTCGGGTGTTTTGAGCTTTAATTTAAGATATAAACGAGTACAGAAGATGCATGCACATATCGACTTTTGGGCACCTAAAATATCGATTATCAGTATGTTTTTGGCCTGTATTTTGAAAATACTCTAACACGGAGTAGACATGTACAGATTGCTTCTGGGACCCCTAAATATCGAATTTTCGGGTGTTTTGGGACTGAATTTGAGATATCGACTTTTTGGCACCTAAAATATCGATTTTTAGCATGTTTTTAGCCAATATTTTGAAAATCTTCTCGCACTGAGTAGGCATGTACAGATTGCTTCTGGGACCCAAAAATATCGAATTTTCGGGTGTTTTGAGCCAGAATTTGAGATATAAACGGGTACAGAAGATGCATGCACATATCGACTTTTGGGCACCTCAAATATCGATTTTGAGCATGTTTTGAGCCTATATTTTGAAAACATTCTAGCACTGAGTAGGCATGTACAGATCGCTTCTGGGGCCCCAAAATATTGAATTTTTGGGTGTTTTGAGCCTGAATTTGAGATATAAAGGAGTATAGAAGATGCATACACTTATTGACTTTGGGCACCAAAAATATCGATTTTGAGCATGTTTTGGGCCTTAATTTTGAAAATACTCTAACACGAAGTAGGCATGTATAGATCGCTTCTGGGACCCCAAAATATCGAATTTTCGGGTGTTTAGGGCCAGAATTTGAGATATAAACGCGTACAGAAGATGCATGCACATATTGACTTTTGGGCACCTAAAAGATCGATTTTCAGTATGTTTTTGGCCTGTAATTTGAAAATTCTCTAACACGGAGTAAGCATGTACACATCGCCTATGGGACCCCTAAATATCGAATTTTCGGGTGTTTTGGGACTGAATTTGAGATATCGACTTTTTGGCACCTAAAAGATCGATTTTTAGCATGTTTTTAGCCTATATTTTTAAAATATTCTAGCACTGAGTATGCATGTACAGATTGCTTATGGGACCCCAAAATATTGAATTTTCGGGTGTTTTGAGCCTGAATTTGAGATATAAACGGGTACAGAAGATACATGCACATATTGACTTTGAGCATCTAAAATATCGATTATCAGCATGTTTTGGGCATGTATTTTGAAAATACTCTAACACTGAGTAGGCATGTACAGATCGCTTCTGGGACCCCAAAATATCGAATTTTAGGGTGTTTTGAGCCTGAATTTGAGATATAAACGGGTACTGAAGATATATGCACATTATCGACTTTTGGGCACCTAAAACATCGATTTTGAGCATGTTTTGGGCCTGTATTTTGTAAATACTCTAACACGGAGTAGGCATGTACAGATCGCTTCTGGGACCCCATAATATCGAATTTTCGGGTGTTTTGGGCCAGAATTTGAGATATCGCCTTTACGCACCTAAAATATCGATTTTTAGCATGTTTTGAGCCTATATTTTGAAAATATTCTAGCACTGAGTAGGCATGTACAGATCGCTTCTGGGACCCCAAAATATCGAATTTTCGGGTGTTTTGAGCCTGAATTTGAGATATAAACGAGTACAGAAGATGCATGCACATATCGACTTTTGGGCACCTAAAATATCGATTTTTAAGCATGTTTTGAGCCTATATTTTGAAAACATTCTAGCACTGAGTAGGCATGTACAGATCGCTTCTGGGACCCCAAAATATCGAATTTTCGGGTGTTTAGGGCCTGAATTTGAGATATAAACGGGTACAGAAGATGCATGCACATATCGACTTTTGGGCACCTAAAAGATCGATTTTCAGTATGTTTTTGGCCTGTATTTTGAAAATACTCTAACACGGAGTAGGCATGTACAGATCCCTTCTGGGACCCCTAAATATCGAATTTTCGGGTGTTTTGGGCCTTAATTTGAGATACCGACTTTTTGGCACCTAAAATATCGATTTTTAGCATGTTTTTAGCCTATAGTTTGATAATATTCTAGCACTGAGTAGGCATGTACAGATTGTTTCTGGGACCCCAAAATATCGAATTTTCGGGTGTTTTGAGCCTGAATTTCAGATATAAACGGGTACTGAAGGTGCATGCACATATCGACTTTTTGGCACCTAAAACATCGATTATGAGCATGTTTTGGGCCTGTATTTTGAAAATACACTAACACGGAGTAGGCATGTACAGATCGCTTATGGGACCCCTAAATATCGAATTTTCGGGTGTTTTGGGCCTCAATTTGAGATATCGACTTTTTGGCACCTAAAATATCGATTTTTAGCATGTTTTTAGCCTATATTTTGAAAATATTCTAGCACTGAGTAGGCATGTACAGATTGCTTCTGGGACCCCAAAATATTAAATTTTCGTGTGTTTTGAGCCTGAATTTGAGAGTTAAACGGGTACAGAAGATACATGCACATATTGACTTAGGGCATCTAAAACATCGATTTTCAGCATGTTTTGGGCATGTATTTTGAAAATACTCTAGCACTGAGTAGGCATGTACAGATCGCTTTTGGGACCCCAAAATATCGAATTTTCGGGTGTTTTGAGCCAGAATTTGAGATATAAACGAGTACAGAAGATGCATGCACATATCGACTTTTGGGCACCTAAAATATCGATTTTGAGCATGTTTTGGGCCTGTATTTTGAAAACACTCTAACACGGAGTAGGCATGTACAGATCGCTTCTGTGATCCAATAATATCGATTTTTCGGGTGTTTTGGGACTGAATTTTAGATATCGACTTTTTGGCACCTAAAATATCGATTTTTAGCATGTTTTTAGCCTATATTTAAAAAAAAATATTCTAGCACTGAGTAGGCATGTACAGATTGCTTCTGGGACCCCAAAATATCGAATTTTCGGGTGTTTTGAGCCTGAATTTGAGATATAAACGGGTACAGAAGATGCATGCACATATCGACTTTTGGCATCTAAAATATCGATTTTCAGCATGTTTTGGGCATGTATTTTGAAAATACTCTAGCACTGAGTAGGCATGTACAGATCGCTTCTGGGACCCCAAAATATCGAATTTTCGGGTGTTTAGGGCCTGAATTTGAGATATAAACGGGTACAGAAGATGCATGCACATATCGACTTTTGGGCACCTAAAAGATCGATTTTCAGTATGTTTTTGGCCTGTATTTTGAAAATACTCTAGCACGGAGTAGGCATGTACAGATCGCTTCTGGGACCCCTAAATATCGAATTTTCGGGTGTTTTGGGACTGAATTTGAGATATCGACTTTTTGGCACCTAAAATATCGATTTTTAGCATGTTTTTAGCCAATATTTTGAAAATCTTCTCGCACTGAGTAGGCATGTACAGATTGCTTCTGGGACCCAAAAATATCGAATTTTCGGGTGTTTTGAGCCAGAATTTGAGATATAAACGGGTACAGAAGATGCATGCACATATCGACTTTTGGGCACCTCAAATATCGATTTTGAGCATGTTTTGAGCCTATATTTTGAAAACATTCTAGCACTGAGTAGGCATGTACAGATCGCTTCTGGGGCCCCAAAATATTGAATTTTCGGGTGTTTTGAGCCTGAATTTGAGATATAAAGGAGTATAGAAGATGCATACACTTATTGACTTTGGGCACCAAAAATATCGATTTTGAGCATGTTTTGGGCCTTAATTTTGAAAATACTCTAACACGAAGTAGGCATGTATAGATCGCTTCTGGGACCCCAAAATATCGAATTTTCGGGTGTTTAGGGCCAGAATTTGAGATATAAACGCGTACAGAAGATGCATGCACATATTGACTTTTGGGCACCTAAAAGATCGATTTTCAGTATGTTTTTGGACTGTAATTTGAAAATTCTCTAACACGGAGTAAGCATGTACACATCGCCTATGGGACCCCTAAATATCGAATTTTCGGGTGTTTTGGGACTGAATTTAAGATATCGACTTTTTGGCACCTAAAAGATCGATTTTTAGTATGTTTTTAGCCTATATTTTTAAAATATTCTAGCACTGAGTATGCATGTACAGATTGCTTATGGGACCCCAAAATATTGAATTTTCGGGTGTTTTGAGCCTGAATTTGAGATATAAACGGGTACAGAAGATACATGCACATATTGACTTTGGGCATCTAAAATATCGATTTTCAGCATGTTTTGGGCATGTATTTTGAAAATACTCTAACACTGAGTAGGCATGTACAGATCGCTTCTGGGACCCCAAAATATCGAATTTTCGGGTGTTTTGAGCCTGAATTTGAGATATAAACGGGTACTGAAGATATATGCACATTATCGACTTTTGGGCACCTAAAACATCGATTTTGAGCATGTTTTGGGCCTGTATTTTGTAAATACTCTAACACGGAGTAGGCATGTACAGATCACTTCTGGGACCCCATAATATCGAATTTTCGGGTGTTTTGGGCCAGAATTTGAGATATCGCCTTTACGCACCTAAAATATCGATTTTTAGCATGTTTTGAGCCTATATTTTGAAAATATTCTAGCACTGAGTAGGCATGTACAGATCGCTTCTGGGACCCCAAAATATCGAATTTTCGGGTGTTTTGAGCCTGAATTTGAGATATAAACGAGTACAGAAGATGCATGCACATATCGACTTTTGGGCACCTAAAATATCGATTTTTAAGCATGTTTTGAGCCTATATTTTGAAAACATTCTAGCACTGAGTAGGCATGTACAGATCGCTTTTGGGACCCCAAAATATCGAATTTTCGGGTGTTTAGGGCCTGAATTTGAGATATAAACGGGTACAGAAGATGCATGCACATATCGACTTTTGGGCACCTAAAAGATCGATTTTCAGTATGTTTTTGGCCTGTATTTTGAAAATACTCTAACACGGAGTAGGCATGTACAGATCCCTTCTGGGACCCCTAAATATCGAATTTTCGGGTGTTTTGGGCCTTAATTTGAGATACCGACTTTTTGGCACCTAAAATATCGATTTTTAGCATGTTTTTAGCCTATAGTTTGATAATATTCTAGCACTGAGTAGGCATGTACAGATTGTTTCTGGGACCCCAAAATATCGAATTTTCGGGTGTTTTGAGCCTGAATTTCAGATATAAACGGGTACTGAAGGTGCATGCACATATCGACTTTTTGGCACCTAAAACATCGATTATGAGCATGTTTTGGGCCTGTATTTTGAAAATACAATACTAACACGGAGTAGGCATGTACAGATCGCTTATGGGACCCCTAAATATCGAATTTTCGGGTGTTTTAAGCCTCAATTTGAGATATCGACTTTTTGGCACCTAAAATATCGATTTTTAGCATGTTTTTAGCCTATATTTTGAAAATATTCTAGCACTGAGTAGGCATGTACAGATTGCTTCTGGGACCCCAAAATATTAAATTTTCGGGTGTTTTGAGCCTGAATTTGAGAGTTAAACGGGTACAGAAGATACATGCACATATTGACTTAGGGCATCTAAAACATCGATTTTCAGCATGTTTTGGGCATGTATTTTGAAAATACTCTAGCACTGAGTAGGCATGTACAGATCGCTTTTGGGACCCCAAAATATCGAATTTTCGGGTGTTTTGAGCCAGAATTTGAGATATAAACGAGTACAGAAGATGCATGCACATATCGACTTTTGGGCACCTAAAATATCGATTTTGAGCATGTTTTGGGCCTGTATTTTGAAAACACTCTAACACGGAGTAGGCATGTACAGATCGCTTCTGGGACCCAATAATATCGATTTTTCGGGTGTTTTGGGACTGAATTTTAGATATCGACTTTTTGGCACCTAAAATATCGATTTTTAGCATGTTTTTAGCCAATATTTAAAAAAAAATATTCTAGCACTGAGTAGGCATGTACAGATTGCTTCTGGGACCCCAAAATATCGAATTTTCGGGTGTTTTGAGCCTGAATTTGAGATATAAACGGGTACAGAAGATGCATGCACATATTGACTTTTGGCATCTAAAATATCGATTTTCAGCATGTTTTGGGCATGTATTTTGAAAATACTCTAGCACTGAGTAGGCATGTACAGATCGCTTTTGGGACCCCAAAATATCGAATTTTCGGGTGTTTTAAGCCTGAATTTGAGATATAAACGAGTACAGAAGATGCATGCACATATCGACTTTTGGGCACCTAAAATATCGATTTTGAGCATGTTTTGGGCCTGTATTTTGAAAACACTCTAACACGGAGTAGGCATGTACAGATCGCTTCTGGGACCCCATAATATCGAATTTTCGGGTGTTTAGGGCCTGAATTTGAGATATAAACGGGTACAGAAGATGCATGCGCATATCGACTTTAGGGCACCTAAAAGATCGATTTTCAGTATGTTTTTGGCCTGTATTTTGAAAATACTCTAGCACGGAGTAGGCATGTACAGATCGCTTCTGGGACCCCTAAATATCGAATTTTCGGGTGTTTTGGGACTGAATTTGAGATATCGACTTTTGGGCACCTAAAATATCGATTTTGAACGTGTTTTGAGCCTATATTTTGAAAACATTCTAGCACTGAGTAGGCATGTACAGATCGCTTCTGGGACCCCAAAATATTGAATTTTCGGGTGTTTAGGGAAAGAATTTGAGATATAAAGGATACAGAAGATGCATGCACATATCGACTTTTGGGCACCTAAAAGATCGATTTTCAGTATGTTTTTGGCCTGTAATTTGAAAATTCTCTAACACGGAGTAAGCATGTACACATCGCCTATGGGACCCCTAAATATCGAATTTTCGGGTGTTTTGGGACTGAATTTGAGATATCGACTTTTTGGCACCTAAAAGATCGATTTTTAGCATGTTTTTAGCCTATATTTTGAAAATATTCTAGAACTGAGTATGCATGTACAGATTGCTTCTGGGACCCCAAAATATTGAATTTTCGGTTGTTATGAGCCTGAATTTGAGATATAAACGGGTACAGAAGATACATGCACATATTGACTTTGGGCATCTAAAATATCGATTTTCAGCATGTTTTGGGCATGTATTTTGAAAATACTCTAGCACTTAGTAGGCATGTACAGATTGCTTCTGGGACCCCAAAATATCGAATTTTCGGGTGTTTAGGGCCAGAATTTGAGATATAAACGGGTACAGAAGATGCATGCACATATCGACTTTTGGGCACCTAAAAGATCGATTTTCAGTATGTTTTTGGCCTGTATTTTGAAAATACTCTAGCACGGAGTAGGCATGTACAGATCGCTTCTGGGACCCCTAAATATCGAAGTTTCGGGTGTTTTGGGACTGAATTTGAGATATCGACTTTTTAACACCTAAAATATCGATTTTTAGCATGTTTTTAGCCTATATTTTGGAAATATTCTAGCACTGAGTAGGCATGTACAGATTGCTTCTGGGACCAAAAAATATCGAATTTTCGGGTGTTTTGAGCCTGAATTTGAGATATAAACGGGTACAGAAGATGCATGCACATATCGACTTTTGGGCACCTAAAATATCGATTCTGAGCATGTTTTGAGCCTATATTTTGAAAACATTCTAGCACTGACTAGACATGTACAGGTCGCTTCTGGGACCCCAAAATATCGAATTTTCGGGTGTTTTGAGCCTGAATTTGAGATATAAACGAGTATAGAAGATGCATACACATATTGACTTTGGACACCAAAAATATCGATTTTCAGCATGTTTTGGGCCTTAATTTTGAAAATACTCTAACACGGAGTAGGCATGTACAGATCGCTTCTGGGACCCCAAAATATCGAATTTTCGGGTGTTTTGGGCCTGAATTTGAGATATCGCCTTTACGCACCTAAAATATCGATTTTTAGCATGTTTTGAGCCTAGATTTTGAAAATATTCTAGCTTTGAGTAGGCATGTACAGATCGTTTCTGGGACCCCAAAATATCGAATTTTCGGGTGTTTTGAGCTTTAATTTAAGATATAAACGAGTACAGAAGATGCATGCACATATCGACTTTTGGGCACCTAAAATATCGATATGGAGCATGTTTTGAGCCTATATTTTGAAAACATTCTAGCACTGAGTAGGAATGTACAGATCGCATCTCGGACCCCAAAATATTGAATTTTCGGGTGTTTAGGGCCAAAATTTGAGATATAAAGGGTACAGAAGATGCATACACATATCGACTTTTGGGCACCTAAAATATCGATTATCAGTATGTTTTTGGCCTGTATTTTGAAAATACTCTAACACGGAGTAGACATGTACAGATTGCTTCTGGGACCCCTAAATATCGAATTTTCGGGTGTTTTGGGACTGAATTTGAGATATCGACTTTTTGGCACCTAAAATATCGATTTTTAGCATGTTTTTAGCCTATATTTTGAAAATATTCTAGCACTGAGCATGTACAGATTGCTTCTGGGACCCCAAAATATTGAATTTTCGGGTGTTTTGAGCCTGAACTTGAGATATAAACGGGTACAGAAGATACATGCACATATTGACTTTGGGCACTAAAATATCGATTTTCAGCATGTTTTGGGCATGTATTTTCAAATTACTCTAGCACTGAGTAGGCATGTACAGATCGCTTCTGGGACCCCAAAATATCGAATTTTCGGGTGTTTAGGGCCTGAATTTGAGATATAAACGGGTACAGAAGATGCATGCACATATCGACTTTTGGGCACCTAAAAGATCGATTTTCAGTATGTTTTTGGCCTGTATTTTGAAAATACTCTAGCACGGAGTAGGCATGTACAGATCGCTTCTGGGACCCCTAAATATCGAATTTTCGGTTGTTTTGGGACTGAATTTGAGATATCGACTTTTTGGCACCTAAAATATCGATTTTTAGCATGTTTTTAGCCAATATTTTGAAAATCTTCTAGCACTGAGTAGGCATGTACAGATTGCTTCTGGGACCCAAAAATATCGAATTTTCGGGTGTTTTGAGCCAGAATTTGAGATATAAACGGGTACAGAAGATGCATGCACATATCGACTTTTGGGCACCTCAAATATCGATTTTGAGCATGTTTTGAGCCTATATTTTGAAAACATTCTAGCACTGAGTAGGCATGTACAGATCGCTTCTGGGGCCCCAAAATATTGAATTTTCGGGTGTTTTGAGCCTGAATTTGAGATATAAAGGAGTATAGAAGATGCATACACTTATTGACTTTGGGCACCAAAAATATCGATTTTGAGCATGTTTTGGGCCTTAATTTTGAAAATACTCTAACACGAAGTAGGCATGTATAGATCGCTTCTGGGACCCCAAAATATCGAATTTTCGGGTGTTTAGGGCCAGAATTTGAAATATAAACGCGTACAGAAGATGCATGCACATATTGACTTTTGGGCACCTAAAAGATCGATTTTCAGTATGTTTTTGGTCTGTAATTTGAAAATTCTCTAACACGGAGTAAGCATGTACACATCGCCTATGGGACCCCTAAATATCGAATTTTCGGGTGTTTTGGGACTGAATTTGAGATATCGACTTTTTGGCACCTAAAAGATCGATTTTTAGCATGTTTTTAGCCTATATTTTGAAAATATTCTAGAACTGAGTATGCATGTACAGATTGCTTATGGGACCCCAAAATATTGAATTTTCGGGTGTTTTGAGCCTGAATTTGAGATATAAACGGGTACAGAAGATACATGCACATATTGACTTTGGGCATCTAAAATATCGATTTTCAGCATGTTTTGGGCATGTATTTTGAAAATACTCTAACACTGAGTAGGCATGTACAGATCGCTTCTGGGACCCCAAAATATCGAATTTTCGGGTGTTTTGAGCCTGAATTTGAGATATAAACGGGTACTGAAGATATATGCACATTATCGACTTTTGGGCACCTAAAACATCGATTTTGAGCATGTTTTGGGCCTGTATTTTGTAAATACTCTAACACGGAGTAGGCATGTACAGATCGCTTCTGGGACCCCATAATATCGAATTTTCGGGTGTTTTGGGCCAGAATTTGAGATATCGCCTTTACGCACCTAAAATATCGATTTTTAGCATGTTTTGAGCCTATATTTTGAAAATATTCTAGCACTGAGTAGGCATGTACAGATCGCTTCTGGGACCCCAAAATATCGAATTTTCGGGTGTTTTGAGCCTGAATTTGAGATATAAACGAGTACAGAAGATGCATGCACATATCGACTTTTGGGCACCTAAAATATCGATTTTTAAGCATGTTTTGAGCCTATATTTTGAAAACATTCTAGCACTGAGTAGGCATGTACAGATCGCTTCTGGGACCCCAAAATATCGAATTTTCGGGTGTTTAGGGCCTGAATTTGAGATATAAACGGGTACAGAAGATGCATGCACATATCGACTTTTGGGCACCTAAAAGATCGATTTTCAGTATGTTTTTGGCCTGTATTTTGAAAATACTCTAACACGGAGTAGGCATGTACAGATCCCTTCTGGGACCCCTAAATATCGAATTTTCGGGTGTTTTGGGCCTTAATTTGAGATACCGACTTTTTGGCACCTAAAATATAGATTTTTAGCATGTTTTTAGCCTATAGTTTGATAATATTCTAGCACTGAGTAGGCATGTACAGATTGCTTCTGGGACCCAAAAATATCGAATTTTCGGGTGTTTTGAGCCTGAATTTGAGATATAAACGGGTACAGAAGATGCATGCACATATCGACTTTTGGGCACCTCAAATATCGATTTTGAGCATGTTTTGAGCCTATATTTTGAAAACATTCTAGCACTGAGTAGGCATGTACAGATCGCTTCTCGGGCCCCAAAATATTGAATTTTCGGGTGTTTTGAGCCTGAATTTGAGATATAAAGGAGTATAGAAGATGCATACACTTATTGACTTTGGGCACCAAAAATATCGATTTTGAGCATGTTTTGGGCCTTAATTTTGAAAATACTCTAACACGAAGTAGGCATGTATAGATCGCTTCTGGGACCCCAAAATATCGAATTTTCGGGTGTTTAGGGCCAGAATTTGAGATATAAACGCGTACAGAAGATGCATGCACATATTGACTTTTGGGCACCTAAAAGATCGATTTTCAGTATGTTTTTGGCCTGTAATTTGAAAATTCTCTAACACGGAGTAAGCATGTACACATCGCCTATGGGACCCCTAAATATCGAATTTTCGGGTGTTTTGGGACTGAATTTGAGATATCGACTTTTTGGCACCTAAAAGATCGATTTTTAGCATGTTTTTAGCCTATATTTTGAAAATATTCTAGAACTGAGTATGCATGTACAGATTGCTTATGGGACCCCAAAATATTGAATTTTCGGGTGTTTTGAGCCTGAATTTGAGATATAAACGGGTACAGAAGATACATGCACATATTGACTTTGGGCATCTAAAATATCGATTTTCAGCATGTTTTGGGCATGTATTTTGAAAATACTCTAACACTGAGTAGGCATGTACAGATCGCTTCTGGGACCCCAAAATATCGAATTTTCGGGTGTTTTGAGCCTGAATTTGAGATATAAACGGGTACTGAAGATATATGCACATTATCGACTTTTGGGCACCTAAAACATCGATTTTGAGCATGTTTTGGGCCTGTATTTTGTAAATACTCTAACACGGAGTAGGCATGTACAGATCGCTTCTGGGACCCCATAATATCGAATTTTCGGGTGTTTTGGGCCAGAATTTGAGATATCGCCTTTACGCACCTAAAATATCGATTTTTAGCATGTTTTGAGCCTATATTTTGAAAATATTCTAGCACTGAGTAGGCATGTACAGATCGCTTCTGGGACCCCAAAATATCGAATTTTCGGGTGTTTTGAGCCTGAATTTGAGATATAAACGAGTACAGAAGATGCATGCACATATCGACTTTTGGGCACCTAAAATATCGATTTTTAAGCATGTTTTGAGCCTATATTTTGAAAACATTCTAGCACTGAGTAGGCATGTACAGATCGCTTCTGGGACCCCAAAATATCGAATTTTCGGGTGTTTAGGGCCTGAATTTGAGATATAAACGGGTACAGAAGATGCATGCACATATCGACTTTTGGGCACCTAGAAGATCGATTTTCAGTATGTTTTTGGCCTGTATTTTGAAAATACTCTAACACGGAGTAGGCATGTACAGATCCCTTCTGGGACCCCTAAATATCGAATTTTCGGGTGTTTTGGGCCTTAATTTGAGATACCGACTTTTTGGCACCTAAAATATAGATTTTTAGCATGTTTTTAGATTATAGTTTGATAATATTCTAGCACTGAGTAGGCATGTACAGATTGCTTCTGGGACCCCAAAATATCGAATTTTCGGGTGTTTTGAGCCTGAATTTCAGATATAAACGGGTACTGAAGGTGCATGCACATATCGACTTTTTGGCACCTAAAACATCGATTATGAGCATGTTTTGGGCCTGTATTTTGAAAATACACTAACATGGAGTAGGCATGTACAGATCGCTTATGGGACCCCTAAATATCGAATTTTCGGGTGTTTTGGGCCTCAATTTGAGATATCGACTTTTTGGCACCTAAAATATCGATTTTTAGCATGTTTTTAGCCTTTATTTTGAAAATATTCTAGCACTGAGTAGGCATGTACAGATTGCTTCTGGGACCCCAAAATATTAAATTTTCGGGTGTTTTGAGCCTGAATTTGAGAGTTAAACGGGTACAGAAGATACATGCACATATTGACTTAGGGCATCTAAAACATCGATTTTCAGCATGTTTTGGGCATGTATTTTGAAAATACTCTAGCACTGAGTAGGCATGTACAGATCACTTTTGGGACCCCAAAATATCGAATTTTCGGGTGTTTTGAGCCTGAATTTGAGATATAAACGAGTACAGAAGATGCATGCACATATCGACTTTTGGGCACCTAAAATATCGATTTTGAGCATGTTTTGGGCCTGTATTTTGAAAACACTCTAACACGGAGTAGGCATGTACAGATCGCTTCTGGGACCCCATAATATCGATTTTTCGGGTGTTTTGGGACTGAATTTCAGATATCGACTTTTTGGCACCTAAAATATCGATTTTTAGCATGTTTTTAGCCTATATTTAAAAAAAAAATATTCTAGCACTGAGTAGGCATGTACAGATTGCTTCTGGGACCCCAAAATATCGAATTTTCGGGTGTTTTGAGCCTGAATTTGAGATATAAACGGGTACAGAAGATGCATGGACATATCGACTTTTGGCATCTAAAATATCGATTTTCAGCATGTTTTGGGCATGTATTTTGAAAATACTCTAGCACTGAGTAGGCATGTACAGATCGCTTTTGGGACCCCAAAATATCGAATTTTCGGGTGTTTTAAGCCTGAATTTGAGATATAAACGAGTACAGAAGATGCATGCACATATCGACTTTTGGGCACCTAAAATATCGATTTTGAGCATGTTTTGGGCCTGTATTTTGAAAACACTCTAACACGGAGTAGGCATGTACAGATCGCTTCTGGGACCCCATAATATCGAATTTTCGGGTGTTTAGGGCCAGAATTTGAGATATAAACGGGTACAGAAGATGCATGCACATATCGACTTTAGGGCACCTAAAAGATCGATTTTCAGTATGTTTTTGGCCTGTATTTTGAAAATACTCTAACACGGAGTAGGCATGTACAGATCGCTTCTGGGACCCCTAAATATCGATTTTTCGGGTGTTTTGGGACTGAATTTGAGATATCGACTTTTTGGCACCTAAAAGATCGATTTTTAGCATGTTTTTAGCCTATATTTTAAAAAAATATTCTAGCACTGAGTAGGCATGTACAGATTGCTTATGGGACCCAAAAATATCGAATTTTCGGGTGTTTTGAGCCTGAATTTGAGATATAAATGGGTACAGAAGATGCATGCACATATCGACTTTTGTGCACCTAAAAGATCGATTTTCAGTATGTTTTTAACCTGTATTTTGAAAATTCTCTAACAGGGAATAAGCATGTACAGATCGCCTCTGGGACCCCTAAATATCGAATTTTCGGGTGTTTTGGGACTGAATTTGAGATATCGACTTTTTGGCACCTAAAAGATCGATTTTTAGCATGTTTTTAGCTTATATTTTGAAAATATTCTAGCACTGAGTAGGCATGTACAGATTGCTTCTGGGACCCCAAAATATTGAATTTTCGGGTGTTTTGAGCCTGAATTTGAGATATAAACGACTACAGAAGATGCAAGCACATATCGACTTTTGGGCACCTAAAATATCGATTTTGAGCATGTTTTGAGCCTATATTTTGAAAACATTCTAGCACATAGTAGGCATGTACAGATCGCTTCCGGGATCTCAAAATATCGAATTTTCGGGTGTTTAGGTCCAGAATTTGAGATATAAACGGGTACAGAAGATGCATGCACATATCGACTTTTGGGCACCTAAAAGATCGATTTTCAGTATGTTTTTAGCCTGTATTTTGAAAATACTCTAACACGGATTAAGCATGTACAGATCCCTTCTGGGACCCCTAAATATCGAATTTTCGGGTGTTTTGGGCCTTAATTTGAGATATAAACGAGTACAGAAGATGCATACACATATCGACTTTTGGGCACCTAAAATATCGATTTTGAGCATGTTTTGAGCCTATATTTTGAAAACATTCTAGCACTGAGTAGGCATGTACAGATCCCTTCTGGGACCCCTAAATATCGAATTTATAGGTGTTTTGGGACTGAATTTGAGATATCGCCTTTACGCACCTAAAATATCGATTTTTAGCATGTTTTTAGCCTATATTTTGAAAATATTCTAGCACTTAGTAGGCATGTACAGATTGCTTCTGGGACCCCATAATATTGAATTTTCGGGTGTTTTGAGCCTGAATTTGAGATATAAACGGGTACAGAAGATACATGCACGTATCGACTTTTGGGCATCTAAAATATCGATTTTCAGCATGTTTTGGGTCTGTATTTTGAAAATACTCTTACACGGAGTAGGCATGTACAGATCGCTTCTGGGACCCCAAAATATCGAATTTTCGTGTGTTTTGAGCCTGAATTTGAGATATAAACGGGTACATAAGATTCATGCACATATCGACTTTTGTTCACCTAAAAGATCGATTTTCAGTATGTTTTTGGCCTGTATTTTGAAAATACTCTAACACGGAGTAGGCATGTACAGATCGCTTCTGGGACCCCTAAATATCGAATTTTCGGGTGTTTTGGGACTGAATTTGAGATATAAACGGATACAGAAGATACATGCACATATTGACTTATGGCATCTAAAATATCGATTTTCAGCATGTTTTGGGCATGTATTTTGAAAATACTCTAACACGGAGTAGGCATGTACAGATCGCTTCTGGGACCCCAAAATATCGAATTTTCGGGTGTTTTGAGCCTGAATTTGAGATATAAACAAGTACTGAAGATGCATGCACATATCGACTTTTGGGCACCTAAAACATCGATTTTGAGCATGTTTTGGGCCTGTATTTTGTAAATACTCTATCACGGAGTAGGCATGTACAGATCGCTTCTGGGACCCCATAATATCGAATTTTCGGGTGTTTTGGGCCTGAATTTGAGATATCGCCTTTACGCACCTAAAATATCGATTTTTATCATGTTTTGAGCCTATATTTTGAAAATATTCTAGCACTGAGTAGGCATGTACAGATCGCTTCTGGGACCCCAAAATATCGAATTTTCGGGTGTTTTGAGCCTGAATTTGAGATATAAACGAGACCAGAAGATGCATGCACATATCGACTTTTGGGCACATAAAATATCGATTTTGAGCATGTTTTGAGCCTATATTTTGAAAACATTCTAGCACATAGTAGGCATGTACAGATCGCTTCCGGGACCTCAAAATATCGAATTTTCGGGTGTTTTGAGCCTGAATTTGAGATATAAACGGGTACAGAAGATGCATGCACATATCGACTTTTGTTCACCTAAAAGATCGATTTTCAGTATGTTTTTGGCCTGTATTTTGAAAATACTCTAACACGGAGTAGGCATGTACAGATCGCTTCTGGGACCCCTAAATATCGAATTTTCGGGTGTTTTGGGACTGAATTTGAGATATAAACGGATACAGAAGATACATGCACATATTGACTTTGGGCATCTAAAATATCGATTTTCAGCATGTTTTGGGCATGTATTTTGAAAATACTCTAACACGGAGTAGGCATGTACAGATCGCTTCTGGGACCCCAAAATATCGAATTTTCGGGTGTTTTGAGCCTGAATTTGAGATATAAACGGGTACTGAAGATGCATGCACATATCGACTTTTGGGCACCTAAAACATCGATTTTGAGCATGTTTTGGGCCTGTATTTTGTAAATACTCTATCACGGAGTAGGCATGTACAGATCGCTTCTGGGACCCCATAATATCGAATTTTCGGGTGTTTTGGGCCTGAATTTAAGATATCGCCTTTACGCACCTTAAATATCGATTTTTAGCATGTTTTGAGCCTATATTTTGAAAATATTCTAGCACTGAGTAGGCATGTACAGATCGCTTCTGCGACCCCAAAATATCGAATTTTCGGGTGTTTTGAGCCTGAATTTGAGATATAAACGAGAACAGAAGATGCATGCACATATCGACTTTTGGGCACATAAAATATCGATTTTGTGCATGTTTTGAGCCTATATTTTGAAAACATTCTAGCACATAGTAGGCATGTACAGATCGTTTCCGGGACCTCAAAATATCGAATTTTCGGGTGTTTAGTGCCAGAATTTGAGATATATACGGGTACAGAAGATGCATGCACATATCGACTTTTGGGCACCTAAAAGATCGATTTTCAGTATGTTTTTTGGCCTGTATTTTGAAAATACTTTAACACGGAGTAGGCATGTACAGATCCCTTCTGGGACCCCTAAATAACGAATTTTCGGGTGTTTTGGGCCTTAATTTGAGATATCGACTTTTTGGCACCTAAAATATCGATTTTTAGCATGTTTTTAGCCTATATTTTGATAATATTCTAGCACTCAGTAGGCATGTACAGATTGCTTCAGGGACCCCAAAATATCGAATTTTCGGGTGTTTTGAGCCTGAATTTGAGATATAAACGGGTACTGAAGATGCATGCACATATCGACTTTTGGGCACCTAAAACATCGATTTTGAGCATGTTTTGGGCCTGTATTTTGTAAATACTCTATCACGGAGTAGGCATGTACAGATCGCTTCTGGGACCCCAAAATATCGAATTTTCGGGTGTTTTGAGCCTGAATTTGAGATATAAACGAGAACAGAAGATGTATGCACATATCGACTTTTGGGCACATAAAATATCGATTTTGTGCATGTTTTGAGCCTATATTATGAAAACATTCTAGCACATAGTAGGCATGTACAGATCGTTTCCGGGACCTCAAAATATCGAATTTTCTGGTGTTTAGGGCCAGAATTTGAGATATATACGGGTACAGAAGATGCATGCACATATCGACTTTTGGGCACCTAAAACATCGATTTTGAGCATGTTTTGGGCCTGTATTTTGTAAATACTCTATCACGGAGTAGGCATGTACAGATCGCTTCTGGGACCCCATAATATCGAATTTTCGGGTGTTTTGGGCCTGAATTTGAGATATCGCCTTTACGCACCTTAAATATCGATTTTTAGCATGTTTTGAGCCTATATTTTGAAAATATTCTAGCACTCAGTAGGCATGTACAGATTGCTTCTGGGACCCCAAAATATCGAATTTTCGGGTGTTTTGAGCCTGAATTTGAGATATAAACGGGTACAGAAGATGCATGCACATATCGACTTTTGTTCACCTAAAAGATCGATTTTCAGTATGTTTTTGGCCTGTATTTTGAAAATACTCTAACACGGAGTAGGCATGTACAGATCGCTTCTGGGACCCCTAAATATCGAATTTTCGGGTGTTTTGGGACTGAATTTGAGATATAAACGGATACAGAAGATACATGCACATATTGACTTTGGGCATCTAAAATATCGATTTTCAGCATGTTTTGGGCATGTATTTTGAAAATACTCTAACACGGAGTAGGCATGTACAGATCGCTTCTGGGACCCCAAAATATCGAATTTTCGGGTGTTTTGAGCCTGAATTTGAGATATAAACGGGTACTGAAGATGCATGCACATATCGACTTTTGGGCACCTAAAACATCGATTTTGAGCATGTTTTGGGCCTGTATTTTGTAAATACTCTATCACGGAGTAGGCATGTACAGATCGCTTCTGGGACCCCATAATATCGAATTTTCGGGTGTTTTGGGCCTGAATTTAAGATATCGCCTTTACGCACCTTAAATATCGATTTTTAGCATGTTTTGAGCCTATATTTTGAAAATATTCTAGCACTGAGTAGGCATGTACAGATCGCTTCTGCGACCCCAAAATATCGAATTTTCGGGTGTTTTGAGCCTGAATTTGAGATATAAACGAGAACAGAAGATGCATGCACATATCGACTTTTGGGCACATAAAATATCGATTTTGTGCATGTTTTGAGCCTATATTTTGAAAACATTCTAGCACATAGTAGGCATGTACAGATCGTTTCCGGGACCTCAAAATATCGAATTTTCGGGTGTTTAGGGCCAGAATTTGAGATATATACGGGTACAGAAGATGCATGCACATATCGACTTTTGGGCACCTAAAAGATCGATTTTCAGTATGTTTTTTGGCCTGTATTTTGAAAATACTCTAACACGGAGTAGGCATGTACAGATCCCTTCTGGGACCCCTAAATATCGAATTTTCGGGTGTTTTGAGCCTGAATTTGAGATATAAACGGGTACTGAAGATGCATGCACATATCGACTTTTGGGCACCTAAAACATCGATTTTGAGCATGTTTTGGGCCTGTATTTTGTAAATACTCTATCACGGAGTAGGCATGTACAGATCGCTTCTGGGACCCCATAATATCGAATTTACGGGTGTTTTGGGCCTGAATTTGAGATATCGCCTTTACGCACCTTAAATATCGATTTTTAGCATGTTTTGAGCCTATATTTTGAAAATATTCTAGCACTCAGTAGGCATGTACAGATTGCTTCTGGGACCCCAAAATATCGAATTTTCGGGTGTTTTGAGCCTGAATTTGAGATATAAACGGGTACTGAAGGTGCATGCACATATCGACTTTTTGGGACCTAAAACATCGATTTTGAGCATGTTTTGGGCATGTATTTTGAAAATACTCTAACACGGAGTAGGCATGTACAGATCGCTTCTGGGACCCCTAAATATCGAATTTTCGGGTGTTTTGGGCCTTAATTTGATTTTTCGACTTTTTGGCACCTAAAATATCGATTTTTAGCATGTTTTTAGACTATATTTTTTCAAAATATTCTAGCACAGAGTAGGCATGTACAGATTGCTTCTGGGACCCCAAAATATTGAATTTTCGGGTGTTTAGGGCCAGAATTTGAGATATAAACGGATACAGAAGATACATTCACATATTGACTTTGGGCATCTAAAATATCGATTTTCAGCATGTTTTGGGCATGTATTTTGAAAATACTCTAACACGGAGTAGGCATGTACAGATCGCTTCTGGGACTCCAAAATATCGAATTTTCGGGTGTTTTGAGCCTGAATTTGAGATATAAACGGGTACTGAAGATGCATGCACATATAGACTTTTGGGCACCTAAAACATCGATTTTGAGCATGTTTTGGGCCTGTATTTTGTAAATACTCTATCACGGAGTAGGCATGTACAGATCGCTTCTGGGACCCCATAATATCGAATTTTCGGGTGTTTTGGGCCTGAATTTGAGATATCGCCTTTACGCACCTTAAATATCGATTTTTAGCATGTTTTGAGCCTATATTTTGAAAATATTCTAGCACTGAGTAGGCATGTACAGATCGCTTCTGGGACCCCAAAATATCAAATTTTCGGGTGTTTTGAGCCTGAATTTGAGATATAAACGAGTACAGAAGATGCATGCACATATCGACTTTTGGGCACCTAAAATATCGATTTTGAGCATGTTTTGAGCCTATATTTTGAAAACATTCTAGCACATAGTAGGCATGTACAGATCGCTTCCGGGACCTCAAAATATCGAATTTTCGGGTGTTTAGGGCCAGAATTTGAGATATATACGGGTACAGAAGATGCATGCACATATCGACTTTTGGGCACCTAAAAGATCGATTTTCAGTATGTTTTTTGGCCTGTATTTTGAAAATACTCTAACACGGAGTAGGCATGTACAGATCCCTTCTGGGACCCCTAAATAAGGAATTTTCTGGTGTTTTAGGCCTTAATTTGAGATATCGACTTTTTGGCACCTAAAATATCGATTTTTAGCATGTTTTTAGCCTATATTTTGATAATATTCTAGCACTCAGTAGGCATGTACAGATTGCTTCTGGGACCCCAAAATATCGAATTTTCAGGTGTTTTGAGCCTGAATTTGAGATATAAACGGGTACTGAAGGTGCATGCACATATCGACTTTTTGGCACCTAAAACATCGATTTTGAGCATGTTTTGGGCATGTATTTTGAAAATACTCTAACACGGAGTAGGCATGTACAGATCGCTTCTGGGACCCCTAAATATCGAATTTTCGGGTGTTTTGGGCCTTAATTTGATATATCGACTTTTTGGCACCTAAAATATCGATTTTTAGCATGTTTTTACCCTATATTTTTTCAAAATATTCTAGCACTGAGTAGGCATGTACAGATTGCTTCTGGGACCCCAAAATATTGAATTTTCGGGTGTTTAGGGCCAGAATTTGAGATATAAACGGGTACAGAAGATGCATGCACATATCGACTTTTGGGCACCTAAAATATCGATTTTGAGCATGTTTTGAGCCTATATTTTGAAAACATTCTAGCACTGAGTAGGCAAGTACAGATCGCTTCTGGGACCTAAAAATATCGAATTTTCGGGTGTTTAGGGCCAGAATTTGAGATATAAACGGGTACAGAAGATGCATGCACATATCGACTTTTGGGCACCTAAAAGATCGATTTTCAGTATGTTTTTGGCCTGTATTTTGAAAATACTCTAACACGGAGTAAGCATGTACACATCACTTCTGGGACCCCAAAATATCTAATTTTCGGTTGTTTTGGGCCTGAATTTGAGATGTCGCCGTTACGCACCTAAAATATCGATTTTTAGCATGTTTTTAGCCTATATTTTGAAAATATTCTAGCACTGAGTAGGCATGTACAGATTGCTTTTTGGGACCCCTAAATATCGAATTTTTGGGTGTTTTGGGCCTTAATTTGAGATATTGACTTTTTGGCACCTAAAATATCGATTTTGAGCATGTTTTGGGCCTGTATTTTGAAAATACTCTAACACGGAGTAGGCATGTACAGATCGCTTCTGGGACCCAAAAATATCGAATTTTCGGGTGTTTAGGGCCAGAATTTGAGATATAAACGGGTACAGAAGATGCATGCACATATCGACTTTTGGGCACCTAAAAGATCGATTTTCAGTATGTTTTTGGCCTGTATTTTGAAAATACTCTAACACGGTGTAAGCATGTACAGATCGCTTCTGGGACCCCTAAATATCGAATTTTCGGGTGTTTTGTGCCTTAATTTGAGATATCGCCTTTACGCACCTAAAATATCGAGTTTTAGCATGTTTTGAGCCTATATTTTGAAAATATTCTAGCACTGAGTAGGCATGTACAGATTGCTTCTGGGACCCCAAAATATTAAATTTTCGGGTGTTTTGAGCCTGAATTTGAGATATAAACGAGTACAGAAGATGCATGCACATATCGACTTTTGGGCACCTAAAATATCGATTTTGAGCATGTTTTGAGCCTATATTTTGAAAACATTCTAGCACATAGTAGGCATGTACAGATCGCTTCTGGGACACCAAAATATCGAATTTTCGGGTGTTTAGGGCCAGAATTTCAGATATAAACGGGTACAGAAGATGCATGCACATATCGACTTTTGGGAACCTAAAAGATCGATTTTCAGTATGTTTTTGGCATGTATTTTGAAAATACTCTAACACGGAGTAGGCATGTACAGATCCTTTCTGGGACCCCTAAATATCGAATTTTTGGGTGTTTTGGGCGTTAATTTGAGATATCGACTTTTTGTCACCTAAAATATCGATTTTTAGCATGTTTTTAGCCTATATTTTGATAATATTCTAGCACTGAGTAGGCATGTACAGATTGCTTCTGGGACCCCAAAATATCGAATTTTCGGGTGTTTTGAGCCTGAATTTCAGATATAAACGGGTACTGAAGGTGCATGCACATATCGACTTTTTGGCACCTAAAACATCGATTTTGAGCATGTTTTGGGCCTGTATTTTGAAAATACTCTTCGAGTGTTTTGACCCTGAATTTGAGATATAAACGAGTACAGAAGATGCATGCACATATCGACTTTTGGGCACCTAAAATATCGATTTTGAGCATGTTATGAGCCTATATTTTGAAAACATTCTAGCACTGAGTAGGCATGTACAGATCGCTTCTGGGACCCCAAAATATCGAATTTACGGGTGTTTTGAGCTTGAATTTGAGATATAAACGATTACAGAAGATGCATGCACATATCGACTTTTGGGCACCAAAAATATCGATTTTGAGCATGTTTTGAGCCTATATTTTGAAAACATTCTAGCTCTGAGTAGGCATGTACAGATCGCTTCTGGGACCCCAAAATATCGAATTTTCGGGTGTTTAGGGCCAGAATTAAAGATATAAACGGGTACAGAAGATGCATGCACATATCAACTTTTGGGCACCTAAAACATCGATTTTCAGTATGTTTTTGGCTTGTATTTTGAAAATACTCTAACACGGAGTAGGCATGTACAGATCGCTTCTGGGACCCCTAAATATCGAATTTTCGTGTGTTTTGGGCCTTAATTTGAGATATCGCCTTTACGCACCTAAAATATAGATTTTTAGCTCGTTTTGAGCCTATATTTTGAAAATATTCTAGCACTGAGTAGGCATGTACAGATCGCTTCTGGGACCCCAAAATATCGAATTTTTGGTGTTTTGAGCCTGAATTTGAGATATAAATGAGTATAGAAGATGCATACACATATTGACTTTGGGCACCAAAAATATCGATTTTCAGCATGTTTTGGGCCTGAATTTTGAAAATACTCTAACACGGAGTAGGCATGTACAGATCGCTTCTGGGACCCCAAAATATCGAATTTTCGGGTGTTTTGGGCCTGAATTGTAGATATCGCCTTTACGCACCTAAAATATCGATTTTTAGCATGTTTTCAGCCTATATTTTGAAAATATTCTAGCACTGAGTAGGCATGTACAGATCGCTTCCGGGACCCCAAAATATCGAATTTTCGGGTGTTTTGAGCTTGAATTTGAGATATAAACGAATACAGAAGATGCATGCACATATAGACTTTTGGGCACCTAAAATATCGATTTTGAGCATGTTTTGAGCCTATATTCTGAAAACATTCTAGCACTGAGTAGGCATTTACAGATCGCTTTTGGGACACAAAAATATCGAATTTTCGGGTGTTTAGGGCCAGAATTTGAGATATTAACGGGTAGAGAAGATGCATGCACATATCGACTTTTGGGCACCTAAAAGATTGATTTTCAGTATGTTTTTGGCCTTTATTTTGATAATACTCTAACACGGAGTAGGCATGTACAGATCGCTTCTGGGACCCCAAAATATCGAATTTTCGGGTGTTTTGGGCCTTAATTTGAGATATCGACTTTTTGTTACCAAAAACATCGATTTTGAGCATGTTTTGGGCCTGTATTTTGAAAATACTCTAACACGGAGCAGGCATGTACAGATCGCTTCTTGGGCCCCAAAATATCGAATTTTCGTGTGTTTTGGGCCTGAATTTGAGATATAGACGGGTACAGAAGATGCATGCACATATCGACTTTTGGGCACCTAAAACATCAATTTTCAGTATGTTTTTGGCCTGTATTTTGAAAATACTCTAACACAGAGTAGGCATGTACAGATCGCATCTGGGACCCCTAAATATCGAATTTTCGTGTGTTTTGGGCCTGAATTTGAGATATCGCCTTTACGCACCTAAAATATCGATTTTAGCATGTTTTGAGCCTATATTTTGAAAATATTCTAGCACTGAGTAGGCATGTACAGATCGCTTCTGGGACCCAAAAATATCGAATTTTCGGGTGTTTTAAGCTTGAATTTGAGATATAAACGAATATAGAAGATGCATGCACATATCGACTTTTGGGCACCTAAAATATCGATTTTGAGCATGTTTTGAGCCTATATTTTGAAAACATTCTAGCACTGAGTAGGCATGTACAGATCGCTTTTGGGACCCAAAAATATCGAATTTTCGGGTGTTTAGGGCCAGAATTTGATATATAAACGGGTAGAGAAGATGCATGCACATATCGACTTTTTGGCACCTAAAACATCGATTTTGAGCATGTTTTGGGCCTGTATTTTGAAGATACTCTAACACGGAGTAGGCATGTACAGATCGCTTCTGGGACCCCTAAATATCGAAGTTTCGGGTGTTTTGGGACTGAATTTGAGATATCGACTTTTTGGCACCAAAAACATCGATTTTGAGCATGTTTTGGGCCCGTATTTTGAAAATACTCTAACACGGAGTAGGCATGTACAGATCGCTTCTGGGACCCCAAAATATCGAATTTTCGGGTGTTTTGGGCATGAATTTGAGATATCGCCTTTACGCACCTAAAATATCGATTTTTAGCATGTTTTGAGCCTATATTTTGAAAATATTCTAGCACTGAGTAGGCATGTACAGATCGCTTCTGGGACCCCAAAATATCGAATTTTCGGGTGTTTAGGGCCAGAATTTGAGATATAAACGGGTACAGAAGATGCATGCACATATCTACTTTTGGGCACCTAAAACATCGATTTTCAGTATGTTTTTGGCCTGTATTTTGAAAATACTCTAACACGGAGTAGGCATGTACAGATCGCTTCTGGGACCCCAAAATATCGAATTTTCGGGTGTTTTGAGCCTGAATTTGAGATATAAACGAGTATAGAAGATGCATACACATATTGACTTTGGGCACCAAAAATATCAAATTTCAGCATGTTTTGGGCCTGAATTGTGAAAATACTCTAACACGGAGTAGGCATGTACAGATCGCTTCTGGGACCCCAAAATATCGAATTTTCGGGTGTTTTGGGCCTGAATTTGAGATATCGCCTTTACGCACCTAAAATATCGATTTTTAGCATGTTTTGAGCCTATATTTTGAAAATATTCTAGCACTGAGTAGGCATGTACAGATCGCTTCTGGGACCCCAAAATATCGAATTTTCGGGTGTTTTGAGCTTGAATTTGAGATATAAACGAATACAGAAGATGCATGCACATATCGACTTTTGGGCACCTAAAATATCGATTTTGAGCATGTTTTGAGCCTATATTTTGAAAACATTCTAGCACTGAGTAGGCATGTACAGATCGCTTTTGGGACCCAAAAATATCGAATTTTCGGGTGTTTAGGGCCAGAATTTGAGATATAAACGGGTAGAGAAGATGCATGCACATATCGACTTTTTGGCACCTAAAACATCGATTTTGAGCATGTTTTGGGCCTGTATTTTGAAGATACTCTAACACGGAGTAGGCATGTACAGATCGCTTCTGGGACCCCTAAATATCGAAGTTAAGGGTGTTTTGGGACTGAATTTGAGATATCGACTTTTTGGCACCTAAAACATCGATTTTGAGCATGTTTTGGGCCTGTATTTTGAAATTACTCTAACACGGAGTAGGCATGTACAGATCGCTTCTGGGACCCCAAAATATCGAATTTTCGGGTGTTTTGAGCCTGAATTTGAGATATAAACGGGTACTGAAGATGCATGCACATATCGACTTTTCGGCACCTAAAACATCGATTTTGAGCATGTTTTGGGCCTGTATTTTGTAAATACTCTAACACGGAGTAGGCATGTATAGATCGCTTCTGGGACCCCAAAATATCGAATTTTCGGGTGTTTTGAGCCTGAATTTGAGATCGCCTTTATGCACCTAAAATATCGATTTTTAGCATGTTTTGAGCCTATATTTTGAAAATATTCTAGCACTGAGTAGGCATGTACAGATCGCTTCTGGGACCCCAAAATATCTAATTTTCGAGTGTTTTGAGCCTGAATTTGAGATATAAACGAGTTCAGAAGATGCATGCACATATCGACTTTTGGGCACCTAAAATATCGATTTTGAGCATGTTTTGAGCCTATATTTTGAAAAAATTCTAGCACTGGGACCCCAAAATGTCGAATTTTCGGGTGTTTTGAGCCTGATTTTGAGATATAAACGAGTATAGAAGAAGCATACACATATTGACATTAGGCACCAAAAATATCGATTTTCAGCATGTTTTGGGCCTGAATTTTGAAAATACTCTAACACGGAGTAGGCATGTACAGATCGCTTCTGGGACCCCTAAATATCGAATTTTCGGGTGTTTTGGGCCTTAATTTGATATATCGACTTTTTGGCACCTAAAATATCGATTTTTAGCATGTTTTTAGCCTATATTTTTTCAAAATATTCTAGCACTGAGTAGGCATGTACAGATTGCTTCTGGGACCCCAAAATATTGAATTTTCGGGTGTTTAGGGCCAGAATTTGAGATATAAACGGGTACAGAAGATGCATGCACATATCGACTTTTGGGCACCTAAAATATCGATTTTGAGCATGTTTTGAGCCTGTATTTTGAAAATACTCTAACACGGAGTAGGCATGTACAGATCGCTTCTGGGACCCAAAAATATCGAATTTTCGGGTGTTTAGGGCCAGAATTTGAGATATAAACGGGTACAGAAGATGCATGCACATATCGACTTTTGGGCACCTAAAAGATCGATTTTCAGTATGTTTTTGGCCTGTATTTTGAAAATACTCTAACACGGTGTAAGCATGTACAGATCGCTTCTGGGACCCCTAAATATCGAATTTTCGGGTGTTTTGTGCCTTAATTTGAGATATCGCCTTTACGCACCTAAAATATCGAGTTTTAGCATGTTTTGAGCCTATATTTTGAAAATATTCTAGCACTGAGTAGGCATGTACAGATTGCTTCTGGGACCCCAAAATATTAAATTTTCGGGTGTTTTGAGCCTGAATTTGAGATATAAACGAGTACAGAAGATGCATGCACATATCGACTTTTGGGCACCTAAAATATCGATTTTGAGCATGTTTTGAGCCTATATTTTGAAAACATTCTAGCACATAGTAGGCATGTACAGATCGCTTCTGGGACACCAAAATATCGAATTTTCGGGTGTTTAGGGCCAGAATTTCAGATATAAACGGGTACAGAAGATGCATGCACATATCGACTTTTGGGAACCTAAAAGATCGATTTTCAGTATGTTTTTGGCATGTATTTTGAAAATATTCTAACACGGAGTAGGCATGTACAGATCCTTTCTGGGACCCCTAAATATCGAATTTTCGGGTGTTTTGGGTCTTAATTTGAGATATCGACTTTTTGTCACCTAAAATATCGATTTTTAGCATGTTTTTAGCCTATATTTTGATAATATTCTAGCACTGAGTAGGCATGTACAGATTGCTTCTGGGACCCCAAAATATCGAATTTTCGGGTGTTTTGAGCCTGAATTTCAGATATAAACGGGTACTGAAGGTGCATGCACATATCGACTTTTTGGCACCTAAAACATCGATTTTGAGCATGTTTTGGGCCTGTATTTTGAAAATACTCTTCGAGTGTTTTGACCCTGAATTTGAGATATAAACGAGTACAGAAGATGCATGCACATATCGACTTTTGGGCACCTAAAATATCGATTTTGAGCATGTTATGAGCCTATATTTTGAAAACATTCTAGCACTGAGTAGGCATGTACAGATCGCTTCTGGGACCCCAAAATATCGAATTTACGGGTGTTTTGAGCTTGAATTTGAGATATAAACGAGTACAGAAGATGCATGCACATATCGATTTTGGGCACCAAAAATATCGATTTTGAGCATGTTTTGAGCCTATATTTTGAAAACATTCTAGCTCTGAGTAGGCATGTACAGATCGCTTCTGGGACCTCAAAATATCGAATTTTCGGGTGTTTAGGGCCAGAATTAAAGATATAAACGGGTACAGAAGATGCATGCACATATCGACTTTTGGGCACCTAAAACATCGATTTTAAGTATGTTTTTGGCTTGTATTTTGAAAATACTCTAACACGGAGTAGGCATGTACAGATCGCTTCTGGGACCCCTAAATATCGAATTTTCGTGTGTTTTGGGCCTTAATTTGAGATATCGCCTTTACGCACCTAAAATATAGATTTTTAGCACGTTTTGAGCCTATATTTTGAAAATATTCTAGCACTGAGTAGGCATGTACAGATCGCTTCTGGGACCCCAAAATATCGAATTTTTGGTGTTTTGAGCCTGAATTTGAGATATAAATGAGTATAGAAGATGCATACACATATTGACTTTGGGCACCAAAAATATCGATTTTCAGCATGTTTTGGGCCTGAATTTTGAAAATACTCTAACACGGAGTAGGCATGTACAGATCGCTTCTGGGACCCCTAAATATCGAAGTTTCGGGTGTTTTGGGACTGAATTTGAGATATCGACTTTTTAGCACCTAAAACATTGATTTTTAGCACGTTTTGAGCCTATATTTTGAAAACATTCTAGCTCTGAGTAGGCATGTACATATCGCTTCTGGGACCCCAAAATATCGGATTTTCGGGTGTTTTGAGCCTGAATTTGAGATATTTACGGGTACTGAAGATGCATGCACATTTCGACTTTTTGGCACCTAAAACATCGATTTTGAGCATGTTTTGGGCCTGTATTTTGTAAATACTCTAACACGGAGTAGGCATGTACAGATTGCTTCTGGGACCCCAAAATATCGAATTTTCGAGTGTTTTGAGCCTGAATTTGAGATCGCCTTTATGCACCTAAAATATCGATTTTTAGCATGTTTTGAGCCTATATTTTGAAAATATTCTAGCACTGAGTAGGCATGTACAGATCGCTTCTGGGACCCCAAAATATCGAATTTTCGAGTGTTTTGAGCCTGAATTTGAGATATAAACGAGTACAGAAGATGCATGCACATATCGACTTTTGGGCACCAAAAATATCGATTTTGAGGATGTTTTGAGCCTATATTTTGAAAACATTCTAGCTCTGAGTAGGCATGTACAGATCGCTTCTGGGACCCCAAAATATCGAATTTTCGGGTGTTTAGGGCCAGAATTAAAGATATAAACGGGTACAGAAGATGCATGCACATATCGACTTTTGGGCACCTAAAACATCGATTTTAAGTATGTTTTTGGCTTGTATTTTGAAAATACTCTAACACGGAGTAGGCATGTACAGATCGCTTCTGGGACCCCTAAATATCGAATTTTCGTGTGTTTTGGGCCTTAATTTGAGATATCGCCTTTACGCACCTAAAATATAGATTTTTAGCACGTTTTGAGCCTATATTTTGAAAATATTCTAGCACAGAGTAGGCATGTACAGATCGCTTCTGGGACCCCAAAATATCGAATTTTTGGTGTTTTGAGCCTGAATTTGAGATATAAATGAGTATAGAAGATGCATACACATATTGACTTTGGGCACCAAAAATATCGATTTTCAGCATGTTTTGGGCCTGAATTTTGAAAATACTCTAACACGGAGTAGGCATGTACAGATCGCTTCTGGGACCCCTAAATATCGAAGTTTCGGGTGTTTTGGGACTGAATTTGAGATATCGACTTTTTAGCACCTAAAACATCGATTTTGAGCATGTTTTGGGCCTGTATTTTGTAAATACTCTAACACGGAGTAGGCATGTACAGATTGCTTCTGGGACCCCAAAATATCGAATTTTCGAGTGTTTTGAGCCTGAATTTGAGATCGCCTTTATGCACCTAAAATATCGATTTTTAGCATGTTTTGAGCCTATATTTTGAAAATATTCTAGCACTGAGTAGGCATGTACAGATCGCTTCTGGGACCCCAAAATATCGAATTTTCGAGTGTTTTGAGCCTGAATTTGAGATATAAACGAGTACAGAAGATGCATGCACATATCGACTTATGGGCACCTAAAATATCGATTTTGAGCATGTTTTGAGCCTATATTTTGAAAAAATTCTAGCACTGAGTAGGCATGTACAGATCGCTTCTGGGACCCCTAAATATTGAAGTTTCGGGTGTTTTGGGAGTGAATTTGAGATATCGACTTTTTGGCACCTAAAATATCGATTTTTAGCATGTTTTTAGCATATATTTTGAAAATATTCTAGCACTGAGTAGGCATGTACAGAACGCTTCTGGGACCCCAAAATATCGAATTTTCGGGTGTTTTGAGCTTGAATTTGAGATATAAACGAATACAGAAGATGCATGCACATATCGACTTTTGGGCACCTAAAATATCGATTTTGAGCATGTTTTTGGCCTGTATTTTGATAATACTCTAACACGGAGTAGGCATGTACAGATCGCTTCTGGGACCCCTAAATATCGAATTTTCGGGTGTTTTGGGCCTTAATTTGAGAAATCGCCTTTACGCTCCTAAAATATAGATTTTTAGCATGTTTTGAGCCTATATTTTGAAAATACTCTAACACGGAGTAGGCATGTACAGATCGCTTCTGGGACCCCAAAATATCGAATTTTCGGGTGTTTTGAGCCTGAATTTGAGATATAAACGAGTACAGAAGATGCATGCACATATCGACTTTTGGGCACCTAAAATATCGATTTTGAGCATGTTTTGAGCCTATATTTTGAAAACATTCTAGCACTGAGTAGGCATGTACAGATCGCTTTTGGGACCCAAAAATATCGAATTTTCGGGTGTTTAGGGCCAGAATTTGAGATATAAACGGGTAGAGAAGATGCATGCACATATCGACTTTTTGGCACCTAAAACATCGATTTTGACCATGTTTTGGGCCTGTATTTTGAAGATACTCTAACACGGAGTAGGCATGTACAGATCGCTTCTGGGACCCCTAAATATCGAAGTTTCGGGTGTTTTGGGACTGAATTTGAGATATCGACTTTTTGGCACCTAAAACATCGATTTTGAGCATGTTTTGGGCCTGTATTTTGAAAAATACTCTAACACGGAGTAGGCATGTACAGATCGCTTCTGGGACCTCAAAATATCAAATTTTCGGGTGTTTTGAGCCTGAATTTGAGATATAAACGGGTACTGAAGATGCATGCACATATCGACTTTTCGGCACCTAAAACATCGATTTTGAGCATGTTTTGGGCCTGTATTTTGTAAATACTCTAACACGGAGTAGGCATGTATAGATCGCTTCTGGGACCCCAAAATATCGAATTTTCGGGTGTTTTGAGCCTGAATTTGAGATCGCCTTTATGCACCTAAAATATCGATTTTTAGCATGTTTTGAGCCTATATTTTGAAAATATTCTAGCACTGAGTAGGCATGTACAGATCGCTTCTGGGACCCCAAAATATCTAATTTTCGAGTGTTTTGAGCCTGAATTTGAGATATAAACGAGTACAGAAGATGCATGCACATATCGACTTTTGGGCACCTAAAATATCGATTTTGAGCATGTTTTGAGCCTATATTTTGAAAAAATTCTAGCACTGGGACCCCAAAATGTCGAATTTTCGGGTGTTTTGAGCCTGATTTTGAGATATAAACGAGTATAGAAGAAGCATACACATATTGACATTAGGCACCAAAAATATCGATTTTCAGCATGTTTTGGGCCTGAATTTTGAAAATACTCTAGCACGGAGTAGGCATGTACAGATCGCTTCTGGGACCCCAAAATATCGAATTTTCGCGTGTTTTGAGTCTGAATTTGAGATATCGACTTTTTGGCACCTAAAATATCGATTTTTATCATGTTTTGTGCCTATATTTTGAAAATATTCTGGCACTGAGTAGGCATGTACAGATCGCTTCTGGGACCCCATAATATCGAATTTTCGGGTGTTTTGAGCTTGAATTTGAGATATAAACGAATACAGAAGATGCATGCACATATCGACTTTTGGGCACCTAAAATATCGATTTTGAGCATGTTTTGAGCCTATATTTTGAAAACATTCTAGCACTGAGTAGGCATGTACAGATCGCTTTTGGGATCCAAAAATATCGAATTTTCGGGTGTTTAGGGCCAGAATTTGAGATATAAACGGGTAGAGAAGATGCATGCACATATCGACTTTTTGGCACCTAAAACATCGATTTTGAGCATGTTTTGGGCCTGTATTTTGTAAATACTCTAACACGGAGTAGGCATATACAGATCGCTTCTGGGACCCCAAAATATCGAATTTCCGTGTGTTTTGGGCCTGAATTTGAGATATCGCCTTTACGCACCTAAAATATCGATTTTTAGCATGTTTTGAGCCTATATTTTGAAAATATTATAGCACTGAGTAGGCATGTACAGATCGCTTCTGGGACCCCAAAATATCGAATTTTCGGGTGATTTAAGCTTGAATTTGAGATATAAACGAATGCAGAAGATGCATGCACATATCGACTTTTGGGCACCTAAAGTATCGATTTTGAGCATGTTTTGAGCCTATATTTTGAAAACATTCTAGCACTGAGTAGGCATGTACAGATCGCTTTTGGGACACCAAAATATCGCATTTTCGGGTGTTTAGGGCCAGAATTTGAGATATAAACGGGTAGAGAAGATGCATGCACATATCGACTTTTTGGCACCTAAAACATCGATTTGAGCATGTTTTGGGCCTGCATTTTGAAAATACTCTAACACGGAGTAGGCATGTACAGATCGCTTCTGGGACCCCTAAATATCGAAGTTTCGGGTGTTTTGGGACTGAATTTGAGATATCGACTTTTTAGCACCTAAAACATCGATTTTGAGCATGTTTTGGGCCTGTATTTTTAAAATACTCTAACACGGAGTAGGCATGTACAGATCGCTTCTGGGACCCCAAAATATCGAATTTTCGGGTGTTTTGAGCCTGAATTTGAGATATAAACGGGTACTGAAGATGCATGCACATATCGACTTTTTGGCACCTAAAACATCGATTTTGAGCATGTTTTGGGCCTGTATTTTGTAAATACTCTAACACGGAGTAGGCATGTACAGATTGCTTCTGGGACCCCAAAATATCGAATTTTCGAGTGTTTTGAGCCTAAATTTGAGATCGCCTTTATGCACCTAAAATATCGATTTTTAGCATGTTTTGAGCCTATATTTTGAAAATATTCTAGCACTGAGTAGGCATGTACAGATCGCTTCTGGGACCCCAAAATATCGAATTTTCGAGTGTTTTGAGCCTGAATTTGAGATATAAACGAGTACAAAAGATGCATGCACATATCGACTTTTGGGCACCTAAAATATCGATTTTGAGCATGTTTTGAGCCTATATTTTGAAAAAATTCTAGCACTGAGTAGGCATGTACAGATCGCTTCTGGGACCCCTAAATATTGAAGTTTCGGGTGTTTTGGGAGTGAATTTGAGATATTGACTTTTTGGCACCTAAAATATCGATTTTTAGCATGTTTTTAGCCTATATTTTGAAAATATTCTAGCACTGAGTAGGCATGTACAGAACGCTTCTGGGACCCCAAAATATCGAATTTTCGGGTGTTTTGAGCTTGAATTTGAGATATAAACGAATACAGAAGATGCATGCACATATCGACTTTTGGGCACCTAAAATATCGATTTTGAGCATGTTTTGAGCCTATATTTTGAAAACATTCTAGCACTGAGTAGGCATGTACAGATCGCTTTTGGGACCCAAAAATATCGAATTTTCGAGTGTTTAGGGCCAGAATTTGAGATATAAACGGGTAGAGAAGATGCATGCACATATCGACTTTTTGGCACCTAAAACATCGATTTTGAGCATGTTTTGGGCCTGCATTTTGAAAATACTCTAACACGGAGTAGGCATGTACAGATCGCTTCTGGGACCCCTAAATATCGAAATTTCGGGTGTTTTGGGACTGAATTTCAGATATCGACTTTTTGGCACCTAGAATATCGATTTTTAGCATGTTTTTAGCCTATATTTTGAAAATATTCTAGCACTGAGTAGGCATGTACAGATTGCTTCTTGGACCCCAAAATATTGAATTTTCGGGTATTTTGAGCCTGAATTTGAGATATAAACGGGTACAGAAAATACATGCACATATTGACTTTGGGCATCTAAAATATCGATTTTCAGCATGTTTTGGGCCTGTATTTTGAAAATACTCTAACACGGAGTAGGCATGTACAGATCGCTTCTGGGACCCCAAAATATCAAATTTTCGGGTGTTTTGAGCCTGAATTTGAGATATAAACGGGTACTGAACATGTATGCACATATCGACTTTTTGGCACCTAAAACATCGATTTTGTGCATGTTTTGGGCCTGTATTTTGAAAATACTCTAACACGGAGTAGGCATGTACATATCGCTTCTGGGACCCCAAAATATCGAATTTTCGGGTGTTTTGAGCTTGAATTTGAGATATAAACGAGTACAGAAGATGCATGCACATATCGACTTTTGGGCACCTAAAATATCGATTTTGAGCATGTTTTTAGCCTATATTTTGAAAACATTATAGCTCTGAGTAGGCATGTACAGATCGCTTCTGGGACCCCAAAATATCGAATTTTCGGGTGTTTTGAGCCTGAATTTGAGATATAAACGGGTACTGAAGATGCATGCACATATAGACTTTTCGGCACCTAAAACATCGATTTTGAGCATGTTTTGGGCCTGTATTTTGTAAATACTCTAACACGGAGTAGGCATGTACAGATCGCTTCTGGGAACCCAAAATATCGAATTTTCGGGTGTTTTGAGCCTGATTTTGAGATATCGCCTTTATGCACCTAAAATATCGATTTTTAGCATGTTTTGAGACTATATTTTGAAAATATTATAGCACTGAGTAGGCATGTACAGATCGCTTCTGGGACCCCAAAATATCGAATTTTCGAGTGTTTTGAGCCTGAATTTGAGATATAAACGAGTACAGAAGATGCATGCACATATCGACTTTTAGGCACCTAAAATATCGATTTTGAGCATGTTTTGAGCCTATATTTTGAAAAAATTCTAGCACTGAGTAGGCATGTACAGATCGCTTCTGGGACCAAAAGATATCGAATTTTCGGTTGTTTTGAGCCTGAATTTGAGATATAAACGAGTATAGAAGAAGCATACACATATTGACTTTGGGCACCAAAAATATCGATTTTCAGCATGTTTTGGGCCTGAATTTTGAAAATACTCTAACACGGAGTAGGCATGTACAGATCGTTTCTGGGACCCCAAAATATCGAATTTTCGGGTGTTTAGGGCCAGAATTTGAGATATAAACGGGTACAGAAGATGCATGCACATATCGACTTTTGGGCACCTAAAAGATCGATTTTCAGTATGTTTTTGGCCTGTATTTTGAAAATACTCTAACACGGAGTATGCATGTACAGATCGCTTCTGGGACCCCTAAATATCGAACTTTCGGGTGTTTTGGGAGTGAATTTGAGATATCGACTTTTTGGCACCTAAAATATCGATTTTTAGCATGTTTTTAGCCTATATTTTGAAAATATTCTAGCACTGAGTAGGCATGTACAGATTGCTTCTGGAACCCCAAAATATTGAATTTTCTGGTGTTTTGAGCCTGAATTTGAGATATAAACGGGTACAGAAGATACATGCACATATTGACTTTGGGCATCTAAATTATCGATTTTCAGCATGTTTTGGGCCTGTATTTTGAAAATACTCTAACACGGAGTAGGCATGTCCAGATCGCTTCTGGGACCCCAAAATATCGAATTTTCGGGTGTTTTGAGCCTGAATTTGAGATATAAACGGGTACTGAAGATGCATGCACATATCGACTTTTTGGGCACCTAAAACATCGATTTTGAGCATGTTTTGGGCCTGTATTTTGAAAATACTCTAACACGGAGTAGGCATGTACAGATCGCTTCTGGGACCCCGAAATATCGAATTTTCGGGTGTTTTGAGCCTGAATTTGAGATATCGCCTTTATGCACCTAAAATATCGATTTTTTAGCATGTTTTGAGACTATATTTTGAAAATATTCTAGCACTGAGTAGGCATGTACAGATCGCTTCTGGGACCCCAAAATATCGAATTTTTGGGTGTTTTGAGCTTGAATTTGAGATATAAACGAGTACAGAAGATGCATGCACATATCGACTTTTGGTCACCTAAAATATCGATTTTGAGCATGTTTTGAGCCTATATTTTGAAAATATTCTAGCTCTGAGTAGGCAGGTACAGATCGCTTCTGGGACCGCAAAATATCGAATTTTAGGGTGTTTAGGGCGAGAATTTGAGATATAAACGGGTACAGAAGATGCATGCACATATCGACTTTTGGGCACCTAAAACATCGATTTTCAGTATGTTTTTGGCCTGTATTTTGAAAATACTCTAACACGGAGTAAGCATGTACAGATCGCTTCTGGGACCCCTAAATATCGAATTTTCGGGTGTTTAGGGCCAGAATTTGAGATATAAACGGGTACAGAAGATGCATGCACATATCGACTTTTGGGCACCTAAAAGATCGATTTTCAGTATGTTTTTGGCCTGTATTTTGAAAATACTCTAACACGGAGTATGCATGTACAGATCGCTTCTGGGACCCCTAAATATCGAACTTTCGGGTGTTTTGGGAGTGAATTTGAGATATCGACTTTTTGGCACCTAAAATATCGATTTTTAGCATGTTTTTAGCCTATATTTTGAAAATATTCTAGCACTGAGTAGGCATGTACAGATTGCTTCTGGGACCCCAAAATATTGAATTTTCGGGTGTTTTGAGCCTGAATTTGAGATATAAACGGGTACAGAAGATACATGCACATATTGACTTTGGGCATCTAAATTATCGATTTTCAGCATGTTTTGGGCCTGTATTTTGAAAATACTCTAACACGGAGTAGGCATGTCCAGATCGCTTCTGGGACCCCAAAATATCGAATTTTCGGGTGTTTTGAGCCTGAATTTGAGATATAAACGGGTACTGAAGATGCATGCACATATCGACTTTTTGGGCACCTAAAACATCGATTTTGAGCATGTTTTGGGCCTGTATTTTGAAAATACTCTAACACGGAGTAGGCATGTACAGATCGCTTCTGGGACCCCGAAATATCGAATTTTCGGGTGTTTTGAGCCTGAATTTGAGATATCGCCTTTATGCACCTAAAATATCGATTTTTTAGCATGTTTTGAGACTATATTTTGAAAATATTCTAGCACTGAGTAGGCATGTACAGATCGCTTCTGGGACCCCAAAATATCGAATTTTTGGGTGTTTTGAGCTTGAATTTGAGATATAAACGAGTACAGAAGATGCATGCACATATCGACTTTTGGTCACCTAAAATATCGATTTTGAGCATGTTTTGAGCCTATATTTTGAAAATATTCTAGCTCTGAGTAGGCAGGTACAGATCGCTTCTGGGACCGCAAAATATCGAATTTTAGGGTGTTTAGGGCGAGAATTTGAGATATAAACGGGTACAGAAGATGCATGCACATATCGACTTTTGGGCACCTAAAACATCGATTTTCAGTATGTTTTTGGCCTGTATTTTGAAAATACTCTAACACGGAGTAAGCATGTACAGATCGCTTCTGGGACCCCTAAATATCGAATTTTCGGGTGTTTTGGGCCTTAATTTGAGATATCGCCTTTACGCACCTAAAATATAGATTTTTAGAATGTTTTGAGCCTATATTTTGAAAATATTCTAGCACTGAGTAGGCATGTACAGATCGCTTCTGGGACCCCAAAATATCGAATTTTCGGGTGTTTTGAGCCTGAATTTGAGATATAAACGAGTATAGAAGATGCATACACATATTGACTTTGGGCACCAAAAATATCGATTTTCAGCATGTTTTGGGCCTGAATTTTGAAAATACTCTAACGCGGAGTAGGCATGTACAGATCGCTTCTGGGACCCCAAAATATCGAATTTTCGGGTGTTTTGGGCCTGAATTTGAGATATCGCCTTTACGCACCTAAAATATCGATTTTTAGAATGTTTTGAGCCTATATTTTGAAAATATTCTAGCACTGAGTAGGCATGTACAGATCGCTTCTGGGACCCCAAAATATCGAATTTTCGGGTGTTTTGAGCTTGAATTTGAGATATAAACGAATACAGAAGATGCATGCACATATCGACTTTTGGGCACCTAAAATATCGATTTTGAGCATATTTTGAGCCTATATTTTGAAAACATTCTAGCACTGAGTAGGCATGTACAGATCGCATTTGGGACCCCAAAATATCAAATTTTCGGGTGTTTATGGCCAGAATTTGAGATATAAAAGGGTACAGAAGATGCATGCACATATCGACTTTTGGGCACCTAAAAGATCGATTTTCAGTATGTTTTTGGCCTGTATTTTGATAATACTCTAACACGGAGTAGGCATTTACAGATCGCTTCTGGGACCCCTAAATATCGAATTTTTGGGTGTTTTGGGCCTTAATTTGCGATATCGACTTTTTGGCACCTAAAATATCGATTTTTAGCATGTTTTTAGCCTATATTTTGAAAATATTCTAGCACTGAGTAGGCATGTACAGATTGCTTCTGGGACCCCAAAATATTGAATTTTCGGGTGTTTTGAGCCTGAATTTGATATATAAACGGCTACAGAACATACATGCACATATTGACTTTGGGCATCTAAAATATCGATTTTCAGCATGTTTTGGGCATGTATTTTGAAAATACTCTAATACGGAGTAGGCATGTACAGATCGCTTCTGGGACCCCAAAATATCGAATTTTCGGGTGTTTTGAGCCTGAATTTGAGATATAAACGGGTACTGAAAGTGAATGCAGATATCGACTTTTTGGCACCTAAAACATCGATTTTGAGCATGTTTTGGGCATGTATTTTGAAAATACTCTAACACGGAGTAGGCATGTACAGATCGCTTCTGGGACCCCTAAATATCGAATTTTCGGGTGTTTTGGGCCTTAATTTGAGATATCGACTTTTTGGCACCTAAAATATCGATTTTTATCATGTTTTTAGCCTATATTTTGAAAATATTCTAGCACTGAGTAGGCATGTACAGGTTGCTTCTGGGACCCCAAAATATTGAATTTTCGGTGTTTTGAGCCTGAATTTGAGATATAAACGAGTACATAAGATATCGACTTTTGGGCACCTAAAAAATCGATTTTGAGCATGTTTTGAGCCTATATTTTGAAAACATTCTAGCACTGATTAGGCATGTACAGGTCGCTTCTGGGACCCAAAAATATCGAATTTTCGGGTGTTTTGGGCCTTAATTTGAGATATCGCCTTTACGCACCTAAAATATCGATTTTTAGCATGTTTTTAACCTATATTTTGAAAATATTCTAGCACTGAGTAGGCATGTACAGATCGCTTCTGGGACCTCAAAATATCGAATTTTCGGGTGTTTAGGGCCAGAATTTGAGATATAAACGGGTACAGAAGATGCATGCACATATCGACTTTTGGGCTCCTAAAACATCGATTTTCAGTATGTTTTTAGCCTGTATTTTGAAAATACTCTAACACGGAGTAGGCATGTACAGATCGCTTCTGGGACCCCTAAATATCAAATTTTCGGGTGTTTTGGGCCTTAATTTGAGATATCGCCTTTACGCACCTAAAATATAGATTTTTAGCATGTTTTGAGCCTATATTTTGATAATTTTCTAGCATTGAGTAGGCATGTACAGATCGCTTCTGGGACCCCAAAATATCGAATTTTCGAGTGTTTTGAGCCTGAATTTGAGATATAAACGAGTACAGAAGATGCATGCACATATCGACTTTTGGGCACCAAAAAAATCGATTTTGAGCATGTTTTGAGCCTATATTTTGAAAACATTCTAGCACTGAGTAGGCATGAACAGATCGCTTATGGGACCCTAAAATATCGAATTTTCGGGTGTTTTGAGCCTGAATTTGAGATATAAACGAGTATAGATGATGCATACACATATCGACTTTTGGGCACCTAAAATATCGATTTTGAGCATGTTTTGACCTTATATTTTGAAAAAAGTCTAGCACTGAGTAGGCATGTACAGGTCGCTTCTGGGACCCCAAAATAACGAATTTTCGGGTGTTTTGGGCCTTAATTTGAGATATCGACTTTTTGGCACCTAAAATATCGATTTTTAGCATGTTTTTAGCCTATATTTTGAAAATATTCTAGCACTGAGTAGGCATGTACAGATTGCTTCTGGGACCCCAAAATATTGAATTTTCGGGTGTTTTGAGCCTGAATTTGATATATAAACGGCTACAGAATATACATGCACATATTGACTTTGGGCATCTAAAATATCGATTTTCAGCATGTTTTGGGCATGTATTTTGAAAATACTCTAATACGGAGTAGGCATGTACAGATCGCTTCTGGGACCCCAAAATATCGAATTTTCGGGTGTTTTGAGCCTGAATTTGAGATATAAACGGGTACTGAAAGTGAATGCAGATATCGACTTTTTGGCACCTAAAACATCGATTTTGAGCATGTTTTGGGCATGTATTTTGAAAATACTCTAACACGGAGTAGGCATGTACAGATCGCTTCTGGGACCCCTAAATATCGAATTTTCGGGTGTTTTGGGCCTTAATTTGAGATATCGACTTTTTGGCACCTAAAATATCGATTTTTATCATGTTTTTAGCCTATATTTTGAAAATATTCTAGCACTGAGTAGGCATGTACAGATTGCTTCTGGGACCCCAAAATATTGAATTTTCGGTGTTTTGAGCCTGAATTTGAGATATAAACGAGTACATAACATATCGACTTTTGGGCACCTAAAAAATCGATTTTGAGCATGTTTTTAGCCTATATTTTGAAAACATTCTAGCACTGATTAGGCATGTACAGATCGCTTCTGGGACCCAAAAATATCGAATTTTCGGGTGTTTAGGGCCAGAATTTGAGATATAAACGGGTACAGAAGATGCATGCACATATCGACTTTTGGGCACCTAAAAAATCGATTTTGAGCATGTTTTGAGCCTATATTTTGAAAACATTCTAGCACTGATTAGGCATGAACAGATCGCTTCTGGGACCCCAAAATATCGAATTTTCGGGTGTTTTGGGCCTTAATTTGAGATATCGCCTTTACGCACCTAAAATATCGATTTTTAGCATGTTTTTAACCTATATTTTGAAAATATTCTAGCACTGAGTAGGCATGTACAGATCGCTTCTGGGACCTCAAAATATCGAATTTTCGGGTGTTTAGGGCCAGAATTTGAGATATAAACGGGTACAGAAGATGCATGCACATATCGACTTTTGGGCTCCTAAAACATCGATTTTCAGTATGTTTTTAGCCTGTATTTTGAAAATACTCTAACACGGAGTAGGCATGTACAGATCGCTTCTGGGACCCCTAAATATCAAATTTTCGGGTGTTTTGGGCCTCAATTTGAGATATCGCCTTTACGCACCTAAAATATAGATTTTTAGCATGTTTTGAGCCTATATTTTGATAATTTTCTAGCACTGAGTAGGCATGTACAGATCGCTTCTATGACCCCAAAATATCGAATTTTCGGGTGTTTTGAGACTGAATTTGAGATATAAACGAGTACAGAAGATGCATGCACATATCGACTTTTGGGCACCTAAAAAATCGATTTTGAGCATGTTTTGACCTTATATTTTGAAAAAAGTCTAGCACTGAGTAGGCATGTACAGATCGCTTCTGGGACCCCAAAATATCGAATTTTCGGGTGTTTTAAGCCTGAAATTGAGATATAAACGAGTATAGAAGAAGCATACACATATCGACTTTTGGGCACCTAAAAGATCGATTTTCAGCATGTTTTGGGCCTGAATTTTGAAAATACTCTAATACGGAGTAGGCATGTACAGATCGCTTCTGGGACCCCTAAATATCGAATTTTCGGGTGTTTTGGGCCTTAATTTGAGATATCGACTTTTTGGCACCTAAAATATCGATTTTTAGCATGTTTTTAGCCTATATTTTGAAAATATTCTAGCACTGAGTAGGCATGTACAGATTGCTTCTGGGACCCCAAAATATTGAATTTTCGGTGTTTTGAGCCTGAATTTGAGATATAAACGAGTACATAAGATATCGACTTTTGGGCACCTAAAAAATCGATTTTGAGCATGTTTTGAGCCTATATTTTGAAAACATTCTAGCACTGAGTAGGCATGTACAGATCGCTTCTGGGACCCAAAAAATATCGAATTTTCGGGTGTTTAGGGGCAGAATTTGAGATATAAACGGGTACAGAAGATCGACTTTTGGGCATCTAAAAGATCGATTTTCAGTATGTTTTTGGCCTGTATTTTGAAAATACTCTAACACGAAGTAGGCATGTACAGATCGCTTCTGGGACCCCTAAATATCGAATTTTCGGGTGTTTTGGGCCTTAATTTGAGATATCGCCTTTACGCACCTAAAATATCGATTTTTAGCATGTTTTTAACCTATATTTTGAAAATATTCTAGCACTGAGTAGGCATGTACAGATCGCTTCTGGGACCTCAAAATATCGAATTTTCGGGTGTTTAGGGCCAGAATTTGAGATATAAACGAATACAGAAGATGCATGCACATATCGACTTTTGGGCAATTAAAATATCGATTTTGAGCATGTTTTGAGCCTATATTTTGAAAACATTCTAGCACTGAGTAGGCATGTACAGATCGCATTTGGGACCCCAAAATATCGAATTTTCGGGTGTTTATGGCCAGAATTTGAGATATAAAAGGGTACAGAAGATGCATGCACATATCGACTTTTGGGCACCTAAAAGATCAATTTTCAGTATGCTTTTGGCCTGTATTTTGATAATACTCTAACACGGAGTAGGCATGTACAGATCGCTTCTGGGACCCCTAAATATCGAATTTTCGGGTGTTTTGGGCCTTAATTTGAGAAATCGACTTTTTGGCACCTAAAATATCGATTTTTAGCATGTTTTTAGCCTATATTTTGAAAATATTCTAGCACTGAGTAGGCATGTACAGATTGCTTCTGGGACCCCAAAATATTAAATTTTCGGGTGTTTTGAGCCTGAATTTGATATATAAACGGCTACAGAATATACATGCACATATTGACTTTGGGCATCTAAAATATCGATTTTCAGCATGTTTTGGGCATGTATTTTGAAAATACTCTAATACGGAGTAGGCATGTACAGATCGCTTCTGGGACCCCAAAATATCGAATTTTCGGGTGTTTTGGGCCTGAATTTGAGATATAAACGGGTACTGAAAGTGAATGCAGATATCGACTTTTTGGCACCTAAAACATCGATTTTGAGCATGTTTTGGGCATGTATTTTGAAAATACTCTAACACGGAGTAGGCATGTACAGATCGCTTCTGGGACCCCTAAATATCGAATTTTCGGGTGTTTTGGGCCTTAATTTGAGATATCGACTTTTTGGCACCTAAAATATCGATTTTTATCATGTTTTTAGCCTATATTTTGAAAATATTCTAGCACTGAGTAGTCATGTACAGATTGCTTCTGGGACCCCAAAATATTGAATTTTCGGGTGTTTTGAGCCTGAATTTGAGATATAAACGAGTACATAAGATATCGACTTTTGGGCACCTAAAAAATCGATTTTGAGCATGTTTTGAGCCTATATTTTGAAAACATTCTAGCACTGAGTAGGCATGTACAGATCGCTTCTGGCACCTCAAAATATCGAATTTTCGGGTGTTTAGGGCCAGAATTTGAGATATAAACGGGTACAGAAGATGCATGCAAATATCGACTTTTGGGCTCCTAAAACATCGATTTTCAGTATGTTTTTAGCCTGTATTTTGAAAATACTCTAATACGGAGTAGGCATGTACAGATCGCTCCTGGGACCCCTAAATATCGTCTTTTCGGATGTTTTGGGCCTCAATTTGAGATATCGCCTTTACGCACCTAAAATATAGATTTTTAGCATGTTTTGAGCCTATATTTTGAAAATTTTCTAGCACTGAGTAGGCATGTACAGATCGCTTCTGGGACCCCAAAATATCGAATTTTCGGGTGTTTTGAGCCTGAATTTGAGATATAAACGAGTACAGAAGATGCATGCACATATCGACTTTTGGGGACCTAAAAAATCGATTTTGAGCATGTTTTGAGCCTATATTTTGAAAACATTCTAGCACTGAGTAGGCATGAACAGATCGCTTTTGGGACCCCAAAATATCGAATTTTCGGGTGTTTTGAGCCTGAATTTGAGATATAAACGAGTATAGATGATGCATACACATATTGACTTTGGGCACCAAAAATATCGATTTTCAGCATGTTTTGGGTCTGAATTTTGAAAATACTCTAACACGGAGTAGGCATGTACAGATCGCTTCTGGGACCCCAAAATATCGAATTTTCGGGTGTTTTGGGCCTTAATTTGAGATATCGCCTTTACGCACCTAAAATATCGATTTTTAGCATGTTTTGAGCCTATATTTTGAAAATATTCTAGCACTGAGTAGGCATGTAGAGATCGCTTCTGGGACCCCAAAATATCGAATTTTCGAGTGTTTTGAGCCTGAATTTGAGATATAAACGGCTACAGAAGATGCATGCACATATCGACTTTTGGGCACCTAAAATATCGATTTTGAGCATGTTTTGACCTTATATTTTGAAAAAAGTCTAGCACTGAGTAGGCATGTACAGATCGCTTCTGGGACCCCAAAATATCGAATTTTCGGGTGTTTTAAGCCTGAAATTGAGATATAAACGAGTATAGAAGAAGCATACACATATCGACTTTTGGGCACCTAAAAGATCGATTTTCAGCATGTTTTGGGCCTGAATTTTGAAAATACTCTAACACGGAGTAGGCATGTACAGATCGCTTCTGGGACCCCTAAATATCGAATTTTCGGGTGTTTTGGGCCTTAATTTGAGATATCGACTTTTTGGCACCTAAAATATCGATTTTTAGCATGTTTTTAGCCTATATTTTGAAAATATTCTAGCACTGAGTAGGCATGTACAGATTGCTTCTGGGACCCCAAAATATTGAATTTTCGGTGTTTTGAGCCTGAATTTGAGATATAAACGAGTACATAAGATATCGACTTTTGGGCACCTAAAAAATCGATTTTGAGCATGTTTTGAGCCTATATTTTGAAAACATTCTAGCACTGAGTAGGCATGTACAGATCGCTTCTGGGACCCAAAAAATATCAAATTTTCGGGTGTTTAGGGGCAGAATTTGAGATATAAACGGGTACAGAAGATCGACTTTTGGGCATCTAAAAGATCGATTTTCAGTATGTTTTTGGCCTGTATTTTGAAAATACTCTAACACGAAGTAGGCATGTACAGATCGCTTCTGGGACCCCTAAATATCGAATTTTCGGGTGTTTTGGGCCTTAATTTGAGATATCGCCTTTACGCACCTAAAATATCGATTTTTAGCATGTTTTTAACCTATATTTTGAAAATATTCTAGCACTGAGTAGGCATGTACAGATCGCTTCTGGGACCTCAAAATATCGAATTTTCGGGTGTTTAGGGCCAGAATTTGAGATATAAACGGGTACAGAAGATGCATGCACATATCGACTTTTGGGCTCCTAAAACATCGATTTTCAGTATGTTTTTGGCCTGTATTTTGAAAATATTCTAGCACTGAGTAGGCATGTACAGATCGCTTCTGGGACCCCAAAATATCGAATTTTCGGGTGTTTTGAGCCTGAATTTGAGATATAAACGAGTACAGAAGATGCATGCACATATCGACTTTTGGGCACCTAAAAAATCGATTTTGAGCATGTTTTGAGCCTATATTTTGAAAACATTCTAGCACTGAGTAGGCATGAACAGATCGCTTCTGGGACCCCAAAATATCGAATTTTCGGGTGTTTTGAACCTGAATTTGAGATATCGCCTTTATGCACCTAAAATATCGATTTTTAGCATGTTTTGAGACTATATTTTGAAAATATTCTAGCACTGAGTAGACATGTACAGATCGCTTCTGGGACCCCAAAATATCGAATTTTCGGGTGTTTCGAGCTTGAATTTGAGATATAAACGAGTACAGAAGATGCATGCACATTTCGACTTTTGGGCACCTAAAAGATCGATTTTCAGTATGTTTTTGGCCTGTATTTTGAAAATACTCTAACACGGAGCATGCATGTACAGATCGCTTCTGGGACCCCTAAATATCGAAGTTTCGGGTGTTTTGGGAGTGAATTTGAGATATCGACTTTTTGGCACCTAAAATATCGATTTTTAGCATGTTTTTAGCCTATATTTTGAAAATATTCTAGCACTGAGTAGGCATGTACAGATTGCTTCTGGGACCCCAAAATATTGAATTTTCGGGTGTTTTGAGCCTGAATTTGAGATATAAACGGGTACAGAAGATACATGCACATATTGACTTTGGGCATCTAAATTATCGATTTTGAGCATGTTTTGGGCCTGTATATTGAAAATACTCTAACACGGAGTAGGCATGTCCAGATCGCTTCTGGGACCCCAAAATATCGAATTTTCGGGTGTTTTGAGCTTGAATTTGAGATATAAACGGGTACTGAAGATGCATGCACATATCGACTTTTTGGGCACCTAAAACATCGATTTTGAGCATGTTTTGGGCATGTATTTTGAAAATACTCTAACACGGAGTAGGCATGTACAGATCGCTTCTGGGACCCCAAAATATCGAATTTTCGGGTGTTTTGAACCTGAATTTGAGATATCGCCTTTATGCACCTAAAATATCGATTTTTAGCATGTTTTGAGACTATATTTTGAAAATATTCTAGCACTGAGTAGACATGTACAGATCGCTTCTGGGACCCCAAAATATCGAATTTTCGGGTGTTTCGAGCTTGAATTTGAGATATAAACGAGTACAGAAGATGCATGCACATATTGACTTTTGGGCACCTAAAATATCGATTTTGAGCATATTTTGAGCCTATATTTTGAAAATATTCTAGCTCTGAGTAGGCAGGTACAGATCGCTTCTGGGACCGCAAAATATCGAATTTTCGGGTGTTTAGGGCCAGAATTTGAGATATAAACGGGTACAGAAGATGCATGCACATATCGACTTTTGGGCACCTAAAACATCGATTTTCAGTATGTTTTTGGCCTGTATTTTGTAAATACTCTAACACGGAGTAAGCATGTACAGATCGCTTGTGGGCCCCTAAATATCGAATTTTCGGGTGTTTTGGGCCTTAATTTGAGATATCGCCTTTCCGCACCTAAAATATAGATTTTTAGAATGTTTTGAGCCTATATTTTGAAAATATTCTAGCACTGAGTAGGCATGTACAGATCGCTTCTGGGACCCCAAAATATCGAATTTTCGGGTGTTTTGAGCCTGAATTTGAGATATAAACGAGTATAGAAGATGCATACACATATTGACTTTGGGCACCAAAAATATCGATTTTCAGCATGTTTTGGGCCTGAATTTTGAAAATACTCTAACGCGGAGTAGGCATGTACAGATCGCTTCTGGGACCACAAAATATCGAATTTTCGGGTGTTTTGGGCCTGAATTTGAGATATCGCCTTTACGCACCTAAAATATCGATTTTTAGCATGTTTTGAGCCTATATTTTGAAAATATTCTAGCACTGAGTAGGCATATACAGATCGCTTCTGGGACCCCAAAATATCGAATTTGCGGGTGTTTTGAGCTTGAATTTGAGATATAAACGAATACAGAAGATGCATGCACATATCGACTTTTGGGCAATTAAAATATCGATTTTGAGCATGTTTTGAGCCTATATTTTGAAAACATTCTAGCACTGAGTAGGCATGTACAGATCGCATTTGGGACCCCAAAATATCGAATTTTCGGGTGTTTATGGCCAGAATTTGAGATATAAAAGGGTACAGAAGATGCATGCACATATCGACTTTTGGGCACCTAAAAGATTAATTTTCAGTATGCTTTTGGCCTGTATTTTGATAATACTCTAACACGGAGTAGGCATGTACAGATCGCTTCTGGGACCCCTAAATATCGAATTTTCGGGTGTTTTGGGCCTTAATTTGAGAAATCGACTTTTTGGCACCTAAAATATCGATTTTTAGCATGTTTTTAGCCTATATTTTGAAAATATTCTAGCACTGAGTAGGCATGTACAGATTGCTTCTGGGACCCCAAAATATTAAATTTTCGGGTGTTTTGAGCCTGAATTTGATATATAAACGGCTACAGAATATACATGCACATATTGACTTTGGGCATCTAAAATATCGATTTTCAGCATGTTTTGGGCATGTATTTTGAAAATACTCTAATACGGAGTAGGCATGTACAGATCGCTTCTGGGACCCCAAAATATCGAATTTTCGGGTGTTTTGGGCCTGAATTTGAGATATAAACGGGTACTGAAAGTGAATGCAGATATCGACTTTTTGGCACCTAAAACATCGATTTTGAGCATGTTTTGGGCATGTATTTTGAAAATACTCTAACACGGAGTAGGCATGTACAGATCGCTTCTGGGACCCCTAAATATCGAATTTTCGGGTGTTTTGGGCCTTAATTTGAGATATCGACTTTTTGGCACCTAAAATATCGATTTTTATCATGTTTTTAGCCTATATTTTGAAAATATTCTAGCACTGAGTAGGCATGTACAGATTGCTTCTGGGACCCCAAAATATTGAATTTTCGGGTGTTTTGAGCCTGAATTTGAGATATAAACGAGTACATAAGATATCGACTTTTGGGCACCTAAAAAATCGATTTTGAGCATGTTTTGAGCCTATATTTTGAAAACATTCTAGCACTGAGTAGGCATGTACAGATCGCTTCTGGCACCTCAAAATATCGAATTTTCGGGTGTTTAGGGCCATAATTTGAGATATAAACGGGTACAGAAGATGCATGCACATATCGACTTTTGGGCTCCTAAAACATCGATTTTCAGTATGTTTTTAGCCTGTATTTTGAAAATACTCTAATACGGAGTAGGCATGTACAGATCGCTCCTGGGACCCCTAAATATCGTCTTTTCGGATGTTTTGGGCCTTAATTTGAGATATCGCCTTTACGCACCTAAAATATTGATTTTTAGCATGTTTTGAGCCTATATTTTGAAAATTTTCTAGCACTGAGTAGGCATGTACAGATCGCTTCTGGGACCCCAAAATATCGAATTTTCGGGTGTTTTGAGCCTGAATTTGAGATATAAACGAGTACAGAAGATGCATGCACATATCGACTTTTGGGCACCTAAAAAATCGATTTTGAGCATGTTTTGAGCCTATATTTTGAAAACATTCTAGCACTGAGTAGGCATGAACAGATCGCTTCTGGGACCCCAAAATATCGAATTTTCGGGTGTTTTGAGCCTGAATTTGAGATATAAACGAGTATAGATGATGCATACACATATTGACTTTGGGCACCAAAAATATCGATTTTCAGCATGTTTTGGGTCTGAATTTTGAAAATACTCTAACACGGAGTAGGCATGTACAGATCGCTTCTGGGACCCCAAAATATCGAATTTTCGGGTGTTTTGGGCCTTAATTTGAGATATCGCCTTTACGCACCTAAAATATAGATTTTTAGCATGTTTTGAGCCTATATTTTGAAAATTTTCTAGCACTGAGTAGGCATGTACAGATCGCTTCTGGGACCCAAAAATATCGAATTTTCGGGTGTTTTGAGCCTGAATTTGAGATATAAACGAGTACAGAAGATACATGCACATATCGACTTTTGGGCACCTAAAAAATCGATTTTGAGCATGTATTTAACCTATATTTTGAAAATATTCTAGCACTGAGTAGGCATGTACAGATCGCTTCTGGGACCTCAAAATATCGAATTTTCGGGTGTTTAGGGCCAGAATTTGAGATATAAACGGGTACAGAAGATGCATGCACATATCGACTTTTCGGCTCCTAAAACATCGATTTTCAGTATGTTTTTGGCCTGTATTTTGAAAATACTCTAACACGGAGTATGCATGAACAGATCGCTTCTGGGACCCCAAAATATCGAATTTTCGGGTGTTTTGAGCCTGAATTTGAGATATAAACGAGTATAGATGATGCATACACATATTGACTTTGGGCACCAAAAATATCGATTTTCAGCATGTTTTGGGCCTGAATTTTGAAAATACTCTAACACGGAGTAGGCATGTAGAGATCGCTTCTGGGACCCCAAAATATCGAATTTTCTGGTGTTTAGGGCCAGAATTTGAGATATAAATGGGTACAGAAGATGCATGCACATATCGACTTTTGGGCACCTAAAAGATCGATTTTCAGTATGTTTTTGGCCTGTATTTTGAAAATACTCTAACACGGAGTATGCATGTACAGATCGCTTCTGGGACCCGTAAATATCGAAGTTTCGGGTGTTTTGGGACTGAATTTGAGATATCGACTTTTTGGCACCTAAAATATCGATTTTTAGCATGTTTTTAGCCTATATTTTAAAAATATTCTAGCACTGAGTAGGCATGTACAGATTGCTTCTGGGACCCCAAAATATTGAATTTTCGGGTGTTTTGAGCCTGAATTTGAGATATAAACAGCTACAGAAGATACATGCACATATTGACTTTGGGCATCTAAATTATCGATTTTCAGCATGTTTTGGGCCTGTATTTTGAAAATACTCTAACACGGAGTAGGCATGTACAGATCGCTTCTGAGACCCTAAAATCTCGAATTTTCGGGTGTTTTGAGCCTGAATTTGAGATATAAACGGGTACTGAAGATACATGCACATATCGACTTTTTGGCACCTAAAACATCGATTTTTAAGCATGTTTTGTGCCTGTATTTTGAAAATACTCTAACACGGAGTAGGCATGTACAGATCGCTTCAGGGACCCCATAATATCGAATTTTCAGGTGTTTTGGGCCTAAATTTGAGATATCGCCTTTACGCACCTAAAATATCGATTTTTAGCATGTTTTGAGCCTATATTATGAAAATATTCTAGCACTGAGTAGGCATGTACAGATCGTTTCTGGGACCCCAAAATATCGAATTTTCGGGTGTTTTGAGCTTGAATTTGAGATATAAACGAGTACAGAAGATGCATGCACATATCGACTTTTGTGCACCTAAAATATCGATTTTGAGCATGTTTTGAGCCTATATTTTGAAAACATTCTAGCTCTGAGAAGGCATGTACAGATCGCTTCTGGGACCCCAAAATATCGAATTTTCGGGTGTTTTGAGCCTGAATTTGATATATAAACGGGTACTGAAGATGCATGCACATATCGACTTTTCGGCACCTAAAACATCGATTTTGAGCATGTTTTGGACCTGTATTTTGTAAATACTCTAACACGGACTAGGCATGTACAGATCGCTTCTGGGACCCCAAAATATCGAATTTTCGGGTGTTTTGGGCCTGAATTTGAGATATCGCCTTTACGCACCTAAAATATCTATTTTTAGCATGTTTTGAGCCTATATTTTGAAAATATTCTAGCACTGAGTAGGCATGTACAGATCGCATCTAGGACCCCAAAATATCGAATTTTCGGGTGTTTTGAGCTTGAATTTGAGATATAAACGAGTACAGAAAATGCATGCACATATCGACTTTTGGGCACCTAAAATATCGATTTTGAGCATGTTTTGAGCCTATATTTTGAAAACATTCTAGCACTGAGTAGGCATGTACAGATCGCTTTTGGGACCCAAAAATATCGAATTTTCGGGTTTTTATGGCCAGAATTTGAGATATAAACGGGTAGAGAAGACGCATGCACATATCGACTTTTGGGCACCTAAAAGATCGATTTTCAGTATGTTTTTGGCCTGTATTTTGATAATACTCTAACACGGAGTAGGCATGTACAGATTGCTTCTGGGACCCCTAAATATCGAATTTTCGGGTTTTTTGGGCCTTAATTTGAGATATCGACTTTTTGGCACCTAAAATATCGATTTTTAGCATGTTTTTAGCCTATATTTTGAGAATATTCTAGCACTGAGTAGGCATGTACAGATTGCTTATGGGACCCCAAAATATTGAATTTTCGGGTGTTTTGAGCCTGAATTTGAGATATAAACGGGTACAGAAGATACATGCACATATTGACTTTGGGAATCTAAAATATCGATTTTTATCATGTTTTTAGCCTATATTTTGAAAATATTCTAGCACTGAGTAGGCATGTACAGATTGCTTGTGGGTCCCCAAATTATTGAATTTTCGGGTGTTTTGAGCCTGAATTTGAGATATAAACGGGTACTGAAGATGCATGCACATATCGACTTTTCGGCACCTAAAACATCGCTTTTGAGCATGTTTTGGGCCTGTATTTTGTAAATACTCTAACACGGAGTAGGCATGTACAGATCGCTTCTGGGACCCCAAAATATCGAATTTTCGGGTGTTTTGGGCCTGAATTTGAGATATAAACGGGTACAGAAGATGCATGCACATATCGACTTTTGGGCACCTAAAAGATCGATTTTCAGTATGTTTTTGGCCTGTATTTTGAAAATACTCTAACACGGAGTAGGCATGTACAGATCGCTTCTGGGACCCCTAAATACCGAAGTTTCGGGTGTTTTGGGACTAAATTTGAGATATCGACTTTTTGGCACCTAAAATATCGATTTTTAGCATGTTTTGAGCCTATATTTTGAAAATATTCTAGCACTGAGTAGGCATGTATAGATTGCTTCTGGGACCCCAAAATATTGAATTTTCGGGTGTTTTGAGCCTGAATTTGATATATAAACGGGTACAGAAGATACATTCACATATTGACTTTGGGCATCTAAAATATCGATTTTCAGCATGTTTTGGGAATGTATTTTGAAAAAAACTCTAATACGGAGTAGGCATGTACAGATCGCTTCTGGGACCCCAAAATATCGAATTTTCGGGTGTTTTGAGCCTGAATTTGAGATATAAACGGGTACTGAAAGTGCATTCACATATCGACTTTTGGGCACCTAAAACATCGATTTTGAGCATGTTTTGGGCCTGTATTTTGAATATACTGTAACACGGATTAGGCATGTACAGATCGCTTCTGGGACCCCTAAATATCGAATTTTCGGGTGTTTTGGGACTTTATTTGAGATATCGACTATTTGGAACGTAAAATATCGATTTTTATCATGTTTTTAGCCTATATTTTTAAAATATTCTAGCACTGAGTAGGCATGTACAGATCGCTTCTGGGACCCCAAAATATCGAATTTTCGGGTGTTTTGAGCCTGAATTTCAGATATAAACGGGTACTGAAGATGCATGCACATATCGAATTTTCGGCACCTAAAACATTGATTTTGAGCATGTTTTGGGCCTGCATTTTGTAAATACTCTAACACGGAGTAGGCATGTACAGATCGCTTCTGGGACCCCAAAATATCGAATTTTCGGGTGTTTTGGGCCTGAATTTGAGATATCGCCTTTACGCACCTAAAATATCGATTTTTAGCATGTTTTGAGCCTATATTTTGAAAACATTCTAGCACTGAGTAGGCATGTACAGATCGCTTTTGGGACCCCAATATATCGAATTTTCGGGTATTTTGAACCTGAATTTGAGATATAAACGAGTATAGAAGATGCATACACATATTGACTTTGGGCACCAAAAATATCGATTTTCAGCATGGTTTGGGCCTGAATTTTGAAAATACTTTAACACGGAGTAGGCATGTACAGATCGCTTCTGGGACCCCAAAATATTGAATTTTCGTGTGTTTTGGGCCTGAATTTGAGATATCGCCTTTACGCACCTAAAATATCGATTTTTAGCATGTTTTGAGCCTATATTTTGAAAATATTTTAGCACTGAGTAGGCATGTACAGATCGCTTCTGGGACCCCAAAATATCGAATTTTCGGGTGTTTTGAGCTTGAATTTGAGATATAAACGAATGCAGAAGATGCATGCACATATCGACTTTTGGGCATCTAAAATATCGATTTTGAGCATGTTTTGAGACTATATTTTGAAAACATTCTAGCACTGAATAGGCATGTACAGATCGCTTTTGGGACCCAAAAATATCGAATTTTCGAGTGTTTAGGGCCAGAATTTGAGATATAAACGGGTAGAGAAGATGCATGCACATATCGACTTTTGTGCACCTAAAATATCGATTTTGAGCATGTTTTGAGCCTATATTTTGAAAACATTCTAGCTCTGAGTAGGCATGTACAGATCGCTTCTGGGACCCCAAAATATTGAATTTTCGGGTGTTTTGAGCCTGAATTTGAGATATAAACGGGTACTGAAGATGCATGCACATATCGACTTTTCGGCACCTAAAACATCGATTTTGAGCATGTTTTGGACCTGTATTTTGTAAATACTCTAACCCGGAGTAGGCATGTACAGATCGCTTCTGGGACCCCAAAATATCGAATTTTCGGGTGTTTTGGGCCTGAATTTGAGATATCGCCTTTACGCACCTAAAATATCCATTTTTAGCATGTTTTAAGCCTATATTTTGAAAATATTCTAGCACTAAGTAGGCATGTACAGATCGCTTCTGGGACCCCAAAATATCAAATTTTCGGGTGTTTAGGGCAAGAATTTGAGATATAAACGGGTACAGAAAATACATGCACATATCGACTTTTGGGCACCTAAAAGATCGATTTTCAGTATGTTTTTGGCCTGTATTTTGAAAATACTCTAACACGGAGTATGCATGTACAGATCGCTTCTGGGACCCTTAAATATCGAAGTTTCGGGTGATTTGTGACTGAATTTGAGATATCGACTTTTTGGCACCTAAAATATCGATTTTTACCATGTTTTTAGCCTATATTTTGAAAATATTCTAGCACTGAGTAGGCATGTACAGATTGCTTCTGGGACCCCAAAATATCGAATTTTCGGGTGTTTAGGGCCAGAATTTGAGATATAAACGGGTACAGAAGATGCATGCACATATCGACTTTTGGGCAACTAAAACATCGATTTTCAGTATGTTTTTGGCCTGTATTTTGATAATACTCTAACACGGAGTAGGCATGTACAGATCGCTTCTGGGACCCCTAAATATCGAATTTTCGGGTTTTTTGGGCCTGAATTTGAGATATCGCCTTTACGCACCTAAAACATCGATTTTCAGTATGTTTTTGGCCTGTATCTTGAAAATACTCTAACACGGAGTAAGCATGTACAGATCGCTTCTGGGACCCCTAAATATCGAATTTTCGGGTGTTTTGGGCCTTAATTTGAGATATCGCCTTTACGCACCTAAAATATAGATTTTTAGAATGTTTTGAGCCTATATTTTGAAAATATTCTAGCACTGAGTAGGCATGTACAGATCGCTTCTGGGACCCCAAAATATCGAATTTTCGGGTGTTTTGAGCCTGAATTTTAGATATAAACGGGTACTGAAGATGCATGCACATATCGACTTTTCGGCACCTAAAACATCGATTTTGAGCATGTTTTTGGCCTGTATTTTGTAAATACTCTAACACAGAGTAGGCATGTACAGATTGCTTCTGGGACCCCAAAATATCGAATTTTCGGGTGTTTTGGGCCTGAATTTGAGATATCGCCTTTACGCACCTAAAATATAGATTTTTAGCATGTTTTGAGCCTATATTTTGAAAATATTTTAGCACTGAGTAGGCATGTACAGATCGCTTCTGGGACCCCAAAATATCGAATTTTCGGGTGTTTTGAGCTTGAATTTGAGATATCGCCTTTACGCACCTAAAATATCGATTTTTAACATGTTTTGAGCCTATATTTTGAAAATATTCTAGCACAGAGTAGGCATGTACAGATCGCTTCTAGGACCCCAAAATATCGAATTTTCGGGTGTTTTGAGCTTAAATTTGAGATATAAACGAATACAGAAGATGCATACACATTTTGACTTGGAGGAGGCATGTACAGATCGCTTCTGGGACCCCAAAATATCGAATTTTCGGGTGTTTTGGGCCTTAATTTGACATATCGACTTTTGGGCACCTAAAATATCGATTTTGAGCATGTTTTGAGCCTATATTTTAAAAACATTCTAGCACTGAGTAGGCATGTACAGATCGCTTCTGGGACCCAAAAATATCGAATTTTCGGGTGTTTAGGGCCAGAATTTGAGATATAAACGGGTACAGAAGATGCATGCACATATAGACTTTTGGGCACCTAAAAGATCGATTTTCAGTATGTTTTTGGCCTGTATTTTGAAAATACTCTAACACGGAGTATGCATGTACAGATCGCTTCTGGGACCCCTAAATATCGAAGTTTCGGGTGTTTTGGGAGTGAATTAGAGATATCGACTTTTTGGCACCTAAAATATCGATTTTTAGCATGTTTTTAGCTTATATATTGAAAATATTCTAGCACTGTGTAGTCATGTACAGATTGCTTCTGGGACCCCAAAATATTGAATTTTCGGGTGTTTTGAGCCTGAATTTGAGATATAAACGGGTACAGAAGATACATGCACATATTGACTTTGGGCATCTAAATTATCGATTTTCAGCATGTTTTGGGACTTTATTTTGAAAATACTCTAACACGGAGTAGGCATGTACAGATAGCTTCTGGGACCCCAAAATATCGAATTTTCGGGTGTTTTGAGCCTGAATTTGAGATATAAACGGGTATTGAAGATGCATGCACATATCGACTTTTTGGGCACCTAAAACATCGATTTTGAGCATGTTTTGGGCCTGTATTTAGAAAATACTCTAACACGGAGTAGGCATGTACAGATCGCTTCTGGGACCCCAAAATATCGAATTTTCGGGTGTTTTGGGCCTGAATTTGAGATATCGCCTTTACGCACCTAAAATATCGATTTTTAGCATGTTTTGAGCCTATATTTTGAAAATATTCTAGCACTGAGTAGGCATGTACAGATCGCTTCTGGGACCCCAAAATATCGAATTTTCGGGTGTTTTGAGCCTGAATTTGAGATATAAACGAGTACAGAAGATGCATGCACATATCGACTTTTGGGCACCTAAAATATCGATTTTGAGCATGTTTTGAGCCTATATTTTGAAAATATTCTAGCTCTGAGTAGGCAGGTACAGATCGCTTCTGGGACCGCAAAATATCGAATTTTCAGGTTTTTAGGGCCAGAATTTGAGATATAAACGGGTACAGAAGATGCATGCACATATCGACTTTTGGGCACCTAAAAGATCGATTTTCAGTATGTTTTTGGCCTGTATTTTGATAATACTCTAACACGGAGTAGGCATGTACAGATCGCTTCTGGGACCCCTAAATATCGAATTTTCGGGTGTTTTGGGCCTTAATTTGAGATATCGACTTTTTGGCACCTAAAATATCGATTTTTAGCATGTTTTTAGCCTATATTTTGAAAATATTCTAGCACTGAGTACAGATTGCTTCTGGGACCCCAAAATATTGAATTTTCGGGTGTTTTGAGCCTGAATTTGATATATAAACGGGTACAGAAGATACATGCACATTTTGACTTTGGGCATCTAAAATATCGATTTTCAGCATGTTTTGGGCATGTATTTTGAAAATACTCTAATACGGAGTAGGCATGTACAGATCGCTTCTGGGACCCAAAAATATCGAATTTTCGGGTGTTTTGAGCCTGAATTTGAGATATAAACGGGTATTGAAAGTGAATGCAGATATCGACTTTTTGGCACCTAAAACATCGATTTTGAGCATGTTTTGGGCCTGTATTTTGTAAATACTCTAACACGGAGTAGGCATGTACAGATCGCTACTGGGACCCCTAAATATCGTATTTTCGGGTGTTTTGGGCCTTAATTTGAGATATCGCCTTTACGCACCTAAAATATCGATTTTTAGCATGTTTTGAGCCTATATTTTGAAAATATTCTAGCACTGAGTAGGCATGTACAGATCGCTTCTGGGACCCCAAATTATCGAATTTTCGGGTGTTTTGAGCCTGAATTTGAGATATAAACGGGTACTGAAATTGAATGCAGATATCGACTTTTTGGCACCTAAAACATCGATTTTGAGCATGTTTTGGGCATGTATTTTGAAAATACTCTAACAAGGAGTAGGCATGTACAGATCGCTTCTGGGACCCCTAAATATCGAATTTTCGGGTGTTTTGGGCCTTAATTTGAGATATCGACTTTTTGGCACCTAAAATATCGATTTTTATCATGTTTTTAGCCTATATTTTGAAAATATTCTAGCACTGAGTAGGCATGTACAGATTGCTTCTGGGACCCCAAAATATTGAATTTTCGGGTGTTTTGAGCCTGAATTTTAGATATAAACGAGTACATAAGATGCATGCACATATCGACTTTTGGGCACCTAAAATATCGATTTTGAACATGTTTTGAGCCTATATTTTAAAAACATTCTAGCACTGAGTAGGCATATACAGATCGCTTCTGGGACCCAAAAATATCGAAGTTTCGGGTGTTTTGGGAGTGAATTTGAGATATCGAATTTTTGGCACCTAAAATATCGATTTTTAGCATGTTTTTAGCCTATATATTGAAAATATTCTAGCACTGTGTAGTCATGTACAGATTGCTTCTGGGACCCCAAAATATTGAATTTTCGGGTGTTTTGAGCCTGAATTTGAGATATAAACGGGTACAGAAGATACATGCACATATTGACTTTGGGCATCTAAATTATCGATTTTCAGCATGTTTTGGGCCTTTATTTTGAAAATACTCTAACACGGAGTAGGCATGTACAGATCGCTTCTGGGACCCCAAAATATCGATTTTTCGGGTGTTTTGAGCCTGAATTTGAGATATGAACGGGTACTGAAGATGCATGCACATATCGACTTTTTGGGCACCTAAAACATCGATTTTTAGCATGTTTTGAGCCTATATTTTGAAAATATTCTAGCACTGAGTAGGCATGTACAGATCGCTTCTGGGACCCCAAAATATCGAATTTTCGGGTGTTTTGAGCTTGAATTTGAGATATAAACGAGTACAGAAGATGCATGCACATATCGACTTTTGGGCACCTAAAATATCGATTTTGAGCATGTTTTGAGCCTATATTTTGAAAATATTCTAGCTCTGAGTAGGCAGGTACAGATCGCTTCTGGGACCGCAAAATATCGAATTTTCGGGTGTTTAGGGCCAGAATTTGAGATATAAACGGGTACAGAAGATGCATGCACATATCGACTTTTGGGCACCTAAAAGATCGATTTTCAGTATGTTTTTGACCTGTATTTTGATAATACTCTAACACGGAGTAGGCATGTACAGATCGCTTCTGGGACCCTAAAATATCGAATTTTCGGGTGTTTTGGGCCTGAATTTGAGATATCGCCTTTACGCACCTAAAATATCGATTTTTAGCATGTTTTGAGCCAATATTTTGAAAATATTCTAGCACTGAGTAGGCATGTACAGATCGCTTCTTGGACCCCAAAATATTGAATTTTCGGGTGTTTTGAGCCTGAATTTGAGATATAAACGGGTACAGAAGATACATGCACATATTGACTTTGGGCATCTAAATTATCGATTTTCAGCATGTTTTGGGCCTTTATTTTGAAAATACTCTAACAGGGAGTAGGCATGTACAGATCGCTTCTGGGACCCCAAAATATCGAATTTTCGGGTGTTTTGAGCCTGAATTTGAGATATGAACGGGTACTGAAGATGCATGCACATATCGACTTTTTGGGCACCTAAAACATCGATTTTGAGCATGTTTTGGGCCTGTATTTTGAAAATACTCTAACACGGAGTAGGCATGTACAGATCGCTTCTGGGACCCCAAAATATCGAATTTTCGGGTGTTTTGGGACTGAATTTGAGATATCGCCTTTACGCACCTAAAATATCGATTTTTAGCATGTTTTGAGCCTATATTTTGAAAATATTCTAGCACTGAGTAGGCATGTACAGATCGCTTCTGGGACCCCAAAATATCGAATTTTCGGGTGTTTTGAGCTTGAATTTGAGATATAATCGAGTACAGAAGATGCATGCACATATCGACTTTTGGGCACCTAAAATATCGATTTTGAGCATGTTTTGAGCCTATATTTTGAAAATATTCTAGCTCTGAGTAGGCAGGTACAGATCGCTTCTGGGACCGCAAAATATCGAATTTTCGGGTGTTTAGGGCCAGAATTTGAGATATAAACGGGTACAGAAGATGCATGCACATATCGACTTTTGGGCACCTAAAAGATCGATTTTTAGTATGTTTTTGACCTGTATTTTGATAATACTCTAACACGGAGTAGGCATGTACAGATCGCTTCTGGGACCCCTAAATATCGAATTTTCGGGTGTTTTGGGCCTTAATTTGAGATATCGACTTTTTGGCACCTAAAATATCGATTTTTAGCATGTTTTTAGCCTATATATTGAAAATATTCTAGCACTGAGTACAGATTGCTTCTGGGACCCCAAAATATTGAATTTTCGGGTGTTTTGAGCCTGAATTTGATATATAAACGGGTACAGAAGATACATGCACATTTTGACTTTGGGCATCTAAAATATCGATTTTCAGCATGTTTTGGGCATGTATTTTGAAAATACTCTAATACGGAGTAGGCATGTACAGATCGCTTCTGGGACCCCAAAATATCGAATTTTCGGGTGTTTTGAGCCTGAATTTGAGATATAAACGGGTACTGAAAGTGAATGCAGATATCGACTTTTTGGCACCTAAAACATCGATTTTGAGCATGTTTTGGGCCTGTATTTTGAAAATACTCTAACACGGATTAGGCATGTACAGATCGCTTCTGGGACCCCTAAATATCGAATTTTCGAGTGTTTTGGGCCTAAATTTGAGATATCGCCTTTACGCACCTAAAATATCGATTTTTAGCATGTTTTTAACCTATATTTTGAAAATATTCTAGCACTGAGTAGGCATGTACAGATCGCTTCTGGGACCCCAAAATATCGAATTTTCGAGTGTTTTGAGCCTGAATTTGAGATATAAACGGGTACTGAAAGTGCATTCACATATCGACTTTTTGGCACCTAAAACATCGATTTTGAGCATGTTTTGGGCCTGTATTTTAAAAATACTCTAACACGGATTAGGCATGTACAGATCGCTTCTGGGACCCCTAAATATCGAATTTTCGGGTGTTTTGGGCCTTAATTTGAGATATCGACTTTTTGGAACCTAAAATATCGATTTTCATCATGTTTTTAGCCTATATTTTGAAAATATTCTAGCACTGAGTAGGCATGTACAGATTGCTTGTGGGACCCCAAAATATTGAATTTTCGGGTGTTTTGAGCCTGAATTTGAGATATAAACGGGTACTGAAGATGCATGCACATATCGACTTTTCGGCACCTAAAACATCGATTTTGAGCATGTTTTGGGCCTGTATTTTGTAAATACTCTAACACGGAGTAGGCATGTACAGATCGCTTCTGGGACCCCAAAATATCGAATTTTCTGGTGTTTTGGGCCTGAATTTGAGATATAAACGGGTACCGAAGATGCATGCACATATCGACTTTTGGGCACCTAAAAGATCGATTTTCAGTATGTTTTTGGCCTGTATTTTAAAAATACTCTAACACGGAGTAGGCATGTACAGATCGCTTCTGGGACCCCTAAATATCGAAGTTTCGGGTGTTTTGGGACTAAATTTGAGATATCGACTTTTTGGCACCTAAAATATCGTTTTTAGCATGTTTTTAGCCTATATTTTGAAAATATTCTAGCATTGAGTAGGCATGTACAGATTGCTTCTGGGACCCCAAAATATTGAATTTTCGTGTGTTTTGAGCCTGAATTTGATATATAAACGGGTACAGAAGATACATGCACATATTGACTTTGGGCATCTAAAATATCGATTTTCAGCATGTTTTGGGCATGTATTTTGAAAATACTCTAATACGGAGTAGGCATGTACAGATCGCTTCTGGGACCCCAAAATATCGAATTTTCGGGTGTTTTGAGCCTGAATTTGAGATATAAACGGGTACTGAAAGTGAATTCACATATCGACTTTTGGGCACCTAAAACATCGATTTTGAGCATGTTTTTGGCCTGTATTTTGAAAATACTCTAACACGGAGTAGGCATGTACAGATCGCTTCTGGGACCCCTAAATATCGAATTTTCGGGTGTTTTGGGCCTTTATTTGAGATATCGACTTTTTGGCACCTAAAATATAGATTTTTATCATGTTTTTAGCTTATATTTTGAAAATATTCTAGCACTGAGTAGGCATGTACAGATTGCTTCTGGGACCCCAAAATATTGAATTTTCGGGTGTTTTGAGCCTGAATTTGAGATATAAACGGGCACAGAAGATGCATGCACATATCGACTTTTGGGAACCTAAAATATCGATTTTGAGCATGTTTTGAGCCTATATTTTGAAAACATTCTAACACTGAGTAGGCATGTACAGATCGCTTCTGGGACCCAAAAATATCGAATTTTCGGGTGTTTGGGGCCAGAATTTGAGATATAAACGAGTACAGAAGATGCATGCACATATCGACTTTTGGGCACCTAAAAGATCGATTTTCAGTATGTTTTGGGCCTGTATTTTGAAAATACTCTAACACGAAGTAGGCATGTACAGATCGCTTCTGGGACCCCTAAATATCGAATTTTCGGGTGTTTTGGACCTTAATTTGAGATATCGCCTTTACGCACCTAAAATATCGATTTTTAGCATGTTTTTGAGCCTATATTTTGAAAATATTCTAGCACTGAGTAGGCATGTACAGATCGCTTCTGGGATCCCAAAATATCGAATTTTCGGGTGTTTTGAGCTTGAATTTCAGATATAAACGAGTACAGATGATGCATGCACATATCGTCTTTTGGGCATCTAAAATATCGATTTTGAGCATGTTTTGAGCCTATATTTTGAAAACATTCTAGCTCTGAGTAGGCATGTACAGATCGCTTCTGGGACCCCAAAATATCGAATTTTCGGGTGTTTTGAGCCTGAATTTGAGATATAAACGGGTACTGAAGATGCATGCACATATCGACTTTTCGGCACCTAAAACATCGATTTTGAGCATGTTTTGGGCCTGCATTTTGTAAATACTCTAACACGGAGTAGGCATGTACAGATCGCTTCTGGGGCCCCAAAATATCGAATTTTCGGGTGTTTTGGGCCTGAATTTGAGATATCGCCTTTACGCACCTAAAATATCGGTTTTTAGCATGTTTTGAGCCTATATTTTGAAAATATTCTAGCTCTGAGTAGGCATGTACAGATCGTTTCTGGGACCCCAAAATATCGAATTTTCGAGTGTTTTGAGCCTGAATTTGAGATATAAACGAGTACAGAAGATGCATGCACATATCGACTTTTGGGCACCTAAAATATCGATTTTGAGCATGTTTTGAGCCTATATTTTGAAAAAAATTCTAGCACTGAGTAGGCATGTACAGATCGCTTCTGGGACCCCAAAATATCGAATTTTCGGGTGTTTTGAGCCTGATTTTGAGATATAAACGAGTATAGAAGAAGCATACACAAATTGACTTTGGGCACCAAAATTATCGATTTTCAGCGTGTTTTGGGCCTGTATTTTGAAAATACTCTAACACGGAGTAGGCATGTACAGATCGCTTCTGGGACCCCTAAATATCGAATTTTCGTGTGTTTTGGGCCTTAATTTGAGATATCGCCTTTACGCACCTAAAATATATATTTTTAGCATGTTTTGAGCCAATATTTTGAAAATATTCTAGCACTGAGTAGGCATGTACAGATCGCTTCTGGGACCCCAAAATATCGAATTTTCGGGTGTTTTGAGCCTGAATTTGAGATATAAACGAGTACAGAAGATGCATGCACATATCGACTTTTGGGCACCTAAAATATCGATTTTGAGCATGTTTTGAGCCTATATTTTGAAAACATTCTAGCACTGAGTAGGCATGTACAGATCGCTTTTGGGACCCCAAAATATCGAATTTTCGGGTGTTTTGAGCCTGAATTTGAGATATAAACGAGTATAGATGATGCATACAAATATTGACTTTGGGCACCAAAAATATCGATTTTCAGTATGTTTTGGGCCTGAAATTTGAAAATACTTTAACACGGAGTAGGCATGTACAGATCGCTTCTGGGACCCTAAAATATCGAATTTTCGTGTGTTTTGGGCCTGCATTTGAGATATCGCCTTTACGCACCCAAAATATCGATTTTTAGCATGTTTTGAGCCTATATTTTGAAAATATTCTAGTACTGAGTAGGCATGTACAGATCGCTTCTGGGACCCCAAAATATCGAATTTTCGGGTGTTTTGAGCTTGAATTTGAGATATAAACGAATACAGAAGATGCATGCACATATCGACTTTTGGGCACCTAAAATATTGATTTTGAGCATGTTTTGAGCCTATATTTTGAAAACATTCTAGCACTGAGTAGGCATGTACAGATCGCTTTTGGGACCCAAAAATATCGAATTTTCGAGTGTTTAGGGCCAGAATTTGAGATATAAACGGGTAGAGAAGATGCATGCACATATCAACTTTTTGGCACCTAAAACATCGATTTTGAGCATGTTTTGGGCCTGCATTTTGAAAATACTCTAACACGGAGTATGCATGTACAGATCGCTTCTGGGACCCCTAAATATCGAAGTTTCGGGTGTTTTGGGCCTTAATTTGAGATATCGACTTTTTGGCACCTAGAATATCGATTTTTAGCATGTTTTTAGCCTATATTTTGAAAATATTCTAGTACTGAGTAGGCATGTACAGATTGCTTCTGGGACCCCAAAATAGCGAATTTTCGGGTATTTTGAGCCTGAATTTGAGATATAAACGGGTACAGAAGATACATGCACATATTGAATTTGGGCATCTAAAAATATCGATTTTCAGCATGTTTTGGGCCTGTATTTTGAAAATACTCTAACACGGATTAGGCATGTACAGATCGCTTCTGGGACCCCAAAATATCGAAGTTTCGGGTGTTTTGAGCCTGAATTTGAGATATAAACGGGTACTGAACATGCATGCACATATCGACTTTTTGGCACCTAAAACATCGATTTTTAGCATGTTTTGGGCCTGTATTTTGAAAATACTCTAACACGGAGTAGGCATGTACAGATCGCTTCTGGGACCCCTAAATATCGAATTTTCGGGTGTTTTGGCCCTTAATTTGAGATATCGACTTTTTGGCACCTAAAATATTTATTTTTATCATGTTTTTAGCCTATATTTTGAAAATATTCTAGCACTGAGTAGGCATGTACAGATTGCTTCTGGGACCCCAAAATATTGAATTTTCGGGTGTTTTGAGCCTGAATTTGAGATATAAACGAGTACATAAGATGCATGCACATATCGACTTTTGGGCACCTAAAATATCGATTTTGAGCATGTTTTGAGCCTATATTTTGAAAACATTCTAGCACTGAGTAGGCATGTACAGATCGCTTCTGGGACCCAAAAATATCGAATTTTCGGGTGTTTAGGGCCAGAATTTGAGATATAAACGGGTACAGAAGATGCATGCACATATCTACTTTTGGGCACCTAAAACATCGATTTTCAGTATGTTTTTGGCCTGTATTTTGAAAATACTCTAACACGAAGTAGGCATGTACAGATTGCTTCTGGGACCCCTAAATATCGAATTTTTGGGTGTTTTGGGTCTTAATTTGAGATATCGCCTTTACGCACCTAAAATATCGATTTTTAGCATGTTTTTAACCTATATTTTGAAAATATTCTAGCACTGAGTAGGCATGTACAGATCGCTTCTGGGACCTCAAAATATCTAATTTTCGGGTGTTTAGGGCCAGAATTTGAGATATAAACCGGTACAGAAGATGCATACACATATCGACTTTTGGACACCTAAAACATCGATTTTCAGTATGTTTTTGGCCTGTATTTTGAAAATACTCTAACACGGAGTAAGCATGTACAGATCGCTTCTGGGACCCCTAAATATCGAATTTTCGGGTGTTTTGGGTCTTAATTTGAGATATCGCCTTTACGCACCTAAAATATCGATTTTTAGCATGTTTTTAACCTATATTTTGAAAATATTCTAGCACTGAGTAGGCATGTACAGATCGCTTCTGGGACCTCAAAATATCTAATTTTCGGGTGTTTAGGGCCAGAATTTGAGATATAAACCGGTACAGAAGATGCATGCACATATCGAGTTTTGGGCTCCTAAAACATCGATTTTCAGTATGTTTTTGGTCTGTATTTTGAAAATACTCTAACACGGAGTAGGCATGTACAGATCGCTTCTGGGACCCCGAAATATCAAATTTTCGGGTATTTTGAGCCTGAATTTGAGATATAAACGAGTACAGAAGATGCATGCACATATCGACTTTTGGGCACCTAAAAAATCGATTTTGAGCATGTTTTGAGCCTATATTTTGAAAACATTCTAGCACTGAGTAGGCATGAACAGATCGCTTCTGGGACCCCAAAATATCGAATTTTCGGGTATTTTGAGCCTGATTTTGAGATATAAACGAGTATAGAAGAAGCATACACATATTGACTTTGGGCACCAAAATTATCGATTTTCCGCGTGTTTTGGGCCTGTATTTTGAAAATACTCTAACACGGAGTAGGCATGTACAGATCGCTTCTGGGACCCCTAAATATCGAATTTTCGGGTGTTTTGGGCCTTAATTTGAGATATCGCCTTTACGCACCTAAAATATATATTTTTAGCATGTTTTGAGCCAATATTTTGAAAATATTCTAGCACTGAGTAGGCATGTAGAGATCGCTTCTGGGACCCCAAAATATCGAATTTTCGGGTGTTTTGAGCCTGAATTTGAGATATAAACGAGTACAGAAGATGCATGCACATATCGACTTTTGGGCACCTAAAATATCGATTTTGAGCATGTTTTGAGCCTATATTTTGAAAACATTCTAGCACTGAGTAGGCATGTACAGATCGCTTTTGGGACCCCAAAATATCGAATTTTCGGGTGTTTTGAGCCTGAATTTGAGATATAAACGAGTATAGATGATGCATACAAATATTGACCTTGGGCACCAAAAATATCGATTTTCAGCATGTTTTGGGCCTGAATTTTGAAAATACTTTAACACGGAGTAGGCATGTACAGATCGATTCTGGGACCCCAAAATATCGAATTTTCGTGTGTTTTGGGCCTGAATTTGAGATATCGCCTTTACGCACCTAAAATATCGATTTTTAGCATGTTTTGAGCCTATATTTTGAAAATATTCTAGCACTGAGTAGGCATGTACAGATTGCTTCTGGGACCCCAAAATATTGAATTTTCGGGTATTTTGAGCCTGAATTTGAGATATAAACGGGTACAGAAGATACATGCACATATTGACTTTGGGCATCTAAAATATCGATTTTCAGCTTGTTTTGGGCCTGTATTTTGAAAATACTCTAACACGGAGTAGGCATGTACAGATCGCTTCTGGGACCCCAAAATATCGAATTTTCGGGTGTTTTGAGCCTGAATTTGAGATATAAACGGGTACTGAACATGCATGCACATATCGACTTTTTGGCACCTAAAACATCGATTTTTAGCATGTTTTGGGCCTGTATTTTGAAAATACTCTAACACGGAGTAGGCATGTACAGATCGCTTCTGGGACCCCAAAATATCGAATTTTCGGGTGTTTTGAGCTTGAATTTGAGATATAAACGTGTACAGAAGATGCATGCACATATCGACTTTTGGGCACCTAAAATATCGATTTTGAGCATGTTTTGAGCCTATATTTTAAAAACATTCCAGCTCTGAGTAGGCATGTACAGATAGCTTCTGGGACCCAAAAATATCGAATTTTCGGGTGTTTTGAGCCTGAATTTGAGATATAAACGGGTACTGAAGATGTATGCACATATCGACTTTTCGGCACCTAAAACATCGATTTTGAGCATGTTTTGGGCCTGTATTTTGTAAATACTCTAACACGGAGTAGGCATGTACAGATCGCTTCTGGGACCCCAAAATATCGAATTTTCGGGTGTTTTGAGCCTGAATTTGAGATATCGCCTTTATGCACCTAAAATATCGATTTTTAGCATGTTTTGAGACTATATTTTGAAAATATTCTAGCACTGAGTAGGCATGTACAGATCGCTTCTGGGACCCCAAAATATCGAATTTTCGAGTGTTTTGAGCCAGAATTTGAGATATAAACGAGTACCGAAGATGCATGCACATATCGACTTTTGGGCACCTAAAATATCGATTTTGAGCATGTTTTGAGCCTATATTTTGAAAAAATTCTAGCACTGAGTAGGCATGTACAGATCGCTTCTGGGACCCCAAAATATCGAATTTTCGGGTGTTTTGAGCCTGAATTTGAGATATAAACGAGTATAGAAGAAGCATACACATATTGACTTTGGGCACCAAAAATATCGATTTTCAGCATGTTTTGGGCCTGAATTTTGAAAATACTCTAACACGGAGTAGGCATGTACAGATCGCTTCTGGGACCCCAAAATATCGAATTTTCGGGTGTTTAGGGCCAGAATTTGAGATATAAACGGGTACAGAAGATGCATGCACATATCGACTTTTGGGCACCTAAAACATCGATTTTCAGTATGTTTTTGGCCTGTATTTTGAAAATACTCTAACACGAAGTAGGCATGTACAGATCTCTTCTGGGACCCCTAAATATCGAATTTTCGGGTGTTTTGGGTCTTAATTTGAGATATCGCCTTTACGCACCTAAAATATCGATTTTTAGCATGTTTTTAACCTATATTTTGAAAATATTCTAGCACTGAGTAGGCATGTACAGATCGCTTCTGGGACCTCAAAATATCGAATTTTCGGGTGTTTAGGGCCAGAATTTGAGATATAAACCGGTACAGAAGATGCATGCACATATCGACTTTTGGGCTCCTAAAACATCGATTTTCAGTATGTTTTTGGTCTGTATTTTGAAAATACTCTAACACGGAGTAGGCATGTACAGATCGCTTCTGGGACCCCGAAATATCAAATTTTCGGGTATTTTGAGCCTGAATTTGAGATATAAACGAGTACAGAAGATGCATGCACATATCGACTTTTGGGCACCTAAAAAATCGATTTTGAGCATGTTTTGAGCCTATATTTTGAAAACATTCTAGCACTGAGTAGGCATGAACAGATCGCTTTTGGGACCCCAAAATATCGAATTTTCGGGTATTTTGAGCCTGATTTTGAGATATAAACGAGTATAGAAGAAGCATACACATATTGACTTTGGGCACCAAAATTATCGATTTTCAGCGTGTTTTGGGCCTGTATTTTGAAAATACTCTAACACGGAGTAGGCATGTACAGATCGCTTCTGGGACCCCAAAATATCGAATTTTCGGGTGTTTTGGGCCTGAATTTGAGATATCGCCTGTACGCACCTAAAATATAGATTTTTAGCATGTTTTGATCCTATATTTTGAAAATATTCTAGCACTGAGTAGGCATGTACAGATCGCTTCTGGGTCCCCAAAATATCGGATTTTCGGGTGTTTTGAGCTTGAATTTGAGATATAAACGAATACAGAAGATGCATGCACATATCGACTTTTGGGCACCTAAAATATCGAATTTGAGCATGTTTTGAGCCTATATTTTGAAAATACTCTAACACGGAGTAGGCATGTACAGATCGCTTCTGGTACCCCAAAATATCGAATTTTCGGGTGTTTTGAGCCTGAATTTGAGATATAAACGGGTACTGAAAGTGAATGCAGATATCGACTACTTGGCACCTAAAACATCGATTTTGAGCATGTTTTGGGCAGGTATTTTGAAAATACTCTAACGCGGAGTAGGCATGTACAGATCCCTTCTGGGACCCCTAAATATCGAATTTTCGGGTGTTTTGGGCCTTAATTTGAGATATCGACTTTTTGGCACCTAAAATATCGATTTTTATCATGTTTTTAGCCTATATTTTGAAAATATTCTAGCACTGAGTAGGCATGTACAGATTGCTTCTGGGACCCCAAAATATTGAATTTTCGGGTGTTTTGAGCCTGAATTTGAGATATAAACGAGTACATAAGATGCATGCACATATCGACTTTTGGGCACCTAAAATATCGATTTTGAGCATGTTTTGAGCCTATATTTTGAAAATATTCTAGCACTGAGTAGGCATGTACAGATCGCTTCTGTGACCCAAAAATATCGAATTTTCGGGTGTTTAGGGCCAGAATTTGAGATATAAACGGGTACAGAAGATGCATGCACATATCGACTTTTGGGCACCTAAAACATCGATTATCAGTATGTTTTTGGCCTGTATTTTGAAAATACTCTAACACGAAGTAGGCATGTACAGATCGCTTCTGGGACCCCTAAATATCGAATTTTCGGGTGTTTTGGGTCTTAATTTGAGATATCGCCTTTACGCACCTAAAATATCGATTTTTAGCATGTTTTTAACCTATATTTTGAAAATATTCTAGCACTGAGTAGGCATGTACAGATCGCTTCTGGGACCTCAAAATATCTAATTTTCGGGTGTTTAGGGCCAGAATTTGAGATATAAACCGGTACAGAAGATGCATGCACATATCGACTTTTGGGCTCCTAAAACATCGATTTTCAGTATGTTTTTGGTCTGTATTTTGAAAATACTCTAACACGGAGTAGGCATGTACAGATCGCTTCTGGGACCCCGAAATATCAAATTTTCGGGTATTTTGAGCCTGAATTTGAGATATAAACGAGTACAGAAGATGCATGCACATATCGACTTTTGGGCACCTAAAAAATCGATTTTGAGCATGTTTTGAGCCTATATTTTGAAAACATTCTAGCACTGAGTAGGCATGAACAGATAGCTTCTGGGACCCCAAAATATCGAATTTTCGGGTATTTTGAGCCTGATTTTGAGATATAAACGAGTATAGAAGAAGCATACACATATTGACTTTGGGCACCAAAATTATCGATTTTCAGCGTGTTTTGGGCCTGTATTTTGAAAATACTCTAACACGGAGTAGGCATGTACAGATCGCTTCTGGGACCCCTAAATATCGACTTTTCGGGTGTTTTGGGCCTTAATTTGAGATATCGCCTTTACGCACCTAAAATGTATATTTTTAGCATGTTTTGAGCCAATATTTTGAAAATATTCTAGAACTGAGTAGGCATGTACAGATCGCTTCTGGGACCCCAAAATATCGAATTTTCGGGTGTTTTGAGCCTGAATTTGAGATATAAACAAGTACAGAAGATGCATGCACATATCTACTTTTGGGCACCTAAAATATCGATTTTGAGCATGTTTTGAGCCTATATTTTGAAAACATTCTAGCACTGAGTAGGCATGTACAGATCGCTTTTGGGACCCCAAAATATCGAATTTTCGGGTGTTTTGAGCCTGAATTTGAGATATAAACGAGTATAGATGATGCATACAAATATTGACTTTGGGCACCAAAAATATCGATTTTCAGCATGTTTTGGGCCTGAATTTTGAAAATACTTTAACACGGAGTAGGCATGTACAGATCGATTCTGGGACCCCAAAATATCGAATTTTCGTGTGTTTTGGGCCTGAATTTGAGATATCGCCTTTACGCACCTAAAATATCGATTTTTAGCATGTTTTGAGCCTATATTTTGAAAATATTCTAGCACTGAGTAGGCATGTACAGATCGCTTCTGGGACCCCAAAATATCGAATTTTCGGGTGTTTTGAGCTTGAATTTGAGATATAAACGAATACAGAAGATGCATGCACATATCGACTTTTGGGCACCAAAAATATCGATTTTGTGCATGTTTTGAGCCTATATTTTGAAAACATTCTATCACTGAGTAGGCATGTACAGATCGCTTTTGGGACCCAAAAATATCGAATTTTCGAGTGTTTAGGGCCAGAATTTGAGATATAAACGGGTAGAGAAGATGCATGCACATATCGACTTTTTGGCACCTAAAACATCGATTTGTGAGCATGTTTTGGGCCTGCATTTTGAAAATACTCTAACACGGAGTAGGCATGTACAGATCGCTTCTGGGACCCCTAAATATCGAAGTTTCGGGTGTTTTGGGACTGAATTTGAGATATCGACTTTTTGGCACCTAGGATATCGATTTTTAGCATGTTTTTAGCCTATATTTTGAAAATATTCTAGTACTGAGTAGGCATGTACAGATTGCTTCTGGGACCCCAAAATATTGAATTTTCGGGTATTTTGAGCCTGAATTTGAGATATAAACGGGTACAGAAGATACATGCACATATTGACTTTGGGCATCTAAAATATCGATTTTCAGCTTGTTTTGGGCCTGTATTTTGAAAATACTCTAACACGGAGTAGGCATGTACAGATCTCTTCTGGGACCCCAAAATATCGAATTTTCGGGTGTTTTGAGCCTGAATTTGAGATATAAACGGGTACTGAACATGCATGCACATATCGACTTTTTGGCACCTAAAACATCGATTTTTAGCATGTTTTGGGCCTGTATTTTGAAAATACTCTAACACGGAGTAGGCATGTACAGATCGCTTCTGGGACCCCAAAATATCGAATTTTCGGGTGTTTTGAGCTTGAATTTGAGATATAAACGAGTACAGAAGATGCATGCACATATCGACTTTTGGGCACCTAAAATATCGATTTTGAGCATGTTTTGAGCCTATATTTTGAAAACATTCTAGCTCTGAGTAGACATGTACAGATAGCTTCTGGGACCCAAAAATATCGAATTTTCGGGTGTTTTGAGCCTGAATTTGAGATATAAACGGGTACTGAAGATGTATGCACATATCGACTTTTCGGCACCTAAAACATCGATTTTGAGCATGTTTTGGGCCTGTATTTTGTAAATACTCTAACACGGAGTAGGCATGTACAGATCGCTTCTGGGACCCCAAAATATCGAATTTTCGGGTGTTTTGGGTCTTAATTTGCGATATCGCCTTTACGCACCTAAAATATCGATTTTTAGCATGTTTTTAACCTATATTTTGAAAATATTCTAGCACTGAGTAGGCATGTACAGATCGCTTCTGGGACCTCAAAATATCGAATTTTCGGGTGTTTAGGGCCAGAATTTGAGATATAAACCGGTACAGAAGATGCATGCACATATCGACTTTTGGGCTCCTAAAACATCGATTTTCAGTATGTTTTTGGCCTGTATTTTGAAAATACTCTAACACGGAGTAGGCATGTACAGATCGCTTCTGGGACCCCGAAATATCAAATTTTCGGGTATTTTGAGCCTGAATTTGAGATATAAACGAGTACAGAAGATGCATGCACATATCGACTTTTTGGGCACCTAAAACATCGATTTTGAGCATGTTTTGGGCCTGTATTTTGAAAATACTTTAACACGGAGTAGGCATGTACAGATCGCTTCTGGGATTCCAAAATATCGAATTTTCGGGTGTTTTGGGCCTGAATTTGAGATATCGCCTTTACGCACCTAAAATATCGATTTTTAGCATGTTTTGAGCCTATATTTTGAAAATATTCTAGCACTGAGTAGGCATGTACAGATCGCTTCTGGGACCCCAAAATATCGAATTTTCGGGTGTTTTGAGCTTGAATTTGAGATATAAACGAGTACAGAAGATGCATGCACATATCGACTTTTGGGCACCTAAAATATCGATTTTGAGCATGTTTTGAGCCTATATTTTGAAAATATTCTAGCTCTGACTAGGCTTGTACAGATCGCTTCTGGGACCGCAAAATATCGAATTTTCGGGTGTTTAGGGCCAGAATTTGAGATATAAACGGGTACAGAAGATGCATGCACATATCGACTTTTGGACACCTAAAACATCGATTTTCAGTATGTTTTTGGCCTGTATTTTGAAAATACTCTAACACGGAGTAAGCATGTACAGATCGCTTCTGGGACCCCTAAATATCGAATTATCGGGTGTTTTGGGACTGAATTTGAGATATCTCCTTTACGCACATAAAATATAGATTTTTAGAATGTTTTGAGCCTATATTTTGAAAATATTCTAGCACTGAGTAGGCATGTACAGATCGCTTCTGGGACCCCAAAATATCGAATTTTCGGGTGTTTTGAGCCTGAATTTGAGATATAAACGAGTATAGAAGATGCATACACACATTGACTTTGGGCACCAAAAATATCGATTTTCAGCATATTTTGGGTCTGAATTTTGAAAATACTCTAACACGGAGTAGGCATGTACAGATCGCTTCTGGGACCCCAAAATATCGAATTTTCGGGTGTTTTGGGCCTGAATTTGAGATATCGCCTGTACGCACCTAAAATATAGATTTTTAGCATGTTTTGATCCTATATTTTGAAAATATTCTAGCACTGAGTAGGCATGTACAGATCGCTTCTGGGTCCCCAAAATATCGGATTTTCGGGTGTTTTAAGCTTGAATTTGAGATATAAACGAATACAGAAGATGCATGCACATATCGACTTTTGGGCACCTAAAATATCGAATTTGAGCATGTTTTGAGCCTATATTTTGAAAATACTCTAACACGGAGTAGGCATGTACAGATCGCTTCTGGGACCCCTAAATATCGAATTTTCGGGTGTTTTGGGCCTTAATTTGAGATATCGACTTTTTGGCACCTAAAATATCGATTTTTAGCATGTTTTGAGCCTATATTTTGAAAACATTCTAGCACTGAGTAGGCATGTACAGATCGCTTCCGGGACCCAAAAATATCGAATTTTCGGGTGTTTAGGGCCAGAATTTGAGATATAAACGGGTACAGAAGATGCATGCACATATCGACTTTTGGGCTCCTAAAACATCGATTTTCAGTATGTTTTTGGTCTGTATTTTGAAAATACTCTAACACGGAGTAGGAATGTACAGATCGCTTCTGGGACCCCGAAATATCAAATTTTCGGGTATTTTGAGCCTGAATTTGAGATATAAACGAGTACAGAAGATGCATGCACATATCGACTTTTGGGCACCTAAAAAATCGATTTTGAGCATGTTTTGAGCCTATATTTTGAAAACATTCTAGCACTGAGTAGGCATGAACAGATCGCTTCTGGGACCCCAAAATATCGAATTTTCGGGTATTTTGAGCCTGATTTTGAGATATAAACGAGTATAGAAGAAGCATACACATATTGACTTTGGGCACCAAAATTATCGATTTTCAGCGTGTTTTGGGCCTGTATTTTGAAAATACTCTAACACGGAGTAGGCATGTACAGATCGCTTCTGGGACCCCTAAATATCGAATTTTCGGGTGTTTTGGGCCTTAATTTGAGATATCGCCTTTACGCACCTAAAATATATATTTTTAGCATGTTTTGAGCCAATATTTTGAAAATATTCTAGCACTGAGTAGGCATGTACAGATCGCTTCTGGGACCCCAAAATATCGAATTTTCGGGTGTTTTGAGCCTGAATTTGAGATATAAACAAGTACAGAAGATGCATGCACATATCTACTTTTGGGCACCTAAAATATCGATTTTGAGCATGTTTTGCGCCTATATTTTGAAAACATTCTAGCACTGAGTAGGCATGTACAGATCGCTTTTGGGACCCCAAAATATCGAATTTTCGGGTGTTTTGAGCCTGAATTTGAGATATAAACGAGTATAGATGATGCATACAAATATTGACTTTGGGCACCAAAAATATCGATTTTCAGCATGTTTTGGGCCTGAATTTTGAAAATACTTTAACACGGAGTAGGCATGTACAGATCGATTCTGGGACCCCAAAATATCGAATTTTCGTGTGTTTTGGGCCTGAATTTGAGATATCGCCTTTACGCACCTAAAATATCGATTTTTAGCATGTTTTGAGCCTATATTTTGAAAATATTCTAGCACTGAGTAGGCATGTACAGATCGCTTCTGGGACCCCAAAATATCGAATTTTCGGGTGTTTTGAGCTTGAATTTGAGATATAAACGAATACAGAAGATGCATGCACATATCGACTTTTGGGCACCAAAAATATCGATTTTGTGCATGTTTTGAGCCTATATTTTGAAAACATTCTATCACTGAGTAGGCATGTACAGATCGCTTTTGGGACCCAAAAATATAGAATTTTTGAGTGTTTAGGGTAAGAATTTGAGATATAAACGGGTAGAGAAGATGCATGCACATATCGACTTTTTGGCACCTAAAACATCGATTTTGAGCATGTTTTGGGCCTGCATTTTGAAAATACTCTAACACGGAGTAGGCATGTACAGATCGCTTCTGGGACCCCTAAATATCGAAGTTTCGGGTGTTTTGGGACTGAATTTGAGATATCGACTTTTTGGCACCTAGGATATCGATTTTTAGCATGTTTTTAGCCTATATTTTGAAAATATTCTAGTACTGAGTAGCCATGTACAGATTGCTTCTGGGACCCCAAAATATTGAATTTTCGGGTATTTTGAGCCTGAATTTGAGATATAAACGGGTACAGAAGATACATGCACATATTGACTTTGGGCATCTAAAATATCGATTTTCAGCTTGTTTTGGGCCTGTATTTTGAAAATACTCTAACACGTAGTAGGCATGTACAGATCGCTTCAGGGACCCCAAAATATCGAATTTTCGGGTGTTTTGAGCCTGAATTTGAGATATAAACGGGTACTGAACATGCATGCACATATCGACTTTTTGGCACCTAAAATATCGATTTTTAGCATGTTTTGGGCCTGTATTTTGAAAATACTCTAACACGGAGTAGGCATGTACAGATCGCTTCTGGGACCCCAAAATATCGAATTTTCGGGTGTTTTAAGCTTGAATTTGAGATATAAACGAGTACAGAAGATGCATGCACATATCGACTTTTGGGCACCTAAAATATCGATTTTGAGCATGTTTTGAGCCTATATTTTGAAAACATTCTAGCTCTGAGTAGGCATGTACAGATAGCTTCTGGGACCCAAAAATATCGAGTTTTCGGGTGTTTTGAGCCTGAATTTGAGATATAAACGGGTACTGAAGATGTATGCACATATCGACTTTTCGGCACCTAAAACATCGATTTTGAGCATGTTTTGGGCCTGTATTTTGTAAATACTCTAACACGGAGTAGGCATGTACAGATCGCTTCTGGGACCCCAAAATATCGAATTTTCGGGTGTTTTGGGTCTTAATTTGCGATATCGCCTTTACGCACCTAAAATATCGATTTTTAGCATGTTTTTAACCTATATTTTGAAAATATTCTAGCACTGAGTAGGCATGTACAGATCGCTTCTGGGACCTCAAAATATCGAATTTTCGGGTGTTTAGGGCCAGAATTTGAGATATAAACCGGTACAGAAGATGCATGCACATATCGACTTTTGGGCTCCTAAAACATCGATTTTCAGTATGTTTTTGGCCTGTATTTTGAAAATACTCTAACACGGAGTAGGCATGTACAGATCGCTTCTGGGACCCCGAAATATCAAATTTTCGGGTATTTTGAGCCTGAATTTGAGATATAAACGAGTACAGAAGATGCATGCACATATCGACTTTTTGGGCACCTAAAACATCGATTTTGAGCATGTTTTGGGCCTGTATTTTGAAAATACTCTAACACGGAGTAGGCATGTACAGATCGCTTCTGGGACTCCAAAATATCGAATTTTCGGGTGTTTTGGGCCTGAATTTGAGATATCGCCTTTACGCACCTAAAATATCGATTTTTAGCATGTTTTGAGCCTATATTTTGAAAATATTCTAGCACTGAGTAGGCATGTACAGATCGCTTCTGGGACCCCAAAATATCGAATTTTCGGGTGTTTTGAGCTTGAATTTGAGATATAAACGAGTACTGAAGATGCATGCACATATCGACTTTTGGGCACCTAAAATATCGATTTTGAGCATGTTTTGAGCCTATATTTTGAAAATATTCTAGCTCTGACTAGGCTGGTACAGATCGCTTCTGGGACCGCAAAATATCGAATTTTCGGGTGTTTAGGGCCAGAATTTGAGATATAAACGGGTACAGAAGATGCATGCACATATCGACTTTTGGGCACCTAAAAAATCGATTTTGAGCATGTTTTGAGCCTATATTTTGAAAACATTCTAGCATTGAGTAGGCATGAACAGATCGCTTCTGGGACCCCAAAATATCGAATTTTCGGGTATTTTGAGCCTGATTTTGAGATATAAACGAGTATAGAAGAAGCATACACATATTGACTTTGGGCACCAAAATTATCGATTTTCAGCGTGTTTTGGGCCTGTATTTTGAAAATACTCTAACACGGAGTAGGCATGTACAGATCGCTTCTGAGACCCCTAAATATCGAATTTTCGGGTGTTTTGGGCCTTAATTTGAGATATCGCCTTTACGCACCTAAAATATATATTTTTAGCATGTTTTGAGCCAATATTTTGAAAATATTCTAGCACTGAGTAGGCATGTACAGATCGCTTCTGGGACCCCAAAATATCGAATTTTCGGGTGTTTTGAGCCTGAATTTGAGATATAAACAAGTACAGAAGATGCATGCACATATCTACTTTTGGGCACCTAAAATATCGATTTTGAGCATGTTTTGAGCCTATATTTTGAAAACATTCTAGCACTGAGTAGGCATGTACAGATCGCTTTTGGGACCCCAAAATATCGAATTTTCGGGTGTTTTGAGCATGAATTTGAGATATAAACGAGTATAGATGATGCATACAAATATTGACTTTGCGCACCAAAAATATCGATTTTCAGCATGTTTTGGGCCTGAATTTTGAAAATACTTTAACACGGAGTAGGCATGTACAGATCGATTCTGAGACCCCAAAATATCGAATTTTCGTGTGTTTTGGGCCTGAATTTGAGATATCGCCTTTACGCACCTAAAATATCGATTTTTAGCATGTTTTGAGCCTATATTTTGAAAATATTCTAGCACTGAGTAGGCATGTACAGATCGCTTCTGGGACCCCAAAATATCGAATTTTCGGGTGTTTTGAGCTTGAATTTGAGATATAAACGAATACAGAAGATGCATGCACATATCGACTTTTGGGCACCAAAAATATCGATTTTGTGCATGTTTTGAGCCTATATTTTGAAAACATTCTATCACTGAGTAGGCATGTACAGATCGCTTTTGGGACCCAAAAATATCGAATTTTTGAGTGTTTAGGGCCAGAATTTGAGATATAAACGGGTAGAGAAGATGCATGCACATATCGACTTTTTGGCACCTAAAACATCGATTTTGATCATGTTTTTGGCCTGCATTTTGAAAATACTCTAACACGGAGTAGGCATGTACAGATCGCTTCTGGGACCCCTAAATATCGAAGTTTCGGGTGTTTTGGGACTGAATTTGAGATATCGACTTTTTGGCACCTAGGATATCGATTTTTAGCATGTTTTTAGCCTATATTTTGAAAATATTCTAGTACTGAGTAGGCATGTACAGATTGCTTCTGGGACCCCAAAATATTGAATTTTCGGGTATTTTGAGCCTGAATTTGAGATATGAACGGGTACAGAAGATACATGCACATATTGACTTTGGGCATCTAAAATATCGATTTTCAGCTTGTTTTGGGCCTGTATTTTGAAAATACTCTAACACGGAGTAGGCATGTACAGATCGCTTCTGGGACCCCAAAATATCGAATTTTCGGGTGTTTTGAGCCTGAATTTGAGATATAAACGGGTACTGAACATGCATGCACATATCGACTTTTTGGCACCTAAAACATCGATTTTTAGCATGTTTTGGGCCTGTATTTTGAAAATACTCTAACACGGAGTAGGCATGTACAGATCGCTTCTGGGACCCCAAAATATCGAATTTTCGGGTGTTTTGAGCTTGAATTTGAGATATAAACGAGTACAGAAGATGCATGCACATATCGACTTTTGGGCACCTAAAATATCGATTTTGAGCATGTTTTGAGCCTATATTTTGAAAACATTCTAGCTCTGAGTAGGCATGTACAGATAGCTTCTGGGACCCAAAAATATCGAATTTTCGGGTGTTTTGAGCCTGAATTTGAGATATAAACGGGTACTGAAGATGTATGCACATATCGACTTTTCGGCACCTAAAACATCGATTTTGAGCATGTTTTGGGCCTGTATTTTGTAAATACTCTAACACGGAGTAGGCATGTACAGATCGCTTCTGGGACCCCAAAATATCGAATTTTCGGGTGTTTTGGGTCTTAATTTGCGATATCGCCTTTACGCACCTAAAATATCGATTTTTAGCATGTTTTTAACCTATATTTTGAAAATATTCTAGCACTGAGTAGGCATGTACAGATCGCTTCTGGGACCTCAAAATATCGAATTTTCGGGTGTTTAGGGCCAGAATTTGAGATATAAACCGGTACAGAAGATGCATGCACATATCGACTTTTGGGCTCCTAAAACATCGATTTTCAGTATGTTTTTGGCCTGTATTTTGAAAATACTCTAACACGGAGTAGGCATGTACAGATCGCTTCTGGGACCCCGAAATATCAAATTTTCGGGTATTTTGAGCCTGAATTTGAGATATAAACGAGTACAGAAGATGCATGCACATATCGACTTTTTGGGCACCTAAAACATCGATTTTGAGCATGTTTTGGGCCTGTATTTTGAAAATACTCTAACACGGAGTAGGCATGTACAGATCGCTTCTGGGACTCCAAAATATCGAATTTTCGGGTGTTTTGGGCCTGAATTTGAGATATCGCCTTTACGCACCTAAAATATCGATTTTTAGCATGTTTTGAGCCTATATTTTGAAAATATTCTAGCACTGAGTAGGCATTTACAGATCGCTTCTGGGACCCCAAAATATCGAATTTTCGGGTGTTTTGAGCTTGAATTTGAGATATAAACGAGTACAGAAGATGCATGCACATATCGACTTTTGGGCACCTAAAATATCGATTTTGAGCATGTTTTGAGCCTATATTTTGAAAATATTCTAGCTCTGACTAGGCTGGTACAGATCGCTTCTGGGACCGCAAAATATCGAATTTTCGGGTGTTTAGGGCCAGAATTTGAGATATAAACGGGTACAGAAGATGCATGCACATATCGACTTTTGGACACCTAAAACATCGATTTTCAGTATGTTTTTGGCCTGTATTTTGAAAATACTCTAACACGGAGTAAGCATGTACAGATCGCTTCTGGGACCCCTAAATATCGAATTTTCGGGTGTTTTGGGACTGAATTTGAGATATCTCCTTTACGCACATAAAATATAGATTTTTAGAATGTTTTGAGCCTATATTTTGAAAATATTCTAGCACTGAGTAGGCATGTACAGATCGCTTCTGGGACCCCAAAATATCGAATTTTCGGGTGTTTTGAGCCTGAATTTGAGATATAAACGAGTATAGAAGATGCATACACATATTGACTTTGGGCACCAAAAATATCGATTTTCAGCATATTTTGGGTCTGAATTTTGAAAATACTCTAACACGGAGTAGGCATGTACAGATCGCTTCTGGGACCCCAAAATATCGAATTTTCGGGTGTTTTGGGCCTGAATTTGAGATATCGCCTGTACGCACCTAAAATATAGATTTTTAGCATGTTTTGATCCTATATTTTGAAAATATTCTAGCACTGAGTAGGCATGAACAGATCGCTTCTGGGACCCCAAAATATCGAATTTTCGGGTGTTTTGAGCCTGAATTTGAGATATAAACGAGTACAGAAGATGCATGCACATATCGACTTTTGGGCACCTAAAATATCGATTTTGAGCATGTTTTGAGCCTATATTTTGAAAACATTCTAGCACTGAGTAGGCATGTACAGATCGCTTTTGGGACCCCAAAATATCGAATTTTCGGGTGTTTTGAGCCTGAATTTGAGATATAAACGAGTATAGATGATGCATACAAATATTGACTTTGGGCACCAAAAATATCGATTTTCAGCATGTTTTGGGCCTGAATTTTGAAAATACTTTAACACGGAGTAGGCATGTACAGATCGATTCTGGGACCCCAAAATATCGAATTTTCGTGTGTTTTGGGCCTGAATTTGAGATATCGGCTTTACGCACATAAAATATCGATTTTTAGCATGTTTTGAGCCTATATTTTGAAAATATTCTAGCACTGAGTAGGCATGTACAGATCGCTTCTGGGACCCCAAAATATCGAATTTTCGGGTGTTTTGAGCTTGAATTTGAGATATAAACGAATACAGAAGATGCATGCACATATCGACTTTTGGGCACCAAAAATATCGATTTTGTGCATGTTTTGAGCCTATATTTTGAAAACATTCTATCACTGAGTAGGCATGTACAGATCGCTTTTGGGACCCAAAAATATCGAATTTTCGAGTGTTTAGGGACAGAATTTGAGATATAAACGGGTAGAGAAGATGCATGCACATATCGACTTTTTGGCACCTAAAACATCGATTTTGAGCATGTTTTGGGCCTGCATTTTGAAAATACTCTAACACGGAGTAGGCATGTACAGATCGCTTCTGGGACCCCTAAATATCGAAGTTTCGGGTGTTTTGGGACTGAATTTGAGATATCGACTTTTTGGCACCTAGGATATCGATTTTTAGCATGTTTTTAGCCTATATTTTGAAAATATTCTAGTACTGAGTAGCCATGTACAGATTGCTTCTGGGACCCCAAAATATTGAATTTTCGGGTATTTTGAGCCTGAATTTGAGATATAAACGGGTACAGAAGATACATGCACATATTGACTTTGGGCATCTAAAATATCGATTTTCAGCTTGTTTTGGTCCTGTATTTTGAAAATACTCTAACACGTAGTAGGCATGTACAGATCGCTTCAGGGACCCCAAAATATCGAATTTTCGGGTGTTTTGAGCCTGAATTTGAGATATAAACGGGTACTGAACATGCATGCACATATCGACTTTTTGGCACCTAAAATATCGATTTTTAGCATGTTTTGGGCCTGTATTTTGAAAATACTCTAACACGGAGTAGGCATGTACAGATCGCTTCTGGGACCCCAAAATATCGAATTTTCGGGTGTTTTAAGCTTGAATTTGAGATATAAACGAGTACAGAAGATGCATGCACATATCGACTTTTGGGCACCTAAAATATCGATTTTGAGCATGTTTTGAGCCTATATTTTGAAAACATTCTAGCTCTGAGTAGGCATGTACAGATAGCTTCTGGGACCCAAAAATATCGAGTTTTCGGGTGTTTTGAGCCTGAATTTGAGATATAAACGGGTACTGAAGATGTATGCACATATCGACTTTTCGGCACCTAAAACATCGATTTTGAGCATGTTTTGGGCCTGTATTTTGTAAATACTCTAACACGGAGTAGGCATGTACAGATCGCTTCTGGGACCCCAAAATATCGAATTTTCGGGTGTTTTGGGTCTTAATTTGCGATATCGCCTTTACGCACCTAAAATATCGATTTTTAGCATGTTTTTAACCTATATTTTGAAAATATTCTAGCACTGAGTAGGCATGTACAGATCGCTTCTGGGACCTCAAAATATCGAATTTTCGGGTGTTTAGGGCCAGAATTTGAGATATAAACCGGTACAGAAGATGCATGCACATATCGACTTTTGGGCTCCTAAAACATCGATTTTCAGTATGTTTTTGGCCTGTATTTTGAAAATACTCTAACACGGAGTAGGCATGTACAGATCGCTTCTGGGACCCCGAAATATCAAATTTTCGGGTATTTTGAGCCTGAATTTGAGATATAAACGAGTACAGAAGATGCATGCACATATCGACTTTTTGGGCAACTAAAACATCGATTTTGAGCATGTTTTGGGCCTGTATTTTGAAAATACTCTAACACGGAGTAGGCATGTACAGATCGCTTCTGGGACTCCAAAATATCGAATTTTCGGGTGTTTTGGGCCTGAATTTGAGATATCGCCTTTACGCACCTAAAATATCGATTTTTAGCATGTTTTGAGCCTATATTTTGAAAATATTCTAGCACTGAGTAGGCATGTACAGATCGCTTCTGGGACCCCAAAATATCGAATTTTCGGGTGTTTTGAGCTTGAATTTGAGATATAAACGAGTACTGAAGATGCATGCACATATCGACTTTTGGGCACCTAAAATATCGATTTTGAGCATGTTTTGAGCCTATATTTTGAAAATATTCTAGCTCTGACTAGGCTGGTACAGATCGCTTCTGGGACCGCAAAATATCGAATTTTCGGGTGTTTAGGGCCAGAATTTGAGATATAAACGGGTACAGAAGATGCATGCACATATCGACTTTTGGGCACCTAAAAAATCGATTTTGAGCATGTTTTGAGCCTATATTTTGAAAACATTCTAGCATTGAGTAGGCATGAACAGATCGCTTCTGGGACCCCAAAATATCGAATTTTCGGGTATTTTGAGCCTGATTTTGAGATATAAACGAGTATAGAAGAAGCATACACATATTGACTTTGGGCACCAAAATTATCGATTTTCAGCGTGTTTTGGGCCTGTATTTTGAAAATACTCTAACACGGAGTAGGCATGTACAGATCGCTTCTGGGACCCCTAAATATCGAATTTTCGGGTGTTTTGGGCCTTAATTTGAGATATCGCCTTTACGCACCTAAAATATATATTTTTAGCATGTTTTGAGCCAATATTTTGAAAATATTCTAGCACTGAGTAGGCATGTACAGATCGCTTCTGGGACCCCAAAATATCGAATTTTCGGGTGTTTTGAGCCTGAATTTGAGATATAAACAAGTACAGAAGATGCATGCACATATCTACTTTTGGGCACCTAAAATATCGATTTTGAGCATGTTTTGAGCCTATATTTTGAAAACATTCTAGCACTGAGTAGGCATGTACAGATCGCTTTTGGGACCCCAAAATATCGAATTTTCGGGTGTTTTGAGCATGAATTTGAGATATAAACGAGTATAGATGATGCATACAAATATTGACTTTGCGCACCAAAAATATCGATTTTCAGCATGTTTTGGGCCTGAATTTTGAAAATACTTTAACACGGAGTAGGCATGTACAGATCGATTCTGAGACCCCAAAATATCGAATTTTCGTGTGTTTTGGGCCTGAATTTGAGATATCGCCTTTACGCACCTAAAATATCGATTTTTAGCATGTTTTGAGCCTATATTTTGAAAATATTCTAGCACTGAGTAGGCATGTACAGATCGCTTCTGGGACCCCAAAATATCGAATTTTCGGGTGTTTTGAGCTTGAATTTGAGATATAAACGAATACAGAAGATGCATGCACATATCGACTTTTGGGCACCAAAAATATCGATTTTGTGCATGTTTTGAGCCTATATTTTGAAAACATTCTATCACTGAGTAGGCATGTACAGATCGCTTTTGGGACCCAAAAATATCGAATTTTTGAGTGTTTAGGGCCAGAATTTGAGATATAAACGGGTAGAGAAGATGCATGCACATATCGACTTTTTGGCACCTAAAACATCGATTTTGATCATGTTTTTGGCCTGCATTTTGGAAATACTCTAACACGGAGTAGGCATGTACAGATCGCTTCTGGGACCCCTAAATATCGAAGTTTCGGGTGTTTTGGGACTGAATTTGAGATATCGACTTTTTGGCACCTAGGATATCGATTTTTAGCATGTTTTTAGCCTATATTTTGAAAATATTCTAGTACTGAGTAGGCATGTACAGATTGCTTCTGGGACCCAAAATATTGAATTTTCGGGTATTTTGAGCCTGAATTTGAGATATGAACGGGTACAGAAGATACATGCACATATTGACTTTGGGCATCTAAAATATCGATTTTCAGCTTGTTTTGGGCCTGTATTTTGAAAATACTCTAACACGGAGTAGGCATGTACAGATCGCTTCTGGGACCCCAAAATATCGAATTTTCGGGTGTTTTGAGCCTGAATTTGAGATATAAACGGGTACTGAACATGCATGCACATATCGACTTTTTGGCACCTAAAACATCGATTTTTAGCATGTTTTGGGCCTGTATTTTGAAAATACTCTAACACGGAGTAGGCATGTACAGATCGCTTCTGGGACCCCAAAATATCGAATTTTCGGGTGTTTTGAGCTTGAATTTGAGATATAAACGAGTACAGAAGATGCATGCACATATCGACTTTTGGGCACCTAAAATATCGATTTTGAGCATGTTTTGAGCCTATATTTTGAAAACATTCTAGCTCTGAGTAGGCATGTACAGATAGCTTCTGGGACCCAAAAATATCGAATTTTCGGGTGTTTTGAGCCTGAATTTGAGATATAAACGGGTACTGAAGATGTATGCACATATCGACTTTTCGGCACCTAAAACATCGATTTTGAGCATGTTTTGGGCCTGTATTTTGTAAATACTCTAACACGGAGTAGGCATGTACAGATCGCTTCTGGGACCCCAAAATATCGAATTTTCGGGTGTTTTGGGTCTTAATTTGCGATATCGCCTTTACGCACCTAAAATATCGATTTTTAGCATGTTTTTAACCTATATTTTGAAAATATTCTAGCACTGAGTAGGCATGTACAGATCGCTTCTGGGACCTCAAAATATCGAATTTTCGGGTGTTTAGGGCCAGAATTTGAGATATAAACCGGTACAGAAGATGCATGCACATATCGACTTTTGGGCTCCTAAAACATCGATTTTCAGTATGTTTTTGGCCTGTATTTTGAAAATACTCTAACACGGAGTAGGCATGTACAGATCGCTTCTGGGACCCCGAAATATCAAATTTTCGGGTATTTTGAGCCTGAATTTGAGATATAAACGAGTACAGAAGATGCATGCACATATCGACTTTTTGGGCACCTAAAACATCGATTTTGAGCATGTTTTGGGCCTGTATTTTGAAAATACTCTAACACGGAGTAGGCATGTACAGATCGCTTCTGGGACTCCAAAATATCGAATTTTCGGGTGTTTTGGGCCTGAATTTGAGATATCGCCTTTACGCACCTAAAATATCGATTTTTAGCATGTTTTGAGCCTATATTTTGAAAATATTCTAGCACTGAGTAGGCATGTACAGATCGCTTCTGGGACCCCAAAATATCGAATTTTCGGGTGTTTTGAGCTTGAATTTGAGATATAAACGAGTACAGAAGATGCATGCACATATCGACTTTTGGGCACCTAAAATATCGATTTTGAGCATGTTTTGAGCCTATATTGTGAAAATATTCTAGCTCTGACTAGGCTGGTACAGATCGCTTCTGGGACCGCAAAATATCGAATTTTCGGGTGTTTAGGGCCAGAATTTGAGATATAAACGGGTACAGAAGATGCATGCACATATCGACTTTTGGACACCTAAAACATCGATTTTCAGTATGTTTTTGGCCTGTATTTTGAAAATACTCTAACACGGAGTAAGCATGTACAGATCGCTTCTGGGACCCCTAAATATCGAATTTTCGGGTGTTTTGGGACTGAATTTGAGATATCTCCTTTACGCACATAAAATATAGATTTATAGAATGTTTTGAGCCTATATTTTGAAAATATTCTAGCACTGAGTAGGCATGTACAGATCGCTTCTGGGACCCCAAAATATCGAATTTTCGGGTGTTTTGAGCCTGAATTTGAGATATAAACGAGTATAGAAGATACATACACATATTGACTTTGGGCACCAAAAATATCGATTTTCAGCATATTTTGGGTCTGAATTTTGAAAATACTCTAACACGGAGTAGGCATGTACAGATCGCTTCTGGGACCCCAAAATATCGAATTTTCGGGTGTTTTGGGCCTGAATTTGAGATATCGCCTGTACGCACCTAAAATATAGATTTTTAGCATGTTTTGATCCTATATTTTGAAAATATTCTAGCACTGAGTAGGCATGAACAGATCGCTTCTGGGACCCCAAAATATCGAATTTTCGGGTGTTTTGAGCCTGAATTTGAGATATAAACGAGTACAGAAGATGCATGCACATATCGACTTTTGGGCACCTAAAATATCGATTTTGAGCATGTTTTGAGCCTATATTTTGAAAACATTCTAGCACTGAGTAGGCATGTACAGATCGCTTTTGGGACCCCAAAATATCGAATTTTCGGGTGTTTTGAGCCTGAATTTGAGATATAAACGAGTATAGATGATGCATACAAATATTGACTTTGGGCACCAAAAATATCGATTTTCAGCATGTTTTGGGCCTGAATTTTGAAAATACTTTAACACGGAGTAGGCATGTACAGATCGATTCTGGGACCCCAAAATATCGAATTTTCGTGTGTTTTGGGCCTGAATTTGAGATATCGGCTTTACGCACATAAAATATCGATTTTTAGCATGTTTTGAGCCTATATTTTGAAAATATTCTAGCACTGAGTAGGCATGTACAGATCGCTTCTGGGACCCCAAAATATCGAATTTTCGGGTGTTTTGAGCTTGAATTTGAGATATAAACGAATACAGAAGATGCATGCACATATCGACTTTTGGGCACCAAAAATATCGATTTTGTGCATGTTTTGAGCCTATATTTTGAAAACATTCTATCACTGAGTAGGCATGTACAGATCGCTTTTGGGACCCAAAAATATCGAATTTTCGAGTGTTTAGGGCCAGAATTTGAGATATAAACGGGTAGAGAAGATGCATGCACATATCGACTTTTTGGCACCTAAAACATCGATTTTGAGCATGTTTTGGGCCTGCATTTTGAAAATACTCTAACACGGAGTAGGCATGTACAGATCGCTTCTGGGACCACTAAATATCGAAGTTTCGGGTGTTTTGGGACTGAATTTGAGATATCGACTTTTTGGCACCTAGGATATCGATTTTTAGCATGTTTTTAGCCTATATTTTGAAAATATTCTAGTACTGAGTAGCCATGTACAGATTGCTTCTGGGACCCCAAAATATTGAATTTTCGGGTATTTTGAGCCTGAATTTGAGATATAAACGGGTACAGAAGATACATGCACATATTGACTTTTTGCATCTAAAATATCGATTTTCAGCTTGTTTTGGGCCTGTATTTTGAAAATACTCTAACACGGAGTAGGCATGTACAGATCGCTTCTGGGACCCCAAAATATCGAATTTTCGGGTGTTTTGAGCCTGAATTTGAGATATAAACGGGTACTGAACATGCATGCACATATCGACTTTTTGGCACCTAAAACATCGATTTTTAGCATGTTTTGGGCCTGTATTTTGAAAATACTCTAACACGGAGTAGGCATGTACAGATCGCTTCTGGGACCCCAAAATATCGAATTTTCGGGTGTTTTGAGCTTGAATTTGAGATATAAACGAGTACAGAAGATGCATGCACATATCGACTTTTGGGCACCTAAAATATCGATTTTGAGCATGTTTTGAGCCTATATTTTGAAAACATTCTAGCTCTGAGTAGGTATGTACAGATAGCTTCTGGGACCCCAAAATATCGAATTTTCGGGTGTTTTGAGCCTGAATTTGAGATATAAACGGGTACTGAAGATGTATGCACATATCGACTTTTCGGCACCTAAAACATCGATTTTGAGCATGTTTTGGGCCTGTATTTTGTAAATACTCTAACACGGAGTAGGCATGTACAGATCGCTTCTGGGACCCCAAAATATCGAATTTTCGGGTGTTTTGAGCCTGAATTTGAGATATCGCCTTTATGCACCTAAAATATCGATTTTTAGCATGTTTTTGAGACTATATTTTGAAAATATTCTAGCACTGAGTAGGCATGTACAGATCGCTTCTGGGACCCCAAAATATTGAATTTTCGAGTGTTTTGAGCCTGAATTTGAGATATAAACGAGTACCGAAGATGCATGCACATATCGACTTTTGGGCACCTAAAATATCGATTTTGAGCATGTTTTGAGCCTATATTTTGAAAAAATTCTAGCACTGAGTAGGCATGTACAGATCGCTTCTGGGACCCCAAAATATCGAATTTTCGGGTGTTTTGAGCCTGAATTTGAGATATAAACGAGTATAGAAGAAGCATACACATATTGACTTTGGGCACCAAAAATATCGATTTTCAGCATGTTTTGGGCCTGAATTTTGAAAATACTCTAACACGGAGTAGGCATGTACAGATCGCTTCTGGGACCCCAAAATATCGAATTTTCGGGTGTTTAGGGCCAGAATTTGAGATATAAACGGGTACAGAAGATGCATGCACATATCGACTTTTGGGCACCTAAAACATCGATTTTCAGTATGTTTTTGGCCTGTATTTTGAAAATACTCTAACACGAAGTAGGCATGTACAGATCGCTTCTGGGACCCCTAAATATCGAATTTTCGGGTGTTTTGGGTCTTAATTTGAGATATCGCCTTTACGTACCTAAAATATCGATTTTTAGCATGTTTTTAACCTATATTTTGAAAATATTCTAGCACTGAGTAGGCATGTACAGATCGCTTCTGGGACCTCAAAATATCGAATTTTCGGGTGTTTAGGGCCAGAATTTCAGATATAAACCGGTACAGAAGATGCATGCACATATCGACTTTTGGGCTACTAAAACATCGATTTTCAGTATGTTTTTGGCCTGTATTTTGAAAATACTCTAACACGGAGTAGGCATGTACAGATCGCTTCTGGGACCCCGAAATATCAAATTTTCGGGTATTTTGAGCCTGAATTTGAGATATAAACGAGTACAGAAGATGCATGCACATATCGACTTTTGGGCACCTAAAAAATCGATTTTGAGCATGTTTTGAGCCTATATTTTGAAAACATTCTAGCACTGAGTAGGCATGAACAGATCGCTTCTGGGACCCCAAAATATCGAATTTTCGGGTATTTTGAGCCTGATTTTGAGATATAAACGAGTATAGAAGAAGCATACACATATTGACTTTGGGCACCAAAATTATCGATTTTCAGCGTGTTTTGGGCCTGAATTTTGAAAATACTCTAACACGGAGTAGGCATGTACAGATCGCTTCTGGGACCCCAAAATATCGAATTTTCGGGTGTTTTGAGCCTGAATTTGAGATATAAACGGGTACTGAACATGCATGCACATATCGACTTTTGGGCACCTAAAATATCGATTTTTAGCATGTTTTTAGCCTATATTTTGAAAATATTCTAGCACTGAGTACAGATTGCTTCTGGGACCCCAAAATATTGAATTTTCGGGTGTTTTGAGCCTGAATTTGATATATAAACGGGTACAGAAGATACATGCACATATTGACTTTGGGCATCTAAAATATCGATTTTCAGCATGTTTTTGGCATGTATTTTGAAAATACTCTAATACGGAGTAGGCATGTACAGATCGCTTCTGGGACCCCAAAATATCGAATTTTCGGGTGTTTTGAGCCTGAATTTGAGATATAAACGGGTACTGAAAGTGAATGCAGATATCGACTTTTTGGCACCTAAAACATCGATTTTGAGCATGTTTTGGGCATGTATTTTGAAAATACTCTAACACGGAGTAGGCATGTACAGATCGCTTCTGGGACCCCTAAATATCGAATTTTCGGGTGTTTTGGGCCTTAATTTGAGATATCGACTTTTTGGCACCTAAAATATCGATTTTTATCATGTTTTTAGCCTATATTTTGAAAATATTCTAGCACTGAGTAGGCATGTACAGATTGCTTCTGGGACCCCAAAATATTGAATTTTCGGGGTTTTTGAGCCTGAATTTGAGATATAAACGAGTACATAAGATGCATGCACATATCGACTTATGGGCACCTAAAATATCGATTTTGAGCATGTTTTGAGCCTATATTTTGAAAACATTCTAGCACTGAGTAGGCATGTACAGATCGCTTCTGGGACCCAAAAATATCGAATTTTCGGGTGTTTAGGGCCGGAATTTGAGATATAAACGGGTACAGAAGATGCATCCACATATCGCCTTTTGGCACCTAAAACATCGATTTTCAGTATGTTTTTGGCCTGTATTCTGAAAATACTCTAACACGAAGTAGGCATGTACAGATCGCTTCTGGGACCCCGAAATATCAAATTTTCGGGTGTTTTGAGCCTGAATTTGAGATATAAACGAGTACAGAAGATGCATGCACATATCGACTTTTGGGCACCTAAAAAATCGATTTTGAGCATGTTTTGAGCCTATATTTTAAAAAAATACTACCACTGAGTAGGCACGAACAGATCGCTTCTGGGACCCCAAAATATCGAATTTTCGGGTTTTTTTAGCCTGAATTTGAGATATAAACGAGTATAGAAGATGCATACACATATTGACTTTGGGCACCAAAAATATCGATTTTCACCATGTTTTGGGCCTGAATTTTGAAAATACTCTAACACGGAGTAGACATGTACAGATCGCTTCTGGGACCCCAAAATATCGAATTTTCGGGTGTTTTGGGCCTAAATTTGAGATATCGCCTTTACGCACCTAAAATATCGATTTTTAGCATGTTTTGAGCCTATATTATGAAAATATTCTAGCACTGAGTAGGCATGTACAGATCGCTTCTCGGACCCCAAAATATCGAATTTTCGGGTGTTTTGAGCTTGAATTTGAGATATAAACGAGTACAGAAGATGCATGCACATATCGACTTTTGGGCACCTAAAATATCGATTTTGAGCATGTTTTGGGCCTATATTTTGAAAAAATTCTAGCACTGAGTAGGTGTGTACAGATCGCTTCTGGAACCCCCAAATATCAAATTTTCGGGTGTTTTGAGCCTGAATTTGAGATATAAACGAGTATAGAAGAAGCATACACATATTGACTTTGGGCACCAAAAATATCGATTTTCAGCATGTTTTGGGCCTGAATTTTGAAAATACTCTAACACGGAGTAGGCATGTACAGATCGCTTCTGGGACCCCAAAATATCGAATTTTCGGGTGTTTAGGGCCAGAATTTGAGATATAAACGGGTACAGAAGATGTATGCACATATCGACTTTTGGGCACCTAAAATATCGATTTTCAGTATGTTTTTGGCCTGTATTTTGAAGATACTCTAACACGGAGTATGCATGTGCCGATCGCTTCTGGGACCCCTAAATATCGAAGTTTCGGGTGTTTTGGGAGTGAATTTGAGATATCGACTTTTTGGCACCTAAAATATCGATTTTTAGCATGTTTTTAGCCTATATTTTGAAAATATTCTAGCACTGAGTAGGCATGTACAGATTGCTTCTGGGACCCCAAAATATTGAATTTTCGGGTGTTTTGAGCCTGAATTTGAGATATAAACGGGTACAAAAGATACATGCACATATTGACTTTGGGCATCTAAATTATCGATTTTCAGCATGTTTTGGGCCTTTATTTTGAAAATACTCTAACACGGAGTAGGCATGTACAGATCGCTTCTGGGACCCCAAAATATCGAATTTTCGGGTGTTTTGAGACTGAATTTGAGATGTAAACGGGTACTGAAGATGCATGCACATATCGACTTTTTGGGCACCTAAAACATCGATTTTGAGCATGTTTTGGGCCTGTATTTTGAAAATACTCTAACACGGAGTAGGCATGTACAGATCGCTTCTGGGACCCCAAAATATCGAATTTTCGGGTGTTTTGGGCCTGAATTTGAGATATCGCCTTTACGCACCTAAAATATCGATTTTTAGCATGTTTAGAGCCTATATTTTGAAAATATTCTAGCACTGAGTAGGCATGTACAGATCGCTTCTGGGACCCCAAAATATCGAATTTTCGGGTGTTTTGAGCTTGAATTTGAGATATAAACGAGTACAGAAGATGCATGCACATATCGACTTTTGGGCACCTAAAATATCGATTTTGAGCATGTTTTGAGCCTATATTTTGAAAATATTCTAGCTCTGAGTAGGCAGGTACAGATCGCTTCTGGGACCGCAAAATATCGAATTTTCGGGTGTTTAGGTCCAGAATTTGAGATATAAACGGGTACAGAAGATGCATGCACATATAGACTTTTGGGCACCTAAAACATCGATTTTCAGTATGTTTTTGGCCTGTATTTTGAAAATACTCTAACACGGAGTAAGCATGTACAGATCGCTTCTGGGACCCCAAAATATCGAATTTTTCGGGTGTTTTGGGCCTTAATTTGAGATATCGCCTTTACGCACCTAAAATATAGATTTTTAGAATGTTTTGAGCCTATATTTTGAAAATATTCTAGCACTGAGTAGGCATGTACAGATCGCTTCTGGGACCCCAAAATATCGAATTTTCGGGAGTTTTGAGCCTGAATTTGAGATATAAACGAGTATAGAAGATGCATACACATATTGACTTTGGGCACCAAAAATATCGATTTTCAGCATGTTTTGGGCCTGAATTTTGAAAATACTCTAACACGGAGTAGGCATGTACAGATCGCTTCTGGGACCCCAAAATATCGAATTTTCGGGTGTTTTGGGCCTGAATTTGAGATATCGCCTGTACGCACCTAAAATATCGATTTTTAGCATGTTTTGAGCCTATATTTTGAAAATATTCTAGCACTGAGTAGGCATGTACAAATCGCTTCTGGGACCCCAAAATATCGAATTTTCGGGTGTTTTGAGCTTGAATTTGAGATATAAACGAATACAGAAGATGCATGCACATATCGACTTTTGTGCACCTAAAATATCGATTTTGAGCATGTTTTGAGCCTATATTTTGAAAACAATCTAGCACTGAGTAGGCATGTACAGATCGCTTTTGGGACCCCAAAATATCGAATTTTCGGGTGTTTATGGCCAGAATTTGAGATATAAAAGGGTACAGAAGATGCATGCACATATCGACTTTTGGGCACCTAAAAGATCGATTTTCAGTATGTTTTTGGCCTGTATTTTAATAATACTCTAACACGGAGTAGGCATGTACAGATCGCTTCTGGGACCCCTAAATATCGAATTTTCGGGTGTTTTGGGCCTTAATTTGAGATATCGACTTTTTGGCACCTAAAATATCGATTTTTAGCATGTTTTTGAGCCTATATTTTGAAAATATTCTAGCACTGAGTAGGCATGTACAGATTGCTTCTGGGACCCCAAAATATCGAATTTTCGGGTGTTTTGAGCTTGAATTTGAGATATAAACGAATACAGAAGATGCATGCACATATCGACATTTGGGCACCTAAAATATCGATTTTGAGCATGTTTTGAGCCTATATTTTGAAAACATTCTAGCACTGAGTAGGCATGTACAGATCGCTTTTGGGACCCCAAAATATCGAATTTTCGGGTCTTTATGGCCAGAATTTAAGATATAAAAGGGTACAGAAGATGCATGCACATATCGACTTTTGGGCACCTAAAAGATCGATTTTCAGTATGTTTTTGGCCTGTATTTTGATAATACTCTAACACGGAGTAGGCATGTACAGATCGCTTCTGGGACCCCTAAATATCGAATTTTCGGGTGTTTTGGGCCTTAATTTGAGATATCGACTTTTTGGCACCTAAAATATCGATTTTTAGCATGTTTTTAGCCTATATTTTGAAAATATTCTAGCACTGAGTAGGCATGTACAGATTGCTTCTGGGACCCCAAAATATTGAATTTTCGGGTGTTTTGAGCCTGAATTTGATATATAAACGGGTACAGAAGATACATGCACATATTGACTTTGGGCATCTAAAATATCGATTTTCAGCATGTTTTGGGCATGTATTTTGAAAATACTCTAATACGGAGTAGGCATGTACAGATCGCTTCTGGGACCCCAAAATATCGAATTTTCGGGTGTTTTGAGCCTGAATTTGAGATATAAAAGGGTACTGAAAGTGAATGCAGATATCGACTTTTTGGCACCTAAAACATCGATTTTGAGCATGTTTTGGGCATGTATTTTGAAAATACTCTAACACGGAATAGGCATGTACAGATCGCTTCTGGGACCCCTAAATATCGAATTTTCGGGTGTTTTCGGCCTTAATTTGAGATATCGCCTTTACGCACCTAAAATATCGATTTTTAGCATGTTTTTAACCTATATTTTGAAAATATTCTAGCACTGAGTAGGCATGTACAGATCGCTTCTGGGACCGCAAAATATCGAATTTTCGGGTGTTTAGGGCCAGAATTTGAGATATAAACGGGTACTGAAGATGCATGCACATATCGACTTTTGGGCTCCTAAAACATCGATTTTCAGTATGTTTTTGGCCTGTATTTTGAAAATACTCTAATACGGAGTAGGCATGTACAGATCGCTTCTGGGACCCCGAAATATCAAATTTTCGGGTGTTTTGAGCCTGAATTTGAGATATAAACGAGTACAGAATATGCATGCACATATCGACTTTTGGGCACCTAAAAAATCGATTTTGAGCATGTTTTGAGCCTATATTTTGAAAACATTCTAGCACTGAGTAGGCATGAACAGATTGCTTCTGGGACCCCAAAATATCGAATTTTCGGGTGTTTTGAGCCTGAATTTGAGATATAAACGAGTATAGAAGATGCATACACATATTGACTTTGGGCACCAAAAATATCGATTTTCAGCATGTTTTGGGCCTGAATTTTGAAAATACTCTAACACGGAGTAGGCATGTACAGATCGTTTCTGGGACCCCAAAATATCGAATTTTCGGGTGTTTTGAGCTTGAATTTGAGATATAAACGAATACAGAAGATGCATGCACATATCGACTTTTGGGCACCTAAAATATCGATTTTGAGCATGTTTTGAGCCTATATTTTGAAAACATTCTAGCACTGAGTAGGCATGTACAGATCGCTTTTGGGACCCCAAAATATCGAATTTTCGGGTGTTTATGGCCAGAATTTGAGATATAAAAGGGTACAGAAGATGCATGCACATATCGACTTTTGGGCACCTAAAAGATCGATTTTCAGTATGTTTTTGGCCTGTATTTTGATAATACTCTAACACGGAGTAGGAATGTACAGATCGCTTCTGGGACCCCTAAATATCGAATTTTCGGGTGTTTTGGGCCTTAATTTGAGATATCGACTTTTTGGCACCTAAATTATCGATTTTTAGCATGTTTTTAGCCTATATTTTGAAAATATTCTAGCAATGAGTAGGCATGTACAGATTGCTTCTGGGACCCCAAAATATTGAATTTTCGGGTGTTTTGAGCCTGAATTTGATATATAAACGGGTACAGAAGATACATGCACATATTGACTTTGGGCATCTAAAATATCGATTTTCAGCATGTTTTGGGCATGTATTTTGAAAATACTCTAATACGGAGTAGGCATGTACAGATCGCTTCTGGGACCCCAAAATATCGAATTTTCGGGTGTTTTGAGCCTGAATTTGAGATATAAACGGGTACTGAAAGTTAATGCAGATATCGACTTTTTGGCACCTAAAACATCGATTTTGAGCGTGTTTTGGGCATGTATTTTGAAAATACACTAACACGGAGTAGGCATGTACAGATCGCTTTTGGGACCGCTAAATATCGAATTTTCGGGTGTTTTCGGCCTTAATTTGAAATATCGCCTTTACGCACCTAAAATATCGATTTTTAGCATGTTTTTAACCTATATTTTGAAAATATTCTAGCACTGAGTAGGCATGTACAGATCGCTTCTGGGACCGCAAAATATCGAATTTTCGGGTGTTTAGGGCCAGAATTTGAGATATAAACGGGTACTGAAGATGCATGCACATATCGACTTTTGGGCTCCTAAAACATCGATTTTCAGTATGTTTTTGGCCTGTATTTTGAAAATACTCTAATACGGAGTAGGCATGTACAGATCGCTTCTGGGACCCCGAAATATCAAATTTTCGGGTGTTTTGAGCCTGAATTTGAGATATAAACGAATACAGAATATGCATGCACATATCGACTTTTGGGCACCTAAAAAATCGATTTTGAGCATGTTTTGAGCCTATATTTTGAAAACATTCTAGCACTGAGTAGGCATGAACAGATCGCTTCTGGGACCCCAAAATATCGAATTTTCGGGTGTTTTGAGCCTGAATTTGAGATATAAACGAGTATAGAAGATGCATACACATATTGACTTTGGGCACCAAAAATATCGATTTTCAGCATGTTTTGGGCCTGAATTTTGAAAATACTCTAACACGGAGTAGGCATGTACAGATCGTTTCTGGGACCCCAAAATATCGAATTTTCGGGTGTTTTGAGCTTGAATTTGAGATATAAACGAATACAGAAGATGCATGCACATATCGACTTTTGGGCACCTAAAATATCGATTTTGAGCATGTTTTGAGCCTATATTTTGAAAACATTCTAGCACTGAGTAGGCATGTACAGATCGCTTTTGGGACCCCAAAATATCGAATTTTCGGGTGTTTATGGCCAGAATTTGAGATATAAAAGGGTACAGAAGATGCATGCACATATCGACTTTTGGGCACCTAAAAGATCGATTTTCAGTATGTTTTTGGCCTGTATTTTGATAATACTCTAACACGGAGTAGGCATGTACAGATCGCTTCTGGGACCCCTAAATATCGAATTTTCGGGTGTTTTGGGACTGAATTTGAGATATCGACTTTTTGGCACCTAAATTATCGATTTTTAGCATGTTTTTAGCCTATATTTTGAAAATATTCTAGCAATGAGTAGGCATGTACAGATTGCTTCTGGGACCCCAAAATATTGAATTTTCGGGTGTTTTGAGCCTGAATTTGATATATAAACGGGTACAGAAGATACATGCACATATTGACTTTGGGCATCTAAAATATCGATTTTCAGCATGTTTTGGGCATGTATTTTGAAAATACTCTAATACGGAGTAGGCATGTACAGATCGCTTCTGGGACCCCAAAATATCGAATTTTCGGGTGTTTTGAGCCTGAATTTGAGATATAAACGGGTACTGAAAGTTAATGCAGATATCGACTTTTTGGCACCTAAAACATCGATTTTGAGCGTGTTTTGGGCATGTATTTTGAAAATACACTAACACGGAGTAAGCATGTACAGATCGCTTCTGGGACCGCTAAATATCGAATTTTCGGGTGTTTTCGGCCTTAATTTGAAATATCGCCTTTACGCACCTAAAATATCAATTTTTAGCATGTTTTTAACCTATATTTTGAAAATATTCTAGCACTGAGTAGGCATGTACAGATCGCTTCTGGGACCGAAAAATATCGAATTTGCGGGTGTTTAGGGCCAGAATTTGAGATATAAACGGGTACAGAAGATGCATGCACATATCGACTTTTGGGCTCCTAAAACATCGATTTTCAGTATGTTTTTGGCCTGTATTTTGAAAATACTCTAACACGGAGTAGGCATGTACAGATCGCTTCTGGGACCCCGAAATATCAAATTTTCGGGTGTTTTGAGCCTGAATTTGAGATATAAACGAGTACAGAAGATGCATGCACATATCGACTTTTGGGCACCTAAAAAATCGATTTTGAGCATGTTTTGAGCCTATATTTTGAAAACATTCTAGCACTGAGTAGGCATGAACAGATCGCTTCTGGGACCCCAAAATATAGAATTTTCGGGTGTTTTGAGCCTGAATTTGAGATATAAACGAGTATAGAAGATGCATACACATATTGACTTTGGGCACCAAAAATATCGATTTTCGGCATGTTTTGGGCCTGTATTTTGTAAATACTCTAACACGGAGTAGGCATGTACAGATCGCTTCTGGGACCCCAAAATATCGAATTTTCGGGTGTTTTGGGCCTGAATTTGAGATATAAACGAGTATAGAAGAAGCATACACATATTGACTTTGGGCACCAAAAATATCGATTTTCAGCATGTTTTGGGCCTGAATTTTGAAAATACTCTAACACGGAGTAGGCATGTACAGATCACTTCTGGGACCCCAAAATATCGAATTTTCGGGTGTTTAGGCCCAGAATTTGAGATATAAACGGGTACAGAAGATGCATGCACATATTGACTTTTGAGCACCTGAAAGATCGATTTTCAGTATATTTTTGGCCTGTATTTTGAAAATACTCTAACACGGAGTATGCATGTACAGATCGCTTCAGGGACCCGTAAATATCGAAGTTTCGGGTGTTTTGGGACTGAATTTGAGATATCGACTTTTTGGCATCTAAAAGATCGATTTTTAGCATGTTTTGAGCCTATATTTTAAAAATATTCTAGCACTGAGTAGGCATGTACAGATTGCTTCTGGGACCCCAAAATATTGAATTTTCGGGTGTTTTGAGCCTCAATTTGAGATATAAATGGCTACAGAAGATACATGCACATATTGATTTTGGGCATCTAAATTATCGATTTTCAGCATGTTTTGGGCCTGTATTTTGAAAATACTCTAACACGGAGTAGGCATGTACAGATCGCTTCTGAGACCCTAAAATATCGAATTTTCGGGTGTTTTGAGCCTGAATTTGAGATATAAACGGGTATAGAAGAAGAATACACATATTGACTTTTTGGCACCTAAAACATCGATTTTGAGCATGTTTTGGGCCTGTATTTTGAAAATACTCTAACACGGAATAGGCATGTACAGATCGCTTCTGGGACCCCAAAATATCGGATTTTCGGGTGTTTTGGGCCTGAATTTGAGATATCGCCTTTACGCACCTAAAATATCGATTTTTAGCATGTTTTGAGCCTATATTTTGAAAATATTCTAGCACTGAGTAGGCATGTACAGATCGCTTCTAGGACCCCAAAATATCGAATTTTCGGGTGTTTTGAGCCTGAATTTGAGATATAAACGGGTATAGAAGATACATGCACATATTGACTTTGGGAATCTAAAATATCGATTTTCAGCATGTTTTGGGCATGTATTTTGAAAATACTCTAATACGGAGTAGGCATGTATAGATAGCTTCTAGGACCCCAAAATATCGAATTTTCGGGTGTTTTGGGCCTGAATTTGAGATATCGCCTTTACGCACCTAAAATATCGATTTTTAGCATGTTTTGAGCCTATATTTTGAAAATATACTAGCACTGAGTAGGCATGTACAGATCGCTTCTAGGACCCCAAAATATCGAATTTTCGGGTGTTTTGAGCTTGAATTTGAGATATAAACGAATACAGAAGATGCATGCACAAATCGACTTTTTGGCACCTAAAATATCGATTTTGAGCATGTTTTGGGCCTGTATTTTAAAAATACTCTAACACGTATTAGGCATGTACAGATCGCTTCTGGGAACCCTAAATATCGAATTTTCGGGTGTTTTGGGCCTTAATTTGAGATATCGACATTTTGGAACCTAAAATATCGATTTTTATCATGTTTTTAGCCTATATTTTGAAAATATTCTAGCACTGAGTAGGCATGTACAGATTGCTTGTGGGACCCCAAAATATTGAATTTTCGGGTGTTTTGAGCCTGAATTTGAGATATAAACGGGTACTGAAGATACATGCACATATTGACTTTGGGCATCTAAAATATCGATTTTGAGCATGTTTTGGGCCTGTATTTTGTAAATACTCTAGCACTGAGTAGGCATGTACAGATTGCTTGTGGGACCCCAAAATATCGAATTTTCGGGTGTTTTGAGCCTGAATTTGAGATATAAACGGGTACTGAACATGCATGCACAAATCGACTTTTTGGCACCTAAAACATCGATTTTGAGCATGTTTTGGGCCTGTATTTTAAAAATACTCTAACACGGATTAGGCATGTACAGATCGCTTCTGGGACCCCTAAATATCGAATTTTCGGGTGTTTTGGGCCTTAATTTGAGATATCGACATTTTGGAACCTAAAATATCGATTTTTATCATGTTTTTAGCCTATATTTTGAAAATATTCTAGCACTGAGTAGGCATGTACAGATTGCTTGTGGGACCCCAAAATATTGAATTTTCGGGTGTTTTGAGCCTGAATTTGATATATAAACGGGTACAGAAGATACATGCACATATTGACTTTGGGCATCTAAAATATCGATTTTTATCATGTTTTTAGCCTATATTTTGAAAATATTCTAGCACTGAGTAGGCATGTACAGATTGCTTGTGGGACCCCAAAATATCGAATTTTCGGGTGTTTTGAGCCTGAATTTGAGATATAAACGGGTACAGAAGATGCATGCACATATCGACTTTTGGGAACCTAAAATATCGATTTTGATCATGTTTTAAGCCTATATTTTGAAAACATTCTAGCACTGAGTAGGCATGTACAGATCGCTTCTGGGACCGCAAAATATCGAATTTTCGGGTGTTTAGGGCCATAATTTGAGATATAAACGGGTACAGAAGATGCATGCACATATCGACTTTTGGGCACCTAAAAGATCGATTTTCAGTATGTTTTAGGCCTGTATTTTGAAAATACTCTAACACGAAGTAGGCATGTACAGATCGCTTCTGGGACCCCTAAATATCGAATTTTCGGGTGTTTTGAACTTGAATTTGAGATATAAACGAGTACAGAAGATGCATGCACATATCGTCTTTTGGGCATCTAAAATATCGATTTTGAGCATGTTTTGAGCCTATATTTTGAAAACATTCTAGATCTGAGTAGGCATGTACAGATCGCTTCTGGGACCCCAAAATATCGAATTTTCGGGTGTTTTGAGCCTGAATTTGAGATATAAACGGGTACTGAAGATGCATGCACATATCGACTTTTCGGCACCTAAAACATCGATTTTGAGCATGTTTTGGGCCTGCATTTTGTAAATACTCTAACACGGAGTAGGCATGTACAGATCGCTTCTGGGACCCCAAAATATCGAATTTTCTTATGTTTTGGGCCTGAATTTGAGATATCGTCTTTATGCACCTAAAATATCGATTTTTAGCATGTTTTGAGCCTATATTTTGAAAATATTCTAGCACTGAGTAGGCATGTACAGATCGCTTCTAGGACCCCAAAATATCGAATTTTCGGGTGTTTTGAGCTTGAATTTGAGATATAAACGAATACAGAAGATGCATGCACATATCGACTTTTGGGCACCTAAAATATCGATTTTGAGCATGTTTTGAGCCTATATTTTGAAAAAATTCTAGCACTGAGTAGGCATGTACAGATCGCTTTTGGGACCCAAAAATATCGAATTTTCGGGTTTTTATGGCCAGAATTTGAGATATAAACGGGTAGAGAAGATGCATGCACATATCGACTTTTGGGCACCTAAAAGATCGATTTTCAGTATGTTTTTGGCCTGAATTTTGATAATACTCTAACACGGAGTATGCATGTACAGATCGCTTCTGGGACCCCTAAATATCGAATTTTCGGGTTTTTTGGGCCTTAATTTGAGATATCGACTTTTTGGCACCTAAAATATCGATTTTTAGCATGTTTTTAGCCTATATTTTGAAAATATTCTAGCACTGAGTAGGCATGTACAGATTGCTTATGGGACCCCAAAATATTGAATTTTCGGGTGTTCTGAGCCTGAATTTGAGATATAATCGGGTATAGAAGATACATGCACATATTGACTTTGGGCATCTAAAATATCGATTTTCAGCATGTTTTGGGTATGTATTTTGAAAATACTCTAATACGGAGTAGGCATGTACAGATCGCTTCTGGGACCCCAAAATATCGAATTTTCGGGTGTTTTGAGCCTGAATTTGAGATATGAACGGGTACTGAACATGCATGCACAAATCGACTTTTTGGCACCTAAAACATCGATTTTGAGCATGTTTTGGGCCTGTATTTTAAAAATACTCTAACACGGATTAGGCATGTACAGATCGCTTCTGGGACCCCTAAATATCGAATTTTCGGGTGTTTTGGGCCTTAATTTGAGATATCGACTTTTTGGAACCTAAAATATCGATTTTTATCATGTTTTAAGCCTATATTTTGAAAATATTCTAGCACTGAGTAGGCATGTACAGATTGCTTGTGGGACCCCAAAATATTGAATTTTCGGGTGTTTTGAGCCTGAATTTGAGATATAAACGGGTACTGAAGATGCATGCACATATCGACTTTTCGGCACCTAAAACATCGATTTTGAGCATGTTTTGGCCCTGTATTTTGTAAATACTCTAACACCGAGTAGGCATGTACAGATCGCTTCTGGGACCCAGAAATATCGAATTTTCGGGTGTTTTGGGCCTGAATTTGAGATATAAACGGGTACAGAAGATGCATGCACATATCGACTTTTGGGCACCTAAAAGATTGATTTTCAGTATGTTTTTGGCCTGTATTTTGAAAATACTCTAACACGTAGTAGGCATATACAGATCGCTTCTGGGACCCCTAAATATCGAAGTTTCGGGTGTTTTGGGACTGAATTTGAGATATCGACTTTTTGGCACCTAAAATATCGATTTTTAGCATGTTTTTAGCCTGTATTTTCAAAATATTCTAGCACTGGGTAGGCATGTACAGATTGCTTCTGGGACCCCAAAATATTGAATTTTCGGGTGTTTTGAGCCTGAATTTGATATATAAACGGGTACAGAAGATACATGCACATATTGACTTTGGGCATCTAAAATATCGATTTTTATCATGTTTTTAGCCTATATTTTGAAAATATTCTAGCACTGAGTAGGCATGTACAGATTGCTTGTGGGACCCCAAAATATCGAATTTTCGGGTGTTTTGAGCCTGAATTTGAGATATAAACGGGTACAGAAGATGCATGCACATATCGACTTTTGGGAACCTAAAATATCGATTTTCAGCATGTTTTGAGCCTATATTTTGAAAACATTCTAGCACTGAGTAGGCATGTACAGATCGCTTCTGGGACCCAAAAATATCGAATTTTCGGGTGTTTAGGGCCAGAATTTGAGATATAAACGGGTACAGAAGATGCATGCACATATCGACTTTTGGGCACCTAAAAGATCGATTTTCAGTATGTTTTTGGCCTGAATTTTGATAATACTCTAACACGGAGTATGCATGTACAGATCGCTTTTGGGACCCCTAAATATCGAATTTTCGGGTTTTTTGGGCCTTAATTTGAGATATCGACTTTTTGGCACCTAAAATATCGATTTTTAGCATGTTTTTAGCCTATATTTTGAAAATATTCTAGCACTGAGTAGGCATGTACAGATTGCTTATGGGACCCCAAAATATTGAATTTTCGGGTGTTTTGAGCCTGAATTTGAGATATAATCGGGTATAGAAGATACATGCACATATTGACTTTGGGAATCTAAAATATCGATTTTCAGCATGTTTTGGGCATGTATTTTGAAAATACTCTAATACGGAGTAGGCATGTACAAATCGCTTCTGGGACCCCAAAATATCGAATTTTCGGGTGTTTTGAGCCTGAATTTGAGATATGAACGGGTACTGAACATGTATACACAAATCGACTTTTTGGCACCTAATACATCGATTTTGAGCATGTTTTGGGCCTGTATTTTAAAAATACTCTAACACGGATTAGGCATGTACAGATCGCTTCTGGGACCCCTAAATATCGAATTTTCGGGTGTTTTGGGCCTTAATTTGAGATATCGACTTTTTGGAACCTAAAATATCGATTTTTATCATGTTTTTAGCCTATATTTTGAAAATATTCTAGCACTGAGTAGGCATGTACAGATTGCTTGTGGGACCCCAAAATATTGAATTTTCGGGTGTTTTGAGCCTGAATTTGAGATATAAACGGGTACTGAAGATGCATGCACATATCGACTTTTCGGCACCTAAAACATCGATTTTGAGCATGTTTTGGGCCTGTATTTTGTAAATACTCTAACACCGAGTAGGCATGTACAGATCGCTTCTGGGACCCAAAAATATCGAATTTTCGGGTGTTTTGGGCCTGAATTTGAGATATAAACGGGTACAGAAGATGCATGCACATATCGACTTTTGGGCACCTAAAAGATCGATTTTCAGTATGTTTTTGGCCTGAATTTTGATAATACTCTAACACGGAGTATGCATGTACAGATCGCTTCTGGGACCCCTAAATATCGAATTTTCGGGTTTTTTGGGCCTTAATTTGAGATATCGCCTTTACACACCTAAAATATCGATTTTTAGCATGTTTTTGAGCCTATATTTTGAAAATATTCTAGCACTGAGTAGGCATGTACAGATTGCTTCTGGGACCCCAAAATACCGAATTTTAGGGTGTTTTGAGCTTTAATTTGAGATATAAACGAGTACAGAAGATGCATGCACATATCGTCTTTTGGGCATCTAAAATATCGATTTTGAGCATGTTTTGAGCCTATATTTTGAAAACATTCTAGATCTGAGTAGGCATGTACAGATCGCTTCTGTGACCCCAAAATATCGAATTTTCGGGTGTTTTGAGCCTGAATTTGAGATATAAACGGGTACTGAAGATGCATGGACATATCGACTTTTCGGCACCTAAAACATCGATTTTGAGCATGTTTTGGGCCTGCATTTTGTAAATACTCTAACACGGAGTAGGCATGTACAGATCGCTTCTGGGACCCCAAAATATCGAATTTTCGTGTGTTTTGGGCCTGAATTTGAGATATCGCCTTTACGCACCTAAAATAACGATTTTTAGCATGTTTTGAGCCTATATTTTGAAAATATTCTAGCACTGAGTAGGCATGTACAGATCATTTCTGGGACCCCAAAATATCGAATTTTCGAGTGTTTTGAGCCTGAATTTCAGATATAAACGAGTACAGAAGATGCATGCACATATCGACTTTTGGGCACCTAAAATATCGATTTTGAGCATGTTTTGAGCCTATATTTTGAAAAAAATTCTAGCACTGAGTAGGCATGTACAGATCGCTTCTGGGCCCCCAAAATATCGAATTTTCGGGTGTTTTGAGCCTGAATTTGAGATATAAACGAGTATAGAAGAAGCATACACATATTGACTTTGGGCACCAAAATTATCGATTTTCAGCGTGTTTTGGGCCTGTATTTTGAAAATACTCTAACACGGAGTAGGCATGTACAGATCGCTTCTGGGATCCCAAAATATCGAATTTTCGGGTGTTTTGAGCCTGAATTTGAGATATAAACGGGTACTGAAGATGCATGCACATATCGACTTTTTGGGCACCTAAAACATCGATTTTGAGCATGTTTTGGGCCTGTATTTTGAAAATACTCTAACACGAAGTAGGCATGTACAGATCGCTTCTGGGACCCCTAAATATCCAATTTTCGGATGTTTTGGGCCTTAATTTGAGATATCGCCTTTACGCACCTAAAATATAGATTTTAGCATGTTTTGAGCCTATATATTGAAAATATTCTAGCACTGAGTAGGCATGTATAGATCGCTTCTGGGACCCCAAAATATCGATTTTTCGGGTGTTTTGAGCCTGAATTTGAGATATAAACGAGTACAGATGATACATGCACATATCGACTTTTGGGCACCTAAAATATCGAATTTGAGCATGTTTTGAGCTTATATTTTGAAAACATTCTAGCACTGAGTAGGCATGTACAGATCGCTTCTGGGACCCCAAAATATCGAATTTTCGGGTGTTTTGAGCTTGAATTTGAGATATAAACGAATACAGAAGATGAATGCACATATCGACTTTTGGGCACCTAAAATATCGATTTTGAGCATGTTTTGAGCCTATATTTTGAAAACATTCTAGCACTGAGTAGGCATGTACAGATCGCTTTTGGGACCCAAAAATATCGAATTTTCGGGTGTTCAGGGCAAAAATTTGAGATATAAACGGGTAGAGAAGATGCATGCACATATCGACTTTTGGGCACCTAAAAGATCGATTTTCAGTATGTTTTTGGCCTGTATTTTGAAAATACTCTAACACGGAGTAGGCATGTACAGATCGCTTCTGGGACCCCTAAATATCGAATTTTCGGGTGTTTTGGGCCTTAATTTGAGATATCGACTTTTTGGCACCTAAAATATCGATTTTTAGCATGTTTTTAGCCTATATTTTGAAAATATTCTAGCACTGAGTAGGCATGTACAGATTGCTTCTGGGACCCCAAAATATTGAATTTTCGGGTGTTTTGAGCCTGAATTTGAGATATAAACGGGTACAGAAGAAACATGCACATATTGACTTTAGGCATCTAAAATATCGATTTTCAGCATGTTTTGGGCATGTATTTTGAAAATACTCTAATACGGAGTAGGCATGTACAGATCGCTTCTGGGACCCCAAAAAATCGAATTTTCGGGTGTTTTGAGCCTGAATTTGAGATATAAACGGGTACTGAAAGTGCATGCACATATCGACTTTTTGGCACCTAAAACATCGATTTTGAGCAAGTTTTGGGCCTGTATTTTGAAAATACTCTAACACGGAGTAGGCATGTACAGATCGATTCTGGGACCCCTAAATATCGAATTTTCGGGTGTTTTGGGCCTTAATTTGAGATATCTACTTTTAGGCACCTAAAATATCGATTTTTATCATGTTTTAGCCTATATTTTGAAAATATTCTAGCACTGAGTAGGCATGTACAGATCGCTTCTGGGACCCAAAAATATCGAATTTTCGGGAGTTTAGGGCCAGAATTTGAGATATAAACGGGTACAGAAGATGCATGCACATATCGACTTTTGGGCACCTAAAAGATCGATTTTCAGTATGTTTTTGGCCTGTATTTTGAAAATACTCTAACACGAAGTAGGCATGTACAGATCGCTTCTGGGACCCCTAAATATCGAATTTTCGGGTGTTTTGGGCCTTAATTTGAGATATAAACGGGTACAGAAGATGCATGCACATATCGACTTTTGGGAACCTAAAATATCGATTTTGATCATGTTTTGAGCCTATATTTTGAAAACATTCTAGCACTGAGTAGGCATGTACAGATCGCTTCTGGGACCCAAAAATATCGAATTTTCGGGTGTTTAGGGCCAGAATTTGAGATATAAACGGGTACAGAAGATGCATGCACATATCGACTTTTGGGCACCTAAAAGATCGATTTTCAGTATGTTTTAGGCCTGTATTTTGAAAATACTCTAACACGAAGTAGGCATGTACAGATCGCTTCTGGGACCCCTAAATATCGAATTTTCGGGTGTTTTGGGCCTTAATTTGAGATATCGCCTTTACGCACCTAAAATATCGATTTTTAGCATGTTTTTGAGCCTATATTTTGAAAATATTCTAGCACTGAGTAGGCATGTACAGATCGCTTCTGGGACCCCAAAATATCGATTTTTCGGGTGTTTTGAACTTGAATTTGAGATATAAACGAGTACAGAAGATGCATGCACATATGGTCTTTTGGGCATCTAAAATATCGATTTTGAGCATGTTTTGAGCCTATATTTTGAAAACATTCTAGATCTGAGTAGGCATGTACAGATCGCTTCTGGGACCCCAAAATATCGAAGTTTCGGGTGTTTTGAGCCTGAATTTGAGATATAAACGGGTACTGAAGATGCATGCACATATCGACTTTTCGGCACCTAAAACATCGATTTTGAGCATGTTTTGGGCCTGCATTTTGTAAATACTCTAACACGGAGTAGGCATGTACAGATCGCTTCTGGGACCCCAAAATATCGAATTTTCTTGTGTTTTGGGCCTGAATTTGAGATATCGCCTTTACGCACCTAAAATATCGATTTTTAGCATGTTTTGAGCCTATATTTTGAAAATATTCTAGCACTGAGTAGGCATGTACAGATCGCTTCTATGACCCCAAAATATCGAATTTTCGGGTGTTTTGAGCTTGAATTTGAGATATAAACGAATACAGAAGATGCATGCACATATCGACTTTTGGGCACCTAAAATATCGATTTTGAGCATATTTTGAGCCTATATTTTGAAAACATTCTAGCACTGAGTAGGCATGTACAGATCGCTTCTGGGACCCAAAAATATCGAATTTTCGGGTGTTTAGGGCCAGAATTTGAGATATAAACGGGTACAGAAGATGCATGCACATATCGACTTCTGGGCACCTAAAAGATCGATTTTCAGTATGTTTTTGGCCTGAATTTTGATAATACTCTAACACGGAGTATGCATGTACAGATCGCTTCTGGGACCCCTAAATATCGAATTTTCGAGTTTTTTGGGCCTTAATTTGAGAAATCGACTTTTTGGCACCTAAAATATCGATTTTTAGCATGTTTTTAGCCTATATTTTGAAAATATTCTAGCACTGAGTAGGCATGTACAGATTGCTTCTGGGACCCCAAAATATTGAATTTTCGGGTGTTTTGAGCCTGAATTTAAGATATAAACGGGTACAGAAGAAACATGCACATATTGACTTTAGGCATCTAAAATATCGATTTTCAGCATGTTTTGGGCATGTATTTTGAAAATACTCTAATACGGAGTAGGCATGTACAGATCGCTTCTGGGACCCCAAAATATCGAATTTTCGGGTGTTTTGAGCCTGAATTTGAGATATAAACGGGTACTGAAAGTGCATGCACATATCGACTTTTTGGCACCTAAAACATCGATTTTGAGCAAGTTTTGGGCCTGTATTTTGAAAATACTCTAACACGGAGTAGGCATGTACAGATCGATTCTGGGACCCCTAAATATCGAATTTTCGGGTGTTTTGGGCCTTAATTTGAGATATCTACTTTTAGGCACCTAAAATATCGATTTTTATCATGTTTTTAGCCTATATTTTGAAAATATTCTAGCACTGAGTAGGCATGTACAGATCGCTTCTGGGACCCAAAAATATCGAATTTTCGGGAGTTTAGGGCCAGAATTTGAGATATAAACGGGTACAGAAGATGCATGCACATATCGACTTTTGGGCACCTAAAAGATCGATTTTCAGTATGTTTTTGGCCTGTATTTTGAAAATACTCTAACACGAAGTAGGCATGTACAGATCGCTTCTGGGACCCCTAAATATCGAATTTTCGGGTGTTTTGGGCCTTAATTTGAGATATAAACGGGTACAGAAGATGCATGCACATATCGACTTTTGGGAACCTAAAATATCGATTTTGATCATGTTTTGAGCCTATATTTTGAAAACATTCTAGCACTGAGTAGGCATGTACAGATCGCTTCTGGGACCCAAAAATATCGAATTTTCGGGTGTTTAGGGCCAGAATTTGAGATATAAACGGGTACAGAAGATGCATGCACATATCGACTTTTGGGCACCTAAAAGATCGATTTTCAGTATGTTTTAGGCCTGTATTTTGAAAATACTCTAACACGAAGTAGGCATGTACAGATCGCTTCTGGGACCCCTAAATATCGAATTTTCGGGTGTTTTGGGCCTTAATTTGAGATATCGCCTTTACGCACCTAAAATATCGATTTTTAGCATGTTTTTGAGCCTATATTTTGAAAATATTCTAGCACTGAGTAGGCATGTACAGATCGCTTCTGGGACCCCAAAATATCGATTTTTCGGGTGTTTTGAACTTGAATTTGAGATATAAACGAGTACAGAAGATGCATGCACATATGGTCTTTTGGGCATCTAAAATATCGATTTTGAGCATGTTTTGAGCCTATATTTTGAAAACATTCTAGATCTGAGTAGGCATGTACAGATCGCTTCTGGGACCCCAAAATATCGAAGTTTCGGGTGTTTTGAGCCTGAATTTGAGATATAAACGGGTACTGAAGATGCATGCACATATCGACTTTTCGGCACCTAAAACATCGATTTTGAGCATGTTTTGGGCCTGCATTTTGTAAATACTCTAACACGGAGTAGGCATGTACAGATCGCTTCTGGGACCCCAAAATATCGAATTTTCTTGTGTTTTGGGCCTGAATTTGAGATATCGCCTTTACGCACCTAAAATATCGATTTTTAGCATGTTTTGAGCCTATATTTTGAAAATATTCTAGCACTGAGTAGGCATGTACAGATCGCTTCTAGGACCCCAAAATATCGAATTTTCGGGTGTTTTGAGCTTGAATTTGAGATATAAACGAATACAGAAGATGCATGCACATATCGACTTTTGGGCACCTAAAATATCGATTTTGAGCATGTTTTGAGACTATATTTTGAAAATATTCTAGCACTGAGTAGGCATGTACAGATCGCTTTTGGGACCCAAAAATATCGAATTTTCGGGTGTTTAGAGCCTGAATTTGAGATATAATCGGGTATAGAAGATACATGCACATATTGACTTTGGGAATCTAAAATATCGATTTTCAGCATGTTTTGGGTATGTATTTTGAAAATACTCTAATACGGAGTAGGCATGTACAGATCGCATCTGGGACCCCAAAATATCGAATTTTCGGGTGTTTTGAGCCTGAATTTGAGATATGAACGGGTACTGAACATGCATGCACAAATCGACTTTTAGGCACCTAAAACATCGATTTTGAGCATGTTTTGGGACTGTATTTTAAAAATACTCTAACACGGATTAGGCATGTACAGATCGCTTCTGGGACCCCTAAATATCGAATTTTCGGGTGTTTTGGGCCTTAATTTGAGATATCGACTTTTTGGAACCTAAAATATCGATTTTTATCATGTTTTTAGCCTATATTTTGAAAATATTCTAGCACTGAGTAGGCATGTACAGATTGCTTGTGGGACCCCAAAATATTGAATTTTCGGGTGTTTTGAGCCTGAATTTGAGATATAAACGGGTACTGAAGATGCATGCACATATCGACTTTTCGGCACCTAAAACATCGATTTTGAGCATGTTTTGGGCCTGTATTTTGTAAATACTCTAACACCGAGTAGGCATGTACAGATCGCCTCTGGGACCCAAAAATATCGAATTTTCGGGTGTTTTGGGCCTGAATTTGAGATATAAACGGGTACAGAAGATGCATGCACATATCGACTTTTGGGCACCTAAAAGATTGATTTTCAGTATGTTTTTGGCCTGTATTTTGAAAATACTCTAACACGTAGTAGGCATGTACAGATCGCTTCTGGGACCCCTAAATATCGAAGTTTCGGGTGTTTTGGGACTGAATTTGAGATATCGACTTTTTGGCACCTAAAATATCGATTTTTAGCATGTTTTTAGCCTATATTTTGAAAATATTCTAGCACTGGGTAGGCATGTACAGATTGCTTCTTGTACCCCAAAATATTGAATTTTCGGGTGTTTTGAGCCTGAATTTGATATATAAACGGGTACAGAAGATACATGCACATATTGACTTTGGGCATCTAAAATATCGATTTTTATCATGTTTTTAGCCTATATTTTGAAAATATTCTAGCACTGAGTAGGCATGTACAGATTGCTTGTGGGACCCCAAAATATCGAATTTTCGGGTGTTTTGGGCCTGAATTTGAGATATAAACGGGTACAGAAGATGCATGCACATATCGACTTTTGGGCACCTAAAATATCGATTTTGAGCATGTTTTGAGCCTATATTTTGAAAACATTCTAGCACTGAGTAGGCATGTACAGATCGCTTCTGGGACCCAAAAATATCGAATTTTCGGGTGTTTAGGGCCAGAATTTGAGATATAAACGGGTACAGAAGATGCATGCACATATCGACTTTTGGGCACCTAAAAGATCGATTTTCAGTATGTTTTTGGCCTGAATTTTGATAATACTCTAACACGGAGTATGCATGTACAGATCGCTTCTGGGACCCCTAAATATCGAATTTTCGGTTTTTTTGGGCCTTAATTTGAGATATCGACTTTTTGGCACCTAAAATATCGATTTTTAGCATGTTTTTAGCCTATATTTTGAAAATATTCTAGCACTGAGTAGGCATGTACAGATTGCTTCAGGGACCACAAAATATTGAATTTTCGGGTGTTTTGAGCCTGAATTTGAGATATAATCGGGTATAGAAGATACATGCACATATTGACTTTGGGAATCTAAAATATCGATTTTCAGCATGTTTTGGGCATGTATTTTGAAAATACTCTAATACGGAGTAGGCATGTACAAATCGCTTCTGGGACCCCAAAATATCGAATTTTCGGGTGTTTTGAGCCTGAATTTGAGATATGAACGGGTACTGAACATGCATGCACAAATCGACTTTTTGGCACCTAAAACATCGATTTTGAGCATGTTTTGGGCCTGTATTTTAAAAATACTCTAACACGGATTAGGCATGTACAGATCGCTTCTGGGAGCCCTAAATATCGAATTTTCGGGTTTTTTGGGCCTTAATTTGAGATATCGCCTTTACACACCTAAAATATCGATTTTTAGCATGTTTTTGAGCCTATATTTTGAAAATATTCTAGCACTGAGTAGGCATGTACAGATCGCTTCTGGGACCCCAAAATACCGAATTTTAGGGTGTTTTGAGCTTGAATTTGAGATATAAACGAGTACAGAAGATGCATGCACATATCGTCTTTTGGGCATCTAAAATATCGATTTTGAGCATGTTTTGAGCCTATATTTTGAAAACATTCTAGATCTGAGTAGGCATGTACAGATCGCTTCTGTGACCCCAAAATATCGAATTTTAGGGTGTTTTGAGCCTGAATTTGAGATATAAACGGGTACTGAAGATGCATGGACATATCGACTTTTCGGCACCTAAAACATCGATTTTGAGCATGTTTTGGGCCTGCATTTTGTAAATACTCTAACACGGAGTAGGCATGTACAGATCGCTTCTGGGACCCCTAAATATCGAATTTTCGTGTGTTTTGGGCCTGAATTTGAGATATCGCCTTTACGCACCTAAAATAACGATTTTTAGCATGTTTTGAGCCTATATTTTGAAAATATTCTAGCACTGAGTAGGCATGTACAGATCATTTCTGGGACCCCAAAATATCGAATTTTCGAGTGTTTTGAGCCTGAATTTGAGATATAAACGAGTACAGAAGATGCATGCACATATCGACTTTTGGGCACCTAAAATATCGATTTTTAACATGTTTTGAGCCTATATTTTGAAAAAAATTCTAGCACTGAGTAGGCATGTACAGATCGCTTCTGGGACCCCAAAATATCGAATTTTCGGGTGTTTTGAGCCTGAATTTGAGATATAAACGAGTATAGAAGAAGCATACACATATTGACTTTGGGCACCAAAATTATCGATTTTCAGCGTGTTTTGGGCCTGTATTTTGAAAATACTCTAACACGGAGTAGGCATGTACAGATCGCTTCTGGGATCCCAAAATATCGAATTTTCGGGTGTTTTGAGCCTGAATTTGAGATATAAACGGGTACTGAAGATGCATGCACATATCGACTTTTTGGGCACCTAAAACATCGATTTTGAGCATGTTTTGGGCCTGTATTTTGAAAATACTCTAACACGAAGTAGGCATGTACAGATCGCTTCTGGGACCCCTAAATATCCAATTTTCGGATGTTTTGGGCCTTAATTTGAGATATCGCCTTTACGCACCTAAAATATAGATTTTTAGCATGTTTTGAGCCTATATATTGAAAATATTCTAGCACTGAGTAGGCATGTATAGATCGCTTCTGGGACCCCAAAATATCGAATTTTTGGGTGTTTTGAGCCTGAATTTGAGATATAAACGAGTACAGATGATACATGCACATATCGACTTTTGGGCACCTAAAATATCGAATTTGAGCATGTTTTGAGCTTATATTTTGAAAACATTCTAGCACTGAGTAGGCATGTACAGATCGCTTCTGGGACCCCAAAATATCGAATTTTCGGGTGTTTTGAGCTTGAATTTGAGATATAAACGAATACAGAAGATGAATACACATATCGACTTTTGGGCACCTAAAATATCGATTTTGAGCATGTTTTGAGCCTATATTTTGAAAACATTCTAGCACTGAGTAGGCATGTACAGATCGCTTTTGGGACCCAAAAATATCGAATTTTCGGGTGTTCAGGGCAAAAATTTGAGATATAAACGGGTAGAGAAGATGCATGCACATATCGACTTTTGGGCACCTAAAAGATCGATTTTCATTATGTTTTTGGCCTGTATTTTGAAAATACTCTAACACGGAGTAGGCATGTACAGATCGCTTCTGGGACCCCTAAATATCTAATTTTCGGGTGTTTTGGGCCTTAATTTGAGATATCGACTTTTTGGCACCTAAAATATCGAATTTTAGCATGTTTTTAGCCTATATTTTGAAAATATTCTAGCACTGAGTAGGCATGTACAGATTGCTTCTGGGACCCCAAAATATTGAATTTTCGGGTGTTTTGAGCCTGAATTTGAGATATAAACGGGTACAGAAGAAACATGCACATATTGACTTTAGGCATCTAAAATATCGATTTTCAGCATGTTTTGGGCATGTATTTTGAAAATACTCTAATACGGAGTAGGCATGTACAGATCGCTTCTGGGACCCCAAAATATCGAATTTTCGGGTGTTTTGAGCCTGAATTTGAGATATAAACGGGTACTGAAAGTGCATGCACATATCGACTTTTTGGCACCTAAAACATCGATTTTGAGCAAGTATTGGGCCTGTATTTTGAAAATACTCTAACACGGAGTAGGCATGTACAGATCGATTCTGGGACCCCTAAATATCGAATTTTCGGGTGTTTTGGGCCTTAATTTGAGATATCTATTTTTAGGCACCTAAAATATCGATTTTTATCATGTTTTGAGCCTATATTTTGAAAATATTCTAACACTGAGTAGGCATGTACAGATCGCTTCTGGGACCCAAAAATATCGAATTTTCGGGAGTTTAGGGCCAGAATTTGAGATATAAACGGGTACAGAAGATGCATGCACATATCGACTTTTGGGCACCTAAAAGATCGATTTTCAGTATGTTTTTGGCCTGTATTTTGAAAATACTCTAACACGAAGTAGGCATGTACAGATCGCTTCTGGGACCCCTAAATATCGAATTTTCGGGTGTTTTGGGCCTTAATTTGAGATATCGCCTTTACGCACCTAGAATATAGATTTTTAGCATGTTTTGAGCCTATATTTTGAAAATGTTCTAGCACTGAGTAGGCATGTATAGATCGCTTCTGGAACCCCAAAATATCGAATTTTCGGGTGTTTTGAGCCTGAATTTGAGATATAAACGAGTACAGAAGATACATGCACATATCGACTTTTGGGCACCTAAAATATCGAATTTGAGCATGTTTTGAGCTTATATTTTGAAAACATTCTAGCACTGAGTAGGCATGTACAGATCGCTTCTGGGACCCCAAAATATCGAATTTTCGGGTGTTTTGAGCTTGAATTTGAGATATAAACGAATACAGAAGATGAATGCACATATCGACTTTTGGGCACCTAAAATATCGATTTAGAGCATGTTTTGAGCCTATATTTTGAAAACATTCTAGCACTGAGTAGGCATGTACAGATCGCTTTTGGGACCCAAAAATATCGAATTTTCGGGTGTTCAGGGCAAAAATTTGAGATATAAACGGGTAGAGAAGATGCATGCACATATCGACTTTTGGGCACCTAAAAGATCGATTTTCAGTATGTTTTTGGCCTGTATTTTGAAAATACTCTAACACGGAGTAGGCATGTACAGATCGATTCTGGGACCCCTAAATATCGAATTTTCGGGTGTTTTGGGCCTTAATTTGAGATATCGACTTTTAGGCACCTAAAATATCGATTTTTAGCATGTTTTTAGCCTATATTTTGAAAATATTCTAGCACTGAGTAGGCATGTACAGATCGCTTCTGCAACCCCAAAATATCGAATTTTCGGGTGTTTTGAGCCTGAATTTGAGATATAAACGAGTACAGATGATACATGCACATATCGACTTTTGGGCACCTAAAATATCGAATTTGAGCATGTTTTGAGCTTATATTTTGAAAACATTCTAGCACTGAGTAGGCATGTACAGATCGCTTCTGGGACCCCAAAATATCGAATTTTCGGGTGTTTTGAGCTTGAATTTGAGATATAAACGAATACAGAAGATGAATGCACATATCGACTTTTGGGCACCAAAAATATCGATTTTGAGCATGTTTTGAGCCTATATTTTGAAAACATTCTAGCACTGAGTAGGCATGTACAGATCGCTTTTGGGACCCAAAAATATCGAATTTTCGGGAGTTCAGGGCAAAAATTTGAGATATAAACGGGTAGAGAAGATGCATGCACATATCGACATTTGGGCACCTAAAAGATCGATTTTCAGTATGTTTTTGGCCTGTATTTTGAAAATACTCTAACACGGAGTAGGCATGTACAGATCGATTCTGGGACCCCTAAATATCGAATTTTCGGGTGTTTTGGGCCTTAATTTGAGATATCGACTTTTAGGCACCTAAAATATCGATTTTTAGCATGTTTTTAGCCTATATTTTGAAAATATTCTAGCACTGAGTAGGCATGTACAGATCGCTTCTGCAACCCCAAAATATCGAATTTTCGGGTGTTTTGAGCCTGAATTTGAGATATAAACGAGTACAGATGATACATGCACATATCGATTTTTGGGCACCTAAAATATGGAATTTGACCATGTTTTGAGCTTATATTTTGAAAACATTCTAGCACTGAGTAGGCATGTACAGATCGCTTCTGGGACCCCAAAATATCGAATTTTCGGGTGTTTTGAGCTTGAATTTGAGATATAAACGAATACAGAAGATGCATGCACATATCGACTTTTGGGCACCTAAAATATCGATTTTGAGCATGTTTTGAGCCTATATTTTGAAAACATTCTAGCACTGAGTAGGCATGTACATATCGCTTTTGGGACCTAAAAATATCGAATTTTCGGGTGTTCAGGGCAAAAGTTTGAGATATAAACGGGTAGAGAAGATGCATGCACATATCGACTTTTGGGCACCTAAAAGATCGATTTTCAGTATGTTTTTGGCCTGTATTTTGAAAATACTCTAACACGGAGTAGGCATGTACAGATCGCTTCTGGGACCCCTAAATATCGAATTTTCGGGTGTTTTGGGCCTTAATGTGAGATATCGACTTTTTGGCACCTAAAATATCGATTTTTAGCATGTTTTTAGCCTATATTTTGAAAATATTCTAGTACTGAGTAGGCATGTACAGATTGCTTCAGGGACCCCAAAATATTGAATTTTCGAGTGTTTTGAGCATGAATTTGAGATATAAACGGGTACAGAAGAAACATGCTCATATTGACTTCAGGCATCTAAAATATCGATTTTCAGCATGTTTTGGACATGTATTTTGAAAATACTCTAATACGGAGTAGGCATGTACAGATCGATTCTGGGACCCCTAAATATCGAATTTTCGGGTGTTTTGGGCCTTAATTTGAGATATCGACTTTTAGGCACCTAAAATATCGATTTTTAGCATGTTTTTAGCCTATATATTGAAAATATTCTAGCACTGAGTAGGCATGTACAGATCGCTTCTGGGACCCAAAAATATCGAATTTTCGGGAGTTTAGGGCCAGAATTTGAGATATAAACGGGTACAGAAGATGCATGCACATATCGACTTTTGGGCACCTAAAAGATCGATTTTCAGTATGTTTTTGGCCTGTATTTTGAAAATACTCTAACACGAAGTAGGCATGTACAGATCGCTTCTGTGACCCTTAAATATCGAATTTTCGGGTGTTTTGAGCCTGAATTTGAGATATAAACGAGTACAGATGATACATGCACATATCGACTTTTGGGCACCTAAAATATCGAATTTGAGCATGTTTTGAGCTTATATTTTGAAAACATTCTAGCACTGAGTAGGCATGTACAGATCGCTTCTGGGACCCCAAAATATCGAATTTTCGGGTGTTTTGAGCTTGAATTTGAGATATAAACGAATACAGAAGATGAATGCACATATCGACTTTTGGGCACCAAAAATATCGATTTTGAGCATGTTTTGAGCCTATATTTTGAAAACATTCTAGCACTGAGTAGGCATGTACAGATCGCTTTTGGGACCCAAAAATATCGAATTTTCGGGAGTTCAGGGCAAAAATTTGAGATATAAACGGGTAGAGAAGATGCATGCACATATCGACATTTGGGCACCTAAAAGATCGATTTTCAGTATGTTTTTGGCCTGTATTTTGAAAATACTCTAACACGGAGTAGGCATGTACAGATCGATTCTGGGACCCCTAAATATCGAATTTTCGGGTGTTTTGGGCCTTAATTTGAGATATCGACTTTTAGGCACCTAAAATATCGATTTTTAGCATGTTTTTAGCCTATATTTTGAAAATATTCTAGCACTGAGTAGGCATGTACAGATCGCTTCTGCAACCCCAAAATATCGAATTTTCGGGTGTTTTGAGCCTGAATTTGAGATATAAACGAGTACAGATGATACATGCACATATCGATTTTTGGGCACCTAAAATATGGAATTTGACCATGTTTTGAGCTTATATTTTGAAAACATTCTAGCACTGAGTAGGCATGTACAGATCGCTTCTGGGACCCCAAAATATCGAATTTTCGGGTGTTTTGAGCTTGAATTTGAGATATAAACGAATACAGAAGATGCATGCACATATCGACTTTTGGGCACCTAAAATATCGATTTTGAGCATGTTTTGAGCCTATATTTTGAAAACATTCTAGCACTGAGTAGGCATGTACATATCGCTTTTGGGACCTAAAAATATCGAATTTTCGGGTGTTCAGGGCAAAAGTTTGAGATATAAACGGGTAGAGAAGATGCATGCACATATCGACTTTTGGGCACCTAAAAGATCGATTTTCAGTATGTTTTTGGCCTGTATTTTGAAAATACTCTAACACGGAGTAGGCATGTACAGATCGCTTCTGGGACCCCTAAATATCGAATTTTCGGGTGTTTTGGGCCTTAATGTGAGATATCGACTTTTTGGCACCTAAAATATCGATTTTTAGCATGTTTTTAGCCTATATTTTGAAAATATTCTAGTACTGAGTAGGCATGTACAGATTGCTTCAGGGACCCCAAAATATTGAATTTTCGAGTGTTTTGAGCATGAATTTGAGATATAAACGGGTACAGAAGAAACATGCTCATATTGACTTCAGGCATCTAAAATATCGATTTTCAGCATGTTTTGGACATGTATTTTGAAAATACTCTAATACGGAGTAGGCATGTACAGATCGATTCTGGGACCCCTAAATATCGAATTTTCGGGTGTTTTGGGCCTTAATTTGAGATATCGACTTTTAGGCACCTAAAATATCGATTTTTAGCATGTTTTTAGCCTATATATTGAAAATATTCTAGCACTGAGTAGGCATGTACAGATCGCTTCTGGGACCCAAAAATATCGAATTTTCGGGAGTTTAGGGCCAGAATTTGAGATATAAACGGGTACAGAAGATGCATGCACATATCGACTTTTGGGCACCTAAAAGATCGATTTTCAGTATGTTTTTGGCCTGTATTTTGAAAATACTCTAACACGAAGTAGGCATGTACAGATCGCTTCTGTGACCCTTAAATATCGAATTTTCGGGTGTTTTGGGCCTTAATTTGAGATATCGCCTTTACGCACCTAAAATATAGATTTTTAGCATGTTTTGAGCCTATATTTTGAAAATATTCTAGCACTGAGTAGGCATGTATAGATCGCTTCTGGAACCCCAAAATATCGAATTTTCGGGTGTTTTGAGCTTGAATTTGAGATATAAACGAGTACAGATGATACATGCACATATCGACTTTTGGGCACCTAAAATATCGATTTTGAGCATGTTTTGAGCCTATATTTTGAAAACATTCTAGCACTGAGTAGGCATGTACAGATCGCTTTTGGGACCCAAAAATATCGAATTTTCGGGTGTTCAGGGCAAAAATTTGAGATATAAACGGGTAGAGAAGATGCATGCACATATCGACTTTTGGGCACCTAAAAGATCGATTTTCAGTATGTTTTTGGCCTGTATATTGAAAATACTCTAACACGGAGTAGGCATGTACAGATCGATTCTGAGACCCCTAAATATCGAATTTTCGGGTGTTTTGGGCCTTAATTTGAGATATCGACTTTTTGGCACCTAAAATATCGATTTTTAGCATGTTTTTAGCCTATATTTTGAAAATATTCTAGCACTGAGTAGGCATGTATAGATCGCTTCTGGAACCCCAAAATATCGAATTTTCCGGTGTTTTGAGCCTGAATTTGAGATATAAACGAGTACAGATGATACATGCACATATCGACTTTTGGGCACCTAAAATATCGATTTTGAGCATGTTTTGAGCTTATATTTTGAAAACATTCTAGCACTGAGTAGGCATGTACAGATCGCTTCTGGGACCCCAAAATATCGAATTTTCGGGTGTTTTGAGCTTGAATTTGAGATATAAACGAATACAGAAGATGAATGCACATATCGACTTTTGGGCACCTAAAATATCGATTTTGAGCATGTTTTGAGTCTATATTTTGAAAACATTCTAGCACTGAGTAGGCATGTACAGATCGCTTTTGGGACCCAAAAATATCGAATTTTCGGGTGTTCAGGGCAAAAATTTGAGATATAAACGGGTAGAGAAGATGCATGCACATATCGACTTTTGGGCACCTAAAAGATCGATTTTCAGTATGTTTTTGGCCTGTATTTTGAAAATACTCTAACACGGAGTAGGCATGTACAGATCGCTTCTGGGACCCCTAAATATCTAATTTTCGGGTGTTTTGGGCCTTAATTTGAGATATCGACTTTTTGGCACCTAAAATATCGATTTTTAGCATGTTTTTAGCCTATATTTTGAAAATATTCTAGCACTGAGTAGGCATGTACAGATTGCTTCTGGGACCCCAAAATATTGAATTTTCGGGTGTTTTGAGCCTGAATTTGAGATATAAACGGGTACAGAAGAAACATGCACATATTGACTTTAGGCATCTAAAATATCGATTTTCAGCATGTTTTGGGCATGTATTTTGAAAATACTCTAATACGGATTAGGCATGTACAGATCGCTTCTGGGACCCCAAAATATCGAATTTTCGGGTGTTTTGAGCCTGAATTTGAGATATAAACGGGTACTGAAAGTGCATGCACATATCGACTTTTTGGCACCTAAAACATCGATTTTGAGCATGTTTTGGGCCTGTATTTTGAAAATACTCTAACACGGAGTAGGCATGTACAGATCGATTCTGGGACCCCTAAATATCGAATTTTCGGGTGTTTTGGGCCTTAATTTGAGATATCGCCTTTACGCACCTAAAATATAGATTTTTAGCATGTTTTGAGCCTATATTTTGAAAATATTCTAGCACTGAGTAGGCATGTATAGATCGCTTCTGGAACCCCAAAATATCGAATTTTCGGGTGTTTTGAGCCTGAATTTGAGATATTAACGAGTACAGAAGATACATGCACATATCGACTTTTGGGCACCTAAAATATCGAATTTGAGCATGTTTTGAGCTTATATTTTGAAAACATTCTAGCACTAAGTAGGTATGTACAGATCGCTTCTGGGACCTCAAAATATCGAATTTTCGGGTGTTTTGAGCTTGAATTTGAGATATAAACGAATACAGAAGATGAATGCACATATCGACTTTTAGGCACCTAAAATATCGATTTTGAGCATGTTTTGAGCCTATATTTTGAAAACATTCTAGCACTGAGTAGACATGTACATATCGCTTTTGGGACCCAAAAATATTGAATTTTCGGGTGTTCAGGGCAAAAATTTGAGATATAAAACGGGTAGAGAAGATGCTTGCACATATCGACTTTTGGGCACCTAAAAGATCGATTTTCAGTATGTTTTTGGCCTGTATTTTGAAAATACTCTAACACGGAGTAGGCATGTACAGATCGCTTCTGGGACCCCTAAATATCGAATTTTCGGGTGTTTTGGGCCTTAATTTGATATATCGACTTTTTGGCACCTAAAATATCGATTTTTAGCATGTTCTTAGCCTATATTTTGAAAATATTCTAGCACTGAGTAGGCATGTACAGATTGCTTCAGGGACCCCAAAATATCGAATTTTCGAGTGTTTTGAGCATGAATTTGAGATATAAACGGGTACAGAAGAAACATGCACATATTGACTTTAGGCATCTAAAATATCGATTTTCAGCATGTTTTGGGCATGTATTTTGAAAATACTCTAATACGGAGTAGGCATGTACAGATCGCTTCTGGGACCCCAAAATATCGAATTTTCGGGTGTTTTGAGCCTGAATTTGAGATATAAACGGGTACTGAAAGTGCATGCACATATCGACTTTTTGGCTCCTAAAACATCGATTTTGAGCATGTTTTGGGCCTGTATTTTGAAAATACTCTAACACGGAGTTGGCATGTACAGATCGATTCTGGGACACTTAAATATCGAATTTTTGGGTGTTTTGGGCCTTAATTTGAGATATCGACTTTTAGGCACCTAAAATATAGATTTTTATCATATTTTTAGCCTATATTTTGAAAATATTCTAGCACTGAGTAGGCATGTACAGATCGCTTCTGGGACCCAAAAGTATCGAATTTTCGGGTGTTTAGGGCCAGAATTTGAGATATAAACGGGTACAGAAGATGCATGCACATATCGACTTTTGGGCACCTAAAAGATCGATTTTCAGTATGTTTTTGGCCTGTTTTTTTAAAATACTCTAACACGAAGTAGGCATGTACAGATCGCTTCTGGGACCCCTAAATATCAAATTTTCGGGTGTTTTGGGCCTTAATTTAAGATATCGCCTTTACGCACCTAAAATATCGATTTTTAGCATGTTTTTAGCCTATATTTTGAAAATATTCTAGCACTGAGTAGGCATGTACAGATCGTTTTTGGGACCCAAAAATATCGAATTTTCGGGAGTTTAGGGCCAGAATTTGAGATATAAACGCGTACAGAAGATGCATGCACATATCGACTTTTGGGCACCTAAAAGATCGATTTTCAGTATGTTTTTGGCCTGTATTTTGAAAATACTCTAACACTAAGTAGGCATGTACAGATCGCTTCTGGGACCCCTAAATATCGAATTTTCGGGTGTTTTGGGCCTTAATTTGAGATATCGCCTTTACGCACCTAAAATATAGATTTTTAGCATGTTTTTAGCCTATATTTTGAAAATATTCTAGCACTGAGTAAGCATGTATAGATCGCTTCTGGAACCCCAAAATATCGAATTTTCGGGTGTTTTGAGCCTGAATTTGAGATATAAACGAGTACAGATGATACATGCACATATCGACTTTTGGGCACCTAAAATATCGAATTTGAGCATGTTTTGAGCTTATATTTTGAAAACATTCTAGCACTGAGTAGGCATGTACAGATCGCTTCTGGGACCCCAAAATATCGAATTTTCGGGTGTTTTGAGCTTGAATTTGAGATATAAACGAATACAGAAGATACATGCACATATTGACTTTTGGGCACCTAAAATATCGATTTTGAGCATGTTTTGAGCCTATATTTTGTAAACATTCTAGCACTGAGTAGGCATGTACAGATCGCTTTTGGGACCCAAAAATATCGAATTTTCGGGTGTTCAGGGCAAAAATTTGAGATATAAACGGGTAGAGAAGATGCATGCACATATCGACTTTTGGGCACCTAAAAGATCGATTTTCAGTATGTTTTTGGCCTGTATTTTGAAAATACTCTAACACGGAGTAGGCATGTACAGATCGCTTCTGGGACCCCTAAATATCGAATTTTCGGGTGTTTTGGGCCTTAATTTGAGATATCGACTTTTTGGCACCTAAAATATCGATTTTTAGCATGTTTTTAGCCTATATTTTGAAAATATTCTAGCACTGAGTAGGCATGTACAGATTGCTTCTGGGACCCCAAAATATTGAATTTTCGGGTGTTTAGGGCCAGAATTTGAGATTTAAACGGGTACAGAACATGCATGCACATATCGACTTTTGGGCACCTAAAAGATCGATTTTCAGTATGTTTTTGGCCTGTTTTTTTTAAAATACTCTAACACGAAGTAGGCATGTACAGATCGCTTCTGGGACCCCTAAATATCGAATTTTCGGGTGTTTTGGGCCTTAATTTAAGATATCGCCTTTACGCACCTAAAATATCGATTTTTAGCATGTTTTTAGCCTATATTTTGAAAATATTCTAGCACTGAGTAGGCATGTACAGATCGTTTTTGGGACCCAAAAATATCGAATTTTCGGGAGTTTAGGGCCAGAATTTGAGATATAAACGCGTACAGAAGATGCATGCACATATCGACTTTTGGGCTCCTAAAAGATCGATTTTCAGTATGTTTTTGGCCTGTATTTTGAAAATACTCTAACACGAAGTAGGCATGTACAGATCGCTTCTGGGACCCCTAAATATCGAATTTTCGGGTGTTTTGGGCCTTAATTTGAGATATCGCCTTTACGCACCTAAAATATAGATTTTTAGCATGTTTTTAGCCTATATTTTGAAAATATTCTAGCACTGAGTAAGCATGTGTAGATCGCTTCTGGAACCCCAAAAAATCGAATTTTCGGGTGTTTTGAGCCTGAATTTGAGATATAAACGAGTACAGATGATACATGCACATATCGACTTTTGGGCACCTAAAATATCGAATTTGAGCATGTTTTGAGCTTATATTTTGAAAACATTCTAGCACTGAGTAGGCATGTACAGATCGCTTCTGGGACCCCAAAATATCGAATTTTCGGGTGTTTTGAGCTTGAATTTGAGATATAAACGAATACAGAAGATGAATGCACATATCGACTTTTGGGCACCTAAAATATCGATTTTGAGCATGTTTTGAGCCTATATTTTGAAAACATTCTAGCACTGAGTAGGCATGTACAGATCGCTTTTGGGACCCAAAAATATCGAATTTTCGGGTGTTCAGGGCAAAAATTTGAGATATAAACGGGTAGAGAAGATGCATGCACATATCGACTTTTGGGCACCTAAAAGATCGATTTTCAGTATGTTTTTGGCCTGTATTTTGAAAATACTCTAACACGGAGTAGGCATGTACAGATCGCTTCTGGGACCCCTAAATATCGAATTTTCGGGTGTTTTGGGCCTTAATTTGAGATATCGACTTTTTGGCACCTAAAATATCGATTTTTAGCATGTTTTTAGCCTATATTTTGAAAATATTCTAGCACTGAGTAGGCATGTACAGATTGCTTCAGGGACCCCAAAATATTGAATTTTCGGGTGTTTTGAGCTTGAATTTGAGATATAAACGGGTACAGAAGAAACATGCACATATTGACTTTAGGCATCTAAAATATCGATTTTCAGCATGTTTTGGGCATGTATTTTGAAAATACTCTAATACGGAGTAGGCATGTACAGATCGCTTCTGGGACCCCAAAAAATCGAATTTTCGGGTGTTTTGAGCCTGAATTTGAGATATAAACGGGTACAGAAGATGCATGCACATATCGACTTTTGGGCACCTAAAAGATCGATTTTCAGTATGTTTTTGGCCTGTATTTTGAAAATACTCTAACACGAAGTAGGCATGTACAGATCGCTTCTGGGACCCCTAAATATCGAATTTTCGGGTGTTTTGGGCATTAATTTAAGATATCGCCTTTACGCACCTAAAATATCGATTTTTAGCATGTTTTTAGCCTATATTTTGAAAATATTCTAGCACTGAGTAGGCATGTACAGATCGTTTTTGGGACCCAAAAATATCGAATTTTCGGGAGTTTAGGGCCAGAATTTGAGATATAAACGCGTACAGAAGATGCATGCACATATCGACTTTTGGGCACCTAAAAGATCGATTTTCAGTATGTTTTTGGCCTGTATTTTGAAAATACTCTAACACGAAGTAGGCATGTACAGATCGCTTCTGGGACCCCTAAATATCGAATTTTCGGGTGTTTTGGGCCTTAATTTGAGATATCGCCTTTACGCACCTAAAATATAGATTTTTAGCATGTTTTTAGCCTATATTTTGAAAATATTCTAGCACTGAGTAAGCATGTATAGATCGCTTCTGGAACCCCAAAATATCGAATTTTTCGGGTGTTTTGAGCCTGAATTTGAGATATAAACGAGTACAGATGATACATGCACATATCGACTTTTGGGCACCTAAAATATCGAATTTGAGCATGTTTTTGAGCTTATATTTTGAAAACATTCTAGCACTGAGTAGGCATGTACAGATCGCTTCTGGGACCCCAAAATATCGAATTTTCGGGTGTTTTGAGCTTGAATTTGAGATATAAACGAATACAGAAGATACATGCACATATTGACTTTTGGGCACCTAAAATATCGATTTTGAGCATGTTTTGAGCCTATATTTTGAAAACATTCTAGCACTGAGTAGGCATGTACAGATCGCTTTTGGGACCCAAAAATATCGAATTTTCGGGTGTTCAGGGCAAAAATTTGAGATATAAACGGGTAGAGAAGATGCATGCACATATCGACTTTTGGGCACCTAAAAGATCGATTTTCAGTATGTTTTTGGCCTGTATTTTGAAAATACTCTAACACGGAGTAGGCATGTACAGATCGCTTCTGGGACCCCTAAATATCGAATTTTCGGGTGTTTTGGGCCATAATTTGAGATATCGACTTTTTGGCACCTAAAATATCGATTTTTAGCATGTTTTTAGCCTATATTTTGAAAATATTCTAGCACTGAGTAGGCATGTACAGATTGCTTCTGGGACCCCAAAATATTGAATTTTCGGGTGTTTAGGGCCAGAATTTGAGATATAAACGGGTACAGAACATGCATGCACATATCGACTTTTGGGCACCTAAAAGATCGATTTTCAGTATGTTTTTGGCCTGTTTTTTTAAAATACTCTAACACGAAGTAGGCATGTACAGATCGCTTCTGGGACCCCTAAATATCGAATTTTCGGGTGTTTTGGGCCTTAATTTAAGATATCGCCTTTACGCACCTAAAATATCGATTTTTAGCATGTTTTTAGCCTATATTTTGAAAATATTCTAGCACTGAGTAGGCATGTACAGATCGTTTTTGGGACCCAAAAATATCGAATTTTCGGGAGTTTAGGGCCAGAATTTGAGATATAAACGCGTACAGAAGATGCATGCACATATCGACTTTTGGGCACCTAAAAGATCGATTTTCAGTATGTTTTTGGCCTGTATTTTGAAAATACTCTAACACAAAGTAGGCATGTACAGATCGCTTCTGGGACCCCTAAATATCGAATTTTCGGGTGTTTTGGGCCTTAATTTGAGATATCGCCTTTACGCACCTAAAATATAGATTTTTAGCATGTTTTTAGCCTATATTTTGAAAATATTCTAGCACTGAGTAAGCATGTATAGATCGCTTCTGGAACCCCAAAATATCGAATTTTCGGGTGTTTTGAGCCTGAATTTGAGATATAAACGAGTACAGATGATACATGCACATATCGACTTTTGGGCACCTAAAATATCGAATTTGAGCATGTTTTGAGCTTATATTTTGAAAACATTCTAGCACTGAGTAGGCATGTACAGATCGCTTCTGGGACCCCAAAATATCGAATTTTCGGGTGTTTTGAGCTTGAATTTGATATATAAACGAATACAGAAGATGAATGCACATATCGACTTTTGGGCACCTAAAATATCGATTTTGAGCATGTTTTGAGCCTATATTTTGAAAACATTCTAGCACTGAGTAGGCATGTACAGATCGCTTTTGGGACCCAAAAATATCGAATTTTCGGGTGTTCAGGGCAAAAATTTGAGATATAAACGGGTAGAGAAGATGCATGCACATATCGACTTTTGGGCACCTAAAAGATCGATTTTCAGTATGTTTTTGGCCTGTATTTTGAAAATACTCTAACACGGAGTAGGCATGTACAGATCGCTTCTGGGACCCCTAAATATCGAATTTTCGGGTGTTTTGGGCCTTAATTTGAGATATCGACTTTTTGGCACCTAAAATATCGATTTTTAGCATGTTTTTAGCCTATATTTTGAAAATATTCTAGCACTGAGTAGGCATGTACAGATTGCTTCAGGGACCCCAAAATATTGAATTTTCGGGTGTTTTGAGCCTGAATTTGAGATATAAACGGGTACAGAAGAAACATGCACATATTGACTTTAGGCATCTAAAATATCGATTTTCAGCATGTTTTGGGCATGTATTTTGAAAATACTCTAATACGGAGTAGGCATGTACAGATCGCTTCTGGGACCATAAAAAATCGAATTTTCGGGTGTTTTGAGCCTGAATTTGAGATATAAACGGGTACAGAAGATGCATGCACATATCGACTTTTGGGCACCTAAAAGATCGATTTTCAGTATGTTTTTGGCCTGTATTTTGAAAATACTCTAACACGAAGTAGGCATGTACAGATCGCTTCTGGGACCCCTAAATATCGAATTTTCGGGTGTTTTGGGCCTTAATTTAAGATATCGCCTTTACGCACCTAAAATATCGATTTTTAGCATGTTTTTAGCCTATATTTTGAAAATATTCTAGCACTGAGTAGGCATGTACAGATCGCTTATGGGACCCAAAAATATCGAATTTTCGGGAGTTTAGGCCAGAATTTGAGATATAAACGGGTACAGAAGATGCATGCACATATCGACTTTTGGGCACCTAAAAGATCGATTTTCAGTATGTTTTTGGCCTGTATTTTGAAAATACTCTAACACGAAGTAGGCATGTACAGATCGCTTCTGGGACCCCTAAATATCGAATTTTCGGGTGTTTTGGGCCTTAATTTGAGATATCGCCTTTACGCACCTAAAATATAGATTTTTAGCATGTTTTGAGCCTATATTTTAAAAATATTCTAGCACTGAGTAAGCATGTATAGATCGCTTCTGGAACCCCAAATTATCGAAATTTCGGGTGTTTTGAGACTGAATTTGAGATATAAACGAGTACAGATGATACATGCACATATCGACTTTTGGGCACCTAAAATATCGAATTTGAGCATGTTTTGAGCTTATATTTTGAAAACATTCTAGCACTGAGTAGGCATGTACAGATCGCTTCTGGGACCCCAAATTATCGAATTTTCGGGTGTTTTGAGCTTGAATTTGAGATATAAACGAATACAGAAGATGAATGCACATATCGACTTTTGGGCACCTAAAATATCGATTTTGAGCATGTTTTGAGCCTATATTTTGAAAACATTCTAGCACTGAGTAGGCATGTACAGATCGCTTTTGGGACCCAAAAATATCGAATTTTCGGGTGTTCAGGGCAAAAATTTGAGATATAAACGGGTAGAGAAGATGCATGCACATATCGACTTTTGGGCACCTAAAAGATCGATTTTCAGTATATTTTTGGCCTGTATTTTGAAAATACTTTAACACGGAGTAGGCATGTACAGATCGCTTCTGGGACCCCTAAATATCTAATTTTCGGGTGTTTTGGGCCTTAATTTGAGATATCGACTTTTTGGCACCTAAAATATCGATTTTTAGCATGTTTTTAGCCTATATTTTGAAAATATTCTAGCACTGGGTAGGCATGTACAGATTGCTTCAGGGACCCCAAAATATTGAATTTTCGGGTGTTTTGAGCCTGAATTTGAGATATAAACGAGTACAGAAGATACATGCACATATCGACTTTTGGGCACCTAAAATATCGAATTTGAGCATGTTTTGAGCTTATATTTTGAAAACATTCTAGCACTGAGTAGGCATGTACAGATCGCTTCTGGGACCCCAAAATATCGAATTTTCGGGTGTTTAGGGCCAGAATTTGAGATATAAACGGGTACAGAAGATGCATGCACATATCGACTTTTGGGCACATAAAAGATCGATTTTCAGTATGTTTTGGGCCTGTATTTTGAAAATACTCTAACACTGAGTAGCCATGTACAGATCGCTTCTGGGACCCCTAAATATCGAATTTTCGGGTGTTTTGGCCCTTAATTTGAGGTATCGACTTTTTGGCACCTAAAATATCGATTTTTAGCATGTTTTTAGCCTATATTTTAAAAATATTCTAGCACTGAGTACAGATTGCTACTGGGACCCCAAAATATTGAATTTTCGGGTGTTTTGTGCCTGAATTTGAGATATAAACGGGTACAGAAGATACATGCACATATTGACTTTGGGCATCTAAAATATCGATTATCAGCATGTTTTGGGCCTGTATTTTAAAAAAACTCTAACAAGGAGTAGGCATGTACAGATCGCTTCTGGGACCCCAAAGTATCGAATTTTCGGGTGTTTTGAGCCTGAATTTGAGATATAAACGGGTACTGAAGATGCATGCACATATCGACTTTTGGGCACCTAAAACATCGATTTTGAGCTAAAATATCGATTTTTATCATGTTTTTAGCCTATATTTTGAAAATATTCTAGCACTGAGTAGGCATGTACAGATCGCCTCTGGGACCCCAAAATATCAAATTTTCGGGTGTTTTGAGCCTGAATTTGAGATATAAACGGGTACTGAAGATGCATGCACATATCGACTTTTGTGCACCTAAAACATCGATTTTGAGCATGATTTGGGCCTGTATTTTGAAAATACTGTAACACGGAGTAGGAATGTACAGATCGCTTCTGGGACCCCAAAATATCGAATTTTCGGGTGTTTTGGGCCTGAATTTGAGATATCGCCTTTACGCACCTAAAATATCGATTTATAGCATGTTTTGAGCCTATATTTTGATAATATTCTAGCACTGAGTAGGCATGTACAGATCGCTTCAGGGACCCCAAAATATCGAATTTTCGGGTGTTTTGAGCTTGAATTTGAGATATAAACGAGTACAGAAGATGCATGCACATATCGACTTTTGGGCACCTAAAATATCGATTTTGAGCATGTTTTGAGCCTATATTTTGAAAACATTCCAGCATTGAGTAGGCATGTACAGATCGCTTCTGGGACCCCTAAATATCGAATTTTCGGGTGTTTTGGGCCTGAATTTGAGATATCGCCTTTACGCACCTAAAATATCGATATTTAGCATGTTTTGAGCCTATATTTTGAAAATATTCTAGCACTGAGTAGGCATGTACAGATCCCTTCTGGGACCCATAAATATCAAATTTTCGGGTGTTTTGGGACTGAATTTGAGATATCGACTTTTTGGCACCTAAAATATCGATTTTTAGCATGTTTTTAGCCTATATTTTGAAAATATTCTAGCACTGAGTAGGCATGTACAGATTGCTTCTGGGACCCAAAAATATTGAATTTTCGGGTGTTTTGAGCCTGAATTTGAGATATAAACGGGTACAGAAGATACATGCACATATTGACTTAGGGCATCTAAAATATCGATTTTCAGCATGTTTTGGGCCTGTATTTTTAAAATACTCTAACACGGAGTAGGCATGTACAGATCGCTTCTGAGACCCCAAAATATCAAATTTTCGGGTGTTTAGGGCCAGAATTTGAGATATAAACGGGTACAGAAGATGCATGCACATATCGACTTTTGGGCACCTAAAACATCGATTTTCAGTATGTTTTGGGGCTGTATTTTGAAAATACTCTAACACGGAGTACGCATGTACAGATCCCTTCTGGGACCCATAAATATAGAATTTTCGGGTGTTTTGGGACTGAATTTGAGATATCGACTTTTTGGCACCTAAAATATCGATTTTTAGCATGTTTTTAGCCTATATTTTGAAAATATTCTAGCACTGAGTAGGCATGTATAGATTGCTTCTGGGACCCCAAAATATTGAATTTTCGGGTGTTTTGAGCCTGAATTTGAGATATAAACGGGTACAGATGATACATGCACATATTGACTTTGGGCATCTAAAATATCGATTTTTAGCATGTTTTGGGCCTGTATTTTGAATATACTCTAACACGGAGTAGGCATGTACAGATCGCTTCTGGGACCCCAAAATATCGAATTTTCGGGTGTTTTGAGCCTGAATTTGAGATATAAACGGGTACTGAAGATGCATGCACATATCGAATTTTGGGCACCTAAAACATCGATTTTGAGCATGATTTGGGCCTGTATTTTGAAAATACTCTAACACGGATTAGGCATGTTCAGATCGCTTCTGGGACCCCAAAATATCGAATTTTCGGGTGTTTTGGGCCTGAATTTGAGATATCGCCTTTACGCACCTAAAATATCGATTTATAGCATGTTTTGAGCCTATATTTTGATAATATTCTAGCACTGAGTAGGCATGTACAGATCGCTTCAGGGACCCCAAAATATCGAATTTTCGGGTGTTTTTGAGCTTGAATTTGAGATATAAACGAGTACAGAAGATGCATACACATATTGACTTTGGGCACCAAAAATATCGATTTTCAGCATGTTTTGGGCATGAATTTTGAAAATACTCTAACACGGAGTAGACATGTACAGATCGCTTCTGGGACCCCAAAATATCGAATTTTCGGGTGTTTAGGGCCACAATTTGAGATATAAACGGGTACAGAAGATGCATGCACATATCGACTTTTGGGCACCTAAAAGATCGATTTTTAGATTGTTTTTGGGCTGTATTATGAAAATACTCTAACACGGAGTAGGCATGTACAGATCCCTTCTGGGTACCATAAATATAGAATTTTCGGGTGCTTTGGGACTAAATTTGAGATATCGACTTTCTGGCACTTAAAATATCGATTTTTAGCATGTTTTTAGCTTATATTTTGAAAATATTCTAGCACTGAGTAGGCATGTACAGATTGCTTCTGGGACCCCAAAATATTGAATTTTCGGGTGTTTTGAGCCTGAATTTGAGATATAAACGGGTACAGAAGATACATGCACATATTGACTTTGGGCATCTAAAATATCGATTTGCAGCATGTTTTGGGCCTGTATTTTGAAAATACTCTAACACGGAGTAGGCATGTACAGATCGCTTTTTTGACCCCTAAATATCGAATTTTCGGGTGTTTTGGGCCTGAATTTGAGATATCGCCTTTACGCTCCTAAAATATCGATTTTTAGCATGTTTTGAGCCTATATTTTGAAAATATTCTAGCACTGAGTAGGCATGTACAGATCCCTTCTGGGACCCCTAAATATCAAATTTTCGGGTGTTTTGGGACTGAATTTGAGATATCGTCTTTTTGGCACCTAAAATATCGATTTTTAGCATGTTTTTAGCCTGTATTTTGAAAATACTCTAACACGGAGTAGGCATGTACAGATCGCTTCTGAGACCCCAAAATATCGAATTTTCGGGTGTTTAGGGCCAGAATTTGAGATATAAACGGGTACAGAAGATGCATGCACATATCGACTTTTGGGCACCTAAAACATCGATTTTCAGTATGTTTTTGGGCTGTATTTTGAAAATACTCTAACACGGAGTAGGCATGTACAGATCCCTTCTGGGACCCATAAATATAGAATTTTCGGGTGTTTTGGGACTGAATTTGAGATATCGACTTTTTGGCACCTAAAATATCGATTTTTAGCATGTTTTGAGCATATATTTTGAAAATATTCTAGCACTGAGTAGGCATGTACAGATTGCTTCTGGGACCCCAAAATATTGAATTTTCGGGTGTTTTGAGCCTGAATTTGAGATATAAACGGGTACAGAAGATACATGCACATATTGACTTTGGGCATCTAAAATATCGATTTTCAACATGTTTTCGGCCTGTATTTTGAAAATACTCTAACACGGAGTAGGCATGTACAGATCGCTTCTGGGACCCAAAAATATCGAATTTTCGGGTGTTTTGGGCCTGAATTTGAGATATCGCATTTACACACCTAAAATATCGATTTTTAGCATGTTTTGAGCCTATATTTTGAAAATATTCTAGCACTGAGTAGGCATGTACAGATCCCTTCTGGGACCCCTAAATATCGAATTTTCGGGTGTTTTGGGACTAAATTTGAGATATCGACTTTTTGGCACCTAAAATATCGATTTTTAGCATGTTTTTAGCCTATATTTTGAAAATATTCTAGCACTGAGTAGGCATGTACAGATCGCTTCTGGGACCCCAAAATATCGAATTTTCGGGTGTTTTGAGCCTGAATTTGAGATATAAACGGGTACTGAAGATGCATGCACATATCGACTTTTGGGCACCTAAAACATCGATTTTGAGCATGTTTTGTGCCTGTATTTTGAAAATACTCTAACACGGAGTAGGCATGTACAGATCGCTTCTGCGACCCCAAAATATCGAATTTTCGGGTGTTTAGGGCCTGAATTTGAGATATCGCCTTTACGCACCTAAAATATCGATTTTAGCATGTTTTGAGCCTATATTTTGAAAATATTCTAGCACTGAGTAGGCATGTACAGATCGCTTTTGGGACCCCAAAATATCGAATTTTCGGATGTTTTGAGCATGAATTTGAGATATAAACGAGTACAGAAGATGCATGCACATATCGACTTTTGGGCACCTAAAATATCGATTTTGAGCATGTTTTGAGCCTATATTTTGAAAACATTCTAGCACTGAGTAGGCATGTACAGATCGCTTCTGGGACCCTTAATATCGAATTTTCGGGTGTTTTGGGCCTGAATTTGAGATATCGACTTTTTGGCACCTAAAATATCGATTTTTAGCATGTTTTTAGCCTATATTTTGAAAATATTCTAGAACTGAGTAGGCATGTACAGATTGCTTCTGGGACCCCAATATATTGATTTTTCGGGTGTTTTGAGCCTGAATTTGAGATATAAACGGGTACAGAAGATACATGCACATATTAACTTAGGGCATCTAAAATATCGATTTTCAGCATGTTTTGGGCATGTATTTTGAAAATACTCTAACACGGAGTAGGGATGTACAGATCGCTTCTGGGACCCCAAAGTATCGAATTTTCGGGTGTTTTGAGCCTGAATTTGAGATATAAACGGGCACTGAAGATGCATGCACATATCGACTTTTGGGAATCTAAAACATCGATTTTGAGCATGTTTTGGGCCTGTATTTTGAAAATACTCTAACACGGAGTAGGCATGTACAGATCGCTTCTGGGACCCCTAAATATCGAATTTTCGTGTTTTTTGGGCCATAATATGACATATCGACTTTTTGGCACCTAAAATATCGATTTTTAGCATGTTTTTAGACTATATTTTGAAAATATTCTAGCACTGAGTAGGCATGTACAGATCGCTTCAGGGACCCCAAAATATCGAATTTTCGGGTGTTTTTGAGCTTGAATTTGAGATATAAACGAGTACAGAAGATGCATACACATATTGACTTTGGGCACCAAAAATATCGATTTTCAGCATGTTTTGGGCATGAATTTTGAAAATACTCTAACACGGAGTAGACATGTACAGATCGCTTCTGGGACCCCAAAATATCGAATTTTCGGGTGTTTAGGGCCACAATTTGAGATATAAACGGGTACAGAAGATGCATGCACATATCGACTTTTGGGCACCTAAAAGATCGATTTTTAGTTTGTTTTTGGGCTGTATTATGAAAATACTCTAACACGGAGTAGGCATGTACAGATCCCTTCTGGGTACCATAAATATAGAATTTTCGGGTGCTTTGGGACTGAATTTGAGATATCGACTTTCTGGCACTTAAAATATCGATTTTTAGCATGTTTTTAGCTTATATTTTGAAAATATTCTAGCACTGAGTAGGCATGTACAGATTGCTTCTGGGACCCCAAAATATTGAATTTTCGGGTGTTTTGAGCCTGAATTTGAGATATAAACGGGTACAGAAGATACATGCACATATTGACTTTGGGCATCTAAAATATCGATTTGCAGCATGTTTTGGGCCTGTATTTTGAAAATACTCTAACACGGAGTAGGCATGTACAGATCGCTTTTTTGACCCCTAAATATCGAATTTTCGGGTGTTTTGGGCCTGAATTTGAGATATCGCCTTTACGCTCCTAAAATATCGATTTTTAGCATGTTTTGAGCCTATATTTTGAAAATATTCTAGCACTGAGTAGGCATGTACAGATCCCTTCTGGGACCCCTAAATATCAAATTTTCGGGTGTTTTGGGACTGAATTTGAGATATCGTCTTTTTGGCACCTAAAATATCGATTTTTAGCATGTTTTTAGCCTATATTTTGAAAATATTCTAGCACTGAGTAGGTATGTACAGATTGCTTCTGGGACCCCAAAATATTGAATTTTCGGGTGTTTTGAGCCTGAATTTGAGATATAAACGGGTACAGAAGATACATGCACATTTTGACTTAGGGCATCTAAAATATCGATTTTCAGCATGTTTTGGGCCTGTATTTTGAAAATACTCTAACACGGAGTAGGCATGTACAGATCGCTTCTGAGACCCCAAAATATCGAATTTTCGGGTGTTTAGGGCCAGAATTTGAGATATAAACGGGTACAGAAGATGCATGCACATATCGACTGTTGGGCACCTAAAACATCGATTTTCAGTATGTTTTTGGGCTGTATTTTGAAAATACTCTAACACGGAGTAGGCATGTACAGATCCCTTCTGGGACCCATAAATATAGAATTTTCGGGTGTTTTGGGACTGAATTTGAGATATCGACTTTTTGGCACCTAAAATATCGATTTTTAGCATGTTTTGAGCCTATATTTTGAAAATATTCTAGCACTGAGTAGGCATGTACAGATTGCTTCTGGGACCCCAAAATATTGAATTTTCGGGTGTTTTGAGCCTGAATTTGAGATATAAACGGGTACAGAAGATACATGCACATATTGACTTTGGGCATCTAAAATATCGATTTTCAACATGTTTTCGGCCTGTATTTTGAAAATACTCTAACACGGAGTAGGCATGTACAGATCGCTTCTGGGACCCAAAAATATCGAATTTTCGCGTGTTTTGGGCCTGAATTTGAGATATCGCATTTACACACCTAAAATATCGATTTTTAGCATGTTTTGAGCCTATATTTTGAAAATATTCTAGCACTGAGTAGGCATGTACAGATCCCTTCTGGGACCCCTAAATATCGAATTTTCGGGTGTTTTGGGACTAAATTTGAGATATCGACTTTTTGGCACCTAAAATATCGATTTTTAGCATGTTTTTAGCCTATATTTTGAAAATATTCTAGCACTGAGTAGGCATGTACAGATCGCTTCTGGGACCCCAAAATATCGAATTTTCGGGTGTTTTGAGCCTGAATTTGAGATATAAACGGGTACTGAAGATGCATGCACATATCGACTTTTGGGCACCTAAAACATCGATTTTGAGCATGTTTTGTGCCTGTATTTTGAAAATACTCTAACACGGAGTAGGCATGTACAGATCGCTTCTGCGACCCCAAAATATCGAATTTTCGGGTGTTTTGGGCCTGAATTTGAGATATCGCCTTTACGCACCTAAAATATCGATTTTAGCATGTTTTGAGCCTATATTTTGAAAATATTCTAGCACTGAGTAGGCATGTACAGATCGCTTTTGGGACCCCAAAATATCGAATTTTCGGATGTTTTGAGCTTGAATTTGAGATATAAACGGGTACAGAAGATGCATGCACATATCGACTTTTGGGCACCTAAAACATCGATTTTGAGCATGTTTTGGGACTGTATTTTGAAAATACTCTAACACGGAGTAGGCATGTACAGATCTCTTCTGGGACCCCAAAATATCGAAATTTCGGGTATTTTGGGCCTGAATTTGACATATCGCCTTTACGCACCTAAAATATCGACTTTTAGTATGTTTTGAGCCTATATTTTGAATATATTCTAGCACTGAGTAGGCATGTACAGATTGCTTCTGGGACCCCTAAATATCGAATTTTCGGGTGTTTTGGGACATAATTTCAGATATCGCCTTTACGCACCTAAAATATAGATTTTTAGCATGTTTTGAGCCTATATTTTTAAAACATTCTAGCACTGAGTAGGCATGTACAAATCGCTTTTGGGACACAAAAATAACGAATTTTCGGGTGTTTTGAGCCTGAATTTGAGATATAAACGAGTATAGAAGATGCATACACATATTGACTTTGGGCATCTAAAATATCGATTTTCAGTATGTTTTTGGCCTGTATTTAAAAAAAATACTCTAACACGGAGTAGGCATGTAAAGATCGCTTCTGGGACCCCTAAATGTCGAATTTTCGGGTGTTTTGGGTCTTAATTTGAGAAATCGCCTTTACGCACCTGAAATATCGATTTTTAGCATGTTTTGAGCCTATATTATGAAAATATTCTAGCACTGAGTAGGCATGTACAGATTGCTTCTGGGACCCCAAAATATTGAATTTTCGGGTGTTTTGAGCCTGAATTTGAGATATAAACGGGTACAGAAGATACATGCACATATTGACTTTGGGCATCTAAAATATCGAATTTCAGCATGTTTTGGGCCTGTATTTTGAAAATACTCTAACACGGAGTAGGCATGTACAGATCGCTTCTGGGACCCCAAAATATCGAATTTTCGGGTGTTTTGGGCCTGAATTTGAGATATCGCCTTTACGCACCTAAAATATCGATTTTTAGCATGTTTTGAGCCTATATTTTGAAAATATTCTAGCACTGAGTAGGCATGTACAGATCGCTTCTGGGACCCCAAAATATCGAATTTTCGGGTGTTTTGAGCTTGAATTTGAGATATAAACGAGTACAGAAGATGCATGCACATATCGACTTTTGGGCACCTAAAATATCGATTTTGAGCATGTTTTGAGCCTATATTTTGAAAACATACTAGCACTGAGGAGGCATGTACAGATCGCTTCTGGGACCCCAAAATACCGAATTTTCGGGTGTTTTGAGCCTGAATTTGATATATAAACGAGTATAGAAGATGCATACACATATTGACTTTGGGCATCTAAAATATCGATTTTCAGTATGTTTTTGGCCTGTATTTAAAAAAAATACTCTAACACGGAGTAGGCATGTAAAGATCGCTTCTGAGACCCCTAAATATCGAATTTTCGGGAGTTTTGGGCCTTAATTTGAGATATCGACTTTTTGGCACCTAAAACATCGATTTTGAGCATGTTTTGGGCCTGTATTTTGAAAATACTCTAACACGGAGTAAGCATGTACAGATCGCTTCTGGGACTCAAAAATATCGAATTTTCGGGTGTTTTGGGCCTTAATCTGAGATATCGCCTTTACGCACCTAAAATATCGATTTTTAGCATGTTTTTAGCCTATATTTTTAAAAAATATTCTAGCACTGAGTAGGCATGTACAGATCGCTTCTGGGACCCCAAAATATTGAATTTTCGGCTGTTTTGAGCATGAATTTGAGATATAAACGAGTACTGAAGGTGAAAGCACATATCGACTTTTTGGCACCTAAAACATCGATTTTGAGCATGTTTTGTGCCTGTATTTTGAAAATACTCTAACACGGAGTAGGCATGTACAGATCGCTTCTGGGACCCCAAAATATCGAATTTTCGGGTGTTTAGGGCCAGAATTTGAGATATAAACGGGCACAGAAGATGCATGCACATATCGACTTTTGGGCACCTAAAAGATTGATTTTCAATATGTTTTTGGCCTGTATTTTAAAAATACTCTAACACGGAGTAGGCATGTACAGATCGCTTCTGGGACCCCTAAATATCGAATTTTCGGGTGTTTTGGGCCTTAATTTGAGATATCGCCTTTACGCACCTAAAATATCGATTTTTAGCATGTTTTGAGCCTATATTTTTAAAATATTCTAGCACTAAGTAGGCATGTACAGATTGCTTCTGGGACCCCAAAATATCGAATTTTCGGGTGTTTTGAGCCTGAATTTGAGATATAAACGAGTACAGAAGATGCATGCACATATCGACTTTTGGGCACCTAAAATATCGATTTTGAGCATGTTTTGAGCCTATATTTTGAAAATATTCTAGCACTGAGTAGGCATGTACAGATCGCTTCTAGGACTCCTAAATATCGAATTTATGGGTTTTTTGGGCGTAAATTTAAAATATAGACTTTTTGGCACCTAAAATATCGATTTTTAGCATGTTTTGAGCCAATATTTTGAAAATATTCTAGCACTGAGTAGGCATGTACAGATTGCTTCTGGGACCCTAAAATATTAAATTTTCGGGTGTTTTGAGCCTGAATTTGAGATATAAACGGGTACAGAAGATACATGCACATATTGACTTTGGGCATCAAAAATATCGATTTTCAGCATGTTTTGGGCCTGTATTTTGAAAATACTCTAACACAGAGTACGCATGTACAGATCGTTTCTGGGACCCCTAAATATCGAATTTTCGGGTGTTTAGGGCCAGAATTTGAGATATAAACGGGCACAGAAGATGCATGCACATATCGACTTTTGGGCACCTAAAAGATCGATTTTCAGTATGTTTTTGGCCTGTATTTTAAAAATACTCTAACACGGAGTAGGCATATACAGATCGCTTCTGGGACCCCTAAATATCGAATTTTTAGGTGTTTTTGGCCTTAATTTGAGATATCGCCTTTATGCAATTAAAATATCGATTTTTAGCATGTTTTGAGCCAATATTTTGAAAATATTCTAGCACTAAGTAGGCATGTACAGATCGCTTCTGGGACCCCAAAATAACGAATTTTCGGGTGTTTTGAGCCTGAATTTGAGATATAAACGAGTACAGAAGATGCATGCACATATCGACTTTTGGGCACCTAAAATATCTATTTTGAGCATGTTTTGAGCCTATATTTTGAAAAAATTCTAGCACTGAGTAGGCATGTACAGATCGCTTCTGGGACCCCTTAATATCGAATTTTCGGGTGTTTTGGGCCTTAATTTGAGATATCGACTTTTTGGCACCTAAAATATCGATTTTTAGCATGTTTTTAGCCTATATTTTGAAAATATTCTAGCACTGAGTAGGCATGTACAGATCGCTTCTGGGACCCCAAAATATCGAATTTTCGGTTGTTTTGAGCCTGAATTTGAGATATAAACGAGTACTGAAGGTGAATGCACATATCGACTTTTTGGCACCTAAAACATCGATTTTGAGCATGTTTTGTGCCTGTATTTTGAAAATACTCTAACACGGACTAGGCATGTACAGATCGCTTCTGGGACCCAAAAAAATCGAATTTTCGGGTGTTTAGGGCCAGAATTTGAGATATAAACGGGCACAGAAGATGCATGCACATATCGACTTTTGGGCACCTAAAAGAATGATTTTCAGTATGTTTTTGGCCTGTATTTTAAAAATACTCTAACACGGAGTAGGCATGTACAGATCGCTTCTGGGACCCCTAAATATCGAATTTTCGGGTTTTTTGGGAGTAAATTTGAGATATCGCCTTTACGCACCTAAAATATCGATTTTTAGCATGTTTTTAGCCAATATTTTGAAAATATTCTAGCACTGAGTAGGCATGTACAGATTGCTTCTGGGACCCTAAAATATTAAATTTTCGGGTGTTTTGAGCCTGAATTTGAGATATAAACGGGTACAGAAGATACATGCACATATTGACTTTGGGCATCTAAAATATCGATTTTCAGCATGTTTTGGGCCTGTATTTTGAAAATACTCTAACACGGAGTACGCTTGTACAGATCGTTTCTGGGACAACTAAATATCGAATTTTCGGGTGTTTAGGGCCAGAATTTGAGATATAAACGGGCACAGAAGATGCATGCACATATCGACTTTTGGGCACCTAAAAGATCGATTTTCAGTATGTTTTTGGCCTGTATTTTAAAAATACTCTAACACGGAGTAGGCATGTACAGATCGCTTCTGGGACCCGTAAATATCGAATTTTTAGGTGTTTTTGGCCTTAATTTGAGATATCGCCTTTATGCAATTAAAATATCGATTTTTAGCATGTTTTGAGCCTATATTTTGAAAATATTCTAGCACTAAGTAGGCATGTACAGATCGCTTCTGGGACCCCAAAATAACGAATTTTCGGGTGTTTTGAGCCTGAATTTGAGATATAAACGAGTACAGAAGATGCATGCACATATCGACTTTTGGGCACCTAAAATATCGATTTTGAGCATGTTTTGAGCCTATATTTTGAAAAAATTCTAGCACTGAGTAGGCATGTACAGATCGCTTCTGGGACCCCTAAATATCGAATTTTCGGGTGTTTTGGGCCTTAATTTGAGATATCGCCTTTACGCACCTAAAATATCGATTTTTAGCATGTTTTGAGCCTATATTTTTAAAATATTCTAGCACTAAGTAGGCATGTACAGATTGCTTCTGGGACCCCAAAATATCGAATTTTCGGGTGTTTTGAGCCTGAATTTGAGATATAAACGAGTACAGAAGATGCATGCACATATCGACTTTTGGGCACCTAAAATATCGATTTTGAGCATGTTTTGAGCCTATATTTTGAAAATATTCTAGCACTGAGTAGGCATGTACAGATCGCTTCTAGGACTCCTAAATATCGAATTTATGGGTTTTTTGGGCGTAAATTTAAAATATAGACTTTTTGGCACCTAAAATATCGATTTTTAGCATGTTTTGAGCCAATATTTTGAAAATATTCTAGCACTGAGTAGGCATGTACAGATTGCTTCTGGGACCCTAAAATATTAAATTTTCGGGTGTTTTGAGCCTGAATTTGAGATATAAACGGGTACAGAAGATACATGCACATATTGACTTTGGGCATCAAAAATATCGATTTTCAGCATGTTTTGGGCCTGTATTTTGAAAATACTCTAACACAGAGTACGCATGTACAGATCGTTTCTGGGACCCCTAAATATCGAATTTTCGGGTGTTTAGGGCCAGAATTTGAGATATAAACGGGCACAGAAGATGCATGCACATATCGACTTTTGGGCACCTAAAAGATCGATTTTCAGTATGTTTTTGGCCTGTATTTTAAAAATACTCTAACACGGAGTAGGCATATACAGATCGCTTCTGGGACCCCTAAATATCGAATTTTTAGGTGTTTTTGGCCTTAATTTGAGATATCGCCTTTATGCAATTAAAATATCGATTTTTAGCATGTTTTGAGCCTATATTTTGAAAATATTCTAGCACTAAGTAGGCATGTACAGATCGCTTCTGGGACCCCAAAATAACGAATTTTCGGGTGTTTTGAGCCTGAATTTGAGATATAAACGAGTACAGAAGATGCATGCACATATCGACTTTTGGGCACCTAAAATATCTATTTTGAGCATGTTTTGAGCCTATATTTTGAAAAAATTCTAGCACTGAGTAGGCATGTACAGATCGCTTCTGGGACCCCTAAATATCGAATTTTCGGGTGTTTTGGGCCTTAATTTGAGATATCGACTTTTTGGCACCTAAAATATCGATTTTTAGCATGTTTTTAGCCTATATTTTGAAAATATTCTAGCACTGAGTAGGCATGTACAGATCGCTTCTGGGACCCCAAAATATCGAATTTTCGGTTGTTTTGAGCCTGAATTTGAGATATAAACGAGTACTGAAGGTGAATGCACATATCGACTTTTTGGCACCTAAAACATCGATTTTGAGCATGTTTTGTGCCTGTATTTTGAAAATACTCTAACACGGACTAGGCATGTACAGATCGCTTCTGGGACCCAAAAAAATCGAATTTTCGGGTGTTTAGGGCCAGAATTTGAGATATAAACGGGCACAGAAGATGCATGCACATATCGACTTTTGGGCACCTAAAAGAATGATTTTCAGTATGTTTTTGGCCTGTATTTTAAAAATACTCTAACACGGAGTAGGCATGTACAGATCGCTTCTGGGACCCCTAAATATCGAATTTTCGGGTTTTTTGGGAGTAAATTTGAGATATCGCCTTTACGCACCTAAAATATCGATTTTTAGCATGTTTTTAGCCAATATTTTGAAAATATTCTAGCACTGAGTAGGCATGTACAGATTGCTTCTGGGACCCTAAAATATTAAATTTTCGGGTGTTTTGAGCCTGAATTTGAGATATAAACGGGTACAGAAGATACATGCACATATTGACTTTGGGCATCTAAAATATCGATTTTCAGCATGTTTTGGGCCTGTATTTTGAAAATACTCTAACACGGAGTACGCTTGTACAGATCGTTTCTGGGACAACTAAATATCGAATTTTCGGGTGTTTAGGGCCAGAATTTGAGATATAAACGGGCACAGAAGATGCATGCACATATCGACTTTTGGGCACCTAAAAGATCGATTTTCAGTATGTTTTTGGCCTGTATTTTAAAAATACTCTAACACGGAGTAGGCATGTACAGATCGCTTCTGGGACCCGTAAATATCGAATTTTTAGGTGTTTTTGGCCTTAATTTGAGATATCGCCTTTATGCAATTAAAATATCGATTTTTAGCATGTTTTGAGCCTATATTTTGAAAATATTCTAGCACTAAGTAGGCATGTACAGATCGCTTCTGGGACCCCAAAATAACGAATTTTCGGGTGTTTTGAGCCTGAATTTGAGATATAAACGAGTACAGAAGATGCATGCACATATCGACTTTTGGGCACCTAAAATATCGATTTTGAGCATGTTTTGAGCCTATATTTTGAAAAAATTCTAGCACTGAGTAGGCATGTACAGATCGCTTCTGGGACCCCTAAATATCGAATTTTCGGGTGTTTTGGGCCTTAATTTGAGATATCGACTTTTTGGCACCTAAAATATCGATTTTTAGCATGTTTTTAGCCTATATTTTGAAAATATTCTAGCACTGAGTAGGCATGTACAGATCGCTTCTGGGACCCCAAAATATCGAATTTTCGGGTGTTTTGAGCCTGAATTTGAGATATAAACGAGTACTGAAGGTGAATGCACATATCGACTTTTTGGCACCTAAAACATCGATTTTGAGCATGTTTTGTGCCTGTATTTTGAAAATACTCTAACACGGAGTAGGCATGTACAGATCGCTTCTGGGACCCAAAAAAATCGAATTTTCGGGTGTTTAGGGCCAGAATTTGAGATATAAACGGGCACAGAAGATGCATGCACATATCGACTTTTGGGCACCTAAAAGATTGATTTTCAGTATGTTTTTGGCCTGTATTTTAAAAATACTCTAACACGGAGTAGGCATGTACAGATCGCTTCTGGGACCCCTAAATATCGAATTTTCGGGTGTTTTGGGCCTTAATTTGAGATATCGCCATTACGCACCTAAAATATCGATTGTTAGCATGTTTTGAGACTATATTTTGAAAATATTCTAGCACTAAGTAGGCATGTACAGATTGCTTTTGGGACCCCAAAATATCGTATTTTCGGGTGTTTTGAGCCTGAATTTAAGATATAAACGTGTACAGAAGAAGCATGCACATATCGACTTTTGGGCACCTAAAATATCGATTTTGAGCATGTTTTGAGATTATATTTTGAAAAAATTCTAGCACTGACTAGGCATGTACAGATCGCTTCTGGGACAACTAAATATCGAATTTTCGGGTGTTTAGGGCCAGAATTTGAGATATAAACGGGCACAGAAGATGCATGCACATATCGACTTTTGGGCACCTAAAAGATTGATTTTCAGTATGTTTTTGGCCTGTATTTTAAAAATACTCTAACACGGAGTAGGCATGTACAGATCGCTTCTGGGACCCCTAAATATCGAATTTTCGGGTGTTTTGGGCCTTAATTTGAGATATCGCCATTACGCACCTAAAATATCGATTGTTAGCATGTTTTGAGACTATATTTTGAAAATATTCTAGCACTAAGTAGGCATGTACAGATTGCTTCTGGGACCCTAAAATATTAAATTTTCGGGTGTTTTGAGCCTGAATTTGAGATATAAACGGGTACAGAAGATACATGCACATATTGACTTTGGGCATCTAAAATATCGATTTTCAGCATGTTTTGGGCCTGTATTTTGAAAATACTCTAACACGGAGTACGCTTGTACAGATCGTTTCTGGGACAACTAAATATCGAATTTTCGGGTGTTTAGGGCCAGAATTTGAGATATAAACGGGCACAGAAGATGCATGCACATATCGACTTTTGGGCACCTAAAAGATCGATTTTCAGTATGTTTTTGGCCTGTATTTTAAAAATACTCTAACACGGAGTAGGCATGTACAGATCGCTTCTGGGACCCGTAAATATCGAATTTTTAGGTGTTTTTGGCCTTAATTTGAGATATCGCCTTTATGCAATTAAAATATCGATTTTTAGCATGTTTTGAGCCTATATTTTGAAAATATTCTAGCACTAAGTAGGCATGTACAGATCGCTTCTGGGACCCCAAAATAACGAATTTTCGGGTGTTTTGAGCCTGAATTTGAGATATAAACGAGTACAGAAGATGCATGCACATATCGACTTTTGGGCACCTAAAATATCGATTTTGAGCATGTTTTGAGCCTATATTTTGAAAAAATTCTAGCACTGAGTAGGCATGTACAGATCGCTTCTGGGACCCCTAAATATCGAATTTTCGGGTGTTTTGGGCCTTAATTTGAGATATCGACTTTTTGGCACCTAAAATATCGATTTTTAGCATGTTTTTAGCCTATATTTTGAAAATATTCTAGCACTGAGTAGGCATGTACAGATCGCTTCTGGGACCCCAAAATATCGAATTTTCGGGTGTTTTGAGCCTGAATTTGAGATATAAACGAGTACTGAAGGTGAATGCACATATCGACTTTTTGGCACCTAAAACATCGATTTTGAGCATGTTTTGTGCCTGTATTTTGAAAATACTCTAACACGGAGTAGGCATGTACAGATCGCTTCTGGGACCCAAAAAAATCGAATTTTCGGGTGTTTAGGGCCAGAATTTGAGATATAAACGGGCACAGAAGATGCATGCACATATCGACTTTTGGGCACCTAAAAGATTGATTTTCAGTATGTTTTTGGCCTGTATTTTAAAAATACTCTAACACGGAGTAGGCATGTACAGATCGCTTCTGGGACCCCTAAATATCGAATTTTCGGGTGTTTTGGGCCTTAATTTGAGATATCGCCATTACGCACCTAAAATATCGATTGTTAGCATGTTTTGAGACTATATTTTGAAAATATTCTAGCACTAAGTAGGCATGTACAGATTGCTTTTGGGACCCCAAAATATCGTATTTTCGGGTGTTTTGAGCCTGAATTTAAGATATAAACGTGTACAGAAGAAGCATGCACATATCGACTTTTGGGCACCTAAAATATCGATTTTGAGCATGTTTTGAGATTATATTTTGAAAAAATTCTAGCACTGACTAGGCATGTACAGATCGCTTCTAGGACCCCTAAATATCGAATTTTCGGGTGTTTTGGGCGTTAATTTGAAATATCGACTTTTTGGCACCTAAAATATCGATTTTTAGCATGTTTTTAGCCTATATTTTGAAAATATTCTAGCACTGAGTAGAAATGTACAGATTGCTTCTGGGACCCTAAAATATTAAATTTTCGGGTGTTTTGAGCCTGAATTTGAGATATTAACGGGTACAGAAGATACATGCACATATTGACTTTGGGCATCTAAAATATCGATTTTCAGCATGTTTTGGGCCTGTATTTTGAAAATACTCTAACACGGAGTAGGCATGTACAGATCGCTTCAGGGACCCAAAAATATCGAATTTTCGGGTGTTTTGAGCCTGAATTTGAGATATAAACGAGTACTGAAGGTGCATGCACATATCGACTTTTTGGCACCTAAAACATCGATTTCGAGCATGTTTTGGGCCTGTATTTTGAAAATACTCTAACACGGAGTAGGCATGTACAGATTGCTTCTGGGACCCCTAAATATTGAATTTTCGGGTGTTTTTGGCCTTAATTTGAGATATCGCCTTTAGGCACCTAAAATATCGATTTTTAGCATGTTTTGAACCTATATTTTAAAAATATTATAGCACTAAGTAGGCATGTACAGATCGCTTCTGGGACCCCAAAATATCGAATTTTCGGGTGTTTTGAGCCTGAATTTGAGATATAAACGGGTACAGAAGATACATGCACATATTGACTTTGAGCTCTTAAAATATCGATTTACAGCATGTGTTGGGCATGTATTTTGAAAATACTCTAACACTGAGTAGGCATGTACAGATCGCTTCTGGGACCCCAAAATATCGAATTTTCGGGTGTTTTGAACCTGAATTTGAGATATAAACGAGTACAGAAGATGCATGCACATATCGACTTTTGGGCACCTAAAATATCGATTTTGAGCATGTTTTGAGCCTATATTTTGACAAAATTCTAGCACTTACTAGGCAAGTACAGATCGCTTCTGGGACCCCTAAATATCGAATTTTCGGGTGTTTTGGGCCTTAATTTGAGATATCGACTTTTTGGCACCTAAAATATCGATTTTTAGCATGTTTTTAGCCTATATTTTGAAAATATTCTAGCACTGAGTAGGCATGTACAGATTGCTTCTGGGACCCCAAAATATTGAATTTTCGGGTGTTTTGAGCCTGAATTTGAGATATAAACGAGTACAGAAGATACATGCACATATTGACTTTGGGCATCTAAAATATCGATTTTCAGCATGTTTTTGGCCTGTATTTTAAAAATACTCTAACACGGAGTAGGCATGTACAGATCGCTTCTGGGACCCCTAAATATCGAATTTTCGGGTGTTTTTGGCCTTAATTTGAGATATCGCTTTTATGCACCTAAAATATCGATTTTTAGCATGTTTTGAGCTTATATTTTGAAAATATTCTAGCACTAAGTAGGCATGTACAGGTCGCTTATGGGACCCCAAAATATCGAATTTTCGGGTGTTTTGAGCCTGAATTTGAGATATAAACGAGTACAGAAGATGCATGCACATATCGACTTTTGGGCACCTAAAATATCGATTTTGAGCATGTTTTGGGCCTGTATTTTGAAAATACTCTAACACGGAGTAGGCATGTACAGATCGCTTCTGGGACCCCAAAATATCGAATTTTCGGGTGTTTTGAGCCTGAATTTGAGATATAAACGAGTACTGAAGGTGCATTCACATATCGACTTTTTGGCACCTAAAACATCGATTTTGAGCATGTTTTGGGCCTATATTTTGAAAATACTCTAACACGGAGTAGGCATGTACAGATTGCTTCTGGGATCCCTAAATATCGAATTTTCGGGTGTTTAGGGCCAGAATTTGAGATATAAACGGGCACAGAAGATGCATGCACATATCGACTTTTGGGCACCTAAAAGATCGATTTTCAGTATGTTTTTAGCCTGTATTTTAAAAATACTCTAACACGGAGTAGGCATGTACAGATCGCTTCTGGGGCCCCTAAATATCGAATTTTTAGGTGTTTTTGGCCTTAATTTGAGATATCGCCATTATGCAATTAAAATATCGATTTTTAGCATGTTTTGAGCCTATATTTTGAAAATATTCTAGCACTAAGTAGGCATGTACAGATCGCTTCTGGGACCCCAAAATAACGAATTTTCGGGTGTTTTGAGCGTGAATTTGAGATATAAACAAGTACAGAAGATGCATGCACATATCGACTTTTGGGCACCTAAAATATCGATTTTGAGCATGTTTTGAGCCTATATTTTGAAAAAATTCTAGCACTGACTAGGCATGTACAGATCGCTTCTGGGACCCCTAAATATCGAATTTTCGGGTGTTTTGAGCCTGAATTTGAGATATAAACGGGTACAGAAGATATATGCACATATTGACTTTGAGCATCTAAAAACTCGATTTTCAGCATGTTTTGGGCCTGTATTTTGAAAATACTCTAACACGGAGTAGGCATGTACAGATCGCTTCTGGGACCCCAAAATATCGAATTTTCGGGTGTTTTGAGCCTGAATTTGAGATATAAACGAGTACTGAAGGTGCATTCACATATCGACTTTTTGGCAACTAAAACATCGATTTTGATCATGTTTTGGGCCTATATTTTGAAAATACTCTAACACGGAGTAGGCATGTACAGATTGCTTCTGGGACCCCTAAATATCGAATTTTCGTGTGTTTAGGGCCAGAATTTGAGATATAAACGGGCACAGAAGATGCATGCACATATCGACTTTTGGGCACCTAAAAGATCGATTTTCAGTATGTTTTTGGCCTGTATTTTAAAAATACTCTAACACGGAGTAGGCATGTACAGATCGCTTCTGGGGCCCCTAAATATCGAATTTTTAGGTGTTTTTGGCCTTAATTTGAGATATCGCCTTTATGCAATTAAAATATCGATTTTTAGCATGTTTTGAGCCTATATTTTGAAAATATTCTAGCACTAAGTAGGCATGTACAGATCGCTTCTGGGACCCCAAAATAACGAATTTTCGGGTGTTTTGAGCGTGAATTTGAGATATAAACGAGTACAGAAGATGCATGCACATATCGACTTTTGGGCACCTAAAATATCGATTTTGAGCATGTTTTGAGCCTATATTTTGAAAAAATTCTAGCACTGACTAGGCATGTACAGATCGCTTCTGGGACCCCTAAATATCGAATTTTCGGGTGTTTTGGGCCTTAATTTGAGATCGCCTTTACGCACCTAAAATATCGATTTTTAGCATGTTTTGAAACTATATTTTGAAAATATTCTAGCACTGAGTAGGCATGTACAGATTGCTTCTGTTACCCCAAAATATTGAATTTTCGGGTGTTTTGAGCCTGAATTTGAGATATAAACGGGTACAGAAGATACATGCACATATTGACTTTGGGCATCTAAAATATCGATTTTCAGCATCTTTTGGGCCTGTATTTTGAAAATACTCTAACACGGAGTAGGCATGTACAGATCGCTTCAGGGACCCAAAAATATCGAATTTTCGGGTGTTTTGAGCCTGAATTTGAGATATAAACGAGTACTGAAGGTGCATGCACATATCGACTTTTTGGCACCTAAAACATCGATTTCGAGCATGTTTTGGGCCTGTATTTTGAAAATACTCTAACACGGAGTAGGCATGTACAGATCGCTTCTGGGACCCCTAAATATCGAATTTTCGGGTGTTTTTGGCCGTAATTTGAGATATCGCTTTTATGCACCTAAAATATCGATTTTTAGCATGTTTTGAACCTATATTTTAAAAATATTCTAGCACTAAGTAGGCATGTACAGATCGCTTCTGGGACCCCAAAATATCGTATTTTCGGGTGTTTTAAGCCTGAATTTGAGATATAAACGAGTACAGAAGATGCATGCACATATCGACTTTTGGGCACCTAAAATATCGATTTTGAGCATGTTTTGAGCCTATATTTTGAAAACATTCTAGCACTGAGTAGGCATGTACAGATCGCTTCTGGGACCCCTAAATATCGAATTGTCAGGTGTTTTGGGCCTTAATTTGAGATATCGACTTTTTGGCACCTAAAATATCGATTTTTAGCATGTTTTTAGCCTATATTTTGAAAATATTCTAGCACTGAGTAGGCATGTACAGATTGCTTCTGGGACCCCAAAATATTGATTTTTCGGGTGTTTTGAGCATGAATTTGAGATATAAACGGGTACAGAAGATACATGCACATATTGACATTGGGCATCTAAAATATCGATTTTCAGCATGTTTTTGGCCTGTATTTTAAAAATACTCTAACACGGAGTAGGCATGTACAGATCGCTTCTGGGACCCCTAAATATCGAATTTTCGGGTGTTTTGAGCCTGAATTTGAGATATAAACGGGTACTGAAGGTGCATGCACTTATCGACTTTTTAGCACCTAAAACATCGATTTCGAGCATGTTTTGGGCCTGTATTTTGAAAATACTCTAACACAGAGTAGGCATGTACAGATCGCTTCTGGGACCCAAAAATATCGAATTTTCGGGTGTTTAGGACCAGAATTTGAGATATAAACGGGCACAGAAGATGCATGCACGTATCGACTTTTGGGCACCTAAAAGATTGATTTTCAGTATGTTTCTGGCCTGTATTTAAAAAATACTCTAACACGGAGTAGGCATGTACAGATCGCTTCTGGGACCCCTAAATATCGAATTTTCGGGTGTTTTGGGCCTTAATTTGAGATATCGCCTTTACGCACCTAAAATATCGATTTTTAGCATGTTTTGAGCCTATATTTTGAAAATATTCTAGCACTAAGTAGGCATGTACAGATCGCTTCTGGGACCCCAAAATATCGAATTTTCGGGTGTTTTGAGCCTGAATTTGAGATATAAACGAGTACTGAAGGTGCATGCACATATCGACTTTTTGGAACCTAAAACATCGATTTTGAGCATGTTTTGTGCCTGTATTTTGAAAAAATTCTAGCACTGAGTAGGCATGTACAGATCGCTTCTGGGACCCCTAAATATCGAATTTTCGGGTGTTTTGGGCCTTAATTTGAGATATCGCTTTTACGCACCTAAAATATCGATTTTTAGCATGTTTTGAACCTATATTTTGAAAATATTCTAGCACTGAATAGGCATGTACAGATTGCTTCTGTTACCCCAAAATATTGAATTTTCGGGTGTTTTGAGCCTGAATTTGAGATATAAACGGGTACAGAAGATACATGCACATATTGACTTTGGGCATCTAAAATATCGATTTTCAGCATGTTTTGGGCCTGTAATTTGAAAATACTCTAACACGGAGTAGGCATGTACAGATCGCTTCTGGGACCCCAAAATATCGAATTTTCGGGTGTTTTGAGCCTGAATTTGAGATATAAACGGGTACTGAAGATGCATGCACATATCGACTTTTGGGCACCTAAAATATCGAGTTTTAGCATGTTATGAGCCTATATTTTGAAAATATTCTAGCACTGAGTAGGCATGTACAGATCGTTTCTGGGACCCCTAAATATCGAATTTTCGGGTGTTTTGGGCCTTAATTTGAGATATCGCCTTTACGCACCTAAAATATCGATTTTTAGCATGTTTTTAGCCTATATTTTGAAAATATTCTAGCACTAAGTAGGCATGTACAGATCGCTTCTGGGACCCCAAAATATCGAATTTTCGGGTGTTTTGAGCCTGAATTTGAGATATAAACGAGTACTGAAGGTGCATGCACATATCGACTTTTTGGAACCTAAAACTTCGATTTTGAGCATGTTTTGTGCCTGTATTTTGAAAAAATTCTAGCACTGAGTAGGCATGTACAGATCGCTTCTGGGACCCCTAAATATCGAATTTTCGGGTGTTTTGGGCCTTAATTTCAGATATCGCCTTTACGCACCTAAAATATAGATTTTTAGCATGTTTTTAGCCTATATTTTGAAAATATTCTAGCACTAAGTAGGCATGTACAGATTACTTCTGGGACCCCAAAATATCGAATTTTCGGGTGTTTTGAGCCTGAATTTGAGATATAAACGGGTACTGAAGATGCATGCACATATCGACTTTTGGGCACCTAAAATATCGATTTTTAGCATGTTATGAGCCTATATTTTGAAAATATTCTAGCACTGAGTAGGCATGTACAGATCGTTTCTGGGACCCCTAAATATCGAATTTTCGGGTGTTTTGGGCCTTAATTTGAGATATCGACTTTTTGGCACCTAAAATATCGATTTTTAGCATGTTTTTAGCCTATATTTTGAAAATATTCTAGCACTGAGTAGGCATGTACAGATTGCTTCTGGGACTCCAAAATATCGAATTTTCGGGAGTTTTGAGCCTGAATTTGAGATATAAACGGGTACTGAAGATGCATGCACATATCGACTTTTTGGCACCTAAAACATCGATTTTGAGCATGTTTTATGCCTGTATTTTGAAAATACTCTAACACGGAGTAGGCCTGTACAGATCGCTTCTGGGACCCTTAAATATCGAATTTTCGGATGTTTTGGGGCTGAATTTGAGATATCGACTTTTTGGCACCTAAAACATCGATTTTTATCATGTTTTTAGCCTTTATTTATTCAAAATATTCTAGCACTGAGTAGGCATGTACAGATTGCTTCTGGGACCCCAAAATATTGAATTTTCGGGTGTTCAGGGCCAGAATTTGAGATATAAACGGGTACAGAAGATACATGCACATATCGACTTTTGGGCACCTAAAAGATCGATTTTCAGTATGTTTTTGGCCTGTATTTTAAAAATACTCTAACACGGAGTAGGCATGTACAGATCGCTTCTGGGACCCCAAAATATCAAATTTTCGGGTGTTTTGAGCCTCAATTTGAGATATAAACGAGTACAGAAGATGCATGCACATATCGACTTTTGGGCACCTAAAATATCGATTTTGAGCATGTTTTGAGCCTATATTTTGAAAGCATTCTAGCACTGAGTAGGCATGTACAGATCGCTTCTGGGACCCCAAAATATCGATTTTTCGGGTGTTTAGGGCTAGAATTTGAGATATAAACGGGTACAGAAGATGCATGCACATATCGACTTTTGGGCACCTAAAAGATCGATTTTCAGTATGTTTTTGGCCTGTATTTTGAAAATACTCTAACACGGAGTAGGCATGTACAGATCGCTTCTGGGACCCCTAAATATCGAATTTTCGGGTGTTTTGGGACTGAATTTGAGATATCGCCTTTACGCACCTAAAATATCGATTTTTAGCATGTTTTGAACCTATATTTTGAAAATATTCGAGCACTGAGTAGGCATGTACAGATCGCTTCTGATACCCCAAAATATTGAATTATCGGGGGTTTTGAGCCTGAATTTGAGATATAAACGGGTACAGAAGATGCATGCACATATCGACTTTTGGGCACCTAAAACATCGATTTTGAGCATGTTTTGGGCCTGTATTTTGAAAATACTCTAACACGGAGTACGCATGTACAGATCGCTTCTGGGACCCCTAAATATCGAATTTTCGGGTGTTTTGGGACTGAATTTGAGATATCGCCCTTACGCGCCTAAAATATCGATTTTTAGCATGTTTTGAGCCTATATTTTGAAAATATTCTAGCACTGAGTAGGCATGTACAGATCGCTTCTGGGACCCCTAAATATCGAATTTTCGGGTGTTTTGGGCCTTAATTTGAGATATCGACTTTTTGACACCTAAAATATCGATTTTTAGCATGTATTTAGCCTATATTTTGAAAATATTCTAGCACTGAGTAGGCATGTACAGATTGCTTCTGGGACCCCAAAATATCGAATTTTCGGGTGTTTTGAGCCTGAATTTGAGATATAAACGGGTACTGAAGGTGCATGCACATATCGACTTTTTGGCACCTAAAACATCGATTTTGAGCATGTTTTGGGTCTGTATTTTGAAAATACTCTAACACGGAGTAAGCATGTACAGATCGCTTCTGGGACCCCTAAATATAGAATTTTCGGGTGTTTTGGGCCTTAATTTGAGATATCGACTTTTTAGCACCTAAAATATCGATTTTTATCATGTTTTTAGCCTTTATTTATTCAAAATATTCTAGCACTGAGTAGGCATGTACAGATTGCTTCTGGGACCCCAAAATATTGAATTTTCGGGTGTTCAGGGCCAGAATTTGAGATATAAACGGGTACAGAAGATACATGCACATATCGACTTTTGGGCACCTAAAAGATCGATTTTCAGTATGTTTTTGGCCTGTATTTTAAAAATACTCTAACACGGAGTAGGCATGTACAGATCGCTTCTGGGACCCCAAAATATCAAATTTTCGGGTGTTTTGAGCCTCAATTTGAGATATAAACGAGTACAGAAGATGCATGCACATATCGACTTTTGGGCACCTAAAATATCGATTTTGAGCATGTTTTGAGCCTATATTTTGAAAGCATTCTAGCACTGAGTAGGCATGTACAGATCGCTTCTGGGACCCCAAAATATCGATTTTTCGGGTGTTTAGGGCTAGAATTTGAGATATAAACGGGTACAGAAGATGCATGCACATATCGACTTTTGGGCACCTAAAAGATCGATTTTCAGTATGTTTTTGGCCTGTATTTTGAAAATACTCTAACACGGAGTAGGCATGTACAGATCGCTTCTGGGACCCCTAAATATCGAATTTTCGGGTGTTTTGGGACTGAATTTGAGATATCGCCTTTACGCACCTAAAATATCGATTTTTAGCATGTTTTGAACCTATATTTTGAAAATATTCGAGCACTGAGTAGGCATGTACAGATCGCTTCTGATACCCCAAAATATTGAATTATCGGGGGTTTTGAGCCTGAATTTGAGATATAAACGGGTACAGAAGATGCATGCACATATCGACTTTTGGGCACCTAAAACATCGATTTTGAGCATGTTTTGGGCCTGTATTTTGAAAATACTCTAACACGGAGTACGCATGTACAGATCGCTTCTGGGACCCCTAAATATCGAATTTTCGGGTGTTTTGGGACTGAATTTGAGATATAAACGGGTACAGAAGATGCATGCACATATCGACTTTTGGGCAACTAAAAGATCGATTTTCAGTATGTTTTTGGCCTGTATTTTGAAAATACTCTAAAACGGAGTAGGCATGTACAGATCCCTTCTGGGTCCCCTAAATATCGAATTTTCGGGTGTTTTGGGACTGAATTTGAGATATCGCCCTTACGCACCTAAAATATCGATTTTTAGCATGTTGTGAGCCTATGTACAGATCGCTTCTGGGACCCCTAAATATCGAATTTTCGGGTATTTTGGGCCTTAATTTGAGATATCGACTTTTTGGCACCTAAAATATCGATTTTTAGCATGTTTTTAGCCTATATTTTGAAAATATTCTAGCACTGAGTAGGAATGTACAGATTGCTTCTGGGACCCCAAAATATCGAATTTTCGGGTGTTTTGAGCCTGAATTTGAGATATAAACGCGTACTGAAGGTCCATGCACATATCGACTTTTTGGCACCTAAAACATCGATTTTGAGCATGTTTTTTGCCTGTAATTTCAAAATACTCAAACACGGAGTAGGCATGTACAGATCGCTTCTGGGACCCCTAAATATCGAATTTTCGGATGTTTTGGGACTGAATTATAGATATCGACTTTTTGGCACCTAAAATATCGATTTTTAGCATGTTTTTAGCCTATATTTTGAAAATATTCTAGCACTGAGTAGGCATGTACAGATTGCTTCTGGGACCCCAAAATATTGAATTTTCGGGTGTTTAGAGCCAGAATTTGAGATATAAACGGGTACAGAAGATGCATTCACATATCGACTTTTGGGCACCTAAAATATCGATTTTGAGCATGTTTTGAGCCTATATTTTGAAAACATTCTAGCACTGAGTAGGCATGTACAGATCGCTTCTGGGACCCAAAAATATCGAATTTTCGGGTGTTTAGGGCCAGAATTTGAGATATAAACGGGTACAGAAGATGCATGCACATATCGACTTTTGGGCACCTAAAACATCGATTTTCAGTATGTTTTTGGCCTGTATTTTAAAAATACTCTAACACGGAGTAGGCATGTACAGATCGCTTCTGGGACCCCAAAATATCGAATTTTCGGGTTTTTTGAGCCTGAATTTGAGATATAAACGAGTACAGAAGATGCATGCACATATCGACTTTTGGGCACCTAAAATATCGATTTTGAGCATGTTTTGAGCCTATATTTTGAAAACATTCTAGCACTGAGTAGGCATGTACAGATCGCTTCTGGGACCCCAAAATATCGATTTTTCGGGTGTTTAGGGCCAGAATTTGAGATATAAACGGGTACAGAAGATGCATGCACATATCGACTTTTGGGCACCTAAAAGATCAATTTTCAGTATGTTTTTGGCCTGTATTTTGAAAATACTCTAACACGGAGTAGGCATGTACAGATCGCTTCTGGGACCCCTAAATATCGAATTTTCGGGTGTTTTGGGACTGAATTTGAGATATCGACTTTCTTGTACCTAAAATATCGATTTTTAGCATGTTTTGAGCCTATATTTTGAAAATATTCTAGCACTGAGTAGGCATGTACAGATTGCTACTGGGACCCCAAAATATTGAATTTCCGGGTGTTTTGAGCCTGAATTTGAGATATAAACGGGTACAGAAGATACATGCACATATTGACTTTGGGCATCTAAAATATCGATTTTCAGCATCTTTTAAGCCTGTATTTTGAAAATACTCTAACACGGAGTAGGCATGTACAGATCGCTTCTGGGACCCCAAAATATCAAATTTTCGGGTGTTTTGAGCCTGAATTTGAGATATAAACGGGTTCTGAAGATGCATGCACATATCGACTTTTGGGCACCTAAAACATCGATTTTGAGCATGTTTTTGGCCTGTATTTTGAAAATACTCTAACACGGAGTAGGCATGTACACATCGCTTCTGGGAACCCAAAATATCGAATTTTCGGGTGTTTTGGGCCTGAATTTGAGATATCGCCTTTACGAACCTAAAATATCGATTTTTAGCATGTTGTGAGCCTATATTTTGAAAATATTCTAGCACTGAGTAGGCATGTACAGATCGCTTCTGGGACCCCTAAATATCGAATTTTCGGGTGTTTTGGGCCTTAATTTGAGATATCGACTTTTTGGCACCTAAAATATCGATTTTTAGCATGTTTTTAGCCTATATTTTGAAAATATTCTAGCACTGAGTAGGCATGTACAGATTGCTTCTGGGACCCCAAAATATCGAATTTTCGGGTGTTTTGAGCCTGAATTTGAGATATAAACGCGTACTGAAGGTGCATGCACATATCGACTTTTTGGCACCTAAAACATCGATTTTGAGCATGTTTAGGGCCTGTATTTTGAAAATACTCAAACACGGAGTAGGCATGTACAGATCGCTTCTGGGACCCCTAAATATCGAATTTTCGGATGTTTTGGGACTGAATTATAGATATCGACTTTTTGGCACCTAAAATATCGAATTTTAGCATGTTTTTAGCCTATATTTTAAAAATATTCTCGCACTGAGTAGGCATGTACAGATTGCTTCTGGGATCCCAAGATATTGAATTTTCGGGTGTTTAGGGCCAGAATTTGAGATATAAACTGTTACAGAGGATGCATGCACATATCGACTTTTGGGCACCTAAAATATCGATTTTGAGCATGTTTTGTGCCTATATTTTGAAAACATTCTAGCACTGAGTAGGCATGTACAGATCGCTTCTGGGACCCCAAAATATCGATTTTTCGGGTGCTTAGGGCCAGAATTTGAGATATAAATGGGTACAGAAGATGCATGCACATATCGACTTTTGGGCACCTAAAAGATCGATTTTCAGTATGTTTTTGGCCTGTAATTTAAAATACTCTAACACGGAGTACGCATGTACAGATCGCTTCTGGGACCCCTAAATATCGAATTTTCGGGTGTTTTGGGACTGAATTTGAGATATCGCCTTTACGCACCTAAAATATCGATTTTTAGCATGTTTTGAGCCCATATTTTGAAAATATTCTAGCACTGAGTAGGCATGTAAAGATCGCTTCTGGGACCCCAAAATATCGAATTTTCGGGTGTTTTGAGCCTGAATTTGAGATATAAACAAGAACAGAAGATGCATGCACATATCGACTTTTGGGCACCTAAAATATCGATTTTCAGCATGTTTTGAGCCTATATTTTGAAAACATTCTAGCACTGAGTAGGCATGTACAGATCGCTTCTGGGACCCCAAAATATCGAATTTTCTGGTGTTTAGGGCCAGAATTTTAGATATAAACGGGTACAGAAGATGCATGCACATATCGACTTTTGGGCACCTAAAAGATCGATTTTCAGTATGTTTTTGGCCTGTATTTTGAAAATACTCTAACACGGAGTAGGCATGTACATATCCCTTCTGGGACCCCTAAATATCGAATTTTCGGGTGGTTTGGGACTGAATTTGAGATATCGACTTTTTGGCACCTAGAATATCGATTTTTAGCATGTTTTTAGCCTATATTTTGATAATATTCTAGCACTGAGTAGGCATGTACATATTGCTTCTGGGACCCCAAAATATTAAATTTTCGGGTGTTTTGAGCCTGAATTTGAGATATAAACGGGTACAGAAGATACATGCACATATTGACTTTGGGCATCTAATATATCGATTTTCAGCATGTTTTGGGCCTGTATTTTGAAAATACTCTAACACGGAGTAGGCATGTACAGATCGTTTCTGGGACCCCAAAATATCGAATTTTCGGATGTTTTGAGCCTGAATTTGAGATATAAAAGGGTATTGAAGATGCATGCACATATCGACTTTTGGGCACCTAAAACATCGATTTTGATCATGTTTTGGGCCTGTATTTTGAAAATATTCTAACACGGAGTAGGCATGTACACATCGCTTCTGGGACCCCAAAATATCGAATTTTCGGGTGTTTTGGGCCTGAATTTGAGATATCGCCCTTACGCACCTAAAATATCGATTTTTAGCATGTTTTGAGCCTATATTTTGAAAATATTCTAGCACTGAGTAGGCATGTACAGATTGCTTCTGGGACCCCAAAATATTGAATTTTCGGGTGTTTAGAGCCAGAATTTGAGATATAAACGGGTACAGAAGATGCATTCACATATCGACTTTTGGGCACCTAAAATATCGATTTTGAGCATGTTTTGTGCCTATATTTTGAAAACATTCTAGCACTGAGTAGGCATGTACAGATCGCTTCTGGGACCCAAAAATATCGAATTTTCGGGTTTTTTAGGGCCAGAATTTGAGATATAAACGGGTACAGAAGATGCATGCACATATCGACTTTTGGGCACCTAAAACATCGATTTTCAGTATGTTTTTGGCCTGTATTTTAAAAATACTCTAACACGGAGTAGGCATGTACAGATCGCTTCTGGGACCCCAAAATATCGAATTTTCGGGTTTTTTGAGCCTGAATTTGAGATATAAACGAGTACAGAAGATGCATGCACATATCGACTTTTGGGCACCTAAAATATCGATTTTGAGCATGTTTTGAGCCTATATTTTGAAAACATTCTAGCACTGAGTAGGCATGTACAGATCGCTTCTGGGACCCCAAAATATCGATTTTTCGGGTGTTTAGGGCCAGAATTTGAGATATAAACGGGTACAGAAGATGCATGCACATATCGACTTTTGGGCACCTAAAAGATCAATTTTCAGTATGTTTTTGGCCTGTATTTTGAAAATACTCTAACACGGAGTAGGCATGTACAGATCGCTTCTGGGACCCCTAAATATCGAATTTTCGGGTGTTTTGGGACTGAATTTGAGATATCGACTTTCTTGTACCTAAAATATCGATTTTTAGCATGTTTTGAGCCTATATTTTGAAAATATTCTAGCACTGAGTAGGCATGTACAGATTGCTACTGGGACCCCAAAATATTGAATTTCCGGGTGTTTTGAGCCTGAATTTGAGATATAAACGGGTACAGAAGATACATGCACATATTGACTTTGGGCATCTAAAATATCGATTTTCAGCATGTTTTAAGCCTGTATTTTGAAAATACTCTAACACGGAGTAGGCATGTACAGATCGCTTCTGGGACCCCAAAATATCAAATTTTCGGGTGTTTTGAGCCTGAATTTGAGATATAAACGGGTTCTGAAGATGCATGCACATATCGACTTTTGGGCACCTAAAACATCGATTTTGAGCATGTTTTTGGCCTGTATTTTGAAAATACTCTAACACGGAGTAGGCATGTACACATCGCTTCTGGGACCCCAAAATATCGAATTTTCGGGTGTTTTGGGCCTGAATTTGAGATATCGCCTTTACGAACCTAAAATATCGATTTTTAGCATGTTGTGAGCCTATATTTTGAAAATATTCTAGCACTGAGTAGGCATGTACAGATCGCTTCTGGGACCCCTAAATATCGAATTTTCGGGTGTTTTGGGCCTTAATTTGAGATATCGACTTTTTGGCACCTAAAATATCGATTTTTAACATGTTTTTAGCCTATATTTTGAAAATATTCTAGCACTGAGTAGGCATGTACAGATTGCTTCTGGGACCCCAAAATATCGAATTTTCGGGTGTTTTGAGCCTGAATTTGAGATATAAACTCGTACTGAATTTGCATGCACATATCGACTTTTTGGCACCTAAAACATCGATTTTGAGCATGTTTAGGGCCTGTATTTTGAAAATACTCAAACACGGAGTAGGCATGTACAAATCGCTTCTGGGACCCCTAAATATCGAATTTTCGGATGTTTTGGGACTGAATTATAGATATCGACTTTTTGGCACCTAAAATATCGAATTTTAGCATGTTTTTAGCCTATATTTTGAAAATATTCTCGCACTGAGTAGGCATGTACAGATTGCTTCTGGGATCCCAAGATATTGAATTTTCGGGTGTTTAGGGCCAGAATTTGAGATATAAACTGTTACAGAGGATGCATGCACATATCGACTTTTGGGCACCTAAAATATCGATTTTGAGCATGTTTTGTGCCTATATTTTGAAAACATTCTAGCACTGAGTAGGCATGTACAGATCGCTTCTGGGACCCCAAAATATCGATTTTTCGGGTGCTTAGGGCCAGAATTTGAGATATAAATGGGTACAGAAGATGCATGCACATATCGACTTTTGGGCACCTAAAAGATCGATTTTCAGTATGTTTTTGGCCTGTAATTTAAAATACTCTAACACGGAGTACGCATGTACAGATCGCTTCTGGGACCCCTAAATATCGAATTTTCGGGTGTTTTGGGACTGAATTTGAGATATCGCCTTTACGCACCTAAAATATCGATTTTTAGCATGTTTTGAGCCTATATTTTGAAAATATTCTAGCACTGAGTAGGCATGTAAAGATCGCTTCTGGGACCCCAAAATATCGAATTTTCGGGTGTTTTGAGCCTGAATTTGAGATATGAACAAGAACAGAAGATGCATGCACATATCGACTTTTGGGCACCTAAAATATCGATTTTCAGCATGTTTTGAGCCTATATTTTGAAAACATTCTAGCACTGAGTAGGCATGTACAGATCGCTTCTGGGACCCCAAAATATCGAATTTTCTGGTGTTTAGGGCCAGAATTTTAGATATAAACGGGTACAGAAGATGCATGCACATATCGACTTTTGGGCACCTAAAAGATCGATTTTCAGTATGTTTTTGGCCTGTATTTTGAAAATACTCTAACACGGAGTAGGCATGTACATATCCCTTCTGGGACCCCTAAATATCGAATTTTCGGGTGGTTTGGGACTGAATTTGAGATATCGACTTTTTGGCACCTAAAATATCGATTTTTAGCATGTTTTTAGCCTATATTTTGATAATATTCTAGCACTGAGTAGGCATGTACATATTGCTTCTGGGACCCCAAAATATTAAATTTTCGGGTGTTTTGAGCCTGAATTTGAGATATAAACGGGTACAGAAGATACATGCACATATTGAATTTGGGCATCTAATATATCGATTTTCAGCATGTTTTGGGCCTGTATTTTGAAAATACTCTAACACGGAGTAGGCATGTACAGATCGTTTCTGGGACCCCAAAATATCGAATTTTCGGATGTTTTGAGCCTGAATTTGAGATATAAAAGGGTATTGAAGATGCATGCACATATCGACTTTTGGGCACCTAAAACATCGATTTTGATCATGTTTTGGGCCTGTATTTTGAAAATATTCTAACACGGAGTAGGCATGTACACATCGCTTCTGGGACCCCAAAATATCGAATTTTCGGGTGTTTTGGGCCTGAATTTGAGATATCGCCCTTACGCACCTAAAATATCGATTTTTAGCATGTTTTGAGCCTATATTTTGAAAATATTCTAGCACTGAGTAGGCATGTACAGATCGCTTCTAGGACCCCTAAATATCGAATTTTTGGGTGTTTTGGGCCTTAATTTGAGATATCGACTTTTTGTCACCTAAAATATCGATTTTGAGCATGTTTTGAGCCTATATTTTGAAAATATTCTAGCACTGAGTAGGCATGTACAGATTGCTTCTGGGACCCCAAAATATCGAATTTTCGGGTGTTTGAGCCTGAATTTGAGATATAAACGGGTACTGAAGGTGCATGCACATATCGACTTTTTGGCACCTAAAACATCGATTTTGAGCATGTTTTGGGCCTGTATTTTGAAAATACTCTAACACGGAGTAAGCATGTACAGATCGCTTCTGGGACCCCTAAATATAGAATTTTCGGGTGTTTTGGGCCTTAATTTGAGATATCGACTTTTTGGCACCTAAAATATCGATTTTTATCATGTTTTTAGCCTATATTTATTCAAAATATTCTAGCACTGAGTAGGCATGTACAGATTGCTTCTGGGACCCCAAAATATTGAATTTTCGAGTGTTTAGGGCCAGAATTTGAGATATAAACGGGTACAGAAGATGCATGCACATATCGACTTTTGGGCACCTAAAATATCGATTTTGAGCATGTTTTAAACCTATATTTTGAAAACATTCTAGTACTGAGTAGGCATGTACAGATCGCTTCTGGGACCCCAAAATATCGAATTTTCGGGTGTTTAGGGCCAGAATTTGAGATATAAACGGGTACAGAAGATGCATGCACATATCGACTTTTGGGCACCTAAAACATCGATTTTGAGCATGTTTTGGGCCTGTATTTTGAAAATACTCTAACACGGAGTAGGCATGTACACATCGCTTCTGGGACCCCAAAATATCGAATTTTCGGGTGTTTTGAGCCTGAATTTCAGATATAAACGCGTACTGAAGGTGCATGCACATATCGACTTTTTGGCACCTAAAACATCGATTTTGAGCATGTTTTGGGCCTGTATTTTGAAAATACTCAAACACGGAGTAGGCATGTACAGATCGCTTCTGGGACCCATAAATATCGAATTTTCGGATGTTTTGGGACTGAATTATAGATATCGACTTTTTGGCACCTAAAATATCGATTTTTAGCATGTTTTTAGCCTATATTTTGAAAATTTTCTAGCACTGAGTAGGCATGTACAGATTGCTTCTGGGACCCAAAAATATTGTATTTTCAGGTGTTTAGGGCCAGAATTTGAGATATAAACGGGTACAGAAGATGCATGCACATATCGACTTTTGGGCACCAAAAAGATCGATTTTCAGTATGTTTTTGGCCTGTATTTTAAAAATACTCTAAAACGGTGTAGGCATGTACAGATCGCTTCTGGGACCCCAAAATATCGAATTTTCGGGTGTTTTGAGCCTGAATTTGAGAAATAAACGAGTACAGAAGATGCATGCACATATCGACTTTTGGGCACCTCAAATATCGATTTTGAGCATGTTTTGAGCCTATATTTTGAAAACATTCTAGCACTGAGTAGGCATGTACAGATCGCTTCTGGGACCCCAAAATATCGATTTTTAGGGTGTTTTGGGCCAGAATTTGAGATATAAACGGGTACAGAAGATGCATGCACATATCGACATTTGGGCACCTAAAAGATCGATTTTCAGTATGTTTTTGGCCTGTATTTTGAAAATACTCTAACACGGAGTAGGCATGTACAGATCCCTTCTGTGACCCCTAAATATCGAATTTTCGGGTGTTTTGAGACTGAATTTGAGATATCGACTTTTTGGCACCTAAAATATCGATTTTTAGCATGTTTTTAGCCTATATATTGAAAATATTCTAACACTGAGTAGGCATGTACAGATTGCTTCTGTATCCCAAAATATTGAATTTTCGGGTGTTTTGAGCCTAAATTTGAGATATAAACGGGTACAGAAGATAGATGCACATATTGACTTTGGGCATTTAAAATATCGATTTTCAACATGTTTTAGGCCTGTATTTTGAAATTACTCTAACACGGAGTAGGCATGTACAGATCGCTTCTGGGACCCCAAAATATCGAATTTTCGGGTGTTTTGAGCCTGAATTTGAGATATAAACGGGTACTGAAGATGCATGCACATATCGACTTTTGGGCACCTAAAACATCGATTTTGAGCATGTTTTGGGCTTGTATTTTGAAAATACTCTAACACGGAGTACACATGTACAGATCGCTTCTGGGACCCCAAAATATCGAATTTTCGGGTGTTTTGGGCCTGAATTTGAGATATCGCCTTTACACACCTAAAATATCGATTTTTAGCATGTTTTGAGCCTATATTTTGAAAATATTCTAGCACTGAGTAGGCATGTACAGATCGCTTCTGGGACCCCAAAATATCGAATTTTCGGGTGTTTTCAGCCTGAATTTGAGATATAAACGGGTACAGAAGATGAATGCACATATTGACTTTGGGCATCTAAAATATCGATTTTCAGCATGTTTTGAGCTTATATTTTGAAAATACTCTAGCACTGAGTAGGCATGTACAGATCGCTTCTGGGACCCCAAAATATCGAATTTTCGGTTGTTTCGAGCCTGAATTTAAGATAAAAACGAGTATAGAAGATGCATGCACATATCGAATTTTGGGCACCTAAAATATCGATTTTGAGCATGTTTTGAGCCTATATTTTGAAAACATTCTAGCACGGAGTAGGCATGTACAGATCGCTTCTGGGACCCCAAAATATCGAATTTTCGGGTGTTTAGAGCCTGAATTTGAGATATAAACGAGTACAGAAGATGCATGCACATATCGACTTTTGGGCACCTAAAAGATCGATTTTCAGTATGTTTTTGGCCTGTATTTTGAAAATACTCTAACAGGGAGTAGGCATGTACAGATCCCTTCTGGGACCCCTAAATATCGAATTTTCGGGTGTTTTAGGACTGAATTTGAGATATCGACTTTTTGGCACCTAAAATATCGATTTTTAGCATGTTTTTAGCCTATATATTGAAAATATTCTAACACTGAGTAGGCATGTACAGATTGCTTCTGGGACCCCAAAATATTGAATTTTCGGGTGTTTTGAGCCTGAATTTGAGATATAAACGGGTACAGAAGATGCATGCACATATTGACTTTGGGCATCTAAAATATCGATATTCAGCATGTTTTGAGCCTGTATTTTGAAAATACTCTAACACGGAGTAGGCATGTACAAATCGCTTCTGGGACCCCAAAATATCGAATTTTCGGGTGTTTTGAGCCTGAATTTGAGATATAAACTGGTACTGAAGATGCATGCACATATCGACTTTTGGGCACCTAAAACATCGATTTTGAGCATGTTTTGGGCCTGTATTTTGAAAATACTCTAACACGGAGTAGGCATGTACACATCGCTTCTGGGACCCCAAAATATCGAATTTTCGGGTGTTTTGGGCCTGAATTTGAGATATCGCCTTTACGCACCTAAAATATCGATTTTTAGCATGTTTTGAGCCTATATTTTGAAAATATTCTAGCACTGAGTAGGCATGTACAGATCCCTTCTGGGACCCCTAAATATCGAATTTTCGGGTGTTTTGGGACTGAATTTGAGATATCGACTTTTTGGCACCTAAAATATCGATTTTTAGCATGTTTTTAGCCTATATATTGAAAATATTCTAGCACTGAGTATGCATGTACAGATTGCTTCTGGGACCCCAAAATATTTAATTTTCGGGTGTTTTGAGCCTGAATCTGAGATATAAACGGGTACAGAAGGTGCATGCACATATTGACTTTGGGCATCTAAAATATCGATTTTCAGCATGTTTTGGGCCTGTATTTTGAAAATACTCTAACACGGAGTAGGCATGTACAAATCGCTTCTGGGACCCCAAAATATCGAATTTTCGGGTGTTTTGAGCCTGAATTTGAGATATAAACGGGTACTGAAGATGCATGCACATATCGACTTTTGGGCACCTAAAACATCGATTTTGAGCATGTTTTGGGCCTGTATTTTGAAAATACTCTAACACGGAGTAGGCATGTACACATCGCTTCTGGGACCCCAAAATATCGAATTTTCGGGTGTTTTGGGCCTGAATTTGAGATATCGCCTTTACGCACCTAAAATATCGATTTTTAGCATGTTTTGAGCCTATATTTTGAAAATATTCTAGCACTGAGTAGGCATGTACAGATCCCTTCTGGGACCCCTAAATATCGAATTTTAGGGTGTTTTGGGACTGAATTTGAGATATCGACTTTTTGGCACCTAAAATATCGATTTTTAGCATGTTTTTAGCCTATATATTGAAAATATTCTAGCACTGAGTATGCATGTACAGATTGCTTCTGGGACCCCAAAATATTTAATTTTCGGGTGTTTTGAGCCTGAATCTGAGATATAAACGGGTACAGAAGGTGCATGCACATATTGACTTTGGGCATCTAAAATATCGATTTTCAGCATGTTTTGGGCCTGTATTTTGAAAATACTCTAACACGGAGTAGGCATGTACAAATCGCTTCTGGGACCCCAAAATATCGAATTTTCGGGTGTTTTGAGCCTGAATTTGAGATATAAACGGGTACAGCAGATGCATGCACATATTGACTTTGGGCATCTAAAATATCGATTTTCAGCATGTTTTGGGCCTGTATTTTGAAAATACTCTAGCAATGAGTAGGCATGTACAGATCGCTTCTGGGACCCCAAAATATCGAATTTTCGGTTGTTTCGAGCCTGAATTTGAGATATAAACGAGTACAGAAGATGCATGCACATATCGACTTTTGGGCACCTAAAATATCGATTTTGAGCATGTTTTGAGCCTATATTTTGAAAACATTCTAGCACTGAGTAGGCATGTACAGATCGCTTCTGGGACCCAAAAATATCGAATTTTCGGGTGTTTTGGGACTGAATTTGAGATATCGCCTTTACGCACCTAAAATATCGATTTTTAGCATGTTTTGAGCCTATATTTTGAAAATATTCTAGCACTGAGTAGGCATGTACAGACTGCTTTTGGGACCCCACAATATTGAATTTTCGGGTGTTTTGTGCCTGAATTTGAGATATAAACGGGTACAGAAGATACATGCACATATTGACTTTGGGCATCTAAAATATCGATTTTCAGCATGTTTTGGGCCTGTATTTTAAAAAATACTCTAACACGGAGTAGGCATGTACAGATCGCTTCTGGAACCCCAAAATATTGAATTTTCGGGTGTTTTGAGCCTGAATTTGAGATATAAACGGGTACTGAAGATGCATGCACATATCGACTTTTTGGCACCTAATACATCGATTTTGAGCATGTTTTGGGCCTGTATTTTGAAAATACTCTAACACGGAGTAGGCATGTACACATCGCTTCTGGGACCCCTAAATATCGAATTTTCGGGTGTTTTGGGCCTGAATTTGAGATATCGACTTTTTGGCACCTAAAATATCGATTTTTAGCATGTTTAGCCTATATTTTGAAAATATTCTAGCACTGAGTAGGCATGTACAGATTGCTTCTTGGACCCCAAAATATCGAATTTTCGGGTGTTTTGAGCCTGAATTTGAGATATAAACGGGTACTAAAGATGCATGCACATATCGACTTTTGGGCACCTACAATATCGATTTTGAGCATGTTTTGAGCCTATATTTTGAAAACATTCTAGCACTGAGTAGGCATGTACAGATCGCTTCTGGGACCCAAAAATATCGAATTTTCGGGTGTTTTGGGCCTGAATTTGAGATATCGCCTTTACGCACCTAAAATATCGATTTTTAGCATGTTTTGAGCCTATATTTTGAAAATATTCTAGCACTGAGTAGGCATGTATAGATCGCTTCTGGGACCCCTAAATATCGAATTTTAGGGTGTTTTGAGCTTGAATTTGAGATATAAACGAGTACAGAAGATGCATGCACATATTGACTTTGGGCATCTAAAATATCGATTTTCAGCATGTTTTGGGCCTGTATTTTGAAAATACTCTAACACGGAGTAGGCATGTACAAATCGCTTCTGGGACCCCAAAATATCGAATTTTCGGGTGTTTTGAGCCTGATTTTGAGATATAAACGGGTACTGAAGATGCATGCACATATCGACTTTTGGGCACCTAAAACATCGATTTTGAGCATGTTTTGAGCCTATATTGAAAATACTCTAACACGGAGTAGGCATGTACAGATCGCTTCTGGGACCCAAAAATATCGAATTTTCTGGTGTTTTGGGACTGAATTTGAGATATAAACGGGTACAGAAGATACATGCACATATTGACTTTTGGCATCTAAAATATCGATTTTCAGCATGTTTTGGGCCTGTATTTTAAAAATACTCTAACACGGAGTAGGCATGTACAGATCGCTTCTGGAACCCCAAAATATTGAATTTTCGGGTGTTTTGAGCCTGAATTTGAGATATAAATGGGTACTGAAGATGCATGCACATATCGACTTTTGGGCACCTAAAACATCGATTTTGAGCATGTTTTGGGCCTGTATTTTGAAAATACTCTAACACGGAGTAGGCATGTACACATCGCTTCTGGGACCCCAAAATATCGAATTTTCGGGTGTTTTGGGCCTGAATTTGAGATATCGCCTTTACGCACCTAAAATATCGATTTTTAGCATGTTTTGAGCCTATATTTTGAAAATATTCTAGCACTGAGTAGGCATGTACAGATCCCTTCTGGGACCCCTAAATATCGAATTTTCGGGTGTTTTGGGACTGAATTTGAGATATCGACTTTTTGGCACCTAAAATATCGATTTTTAGCATGTTTTTAGCCTATATATTGAAAATATTCTAGCACTGAGTATGCATGTACAGATTGCTTCTGGGACCCCAAAATATTTAATTTTCGGGTGTTTTGAGCCTGAATCTGAGATATAAACGGGTATAGAAGGTGCATGCACATATTGACTTTGGGCATCTAAAATATCGATTTTCAGCATGTTTTGGGCCTGTATTTTGAAAATACTCTAACACGGAGTAGGCATGTACAAATCGCTTCTGGGACCCCAAAATATCGAATTTTCGGGTGTTTTGAGCCTGAATTTGAGATATAAACGGGTACAGAAGATGCATGCACATATTGACTTTGGGCATCTAAAACATCGATTTTCAGCATGTTTTGGGCCTGTATTTTGAAAATACTCTAGCACTGAGTAGGCATGTACAGATCGCTTCTGGGACCCCAAAATATCGAATTTTCGGTTGTTTCGAGCCTGAATTTGAGATATAAACGAGTACAGAAGATGCATGCACATATCGACTTTTGGGCACCTAAAATATCGATTTTGAGCATGTTTTGAGCCTATATTTTGAAAACATTCTAGCACTGAGTAGGCATGTACAGATCGCTTTTGGGACCCAAAAATATCGAATTTTCGGGTGTTTTGGGACTGAATTTGAGATATCGCCTTTACGCACCTAAAATATCGATTTTTAGCATGTTTTGAGCCTATATTTTGAAAATATTCTAGCACTGAGTAGGCATGTACAGATTGCTTTTGGGACCCCACAATATTGAATTTTCGGGTGTTTTGTGCCTGAATTTGATATATAAACTGTTACAGAAGATACATGCACATATTGACTTTGGGCATCTAAAATATCGATTTTCAGCATGTTTTGGGCCTGTATTTTAAAAAATACTCTAACACGGAGTAGGCATGTACAGATCGCTTCTGGAACCCCAAAATATTGAATTTTCGGGTGTTTTGAGCCTGAATTTGAGATATAAACGGGTACTGAAGATGCATGCACATATCGACTTTTTGGCACCTAATACATCGATTTTGAGCATGTTTTGGGCCTGTATTTTGAAAATACTCTAACACGGAGTAGGCATGTAAACATCGCTTCTGGGACCCCTAAATATCGAATTTTCGGGTGTTTTGGGCCTGAATTTGAGATATCGACTTTTTGGCACCTAAAATATCGATTTTTAGCATGTTTTTAGCCTATATTTTGAAAATATTCTAGCACTGAGTAGGCATGTACAGATTGCTTCTTGGACCCCAAAATATCGAATTTTCGGGTGTTTTGAGCCTGAATTTGAGATATAAACGGGTACTAAAGATGCATGCACATATCGACTTTTGGGCACCTAAAATATCGATTTTGAGCATGTTTTGAGCCTATATTTTGAAAACATTCTAGCACTGAGTAGGCATGTACAGATCGCTTCTGGGACCCAAAAATATCGAATTTTCGGGTGTTTTGGGCCTGAATTTGAGATATCGCCTTTACGCACCTAAAATATCGTTTTTAGCATGTTTTGAGCCTATATTTTGAAAATATTCTAGCACTGAGTAGGCATGTATAGATCGCTTCTGGGACCCCTAAATATCGAATTTTAGGGTGTTTTGAGCTTGAATTTGAGATATAAACGAGTACAGAAGATGCATGCACATATTGACTTTGGGCATCTAAAATATCGATTTTCAGCATGTTTTGGGCCTGTATTTTGAAAATACTCTAACACGGAGTAGGCATGTACAAATCGCTTCTGGGACCCCAAAATATCGAATTTTCGGGTGTTTTGAGCCTGATTTTGAGATATAAACGGGTACTGAAGATGCATGCACATATCGACTTTTGGGCACCTAAAACATCGATTTTGAGCATGTTTTGAGCCTATATTGAAAATACTCTAACACGGAGTAGGCATGTACAGATCGCTTCTGGGACCCCAAAATATCGAATTTTCGGGTGTTTTGATCCTGAATTTGAGATATAAACGGGTACTGAAGATGCATGCAAATATCGACTTTTGGGCACCTAAAACATCGATTTTGAGCATGTTTTGGGCCTCTATTTTGAAAATGCTCTAACACGGAGTAGGCATGTACAGATCGCTTCTGGGACCCAAAAATATCGAATTTTCGGGTGTTTTGGGACTGAATTTGAGATATAAACGGGTACAGAAGATACATGCACATATTGACTTTGGGCATCTAAAATATCGATTTTGAGCATGTTTTGGGCCTGTATTTTGAAAATACTCTAACACGGAATAGGCATGTACACATCGCTTCTGGGACCCCAAAATATCGAATTTTCGGGTGTCTTGGGCCTAAATTTGAGATATCGACTTTTTGGCACCTAAAATATCGATTTTTAGCATGTTTTTAGCCTATATTTTGAAAATATTTTAGCACTGAGTAGGCATGTACAGATTGCTTCTTGGACCCCAAAATATTGAATTTTCGGGTGTTTTGAGCCTGAATTTGAGATATAAATGGGTACTAAAGATGAATGCACATATCGACTTTTGTGCACCTAAAATATCGATTTTGAGCATGTTTTGAGCCTATATTTTGAAAACATTCTAGCACTGAGTAGGCATGTACAGATCGCTTCTGGGACCCCAAAATATTGAATTTTCGGGTGTTTAGAGCCAGAATTTGAGATATAAAAGGGTACAGAAGATGCATGCAAATATCGACTTTTGGGCATCTAAAATATCGATTTTCAGCATGTTTTGGGCCTGTAATTTGAAAATACTCTAACAAGGAGTAGGCATGTACAGATCGCTTCTGGGACCCCAAAATATCGAATTTTCGGGTGTTTTGATCCTGAATTTGAGATATAAACGGGTACTGAAGATGCATGCACATATCGACTTTTGGGCACCTAAAACATCGATTTTGAGAATGTTTTGGGCCTTTATTTTGTAAATACTCTAACACTGAGTAGGTATGTACAGATCGCTTCTGGGACCCCATAATATCGAATTTTCTTGTGTTTTGGGCCTGAATTTGAGATATAAACGAGTACAGAAGATGCATGCACATATCGACTTTTGGGCACCTAAAATATCGATTTTGAGCATGTTTTGAGCCTATATTTTGAAAACATTCTAGCACTGAGTAGGCATGAACAGATCGCTTCTGGGACCGCAAAATATTGAATTTTCGGGTGTTTAGGGCCAGAATTTGAGATATAAATGGGTACAGTCGATGCATCCACATATCGACTTTTGGGCACCTAAAAGATCGATTTTCAGTATGTTTTTGGCCTGTATTTTGAAAATACTCTAACACGGAGTAGGCATGTACAGATTGCTTCTGGGACCTCTAAATATCGAATTTTCGCGTGTTTTGGGACTGAATTTGAGATATCGACTTTTTGGCACCTAAAATATAGATTTTTAGCATGTTTTTAGCCTATATTTTGAGAATATTCTAGCACTGAGTAGGCATGTACAGATTGCTTCTGGGACCCCAAAATATTGAATTTTCGGGTGTTTTGAGCCTGAATTTGAGATATAAACGGGTACAGAAGATACATGCACATATTGACTTTGGGCATCTAAAATATCGATTTTCAGCATGTTTTGGGCATGTATTTTGAAAATACTCTAGCACTGAGTAAGCATGTACAGATCGCCTCTGGGACCCCATAATATCGAATTTTCGGGTGTTTTGGGACTGAATTTGAGATATCGATTTTTTGGCACCTAAAAGATCGATTTTTAGCATGTTTTTAGCCTATATTTTGAAAATATTCTAGCTCTGAGTAGGCATGTACAGATTGCTTCTGGCACCCCAAAATATTGAATTTTCGGGTGTTTTGAGCCTGAATTTGAGATATAAACGGGTACAGAAGATGCATGCACATATTGACTTTGGGCATCTAAAATATCGATTTTCAGAATGTTCTGGGCCTGTATTTTGAAAATACTCTAGCACTGAGTAGGCATGTACAGATCGCTTCTGGGACCCCAAAATATCGAATTTTCGGGTGTTTAGAGCCTGAATTTGAGATATAAACGAGTACAGAAGATGCATGCACATATCGACTTTTGGGCACCTAAAAGATCGATTTTCAGTATGTTTTTGGCCTGTATTTTGAAAATACTCTAACACGGAGTAGGCATGTACAGATCCCTTCTGGGACCCCTAAATATCGAATTTTCGGGTGTTTTGGGACTGAATTTGAGATATCGACTTTTTGGCATCTAAAATATCGATTTTTAGCATGTTTTTAGCCTATATATTGAAAATATTCGAGCACTGAGTAGGCATGTACAGATTGCTTCTGGGACCCCAAAATATTGAATTTTTGGGTGTTTTGAGCCTGAATTTGAGATATAAACGGGTACAGAAGATGCATGCATATATTGACTTTGGGCATCTAAAATATCGATATTCAGCATGTTTTGAGCCTGTATTTTGAAAATACTCTAACACGGAGTAGGCATGTACAAATCGCTTCTGGGACCCAGATATATCGAATTTTCGGGGGTTTTGAGCCTGAATTTGAGATATAAACTGGTACTGAAGATGCATGCACATATCGACTTTTGGGCACCTAAAACATCGATTTTGAGCATGTTTTGGGCCTGTATTTTGAAAATACTCTAACACGGAGTAGGCATGTACACATCGCTTCTGGGACCCCAAAATATCGAATTTTCGGGTGTTTTGGGCCTGAATTTGAGATATCGCCTTTAAGCACCTAAAATATCGATTTTTAGCATGTTTTGAGCCTATATTTTGAAAATATTCTAGCACTTAGTAGGCATGTACAGATCCCTTCTGGGACCCCTAAATATCGAATTTTCGGGTGTTTTGGGACTGAATTTGAGATATCGACTTTTTGGCACCTAAAATATCGATTTTTAGCATGTTTTTAGCCTATATATTGAAAATATTCTAGCACTGAGTATGCATGTACAGATTGCTTCTGGGACCCCAAAATATTTAATTTTCGGGTGTTTTGAGCCTGAATCTGAGATATAAACGGGTACAGAAGGTGCATGCACATATTGACTTTGGGCATCTAAAATATCGATTTTCAGCATGTTTTGGGCCTGTATTTTGAAAATACTCTAACACGGAGTAGGCATGTACAAATCGCTTCTGGGACCCCAAAATATCGAATTTTCGGGTGTTTTGAGCCTGAATTTGAGATATAAACGGGTACTGAAGATGCATGCACATATCGACTTTTGGGCACCTAAAACATCGATTTTGAGCATGTTTTGGGCCTGTATTTTGAAAATACTCTAACACGGAGTAGGCATGTACACATTGCTTCTGGGACCCCAAAATATCGAATTTTCGGGTGTTTTGGGCCTGAATTTGAGATAACGCCTTTACGCACCTAAAATATCGATTTTTAGCATGTTTTGAGCCTATATTTTGAAAATATTCTAGCACTGAGTAGGCATGTACAGATCGCTTCTGGGACCCCAAAATATCGAATTTTCGGGTGTTTTGAGCCTGAATTTGAGATATAAACGCGTACAGAAGATGCATACACATATTGACTTTGGGCATCTAAAATATCGATTTTCAGCATGTTTTGGGCCTATATTTTGAAAACATTCTAGCACTGAGTAGGCATGTACAGATCGCTTCTGGGACCCAAAAATATCGAATTTTCGGGTGTTTTGGGACTGAATTTGAGATATCGCCTTTACGCACCTAAAATATCGATTTTTAGCATGTTTTGAGCCTATATTTTGAAAATATTCTAGCACTGAGTAGGCATGTACAGATTGCTTTTGGGACCCCACAATATTGAATTTTCGGGTGTTTTGTGCCTGAATTTGAGATATAAACGGGTACAGAAGATACATGCACATATTGACTTTGGGCATCTAAAATATCGATTTTCAGCATGTTTTGGGCCTGTATTTTAAAAATACTCTAACACGGAGTAGGCATGTACAGATCGCTTCTGGAACCCCAAAATATTGAATTTTCGGGTGTTTTGAGCCTGAATTTGAGATATAAACGGGTACTGAAGATGCATGCACATATCGACTTTTTGGCACCTAATACATCGATTTTGAGCATGTTTTGGGCCTGTATTTTGAAAATACTCTAACACGGAGTAGGCATGTACACATCGCTTCTGGGACCCCTAAATATCGAATTTTCGGGTGTTTTGGGCCTGAATTTGAGATATCGACTTTTTGGCACCTAAAATATCGATTTTTAGCATGTTTTTAGCCTATATTTTGAAAATATTCTAGCACTGAGTAGGCATGTACAGATTGCTTCTTGGACCCCAAAATATCGAATTTTCTGGTGTTTTGAGCCTGAATTTGAGATATAAACGGGTACTAAAGATGCATGCACATATCGACTTTTGGGCACCTAAAATATCGATTTTGAGCATGTTTTGAGCCTATATTTTGAAAACATTCTAGCACTGAGTAGGCATGTACAGATCGCTTCTGGGACCCAAAAATATCGAATTTTCGGGTGTTTTGGGCCTGAATTTGAGATATCGCCTTTACGCACCTAAAATATCGATTTTTAGCATGTTTTGAGCCTATATTTTGAAAATATTCTAGCACTGAGTAGGCATGTATAGATCGCTTCTGGGACCCCTAAATATCGAATTTTAGGGTGTTTTGAGCTTGAATTTGAGATATAAACGAGTACAGAAGATGCATGCACATATTGACTTTGGGCATCTAAAATATCGATTTTCAGCATGTTTTGGGCCTGTATTTTGAAAATACTCTAACACGGAGTAGGCATGTACAAATCGCTTCTGGGACCCCAAAATATCGAATTTTCGGGTGTTTTGAGCCTGATTTTGAGATATAAACGGGTACTGAAGATGCATGCACATATCGACTTTTGGGCACCTAAAACATCGATTTTGAGCATGTTTAGAGCCTATATTGAAAATACTCTAACACGGAGTAGGCATGTACAGATCGCTTCTGGGACCCAAAAATATCGAATTTTCTGGTGTTTTGGGACTGAATTTGAGATATAAACGGGTACAGAAGATACATGCACATATTGACTTTGGGCATCTAAAATATCGATTTTCAGCATGTTTTGGGCCTGTATTTTAAAAATACTCTAACACGGAGTAGGCATGTACAGATCGCTTCTGGAACCCCAAAATATTGAATTTTCGGGTGTTTTGAGCCTGAATTTGAGATATAAATGGGTACTGAAGATGCATGCACATATCGACTTTTTGGCACCTAAAACATCGATTTTGAGCATGTTTTGGGCCTGTATTTTGAAAATACTCTAACACGGAGTAGGCATGTACACATCGCTTCTGGGACCCCAAAATATCGAATTTTCGGGTGTTTTGGGCCTGAATTTGAGATATCGACTTTTTGGCACCTAAAATATCGATTTTTAGCATGTTTTTAGCCTATATTTTGAAAATATTCTACCACTGAGTAGGCATGTACAGATTGCTTCTTGGACCCCAAAATATCGAATTTTCATATGTTTTGAGCCTGAATTTGAGATATAAACGGGTACTAAAGATGCATGCACATATCGACTTTTGGGCATCTAAAATATCGATTTTGAGCATGTTTTGAGCCTATATTTTGAAAACATTCTAGCACTGAGTAGGCATGTACAGATCGCTTCTGGGACCCCAAAATATTGAATTTTCGGGTGTTTAGAGCCAGAATTTGAGATATAAAAGGGTACAGAAGATGCATGCAAATATCGACTTTTGGGCATCTAAAATATCGATTTTCAGCATGTTTTGGGCCTGTAATTTGAAAATACTCTAACAAGGAGTAGGCATGTACAGATCGCTTCTGGGACCCCAAAATATCGAATTTTCGGGTGTTTTGATCATGAATTTGAGATATAAACGGGTACTGAAGATGCATGCACATATCGACTTTTGGGCACCTAAAACATCGATTTTGAGCATGTTTTGGGCCTCTATTTTGAAAATACTCTAACACGGAGTAGGCATGTACACATCGCTTCTGGGACCCCAAAATATCGAATTTTCGGGTGTTTTGGGCCTGAATTTGAGATATCGACTTTTTGGCACCTAAAATATCGATTTTTAGCATGTTTTTAGCCTATATTTTGAAAATATTCTAGCACTGAGTAGGCATGTACAGATTGCTTCTTGGACCCCAAAATATTGAATTTTCGGGTGTTTTGAGCCTGAATTTGAGATATAAACGGGTACTAAAGATGCATGCACATATCGACTTTTGTGCACCTAAAATATCGATTTTGAGCATGTTTTGAGCCTATATTTTGAAAACATTCTAGCACTGAGTAGGTATGTACAGATCGCTTCTGGGACCCCAAAATATTGAATTTTCGGGTGTTTAGAGCCAGAATTTGAGATATAAAAGGGTACTGAAGATGCATGCACATATCGACTTTTTGGCACCTAAAACATCGATTTTGAGCATGTTTTGGGCCTGTATTTTGAAAATACTCTAACACGGAGTATGCATGTACACATCGCTTCTGGGACCCCAAAATATCGAATTTTCGGGTGTTTTGGGCCTGAATTTGAGATATCGACTTTTTGGCACCTAAAATATCAATTTTTAGCATGTTTTTAGCCTATATTTTGAAAATATTCTAGCACTGAGTAGGCATGTACAGATTGCTTCTTGGAACCCAAAATATCGAATTTTCGGGTGTTTTGAGCCTGAATTTGAGATATAAACGGGTACTGAAGATGCATGCACATATCGACTTTTGGGCACCTAAAACATCGATTTTGAGCATGTTTTGAGCCTGTATTTTGAAAATACTCTAACACGGAGTAGGCATGTACACATCGCTACTGGGACCCCAAAATATCGAGTTTTCGGGTGTTTTGAGCCTGAATTTGAGATATAAACGCGTACAGAAGATGCATGCACATATTGACTTTGGGCATCTAAAATATCGATTTTCAGCATGTTTAGGGCCTGTATTTTGAAAATACTCTAGCACTGAGTAGGCATGTACAGATCGCTTCTGGGACCCCAAAATATCGAATTTTCGGTTGTTTCGAGCCTGAATTTGAGATATAAACGAGTACAGAAGATGCATGCACATATCGACTTTTGGGCACCTAAAATATCGATTTTGAGCATGTTTTGAGCCTATATTTTGAAAACATTCTAGCACTGAGTAGGCATGTACAGATCGCTTCTGGGACCCAAAAATATCGAATTTTCGGGTGTTTTGGGACTGAATTTGAGATATCGCCTTACGCACCTAAAATATCGATTTTAGCATGTTTTGAGCCTATATTTTGAAAATATTCTAGCACTGAGTAGGCATGTACAGATTGCTTTTGGGACCCCACAATATTGAATTTTCGGGTGTTTTGTGCCTGAATTTGAGATATAAACGGGTACAGAAGATACATGCACATATTGACTTTGGGCATCTAAAATATCGATTTTCAGCATGTTTTGGGCCTGTATTTTAAAAATACTCTAACACGGAGTAGGCATGTACAGATCGCTTCTGGAACCCCAAAATATTGAATTTTCGGGTGTTTTGAGCCTGAATTTGAGATATAAACAGGTACTGAAGATGCATGCACATATCGACTTTTTGGCACCTAAAACATCGATTTTGAGTATGTTTTGGGCCTGTATTTTGAAAATACTCTAACACGGAGTAGGCATGTACACATCGCTTCTGGGACCCCAAAATATCGAATTTTCGGGTGTTTTGGGCCTGAATTTGAGATATCGACTTTTTGGCACCTAAAATATCGATTTTTAGCATGTTTTTAGCCTATATTTTGAAAATATTCTAGCACTGAGTAGGCATGTACAGATTGCTTCTTGGACCCCAAAATATCGAATTTTCGGGTGTTTTGAGCCTGAATTTGAGATATAAACGGGTACTAAAGATGCATGCACATATCGACTTTTGGGCACCTAAAATATCGATTTTGAGCATGTTTTGAGCCTATATTTTGAAAACATTCTAGCACTGAGTAGGCATGTACAGATCGCTTCTGGGACCCAAAAATATCGAATTTTCGGGTGTTTTGGGCCTGAATTTGAGATATCGCCTTAACGCACCTAAAATATCGATTTTTAGCATGTTTTGAGCCTATATTTTGAAAATATTCTAGCACTGAGTAGGCATGTACAGATTGCTTCTTGGACCCCAAAATATCGAATTTTCGGGTGTTTTGAGCCTGAATTTGAGATATAAACGGGTACTGAAGATGCATGCACATATCGACTTTTGGGCACCTAAAACATCGATTTTGAGCATGTTTTGAGCCTGTATTTTGAAAATACTCTAACACGGAGTAGGCATGTACACATCGCTACTGGGACCCCAAAATATCGAGTTTTCGGGTGTTTTGAGCCTGAATTTGAGATATAAACGCGTACAGAAGATGCATGCACATATTGACTTTGGGCATCTAAAATATCGATTTTCAGCATGTTTAGGGCCTGTATTTTGAAAATACTCTAGCACTGAGTAGGCATGTACAGATCGCTTCTGGGACCCCAAAATATCGAATTTTCGGTTGTTTCGAGCCTGAATTTGAGATATAAACGAGTACAGAAGATGCATGCACATATCGACTTTTGGGCACCTAAAATATCGATTTTGAGCATGTTTTGAGCCTATATTTTGAAAACATTCTAGCACTGAGTAGGCATGTACAGATCGCTTCTGGGACCCAAAAATATCGAATTTTCGGGTGTTTTGGGACTGAATTTGAGATATCGCCTTACGCACCTAAAATATCGATTTTTAGCATGTTTTGAGCCTATATTTTGAAAATATTCTAGCACTGAGTAGGCATGTACAGATTGCTTTTGGGACCCCACAATATTGAATTTTCGGGTGTTTTGTGCCTGAATTTGAGATATAAACGGGTACAGAAGATACATGCACATATTGACTTTGGGCATCTAAAATATCGATTTTCAGCATTTTTTGGGCCTGTATTTTAAAAATACTCTAACACGGAGTAGGCATGTACAGATCGCTTCTGGAACCCCAAAATATTGAATTTTCGGGTGTTTTGAGCCTGAATTTGAGATATAAACAGGTACTGAAGATGCATGCACATATCGACTTTTTGGCACCTAAAACATCGATTTTGAGTATGTTTTGGGCCTGTATTTTGAAAATACTCTAACACGGAGTAGGCATGTACACATCGCTTCTGGGACCCCAAAATATCGAATTTTCGGGTGTTTTGGGCCTGAATTTGAGATATCGACTTTTTGGCACCTAAAATATCGATTTTTAGCATGTTTTTAGCCTATATTTTGAAAATATTCTAGCACTGAGTAGGCATGTACAGATTGCTTCTTGGACCCCAAAATATCGAATTTTCGGGTGTTTTGAGCCTGAATTTGAGATATAAACGGGTACTAAAGATGCATGCACATATCGACTTTTGGGCACCTAAAATATCGATTTTGAGCATGTTTTGAGCCTATATTTTGAAAACATTCTAGCACTGAGTAGGCATGTACAGATCGCTTCTGGGACCCAAAAATATCGAATTTTCGGGTGTTTTGGGCCTGAATTTGAGATATCGCCTTAACGCACCTAAAATATCGATTTTTAGCATGTTTTGAGCCTATATTTTGAAAATATTCTAGCACTGAGTAGGCATGTACAGATTGCTTCTTGGACCCCAAAATATCGAATTTTCGGGTGTTTTGAGCCTGAATTTGAGATATAAACGGGTACTGATGATGCATGCACATATCGACTTTTGGGCACCTAAAACATCGATTTTGAGCATGTTTTGAGCCTGTATTTTGAAAATACTCTAACACGGAGTAGGCATGTACACATCGCTACTGGGACCCCAAAATATCGAGTTTTCGGGTGTTTTGAGCCTGAATTTGAGATATAAACGCGTACAGAAGATGCATGCACATATTGACTTTGGGCATCTAAAATATCGATTTTCAGCATGTTTAGGGCCTGTATTTTGAAAATACTCTAGCACTGAGTAGGCATGTACAGATCGCTTCTGGGACCCCAAAATATCGAATTTTCGGTTGTTTCGAGCCTGAATTTGAGATATAAACGAGTACAGAAGATGCATGCACATATCGACTTTTGGGCACCTAAAATATCGATTTTGAGCATGTTTTGAGCTTATATTTAGAATACATTCTAGCACTGAGTAGGCATGTACAGATCGCTTCTGGGACCCAAAAATATCGAATTTTCGGGTGTTTTGGGACTGAATTTGAGATATCGCCTTACGCACCTAAAATATCGATTTTTAGCATGTTTTGAGCCTATATTTTGAAAATATTCTAGCACTGAGTAGGCATGTACAGATTGCTTTTGGGACCCCACAATATTGAATTTTCGGGTGTTTTGTGCCTGAATTTGAGATATAAACGGGTACAGAAGATACATGCACATATTGACTTTGGGCATCTAAAATATCGATTTTCAGCATGTTTTGGGCCTGTATTTTAAAAATACTCTAACACGGAGTAGGCATGTACAGATCGCTTCTGGAACCCCAAAATATTGAATTTTCGGGTGTTTTGAGCCTGAATTTGAGATATAAACGGGTACTGAAGATGCATGCACATATCGACTTTTTGGCACCTAAAACATCGATTTTGAGTATGTTTTGGGCCTGTATTTTGAAAATACTCTAACACGGAGTAGGCATGTACACATCGCTTCTGGGACCCCAAAATATCGAATTTTCGGGAGTTTTGGGCCTGAATTTGAGATATCGACTTTTTGGCACCTAAAATATCGATTTTTAGCATGTTTTTAGCCTATATTTTGAAAATATTCTAGCACTGAGTAGGCATGTACAGATTGCTTCTTGGACCCCAAAATATCGAATTTTCGGGTGTTTTGAGCCTGAATTTGAGATATAAACGGGTACTAAAGATGCATGCACATATCGACTTTTGGGCACCTAAAATATCGATTTTGAGCATGTTTTGAGCCTATATTTTGAAAATATTCTAGCACTGAGTAGGCATGTACAGATCGCTTCTGGGACCCCTAAATATCGAATTTTCGGGTGTTTTGAGCTTGAATTTGAGATATAAACGAGTACAGAAGATGCATGCACATATCTACTTTTCGGCACCTAAAATATCGATTTTGAGCATGTTTTGAGCTTATATTTTGAAAACATTCTAGCACTGAGTAGGCATGTACAGATCGCTTCTGGGACCCCAAAATATTGAATTTTCGGGGGTTTAGAGCCAGAATTTGAGATATAAAAGGGTACAGAAGATGCATGCACATATCGACTTTTGGGCATCTAAAATATCGATTTTCAGCATGTTTTGGGCCTGTATTTTGAAAATACTCTAACAAGGAGTAGGCAGGTACAGATCGCTTCTGGGACCCCAAAATATCGAATTTTCGGGTGTTTTGATCCTGAATTTGAGATATAAACGGGTACAGAAGATGCATGCACATATTGACTTTGGGCATCTAAAATATCGATTTTCAGCATGTTTTGGGCGTATATTTTGTAAATACTCTAGCACTGAGTAGGCATGTACAGATCGCTTCTGGGACCTCAAAATATCGAATTTTCTTGTGTTTTGGGACTGAATTTGAGATATAAACGAGTACAGAAGATGCATGCACTTATCGACTTTTGGGCACCTAAAATATCGATTTTGAGCATGTTTTGAGCCTATATTTGGAAAACATTCTAGCACTGAGTAGGCATGTACAGATCGCTTCTGGGACCCAAAAATATCGAATTTTCGGGTGTTTTGGGACTGAATTTGAGATATCGCCTTTACGCACCTAAAATATCGATTTTTTGCATGTTTTGAGCCTATATTTTGAAAATATTCTAGCACTGAGTAGGCATGTACAGATTGCTTTTGGGACCCCACAATATTGAATTTTCGGGTGTTTTGAGCCTGAATTTGAGATATAAACGGGTACTGAAGATGCATGCACATATCGACTTTTTGGCACCTAAAACATCGATTTTGAGCATGTTTTGGGCCTGTATTTTGAAAATACTCTAACACGGAGTAGGCATGTACACATCGCTTCTGGGACCCCAAAATATCGAATTTTCGGGTGTTTTCGGCCAGAATTTGAGATATCGACTTTTTGGCACCTAAAATATCGATTTTTAGCATGTTTTTAGCCTATATTTAGAAAATATTCTAGCACTGAGTAGGCATGTACAGATTGCTTCTTGGACCCCAAAATATCGAATTTTCGGGTGTTTTGAGCCTGAATTTGAGATATAAACGGGTACTAAAGATGCATGCACATATCGACTTTTTTGCACCTAAAATATCGATTTTGAGCATGTTTTGAGCCTATATTTTGAAAACATTCTAGCACTGAGTAGGCATGTACAGATTGCTTCTTGGACCCCAAAATATCGAATTTTCGGGTGTTTTGAGCCTGAATTTGAGATATAAACGGGTACTAAAGATGCATGCACATATCGACTTTTGGGCACCTAAAATATCGATTTTGAGCATGTTTTGAGCCTATATTTTGAAAACATTCTAGCACTGAGTAGGCATGTACAGATCGCTTCTGGGACCCAAAAATATCGAATTTTCGGGTGTTTTGGGCCTGAATTTGAGATATCGCCTTAACGCACCTAAAATATCGATTTTTAGCATGTTTTGAGCCTATATTTTGAAAATATTCTAGCACTGAGTAGGCATGTACAGATCGCTTCTGGGACCCCTAAATATCGAATTTTCGGGTGTTTTGAGCTTGAATTTGAGATATAAACGAGTACAGAAGATGCATGCACATATCTACTTTTCGGCACCTAAAATATCGATTTTGAGCATGTTTTGAGCCTATATTTTGAAAACATTCTAGCACTGAGTAGGCATGTACAGATCGCTTCTGGGACCCCAAAATATTGAATTTTCGGGGGTTTAGAGCCAGAATTTGAGATATAAAAGGGTACAGAAGATGCATGCACATATCGACTTTTGGGCATCTAAAATATCGATTTTCAGCATGTTTTGGGCCTGTATTTTGAAAATACTCTAACAAGGAGTAGGCAGGTACAGATCGCTTCTGGGACCCCAAAATATCGAATTTTCGGGTGTTTTGATCCTGAATTTGAGATATAAACGGGTACAGAAGATGCATGCACATATTGACTTTGGGCATCTAAAATATCGATTTTCAGCATGTTTTGGGCGTGTATTTTGTAAATACTCTAGCACTGAGTAGGCATGTACAGATCGCTTCTGGGACCCCAAAATATCGAATTTTCTTGTGTTTTGGGACTGAATTTGAGATATAAACGAGTACAGAAGATGCATGCACTTATCGACTTTTGGGCACCTAAAATATCGATTTTGAGCATGTTTTGAGCCTATATTTGGAAAACATTCTAGCACTGAGTAGGCATGTACAGATCGCTTCTGGGACCCAAAAATATCGAATTTTCGGGTGTTTTGGGACTGAATTTGAGATATCGCCTTTACGCACCTAAAATATCGATTTTTTGCATGTTTTGAGCCTATATTTTGAAAATATTCTAGCACTGAGTAGGCATGTACAGATTGCTTTTGGGACCCCACAATATTGAATTTTCGGGTGTTTTGAGCCTGAATTTGAGATATAAACGGGTACTGAAGATGAATGCACATATCGACTTTTTGGCACCTAAAACATCGATTTTGAGCATGTTTTGGGCCTGTATTTTGAAAATACTCTAACACGGAGTAGGCATGTACACATCGCTTCTGGGACCCCAAAATATCGAATTTTCGGGTGTTTTCGGCCAGAATTTGAGATATCGACTTTTTGGCACCTAAAATATCGATTTTTAGCATGTTTTTAGCCTATATTTAGAAAATATTCTAGCACTGAGTAGGCATGTACAGATTGCTTCTTGGACCCCAAAATATCGAATTTTCGGGTGTTTTGAGCCCGAATTTGAGATATAAACGGGTACTAAAGATGCATGCACATATCGACTTTTTTGCACCTAAAATATCGATTTTGAGCATGTTTTGAGCCTATATTTTGAAAACATTCTAGCACTGAGTAGGCGTGTACAGATCGCTTCTGGGACCCCAAAATATCGAATTTTCGGGTGTTTTGGGCCTGAATTTGAGATATCGCCTTTACGCACCTAAAATATCGATTTTTAGCATGTTTTGAGCCTATATTTTGAAATTATTCTAGCACTGAGTAGGCATGTACAGATCGCTTCTGGGACCCCTAAATATCGAATTTTCGGGTGTTTTGAGCTTGAATTTGAGATATAAACGGGTACTAAAGATGCATGCACATATCGACTTTTGGGCACCTAAAATATCGATTTTGAGCATGTTTTGAGCCTATATTTTGAAAACATTCTAGCACTTAGTAGGCATGTACAGATCGCTTCTGGGACCCAAAAATATCGAATTTTCGGGTGTTTTGAGCTTGAATTTGAGATATAAACGAGTACAGAAGATGCATGCACATATCGACTTTTCGGCACCTAAAATATCGATTTTGAGCATGTTTTGAGCCTATATTTTGAAAACATTCTAGCACTGAGTAGGCATGTACAGATCGCTTCTGGGACCCCAAAATATTGAATTTTCGGGTGTTTAGAGCCAGAATTTGAGATATAAAAGGGTACAGAAGATGCATGCACATATCGACTTTTGGGCATCTAAAATATCGATTTTCAGCATGTTTTGGGCCTGTATTTTGAAAATACTCTAACAAGGAGTAGGCATGTACAGATCGCTTCTGGGACCACAAAATATCGAATTTTAGGGTGTTTTGATCCTGAATTTGAGATATAAACGGGTACTGAAGATGCATGCACATATCGACTTTTGGGCACCTAAAACATCGATTTTGAACATGTTTTGGGCCTTTATTTTGTAAATACTCTAACACTGAGTAGGTATGTACAAATCGCTTCTGGGACCCCATAATATCGAATTTTCTTGTGTTTTGGGACTGAATTTGAGATATAAACGAGTACAGAAGATGCATGCACATATCGACTTTTGGGCACCTAAAATATCGATTTTGAGCATGTTTTGAGCCTATATTTCGAAAACATTCTAGCACTGAGTAGGCATGAACAGATCGCTTCTGGGACCTTATAATATCGAATTTTCTTGTGTTTTGGGCCTGAATTTGAGATATCGCCTTTACGCACCTAAAATATTGATTTTTAGCATGTTTTGAGCCTATATTTTGAAAATATTCTAGCACTGAGTAGGCATGTACAGATTGCTTCTTGGACCCCTAAATATCGAATTTTCGGGTGTTTTAAGCCTGAATTTGAGATATAAACGGGTACTGAAGGTGCATGCACATATCGACTTTTGGGCACCTAAAATATCGATTTTGAGCAGGTTTTGAGCCTATATTTTGAAAAACATTCTAGCACTGAGTAGGCATGTACAGATCGCTTATGGGACCCAAAAATATCGAATTTTCGGGTGTTTTGGGACTGAATTTGAGATATCGCCTTTACGCACCTAAAATATCGATTTTTAGCATGTTTTGAGCCTATATTTTGAAAATATTCTAGCACTGAGTATGCATGTACAGATTGCTTTTGGGACCCCACAATATTGAATTTTCGGGTGTTTTGTGCCTGAATTTGAGATATAAACGGGTACAGAAGATACATGCACATATTGACTTTGGGCATCTAAAATATCGATTTTCAGCATGTTTTGGGCCTGTATTTTAAAAATACTCTAACACGGAGTAGGCATGTACAGATCGCTTCTGGAACCCCAAAATATTGAATTTTCGGGTGTTTTGAGCCTGAATTTGAGATATAAACGGGTACTGAAGATGCATGCACATATCGACTTTTTGGCACCTAAAACATCGATTTAGAGCATGTTTTGGGCCTGTATTATGAAAATACTCTAACACGGAGTAGGCATGTACACATCGCTTCTGGGACCCCTAAATATCGAATTTTCGGGTGTTTTCGGCCAGAATTTGAGATATCGACTTTTTGGCACCTAAAATATCGATTTTTAGCATGTTTTTAGCCTATATTTTGAAAATATTCTAGCACTGAGTAGGCATGTACAGATTGCTTCTTGGACCCCAAAATATCGAATTTTCGGGTGTTTTGAGCCTGAATTTGAGATATAAACGGGTACTAAAGATGCATGCACATATCGACTTTTGAGCACCTAAAATATCGATTTTGAGCATGTTTTGAGCCTTTATTTTGAAAACATTCTAGCACTGAGTAGGCATGTACAGATCGCTTCTGGGACCCCAAAATATCGAATTTTCGGGTGTTTTGGGCCTGAATTTGAGATATCGCCTTTACGCACCTAAAATATCGATTTTTAGCATGTTTTGAGCCTATATTTTGAAATTATTCTAGCACTGAGTAGGCATGTACAGATCGCTTCTGGGACCCCTAAATATCGAATTTTCGGGTGTTTTGAGCTTGAATTTGAGATATAAACGAGTACAGAAGATGCATGCACATATCGACTTTTCGGCACCTAAAATTTCGATTTTCTGTATGTTTTTGGCCTGTATTTTGAAAATACTCTAACACGGAGTAGGCATGTACAGATTGCTTCTGGGACCCCTAAATATCGAATTTTCGGTTGTTTTGGGACTGAATTTGAGATATTTACTTTTTGGCACCTAAAATATCGATTTTTAGCATGTTTTGAGCCTATATTTTGAAATTATTCTAGCACTGAGTAGGCATGTACAGATCGCTTCTGGGACCCCAAAATATCGAATTTTCGGGTGTTTTGAGCTTGAATTTGAGATATAAACGAGTACAGAAGATGCATGCACATATCGACTTTTCGGCACCTAAAATATCGATTTTGAGCATGTTTTGAGCCTATATTTTGAAAACATTCTAGCACTGAGTAGGCATGTACAGATCGCTTCTGGGACCCCAAAATATTGAATTTTCGGGTGTTTAGAGCCAGAATTTGAGATATAAAAGAGTACAGAAGATGCATGCACATATCGACTTTTGGGCATCTAAAATATCGATTTTCAGCATGTTTTGGGCCTTTATTTTGAAAATACTCTAACAAGGAGTAGGCATGTACAGATCGCTTCTGGGACCCCAAAATATCGAATTTTCGGGTGTTTTGATCCTGAATTTGAGATATAAACGGGTACTGAAGATGCATGCACATATCGACTTTTGGGCACCTAAAACATCGATTTTGAGCATGTTTTGGGCCTTTATTTTGTAAATACTCTAACACTGAGTAGGTATGTACAGATCGCTTCTGGGACCTCATAATATCGAATTTTCTTGTGTTTTGGGACTGAATTTGAGATATAAACGAGTACAGAAGATGCATGCACATATCGACTTTTGGCCACCTAAAATATCGATTTTGAGCATGTTTTGAGCCTATATTTCGAAAACATTCTAGCACTGAGTAGGCATGAACAGATCGCTTCTGGGACCTTATAATATCTAATTTTCTTGTGTTTTGGGCCTGAATTTGAGATATCGCCCTTACGCACCTAAAATATCGATTTTTAGCATGTTTTGAGCCTATATTTTGAAAATATTCTAGCACTGAGTAGGCATGTACAGATTGCTTCTGGGACCCCAAAACATTGAATTTTCGGGTGTTTTGAGCCTGAATTTGAGATATAAACGGGTACAGAAGATACATGCACATATTGACTTTGGGCATCTAAAATATCGATTTTTAGTATGTTTTTGGCCTGTATTTTAAAAATACTCTAACACGGAGTAGGCATGTACAGATCCCTTCTGGGACCCCTAAATATCGAATTTTCTGGTGTTTTGGGACTGAATTTGAGATATCGCCTTTACGCACCTAAAATATCGATTTTCAGTATGTTTTTGGCCTGTATTTTGAAAATACTCTAACACGGAGTAGGCATGTACAGATTGCTTCTGGGACCCCAAAATATCGAATTTTCGGGTGTTTTGGGCCTTAATTTGAGATATAAACGGGTACTGAAGATGCATGCACATATCGACTTTTGGGCACCTAAAACATCGATTTTAAGCATGTTTTGGGCCTTTATTTTGAAAATACTCTAACACGGTGTAGGCATGTACACATCGCTTCTGGGTCCCCTAAATATCGAATTTTCGGGTGTTTTGGGCCTTAATTTGAGATATCGACTTTTTGGCACCTAAAATATCGATTTTTATCATGTTTTTAGCCTATATTTTGAAAATATTCTAGCACTGAGTAGGCATGTACAGAATGCTTCTTGGACCCCTAAATATCGAATTTTCGGGTGTTTTAAGCCTGAATTTGAGATATAAACGGGTACTGAAGGTGCATGCACATATCGACTTTTGGGCACCTAAAATATTGATTTTGAGCAGGTTTTGAGCCTATATTTTGAAAACATTCTAGCACTGAGTAGGCATGTACAGATCGCTTCTGGGACCCAAAAATATCGAATTTTCGGGTGTTTAGGGCCAGAATTTGAGATATAAACGGGTACAGAAGATGCATGCACATATCGACTTTTGGGCACCTAAAAGATCGATTTTCAGTATGTTTTTGGTCTGTATTTTGAAAATACTCTAACACGGAGTAGGCATGTATAGATCCCTTCTGGGACCCGTAAATATCGAATTTTCGGGTGTTTTGGGACTGAATTTGAGATATCGCCTTTACGCACCTAAAATATCGATTTTTAGCATGTTTTGAGCCTATATTTTGAAAATATTCTAGCACTGAGTAGGCATGTACAGATTGCTTCTGGGACCCCAAAATATTGAATTTTCGGGTGTTTTGAGCCTGAATTTGAGATATAAACGGGTACAGAAGATACATGCACATATTGACTTTGGGCATCTAAAATATCGTTTTTCAGCATGTTTTGGGCCTGTATCTTGAAAATACTCTAACACGGATTAGGCATGTACAGATCGCTTCTGGGACCCCAAAATATCGAATTTTCGGGTGTTTCGAGCCTGAATTTGAGATATAAACGGGTACTGAAGATGCATGCACATATCGAATTTTGGGCACCTAAAACATCGATTTTGAGCATGTTTTGGGCCTGTATTTTGAAAATACTCTAACACGGAGTAGGCATGTACACATCGCTTCTGGGACCCCAAAATATCGAATTTTCGGGTGTTTTGGGCCTGAATTTGAGATATCGCCTATACGCACCTAAAATATCGATTTTTAGCATGTTTTGAGCCTATATTTTGAAAAAATTCTAGCACTGAGTAGGCATGTACAGATCCCTTCTGGGACCCCTAAATATCGAATTTGCGGGTGTTTTGGGACTGAATTTGAGATATCGACTTTTTGGCACCTAAAATATCGATTTTTAGCATGTTTTTAGCCTATATATTGAAAATATTCTAGCACTGAGTAGACATGTACAGATTGCTTCTGGGACCCCAAAATATTGAATTTTCGGGTGTTTTGAGCCTGAATTTGAGATATAAAAGGGTACAGAAGATGCATGCACATATTGACTTTGGGCATCTAAAATATCGATTTTCAGCATGTTTTGGGCCTGTATTTTGAAAATACTCTTACACGGAGTAGGCATTTACAGATCGCTTCTGGGACCCCAAAATATCGAATTTTCGGGTTTTTTGGGCCTTAATTTGAGATATAAACGGGTACTGAAGATGCATGCACATATCGACTTTTGGGCAACTAAAACATCGATTTTAAGCATGTTTTGGGCCTGTATTTTGAAAATACTCTAACACGGAGTAGGCATGTACACATCGCTTCTGGGTCCCCTAAATATCGAATTTTCTGGTGTTTTGGGCCTTAATTTGAGATATCGACTTTTTGGCACCTAAAATATCGATTTTTATCATGTTTTTAGCCTATATTTTGAAAATATTCTAGCACTGAGTAGGCATGTACAGATTGCTTCTTGGACCCCTAAATATCGAATTTTCGGGTGTTTTAAGCCTGAATTTGAGATATAAACGGGTACTGAAGGTGCATGCACATATCGACTTTTGGGCACCTAAAATATCGATTTTGAGCAGGTTTTGAGCCTATATTTTGAAAACATTCTAGCACTGAGTAGGCATGTACAGATCGCTTCTGGGACCCCAAAATATAGAATTTTCGGGTGTTTTGGGACTGAATTTGAGATATCGCCTTTACGCACCTAAAATATCGATTTTTAGCATGTTTTGAGCCTATATTTTGAAAATATTCTAGCACTGAGTAGGCATGTACAAATTGCTTTTGGGACCCCACAATATTGAATTTTCGGGTGTTTTGTGCCTGAATTTGAGATATAAACGGGTACAGAAGATACATGCACATATTGACTTTGGGCATCTAAAATATCGATTTTCAGCATGTTTTGGGCCTGTATTTTAAAAATACTCTAACACGGAGTAGGCATGTACAGATCGCTTCTGGAACCCCAAAATATTGAATTTTCGGGTGTTTTGAGCCTGAATTTGAGATATAAACGGGTACTGAAGATGCATGCACATATCGACTTTTTGGCACCTAAAACATCGATTTTGAGCATGTTTTGGGCCTGTATTTTGAAAATACTCTAACACGGAGTAGGCATGTACACATCGCTTCTGGGACCCCAAAATATCGAATTTTCGGGTGTTTTCGGCCAGAATTTGAGATATCGACTTTTTGGCACCTAAAATATCGATTTTTAGCATGTTTTTAGCCTATATTTTGAAAATATTCTAGCACTGAGTAGGCATGTACAGATTGCTTCTTGGACCCCAAAATATCGAATTTTCGGGTGTTTTGAGCCTGAAATTGAGATATAAACGGGTACTAAAGATGCATGCACATATCGACTTTTGGGCACCTAAAATATCGATTTTGAGCATGTTTTGAGCCTATATTTTGAAAACATTCTAGCACTGAGTAGGCATGTACAGATCGCTTCTGGGACCCCATAATATCGAATTTTCGGGTGTTTTGGGCCTGAATTTGAGATATCGCCTTTACGCACCTAAAATATCGATTTTTAGCATGTTTTGAGCCTATATTTTGAAATTATTCTAGCACTGAGTAGGCATGTACAGATCGCTTCTGGGACCCCTAAATATCGAATTTTCGGGTGTTTTGAGCTTGAATTTGAGATATAAACGAGTACAGAAGATGCATGCACATATCGACTTTTCGGCACCTAAAATATCGATTTTCAGTATGTTTTTGGCCTGTATTTTGAAAATACTCTAACAAGGAGTAGACATGTACAGATCGCTTCTGGGACCCCAAAATATCGAATTTTCGGTTGTTTTGGGACTGAATTTGAGATATCTACTTTTTGGCACCTAAAATATCGATTTTTAGCATGTTTTGAGCCTATATTTTGAAATTATTCTAGCACTGAGTAGGCATGTACAGATCGCTTCTGGGACCCCAAAATATCGAATTTTCGGGTGTTTTGAGCTTGAATTTGAGATATAAACGAGTACAGAAGATGCATGCACATATCGACTTTTGGGCATCTAAAATATCGATTTTCAGCATGTTTTGGGCCTGTATTTTGAAAATACTCTAACAAGGAGTAGGCATGTACAGATCGCTTCTGGGACCCCAAAATATCGAATTTTCGGGTGTTTTGATCCTGAATTTGAGATATAAACGGGTACTGAAGATGCATGCACATATCGACTTTTGGGCACCTAAAACATCGATTTTGAGCATGTTTTGGGCCTTTATTTTGTAAATACTCTAACACTGAGTAGGTATGTACAGATTGCTTCTGGGACCCCATAATATCGAATTTTCTTGTGTTTTGGGACTGAATTTGAGATATAAACGAGTACAGAAGATGCATGCACATATCGACTTTTGGGCACCTAAAATATCGATTTTGAGCATGTTTTGAGTCTATATTTCGAAAACATTCTAGCACTGAGTAGGCATGAACAGATCGCTTCTGGGACCTTATAATATCGAATTTTCTTGTGTTTTGGGCCTGAATTTGAGATATCGCCTTTACGCACCTAAAATATCGATTTTCAGTATGTTTTTGGCCTGTATTTTGAAAATACTCTAACACGGAGTAGGCATGTACAGATCGCTTCTGGGACCCCAAAATATCGAATTTTCGGGTGTTTTGGGCCTTAATTTGAGATATAAACGGGTACTGAAGATGCATGCACATATCGACTTTAGGGCACCTAAAACATCGATTTTAAGCATGTTTTGGGCCTGTATTTTGAAAATACTCTAACACGGAGTAGGCATGTAAACATCGCTTCTGGGTCCCCTAAATATCGAATTTTCGGGTGTTTTGGGCCTTAAAATGAGATATCGACTTTTTGGCACCTAAAATATCGATTTTTATCATGTTTTTAGCCTATATTTTGAAAATATTCTAGCACTGAGTAGGCATGTACAGATTGCTTCTTGGACCTCTAAATATCGAATTTTCGGGTGTTTTAAGCCTGAATTTGAGATATAAACGGGTACTGAAGGTGCATGCACATATCGACTTTTGTGCACCTAAAATATCGATTTTGAGCAGGTTTTGAGCCTATATTTTGAAAACATTCTAGCACTGAGTAGGCATGTGCAGATCGCTTCTGGGACCCAAAAATATCGAATTTTCGGGTGTTTAGGGCCAGAATTTGAGATATAAACGGGTACAGAAGATGCATGCACATATCGACTTTTGGGCACCTAAAAGATCGATTTTCAGTATGTTTTTGGTCTGTATTTTGAAAATACTCTAACACGGAGTAGGCATGTACAGATCCCTTCTGGGACCCGTAAATATCGAATTTTCGGGTGTTTTGGGACTGAATTTGAGATATCGCCTTTACGCACCTAAAATATCGATTTTTAGCATGTTTTGAGCCTATATTTTGAAAATATTCTAGCACTGAGTAGGCATGTACAGATTGCTTCTGGGACCCCAAAATATTGAATTTTCGGGTGTTTTGAGCCTGAATTTGAGATATAAACGGGTACAGAAGATACATGCACATATTGACTTTGGGCATCTAAAATATCGTTTTTCAGCATATTTTGGGCCTGTATCTTGAAAATACTCTAACACGGAGTAGGCATGTACAGATCGCTTCTGGGACCCCAATATATCGAATTTTCGGGTGTTTCGAGCCTGAATTTGAGATATAAACGGGTACTGAAGATGCATGCACATATCGAATTTTGGGCACCTAAAACATCGATTTTGAGCATGTTTTGGGCCTGTATTTTGAAAATACTCTAACACGGAGTAGGCATGTACACATCGCTTCTGGGACCCCAAAATATCGAATTTTCGGGTGTTTTGGGCCTGAATTTGAGATATCGCCTATACGCACCTAAAATATCGATTTTTAGCATGTTTTGAGCCTATATTTTGAAAAAATTCTAGCACTGAGTAGGCATGTACAGATCCCTTCTGGGACCCCTAAATATCGAATTTGCGGGTGTTTTGAGCCTGAATTTGAGATATAAACGGGTACTGAAGATGCATGCACATATCGACTTTCAGGCACGTAAAACATCGATTTTGAGCATGTTTTGGGCCTGTATTTTGAAAATACTCTAACACGGAGTACACATGTAGAGATCGCTTCTGGGACCCCAAAATATCGAATTTTCGGGTGTTTTGGGCCTGAATTTGAGATATCGCCTTTACGCACCTAAAATATCGATTTTTAGCATGTTTTGAGCCTATATTTTGAAAATATTCTAGCACTGAGTAGGCATGTACAGATTGCTTCTTGGACCCCAAAATATCGAATTTTCGGGTGTTTTGAGCCTGAATTTGAGATATAAACGGGTACTAAAGATGCATGCACATATCGACTTTTGGGCACCTAAAATATCGATTTTGAGCATGTTTTGAGCCTATATTTTGAAAACATTCTAGCACTGAGTAGGCATGTACAGATCGCTTCTGGGACCCAAAAATATCGAATTTTCGGGTGTTTTGGGCCTGAATTTGAGATATCGCCTTAACGCACCTAAAATATCGATTTTGAGCATGTTTTGAGCCTATATTTTGAAAATATTCTAGCACTGAGTAGGCATGTACAGATCGCTTCTGGGACCCCAAAATATCGAATTTTCGGGTGTTTTGAGCTTGAATTTGAGATATAAACGAGTACAGAAGATGCATGCACATATCGAATTTTGGGCACCTAAAATATCGATTTTGAGCATGTTTTGAGCCTATATTTTGAAAACATTTTATCACTGAGTAGGCATGTACAGATCGCTTCTGGGACCCCAAAATATTGAATTTTCGGGGGTTTAGAGCCAGAATTTGAGATATAAAATTGTACAGAAGATGCATGCACATATCGACTTTTGGGCATCTAAAATATCGATTTTCAGCATGTTTTGGGCCTGTATTTTGAAAATACTCTAACAAGGAGTAGGCATGTACAGATCGCTTCTGGGACCCCAAAATATCGAATTTTCGGGTGTTTTGATCCTGAATTTGAGATATAAACGGGTACTGAAGATGCATGCACATATCGACTTTTGGGCACCTAAAACATCGATTTTTAGCATGTTTTGGGCCTTTATTTTGTAAATACTCTAACACTGAGTAGGTATGTACAGATCGCTTCTGGGACCCCATAATATCGAATTTTCTTGTGTTTTGGGACTGAATTTGAGATATAAACGAGTACAGAAGATGCATGCACATATCGACTTTTGGGCACCTAAAATATCGATTTTGAGCATGTTTTGAGCCTATATTTCGAAGACATTCTAGAACTGAGTAGGCATGAACAGATCGCTTCTGGGTCCCCTAAATATCGAATTTTCGGGTGTTTTGGGCCTTAAAATGAGATATCGACTTTTTGGCACCTAAAATATCGATTTTTATCATGTTTTTAGCCTATATTTTGAAAATATTCTAGCACTGACTAGGCATGTACAGATTGCTTTTTGGACCCCTAAATATCGAATTTTCGGGTGTTTTAAGCCTGAATTTGAGATATAAACGGGTACTGAAGGTGCATGCACATATCGACTTTTGGGCACCTAAAATATCGATTTTGAGCAGGTTTTGAGCCTATATTTTGAAAACATTCTAGCACTGAGTAGGCATGTACAGATCGCTTCTGGGACCCAAAAATATCGAATTTTCAGGTGTTTAGGGCCAGAATTTGAGATATAAACGGGTACAGAAGATGCATGCACATATCGACTTTTGGGCACCTAAAAGATCGATTTTCAGTATGTTTTTGGTCTGTATTTTGAAAATACTCTAACACGGAGTAGGCATGTACAGATCCCTTCTGGGACCCGTAAATATCGAATTTTCGGGTGTTTTGGGACTGAATTTGAGATATCGCCTTTACGCACCTAAAATATCGATTTTTAGCATGTTTTGAGCCTATATTTTGAAAATATTCTAGCACTGAGTAGGCATGTACAGATTGCTTCTGGGACCCCAAAATATTGAATTTTCGGGTGTTTTGAGCCTGAATTTGAGATATAAACGGGTACAGAAGATACATGCACATATTGACTTTGGGCATCTAAAATATCGTTTTTCAGCATGTTTTGGGCCTGTATCTTGAAAATACTCTAACACGGAGTAGGCATGTACAGATCGCTTCTGGGACCCCAATATATCGAATTTTCGGGTGTTTCGAGCCTGAATTTGAGATATAAACGGGTACTGAAGATGCATGCACATATCGAATTTTGGGCACCTAAAACATCGATTTTGAGCATGTTTTGGGCCTGTATTTTGAAAATACTCTAACACGGAGTAGGCATGTACACATCGCTTCTGGGACCCCAAAATATCGAATTTTCGGGTGTTTTGGGCCTGAATTTGAGATATCGCCTATACGCACCTAAAATATCGATTTTTAGCATGTTTTGAGCCTATATTTTGAAAAAATTCTAGCACTGAGTAGGCATGTACAGATCCCTTCTGGGACCCCTAAATATCGAATTTGCGGGTGTTTTGGGACTGAATTTGAGATATCGACTTTTTGGCACCTAAAATATCGATTTTTAGCATGTTTTTAGCCTATATATTGAAAATATTCTAGCACTGAGTAGGCATGTACAGATTGCTTCTGGGACCCCAAAATATTGAATTTTCGGGTGTTTTGAGCCTGAATTTGAGATATAAACGAGTACAGAAGATGCATGCACATATTGACTTTGGGCATCAAAAATATCGATTTTCAGCATGTTTTGGGCCTGTATTTTGAAAATACTATTACACGGAGTAGGCATGTACAGATCGCTTCTGGGACCCCAAAATATCGAATTTTCGGGTGTTTTGAGCCTGAATTTGAGATATAAACGGGTACTGAAGATGCATGCACATATCGACTTTCTGGCACCTAAAACATCGATTTTGAGCATGTTTTGGGCTTGTATTTTGAAAATACTCTAACACGGAGTACACATGTAGAGATCGCTTCTGGGACCCCCAAATATCGAATTTTCGGGTGTTTTGGGCCTGAATTTGAGATATCGCCTTAACGCACCTAAAATATCGATTTTGAGCATGTTTTGAGCCTATATTTTGAAAATATTCTAGCACTGAGTAGGCATGTACAAATCGCTTCTGGGACCCCAAAATATCGAATTTTCGGGTGTTTTGAGCTTGAATTTGAGATATAAACGAGTACAGAAGATGCATGCACATATCGACTTATGGGCACCTAAAATATCGATTTTGAGCATGTTTTGAGCCTATATTTTGAAAACATTTTATCACTGAGTAGGCATGTACAGATCGCTTCTGGGACCCCAAAATATTGAATTTTCGGGGGTTTAGAGCCAGAATTTGAGATATAAAAGGGTACAGAAGATGCATGCACATATCGACTTTTGGGCATCTAAAATATCGATTTTCAGCATGTTTTGGGCCTGTATTTTGAAAATACTCTAACAAGGAGTAGGCATGTACAGATCGCTTCTGGGACCCCAAAATATCGAATTTTCGGGTGTTTTGATCCTGAATTTGAGATATAAACGAGTACTGAAGATGCATGCACATATCGACTTTTGGGCACCTAAAACATCGATTTTGAGCATGTTTTGGGCCTTTATTTTGTAAATACTCTAACACTGAGTAGGTATGTACAGATCGCTTCTGGGACCCCATAATATCGAATTTTCTTGTGTTTTGGGACTGAATTTGAGATATAAACGAGTACGGAAGATGCATGCACATATCGACTTTTGGGCACCTAAAATATCGATTTTGAGCATGTTTTGAGCCTATATTTCGAAGACATTCTAGAACTGAGTAGGCATGAACAGATCGCTTCTGGGACCTTATAATATCGAATTTTCTTGTGTTTTGGGCCTGAATTTGAGATATCGCCTTTACGCACCTAAAATATCGATTTTTAGCATGTTTTGAGCCTATATTTTGAAAATATTCTAGCACTGAGTAGGCATGTACAGATTGCTTCTGGGACCCCAAAATATTGAATTTTCGGGTGTTTTGAGCCTGAATTTGAGATATAAACGGGTACAGAAGATACATGCACATATTGACTTTGGGCATCTAATATATCGATTTTCAGTATGTTTTTGGCCTGTATTTTGAAAATACTCTAACACGGAGTAGGCATGTACAGATCCCTTCTGGGACCCCAAAATATCGAATTTTCGGGTGTTTTGGGACTGAATTTGAGATATCGCCTTTACGCACCTAAAATATCGATTTTCAGTATGTTTTTGGCCTGTATTTTGAAAATACTCTAACACGGAGTAGGCATGTACAGATCGCTTCTGGGACCCCAAAATATCGAATTTTCGGGTGTTTTGAGCCTTAATTTGAGATATAAACGGGTACTGAAGATGCATGCACATATCGACTTTTGGGCACCTAAAATATCGATTTTAAGCATGTTTTGGGCCTGTATTTTGAAAATACTCTAACACGGAGTAGGCATGTACACATCGCTTCTGGGTCCCCTAAATATCGAATTTTGGGTTTTTTGGGCCTTAATTTGAGATATCGACTTTTTGGCACCTAAAATATCGATTTTTATCATGTTTTTAGCCTATATTTTGAAAATATTCTAGCACTGAGTAGGCATGTACAGATTGCTTCTGTAACCCCAAAATATTGAATTTTCGGGTGTTTTGAGCCTGAATTTGAGATATAAACGGGTACAAAAGATACATGCACATATTAACTTAGGGCATCTAAAATATCGTTTTTCAGCATGTTTTGGGCCTATATCTTGAAAATACTCTAACACGGAGTAGGCATGTACAGATCGCTTCTGGGACCCCAAAATATCGAATTTTCGGGTGTTTCGAGCCTGAATTTGAGATATAAACGGGTACTGAAGATGCATGCACATATCCAATTTTGGGCACCTAAAACATCGATTTTGAGCATGTTTTGGGCATGTGTTTTGAAAATATTCTAACACGGAGTAGGCATGTACAGATCGCTTCTGGGACCCCAAAATATCGAATTTTCGGGTGTTTTGGGACTGAATTTGAGATATCGCCTATACGCACCTAAAATATCGATTTTTAGCATGTTTTGAGCCTATATTTTGAAAAAATTCTAGCACTGAGTAGGCATGTACAGATCCCTTCTGGGACCCCTAAATATCGAATTTGCGGGTGTTTTGGGACTGAATTTGAGATATCGACTTTTTGGCACCTAAAATATCGATTTTTAGCATGTTTTTAGCCTATATATTGAAAATATTCTAGCACTGAGTAGGCATGTACAGATTGCATCTGGGACCCCAAAATATTGAATTTTCGGGTGTTTTGAGCCTGAATTTGAGATATAAACGGGTACAGAAGATGCATGCACATATTGACTTTGGGCATCTAAAATATCGATTTTCAGCATGTTTTGGGCCTGTATTTTGAAAATACTCTTACACGGAGTAGGCATGTACAGATCGCTTCTTGGACCCCAAAATATCGAATTTTCGGGTGTTTTGAGCCTGAATTTGAGATATAAACGGGTACTGAAGATGCATGCACATATCGACTTTTGGGCACCTAAAACATCGATTTTGAGCATGTTTTGGGCCTGTATTTTGAAAATACCATAACACGGAGTACACATGTACAGATCGCTTCTGGGACCCCAAAATATCGAATTTTCTGGTGTTTTGGGCCTGAATTTGAGATATCGCCTTTACGCACCTAAAATATCGATTTTTAGCATGTTTTGAGCCTATATTTTGAAAATATTCTAGCACTGAGTAGGCATGTACAGATCGCTTCTGGGACCCCAAAATATCGAATTTTCGGGTGTTTTGAGCCTCAATTTGAGATATAAACGGGTACAGAAGATGCATGCACATATTGACTTTGGGCATCTAAAATATCGATTTTCAGCATGTTTTGGGCCTGTATTCTGAAAATACTCTACCACTGAGTAGGCATGTACAGATCGCTTCTGGGACCCCAAAATATCGAATTTTCGGTTGTTTCGAGTCTGAATTTGAGATATAAACGAGTACAGAAGATGCATGCACATATCGACTTTTGGGCACCTAAAATATCGATTTTGAGCATGTTTTGAGCCTATTTTTTGAAAACATTCTAGCACTGAGTAGGCATGTACATATCGCTTCTGGGACCCCTAAATATCGATTTTTCGGGTGTTTAGGGCCAGAATTTGAGATATAAACTGGTACAGAAGATCCATGCACATATCGACTTTTGGGCATCTAAAATATCGATTTTCAGCATGTTTTGGGCCTGTATTTTGAAAATACTCTAACACGGAGTAGGCATGTACACATCGCTTCTGGGACCCCAAAATATCGAATTTTCGGGTGTTTTCGGCCAGAATTTGAGATATCGACTTTTTGGCACCTAAAATATCGATTTTTAGCATGTTTTTAGCCTATATTTTGAAAATATTCTAGCACTGAGTAGGCATGTACAGATTGCTTCTTGGACCCCAAAATATCGAATTTTCGGGTGTTTTGAGCCCGAATTTGAGATATAAACGGGTACTAAAGATGCATGCACATATCGACTTTTGGGCACCTAAAATATCGATTTTGAGCATGTTTTGAGCCTATATTTTGAAAACATTCTAGCACTGAGTAGGCATGTACAGATCGCTTCTGGGACCCCAAAATATCGAATTTTCGGGTGTTTTGGGCCTGAATTTGAGATATCGCCTTTACGCACCTAAAATATCGATTTTTAGCATGTTTTGAGCCTATATTTTGAAATTATTCTAGCACTGAGTAGGCATGTACAGATCGCTTCTGGGACCCCAAAATATCGAATTTTCGGGTGTTTTGAGCTTGAATTTGAGATATAAACGGGTACAGAAGATGCATGCACATATCGACTTTTCGGCACCTAAATTATCGATTTTCAGTATGTTTTTGGCCTGTATTTTGAAAATACTCTAACACGGAGTAGGCATGTACAGATTGCTTCTGTGACCCCTAAATATCGAATTTTCGGGTGTTTTAAGCCTGAATTTGAGATATAAACGGGTACTGAAGGTGCATGCACATATCGACTTTTGGGCACCTAAAATATTGATTTTGAGCAGGTTTTGAGCCTATATTTTGAAAACATTCTAGCACTGAGTAGGCATGTACAGATCGCTTCTGGGACCCAAAAATATCGAATTTTCGGGTGTTTAGGGCCAGAATTTGAGATATAAACGGGTACTGAAGATGCATGCACATATCGAATTTTGGGCACCTAAAACATCGATTTTGAGCATGTTTTGGGCCTGTATTTTGAAAATACTCTAACACGGAGTAGGCATGTACACATCGCTACTGGGACCCCAAAATATCGAATTTTCGGGTGTTTTGGGCCTGAATTTGAGATATCGCCTATACGCACCTAAAATATCGATTTTTAGCATGTTTTGAGCCTATATTTTGATAAATTTTTAGCACTGAGTAGGCATGTACAGATCCCTTCTGGGACCCCTAAATATCGAATTTGCGGGTGTTTTGGGACTGAATTTGAGATATCGACTTTTTGGCACCTAAAATATCGATTTTTAGCATGTTTTTAGCCTATATTTTAAAAATATTCTAGCACTGAGTAGGCATGTACAGATCGCTTCTGGGACCCCAAAATATCGAATTTTCGGGTGTTTTGAGCCTGAATTTGAGATATAAACGGGTACAGAAGATGCATGCACATATTGACTTTGGGCATCTAAAATATCGATTTTCAGCATGTTTTGGGCCTGTATTCTGAAAATACTCTACCACTGAGTAGGCATGTACAGATCGCTTATGGGACCCCAAAATATCGAATTTTCGGTTGTTTCGAGTCTGAATTTGAGATATAAACGAGTACTGAAGATGCATGCACATATCGACTTTTGGGCACCTAAAATATCGATTTTGAGCATGTTTTGAGCCTATTTTTTGAAAACATTCTAGCACTGAGTAGGCATCTACATATCGCTTCTGGGACCCCTAAATATCGATTTTTCGGGTGTTTAGGGCCAGAATTTGAGATATAAACGGGTACAGAAGATCCATGCACATATCGACTTTTGGGCACCTAAAAGATCGATTTTCAGTATGTTTTTGGCCTGTATTTTGAAAATACTCTAACACGGAGTAGGCATGTACAGATCCCTTCTGGGACCCCTAAATATCGAATTTTCGGGTGTTTTGGGACTGAATTTGAGATATCGACTTTTTGGCACCTAAAATATCGATTTTTAGCATGTTTTTAGCCTATATATTGAAAACATTCAAGCACTGAGTAGGCATGTACAGATTGCTTCTGGGACTCCAATATATTGAATTTTCGGGTGTTTTGAGCCTGAATTTGAGATATAAATGGGTACAGAAGATGCATGCACATATTGACTTTGGGCATCTAAAATATCGATTTTCAGCATGTTTTGGGCCTGTATTTTGAAAATACTCTAACACGGAGTAGGCATGTACAGATTGCTTCTTGGACCCCTAAATATCGAATTTTCGGGTGTTTTAAGCCTGAATTTGAGATATAAACGGGTACTGAAGGTGCATGCACATATCGACTTTTGGGCACCTAAAATATCGATTTTGAGCAGGTTTTGAGCCTATATTTTGAAAACATTCTAGAACTGAGTAGGCATGTACAGATCGCTTCTGGGACCCAAAAATATCGAATTTTCGGGTGTTTAGGGCCAGAATTTGAGATATAAACGGGTACAGAAGATGCATGCACATATCGACTTTTGGGCACCTAAAAGATCGATTTTCAGTATGTTTTTGGTCTGTATTTTGAAAATACTCTAACACGGAGTAGGCATGTACAGATCACTTCTGGGACCCCTAAATATCGAATTTTCGGGTGTTTTGGGACTGAATTTGAGATATCGCCTTTACGCACCTAAAATATCGATTTTTAGCATGTTTTGAGCCTATATTTTGAAAATATTCTAGCACTGAGTAGGCATGTACAGATTGCTTCTGGGACCCCAAAATATTGAATTTTCGGGTTTTTTGAGCCTGAATTTGAGATATAAACGGGTACAGAAGATACATGCACATATTGACTTTGGGCATCTAAAATATCGTTTTTCAGCATGTTTTGGGCCTGTATCTTGAAAATACTCTAACACGGAGTAGGCATGTACACATCACTTCTGGGACCCCAAAATATCGAATTTTCGGGTGTTTCGAGCCTGAATTTGAGATATAAACGGGTACTGAAGATGCATGCACATATCGAATTTTGGGCACCTAAAACATCGATTTTGAGCATGTTTTGGGCCTGTATTTTGAAAATACTCTAACACGGAGTAGGCATGTACACATCGCTACTGGGACCCCAAAATATCGAATTTTCGGGTGTTTTGGGCCTGAATTTGAGATATCGCCTATACGCACCTAAAATATCGATTTTGAGCATGTTTTGAGCCTATATTTTGAAAAAATTCTAGCACTGAGTAGGCATGTACAGATCCCTTCTGGGACCCCTAAATATCGAATTTGCGGGTGTTTTGGGACTGAAATTGAGATATCGACTTTTTGGCACCTAAAATATCGATTTTTAGCATGTTTTTAGCCTATATTTTGAAAATATTCTAGCACTGAGTAGGCATGTACAGATCGCTTCTGGGACCCCAAAATATCGAATTTTCGGGTGTTTTGAGCCTGAATTTGAGATATAAACGGGTACAGAAGATGCATGCACATATTGACTTTGGGCATCTAAAATATCGATTTTCAGCATGTTTTGGGCCTGTATTCTGAAAATACTCTACCACTGAGTAGGCATGTACAGATCGCTTCTGGGACCCCAAAATATCGAATTTTCGGTTGTTTCGAGTCTGAATTTGAGATATAAACGAGTACAGAAGATGCATGCACATATCGACTTTTGGGCACCTAAAATATCGATTTTGAGCATGTTTTGAGCCTATTTTTTGAAAACATTCTAGCACTGAGTAGGCATGTACATATCGCTTCTGGGACCCCTAAATATCGAATTTTCGGGTGTTTAGGGCCAGAATTTGAGATATAAACGGGTACAGAAGATGCATGCACATATCGACTTTTGGGCACCTAAAAGATCGATTTTCAGTATGTTTTTGGTCTGTATTTTGAAAATACTCTAACACGGAGTAGGCATGTACAGATCACTTCTGGGACCCCTAAATATCGAATTTTCGGGTGTTTTGGGACTGAATTTGAGATATCGCCTTTACGCACCTAAAATATCGATTTTTAGCATGTTTTGAGCCTATATTTTGAAAATATTCTAGCACTGAGAAGGCATGTACAGATTGCTTCTGGGACCCCAAAATATTGAATTTTCGGGTGTTTTGAGCCTGAATTTGAGATATAAACGGGTACAGAAGATACATGCACATATTGACTTTGGGCATCTAAAATATCGTTTTTCAGCATGTTTTGGGCCTGTATCTTGAAAATACTCTAACACGGAGTAGGCATGTACAGATCGCTTCTGGGACCCCAAAATATCGAATTTTCGGGTGTTTCGAGCCTGAATTTGAGATATAAACGGGTACTGAAGATGCATGCACATATCGAATTTTGGGCACCTAAAACATCGATTTTGAGCATGTTTTGGGCCTGTATTTTGAAAATACTCTAACACGGAGTAGGCATGTACACATCGCTACTGGGACCCCAAAATATCGAATTTTCGGGTGTTTTGGGCCTGAATTTGAGATATCGCCTATACGCACCTAAAATATCGATTTTTAGCATGTTTTGAGCCTATATTTTGAAAAAATTCTAGCACTGAGTAGGTATGTACAGATCCCTTCTGGGACCCCTCAATTTCGAATTTGCGGGTGTTTTGGGACTGAATTTGAGATATCGACTTTTGGGCACCTAAAATATCGATTTTGAGCATGTTTTGAGCCTATTTTTTGAAAACATTCTAGCACTGAGTAGGCATGTACATATCGCTTCTGGGACCCTTAAATATCGATTTTTCGGGTGTTTAGGGCCAGAATTTGAGATATAAACGGGTACAGAAGATCCATGCACATATCGACTTTTGGGCACCTAAAAGATCGATTTTCAGTATGTTTTTGGCCTGTATTTTGAAAATATTCTAACACGGAGTAGGCATGTACAGATCCCTTCTGGGACCCCTAAATATCGAATTTTCGGGTGTTTTGGGACTGAATTTGAGATATCGACTTTTTGGCACCTAAAATATCGATTTTTAGCATGTTTTTAGCGTATATATTGAAAACATTCAAGCACTGAGTAGGCATGTACAGATTGCTTCTGGGACTCCAAAATATTGAATTTTCGGGTGTTTTGAGCCTGAATTTGAGATATAAACGGGTACAGAAGATGCATGCACATATTGACTTTGGGCATCTAAAATATTGATTTTCAGCATGTTTTGGGCCTGTATTTTGAAAATACTCTAACACGGAGTAGGCATGTACAGATTGCTTCTTGGACCCCTAAATATCGAATTTTCGGGTGTTTTAAGCCTGAATTTGAGATATAAACGGGTACTGAAGGTGCATGCACATATCGAATTTTGGGCACCTAAAATATCGATTTTGAGCAGGTTTTGAGACTATATTTTGAAAACATTCTAGCACTGAGTAGGCATGTACAGATTGCTTCTGGGACCCAAAAATATCGAATTTTCGGGTGTTTAGGGCCAGAATTTGAGATATAAACGGGTACAGAAGATGCATGCACATATCGACTTTTGGGCACCTAAAAGATCGATTTTCAGTATGTTTTTGGTCTGTATTTTGAAAATACTCTAACACGGAGTAGGCATGTACAGATCACTTCTGGGACCCCTAAATATCGAATTTTCGGGTGTTTTGGGACTGAATTTGAGATATCGCCTTTACGCACCTAAAATATCGATTTTTAGCATGTTTTGAGCCTATATTTTGAAAATATTCTAGCACTGAGTAGGCATGTACAGATTGCTTCTGGGACCCCAAAATATTGAATTTTCGGGTGTTTTGAGCCTGAATTTGAGATATAAACGGGTACAGAAGATACATGCACATATTGACTTTGGGCATCTAAAATATCGTTTTTCAGCATGTTTTGGGCCTGTATCTTGAAAATACTCTAACACGGAGTAGGCATGTACAGATCGCTTCTGGGACCCCAAAATATCGAATTTTCGGGTGTTTCGAGCCTGAATTTGAGATATAAACGGGTACTGAAGATGCATGCACATATCGAATTTTGGGCACCTAAAACATCGATTTTGAGCATGTTTTGGGCCTGTATTTTGAAAATACTCTAACACGGAGTAGGCATGTACACATCGCTACTGGGACCCCAAAATATCGAATTTTCGGGTGTTTTGGGCCTGAATTTGAGATATCGCCTATACGCACCTAAAATATCGATTTTTAGCATGTTTTGAGCCTATATTTTGAAAAAATTCTAGCACTGAGTAGGTATGTACAGATCCCTTCTGGGACCGCTAAATATCGAATTTGCGGGTGTTTTGGGACTGAATTTGAGATATCGACTTTTGGGCACCTAAAATATCGATTTTGAGCATGTTTTGAGCCTATTTTTTGAAAACATTCTAGCACTGAGTAGGCATGTACATATCGCTTCTGGGACCCCTAAATATCGATTTTTCGGGTGTTTAGGGCCAGAATTTGAGATATAAACGGGTACAGAAGATCCATGCACATATCGACTTTTGGGCACCTAAAAGATCGATTTTCAGTATGTTTTTGGCCTGTATTTTGAAAATACTCTAACACGGAGTAGGCATGTACAGATCCCTTCTGGGACCCCTAAATATCGAATTTTCGGGTGTTTTGGGACTGAATTTGAGATATCGACTTTTTGGCACCTAAAATATCGATTTTTAGCATGTTTTTAGCCTATATATGGAAAACATTCTAGCACTGAGTAGGCATGTACAGATTGCTTCTGGGACTCCAAAATATTGAATTTTCGGGTGTTTTGAGCCTGAATTTGAGATATAAACGGGTACAGAAGATGCATGCACATATTGACTTTGGGCATCTAAAATATCGATTTTCAGCATGTTTTGGGCCTGTATTTTGAAAATACTCTAACACGGAGTAGGCATGTACAGATCGCTTCTGGGACCCCAAAATATCGAATTTTCGGGTGTTTTGAGCCTGAATTTGAGATATAAACGGGTACTGAAGATGCATGCACATATCGACTTTTGGGCACCTAAAACATCGATTTTGAGCATGTTTTGGGCCTGTATTTTGAAAATACTCTAACACGGAGTACACATGTACAGATTGCTTTTGGGACCCCACAATATTGAATTTTCGGGTGTTTTGTGCCTGAATTTAAGATATAAACGGGTACAGAAGATACATGCACATATTGACTTTGGGCATCTAAAATATCGATTTTCAGCATGTTTTGGGCCTGTATTTTAAAAATACTCTAACACGGAGTAGGCATGTACAGATCGCTTCTGGAACCCCAAAATATTGAATTTTCGGGTGTTTTGAGCCTGAATTAGAGATATAAACGGGTACAGAAGATGCATGCACATATCGACTTTTGGGCACCTAAAAGATCGATTTTCAGTATGTTTTTGGCCTGTATTTTGAAAATACTCTAACACGGAGTAGGCATGTACAGATCGCTTCTGGGACCCCAAAATATCGAATTTACGGGTGTTTTGGGACTGAATTTGAGATATCGACTTTTTGGCACCTAAAATATCGATTTTTAGCATGTTTTTAGCCTATATTTTGATAATATTCTAGCACTGAGTAGGCATGTACAGACTGCTTCTGGGACCCCAAAATATTGAATTTTCGGGTTTTTTGAGCCTGAATTTGAGATATAAACGGGTACAGAAGATAGATGCACATATTAACTTTGGGCATCTAAAATATCGATTTCAACATGTTTTGGGCCTGTATTTTGAAAATACTCTAACACGGAGTAGGCATGTACAGATCGCTTCTGGGACCCCAAAATATCGAATTTTCGGGTGTTTTGAGCCTGAATTTGAGATATAAAAGGGTACTGAAGATGCATGCACATATCGACTTTTGGGCACCTAAAACATCGATTTTGAGCATGTTTTGGGCTTTTATTTTGAAAATACTCTAACACGGAGTAGGTATGTATACATCGCTTCTGGGACCCCAAAATATCGAATTTTCGGTTGTTTTGGGCCTGAATTTGAGATATCGCCTTTACGCACCTAAAATATCGATTTTTAGCATGTTTTGAGTCTATATTTTGAAAATATTCTAGCACGGAGTAGGCATGTACAGATCGCTTCTGGGACCCCAAAATATCGAATTTTCGGGTGTTTTGAGCCTGAATTTGAGATATAAACGAGTACAGAAGATGCATGCACATATCGACTTTTGGGCACCTAAAATATCGATTTTTAGCATGTTTTGAGCCTATATTTTGAAAAAATTCTAGAACTGAGTAGGTATGTACAGATCCCTTCTGGGACCCATAAATATCGAATTTGCAGGTGTTTTGGGACTGAATTTGAGATATCGCCTTTACGCACCTATAATATCGATTTTTAGCATGTTTTGAGCCTATATTTTGAAAATATTCCAGCACTGAGTAGGCATGTGCAGATTGCTTCTGGGAACCCAAACTATCGAATTTTCGGGTGTTTTGAGCCTGAATCTGAGATATAAACGGGTACAGAAGATGCATGCACATATCGACTTTTGGGCATATAAAAGATCGATTTTCAGTATGTTTTTGGCCTGTATTTTGAAAATACTCTAACACGGAGTAGGCATGTACAGATCGCTTCTGGGACCCTTAAATATCGAATTTTCGGGTGTTTTGGGCCTTAATTTAAGATATCGACTTTATGGCACCTAAAATATCGATTTTTAGCATGTTTTTAGCCTATATTTTGAAAATATTCTAGCACTGAGTAGGCATGTACAGATTGCTTCTGGGACCCCAAAATATCGAATTTTCGGGTGTTTTGAGCCTGAATTTGAGATATAAACGGGTACTGAAGGTGCATGCACATATCGACTTTTTGGCACCTAAAATATCGATTTTGAGCATGTTTTGGGCCTGTATTTTGAAAACATTCCAGTACTGAGTAGGCATGTACAGATCGCTTCTGGGACCCCAAAATATCGAATTTTCGGGTGTTTACGGCCAGAATTTGAGATATAAACGGGGACTGAAGGTGCATGCACATATCGACTTTTTGGCACCTAAAACATCGATTTTGAGCATGTTTTGGGCCTGTATTTTGAATATACTCTAACACGGAGTAGGCATGTACAGATCGCTTCTGGGACCTAAAAATATCGAATTTTCGGGTATTTTGGGCCTGAATTTGAGATATCGCCTTTACGCACCTAAAATATCGATTTTTAGCATGTTTTGAGCCTATATTTTGAAAATATTCTAGCACTGAGTAGGCATGTACAGATCGCTTCTGGGTCCCCTAAATATCGAATTTTAAGTTGTTTTGGGCCTTAATTTGAGATATCGACTTTTTGGCACCTAAAATATCGATTTTCAGCATGTTTTTAGCCTATATTTTGAAAATATTCTAGTACTGAGTAGGCATGTACAGATTGCTTCTGTGACCCCGTTTTATTGAATTTTCGGGTGTTTAGGGCCAGAATTTGAGATATAAACGGGTACAGAAGATGCATGCACATATCGACTTTTGGGCACCTAAAATATCGATTTTGAGCATGTTTTGAGCCTATATTTTGAAAACATTCTAGCACTGAGTAGGCATGTACAGAACGCTTCTGGGACCCAAAAATATCGAATTTTCGGGTGTTTAGGGCCAGAATTTGAGATATAAACGGGTACAGAAGATGCATGCACATATCGACTTTTGGGCACTTAAAAGATCGATTTTCAGTATGTTTTTGGCCTGTATTTTGAAAATACTCTAACACGGAGTAGGCATGTACAGATCGCTTCTGGGACCCCTAAATATCGAATTTTCCGGTGTTTTGGGCCTTAATTTGAGATATCGCCTTTACGCACCTAAAATATCGATTTTTAGCATGTTTTGAGCCTATATTTTGAAAATATTCTAGCACTGAGTAGACATGTACAGATTGCTTCTGGGACCCCAAAATATTGAATTTTCGGGTGTTTTGAGCCTGAATTTGAGATATAAACGGGTACAGAAGATACATGCACATATTGACTTTGGGCATCTAAAAAATCGTTTTTCAGCATGTTTTGGGCCTGTATCTTGAAAATACTCTAACACGGAGTAGGCATGTACAGATCGCTTCTGGGACCCCAAAATATCGAATTTTCGGGTGTTTCGAGCCTGAATTTGAGATATAAACGGGTACTGAAGATGCATGCACATATCGAATTTTGGGCACCTAAAACATCGATTTTGAGCATATTTTGGGCCTGTATTTTGAAAATACTCTAACACGGAGTAGGCATGTACACATCGCTACTGGGACCCCAAAATATCGAATTTTCGGGTGTTTTGGGCCTGAATTTGAGATATCGCCTATACGCACCTAAAATATCGATTTTTAGCATGTTTTGAGCCTATATTTTGAAAAAATTCTAGCACTGAGTAGGCATGTACAGATCGCTTCTGGGACCCCAAAATATCGAATTTTCGGGTGTTTTGAGCCTGAATTTGAGATATAAACGGGTACAGAAGATGCATGCACATATTGACTTTGGGCATCTAAAATATCGATTTTCAGCATGTTTTGGGCCTGTATTCTGAAAATACTCTACCACTGAGTAGGCATGTACATATCGCAATGGGACCCCAAAATATCGAATTTTCGGTTGTTTCGAGTCTGAATTTGAGATATAAACGAGTACAGAAGATGCATGCACATATCGACTTTTGGGCACCTAAAATATCGATTTTGAGCCTGTTTTGAGCCTATTTTTTGAAAACATTCTAGCACTGAGTAGGCATGTACATATCGCTTCTGGGACCCCTAAATATCGATTTTTCGGGTGTTTAGGGCCAGAATTTGAGATATAAACGGGTACAGAAGATCCATGCACATATCGACTTTTGGGCACCTAAAAGATCGATTTTCAGTATGTTTTTGGCCTGTATTTTGAAAATACTCTAACACGGAGTAGGCATGTACAGATCCCTTCTGGGACCCCTAAATATCGAATTTTCGGGTGTTTTGGGACTGAATTTGAGATATCGACTTTTTGGCACCTAAAATATCGATTTTTAGCATGTTTTTAGCCTATATATTGAAAACATTCTAGCACTGAGTAGGCATGTACAGATTGCTTCTGGGACTCCAAAATATTGAATTTTCGGGTGTTTTGAGCCTGAATTTGAGATATAAACGGGTACAGAAGATGCATGCACATATTGACTTTGGGCATCTAAAATATCGATTTTCAGCATGTTTTGGGCCTGTATTTTGAAAATACTCTAACACGGAGTAGGCATGTACAGATCGCTTCTGGGACCCCAAAATATCGAATTTTCGGGTGTTTTGGGCCTGAATTTGAGATATCGCCTTTACGCACCTAAAATATCGATTTGTAGCATGTTTTGAGCCTATATTTTGAAAATATTCTAGCACTGAGTAGGCATGTACAGATCGCTTCTGGGACCCCAAAATATCGAATTTTCGGGTGTTTTGAGCCTGAATTTGAGATATAAACGGGTACAGAAGATGCATGCACATATTGACTTTGGGCATCTAAAATATCGATTTTCAGCATGTTTTGGGTCTGTATTTTGAAAATACTCTAGCACTGAGTAGGCATGTACAGATCGCTTCTGGGACCCCAAAATATCGAATTTTCGGTTGTTTCGAGCTTGAATTTGAGATATAAACGAGTACAGAAGATGCATGCACATATCGAGTTTTGGGCATCTAAAATATCGATTTTCAGCATGTTTTGGGCCTGTATTTTGAAAATACTCTAGCACTGAGTAGGCATGTACAGATCGCTTCTGGGACCCCAAAATATCGAATTTTCGGTTGTTTCGAGCCTGAATTTGAGATATAAACGAGTACAGAAGATGCATGCACATATCGACTTTTGGGCACCTAAAATATCGATTTTGAGCATGTTTTGAGCCTATATTTTGAAAACATTCTAGCACTGAGTAGGCATGTACAGATCGCTTCTGGGACCCAAAAATATCGAATTTTCGGGTGTTTTGGGACTGAATTTGAGATATCGCCTTTACGCACCTAAAATATCGATTTTTAGCATGTTTTGAGCCTATATTTTGAAAATATTCTAGCACGGAGTAGGCATGTACAGATCGCTTCTGGGACCCCAAAATATCGAATTTTCGGGTGTTTTGAGCCTGAATTTGAGATATAAACGAGTACAGAAGATGCATGCACATATCGACTTTTGGGCACCTAAAATATCAATTTTGAGCATGTTTTGAGCCTATATTTTGAAAACATTCTAGCACTGAGTAGGCATGTACAGGTCGCTTCTGGGACCCCAAAATATAGAATTTTCGTGTGTTTTGGGCCTGAATTTGAGATATCGCCTTTACGCACCTAAAATATCGATTTTTAGCATGTTTTGAGCCTATATTTTGAAAATATTCTAGCACTGAGTAGGCATGTGCAGATTGCTTCTGGGAACCCAAACTATCGAATTTTCGGGTGTTTTGAGCCTGAATCTGAGCTATAAACGGGTACAGAAGATGCATGCACATATCGACTTTTGGGCATATAAAAGATCGATTTTCAGTATGTTTTTGGCCTGTATTTTGAAAATACTCTAACACGGAGTAGGCATGTACAGATCTCTTCTGGGACCCTTAAATATCGAATGTTCGGGTGTTTTGGGCCTTAATTTAAGATATCGACTTTTTGGCACCTAAAATATCGATTTTTAGCATGTTTTTAGCCTATATTTTGAAAATATTCTAGCACTGAGTAGGCATGTACAGATTGCTTCTGGGACCCCAAAATATCGAATTTTCGGGTGTTTTGAGCCTGAATTTGAGATATAAACGGGTACTGAAGGTGCATGCACATATCGACTTTTTGGCACCTAAAATATCGATTTTGAGCATGTTTTGGGCCTGTATTTTGAAAACATTACAGTACTGAGTAGGCATGTACAGATCGCTTCTGGGACCCCAAAATATCGAATTTTCGGGTGTTTACGGCCAGAATTTGAGATATAAACGGGGACTGAAGGTGCATGCACATATCGACTTTTTGGCACCTAAAACATCGATTTTGAGCATGTTTTGGGCCTGTATTTTGAATATACTCTAACACGGAGTAGGCATGTACAGATCGCTTCTGGGACCTAAAAATATCGAATTTTCGGGTGTTTTGGGCCTGAATTTGAGATATCGCCTTTACGCACCTAAAATATCGATTTTTAGCATGTTTTGAGCCTATATTTTGAAAATATTCTAGCACTGAGTAGGCATGTACAGATCGCTTCTGGGACCCCTAAATATCGAATTTTAAGTTGTTTTGGGCCTTAATTTGAGATATCGACTTTTTGGCACCTAAAATATCGATTTTCAGCATGTTTTTAGCCTATATTTTGAAAATATACTAGCACTGAGTAGGCATGTACAGATTGCTTCTGTGACCCCGTTTTATTGAATTTTCGGGTGTTTAGGGCCAGAATTTGAGATATAAACGGGTACAGAAGATGCATGCACATATCGACTTTTGGGCACCTAAAATATCGATTTTGAGCATGTTTTGAGCCTATATTTTGAAAACATTCTAACACTGAGTAGGCATGTACAGAACGCTTCTGGGACCCAAAAATATCGAATTTTCGGGTGTTTAGGGCCAGAATTTGAGATATAAACGGGTACAGAAGATGCATGCACATATCGACTTTTGGGCACTTAAAAGATCGATTTTCAGTATGTTTTTGGCCTGTATTTTGAAAATACTCTAACACGGAGTAGGCATGTACAGATCGCTTCTGGGACCCCTAAATATCGAATTTTCCGGTGTTTTGGGCCTTAATTTGAAATATCGCCTTTACGCACCTAAAATATCGATTTTTAGCATGTTTTGAGCCTATATTTTGAAAATATTCTAGCACTGAGTAGGCATGTACAGATCGCTTCTGGGACCCCAAAATATCGAATTTTCGGGTGTTTTGAGCCTGAATTTGAGATATAAACGGGTACAGAAGATGCATGCACATATTGACTTTGGGCATCTAAAATATCGATTTTCAGCATGTTTTGGGCCTGTATTCTGAAAATACTCTACCACTGAGTAGGCATGTACAGATCGCAATGGGACCCCAAAATATCGAATTTTCGGTTGTTTCGAGTCTGAATTTGAGATATAAACGAGTACAGAAGATGCATGCACATATCGACTTTTGGGCACCTAAAATATCGATTTTGAGCATGTTTTGAGCCTATTTTTTGAAAACATTCTAGCACTGAGTAGGCATGTACATATCGCTTCTGGGACCCCTAAATATCGATTTTTCGGGTGTTTAGGGCCAGAATTTGAGATATAAACGGGTACAGAAGATCCATGCACATATCGACTTTTGTTCACCTAAAAGATCGATTTTCAGTATGTTTTTGGCCTGTATTTTGAAAATACTCTAACACGGAGTAGGCATGTACAGATCCCTTCTGGGACCCCTAAATATCGAATTTTCGGGTGTTTTGGGACTGAATTTGAGATATCGACTTTTTGGCACCTAAAATAACGATTTTTAGCATGTTTTTAGCCTATATATTGAAAACATTCTAGCACTGAGTAGGCATGTACAGATTGCTTCTGGGACTCCAAAATATTGAATTTTCGGGTGTTTTGAGCCTGAATTTGAGATATAAACGGGTACAGAAGATGCATGCACATATTGACTTTGGGCATCTAAAATATCGATTTTCAGCATGTTTTGGGCCTGTATTTTGAAAATACTCTAACACGGAGTAGGCATGTACAGATCGCTTCTGGGACCCCAAAATATCGAATTTTCGGGTGTTTTGGGCCTGAATTTGAGATATCGCCTTTACGCTCCTAAAATATCGATTTGTAGCATGTTTTGAGCCTATATTTTGAAAATATTCTAGCACTGAGGAGGCATGTACAGATCGCTTCTGGGACCCCAAAATATCGAATTTTCGGGTGTTTTGAGCCTGAATTTGAGATATAAACGGGTACAGAAGATGCATGCACATATTGACTTTGTGCATCTAAAATATCGATTTTCAGCATGTTTTGGTCCTGTATTTTGAAAATACTCTAACACTGAGTAGGCATGTAAAGATCGCTTCTGGGACCCCAAAATATCGAATTTTCGGTTGTTTCGAGCTTGAATTTGAGATATAAACGAGTACAGAAGATGCATGAACATATCGAGTTTTGGGCATCTAAAATATCGATTTTCAGCATGTTTTGGGCCTGTATTTTGAAAATACTCTAGCACTGAGTAGGCATGTACAGATCGCTTCTGGGACCCCAAAATATCGAATTTTCGGTTGTTTCGAGCCTGAATTTGAGATATAAACGAGTACAGAAGATGCATGCACATATCGACTTTTGGGCACCTAAAATATCGACTTTGAGCATGTTTTGAGCCTATATTTTGAAAACATTCTAGCACTGAGTAGGCATGTACAGATCGCTTCTGGGACCCAAAAATATCGAATTTTCGGGTGTTTTAAGCTTGAATTTGAGATATAAACAAGTACAGAAGATGCATGCACATATCGACTTTTGGGCACCTAAAATATCGATTTTAAGCATGTTTTGAGCTTATATTTTGAAAACATTCTAGCACTGAGTAGGCATGTACAGATTGCTTCTGGGACCGCAAAATATTGAATTTTCGGGTGTTTAGGGCCAGAATTTGAGATATAAAAGGGTACAGAAGATGCATCCACATATCGACTTTTGGGCACCTAAACGATCGATTTTCAGTATGTTTTTGGCCTGTATTTTCAAAATACTCTAACACGGAGTAGGCATGTACAGATTGCTTCTGGGACCCCTAAATATCGAATTTTCGGGTGTTTTGGGACTGAATTTGAGATATCGACTTTTTGGCACCTAAAATATCGATTTTTAGCATGTTTTTAGCCTATATTTTGAAAATATTCTAGCACTGAGTAGGCATGTACAGATTGCTTCTGGGACCCCAAAATATTGAATTTTCGGGTGTTTTGAGCCTGAATTTGAGATATAAACGGGTACAGAAGATACATGCACATATTGACTTTGCGCCTCTAAAATATCGATGTTCAGCATGTTTTGGGCATGTATTTTGAAAATACTCTAGCACTGAGTAAGCATGTACAGATCGCCTCTGGGACCCCATAATATCGAATTTTCGGGTGTTTTGGGACTGAATTTGAGATATCGACTTTTTGGCACCTAAAAGATCGATTTTTAGCATGTTTTTAGCCTATATTTTGAAAATATTCTAGCACTGAGTAGGCATGTACAGATTGCTTTTGGAACCCCACAATATTGAATTTTCGGGTGTTTTGTGCCTGAATTTGAGATATAAACGGGTACAGAAGATACATGCACATATTGACTTTGGGCATCTAAAATATCGATTTTCAGCATGTTTTGGGCCTGTATTTTAAAAATACTCTAACACGGAGTAGGCATGTACAGATCGCTTCTGGAACCCCAAAATATTGAATTTTCGGGTGTTTTGAGCCTGAATTTGAGATATAAACGGGTACTGAAGATGCATGCACATATCGACTTTTTGGCACCTAAAACATCGATTTTGAGCATGTTTTGGGCCTTTATTTTGTAAATACTCTAACACTGAGTAGGTATGTACAGATCGCTTCTGGGACCCCATAATATCGAATTTTCGGGTGTTTTCGGCCTGAATTTGAGATATCGCCTTTACGCACCTAAAATATCGATTTCTAGCATGTTTTGAGCCTATATTTTGAAAATATTCTAGCACTGAGTAGGCATGTACAGATTGCTTCTGGGACCCCAAAATATTGAATTTGCGGGTGTTTTGAGCCTGAATTTGAGATATAAACGGGTACAGAAGATACATGCACATATTGACTTTGGGCATCTAAAATATCGATTTTCAGTATGTTTTGGGCCTGTATTTTGAAAATACTCTAACACGGAGTAGGCATGTACAGATCGCTTCTGGGACCCCAAAATATCGAATTTTCGGGTGTTTTGGGCCTGAATTTGAGATATCGCCTTTACGCACCTAAAATATCGATTTTTAGCATGTTTTGAGCCTATATTTTGAAAATATTCTAGCACTGAGTAGGCATGTATAGATCGCTTCTGGAACCCCAAAATATCGAATTTTCGGGTGTTTTGAGCCTGAATTTGAGATATAAACGAGTACAGATGATACATGCACATATCGACTTTTGGGCACCTAAAATATCGAATTTGAGCATGTTTTGAGCTTATATTTTGAAAACATTCTAGCACTGAGTAGGCATGTACAGATCGCTTCTGGGGCCCCAAAATATCGAATTTTCGGGTGTTTTGAGCTTGAATTTGAGATATAAACGAATACAGAAGATGAATGCACATATCGACTTTTGGGCACCTAAAATATCGATTTTGAGCATGTTTTGAGCCTATATTTTGAAAACATTCTAGAACTGAATAGGCATGTACATATCGCTTTTGGGACCCAAAAATATCGAATTTTCGGGTGTTCAGGGCAAAAATTTGAGATATAAACGGGTAGAGAAGATGCATGCACATATCGACTTTTGGGCACCTAAAAGATCGATTTTCAGTATGTTTTTGGCCTGTATTTTGAAAATACTCTAACACGGAATAGGCATGTACAGATCGCTTCTGGGACCCCTAAATATCGAATTTTCGGGTGTTTTGGGCCTTAATTTGAGATATCGACTTTTTGGCACCTAAAATATCGATTTTTAGCATGTTTTTAGCCTATATTTTGAAAATATTCTAGCACTGAGTAGGCATGTACAGATTGCTTCAGGGACCCCAAAATATTGAATTTTCGAGTGTTTTGAGCATGAATTTGAGATATAAACGGGTACAGAAGAAACATGCACATATTGACTTTAGGCATCTAAAATATCGATTTTCAGCATGTTTTGGGCATGTATTTTGAAAATACTCTAATACGGAGTAGGCATGTACAGATCGCTTCTGGGACCCCAAAATATCGAATTTTCGGGTGTTTTGAGCCTGAATTTGAGATATAAACGGGTACTGAAAGTGCATGCACATATCGACTTTTTGGCACCTAAAACATCGATTTTGAGCATGTTTTGGGCCTGTATTTTGAAAATACTCTAACACGGAGTAGGCATGTACAGATTGCTTCTGGGACCCATAAATATCGAATTTTCGGGTGTTTTGGGACTGAATTTGAGATATCGACTTTTTGGCACCTAAAATATCGATTTTTAGCATGTTTTTAGCCTATATTTTGAAAATATTCTAGCACTGAGTAGGCATGTACAGATTGCTTCTGGGACCCCAAAATATTGAATTTTCGGGTGTTTTGAGCTTGAATTTGAGATATATACGGGTACAGAAGATACATGCACATATTGACTTTGGGCATCTAAAATATCGATGTTCAACATGTTTTGGGCATGTATTTTGAAAATACTCTAGCACTGAGTAAGCATGTACAGATCGCCTATGGGACCCCATAATATCGAATTTTCGGGTGTTTTGGGACTGAATTTGAGATATCGACTTTTTGGCACCTATAAGATCGATATTTAGCATGTTTTTAGCCTATATTTTGAAAATATTCTAGCACTGAGTAGGCATGTACAGATTGCTTCTGGGACCCCAAAATATTGAATTTTCGGGTGTTTTGAGCCTGAATTTGAGATATAAACGGGTACAGAAGATACATGCACATATTGACTTTGGGCATCTAAAATATCGATTTTCAGAATGTTTTGGGCCTGTATTTTGAAAATACTCTAACAAGGAATAGGCATGTACAGATCGCTTCTGGGACCCCAAAATATCGAATTTTCGGGTGTTTTGATCCTGAATTTGAGATATAAACGGGTACTGAAGATGCATGCACATATCGACTTTTGGGCACCTAAATCATCGATTTTGAGCATGTTTTGGGCCTTTATTTTGTAAATACTCTAACACTGAGTAGGTATGTACAGATCGCTTCTGAGACCCCATAATATCGAATTTTCTTGTGTTTTGGGCCTGAATTTGTGATATCGCCTTTACGCACCTAAAATATCGATTTTTAGCATGTTTTGAGCCTATATTTTGAAAATATTCTAGCACTGAGTAGGCATGTACAGATTGCTTCTGGGACCCCAAAATATTGAATTTTCGGGTGTTTTGAGCCTGAATTTGAGATATAAACGGGTACAGAAGATACATGCACATATTGACTTTGGGCATCTAAAATATCGATTTTCAGTATGTTTTGGGCCTGTATTTTGAAAATACTCTAACACGGAGTAGGCATGTACACATCGCTTCTGGGACCCCAAAATATCGAATTTTCGGGTGTTTTGGGCCTGAATTTGAGATATCGCCTTTACGCACCTAAAATATCGATTTTTAGCATGTTTTGAGCCAATATTTTGAAAATATTCTAGTACTGAGTAGGCATGTACAGATCGCTTCTGGGACCCCTAAATATCGAATTTTCAGATGTTTTGGGACTGAATTTGAGATATCGACTTTTTGGCATCGATTTTTAGCATATTTTTAGCCTATATTTTGAAAATATTCTAGCACTGAGTAGGCTTGTACAGATTGCTTCTTCGACCCCAAAATATTGAATTTTTTGGTGTTTAGGGCCAGAATTTGAGATATAAACGGGTACAGAAGATGCATGCACATATCGACTTTTGGGCACCTAAAATATCGATTTTGAGCATGTTTTGAGCCTATATTTTGAAAACATTCTAGCACTGAGTAGGCATGTACAGATCGCTTCTGGGACCCCAAAATATCGAATTTTCGGGTTTTTTGAGCCTGAATTTGAGATATAAACGAGTACAGAAGATGCATGCACATATCGACTTTTGGGCACCTAAAATATCGATTTTGAGCATGTTTTGAGCCTATATTTTGAAAACATTCAAGCACTGAGTAGGCATGTACAGATCACTTCAGGGACCCCAAAATATTGAATTTTCGGGTGTTTAGGGCCAGAATTTGAGATATAAAAGGGTACAGAATATGCATGCACATATCGACTTTTGGGCACATAAAAGATCGATTTTTAGTATGTTTTTGGCCTGTATTTTGAAAATACAATAACACGGAGTAGGCATGTACAGATTGCTTCTGGGACCCCTAAATATCGAATTTTCGGGTGTTTTGGGACTGAATTTGAGATATCGACTTTTTTGCACCTAAAATATCGATTTTTAGCATGTTTTTAGCCTATATTTTGAAAATATTCTAGCTCTGAGTAGGCATGTACAGATTACTTCTAGGACCCCAAAATATTGAATTTTCGGGTGTTTTGAGCCTGAATTTGAGATATAAACGGGTACAGAAGATACATGCACATATTGACTTTGGGCATCTAAAATATCGATTTTCAGCATGTTTTGGGCATGTATTTTAAAAATACTCTAGCACTGAGTAGGCATGTACAGATCGCTTCTGGGACCCCTAAATATCGAATTTTCGGGTGTTTTGGGACTTAATTTGAGATATCGACTTTTTGGCACCTAAAATATCGATTTTTAGCATGTTTTTAGCCTATATTTTGAAAATATTCTAGCACTGAGTAGGCATGTACAGATTGCTTCTGGGACCCCAAAATATTGAATTTTCGGGTGTTTTGAGCCTGAATTTGAGATATATACGGGTACAGAAGATACATGCACATATTGACTTTGGGCATCTAAAATATCGATTTTCAACATGATTTGGGCCTGTATTTTGAAAATACTCTAACACGGTGTAGGCATGTACAGATCGCTTCTGGGACCCCAAAATATCGAATTTTCGGGTGTTTTGAGCTTGAATTTGAGATATAAACGGGTACTGAACATGCATGCACATATCGACTTTTGGGCACCTAAAACATCGATTTTGAGCATGTTTCGGGCCTGTATTTGGTAAATACTCTAACACGGAGTAGGCATGTACAGATCGCTTCTGGGACCCCATAATATCGAATTTTCGGGTGTTTTGGGCCTGAATTTGAGATATTGCCTTTACGCACCAAAAATATCGATTTTAGCATGTTTTGAGCCTATATTTTGAAAATATTCTAGCACTGAGAAGGCATGTACAGATCGCTTCTGGGACCCCAAAATATCGAATTTTCGGGTGTTTAGGGCCAGAATTTGAGATATAAACGGGTACAGAAGATGCATGCACATATCAACTTTTGGGCACCTAAAAGATCGATTTTCAGTATGTTTTTGGTCTGTATTTTGAAAATACTCTAACACGGAGTAGGCATGTACAGATCCCTTCTGGGACCCCTAAATATCGAATTTTCGGGTGTTTTGGGACTGAATTTCAGATATCGCCTTTACGCACCTAAAATATCGATTTTTAGCATGTTTTGAGCCTATATTTTGAAAATATTCTAGCACTGAGTAGGCATGTACAGATTGCTTCTGGGACCCCAAAATATTGAATTTTGGGGTGTTTTGAGCCTGAATTTGAGATATAAACGGGTACAGAAAATACATGCACATATTGACTTTGGGCATCTAAAATATCGTTTTTCAGCATGTTTTGGGCCTGTATCTTGAAAATACTCTAACACGGAGTAGGCATGTACAGATCGCTTCTGGGACCCCAAAATATCGAATTTTCGGGTGTCTCGAGCCAGAATTTGAGATATAAACAGCTACTGAAGATGCATGCACATATCGACTTTTGGGCACCTAAAACATCGATTTTGAGCATGTTTTGGGCCTGTATTTTGAAAATACTCTAACACGGAGTAGGCATGTACACATCGCTTCTGGGACCCCAAAATATCGAATTTTCGGGTGTTTTGGGCCTGAATTTGAGATATCGCCTTTACGCACCTAAAATATCGATTTTTAGCATGTTTTGAGCCTATATTTTGAAAATATTCTAGCACTGAGTAGGCATGTACAGATCGCTTCTGGGACCCCTAAATATCGAATTTTCGGGTGTTTTGGGCCTTAATTTGAGATATCGACTTTTTGGCACCTAAAATATCGATTTTTAGCATGTTTTTCGCCTATATTTTGAAAATATTCTAGCACTGAGTAGGCATGTACAGATTGCTTCTGGAACCCCAAAATATCGAATTTTCGGGTGTTTTGAGCCTGAATTGGAGATATAAACGGGTACTGAAGGTGCATGCACATATCGACTTTTTGGCATCTAAAACATCGATTTTGAGCATATTTTGGGCCTGTATTTTGAAAATACTCTAACACGGAGTAGGCATGTACAGATCGCTTCTGGGAACCCTAAATATCGAATTTTCAGATGTTTTGGGACTGAATTTGAGATATCGACTTTTTGGCACCTAAAATATCGATTTTTAGCATATTTTTAGCCTATATTTTGAAAATATTCTTGCACTGAGTAGGCTTGTACAGATTGCTTCTTCGACCCCAAAATATTGAATTTTCGAGTGTTTAGGGCCAGAATTTGAGATATAAACGGGTACAGAAGATGCATGCACATATCGACTTTTGGGCACATAAAATATCGATTTTGAGCATGTTTTGAGCCTATATTTTGAAAACATTCTAGCACTGAGTAGGCATGTACAGATTGCTTCTGGAACCCCAAAATATCGAATTTTCGGGTGTTTAGGGCCAGAATTTGAGATATAAACGGGTACAGAAGATGCATGCACATATCGACTTTTGGGCACCTAAAAGATCGATTTTCAGTATGTTTTTGGTCTGTATTTTGAAAATACTCTAACACGGAGTAGGAATGTACAGATCCCTTCTGGGACCCCTAAATATCGAATTTTCGGGTGTTTTGGGACTGAATTTGAGATATTGCCTTTACGCACCTAAAATATCGATTTTTAGCATGTTTTGAGCCTATATTATGAAAATACTCTAACACGAAGTAGGCATGTACACATCGCTTCTGGGACCCCAAAATATCGAATTTTCGGGTGTTTTGGGCCTGAATTTGAGATATCGCCTTTACGCACCTAAAATATCGATTTTTAGCATGTTTTGAGCCTATATTTTGAAAATATTCTAGCACTGAGAAGGCATGTACAGATCGCTTCTGGGACCCCAAAATATCGAATTTTCGGGTGTTTTGAGCCTGAATTTGAGATATAAACGAGTACAGAAGATGCATGCACATATCGACTTTTGGGCACCTAAAATATCGATTTTGAGTATGTTTTGAGCCTATATTTTGAAAACATTCTAGCACTGAGTAGGCATGTACAGATTGCTTCTGGGACCCCAAAATATCGATTTTTCGGGTGTTTAGGGCCAGAATTTGAGATATAAACGGGTACAGAAGATGCATGCACATATCAACTTTTGGGCACCTAAAAGATCGATTTTCAGTATGTTTTTGGTCTGCATTTTGAAAATACTCTAACACGGAGTAGGCATGTACAGATCCCTTCTGGGACCCCTAAATATCGAATTTTCGGGTGTTTTGGGACTGAATTTGAGATATCGACTTTTTGGCACCTAAAATATCGATTTTTAGCATGTTTTGAGCCTATATTTTGAAAATATTCTAGCACTGAGTAGGCATGTACAGATTGCTTCTGGGACCCCAAAATATTGAATTTTGGGGTGTTTTGAGCCTGAATTTGAGATATAAACGGGTACAGAAGATACATGCACATATTGACTTTGGGCATCTAAAATATCGTTTTTCAGCATGTTTTGGGCCTGTATCTTGAAAATACTCTAACACGGAGTAGGCATGTACAGATCGCTTCTGGGACCCCAAAATATCGAATTTTCGGGTGTCTCGAGCCAGAATTTGAGATATAAACAGCTACTGAAGATGCATGCACATATCGACTTTTGGGCACCTAAAACATCGATTTTGAGCATGTTTTGGGCCTGTATTTTGAAAATACTCTAACACGGAGTAGGCATGTACACATCGCTTCTGGGACCCCAAAATATCGAATTTTCGGGTGTTTTGGGCCTGAATTTGAGATATCGCCTTTACGCACCTAAAATATCGATTTTTAGCATGTTTTGAGCCTATATTTTGAAAATATTCTAGCACTGAGTAGGCATGTACAGATCGCTTCTGGGACCCCTAAATATCGAATTTTCGGGTATTTTGGGCCTTAATTTGAGATATCGACTTTTTGGCACCTAAAATATCGATTTTTAGCATGTTTTTCGCCTATATTTTGAAAATATTCTAGCACTGAGTAGGCATGTACAGATTGCTTCTGGGACCCCAAAATATCGAATTTTCGGGTGTTTTGAGCCTGAATTTGAGATATAAACGGGTACTGAAGGTGCATGCACATATCGACTTTTTGGCACCTAAAACATCGATTTTGAGCATGTTTTGGGCCTGTATTTTGAAAATACTCTAACACGGAGTAGGCATGTACAGATCGCTTCTGGGAACCCTAAATATCGAAATTTCAGATGTTTTGGGACAGAATTTGTGATATCGACTTTTTGGCACCTAAAATATCGATTTTTAGCATATTTTTAGCCTATATTTTGAAAATATTCTTGCACTGAGTAGGCTTGTACAGATTGCTTCTTCGACCCCAAAATATTGAATTTTCGGGTGTTTAGGGCCAGAATTTGAGATATAAACGGGTACAGAAGATGCATGCACATATCGACTTTTGGGCACCTAAAATATCGATTTTGAGCATGTTTTGAGCCTATATTTTGAAAACATTCTAGCACTGAGTAGGCATGTACAGATCGCTTCTGGGACCCCAAAATATCGAATTTTCGGGTTTTTTGAGCCTGAATTTGAGATATAAACGAGTACAGAAGATGCTTGCACATATCGACTTTTGGTCACCTAAAATATCGATTTTGAGCATGTTTTGAGCCTATATTTTGAAAACATTCAAGCACTGAGTAGGCATGTACAGATCGCTTCAGGGACCCCAAAATATTGAATTTTCGGGTGTTTAGGGCCAGAATTTGAGATATAAAAGGGTACAGAAGATGCATGCACATATCGACTTTTGGGCACATAAAAGATCGATTTTCTGTATGTTTTTGGCCTGTATTTTGAAAATACACTAACACGGAGTAGGCATGTACAGATTGCTTCTGGGACCCCTAAATATCGAATTGTCGGGTGTTTTGGGACTGAATTTGAGATATCGACTTTTTTGCACCTAAAATATCGATTTTTAGCATGTTTTTAGCCTATATTTTGATAATATTCTAGCTCTGAGTAGGCATGTACAGATTACTTCTGGGACCCCAAAATATTGAATTTTCGGGTGTTTTGAGCCTGAATTTGAGATATAAACGGGTACAGAAGATACATGCACATATTGACTTTGGGCATCTAAAATATCGATTTTCAGCATGTTTTGGGCCTGTATTTTGAAAATACTCTAGCACTGAGTAGGCATGTACAGATCGCTTCTGGGACCCCTAAATATCGAATTTTCGGGTGTTTTGGGACTGAATTTCAGATATCGACTTTTTGGCACCTAAAATATCGATTTTTAGCATGTTTTTAGCCTATATTTTGAAAATATTCTAGCACTGAGTAGGCATGTACAGATTGCTTCTGGGACCCCAAAATATTGAATTTTCGGGTGTTTTGAGACTGAATTTGAGATATATACGGGTACAGAAGATACATGCACATATTGACTTTGGGCATCTAAAATATCGATTTTCAACATGATTTGGGCCTGTATTTTGAAAATACTCTAACACGGAGTAGGCATGTACAGATCGCTTCTGGGACCCCAAAATATCGAATTTTCGGGTGTTTTGAGCTTGAATTTGAGATATAAACGGGTACTGAACATGCATGCACATATCGACTTTTGGGCACCTAAAACATCGATTTTGAGCATGTTTTGGGCCTGTATTTGGTAAATACTCTAACACGGAGTAGGCATGTACAGATCGCTTCTGGGACCCCATAATATCGAATTTTCGGGTGTTTTGGGCCTGAATTTGAGATATCGCCTTTACGCACCTAAAATATCGATTTTTAGCATGTTTTGAGCCTATATTTTGAAAATATTCTTGCACTGAGAAGGCATGTACAGATCGCTTCTGGGACCCCAAAATATCGAATTTTCGGGTGTTTTGAGCCTGAATTTGAGATATAAACGAGTAAAGAAGATGCATGCACATATCGACTTTTGGGCACCTAAAATATCGATTTTGAGCATGTTTTGAGCCTATATTTTGAAAACATTCTAGCACTGAGTAGGCATGTACAAATTGCTTCTGGGACCCCAAAATATCAAATTTTCGGGTGTTTAGGGCCAGAATTTGAGATATAAACGGGTACAGAAGATGCATGCACATATCGACTTTTGGGCACCTAAAAGATCGATTTTCAGTATGTTTTGGTCTGTATTTTGAAAATACTCTAACACGGAGTAGGCATGTACAGATCCCTTCTGGGACCCCTAAAAATTTTGAATTTTCGGGTGTTTTGGGACTGAATTTGAGATATTGCCTTTACGCACCTAAAATATCGATTTTTAGCATGTTTTGAGCCTATATTATGAAAATACTCTAACACGAAGTAGGCATGTACACATCGCTTCTGGGACCCCAAAATATCGAATTTTCGGGTGTTTTGGGCCTGAATTTGAGATATCGCCTTTACGCACCTAAAATTTCGATTTTTAGCATGTTTTGAGCCTATATTTTGAAAATATTCTAGCACTGAGTAGGCATGTACAGATCGCTTCTGGGACCCCTAAATATCGAATTTTCGGGTGTTTTGTGCCATAATTTGAGATATCGACTTTTTGGCACCTAAAATATCGATTTTTAGCATGTTTTTCGCCTATATTTTGAAAATTTTATAGCACTGAGTAGGCATGTACAGATTGCTTCTGGGACCCCAAAATATCGAATTTTCGGGTGTTTTGAGCCTGAATTTGAGATATAAACGGATACTGAAGGTGCATGCACATATCGACCTTTTGGCACCTAAAACATCGATTTTGAGCATGTTTTGGGCCTGTATTTTGAAAATAATCTAACACGGAGTAGGCATGTACAGATCGCTTCTGGGACCCCTAAATATCGAATTTTCAGATGTTTTGTGACTGAATTTGAGATATCGACTTTTTGGCACTTAAAATATCGATTTTTAGCATGTTTTTAGCCTATATTTTGAAAACATTCAAGCACTGAGTAGGCATGTACAGATCGCTTCAGGGACCCCAAAATATTGAATTTTCGGGTGTTTAGGGCCAGAATTTGAGATATAAAAGGGTACAGAAGATGCATGTACATATCGACTTTTGGGCACATAAAAGATCGATTTTCAGTATGTTTTTGGCCTGTATTTTGAAAATACACTAACACGGAGTAGGCATGTACAGATTGCTTCTGGGACCCCTGAATATCGAATTTTCGGGTGTTTTGGGACTGAATTTGAGATATCGACTTTTTTGCACCTAAAATATCGATTTTTAGCATGTTTTTAGCATATATTTTGAAAATATTCTAGCTCTGAGTAGGTATGTACAGATTACTTCTGGGACCCCAAAATATTGAATTTTCGGGTGTTTTGAGCCTGAATTTGAGATATAAACGGGTACAGAAGATACATGCACATATTGACTTTGGGCATCTAAAATATCGATTTTCACCATGTTTTGGGCATGTATTTTCAAAATACTCTAGCACTGAGTAGGCATGTACAGATCGCTTCTGGGACCCCTAAATATCGAATTTTCGGGTGTTTTGGGACTGAATTTGAGATATCGACTTTTTGGCACCTAAAATATCGATTTTTAGCATGTTTTTAGCCTATATTTTGAAAATATTCTAGCACTGAGTAAGCATGTACAGATTGCTTCTGGGACCCCAAAATATTGAATTTTCGGGTGTTTTGAGCCTTAATTTGAGATATATACGGGTACAGAAGATACATGCACATATTGACTTTAGGCATCTAAAATATCGATTTTCAACATGATTTGGGCCTGTATTTTGAAAATACTCTAACACGGAGTAGGCATGTCCAGATCGCTTCTGGGACCCCAAAATATCGAATTTTCGGGTGTTTTGAGCTTGAATTTGAGATATAAACGGGTACTGAACATGCATGCACATATCGACTTTTGGGCACTTAAATAATCGATTTTGAGCATGTTTTGGGCCTGTATTTTGTAAATACTCTAACACGGAGTAGGCATGTACAGATCGCTTCTGGGACCCCATAATATCGAATTTTCGGGTGTTTTGGGCCTGAATTTGAGATATCGCCTTTACGCACCTAAAATATCGATTTTTAGCATGTTTTGAGCCTATATTTTGAAAATATTCTAGCACTGAGAAGGCATGTACAGATCGCTTCTGGGACCCCAAAATATCGAATTTTCGGGTGTTTTGAGCCTGAATTTGAGATAAAAACGAGTACAGAAGATGCATGCACATATCGACTTTTGGGCACCTAAAATATCGATTTTGAGCATGTTTTGAGCCTATATTTTGAAAACATTCTAGCACTGAGTAGGTATGTACAGATTGCTTCTGGGACCCCAAAATATCGAATTTTCGGGTGTTTAGGGCCAAAATTTGAGATATAAACGGGTACAGAAGATGCATCCACATATCGACTTTTGGGCACCTTAAAGATCGATTTTCAGTATGTTTTTGGCCTGTATTTTGAAAATACTCTAACACGGAGTAGGCATGTACAGATCGCTTCAGGGACCCCAAAATATTGAATTTTCGGGTGTTTAGGGCCAGAATTTGAGATATAAAAGGGTACAGAAGATGCATGTACATATCGACTTTTGGGCACATAAAAGATCGATTTTCAGTATGTTTTTGGCCTGTATTTTGAAAATACACTAACACGGAGTAGGCATGTACAGATTGCTTCTGGGACCCCTAAATATCGAATTTTCGGGTGTTTTGGGACTGAATTTGAGATATCGACTTTTTTGCACCTAAAATATCGATTTTTAGCATGTTTTTAGCATATATTTTGAAAATATTCTAGCTCTGAGTAGGTATGTACAGATTGCTTCTGGGACCCCAAAATATTGAATTTTCGGGTGTTTTGAGCCTGAATTTGAGATATATACGGGTACAGAAGATACATGCACATATTGACTTTGGGCATCTAAAATATCGATTTTCAACATGATTTGGGCCTGTATTTTGAAAATACTCTAACACGGAGTAGGCATGTACAGATCGCTTCTGGGACCCCAAAATATCGAATTTTTGGGTGTTTAGGGCCAAAATTTGAGATATAAACGGGTACAGAAGATGCATGCACATATTTCGACTTTTGGGCACCTAAAACATCGATTTTCAGTATGTTTTTGGCCTGTATTTTGAAAATATTCTAGCATTGAGTAGGCATGTACAGATCGCTTCTGGGACCCCAAAATATCGAATTTTCGGGTGTTTTGGGCCTGAATTTGAGATATCGCCTTTATGCACCTAAAATATCGATTTTTAGCATGTTTTGAGCCTATATTTTGAAAATATTCTAGCACTCAGTAGGTATGTACAGATCGCTTCTGGGACCCCTAAATATCGAATTTTCGGGTGTTTTGGGCCTTAATTTGAGATATCGACTTTTTGGCACCTAAAATATCGATTTTGAGCATGTTTTTCGCCTATATTTTGAACATATTCTAGCACTGAGTAGGTATGTACAGATTGCTTCTGGGACCCCAAAAAAACGAATTTTCGGGTGTTTTGAGCCTGAATTTGAGATATAATCGGGTACTGAAAGTGCATGCACATATCGACTTATTGGCACCTAAAACATCGATTTTGAGCATGTTTTGGGCCTGTATTTTGAAAATACTCTAAAACGGAGTAGGCATGTACAGATCGCAATGGGACCCCAAAATATCGAATTTTCGGGTGTTTTGAGCCTGAATTTGAGATATAAACGGGTACTGAACATGCATGCACATATCGACTTTTGGGCACCTAAAACATCGATTTTGAGCATGTTTTGGGCCTGTATTTTGAAAATACTCTAACACGGAGTAGGCATGTACAGATCGCAATGGGACCCCAAAATATCGAATTTTCGGGTGTTTTGAGCCTGAATTTGAGATATAAACGGATACTGAACATGCATGCACATATCGACTTTTGGGCACCTAAAACATCGATTTTGAGCATGTTTTGGGCCTGTATTTTGAAAATACTCTAACACGGAGTACGCATGTACAGATCGCTTCTGGGACCCCAAAATATCGAATTTTCGGGTGTATTGGGCCTGAATTTGAGATATCGCCTTTACGTACCTAAAATATCGATTTTTAGCATGTTTTGAGCCTATAATTTGAAAATATTCTAGCACTGAGTAGAGATCGCTTCTGGGACCCCAAAATATCGAATTTTCGGGTGTTTTGAGCCTGAATTTGAGATATAAACGGGTACAGAAGATAAATGCACATATTGACTTTGGGCATCTAAAATATCGATTTTCAGCATGTTTTGGGCATGTATTTTGAAAATACTCTAGCACTGAGTAGGCATGTACAGATCGCTTCTGGGACCCCTAAATATCGAATTTTCGGGTGTTTTGGGACTGAATTTGAGATATCGACTTTTTGGCACCTAAAATATCGATTTTTAGCATCTTTTTAGCCTATATTTCGAAAATATTCTAGCACTGAGTAGGCATGTACAGATCGCTTCTGGGACCCCTAAATATCGAATTTTCGGGTGTTTTGGGCCTTAATTTGAGATATCGACTTTTTGACACCTAAAATATCGATTTTTAGCATGTTTTTCGCCTATATTTTGAAAATATTCTAGCACTGAGTAGGCATGTACAGATCGCAATGGGACCCCAAAATATCGAATTTTCGGGTGTTTTGAGCCTGAATTTGAGATATAAACGGGTACTGAACATGCATGCACATATCGACTTTTGGGCCCCTAAAACATCGATTTTGAGCATGTTTTGGGCCTGTATTTTGAAAATACTCTAACACGGAGTAGGCATGTACAGATCCCTTCTGGGACCCCTAAATATCGAATTTTTGGGTGTTTTTGGACTGAATTTGAGATATCGACTTTTTTGCACCTAAAATATCGATTTTTAGCATGTTTTGAGCCTATATTTTGAAAATATTCTAGCTCTGAGTAGGCATGTACAGATTGCTTCTGGGACCCCAAAATATTGAATTTTCGGGTGTTTAGGGCCTGAATTTGAGATATAAACGGGTACAGAAGATGCATGCACATATCGACTTTTGGGCACCTAAAAGATCGATTTTCAGTATGTTTTTGGTCTGTATTTTGAAAATACTCTAACACGGAGTAGGCATGTACAGATCCCTTCTGGGACCCCTAAATATCGAATTTTCGGGTGTTTTGGGACTGAATTTGAGATATAAACGGGTACTGAACATGATTGCACATATCGACTTTTGGGCACCTAAAACATCTATTTTGAGCATGTTTTGGGCCTGTATTTTGAAAATACTCTAACACGGAGTACGCATGTACAGATCGCTTCTGGGACCCCAAAATATCGAATTTTCGGGTGTTTTGGGCCTGAATTTGAGATATCGCCTTTACGCACCTAAAATATCGATTTTTAGCATGTTTTGAGCCTATATTTTGAAAATATTCTAGCACTGAGTAGGCATGTACAGATCGCTTCTGGGACCCCAAAATATCGAATTTTCGGGTGTTTTGAGCCTGAATTTGAGATATAAACGGGTACAGAAGAAACATGCACATATTGACTTTGGGCATCTAAAATATCGATTTTCAGCATGTTTTGGGCATGTATTTTGAAAATACTCTAGCACTGTGTAGGCATGTACAGATCGCTTCTGGGACCCCTAAATATCGAATTTTCGGGTGTTTTGGGACTGAATTTGCTATATCGACTTTTTGGCACCTAAAATATCGATTTTTAGCATGTTTTTAGCCTATATTTTGAAAATATTCTAGCACTGAGTAGGCATGTACAGATTGCTTCTGGGACCCCAAAATATAGAATTTTCGGGTGTTTTGAGCCTGAATTTGAGATATAAACGGGTACAGAAGAAATATGCACATATTGACTTTGGGCATCTAAAATATCGATTTTCAGCATGTTTTGGGCATGTATTTTGAAAATACTCTAGCACTGAGTAGGCATGTACAGATTGCTTCTGGGACCCCAAAATATCGAATTTTCGGGTGTTTAGGGCCAGAATTTGAGATATAAACGGGTACAGAAGATGCATGCACATATCGACTTTTGGGCACCTAAAAGATCGATTTTCAGTATGTTTTTGGCCTGTATTTTGAAAATACTCTAACACGGAGTAGGCATGTACAGATCCCGTCTGGGACCCCTAAATATCGAATTTTCGGGTGTTTTGGGCCTTAATTTGAGATATCGAGTTTTTGGCACCTAAAATATCGATTTTTATCATGTTTTTAGCCTATATTTTTTCAAAATATTCTACCACTGAGTAGGCATGTACAGATTGCTTCTGGGACCCCAAAATATTGAATTTTCGGGTGTTTAGGGCCAGAACTTAAGATATAAACGGGTACAGAAGATGCATGCACATATCGACTTTTGGGCACCTAAAATATCGATTTTGAGCATGTTTTGAGCCTATATTTTGAAAACATTCTAGCACTGAGTAGGCATGTACAGATCGCTTCTGGGACCCAAAAATATCTAATTTTCGGGTGTTTTGGGACTGAATTTGAGATATAAACGGGTACTGAACATGCTTGCACATATCGACTTTTGGGCACCTAAAACATCTATTTTGAGCATGTTTTGGGCCTGTATTTTGAAAATACTCTAACACGGAGATCGCATGTACAGATCGCTTCTGGGACCCCAAAATATCGAATTTTCGGGTGTTTTGGGCCTGAATTTGAGATATCGCCTTTACGCACCTAAAATATCGATTTTTAGCATGTTTTGAGCCTATATTTTGAAAATATTCTAGCACTGAGTAGGCATGTACAGATCGCTTCTGGGACCCCAAAATATCGAATTTTCGGGTGTTTTGAGCCTGAATTTGAGATATAAACGGGTACAGAAGAAACATGCACATATTGACTTTGGGCATCTAAAATATCGATTTTCAGCATGTTTTGGGCATGTATTTTGAAAATACTCTAGCACTGTGTAGGCATGTACAGATCGCTTCTGGGACCCCTAAATATCGAATTTTCGGGTGTTTTGGGACTGAATTTGCTATATCGACTTTTTGGTACCTAAAATATCGATTTTTAGCATTTTTTTAGCCAATATTTTGAAAATATTCTAGCACTGAGTAGGCATGTACTGATTGCTTCTGGGACCACAAAATATCGAATTTTCGGGTGTTTTGAGCCTGAATTTGAGATATAAACGGGTACAGAAGAAACATGCACATATTGACTTTGGGCATCTAAAATATCGATTTTCAGCATGTTTTGGGCATGTATTTTGAAAATACTCTAGCACTGAGTAGGCATGTACAGATTGCTTCTGGGACCCCAAAATATCGAATTTTCGGGTGTTTAGGGCCAGAATTTGAGATATAAACGGGTACAGAAGATGCATGCACATATCGACTTTTGGGCACCTAAAAGATCGATTTTCAGTATGTTTTTGGCCTGTATTTTGAAAATACTCTAACACGGAGTAGGCATGTACAGATCCCGTCTGGGACCCCTTAATATCGAATTTTCGGGTGTTTTGGGCATTAATTTGAGATATCGAGTTTTTGGCACCTAAAATATCGATTTTTATCATGTTTTTAGCCTATATTTTTTCAAAATATTCTACCACTGAGTAGGCATGTACAGATTGCTTCTGGGACCCCAAAATATTGAATTTTCGGGTGTTTAGGGCCAGAACTTAAGATATAAACGGGTACAGAAGATGCATGCACATATCGACTTTTGGGCACCTAAAATATCGATTTTGAGCATGTTTTGAGCCTATATTTTGAAAACATTCTAGCACTGAGTAGGCATGTACAGATCGCTTCTGGAACCCCAAAATATCGAATTTTCGGGTGTTTTGAGCCTGAATTTGAGATATAAACGGGTACAGAAGAAACATGCACATATTGACTTTGGGCATCTAAAATATCGATTTTCAGCATGTTTTGGGCATGTATTTTGAAAATACTCTAGCACTGTGTAGGCATGTACAGATCGCTTCTGGGACCCCTAAATATCGAATTTTCGGGTGTTTTGGGACTGAATTTGCTATATCGACTTTTTGGCACCTAAAATATCGATTTTTAGCATGTTTTTAGCCTATATTTTGAAAATATTCTAGCACTGAGTAGGCATGTACAGATTGCTTCTGGGACCCCAAAATATCGAATTTTCGGGATTTTTGAGCCTGAATTTGAGATATAAACGGGTACAGAAGAAACATGCACATATTGACTTTGGGCATCTAAAATATCGATTTTCAGCATGTTTTGGGCATGTATTTTGAAAATACTCTAGCACTGAGTAGGCATGTACAGATCGCTTCTGGGACCCCTAAATATCGAATTTTCGGGTGTTTTGAGACTGAATTTGAGATATCGACTTTTTGGCACCTAAAATATCGATTTTTAGCATGTTTTTAGCCTATATTTTGAAAATATTCTAGCACTGAGTAGGCATGTACAGATTGCTTCTGGGACCCCAAAATATCGAATTTTCGGGTGTTTTGGGCCTGAATTTGAGATATCGCTTTTACGCACCTAAAATATCGATTTTTAGCATGTTTTGAGCCTATATTTTGAAAATATTCTAGCACTGAGTAGGCATGTACAGATCGCTTCTGGGACCCCTGAATATCGAATTTTCGGGTGTTTTGGGCCTTAATTTGAGATATCGACTTTTTGGCACCTAAAATATCGATTTTTAGCATGTTTTTCGCCTATATTTTGAAAATATTCTAGCACTGAGTAGGCATGTACAGATCGCTTCTGGGACCCCTAAATATCGAATTTTCGGGTGTTTTAGGACTGAATTTGAGATATTGCCTTTACGCACCTAAAATATCGTTTTTTAGCATGTTTTGAGCCTATGTTTTGAAAATATTCTAGCACTGAGAAGGCATGTACAGATTGCTTCTGGGACCCCAAAATATTGAATTTTCGGGTGTTTTGAGCCTGAATTTGAGATGTAAACGGGTACAGAAGATACATGCACATATTGACTTTGGGCATCTAAAATATCGTTTTTCAGCATGTTTTGGGCCTGTATTTTGAAAATACTCTAACACTGAGTAGGCATGTACAGATCGCTTCTGGGACCCCAAAATATCGAATTTTCGGGTGTATTGGGCCTGAATTTGAGATATCGCCTTTACGTACCTAAAATATCGATTTTTAGCATGTTTTGAGCCTATAATTTGAAAATATTCTAGCACTGAGTAGAGATCGCTTCTGGGACCCCAAAATATTGAATTTTCGGGTGTTTTGAGCCTGAATTTGAGATATAAACGGGTACAGAAGATAAATGCACATATTGACTTTGGGCATCTAAAATATCGATTTTCAGCATGTTTTGGGCATGTATTTTGAAAATACTCTAGCACTGAGTAGGCATGTACAGATCGCTTCTGGGACCCCTAAATATCGAATTTTCGGGTGTTTTGGGACTGAATTTGAGATATCGACTTTTTGGCACCTAAAATATCGATTTTTAGCATGTTTTTAGCCTATATTTTGAAAATATTCTAGCACTGAGTAGGCATGTACAGATTGCTTCTGGGACCCCAAAATATCGAATTTTCGGGTGTTTTGGGCCTGAATTTGAGATATCGCTTTTACGCACCTAAAATATCGATTTTTAGCATGTTTTGAGCCTATATTTTGAAAATATTCTAGCACTGAGTAGGCATGTACAGATCGCTTCTGGGACCCCTAAATATCGAATTTTCGGGTGTTTTGGGCCTTAATTTGAGATATCGACTTTTTGACACCTAAAATATCGATTTTTAGCATGTTTTTCGCCTATATTTTGAAAATATTCTAGCACTGAGTAGGCATGTACAGATCGCAATGGGACCCCAAAATATCGAATTTTCGGGTGTTTTGAGCCTGAATTTGAGATATAAACGGGTACTGAACATGCATGCACATATCGACTTTTGGGCCCCTAAAACATCGATTTTGAGCATGTTTTTGGCCTGTATTTTGAAAATACTCTAACACGGAGTAGGCATGTACAGATCCCTTCTGGGACCCCTAAATATCGAATTTTTGGGTGTTTTTGGACTGAATTTGAGATATCGACTTTTTTGCACCTAAAATATCGATTTTTAGCATGTTTTGAGCCTATATTTTGAAAATATTCTAGCTCTGAGTAGGCATGTACAGATTGCTTCTGGGACTCCAAAATATCGAATTTTCGGGTGTTTAGGGCCAGAATTTGAGATATAAACGGGTACAGAAGATGCATGCACATATCGACTTTTGGGCACCTAAAAGATCGATTTTCAGTATGTTTTTGGTCTGTATTTTGAAAATACTCTAACACGGAGTAGGCATGTACAGATCCCTTCTGGGACCCCTAAATATCGAATTTTCCGGTGTTTTGGGACTGAATTTGAGATATAAACGGGTACTGAACATGCTTGCACATATCGACTTTTGGGCACCTAAAACATCTATTTTGAGCATGTTTTGGGCCTGTATTTTGAAAATACTCTAACACGGAGTACGCATGTACAGATCGCTTCTGGGACCCCAAAATATCGAATTTTCGGGTGTTTTGGGCCTGAATTTGAGATATCGCCTTTACGCACCTAAAATATCGATTTTTAGCATGTTTTGAGCCTATATTTTGAAAATATTCTAGCACTGAGTAGGCATGTACAGATCGCTTCTGGGACCTCAAAATATCGAATTTTCGGGTGTTTTGAGCCTGAATTTGAGATATAAACGGGTACAGAAGAAACATGCACATATTGACTTTGGGCATCTAAAATATCGATTTTCAGCATGTTTTGGGCATGTATTTTGAAAATACTCTAGCACTGTGTAGGCATGTACAGATCGCTTCTGGGACCCCTAAATATCGAATTTTCGGGTGTTTTGGGACTGAATTTGCTATATCGACTTTTTGGCACCTAAAATATCGATTTTTAGCATGTTTTTAGCCTATATTTTGAAAATATTCTAGCACTGAGTAGGCATGTACAGATTGCTTCTGGGACCCCAAAATATCGAATTTTCGGGTGTTTTGAGCCTGAATTTGAGATATAAACGGGTACAGAAGAAACATGCACATATTGACTTTGGGCATCTAAAATATCGATTTTCAGCATGTTTTGGGCATGTATTTTGAAAATACTCTAGCACTGAGTAGGCATGTACAGATTGCTTCTGGGACCCCAAAATATCGAATTTTCGGGTGTTTAGGGCCAGAATTTGAGATATAAACGGGTACAGAAGATGCATGCACATATCGACTTTTGGGCACCTAAAAGATCGATTTTCAGTATGTTTTTGGCCTGTATTTTGAAAATACTCTAACACGGAGTAGGCATGTACAGATCCCGTCTGGGACCCCTAAATATCGAATTTTCGGGTGTTTTGGGCCTTAATTTGAGATATCGAGTTTTTGGCACCTAAAATATCGATTTTTATCATGTTTTTAGCCTATATTTTTTCAAAATATTCTACCACTGAGTAGGCATGTACAGATTGCTTCTGGGACCCCAAAATATTGAATTTTCGGGTGTTTAGGGACAGAACTTAAGATATAAACGGGTACAGAAGATGCATGCACATATCGACTTTTGGGCACCTAAAATATCGATTTTGAGCATGTTTTGAGCCTATATTTTGAAAACATTCTAGCACTGAGTAGGCATGTACACATCGCTTCTGGGACCCAAAAATATCGAATTTTCGGGTGTTTTGGGACTGAATTTGAGATATAAACGGGTACTGAACATGCTTGCACATATCGACTTTTGGGCACCTAAAACATCTATTTTGAGCATGTTTTGGGCCTGTATTTTGAAAATACTCTAACACGGAGTACGCATGTACAGATCGCTTCTGGGACCCCAAAATATCGAATTTTCGGGTGTTTTGGGCCTGAATTTGAGATATCGCCTTTACGCACCTAAAATATCGATTTTTAGCATGTTTTGAGCCTATATTTTGAAAATATTCTAGCACTGAGTAGGCATGTACAGATCGCTTCTGGGACCCCAAAATATCGAATTTTCGGGTGTTTTGAGCCTGAATTTGAGATATAAACGGGTACAGAAGAAACATGCACATATTGACTTTGGGCATCTAAAATATCGATTTTCAGCATGTTTTGGGCATGTATTTTGAAAATACTCTAGCACTGTGTAGGCATGTACAGATCCCTTCTGGGACCCCTAAATATCGAATTTTCGGGTGTTTTGGGACTGAATTTGAGATATAGCCTTTACGCACCTAAAATATCGTTTTTTAGCATGTTTTTAGCCTATATTTTGAAAATATTCTAGCACTGAGTAGGCATGTACAGATTGCTTCTGGGACCCCAAAATATTGAATTTTCGGGTGTTTTGAGCCTGAATTTGAGATATAAACGGGTACAGAAGATACATGCACATATTGACTTTGGGCATCTAAAATATCGTTTTTCAGCATGTTTTGGGCCTGTATTTTGAAAATACTCTAACACGGAGTAGGCATGTACAGATCGCTTCTGGGACCCCAAAATATCGAATTTTCGGGTGTTTTGAGCCTGAATTTGAGATATAAACGGGTACTGAAGATGCATGCACATATCGACTTTTGGGCACCTAAAACATCGATTTTGAGCATGTTTTGGGCCTGTATTTTGAAAATACTCTAACACGGAGTAGGCATGTACACATCGCTTCTGGGACCCCAAAATATCGAATGTTCGGGTGTTTTGGGCCTGAATTTGAGATATCGCCTTTACGCACCTTAAATATCGATTTTTAGCATGTTTTGAGCCTATAATTTTAAAATATTCTAGCACTGAGTAGAGATCGATTCTGGAACCCCAAAATATCGAATTTTCGGGTGTTTTGAGCCTGAATTTGAGATATAAACGGGTACAGAAGAAACATGCACATATTGACTTTGGGTATCTAAAATATCGATTTACAGCATGTTTTGGGCCTGTATTTTGAAAATACTCTAGCACTGTGTAGGCATGTACAGATCGCTTCTGGGACCCCTAAATATCGAATTTTCGGGTGTTTTGGGACTGAATTTGAGATATCGACTTTTTGGCACCTAAAATATCGATTTTTAGCATGTTTTTAGCCTATATTTTGAAAATATTCTAGCACTGAGTAGGCAAGTACAGATTGCTTCTGGGACCCCAAAATATCGAATTTTCGGGTGTTTTGGGCCTGAATTTGAGATATCGCTTTTACGCACCTAAAATATCGATTTTTAGCATGTTTTGAGCCTATATTTTGAAAATATTCTAGCACTGAGTAGGCATGTACAGATCGCTTCTGGGACCCCTAAATATCGAATTTTCGGGTGTTTTGGGCCTTAATTTGAGATATCGACTTTTTGGCACCTAAAATATCGATTTTTAGCATGTTTTTCGCCTATATTTTGAAAATATTCTAGCACTGAGTAGGCATGTACAGATCGCAATGGGACCCCAAAATATCGAATTTTCGGGTGTTTTGAGCCTGAATTTGAGATATAAACGGGTACTGAACATGCATGCACATATCGACTTTTGGGCACTTAAAACATCGATTTTGAGCATGTTTTGGGCCTGTATTTTGAAAATACTCTGACACGGAGTAGGCATGTACAGATCCCTTCTGGGACCCCTAAATATCGAATTTTCGGGTGTTTTGGGACTGAATTTGAGATATCGACTTTTTGGCACCTAAAATATCGATTTTTAGCATGTTTTTAGCCTATATTTTGAAAATATTCTAGCACTGAGTAGGCATGTAGAGATTGCTTCTGGGACCCCAAAATATTGAATTTTCGGGTGTTTTGATCCTGAATATGAGATATAAACGGGTACAGAAGATACATGCACATATTGACTTTGGGCATCTAAAATATCGATTTTCAGCATGTTTTGGGCCTGTATTTTGAAAATACTCTAACACTGAGTAGGCATGTACAGATCGCAATGGGACCCCAAAATATCGAATTTTCGGGTGTTTTGAGCCTGAATTTGAGATATAAACGAGTACAGAAGATGCTTGCACATATCGACTTTTGGGCACCTAAAACATCGATTTTGAGCATGTTTTGGGCCTGTATTTTGAAAATACTCTAACACGGAGTACGCATGTACAGATCGCTTCTGGGACCCCAAAATATCGAATTTTCGGGTGTTGTGGTCCTGAATTTGAGATATCGCCTGTACGCACCTAAAATATCGATTTTTAGCATGTTTTGAGCCTATATTTTGAAAATATTCTAGCACTAAGTAGGCATGTACAGATCGCTTCTGGGACCCCAAAATATCAAATTTTCCGGTGTTTTGAGCCTGAATTTGAGATATAAACGAGTACAGAAGATGCTTGCACATATCGACTTTTGGGCAACTAAAATATCAATTTTGAGCATGTTTTGAGCCTATATTTTGAAAACATTCTAGCACTGAGTAGGCATGTACAGATCGCTTTTGGGACCCCAAAATATCGATTTTTCGGGTGTTTAGGGCCAGAATTTGAGATATCGCCTTTACGCACCTAAAATATCGATTTTTAGCATGTTTTGAGCCTATATTTTGAAAATATTCTAGCACTAAGTAGGCATGTACAGATCGCTTCTGGCACCCCAAAATATCGAATTTTCGGGTGTTTTGAGCCTGAATTTGAGATATAAACGAGTACAGAAGATGCTTGCACATATCGACTTTTGGGCACCTAAAATAACAATTTTGAGCATGTTTTGAGCCTATATTTTGAAAACATTCTAGCACTGAGTAGGCATGTACAGATCGCTTTTGGGACCCCAAAATATCGATTTTTCGGGTGTTTAGGGCCAGAATTTGAGATATAAACGGGTACTGAAGATACATGCACATATTGACTTTGGGCACCAAAAATATCGATTTTCAGCATGTTTTGGGCCTGAATTTTGAAAATAATCTAACACGGAGTAGGCATGTACAGATCGCTTCTGGGACCCCTAAATATCGAATTTTCGGGTGTTTTGGGACTGAATTTGAGATATCGACTTTTTGGCATCTAAAAGATCGATTTTTAGCATGTTTTTAGCCTATATTTTGAAAATATTCTAGCACTGAGTAGGCATGTACAGATTGCTTCTGGGACCCTAAAATATTGAATTTTCGGGTGTTTTGAGCCTGAATTTGAGATATAAACGGGTACAGAAGATACAAGCACATATTGACTTTGGGCACCAAAAATATCGATTTTCAGCATGTTTTGGGCCTGAATTTTGAAAATACTCTAACACGGAGTAGGCATGTACAGATCGCTTCTGGGACCCCAAAATATCGAATTTTCGGGTGTTTAGGACCAGAATTTGAGATATAAACGGGTACAGAAGATGCATGCACATATCGACTTTTTGGCACCTAAAAGATCGATTTTTAGCATGTTTTTAGCCTACATTTTGAAAATATTCTAGCACTGAGTAAGCATGTACAGATTGCTTCTAGGACCCCAAAATATTGAATTTTCGGGTGTTTTGAGCCTGAATTTGAGATATAAACCGGTGCAGAAGATACATGCACATATTGACTTTGGGCACCAAAAATATCGATTTTCAGCATGTTTTGGGCCTGAATTTTGAAAATACTCTAACACGGAGTAGGCATGTACAGATCGCTTCTGGGACCCCAAAATATCGAATTTTCGGGTGTTTAGGGCCAGAATTTGAGATATAAACGGGTACAGAAGATGCATGCACATATCGACTTTTGGGCACCTAAAAGATCGATTTTCAGTATGTTTTTGGCCTGTATTTTGAAAATACTCTAACACGGAGTAGGCATGTACAGATTGCTTCTGGGACCCCAAAATATTGAATTTTCGGGTGTTTTGAGCCTGAATTTGAGATATAAACGGGTACTGAAGATGCATGCACATATCGACTTTTGTGCACCTAAAAGATCGATTTTCAGTATGTTTTGAGCATGTATTTTGAAAATACTCTAACACGGAGTAGGCATGTACAGATCGCTTCTGGGACACCTAAATATCGAATTTTCGGGTGTTTTGGGACTGAATTTGAGATATGGACTTTTTGGCACCTAAAAGATCGATTTTTAGCATGTTTTTAGCCTATATTTTGAAAATATTCTAGCACTGAGTAGGCATATACAGATTGCGTCTGGGACCCCAAAATATTGAATTTTCGGGTGTTTTGAGCCTGAATTTGAGATATAAACGGGTACAGAAGATACATGCACATATTGACTTTGGGCACCAAAAATATCGATTTTCAGCATGTTTTGGGCCTGAATTTTGAAAATACTCTAACACGGAGTAGGCATGTACAGATCGCTTCTGGGACCCCAAAATATCGAATTTTCGGGTGTTTAGGGCCAGAATTTGAGATATAAACGGGTACAGAAGATGCATGCACATATCGACTTTTGGGCACCTAAAAGATCGATTTTTAGTATGTTTTTGGCATGTATTTTGAAAATACTCTAACACGGAGTAGGCATGTACAGATACCTTCAGGGTCCTCTTAATATCGAATTTTCGGGTGTTTTGGGACTGAATTTGATATATCGATTTTTTGTCACCTAAAATGTCGATTTTTAGCATGTTTTTAGCCTATATTTTGAAAATATTCTAGCACTGTGTAGGCATGTACAGATTGCTTCTGGGACCCCAAAATATTGAATTTTCGGGTGTTTTGAGACTGAATTTGAGATATAAACGGGTACTGAAGATACATGCACATATCGACTTTTGTGCACCTAAAAGATCGATTTTCAGTATGTTTTGAGCATGTATTTTGAAAATACTCTAACACGGAGTAGGCATGTACAGATCGCTTCTGGGACCCCTAAATATCGAATTTTCGGGTGTTTTGGGACTGAATTTGAGATATCGACTTTTTGGCACCTAAAAGCATTTTTAGCATGTTTTTAGCCTATATTTTGAAAATATTCTAGCACTGAGTAGGCATGTACAGATCGCTTCTGGGACCCCTAAATATCGAATTTTCGGGTGTTTTGGGCCTTAATTTGAGATATCGACTTTTTGACACCTAAAATATCGATTTTTAGCATGTTTTTCGCCTATATTTTGAAAATATTCTAGCACTGAGTAGGCATGTACAGATCGCAATGGGACCCCAAAATATCGAATTTTCGGGTGTTTTGAGCCTGAATTTGAGATATAAACGGGTACTGAACATGCATGCACATATCGACTTTTGGGCCCCTAAAACATCGATTTTGAGCATGTTTTTGGCCTGTATTTTGAAAATACTCTAACACGGAGTAGGCATGTACAGATCCCTTCTGGGACCCCTAAATATCGAATTTTTGGGTGTTTTTGGAATGAATTTGAGATATCGACTTTTTTGCACCTAAAATATCGATTTTTAGCATGTTTTGAGCCTATATTTTGAAAATATTCTAGCTCTGAGTAGGCATGTACAGATTGCTTCTGGGACTCCAAAATATCGAATTTTCGGGTGTTTAGGGCCAGAATTTGAGATATAAACGGGTACAGAAGATGCATGCACATATCGACTTTTGGTCACCTAAAAGATCGATTTTCAGTATGTTTTTGGTCTGTATTTTGAAAATACTCTAACACGGAGTAGGCATGTACAGATCCCTTCTGGGACCCCTAAATATCGAATTTTCCGGTGTTTTGGGACTGAATTTGAGATATAAACGGGTACTGAACATGCTTGCACATATCGACTTTTGGGCACCTAAAACATCTATTTTGAGCATGTTTTGGGCCTGTATTTTGAAAATACTCTAACACGGAGTACGCATGTACAGATCGCTTCTGGGACCCCAAAATATCGAATTTTCGGGTGTTTTGGGCCTGAATTTGAGATATCGCCTTTACGCACCTAAAATATCGATTTTTAGCATGTTTTGAGCCTATATTTTGAAAATATTCTAGCACTGAGTAGGCATGTACAGATCGCTTCTGGGACCTCAAAATATCGAATTTTCGGGTGTTTTGAGCCTGAATTTGAGATATAAACGGGTACAGAAGAAACATGCACATATTGACTTTGGGCATCTAAAATATCGATTTTCAGCATGTTTTGGGCATGTATTTTGAAAATACTCTAGCACTGTGTAGGCATGTACAGATCGCTTCTGGGACCCCTAAATATCGAATTTTCGGGTGTTTTGGGACTGAATTTGCTATATCGACTTTTTGGCACCTAAAATATCGATTTTTAGCATGTTTTTAGCCTATATTTTGAAAATATTCTAGCACTGAGTAGGCATGTACAGATTGCTTCTGGGACCCCAAAATATCGAATTTTCGGGTGTTTTGAGCCTGAATTTGAGATATAAACGGGTACAGAAGAAACATGCACATATTGACTTTGGGCATCTAAAATATCGATTTTCAGCATGTTTTGGGCATGTATTTTGAAAATACTCTAGCACTGAGTAGGCATGTACAGATTGCTTCTGGGACCCCAAAATATCGAATTTTCGGGTGTTTAGGGCCAGAATTTGAGATATAAACGGGTACAGAAGATGCATGCACATATCGACTTTTGGGCACCTAAAAGATCGATTTTCAGTATGTTTTTGGCCTGTATTTTGAAAATACTCTAACACGGAGTAGGCATGTACAGATCCCGTCTGGGACCCCTAAATATCGAATTTTCGGGTGTTTTGGGCCTGAATTTGAGATATCGCCTTTACGCACCTAAAATATCGATTTTTAGCATGTTTTGAGCCTATATTTTGAAAATATTCTAGCACTGAGTAGGCATGTACAGATCGCTTCTGGGACCCCAAAATATCGAATTTTCGGGTGTTTTGAGCCTGAATTTGAGATATAAACGGGTACTGAACATGCATGCACATATCGACTTTTGGGCCCCTAAAACATCGATTTTGAGCATGTTTTTGGCCTGTATTTTGAAAATACTCTAACACGGAGTAGGCATGTACAGATCCCTTCTGGGACCCCTAAATATCGAATTTTTGGGTGTTTTTGGACTGAATTTGAGATATCGACTTTTTTGCACCTAAAATATCGATTTTTAGCATGTTTTGAGCCTATATTTTGAAAATATTCTAGCTCTGAGTAGGCATGTACAGATTGCTTCTGGGACTCCAAAATATCGAATTTTCGGGTGTTTAGGGCCAGAATTTGAGATATAAACGGGTACAGAAGATGCATGCACATATCGACTTTTGGGCACCTAAAAGATCGATTTTCAGTATGTTTTTGGTCTGTATTTTGAAAATACTCTAACACGGAGTAGGCATGTACAGATCCCTTCTGGGACCCCTAAATATCGAATTTTCCGGTGTTTTGGGACTGAATTTGAGATATAAACGGGTACTGAACATGCTTGCACATATCGACTTTTGGGCACCTAAAACATCTATTTTGAGCATGTTTTGGGCCTGTATTTTGAAAATACTCTAACACGGAGTACGCATGTACAGATCGCTTCTGGGACCCCAAAATATCGAATTTTCGGGTGTTTTGGGCCTGAATTTGAGATATAAACGGGTACAGAAGATACATGCACATATTGACTTTGGGCATCTAAAATATCGTTTTTCAGCATGTTTTGGGCCTGTATTTTGAAAATACTCTAACACGGAGTAGGCATGTACAGATCGCTTCTGGGACCCCAAAATATCGAATTTTCGGGTGTTTTGAGCCTGAATTTGAGATATAAACGGGTACTGAAGATGCATGCACATATCGACTTTTGGGCACCTAAAACATCGATTTTGAGCATGTTTTGGGCCTGTATTTTGAAAATACTCTAACACGGAGTAGGCATGTACACATCGCTTCTGGGACCCCAAAATATCGAATGTTCGGGTGTTTTGGGCCTGAATTTGAGATATCGCCTTTACGCACCTTAAATATCGATTTTTAGCATGTTTTGAGCCTATAATTTGAAAATATTCTAGCACTGAGTAGAGATCGATTCTGGGACCCCAAAATATCGAATTTTCGGGTGTTTTGAGCCTGAATTTGAGATATAAACGGGTACAGAAGAAACATGCACATATTGACTTTGGGTATCTAAAATATCGATTTTCAGCATGTTTTGGGCCTGTATTTTGAAAATACTCTAGCACTGTGTAGGCATGTACAGATCGCTTCTGGGACCCCTAAATATCGAATTTTCGGGTGTTTTGGGACTGAATTTGAGATATCGACTTTTTGGCACCTAAAATATCGATTTTTAGCATGTTTTTAGCCTATATTTTGAAAATATTCTAGCACTGAGTAGGCAAGTACAGATTGCTTCTGGGACCCCAAAATATCGAATTTTCGGGTGTTTTGGGCCTGAATTTGAGATATCGCTTTTACGCACCTAAAATATCGATTTTTAGCATGTTTTGAGCCTATATTTTGAAAATATTCTAGCACTGAGTAGGCATGTACAGATCGCTTCTGGGACCCCTAAATATCGAATTTTCGGGTGTTTTGGGCCTTAATTTGAGATATCGACTTTTTGGCACCTAAAATATCGATTTTTAGCATGTTTTTCGCCTATATTTTGAAAATATTCTAGCACTGAGTAGGCATGTACAGATCGCAATGGGACCCCAAAATATCGAATTTTCGGGTGTTTTGAGCCTGAATTTGAGATATAAACGGGTACTGAACATGCATGCACATATCGACTTTTGGGCACTTAAAACATCGATTTTGAGCATGTTTTGGGCCTGTATTTTGAAAATACTCTGACACGGAGTAGGCATGTACAGATCCCTTCTGGGACCCCTAAATATCGAATTTTCGGGTGTTTTGGGACTGAATTTGAGATATCGACTTTTTGGCACCTAAAATATCGATTTTTAGCATGTTTTTAGCCTATATTTTGAAAATATTCTAGCACTGAGTAGGCATGTAGAGATTGCTTCTGGGACCCCAAAATATTGAATTTTCGGGTGTTTTGATCCTGAATATGAGATATAAACGGGTACAGAAGATACATGCACATATTGACTTTGGGCATCTAAAATATCGATTTTCAGCATGTTTTGGGCCTGTATTTTGAAAATACTCTAACACTGAGTAGGCATGTACAGATCGCAATGGGACCCCAAAATATCGAATTTTCGGGTGTTTTGAGCCTGAATTTGAGATATAAACGAGTACAGAAGATGCTTGCACATATCGACTTTTGGGCACCTAAAACATCGATTTTGAGCATGTTTTGGGCCTGTATTTTGAAAATACTCTAACACGGAGTACGCATGTACAGATCGCTTCTGGGACCCCAAAATATCGAATTTTCGGGTGTTGTGGTCCTGAATTTGAGATATCGCCTTTACGCACCTAAAATATCGATTTTTAGCATGTTTTGAGCCTATATTTTGAAAATATTCTAGCACTAAGTAGGCATGTACAGATCGCTTCTGGGACCCCAAAATATCAAATTTTCCGGTGTTTTGAGCCTGAATTTAAGATATAAACGAGTACAGAAGATGCTTGCACATATCGACTTTTGGGCACCTAAAATATCAATTTTGAGCATGTTTTGAGCCTATATTTTGAAAACATTCTAGCACTGAGTAGGCATGTACAGATCGCTTTTGGGACCCCAAAATATCGATTTTTCGGGTGTTTAGGGCCAGAATTTGAGATATCGCCTTTACGCACCTAAAATATCGATTTTTAGCATGTTTTGAGCCTATATTTTGAAAATATTCTAGCACTAAGTAGGCATGTACAGATCGCTTCTGGCACCCCAAAATATCGAATTTTCGGGTGTTTTGAGCCTGAATTTGAGATATAAACGAGTACAGAAGATGCTTGCACATATCGACTTTTGGGCACCTAAAATAACAATTTTGAGCATGTTTTGAGCCTATATTTTGAAAACATTCTAGCACTGAGTAGGCATGTACAGATCGCTTTTGGGACCCCAAAATATCGATTTTTCGGGTGTTTAGGGCCAGAATTTGAGATATAAACGGGTACTGAAGATACATGCACATATTGACTTTGGGCACCAAAAATATCGATTTTCAGCATGTTTTGGGCCTGAATTTTGAAAATAATCTAACACGGAGTAGGCATGTACAGATCGCTTCTGGGACCCCTAAATATCGAATTTTCGGGTGTTTTGGGACTGAATTTGAGATATCGACTTTTTGGCATCTAAAAGATCGATTTTTAGCATGTTTTTAGCCTATATTTTGAAAATATTCTAGCACTGAGTAGGCATGTACAGATTGCTTCTGGGACCCTAAAATATTGAATTTTCGGGTGTTTTGAGCCTGAATTTGAGATATAAACGGGTACAGAAGATACAAGCACATATTGACTTTGGGCACCAAAAATATCGATTTTCAGCATGTTTTGGGCCTGAATTTTGAAAATACTCTAACACGGAGTAGGCATGTACAGATCGCTTCTGGGACCCCAAAATATCGAATTTTCGGGTGTTTAGGACCAGAATTTGAGATATAAACGGGTACAGAAGATGCATGCACATATCGACTTTTTGGCACCTAAAAGATCGATTTTTAGCATGTTTTTAGCCTACATTTTGAAAATATTCTAGCACTGAGTAAGCATGTACAGATTGCTTCTAGGACCCCAAAATATTGAATTTTCGGGTGTTTTGAGCCTGAATTTGAGATATAAACGGGTGCAGAAGATACATGCACATATTGACTTTGGGCACCAAAAATATCGATTTTCAGCATGTTTTGGGCCTGAATTTTGAAAATACTCTAACACGGAGTAGGCATGTACAGATCGCTTCTGGGACCCCAAAATATCGAATTTTCGGGTGTTTAGGGCCAGAATTTGAGATATAAACGGGTACAGAAGATGCATGCACATATCGACTTTTGGGCACCTAAAAGATCGATTTTCAGTATGTTTTTGGCCTGTATTTTGAAAATACTCTAACACGGAGTAGGCATGTACAGATTGCTTCTGGGACCCCAAAATATTGAATTTTCGGGTGTTTTGAGCCTGAATTTGAGATATAAACGGGTACTGAAGATGCATGCACATATCGACTTTTGTGCACCTAAAAGATCGATTTTCAGTATGTTTTGAGCATGTATTTTGAAAATACTCTAACACTGAGTAGGCATGTACAGATCGCTTCTGGGACACCTAAATATCGAATTTTCGGGTGTTTTGGGACTGAATTTGAGATATGGACTTTTTGGCACCTAAAAGATCGATTTTTAGCATGTTTTTAGCCTATATTTTGAAAATATTCTAGCACTGAGTAGGCATGTACAGATTGCGTCTGGGACCCCAAAATATTGAATTTTCGGGTGTTTTGAGCCTGAATTTGAGATATAAACGGGTACAGAAGATACATGCACATATTGACTTTGGGCACCAAAAATATCGATTTTCAGCATGTTTTGGGCCTGAATTTTGAAAATACTCTAACACGGAGTAGGCATGTACAGATCGCTTCTGGGACCCCAAAATATCGAATTTTCGGGTGTTTAGGGCCAGAATTTGAGATATAAACGGGTACAGAAGATGCATGCACATATCGACTTTTGGGCACCTAAAAGATCGATTTTTAGTATGTTTTTGGCATGTATTTTGAAAATACTCTAACACGGAGTAGGCATGTACAGATACCTTCAGGGTCCTCTTAATATCGAATTTTCGGGTGTTTTGGGACTGAATTTGATATATCGATTTTTTGTCACCTAAAATGTCGATTTTTAGCATGTTTTTAGCCTATATTTTGAAAATATTCTAGCACTGTGTAGGCATGTACAGATTGCTTCTGGGACCCCAAAATATTGAATTTTCGGGTGTTTTGAGACTGAATTTGAGATATAAACGGGTACTGAAGATACATGCACATATCGACTTTTGTGCACCTAAAAGATCGATTTTCAGTATGTTTTGAGCATGTATTTTGAAAATACTCTAACACGGAGTAGGCATGTACAGATCGCTTCTGGGACCCCTAAATATCGAATTTTCGGGTGTTTTGGGACTGAATTTGAGATATCGACTTTTTGGCACCTAAAAGCATTTTTAGCATGTTTTTAGCCTATATTTTGAAAATATTCTAGCACTGAGTAGGCATGTACAGATTGCTTCTGGGACCCCAAAATATTGAATTTTCGGGTGTTTTGAGCCTGAATTTGAGATATAAACTGGTACAGAAGATACATGCACATATTGACTTTTGGCATCTAAAATATCGATTTTCAGCATGTTTTGGGCCTGTATTTTGAAAATACTCTAACACTGAGTAGGCATGTACAGATTGCTTCTGGGACCCCAAAATATTGAATTTTCGGGTGTTTTGAGCCTGAATTTGAGATATAAACGGGTACTGAAGATGCATGCACATATCGACTTTTGTGCACCTAAAAGATCGATTTTCAGTATGTTTTGAGCATGTATTTTGAAAATACTCTAACACGGAGTAGGCATGTACAGATCGCTTCTGGGACCCCTAAATATCGAATTTTCGGGTGTTTTGGGACTGAATTTGAGATATCGACTTTTTGGCACCTAAAAGATCGATTTTTAGCATGTTTTTAGCCTATATTTTGAAAATATTCTAGCACTGAGTAGGCATGTACAGATTGCTTCTGGGACCCCAAAATATTGAATTTTCGGGTGTTTTGAGCCTGAATTTGAGATATAAACGGGTACAGAAGATACATGCACATATTGACTTTGGGCACCAAAAATATCGATTTTCAGCATGTTTTGGGCCTGAATTTTGAAAATAATCTAACACGGAGTAGGCATGTACAGATCGCTTCTGGGACCCCAAAATATCGAATTTTCGGGTGTTTTGGGAATGAATTTGAGATATAAACGGGTACAGAAGATGCATGCACATATCGACTTTTGGGCACCTAACAGATCGATTTTCAGTATGTTTTTGGCCTGTATTTTGAAAATACTCTAACACGGAGTAGGCATGTACAGATACCTTCTGGGACCTCTAAATATCGAATTTTCGGGTGTTTTGTGACTGAATTTGAGATATCGATTTTTTGGCACCTAAAATGTCGATTTTTAGCATGTTTTTTAGCCTATATTTTGAAAATATTCTAGCACTGTGTAGGCATGTACAGATTGCTTCTGGGACCCCAAAATATTGAATTTTCGGGTGTTTTGAGCCTGAATTTGAGATATAAACGGGTACTGAAGATGCATGCACATATCGACTTTTGTGCACCTAAAAGATCGATTTTCAGTATGTTTTGAGCATGTATTTTGAAAATACTCTAACACTGAGTAGGCATGTACAGATCGCTTCTGGGACCCCTAAATATCGAATTTTCGGGTGTTTTGGGACTGAATTTGAGATATCTACTTTTTGGCACCTAAAAGATCGATTTTTAGCATGTTTTTAGCCTATATTTTGAAAATATTCTAGCACTGAGTAGGCATGTACAGATTGCTTCTGGGACCCCAAAATATCGAATTTTCAGGTGTTTAGGACCAGAATTTGAGATATAAACGGGTACAGAAGATGCATGCACATATCGACTTTTTGGCACCTAAAAGATCGATTTTTAGCATGTTTTTAGCCTATATTTTGAAAATATTCTAGCACTGAGTAAGCATGTACAGATTGCTTCTAGGACCCCAAAATATTGAATTTTCGGGTGTTTTGAGCCTGAATTTGAGATATAAACGGGTACAGAAGATACATGCACATATTGACTTTCGGCACCAAAAATATCGATTTTCAGCATGTTTTGGGCCTGACTTTTGAAAATACTCTAACACGGAGTAGGCATGTACAGATCGCTTCTGGGACCCCAAAATATCGAATTTTCGGGTGTTTAGGGCCAGAATTTGAGATATAAACGGGTACAGAAGATGCATGCACATATCGACTTTTGGGCACCTAAAAGATCGATTTTCAGTATGTTTTTGGCCTGTATTTTGAAAATACTCTAACACGGAGTAGGCATGTACAGATTGCTTCTGGGACCCCAAAATATTGAATTTTCGGGTGTTTTGAGCCTGAATTTGAGATATAAACGGGTACTGAAGATGCATGCACATATCGACTTTTGTGCACCTAAAAGATCGATTTTCAGTATGTTTTGAGCATGTATTTTGAAAATACTCTAACACGGAGTAGGCATGTACAGATCGCTTCTGGGACACCTAAATATCGAATTTTCGGGTGTTTTGGGACTGAATTTGAGATATGGACTTTTTGGCACCTAAAAGATCGATTTTTAGCATGTTTTTAGCCTATATTTTGAAAATATTCTAGCACTGAGTAGGCATGTACAGATTGCGTCTGGGACCCCAAAATATTGAATTTTCGGGTGTTTTGAGCCTGAATTTGAGATATAAACGGGTACAGAAGATACATGCACATATTGACTTTGGGCACCAAAAATATCGATTTTCAGCATGTTTTGGGCCTGAATTTTGAAAATACTCTAACACGGAGTAGGCATGTACAGATCGCTTCTGGGACCCCAAAATATCGAATTTTCGGGTGTTTAGGGCCAGAATTTGAGATATAAACGGGTACAGAAGATGCATGCACATATCGACTTTTGGGCACCTAAAAGATCGATTTTTAGTATGTTTTTGGCCTGTATTTTGAAAATACTCTAACACGGAGTAGGCATGTACAGATACCTTCAGGGTCCTCTTAATATCGAATTTTCGGGTGTTTTGGGACTGAATTTGAGATATCGATTTTTTGTCACCTAAAATGTCGATTTTTAGCATGTTTTTAGCCTATATATTGAAAATATTCTAGCACTGTGTAGGCATGTACAGATTGCTTCTGGGACCCCAAAATATTGAATTTTCGGGTGTTTTGAGACTGAATTTGAGATATAAACGGGTACTGAAGATACATGCACATATCGACTTTTGTGCACCTAAAAGATCGATTTTCAGTATGTTTTGAGCATGTATTTTGAAAATACTCTAACACGGAGTAGGCATGTACAGATCGCTTCTGGGACCCCTAAATATCGAATTTTCGGGTGTTTTGGGACTGAATTTGAGATATCGACTTTTTGGCACCTAAAAGCATTTTTAGCATGTTTTTAGCCTATATTTTGAAAATATTCTAGCACTGAGTAGGCATGTACAGATTGCTTCTGGGACCCCAAAATATCGAATTTTCGGGTGTTTTGAGCCTGAATTTGAGATATAAACTGGTACAGAAGATACATGCACATATTGACTTTGGGCACCAAAAATATCGATTTTCAGCATGTTTTGGGCCTGAATTTTGAAAATAATCTAACACGGAGAAGGCATGTACAGATCGCTTCTGGGACCCCAAAATATCGAATTTTCGGGTGTTTTGGGACTGAATTTGAGATATAAACGGGTACAGAAGATGCATGCACATATCGACTTTTGGGCACCTAACAGATCGATTTTCAGTATGTTTTTGGCCTGTATTTTGAAAATACTCTAACACGGAGTAGGCATGTACAGATACCTTCTGGGACCTCTAAATATCGAATTTTCGGGTGTTTTGTGACTGAATTTGAGATATCGATTTTTTGGCACCTAAAATGTCGATTTTTAGCATGTTTTTTAGCCTATATTTTGAAAATATTCTAGCACTGTGTAGGCATGTACAGATTGCTTCTGGGACCCCAAAATATTGAATTTTCGGGTGTTTTGAGCCTGAATTTGAGATATAAACGGGTACTGAAGATGCATGCACATATCGACTTTTGTGCACCTAAAATATCGATTTTCAGTATGTTTTGAGCATGTATTTTGAAAATACTCTAACACTGAGTAGGCATGTACAGATCGCTTCTGGGACCCCTAAATATCGAATTTTCGGGTGTTTTGGGACTGAATTTGAGATATCTACTTTTTGGCACTTAAAAGATCGATTTTTAGCATGTTTTTAGCCTATATTTTGAAAATATTCTTGCACTGAGTAGGCATGTACAGATTGCTTCTGGGACCCCAAAATATTGAATTTTCGGGTGTTTTGAGCCTGAATTTGAGATATAAACGGGTACAGAAGATACATGCACATATTGACTTTGGGCACCAAAAATATCGATTTTCAGCATGTTTTGGGCCTGAATTTTGAAAATACTCTAACACGGAGTAGGCATGTACAGATCGCTTCTGGGACCCCAAAATATCGAATTTTCGGGTGTTTTGAGCCTGAATTTGAGATATAAACGGGTACTGAAGATGCATGCACATATCGACTTTTGTGCACCTAAAAGATCGATTTTCAGTATTTTTTGAGCATGTATTTTGAAAATACTCTAACACGGAGTAGGCATGTACAGATCGCTTCTGGGACCCCTAAATATCGAATTTTCGGGTGTTTTGGGACTGAATTTGAGATATCGACTTTTTGGCACCTAAAAGATCGATTTTCAGCATGTTTTTAGCCTATATTTTGAAAATATTCTAGCACTGAGTAGGCATGTACAGATTGCTTCTGGAACCCCTTAATATTGAATTTTCGGGTGTTTTGAGCCTGAATTTGAGATATAAACGGGTACAGAAGATACATGCACATATTGACTTTGGGCACCAAAAATATCAAATTTTCAGCATGTTTTGGGCCTGAATTTTGAAAATACTCTAACACTGAGTAGGCATGTACAGATACCTTCTGGGACGTATAAATATCGAATTTTCGGGTGTTTTGGGCCTGAATTTGAGATATCGATTTTTTGGCACCTAAAATGTCGATTTTTAACATGTTTTTAGCCTATATTTTGAAAATATTCTAGCACTGTGTAGGCATGTACAGATTGCTTCTGGGACACCAAAATATTGAATTTTCGGGTGTTTTGAGCCTGAATTTGAGATATAAACGGGTACAGAAGATACATGCACATATTGACTTTGGGCATCTAAAATATCGATTTTCAGCATGTTTTGGGGCTGTATTTTAAAAATACTCTAACACTGAGTAGGCATGTACAGATACCTTCTGGGACCTCTAAATATCGAATTTTCGGGTGTTTTGGGACTGAATTTGAGATATCGACTTTTTGGCACCTAAAAGATCGATTTTTAGCATGTTTTTAGCCTATATTTTGAAAATATTCTAGCACTGAGTAGGCATGTACAGATTGCTTCTGGGACCCCAAAATATTGAATTTTCGGGTGTTTTGAGCCTGAATTTGAGATATAAACGGGTACAGAAGATACATGCACATATTGACTTTGGGCACCAAAAATATCGATTTTCAGCATGTTTTGGGCCTGAATTTTGAAAATAATCTAACACGGAGTAGGCATGTACAGATCGCTTCTGGGACCCCAAAATATCGAATTTTCGGGTGTTTTGGGACTGAATTTGAGATATAAACGGGTACAGAAGATGCATGCACATTTCGACTTTTGGGCACCTAACAGATCGATTTTCAGTATGTTTTTGGCCTGTATTTTGAAAATACTCTAACACGGAGTAGGCATGTACAGATACCTTCTGGGACCTCTAAATATCGAATTTTCGGGTGTTTTGTGACTGAATTTGAGATATCGATTTTTTGGCACCTAAAATGTCGATTTTTAGCATGTTTTTTAGCCTATATTTTGAAAATATTCTAGCACTGTGTAGGCATGTACAGATTGCTTCTGGGACCCCAAAATATTGAATTTTCGGGTGTTTTGAGCCTGAATTTGAGATATAAACGGGTACTGAAGATGCATGCACATATCGACTTTTGTGCACCTAAAAGATCGATTTTCAGTATGTTTCGAGCATGTATTTTGAAAATACTCTAACACTGAGTAGGCATGTACAGATCGCTTCTGGGACCCCTAAATTTCGAATTTTCGGGTGTTTTGGGACTGAATTTGAGATATCTACTTTTTGGCACCTAAAAGATCGATTTTTAGCATGTTTTTAGCCTATATTTTGAAAATATTCTAGCACTGAGTAGGCATGTACAGATTGCTTCTGGGACCCCAAAATATCGAATTTTCGGGTGTTTAGGACCAGAATTTGAGATATAAACGGGTACAGAAGATGCATGCACATATCGACTTTTTGGCACCTAAAAGATCGATTTTTAGCATGTTTTTAGCCTATATTTTGAAAATATTCTAGCACTGAGTAAGCATGTACAGATTGCTTCTAGGACCCCAAAATATTGAATTTTCGGGTGTTTTGAGCCTGAATTTGAGATATAAACGGGTACAGAAGATACATGCACATATTGACTTTGGGCACCAAAAATATCGATTTTCAGCATGTTTTGGGCCTGACTTTTGAAAATACTCTAACACGGAGTAGGCATGTACAGATCGCTTCTGGGACCCCAAAATATCGAATTTTCGGGTGTTTAGGGCCAGAATTTGAGATATAAACGGGTACAGAAGATGCATGCACATATCGACTTTTGGGCACCTAAAAGATCGATTTTCAGTATGTTTTTGGCCTGTATTTTGAAAATACTCTAACACGGAGTAGGCATGTACAGATTGCTTCTGGGACCCCAAAATATTAAATTTTCGGGTGTTTTGAGCCTGAATTTGAGATATAAACGGGTACTGAAGATGCATGCACATATCGACTTTTGTGCACCTAAAAGATCGATTTTCAGTATGTTTTGAGCATGTATTTTGAAAATACTCTAACACGGAGTAGGCATGTACAGATCGCTTCTGGGACACCTAAATATCGAATTTTCGGGTGTTTTGGGACTGAATTTGAGATATGGACTTTTTGGCACCTAAAAGATCGATTTTTAGCATGTTTTTAGCCTATATTTTGAAAATATTCTAGCACTGAGTAGGCATGTACAGATTGCGTCTGGGACCCCAAAATATTGAATTTTCGGGTGTTTTGAGCCTGAATTTGAGATATAAACGGGTACAGAAGATACATGCACATATTGACTTTGGGCACCAAAAATATCGATTTTCAGCATGTTTTGGGCCTGAATTTTGAAAATACTCTAACACGGAGTAGGCATGTACAGATCGCTTCTGGGACCCCAAAATATCGAATTTTCGGGTGTTTAGGGCCAGAATTTGAGATATAAACGGGTACAGAAGATGCATGCACATATCGACTTTTGGGCACCTAAAAGATCGATTTTTAGTATGTTTTTGGCCTGTATTTTGAAAATACTCTAACACGGAGTAGGCATGTACAGATACCTTCAGGGTCCTCTTAATATCGAATTTTCGGGTGTTTTGGGACTGAATTTGAGATATTGATTTTTTGTCACCTAAAATGTCGATTTTTAGCATGTTTTTAGCCTATATATTGAAAATATTCTAGCACTGTGTAGGCATGTACAGATTGCTTCTGGAACCCCAAAATATTGAATTTTCGGGTGTTTTGAGCCTGAGTTTGAGATATAAACGGGTACTGAAGATGCATGCACATATCGACTTTTGTGCACCTAAAAGATCGATTTTCAGTATGTTTTGAGCATGTATTTTGAAAATACTCTAACACGGAGTAGGCATGTACAGATCGCTTCTGGGACCCCAAAATATTGAATTTTCGGGTGTTTTGAGCCTGAATTTGAGATATAAACGGGTACAGAAGATACATGCACATATTGACTTTGGGCATCTAAAATATCGATTTTCAGCATGTTTTGGGCCTGTACTTTGAAAATACTCTAACACTGAGTAGGCATGTACAGATTGCTTCTGGGACCCCAAAATATTGAATTTTCGGGTGTTTTGAGCCTGAATTTGAGATATAAACGGGTACTGAAGATGCATGCACATATTGACTTTGGGCACCAAAAATATCGATTTTCAGCATGTTTTGAGCATGTATTTTGAAAATACTCTAACACGGAGTAAGCATGTACAGATCGCTTTTGGGACCCCTAAATATCGAATTTTCGGGTGTTTTGGGACTGAATTTGAGATATCGACTTTTTGGCACCTAAAAGATCGATTTTTAGCATGTTTTTAGCCTATATTTTGAAAATATTCTAGCACTGAGTAGGCATGTACAGATACCTTCTGGGACCTCTAAATATCGAATTTTCGGGTGTTTTGAGCCTGAATTTGAGATATCGATTTTTTGGCACCTAAAATGTCGATTTTTAGCATGTTTTTTAGCCTATATTTTGAAAATACTCTAACACTGAGTAGGCATGTACAGATTGCTTCTGGGACCCCAAAATATTGAATTTTCGGGTGTTTTGAGCCTGAATTTGAGATATAAACGGGTACTGAAGATGCATGCACATATCGACTTTTGTGCTCCTAAAAGATCGATTTTTAGTATGTTTTGAGCATGTATTTTGAAAATACTCTAACACTGAGTAGGCATGTACAGATCGCTTCTGGGACCCCTAAATATCGAATTTTCGGGTGTTTTGGGACTGAATTTGAGATATCGACTTTTTGGCACCTAAAAGATCGATTTTTAGCATGTTTTTAGCCTATATTTTGAAAATATTCTTGCACTGAGTAGGCATGTACAGATTGCTTCTGGGACCCCAAAATATTGAATTTTCGGGTGTTTTGAGCCTGAATTTGAGATATAAACGGGTACTGAAGATGCATGCACATATTGACTTTGGGCACCAAAAATATCGATTTTCAGCATGTTTTGAGCATGTATTTTGAAAATACTCTAACACGGAGTAAGCATGTACAGATCGCTTTTGGGACCCCTAAATATCGAATTTTCGGGTGTTTTGGGACTGAATTTGAGATATCGACTTTTTGGCACCTAAAAGATCGATTTTTAGCATGTTTTTAGCCTATATTTTGAAAATATTCTAGCACTGAGTAGGCATGTACAGATACCTTCTGGGACCTCTAAATATCGAATTTTCGGGTGTTTTGAGCCTGAATTTGAGATATCGATTTTTTGGCACCTAAAATGTCGATTTTTAGCATGTTTTTTAGCCTATATTTTGAAAATACTCTAACACTGAGTAGGCATGTACAGATTGCTTCTGGGACCCCAAAATATTGAATTTTCGGGTGTTTTGAGCCTGAATTTGAGATATAAACGGGTACTGAAGATGCATGCACATATCGACTTTTGTGCTCCTAAAAGATCGATTTTTAGTATGTTTTGAGCATGTATTTTGAAAATACTCTAACACTGAGTAGGCATGTACAGATCGCTTCTGGGACCCCTAAATATCGAATTTTCGGGTGTTTTGGGACTGAATTTGAGATATCGACTTTTTGGCACCTAAAAGATCGATTTTTAGCATGTTTTTAGCCTATATTTTGAAAATATTCTTGCACTGAGTAGGCATGTACAGATTGCTTCTGGGACCCCAAAATATTGAATTTTCGGGTGTTTTGAGCCTGAATTTGAGATATAAACGGGTACAGAAGATACATGCACATATTGACTTTGGGCACCAAAAATATCGATTTTCAGCATGTTTTGGGCCTGAATTTTGAAAAATCTCTAACACGGAGTAGGCATGTACAGATCGCTTCTGGGACCCCAAAATATCGAATTTTCGGGTGTTTAGGGCCAGAATTTGAGATATAAACGGGTACAGAAGATGCATGCACATATCGACTTTTGGGCACCTAAAAGATCGATTTTCAGTATGTTTTTGGCCTGTATTTTGAAAATACTCTAACACGGAGTAGGCATGTACAGATACCTTCTGGGACCTCTAAATATCGAATTTTCGGGTGTTTTGGGACTGAATTTGAGATATCGATTTTTTGGCACCTAAAATGTCGATTTTTAGCATGTTTTTAGCCTATATTTTGAAAATATTCTAGTACTGTGTAGGCATGTACAGATTGCTTCTGGGACCCCAAAATATTGAATTTTCGGGTGTTTTGAGCCTGAATTTGAGATATAAACGGGTACAGAAGATACATGCACATATTGACTTTGGGCATCTAAAATATCGATTTTCAGCATGTTTTGGGCCTGTATTTTAAAAATACTCTAACACTGAGTAGGCATGTACAGATTGCTTCTGGGACCCCAAAATATTGAATTTTCGGGTGTTTTGAGCCTGAATTTGAGATATAAACGGGTACTGAAGATGCATGCACATATCGACTTTTGTGCACCTAAAAGATCGATTTTCAGTATGTTTTGAGCATGTATTTTGAAAATACTCTAACACGGAGTAGGCATGTACAGATCGCTTCTGGGACCCCTAAATATCGAATTTTCGGGTGTTTTGGGACTGAATTTGAGATATCGACTTTTTGGCACCTAAAATGTCGATTTTTAGCATGTTTTTAGCCTATATTTTGAAAATATTCTAGCACTGAGTAGGCATGTACAGATTGCTTCTGGGACCCCAAAATATTGAATTTTCGGGTGTTTTGAGCCTGAATTTGAGATATAAACGGGTACAGAAGATACATGCACATATTGACTTTGGGCATCTAAAATATCGATTTTCAGCATGTTTTGGGCCTGTATTTTGAAAATACTCTAACACTGAGTAGGCATGTACAGATTGCTTCTGGGACCCCAAAATATTGAATTTTCGGGTGTTTTGAGCCTGAATTTGAGATATAAACGGGTACTGAAGATGCATGCACATATCGACTTTTGTGCTCCTAAAAGATCGATTTTTAGTATGTTTTGAGCATGTATTTTGAAAATACTCTAACACAGAGTAGGCATGTACAGATCGCTTCTGGGACCCCTAAATATCGAATTTTCGGGTGTTTTGGGACTGAATTTGAGATATCGACTTTTTGGCACCTAAAAGATCGATTTTTAGCATGTTTTTAGCCTATATTTTGAAAATATTCTAGCACTGTACAGATTGCTTCTGGGACCCCAAAATATTGAATTTTCGGGTGTTTTGAGCCTGAATTTGAGATATAAACGGGTACAGAAGATACATGCACATATTGACTTTGGGCACCAAAAATATCGATTTTCAGCATGTTTTGGGCCTGAATTTTGAAAAATCTCTAACACGGAGTAGGCATGTACAGATCGCTTCTGGGACCCCAAAATATCGAATTTTAGGGTGTTTAGGGCCAGAATTTGAGATATAAACGGGTACAGAAGATGCATGCACATATCGACTTTTGGGCACCTAAAAGATCGATTTTCAGTATGTTTTTGGCCTGTATTTTAAAAATACTCTAACACGGAGTAGGCATGTACAGATACCTTCTGGGACCTCTAAATATCGAATTTTCGGGTGTTTTGGGACTGAATTTGAGATATCGATTTTTTGGCACCTAAAATGTCGATTTTTAGCATGTTTTTAGCCTATATTTTGAAAATATTCTAGAACTGTGTAGGCATGTACAGATTGCTTCTGGGACCCCAAAATATTGAATTTTCGGGTGTTTTGAGCCTGAATTAAAGATATAAACGGGTACAGAAGATACATGCACATATTGACTTTGGGCATCTAAAATATCGATTTTCAGCATGTTCTGGGCCTGTATTTTGAAAATACTCTAACACTGAGTAGGCATGTACAGATTGCTTCTGGGACCCCAAAATATTGAATTTTCGGGTGTTTTGAGCCTGAATTTGAGATATAAACGGGTACTGAAGATGCATGCACATATCGACTTTTGTGCACCTAAAAGATCGATTTTCAGTATGTTTTGAGCATGTATTTTGAAAATACTCTAACACGGAGTAGGCATGTACAGATCGCTTCTGGGACCACTAAATATCGAATTTTCGGGTGTTTTGGGACTGAATTTGAGATATCGACTTTTTGGCACCTAAAATGTCGATTTTTAGCATGTTTTTAGCCTATATTTTGAAAATATTCTAGCACTGTGTAGGCATGTACAGATTGCTTCTGGGACCCCAAAATATTGAATTTTCGGGTGTTTTGAGCCTGAATTTGAGATATAAACTGGTACAGAAAATACATGCACATATTGACTTTGGGCATCTAAAATATCGATTTTCAGCATGTTTTAGGCCTGTATTTTGAAAATACTCTAACACTGAGTAGGCATGTACAGATTGCTTCTGGGACCCCAAAATATTGAATTTTCGGGTGTTTTGAGCCTGAATTTGAGATATAAACGGGTACTGAAGATGCATGCACATATCGACTTTTGTGCACCTAAAAGATCGATTTTCAGTATGTTTTGAGCATGTATTTTGAAAATACTCTAACACGGAGTAGGCATGTACAGATCGCTTCTGGGACCCCTAAATATCGAATTTTCGGGTGTTTTGGGACTGAATTTGAGATATCGACTTTTTGGCACCTAAAAGATCGATTTTTAGCATGTTTTTAGCCTATATTTTGAAAATATTCTAGCACTGAGTAGGCATGTACAGATTGCTTCTGGGACCCCAAAATATTGAAGTTTCGGGTGTTTTGAGCCTGAATTTGAGATATAAACGGGTACAGAAGATACATGCACATATTGACTTTGGGCACCAAAAATATCGATTTTCAGCATGTTTTGGGCCTGAATTTTGAAAATACTCTAACACGGAGTAGGCATGTACAGATCGCTTCTGGGACCCCAAAATATCGAATTTTCGGGTGTTTAGGGCCAGAATTTGAGATATAAACGGGTACAGAAGATGCATGCACATATCGACTTTTGGGCACCAAAGAGATCGATTTTCAGTATGTTTTTGGTCTGTATTTTGAAAATACTCTAACACGGAGTAGGCATGTACAGATACCTTCTGGGACCTCTGAATATCGAATTTTCGGGTGTTTTGGGACTGAATTTGAGATATCGATTTTTTGGCACCTAAAATGTCGATTTTTAGCATGTTTTTAGCCTATATTTTGAAAATATTCTAGCACTGTGTAGGCATGTACAGATTGCTTCTGGGACCCCAAAATATTGAATTTTCGGGTGTTTTGAGCCTGAATTTGAGATATAAACGGGTACAGAAGATACATGCACATATTGACTTTGGGCATCTAAAATATCGATTTTCAGCATGTTTTGGGCCTGTATTTTGAAAATACTCTAACACGGAGTAGGCATGTACAGATCGCTTCTGGGACCCCTAAATATCGAATTTTCGGGTGTTTTGGGACTGAATTTGAGATATCGACTTTTTGGCACCTAAAAGATCGATTTTTAGCATGTTTTTAGCCTATATTTTGAAAATATTCTAGCACTGAGTAGGCATGTACAGATTGCTTCTGGGACCCCAAAATATTGAATTTTCGGGTGTTTTGAGCCTGAATTTGAGATATAAACGGGTACAGAAGATACATGCACATATTGACTTTGGGCATCTAAAATATCGATTTTCAGCATGTTTTGGGCCTGTATTTTGAAAATACTCTAACACTGTACAGATTGCTTCTGGGACCCCAAAATATTGAATTTTCGGGTGTTTTGAGCCTGAATTTTAGATATAAACGGGTACAGAAGATACATGCACATATTGACTTTGGGCATCTAAAATATCGATTTTCAGCATGTTTTGGGCCTGTATTTTGAAAATACTCTAACACTGAGTAGGCATGTACAGATTGCTTCTGGGACCCCAAAATATTGAATTTTCGGGTGTTTTGAGCCTGAATTTGAGATATAAACGGGTACTGAAGATGCATGCACATATCGACTTTTGTGCACCTAAAAGATCGATTTTCAGTATGTTTTGAGCATGTATTTTGAAAATACTCTAACACGGAGTAGGCATGTACAGATCGCTTCTGGGACCCCTAAATATCGAATTTTCGGGTGTTTTGGGACTGAATTTGAGATATCGACTTTTTGGCACCTAAAATGTCGATTTTTAGCATGTTTTTAGCCTATATTTTGAAAATATTCTAGCACTGTGTAGGCATGTACAGATTGCTTCTGGGACCCCAAAATATTGAATTTTCGGGTGTTTTGAGCCTGAATTTGAGATATAAACTGGTACAGAAAATACATGCACATATTGACTTTGGGCATCTAAAATATCGATTTTCAGCATGTTTTAGGCCTGTATTTTGAAAATACTCTAACACTGAGTAGGCATGTACAGATTGCTTCTGGGACCCCAAAATATTGAATTTTCGGGTGTTTTGAGCCTGAATTTGAGATATAAACGGGTACTGAAGATGCATGCACATATCGACTTTTGTGCACCTAAAAGATCGATTTTCAGTATGTTTTGAGCATGTATTTTGAAAATACTCTAACACGGAGTAGGCATGTACAGATCGCTTCTGGGACCCCTAAATATCGAATTTTCGGGTGTTTTGGGACTGAATTTGAGATATCGACTTTTTGGCACCTAAAAGATCGATTTTTAGCATGTTTTTAGCCTATATTTTGAAAATATTCTAGCACTGAGTAGGCATGTACAGATTGCTTCTGGGACCCCAAAATATTGAAGTTTCGGGTGTTTTGAGCCTGAATTTGAGATATAAACGGGTACAGAAGATACATGCACATATTGACTTTGGGCACCAAAAATATCGATTTTCAGCATGTTTTGGGCCTGAATTTTGAAAATACTCTAACACGGAGTAGGCATGTACAGATCGCTTCTGGGACCCCAAAATATCGAATTTTCGGGTGTTTAGGGCCAGAATTTGAGATATAAACGGGTACAGAAGATGCATGCACATATCGACTTTTGGGCACCAAAGAGATCGATTTTCAGTATGTTTTTGGTCTGTATTTTGAAAATACTCTAACACGGAGTAGGCATGTACAGATACCTTCTGGGACCTCTGAATATCGAATTTTCGGGTGTTTTGGGACTGAATTTGAGATATCGATTTTTTGGCACCTAAAATGTCGATTTTTAGCATGTTTTTAGCCTATATTTTGAAAATATTCTAGCACTGTGTAGGCATGTACAGATTGCTTCTGGGACCCCAAAATATTGAATTTTCGGGTGTTTTGAGCCTGAATTTGAGATATAAACGGGTACAGAAGATACATGCACATATTGACTTTGGGCATCTAAAATATCGATTTTCAGCATGTTTTGGGCCTGTATTTTGAAAATACTCTAACACGGAGTAGGCATGTACAGATCGCTTCTGGGACCCCTAAATATCGAATTTTCGGGTGTTTTGGGACTGAATTTGAGATATCGACTTTTTGGCACCTAAAAGATCGATTTTTAGCATGTTTTTAGCCTATATTTTGAAAATATTCTAGCACTGAGTAGGCATGTACAGATTGCTTCTGGGACCCCAAAATATTGAATTTTCGGGTGTTTTGAGCCTGAATTTGAGATATAAACGGGTACAGAAGATACATGCACATATTGACTTTGGGCATCTAAAATATCGATTTTCAGCATGTTTTGGGCCTGTATTTTGAAAATACTCTAACACTGTACAGATTGCTTCTGGGACCCCAAAATATTGAATTTTCGGGTGTTTTGAGCCTGAATTTTAGATATAAACGGGTACAGAAGATACATGCACATATTGACTTTGGGCATCTAAAATATCGATTTTCAGCATGTTTTGGGCCTGTATTTTGAAAATACTCTAACACTGAGTAGGCATGTACAGATTGCTTCTGGGACCCCAAAATATTGAATTTTCGGGTGTTTTGAGCCTGAATTTGAGATATAAACGGGTACTGAAGATGCATGCACATATCGACTTTTGTGCACCTAAAAGATCGATTTTCAGTATGTTTTGAGCATGTATTTTGAAAATACTCTAACACGGAGTAGGCATGTACAGATCGCTTCTGGGACCCCTAAATATCGAATTTTCGGGTGTTTTGGGACTGAATTTGAGATATCGACTTTTTGGCACCTAAAATGTCGATTTTTAGCATGTTTTTAGCCTATATTTTGAAAATATTCTATCACTGTGTAGGCATGTACAGATTGCTTCTGGGACCCCAAAATATTGAATTTTCGGCTGTTTTGAGCCTGAATTTGAGATATAAACTGGTACAGAAGATACATGCACATATTGACTTTGGGCATCTAAAATATCGATTTTCAGCATGTTTTAGGCCTGTATTTTGAAAATACTCTAACACTGAGTAGGCATGTACAGATTGCTTCTGGGACCCCAAAATATTGAATTTTCGGGTGTTTTGAGCCTGAATTTGAGATATAAACGGGTACTGAAGATGCATGCACATATCGACTTTTGTGCACCTAAAAGATCGATTTTCAGTATGTTTTGAGCATGTATTTTGAAAATACTCTAACACGGAGTAGGCATGTACAGATCGCTTCTGGGACCCCTAAATATCGAATTTTCGGGTGTTTTGGGACTGAATTTGAGATATCGACTTTTTGGCACCTAAAAGATCGATTTTTAGCATGTTTTTAGCCTATATTTTGAAAATATTCTAGCACTGAGTAGGCATGTACAGATTGCTTCTGGGACCCCAAAATATTGAAGTTTCGGGTGTTTTGAGCCTGAATTTGAGATATAAACGGGTACAGAAGATACATGCACATATTGACTTTGGGCACCAAAAATATCGATTTTCAGCATGTTTTGGGCCTGAATTTTGAAAATACTCTAACACGGAGTAGGCATGTACAGATCGCTTCTGGGACCCCAAAATATCGAATTTTCGGGTGTTTAGGGCCAGAATTTGAGATATAAACGGGTACAGAAGATGCATGCACATATCGACTTTTGGGCACCAAAGAGATCGATTTTCAGTATGTTTTTGGTCTGTATTTTGAAAATACTCTAACACGGAGTAGGCATGTACAGATACCTTCTGGGACCTCTGAATATCGAATTTTCGGGTGTTTTGGGACTGAATTTGAGATATCGATTTTTTGGCACCTAAAATGTCGATTTTTAGCATGTTTTTAGCCTATATTTTGAAAATATTCTAGCACTGTGTAGGCATGTACAGATTGCTTCTGGGACCCCAAAATATTGAATTTTCTGGTGTTTTGAGCCTGAATTTGAGATATAAACGGGTACAGAAGATACATGCACATATTGACTTTGGGCATCTAAAATATCGATTTTCAGCATGTTTTGGGCCTGTATTTTGAAAATACTCTAACACGGAGTAGGCATGTACAGATCGCTTCCGGGACCCCTAAATATCGAATTTTCGGGTGTTTTGGGACTGAATTTGAGATATCGACTTTTTGGCACCTAAAAGATCGATTTTTAGCATGTTTTTAGCCTATATTTTGAAAATATTCTAGCACTGAGTAGGCATGTACAGATTGCTTCTGGGACCCCAAAATATTGAATTTTCGGGTGTTTTGAGCCTGAATTTGAGATATAAACGGGTACAGAAGATACATGCACATATTGACTTTGGGCATCTAAAATATCGATTTTCAGCATGTTTTGGGCCTGTATTTTGAAAATACTCTAACACTGTACAGATTGCTTCTGGGACCCCAAAATATTGAATTTTCGGGTGTTTTGAGCCTGAATTTGAGATATAAACGGGTACTGAAGATGCATGCACATATCGACTTTTGTGCACCTAAAAGATCGATTTTCAGTATGTTTTGAGCATGTATTTTGAAAATACTCTAACACGGAGTAGGCATGTACAGATCGCTTCTGGGACCCCTAAATATCGAATTTTCGGGTGTTTTGGGACTGAATTTGAGATATCGACTTTTTGGCTCCTAAAAGATCGATTTTCAGCATGTTTTTAGCCTATATTTTGAAAATATTCTAGCACTGAGTAGGCATGTACAGATTGCTTCTGGGACCCCAAAATATTGAATTTTCGGGTGTTTTGAGCCTGAATTTGAGATATAAACGGGTACAGAAGATACATGCACATATTGACTTTGGGCATCTAAAATATCGATTTTCAGCATGTTTTGGGCCTTTATTTTGAAAATACTCTAACACTGAGTAGGCATGTACAGATTGCTTCTGGGACCCCAAAATATTGAATTTTCGGGTGTTTTGAGCCTGAATTTGAGATATAAATGGGTACTGAAGATGCATGCACATATCGACTTTTGTGCACCTAAAAGATCGATTTTCAGTATGTTTTGAGCATGTATTTTGAAAATACTCTAACACGGAGTAGGCATGTACAGATCGCTTCTGGGACCCCTAAATATCGAATTTTCGGGTGTTTTGGGACTGAATTTGAGATATCGACTTTTTGGCACCTAAAAGATCGATTTTTAGCATGTTTTTAGCCTATATTTTGAAAATATTCTAGCACTGAGTAGGCATGTACAGATTGCTTCTGGGACCCCAAAATATTGAATTTTCGGGTGTTTTGAGCCTGAATTTGAGATATAAACGGGTACAGAAGATACATGCACATATTGACTTTGGGCGCCAAAAATATCGATTTTCAGCATGTTTTGGGCCTGAATTTTGAAAATACTCTAACACGGAGTAGGCATGTACAGATCGCTTCTGGGACCCCAAAATATCGAATTTTCGGGTGTTTAGGGCCAGAATTTGAGATATAAACGGGTACAGAAGATGCATGCACATATCGACTTTTGGGCACCTAAAAGATCGATTTTCAGTATGTTTTTGGCCTGTATTTTGAAAATACTCTAACACGGAGTAGGCATGTACAGATACCTTCTGGGACCTCTAAATATCGAATTTTCGGGTGTTTTGGGACTGAATTTGAGATATCGATTTTTTGGCATCTAAAATATCGATTTTTAGCATGTTTTTAGCCTATATTTTGTAAATATTCTAGCACTGTGTAGGCATGTACAGATTGCTTCTGGGACCCCAAAATATTGAATTTTCGGGTGTTTTGAGCCTGAATTTGAGATATAAACGGGAACAGAAGATACATGCACATATTGACTTTGGGCATCTAAAATATCGATTTTCAGCATGTTTTGTGCCTGAATTTTGAAAATACTCTAACACGGAGTAGGCATGTACAGATCGCTTCTGGGACCCCAAAATATTGAATTTTCGGGTGTTTAGGGCCAGAATTTGATATATAAACGGGTACAGAAGATGCATGCACATATCGACTTTTGGGCACCTAAAAGATCGATTTTCAGTATGTTTTTGGCCTGTATTTTGAAAATACTCTAACACGGAGTAGGCATGTACAGATACCTTCTGGGACCTCTAAATATCGAATTTTCGGGTGTTTTGGGACTGAATTTGAGATATCGATTTTTTGGCACCTAAAATGTCGATTTTTAGCATGTTTTTAGCCTATATTTTGAAAATATTCTAGCACTGTGTAGGCATGTACAGATTGCTTCTGGGACCCCAAAATATTGAAGTTTCGGGTGTTTTGAGCCTGAATTTGAGATATAAACGGGTACAGAAGATACATGCACATATTGACTTTGGGCATCTAAAATATCGATTTTCAACATGTTTTGTGCCTGTATTTTGAAAATACTCTAACACTGAGTAGGCATGTACAGATTGCTTCTGGGACCCAAAAATATTGAATTTTCGGGTGTTTTGAGCCTGAATTTGAGATATAAACGGGTACTGAAGATGCATGCACATATCGACTTTTGTGCACCTAAAAGATCGATTTTCAGTATGTTTTGAGCATGTATTTTGAAAATACTCTAACACGGAGTAGGCATGTACAGATCGCTTCTGGGACCCCTAAATATCGAATTTTCGGGTGTTTTGGGACTGAATTTGAGATATCGACTTTTTGGCACCTAAAAGATCGATTTTTAGCATGTTTTTAGCCTATATTTTGAAAATATTCTAGCACTGAGTAGGCATGTACAGATTGCTTCTGGGACAGCAAAATATTGAATTTTCGGGTGTTTTGAGCCTGAATTTGAGATATAAACGGGTACAGAAGATACATGCACATATTGACTTTGGGCGCCAAAAATATCGATTTTCAGCATGTTTTGGGCCTGAATTTTGAAAATACTCTAACACGGAGTAGGCATGTACAGATCGCTTCTGGGACCCCAAAATATCGAATTTTCGGGTGTTTAGGGCCAGAATTTGAGATATAAACGGGTGCAGTAGATGCATGCAGATATCGACTTTTGGGCACCTAAAAGATCGATTTTCAGTATGTTTTTGGACTGTATTTTGAAAATACTCTAACACGGAGTAGGCATGTACAGATCGCTTCTGGGACCCCTAAATATCGAATTTTCGGGTGTTTTGGGACTGAATTTGAGATATCGACTTTTTGGCACCTAAAAGATCGATTTTTAGCATGTTTTTAGCATATATTTTGAAAATATTCTAGCACTGTACAGATTGCTTCTGGGACCCCAAAATATTGAATTTTCGGGTGTTTTGAGCCTGAATTTGAGATATAAACGGGTACAGAAGATACATGCACATATCGACTTTTGTGCACCTAAAAGATCGATTTTCAGTATGTTTTGAGCATGTATTTTGAAAATACTCTAACACAGAGTAGGCATGTACAGATCGCTTCTGGGACCCCTAAATATCGAATTTTCGGGTGTTTTGGGACTGAATTTGAGATATCGACTTTTTGGCACCTAAAAGATCGATTTTTAGCATGTTTTTAGCCTATATTTTGAAAATATTCTAGCACTGAGTAGGCATGTACAGATTGCTTCTGGGACCCCAAAATATTGAATTTTCGGCTGTTTTGAGCCTGAATTTGAGATATAAACGGGTACAGAAGATACATGCACATATTGACTTTGGGCACCAAAAATATCGATTTTCAGCATGTTTTGGGCCTGAATTTTGAAAATACTCTAACACTGAGTAGGCATGTACAGATCGCTTCTGGGACCCCAAAATATCGAATTTTCGGGTGTTTAGGGCCAGAATTTGAGATATAAACGGGTACAGAAGATGCATGCACATATCGACTTTTGGGCACCAAAGAGATCGATTTTCAGTATGTTTTTGGTCTGTATTTTGAAAATACTCTAACACGGAGTAGGCATGTACAGATACCTTCTGGGACCTCTGAATATCGAATTTTCCGGTGTTTTGGGACTGAATTTGAGATATCGATTTTTTGGCACTTAAAATGTCGATTTTTAGCATGTTTTTAGCCTGTACAGATTGCTTCTGGGACCCCAAAATATTGAATTTTCGAGTGTTTTGAGCCTGAATTTGAGATATAAACGGGTACATAAGATACATGCATATATTGACTTTGGGCATCTAAAATATCGATTTTCAGCATGTTTTGGGCCTGTATTTTGAAAATACTCTAACACGGAGTAGGCATGTACAGATCGCTTCTGGGACCCCAAAATATCGAATTTTCGGGTTTTTTGAGCTTGAATTTGAGATATAAACGGGTACTGAACATGGATGCACATATCGACTTTTGGGCACCTAAAACATCGATTTTGAGCATGTTTTGGGCCTGTATTTTTTAAATACTCTAACACGGATTAGGCATGTACAGATCGCTTCTGGGACCCCATAATATCGAATTTTCGGGTGTTTTGGGCCTGAATTTGAGATATCGCCTTTACGCACCTAAAATATCGATTTTTAGCATGTTTTGAGCCTATATTTTGAAAATATTCTAGCACTGAGAAGGCATGTACAGATCGCTTCTGGGACCCCAAAATATCGAATTTTCGGGTGTTTAGGGCCAGAATTTGAGATATAAACGGGTACAGAAGATGCATGCACATATCGACTTTTGGGCACCTAAAAGATCGATTTTCAGTATGTTTTTGGGTCTGTATTTTGAAAATACTCTAACACGGAGTAGGCATGTACAGATCCCTTCTGGGACCCCTAAATATCGAATTTTCGGGTGTTTTGGGACTGAATTTGAGATATTGCCTTTACGCACCTAAAATATCGTTTTTTAGCATGTTTTGAGCCTATATTTTGAAAATATTCTAGCTCTGAGTAGGCATGTACAGATTGCTTCTGGGACCCCAAAATATCGAATTTTCGGGTGTTTAGGGCCAGAATTTGAGATATAAACGGGTACAGAAGATGCATGCACATATCGACTTTTGGGCACCTAAAAGATCGATTTTCAGTATGTTTTTGGTCTGTATTTTGAAAATACTCTAACACGGAGTAGGCATGTACAGATCCCTTCTGGGACCCCTAAATATCGAATTTTCGGGTGTTTTGGACTGAATTTGAGATATAAACGGGTACAGAAGATGCATGCACATATCGACTTTTGGGCACCTAAAACATCGATTTTGAGCATGTTTTGGGCCTGTATTTTGAAAATACTCTAACACGGAGTACGCATATACAGATCGCTTCTGGGACCCCAAAATATCGAATTTTCGGGTGTTATGGGCCTGAATTTGAGATATCGCCTTTACGCACCTAAAATATCGAATTTTAGCATGTTTTGAGCCTATATTTTGAAAATATTCTAGCACTGAGTAGGCATGTACAGATCGCTTCTGGGACCCCAAAATATCGAATTTTCGGGTGTTTTGAGCCTGAATTTGAGATATAAACGAGTACAGAAGAAACATGTACATATTGACTTTGGGCATCTAAAATATCGTTTTTCAGCATGTTTTGGGCATGTATTTTGAAAATACTCTAGCACTGAGTAGGCATGTACAGATCGCTTCTGGGATCCCTAAATATCGAATTTTCGGGTGTTTTGAGCTTGAATTTGAGATATAAACGAGTACAGAAGATGCATGCACATATCGACTTTTGGGCACCTAAAATATCGATTTTGAGCATGTTTTGAGCCTATATTTCGAAAACATTCTAGCACTGAGTAGGCATGTACAGATTGCTTCTGGGACCCCAAAATATCGAATTTTCGGGTGTTTAGGGCCAGAATTTGAGATATAAACGGGTACAGAAGATGC